>CM076456.1:26935729-28219416 GCA_038419695.1 Scomberomorus guttatus
CTGTTTCTTGAATTTGTCTGGTTCTATATTTAGGACATGTTTTCATGAAATGCTATCTTTGTGATCTGGAGGTGTAACTCAACTGCATGCTTTGCACTCTTGATGGAATAATTTCATGTAAGGAGAGCATGGCCAGTTTGTCAAGATCAGCTGCTGCTGAGCTTTATAATGCAACAGTTAAGACTGCATTAATGCATCTTAATATGAAAAATCTGTTTCTGTTGGACAGAAACAAGACAGCCAAAAGTCATAAATTGTGTTGATTTTTTTTCTCTCTCTTAGAATACAGAAATATTTGCCATAGAAGATGTAAATGATGACTTCATAATGATGTAAATGTAGCTGTAATGTTGCTTAACATGGCAAAAGTTCATGGGAATAAGAGCGAAAAAAATGAAACAAAGAGGAGATGGGAGAAATTCTTTGATGCTTGAGTGGTTTCATGGCAACCCAAGGGGGGCAACATATTACATCGTAAAGCTAATTTGGGCACTGCATGTTCTGGTTTCATTTGCCCCACCCCCTGTTGGGCTCAGGGGACCAGGGTTATGTTGTCCAGATGGAGAATAATAGCCCACACCTGGGCCTTGGCCCAGATCCCCAGCAAAACTCCCCAAAGCCTGACTCAGCTAAACATCCACTGAGACCTGTCCCATCCCTGCTGTGGTAAAAAAAAATCTGCCAACACGCAATTAACTAGACTACCCTAAATCTTAGACCAACTAACATAATTTCTAAGGTTCAGCATTGTGCTTGCTTGTCTCTGTTGTTCATTTGTTTTTTTTTATCATGCACTCAAGGATGAACAGGCAGTGAAAAGCCTCACTAAACATCTGCCTTCTCCAATTCCAGGAACAAAGTGTAACAGTTAATACTTTAATCTTCGAATGTGCAATGAGAAATATGAAACTCAAAGGTACTGCCCTCTGGATTTCAACAACTTTCATCTCAGCTAACCTGTGTCCGTCTATTTGGAGATCTGTTTTGCAGACTGCTGTCAGCCTCCAAGGTGTGTTCAGACAGAACACTATACATTATCCACATAAATTTAATTTGTCTATTTGTGCGTGTGTCTGTTTTTATTTGCTAATGTAATGTAGTGTACAGACGTTAGCTGCAAGCAACGTACACACCGACCGTGTGTGTTTTTGTGTTCAGCTCTGATCTCAGAACTTACCTGAAAATCCAGTTCTTTCTGTTATTTTTACTCTATGTCTTTGTCTCTTGTCTTTGTACATTTATGAAGTCATAAAACTTAACAAGTGCAATTTATTTCTCTCAAGTTGAAACATTTTTAACTCACATGGATGCATCCTTGCAAAACTGTGTCCAGCGTGTCTAAAAATGTGACTTGACAATGTCAGCAGAGAGTATTAGTAGATGAATATTAGGTTAACATTCTTACTAGAAGTCTTTTTCTTTCTTAGTGTTAAACATTAAGCAAAAAACAAACTTTCAGAGAAAATCCGTAAACCTTTGAACTGTCATGAGCTAACTGACATTTGAGTAAAATAATGCTAAAGTAATAGAATACATGCATTTTTTCATGCACAAGGGTTGTCTTAAGCCTGTCTTGTGTCATATAATTGTTTTCCCCTTCATAAATATGTCATCAAGTAAAACAAATAACACTCAAGTGACCTTCATTCGAAACCCTCTAATTTTGAAATGCCTCTTTATTTATGATCAGCTCAGTTACACAGGTTATTCAGCTGCTCGGTGTTACAGGTTGATTTATTGACACCAGTGGAGATAGATGTCCTACAACACCTCCTGTTTTTGTTTTTCTTTCTCTGGTGGATGGATGGTGGAAATATAAGTAAAGGTATTTCTACTAAGCGCTGCCATGCCATTAGTAACTTTCCACTCTCAGAATCAAATAGCAAATTGAAACACAGTCGTCCCGTAATAGTCTTTTACAGTAATGCGTGTATGTGCTTGTGTATGCTCAGGTTCATTAATGTGCACGTCCAAATTCCACTTAAGCCATAAACTATGGCAGTGTGAATATAACAGTGTACCACTGCTCTGAAGTTCAAAGACTGTTTCACCAAAAAGACAGTTTTTCCTCCACCCTTTCTCCCCATTTTTACACTTCCCTTTCCTTTTGAAATCACTCTGCCTCCACGCCAGCTCTCCAACTCAAACAAGTCTGCACAGATAGTTTGGCTCTTCCCCTGAAACTGGAGCGTAGGCACACTGGTTGGACAAGGAGAACAAACAGCTCACATGCCTTGTGGCTTCTTGATGGCATACTTTTCAGCACTCAGGTTTTGGAGGGGTATTCGGAGAGTGCATTCCTGGTAATTAATAAGGCAAGCGCAGGTTTCCATTTGGAGTATTTGAACATGCCATGATAACAGAGCGTGCACAGTAGGATGGTGCTGAATGTTACAAAGTCCTGTCTTGTTTTCAGTTTCATAACTGTGGAAACATTGAGGAGATGGGTGTAGCAGAAAATCCATGGGTTGAGACCCTTTTTTTTTTGTTCTTTCTTTTTTTAATGCACATCACTGTGTATTTCAGACCCTGGACATAAGCTTTACTTTTAGGTTAAGTTTAGTAAATAAATCAAGAAATAATTGTCCATTGTCTAACATCATTTCATGTTGATATTTTAGTCAGTCACTGTTTTGGGTAAATCTATCATTGAAGTGCACTTTTTTATTATTTTACTTAGCAGTCACTGTTGTATGTATGAATTAAAGCATGTGTGATCCTAAATAGTGAGAATTGGAGAGGCCTGTGGATTTCTGTGCCACCCCAAGTTGAATACTGGTCTGAGCCTGACCATCTTTATAAAGATTGTTTGGCTCAACGCAGCTGTTATTGTTACATAACTGTACATTTATATAAGGTTGTCATCATTGCTATAGCCATTATTGTTGCACTGTGCTGGCAATAAATCACCTCGCAATTTATGTCCAATGCCAATCTTCAGTGCCAACGCAGGAAGTATAGTAGTGTGTCCTTGCAGGAAGCCCAAGTTCGTATCCTGTAACAGACCTGCAATTACCCTTTTTATTAACCGTAACCACAATCTCTCCCTGATGTTGGGGCGCCTGATGGCCTAGGGGTTTCAGACACCAACTGTGAGCCACACCATCCCCAGTTTGAATGTGGCTGGGACCCTTGTCACATGTTGTTCCCCAGCTCTTTCTCAGTACTCGTATCATCTCTCTATAATGGCGTAGATTTTCAAAAGGATACTTTTTAATGTATAATTAATTATTTCCCTAACCTTACGCAGGTTTGCAAAGTTTTTTAATTGCCAGATACCTTACCAATGGTTTATTTTCCATAACCACAATCTTTCCTTAACCTCAACCAATGCATAGTTGCCATTAACGCATAATGCGGATAGTGAAAATTTTAAGAACTTTGACGCTGTACATAAAAAAACAATCACTGAGTGTAATCCGGGATTTGCAGAATAGTACAATATCTACATTCTGGTCTGGCAATGTTACATTGGTTGCTCCAATGTAACAACCAACTTTATGTAGCTCTTTAGTGGAGCTTCAGTCTTTCAACAAGAACTACTGTTCATACCTCCTAGCTATGCCCGGTTCTCATCTTCCTCATTTATCTAAAAGATACATAAAAAAAGATCATGGGCATCTTTGTCTATGCTGTAAACAACAACTTCTGCTCAGACACAGTATTTCTACAGTGAGATGCACCAAAAAGGAATCAATCTCTTTTTTTTGTGAGTATATGTGACTATGGCTTTGTCACTGGGTCAGAGTGCAGTTGGTGGGAGAAGCTGTGATGTAGTTTTGATTGGAATATCTTCTGTGGCTGCAGTGGTTTGGAAAGACATACTGTACTTGGTTTAGGGGAATTTATCAAACCAACAAGATGGAATATGTTCAACCAAGTGAAATAGTTATCTCTTCTTTCATCTGTGGGAATTCTCCCACAAAACTACTGAGCTGAGTCAGCTCCTTCATCATCTGTAGACCAGTGAAACCAGCAACCCTGCAGGCCCTGTTTGTACAATGGAAATTGTTAAATGGAGAATGAAAGGTACATGTCATACGACCCCACACCCGCATCCACACACATACACTTGTAAAATGAACATGTTTGGTCTTACAAGAAACAACTTCAAAAAAGTGATTGTGGAGTGCATGTGTGTTCTCTTACACCAGCTTGTAAACACTGAAAAAGAACTCAACAGTTACTACACAATTTGTGTCAGTGTGTTTTTGTTGGAAAAGAATTTGTTTGCCTGACCAATGTGCAAAAACAATATTGCATGCATAACAATACACAAAGCCAAACAATGTTTTTTTTTTAATCCAGCAGGGAAGAAACAATGAATATCACCATTATACTGTAGGTCTAGCTAAGCCATCCACTTTCACCAGCCACAGCCACAACAAATGACATATTATTACTTTGCAAAAATATAATCAGGTTACTGCAATACCTGCAATTACTGATTTGCTTTTTAGAGCCAACATTGATAGCCAATAGATGCTGAGTCACTGCTATATGTTGCAGTGAATTTCACTTTGTTCCATAGCTTCAGTGGGCCAGCACTTAGAGGCACAGAGAACTCTGTGCATGCACATTGTATACCACATTGTAATAACTGGTTAGGTATCCAAAACAAAGGAGTTTTCTTTTAAGGAAAACGTGCATTTGTACATTTGTTGTCTATAAACTAAAATTGCATTGCATTGCAAAGAGCTCCACTGTCCTCTCTGGTTGAAAGTGTCAAGTGTGTTGCACCTCTGACCACACCTTAAAAATCACTGATAGAGTGTGCGCTGTCAGCTTTTATTTACGTTAACCTCTGCTGCTTTTGTTTTTTATTCAGTTTGATACTTTTGGTAGAAAAATATTGTAAACACACACACATATTCCCCTTCTGGAGCTCAGCTCATGCTGGATGTTGCCAACAAGGAACACTAGTCAATTACAACATGTTCCTCTGGCAAAAATAAGCTCTGTGGTTAAAAGCCACTATATGTGGGATTTGAACATTTCCAACACTGGAGCCCCCCTGTGTACCAAAAGACACAGTGTGGTAGACAACAACATTTCTGCACACATTTGCCAATCTTGCACTTGTTTTAGCAACATGTGTGTAATTTCTGAGATATTGATAAGGTTTATGTGAGGTCAAAGTCAAATAAAAGCATATCTATTCACCTCGCAGCCAGCCACAGTGGAGGATAAGTAAAACGTCCTCCCAGCTCTGTGCTTAAAACTACTCCTGGATATGAATCACAAAGTTGTGCTGTGTTGATAAGCAGGAGCAACAAGGTCTCATCACAGACACACACATACAGCATCTGTCTGATGTGCAGCCGTGGAGCTGGAACCGACCGGCCAGTCAGCAGGGTGTGTGATGGGTTACACACCTAGCCAAGTCATCCGCCGTTCCCTCCAGAGAAGTTTGAAGGGAGTGCTCTTTTGTCTTTAACACTGTTGGATGCACTTGCAGTGCACCCAGTCCTCAGCAACACAGCTGGAGGAGACCACAGTTCTTGCAGGGGAGAGGAGAACTGTGTGTACTTCAACTTTAAACCTTCTGGCTGGATTCTGTGAAGCAGCAAACTCTCCTCTGAGCTGAGGAGGTAATGGTAAGAACCGGCTACAGTATATATTACCTCTTCCCCTAAACTTAACACAAACATTTCTTTGAGTGAGTGCTGAATTATTTAGCGTGATATAGTGACAGGGCGGGGAACAAAGTGAGGGGTGCACCCAGTCAGGGATTCCGGACATGCCAGTTAGCAGTGGGGTGATATTTGACATTGGAAAAATCCTGAGTGTAATTTGTCAAAGCTGACACCACAAATAGGTCCAATCTAAAACTGTGAAACCATTAAGCCCTTAGCAAAACAGAGGAACTCCCACTGAGATCAAATTCTTTCCCAAAACCAGTGTTGCTCCAAATCAGCTTGGAAAACTTGGGTGGGAAAAGAGAATGAGTAATGTTCTCCCCCTGAGAGAGAAGTCAGCTTACAGTACCACAAAGACTGGATCAGGATGAAACAGCTAGCCTGGTTCTGTCCAGTGGTTACAAAATCTACCAGCACCAGTAAAACTCATTTATCAACACGCTCATTTATATCACATTTGATTAATCTATACAAAAATGGAAGTGTAAAAACAACAAGGTGTGGTTTTATAGGGGACTTACATGCTGGACTATTTCTTGGCCTGGCCAATGACTTCCTATAGTCTCTGCTAGTTGCCTGGAAACCTCACGGCAATGACGAGACTCCTGGAAGTCGCTGCACCCGGAGAGAAATACCTCTGGCTCGTAATCCCTGTAAAACCACCAGTTTTCATACAGATTAAACAAACAACACATAGCATGTTAATTAGAGACCTTTTCAGGTTCTAGCTTCATATTTATGGGACGGATCTGAGAGTGGTATTGATCTTCTCATCCAACTCTCAACAAGAGAGTAAATAAGCATATCACATAACATGTCAAACAGTTTCTTTACCATGGTCTTGATTTTGATTTGGAACTGGAATTGAAACCGACTCAAATATGATCATCTTTACTGGTTGCATGGTTTTCCCTTCATTCAAAAACTTTTATTATTGTGGCAAATTTACACTCAACTGCCTGATTTTGGACAACAGTAGGCAGTTGTTATCCTTTGTGTAAATGTTCATATCAAGATGAGTTTGAGGAAGGACAAGGCAAACTTTCTCTGGTTAAAACAAAAGCTACAATAAACACTTAATATTAAGGGCATTTTCAAACATATAATTAGTTTGCTCTGGCTTGAATCAATGGCTGAATTTACTCTTGGCTCTGTTTCTTTTCGCACAGAAAAAAATTCAAGCAAACCAAAATGTACCACTAAAAGCTATGCGAGAACGTTCACTCGGCACATTGATTAGTTGTGTCTGGGGCAGGAGCGAGAACATAAACGCAAGATGAAGATTGAAGACCTTCAAAAAGGTCCTAATTGCCCAAAGATCCACTAGCAACTGTTGATTTTGCCATCCACACCCCTGTATGCAAAGCACACCTGGCTATTGGAGCCGTTTCGCTCAAACTTGTTCTGTTCCTGAGTACGATTGCCGCGTTGAGTTCTGTCCGAACGAATCATACCAAGGGGGAAAATTAACCAGACTAAACAACACAGGTTTGAAAACGCCCTATGTGCCAGTGCTTTTCAGTTTCCTTCGATATGGTTGCTTAGGAACAACTACAGTTAAGGCAGACGCCTCATCCGTTCCCAGGCCTATTACAGTGTTCATGTGGACAGTAGAGACCATGTTCTCACAGACAGAAAGTGAGCATGTGTGTATGACGTACCTCTGTAGCAAGTCTTTCAAACATGTGCCAAGATCAATTTCCATCAAAGGCCCACAGGGAATAGTATCCAACCATCTCCTGGAGATGAGTCAAGTGTATTTTGGAGGGAAAACCACTAAGCTGCAAATGTTTTATCCACAACAGTAGACATCACACAGCCCCTGTGTCAAGTTTGCAGAAAGGTTCTCAAGGTCTTTTCACCCTGGGTGCACTGAAAAGTGAAGGTGTCTTTGTTTCAAGATCCAAAGCATACAATTAAAGGTTTTCAATTGGTAACATTACAACACTTTGACTACTATTCTGGCATCACATACTGTATATGTGCACTTTGACTACTATTTTGGCATTGTATACTTTTTTCTTTGGCCCGAGATCGACTGTTCTTTTTCAGAAAATGTACAACCACAAATGCATTTACCTGTACCTGTATGTATTACTCATCAGGAATACGCTCAACCTTATTTTCATAGTTTTGTCCATCTTTTCTATGATTTGTGATAACAATTTACCTGCCATTTTAAGTGAGTTTAGCTTTGTTTTCATTTCTAAATATATGGTTTAGACAACTGTCATCTGTTTTAAATATGTATGTGGTAGTATTGTTGCATTGCCTGGTGACTAAAATGCAATAATAATTGGTGGGAACGGCATGGACTTTAATACATTTTGGTTTTTGATCTTTTTCTTAGGATCTTGTTTTAATCATCCTGCCCACATGCTCACTCATGATCACGTCATGTCTTCAACAGAAGTACAGAAAGTACTTCGCTTGACCTCTAACCCAGAAAACAAAACGACAGAGTTGTTCTGAGGTTCAATGGCAGAGCTGGACATTTGACAATAGCCCTAGGAACTCTGTAGAAGCCTGAGAGTGGGCGGTGGCTCAGTTTCCTCTTCTTCCTTTGCTCATCTACATCCTCTCCCACCGTGAGGTCAGAAGCATGTCAGCAAGCCACGGCTGTGTAATTTGCTGCAGAGGTCAGCTGGCAATATTAAGTGAAAACATCTTATCTAAGTCAGTGCATAACTGTACACGAAGTTAGTGGTTGTAAATTATGTACCTACAGTACATACAGTATAACATAACACTTACTATAAAGTCCTCACCTACAAGGCTTTTTATAAAACTAAAAGACACATTATAACACATGCATAATGCATAATAAAAGTTGCTAAAAGCCTACATAGTGCATCATTACATCAGTTATTAAGTATTTACAGTAAGATCATAACACTTTCCAAGGTATCTTTATGTATCTTTATGGGATGGACATTGTAGTTACAGACACAACAAGCCAACACTGACCAGCGTGGGGCCAACCATCATCTGTAGTTTTTACAATGTGACCAGCACTGGTGGCTATCGTCAGCTCTTATCATTGGCTGTTGGGCCATTTTGACATGTGGAATCGATGTCAGATGCAGTCTGTGAAAGGCAGCTGTCTGAGTAGCTTATTTCAAATCATAAATACTCGAGGAAATCTTTTGCCACACCAACAACAGTAAACAGGACAGAGATACACTGGATAACTTTTTACCCACTAAAATGCTGCTGACTGTGTATTGTTTCCCTCAGTGTCTGGGTTAGTGTCATCCCTTTGAATTTGATATTTTCAATAACACAGCATGGACTCCCTGTACAGCTTGTGGCTTCAGTAACAGTATTGCCTTCAACTGGGAAGAGCTAGAGGTCAGTTGGAAGCAGCAATAGCTGCTAATGCTAGCGTTACTCGCTTTGTGTTGAAGGTCCTTTCGGTAACTTTTCTGTCAGCTCACACATCGCCTTCATAAATTAGTAGCAAGATGTGAGGTTCCCCTCTTATATTTTATGATTTGAAGACTGCAAATGCAATGTAAACATCAGGCAGTGTTAAACAGGCAGTGGTACATATCGGTTAATCTTTACACCACTACTCACCAGTCCACAGTCACCAAAACTGTCCAGTGAATGAGTAACTTGTGAGTCTGTATGACCCTGCAGAGTCATCAGCGAGGATGCTGATATTACACATCCAACGGCTGACAATTGAGTCACTCTCCCCTTTGGACACTTGAGACAAACTCAAGAACTTAGGCTGTCTCTTTTTTCCTCACACAAAGTCCATCAACACTGTTCCTGACCTATTTTAAACCATGTGCTAACCCACAGTTCCTCAGAGGGTGCATTTAAAGATTCAAAATTTTATTACTGTATCAACCGCTGGCTGTCAGTACTGTTTTTCGGTACCACACATCATAAGAGGAAAATGACACAAGAGAGCAAGACCAGAGCCATGTTTTACCATTCAGCCATAGCTTGGCACCATTATCATTCAACAACACTAAATTTAGGCTGTTTTTTCAGCTGCAAGACACAGAAAGCATAATTTCTAGCCAGCAAGCAAAATCCTCATTATGCTTTATGCTTGCATAGTGTACAGAATCGAAAAATGTTCCCAAGACGAATAAATCAGAAATTAAGTATTTTCACTGAATAACCCACACTGCAGTGCAGGCTTTCACTGGGGAATTGGATTGTGGTTTGGGGCATTAGCACTGTTATATATTTTATCCAGAACCAGTTGAACTGGCAGATTTTTTAAAAATGGCAGGTCTGCAGTCTTGAACTTTGTGGAACGTTACTGTTGGTGGTCAAAACTGTGCTGTGTGTGCATTGGGCACGTTGTAGGAACTCAGATGTGAACTGTATGAGTCATAATCATCTCTATATAATCCTATTTACATATGTTATTAGACTATATTCATTTAAATACTTGCATTGTTGCTATTTGATGACTACAAAATTAAGTAAACTTCAGTGCTAATTAGATAAACAGACATTACCAAGTGGCAGATTTTCTGGGTACTGTGAGCAACTAGAGACTGAAACAGACATAAACTACTGTAAATACAGATAGTGTAAGAGTTTGACACTCAGACAAAAACTAAATACAATAATTAAAACAGACATTGCCATGGAACCAACAAAAATTAGATTTCACTTCTTTTTTTCTTTCTTTACTCAAAATGGAAACTTTTAAAATACATCTGTACATGTTTGAGCCCGAATCCGATCCAAAATATACAAATACAATCCATAGACCAACCTAAGCAACAAAAGCTACCAACGGACGGCCGCCTGTGAGCATGTGCGAACAATATGATGTCATCACAAGGAGGAAGAATCAATCAGAGTCAAGAATAGGGGATAAGGAAAGGAAAACGATTTGTCTGACTATTTGTATTCAATCTCTACCCATAGCTCACTAATCGGTCCAGCTTCCAGGCTCAGTCTCTGCTCTACACAAAACAGCTTGTGTATTCATTCAGGGCTTTTTAAATAAAGTTTTCTCATATTTTGTAATGTTTTATCTGACTAATATTTGTTGCATTCTAACAACAGTTTGTGAACACTGCAAAAATTTAGAGTGAACCAAAATGTTTCCTTTCACTTTGCTGCAATGAAAGTACTAAAATTTAGTTTCTAAGCTAAAAGCTGAAGACACCCTGTGCACAGCAGTGCCTCTCTCCTGGGTGCCACCTGATGCAGGACAAATACAGTAAATCAAAAAAGTATTCCAGCGCACACCAGGATATTAGGATTGACACTATTTTATTAACAGATTACATTAAAAAACAAAAAGAGCAAACTACGTGTTCCACAGATTGAGTAGAAAATACACAAATTTCCTCATATATTCTACTTTTCTCTATTATTTTTGATATGTATCTCATTATGATGAAATTTGTGTTTCTTGTACTATGATATTTGGTATTTTATGTAAAGGTATGCATTCTGGATTTACTCATCCTCTGCAGTATTAGAGATGGTAGAGCCTTATTGTGCATTTTTAATCTGACATTAATTGTATCTCATTATCTTGTGGAAATGAGTCTTATGGAAATGTATATCTATATCTAATTTTGTAAGGTAGAATCATAGTCGCTGTTGCCTGTTGTTTACTTTTTTGGATCCTCTGTTGATCAGCACCTGACTATTTAAAGACATACCTAATGGTAATCAAGCACAGAGCGAAGCTGATGAAGCAACGTGCGAAACGCGTAGTTCGCTCCTTTAAATAAAATAGTGTCAATCCTAATATCCTGGTGTGCGCTGAAATACTTTTTTGATTTAGTTTCTAAGCTGTTTACAACAAACCACATGATTCCTTTTTCATTAGCCTCATCGTGAGCCTTCACGGCAATAAACTTGATTGACTAAAGTGGTGCAAGCAGAGCCCGTTTATTACAATCTTAACTGAGAAGGATTAAAAGTGAGTGGTGTAGGTTACTTTAAATAAGTGCAGTGTGTCCAAGGGAATTGAATTACAAAAGCCCTTCTCCCCTTGTCTGGTAACCCGAAACCCAAACTTTACGTTGAGAAATGTGGAGCTGGCACAAACAGATAATCTCCCTCCTCACAGTTACCACAAACCACATGCTGCTTGCTCTCAGGTTCACATGTTCCCTTCCCTAACTTTTAGCTAATTGAACGTTTATTCCCATCTCTGCTGCTGAACAAGATGAGCAATTACACAAAACCCCTTAATGTGGGAGCAGAGTAATTTACAAGCATGACATGGGTGAGGAGATGGAGGTCTAATCTCATCTTGAGGGAGGCTTAGTCATTCAAGCCCTCATTGCCCCTATTTTCTGTCAGCTGCTAAAATAAAATGATCTATTCATATTGTGTTTCACCACAGTCTTTTGTGTGTCGGGATTGGTATCTTTCTTGACCACAAGTAATCTTAGCTCTGAATTAGTGTTGTTCATCTGGTGGGAGGCTTTAGAAATTGAGAGGTCACCCTTGGGTCAAACTATGTGGCCTCATATGAATTTCTCCCTTGTTAATTTTACTGTGCCTTGCCCTCCTTGTCACCCATCTTGGTAAAATGATACTGTCTTCTCATGGTGTGTTTCTTGAGCACAGCAAAATTCAAACTGTGTAAATCATAAAATTGTAGAGCTCTTATCAGTTTCAGTTCTTCAGCCTATAGCATGTTTGAACTTGTACAGTTCTTTTACGTTTCTCTTTAAGCTCTCTCTCTGAGTGTCTGTAAATATGAGACATGTCGTTGACATGGTGGGTAAATAAGGACATAGACATTTCTCTGATTGCTTTTATTCATGAAATGCGGTGATTTGTGGTGACTTGTGATTGGAACATAAAGCAAAGTGTTTTGGGGGATTTTCTGTTTTTCCAGCACTGTGTTTTTCTCTCAGGTGCTGCAGTTTTTGACTTGCAGGTTGAAGAAATGATCTGGTTCTCCACTGAGATTGATTATCTTGGCTAACAATGAGAATTATACCATATTCAAAAAAAAGATACATTTTATTTTAAAAGGATCGTTTATTGGTGATCAATCAGGGGATTTCCTGTAAGATCTCAGAACCTCTGAACCCAAAACTGGTTTGTTTTTGTTGATGTGGCACCGCACCTGACTAATTTCTTCTTTTCATTTGTTTCCCTTTAAAGGTCCAGTGTGTACAATTTAGTGGCATCTTGTGGTGAGGTTGCAGATTGCAACAAACTGAATACCCCCCACTCTTCCAAGCGTGTAGGAGAACCTATGGTGGCCGTGAAACTCGTGAAAAACACAAAAGGCCCTCTCTAGAGCCAGTGTTTGGTTTGTCCATTCTGGGCTACTGTAGAAACATGGCTGTGCAACATGGCGGGCTCCATGGAAGGGGACCCGCTCCCTATGTAGATATAAAAGGCTCATTCTAAGGTAATGAAAACACATTTTCAGGTAATTATACACTAATTAAAACATACTTATGAATGTTATATTCCATTTCTGCCAAGTCCGTTGCACTAGATCCCACTAAATTCTACACACTGGACCTTTAACACCAGCCCAGTAACTACAGTACACATGCCTTTAAAGTCTTCTTGGATAAATAAATGCACTTTACTTATTCACTTGCCTAGGAATGGAAAATTTGAGGGGTTGTGGGTGATAGCAAATAAAAGTATCAGTGTGAATAGTTGCTAATTGGATGGATTCTGCTCTCTCCCAAAACCAACCATAATCTGAAAGAAGCAACAAATCCACCCTAATCCACCCTTCCATCCAGGCCTCTCATTCTGCAGCACCATGTTTGCATGTATCTGAGATGCACTAATGTGGGTGTGCAGGCATTAGTCTCTCTTCCATTACTTGCTAAATGCTTTTGCTTTTCCATCAGTAAACATAGAAATCATGCATATTATTATTTCCCATAATCAATCAAAGGCAAAGTTAGACTTTGTGTTCTCTAGCCTTTTGGGGATCAGGGATTTTCCATTCCTGGCTGACTTAAACTAATGAACTATTTATTTATTCCCATTGAGCACAGGCTGTCTACCAGCACCGTTATGTTCTTGTGAATACAACACAAGATAAACCCATATTTCTGGGAAGGTAGGCATAGAGTGGCCACATTATTTAATTTCCTGTCAAACATCTGTGTTTTTAGATTAGATTTACTGTTTGCTCAGTATCATTCCTCACAAACAATAAGAAACAACAGAACAAATAGAGCAGTAGCCAAAAGCGACACAATATTCCAAAAAAGAAAACATTTATGAAACTTCTGAGGAATTATCAATCATGGCAACCGTCCATTCTCTCACTCCTGCTCTCTTTCTCTTCAAATGTTGCAGTAGGGTTGTGTTGGATTTGTTTTGGATGTTATACTGTCCTTGCTGTGTTTTGATAAAACGGATCTCGGTGTGAGCTGCCCTCATGTTTCTTGAACTTCACGCAGTTGTCTTTCTCAGGTTTTAAGAATTGAAGCATCGTGGGAAAACTCACTGACCATCCTTTCATCTTTTTTTTATTTGCTCCCCTATATTTTTTATTATTACACCTTTTACAAACATTTATCTAGCCTTTGCTCCTTCATCCCCTATATACCTCATCCATATTTACCTTATCTTTATTGTTGTTTCCTTCTTCATTTTTGTGCCTTTTTTCTGAGTCATTTCTTTATCTTCATTACTTGCATCTCTCTCACACACACACCGCCTGGAGTAAGTGCACGTTATGTCATACTTCTACTGGGGGGCATGACATTGAGTTCTTAGCTTGTGAGTCATTCTTTTCACTAAGGGATGATGTCATCCCCAAATGCTGTTGAAAACGTACCTGATTCGAGGCATTCACCCGTGACAGACTCCATGATAAAAACGCTGAGCAGTGTTAGGGCTGTCTTTAAAATTGCATAGCCCTACTTTTGCCCCATTCCCATCTTTTCTGCCATCTCTTGCTCTCCCTCTTTTCTACAGTAATGGCCTTGCTTTGTTCACTCAGCAGCATACTATATGCTCCAAGGCCAGATGGTCTGATTTAGGTGGCATGCTGAGGGGACTGACAAAATATGAATATTTCCCTTCATGGCGTATACTGTATGGGTGAGCAAGAAAGAGACTGTGCACATATGCAGGCATATTTGTGTTCCAGAATACATGTGAGTCTATGTGTGGGTTGAGAAAGAAGAACAGCAGACGTAAGTGATTGCCTCCTAGACAAAGCCTGTCCCATTGGAATGTCATGCTATACGCAAGCATGGGAATTCATTTTCTCAGGCTAGTGGTGGATTTCTCACCAGGAGTAGGCTCATTGCTGGGTCAAAGTTCATTTCACACAGCTAGCTTGTACATGGGCCATGCATGAGTTCCTTAACAGCAGCTGTGTTTACATCCAGATTATACTGATACAGTAAAACAGGCCGTAGTCTTGCCACTGTGTCTTCTTCCCCTCTCTTGCTTTCATCTCACCCCTATGCTGCATGTTTCAGAACAACACCTTGGCTTGAAAGGTTTAACCCTTCAAGCACCTTGACTTCACGGAAATGATGACAGGAAGTGTCACTCTTCTGTTCTCTATGTATGTTCTCTGGCTCCTTTGCTGCCATTGTTCAAGACACCTGCAGTATGTATGTATACAACTCAGTGATGCTACAGTTCTTTTGACTGTGCAGGATGGAAGTGGCCCAATGATTAACAGGCAGGTAGGTAGGTAGGGCAGCAGACTTGGGCCTTCAGTGAGCACCTCCCTCAAAGCAAGCTAAAAACCACTATTATAATTTTTCCAAGCAACTAAATGCAATAATTCAAGTAGAATAAACTCACCATTGTTGTTTACTTGAAAACAAAATACATCTTTCTCTCTCTTCTGAATTAAGCGGGTAAAGACACAATCAGATCCTTGGTTTTTAAATCCAAAAGCATGTCTTTTTCTATCGATATCAGCGCCAGGGCTGAAAGTCACGCCTGTCCAGTGGTGTTTCTTGAGTAAGTCTTGATACGTTTCAGAGCAGAAAATGTGCACTTAGTAGACACTGGAATGGTCACACTTTGACAGGCAAGTCTGTGGAGTTGTTGCATGCTTTGGTTGAGCTCTTTCTCTTTCAGGAGGACTACAAGGTCAGAGGGGCTTTTCCTTTTGAAATCTGACAAATAGTCCATCAGAATCCGCTGGTTTTAGCTGCGGTAAATCAAAAAGAGTCCTGTGGCTCTGGCGAGGGCACAGTCAAGAAGGTGCAGCTGTAGGCGCCGAACTGCTGTGGGTCCAGAAGGGGGAGGAACCCAAGCTTCTCATGGTCTTTGAATCTGATCTTTCCCTTATTTGTGGCAGAATATTGTCAGGAATGTGCAGTTTTGGTAGATGGAGTGAATGTCCTCATGCACCTGGGCCCTTCTTCTATTTGGTGCACCTCTTTCCCCCACTGTGGTATCATAGATGCCATACCTTGTCCCTCTCAAAATTTTGACAAAACTCACTTTCACTCTAGCCAGAAAGAAGTGTATATCCAAACCATTGTTCTGCCGAATGAAGCATGAAGCACATCTGCGTAAGAAAAAATGCCAGAAAAAGTGGAAAGTAAAAAAATTTAGCTCAAGGTTGGCCAGGTGAGCAACCTAATCATGTGAACAGTATCATCATATTTGTCTTGGTGTTCAACAATATGCTCAAAAAGCTCCCTCAGTTCATCTTTCTTCTCCAGCACTGTGCATAGCAGTCTGGAAGTAAAATTCCATCTTGTTGGTGCTACGCGTGGGAGTTGCCTTTGGCATATTTCATCAAGCAGCTGCATTCGCTTTGGAGATCTGGAAAAGAACACAGCCAGTCCAGTGAGGTGTGAGAAGAATATTTTACATTCTCTCATCTTTATTGTTCCTTGGGTGAGCACCAAGTTCAGTGTGTGGAGAGAGCCATGGGGATCTTCTTCTTGACTTCCACCTGAACTCCATTTAGACCAAGTGGCAAGCTCCAGGTCTGAAAAGCGAAGCCAATGCAGAACTGCCTTAAACCTGCATTCTTTCTAATGGCCAGCAGAAGGCGACTCCACTGGCTCCAAAAAGAAGTCTGACTGTATAGAAGTCTATGAAAAATTACCTTACTTCTCACCTGATTTATTACCTCAGTAAGCATTTTCCTGATGTGTTTTTGGTCTCAATCACTAGTTTCAAGTCTTCTTCAATACAGCATGATGTTCATTTTGTAAATGATGGTCCCATTTAGAGTAAAATAAACGACAAAGCAGGGTATGCTTTAGGGTATTCAATTCAATTAAATTTTATTTATATAGCGCCAAATCACAACAAATATCTCAGGGCACTTTTCACATAGAGCAGGTCAAGACCATACTCATTAATTTACAGAGACCCAACCATTCCCCCATGAGCAAGCATTTGGTGACAGCGGCAAGGAAAAAATCCCCTTTAACAGGAAGAAACCTCAAGCAGAACTGGGCTCTAGGTGGGCAGCCATCTGCCTTGACCGGTTGGGTTTAGAGAGAAAGAAGGAGGGAGGGGGAGAGGGGGGAGAAAGACACCGAGAAGCATAATAACACCAACAATAACAATAACAGTAACAGCAATAATAGTAATAGAGGTATGATTTGTAATAATAATAGCAATAATAGCAGTAGCAATAGTGGAGGCAGGACATCCACAGGATGGCTACCTTGTGATTGATTGTTGCTACCACAATGACAGCGTTGGTTATGTACATTATGTATCGTTACCCCAGATTAAAATACAAGTATAGGCATAGCTATCACTATTTCACAGTGTGTTTTCAGTTCATGAAACTTAATTGTAATATTTTGTTCACCTAAAAAAGCCTTGTTCAGCTTTTGGTTGTACTAAAATACCCTCCAAGCAGTTGGCTGTTCATTTTTTTCCAGTAAGTTTTAAGCCTGTTTTAGCCAAAATTAGCATTAGCATTAGCATAATCACAGTTAATGTACATTACAGATGCACCGTGCTAACCAAGCTAGCAGCTACCATTAGGGTTAGCTCCACCCTCTTGTCCAAATAGGGTCACTACTGGCTCCAAAAAATCCAAGAAGGCAATAAAACGGGAGTCCATAAACCAGTGGGTGACATCACGATGGCTACATCCATTATTTTCTTTACAGCCTATGGTTCAGAGAAGAGGCCAACACTGCCCTTCCGTCATAACACTGAACTCCAACTCTCTCTCAACAGTCATAATCCTCCAGAATTCACCTGCCTCCTGTAACATTTTCAAATTTTGGGAAGCGCTCTTTGATAGCACCACTGTCTGAAACATACTATAACGGAGCACAAGAGATATCAGTAGATTCATCTACCATAACAGCAGCAAATTTGTTTTCCTGGCTTCATCTTTCATTTCTGCAATGAAGACGTTGGCAACAGCTGTAATTAGCACATTCTGATTTCCCTGTTTCTCCTCACCTGTTTGTTGTGCATTTAAATGTTTCTTTGTCTCTTTTCGTTTTGTTGCAAGTCCGGTCCCCAGATGTTTTTATGTTTACCGTAGTCATCAAGTGTACAGGTATGTTTGTGTGCTGTACCTTGCTGAGACATACCAGGTTTGCAAAATCCCTTTTCTGTGGAGAAAAGCAAACCGTCCCAGCAATACAATTTGGCTTTTTCCTCCTAGTGAGCCATTTATGCCGCTCGTACGTGCTTGTCTGAAACTGTTGCACATATCATGGCCCTGCTTGGGTTAGATTCAGTGGTTGTGGTGTTGGCCTGCCATTCTGTACAATCCTGACCTCCTCAAATGGTCTCCAAGATAATAGCATGACTAATAAATCCGACACAGTATACACCGATTGCAACACAATCAGCAAGGCAACACAGGACAAGAAGGGCTCGAATTAATACAGAAAATAAGGTTTGACAAGAATGTTGCAAAAATAGAGATTAGGTTAGAGGTAGGTAGGTACACATCTGCATAAAAGTATCATTTTGTGAGATAAAGGAGATAGAGACAAAAATTAAGTCTTCATTAAATAGATTGTTGTTGGCTATTCTCTGAATGATTTAGCTGATTTACAAAATCTGTACAGCATATGACACCCTTTATCCGTAGACCCTCAATTTTGATAAACTCCCCCAAAAAACTTATCAGGGAAAAAGATGGAGGAAACCTCAAGAAGAGTAACAGAGGAGGGATCCCTCGTCCAGGGCAAACAGTTATGCAATCATTCTAGTTGTTAGGTAATGTTCTTTGATTTCATTTTACATGTTGTAGAGCCCTTTCCCATAAGAAAACTTTAAAGCACAGCCACTGAGTGATGGATGTTCTCATAACTGCACTGGATTTCAGAGCTGAGCAGAGGAAGCGCAATCAAACCAAGGTGGCTAAGAAAGCCACTGAGAGGTGAGAGCGCTGCCCTTAGTCTGACAGCTGAAAAAAGTGTCATTAAAAACATTCACTATGTTATGGTTAAGAATTTGAAAGAATAGCATGTTGTGTTTATTATGCACTGCAGGGAAACAGTTTGTGAGAGGTCACAGGGAAAACACTGAGCCTCAAATCAGTCTCAAACAAGAGGGAACTGGGGAGGAAAAATGTTTGAGGATGGCAGAAACAATTAGCCTCCTCAGGCTACTCAGAGTTCAGGCGTTTTGTATTTCCAAGTCACCCAGGCAATGAATGAGGAACACTGTTACTCCCTTTCAAATAAAGCTCACCCCTAGTGCCATTGACACTCATAAAAGGCATGCATGACTCATATTCAATTAGAAAAGATATGATGGTTTTAAAGAGGGACAGGATGTCTGAATGTCCATGAAAAGAGCCCAAGTCGTTGTCACCAATTTATTAACTCCAGCAAATACTTATTACACCCAAAAGGCCAATACATGTGTTTTATATTGAGGGGTCCTCACCCTTCAAATGTGTGACCTCACATAATTATCCCACAACAAGGCAATAAAATACATCTGCAGTGATACAATGTGATTTTTGTAAAGCACAACATACTGTAGCAGGACACTGTGTCCACTAAGGAGCCTGTCAGAAGTCCAAAAGTTTTTTATTTTATTTAAGAGAAATGACTGATTAAAAAAAAAGAAAAGATTTTCAAAGAACACTGCACTGTTTTCATCTTTTGACTCATGTTCTCTCCCTGTCGTGTTATTGCAAGCCTTCGGTCCATGCTGCATCCCTCCTTCTCTTCCTTCCTACTTCAAATGCCTCCAGCCCCATTCCCTCATCACCACCCCGAGCCTGTGCAGCCCCTCCCCCGACTTCCTCCGCCCAGTGCGTTTTACTTTTCCAGCTGTCGGTAATCATGCAGGTGCCTGATTGGCTGACAAGCCCAGCTGCTGGCTGATGGGAAGGCCTATGCATGTTCAGCTGTGGAAAGGAAGATGGACTCCAGTCAAAAGGAAAAGGTGACAATCACACCCCCTCCCACGCACCCCTAACACATACACAGCCAAGACTCCACTTGGAAGGAAGGGATTAAAATGACCAACTTCCCCCTCCCACCCTCCACCCTACCTCCTGTTAATCATCATCAGTATCATCATCATCAATATTATTTTGCTAAAATCTTGCGGGACAGAGCAGACTTGTCAAAGACTGGAGTAGGGAGGAGATGGGGCTTGGCTCAGCCACCATTAAACATGTGACCTCATGTTCTAGGCACAGTATTGCTTTGGTGATGACTAATGTGTGTAGTGGTTGTGTATGTCTTTCTCTGCATCCGTTGCACATGGTCATGTGCGCCTGACCATGCATGCATGACCTGAACAGAGCCAAAAGATCTCAGCAGCCCTTACAAGGCCTGGCTGGTCTCCTACCGTCGGTCCATAGGTGGGCTCTAGAAAGCTTCCAGCATCACCGCTTCATATCTCTCTACAGCCCTAGAACAAATAGTCAAGCATGTGGGAGGCCCCCCTGTGGCTTTCTTACCCAGTAAATTCCATTACAAGGAACTCACATTGTTCCTCAAATTAGCTTAAAAACAGGCTCATAAAAAATGCAGATTAAATGTTGTGGACACGAATAATGTGGTCTAGTCCCCCACCATGATTAACCACATGACAGTAGAATAAAATGGACTATGTAATGGACTATGTAACAACAGGATGAGTTGGACACTGTGTATTGTGAAAAGGGTCACTCATAGTGATATGAACTCAATTTAGAAACTTTTAAAGTTTGTTAGCTTGTTGTTTTGGAAACACAATTTCAGCATCAGCATGCCTCTGCTTTCAGCAAGCAAGCTGTAATGAATCCACAAATAAACTGCCAAGCACCAAATGGCAGGCAGTTAGCGATTGGCCTGTCGAACATCTAGCAGCCCAGCTAGTTGCTTATGTTGTCTGTCTGCTATTTGGTGCTAGGCAGGTAGAGGGTTTATCAAAGCTTTCTGGCTGAACACAGCTGTGTGCTGCAGCTAGAAACAACACTGAGGAGCAGCGAGACTAAACCAAAAGAAGAAGTTGCGAGCCAAAACAATAAGCTGAAAGATGCTAAAATGCTGAGGGGATCTGTGGAGTGGGCTGATAATGGTTTCATCACTATGAGTGACTCGGCAATGTCGTATTGTGCTACATCAACTTATTAGGCTGTTATAATGTCATGTTACTTAACACATCAAGCAGAAAGTTGTTGTTGCTTGTGGTCTGTTAAAGTCCAATATTCTCTTGTCATTTAGCTCTGGCTTGGTCTGCAAAAAATGTGCAGGACTTTGGGAGTTGTTGCCTGTGGTTTTTATGTCCAGATTAAGCTGTTGATTCTCAGTTGGATCAACAGCAATAGCAACCATTTTATTTTTTATTAGAAGTTCTTTGGTTCAGAGTTAAAATAAAAAATATTGCTTCTACAACGCTAAATCTGATCACGCAATAATCTGTCATTATTTACCAAAAGCCATTGCAACATTGCTTAATCTAAACATGCAATGTACAACAGTTGTACAACCATTATTATCAACTGCATGAAGTCATAATAGTGTCATTATGCTATTCTGGATTCACACTCTCAATGAAGTATAACCATGTCCATCACAACAAGCCAAAATCTGATTGCGAATTGTTCAAAACTATTTCCCCCAGTCATAAATCCAGTGTGTTTGCAGATGTTAACTTTCCAACACATAAGTCATGAACCAAGGGGGAATTAGATAAGTCATGTAGGGAGAGTTTGGGTTTTGGCTATGAAGTACTTAACAAATGTGTTTTTAACAACTTTCTAACATCCTCTTAGCTGCCAGACCTTTCTTTGCCATTACCATAGCTGTCCCATGACCTGAGCTCTGTACAGTAGTTTAGTCTCTCAGGGCTGCAGCAGTTTGAGATGGGGAAGTGAGCAGACACAGTTTTGATTTGAAAATTAGACATTTGCCATTTGAAAAATGCATGAATGCAGTGACCCTATCCTTATGAGTTTTCAGCTCTTGTTATTCAACTTAATGTTTACACAGTAAGGCTGTTAAGGTCTTGAAATACCTTAGTCAAATATAATTTCTTGAAGTGTGGGTGGACCTGGTTGGCAGGACTGTCATGGGCACAGCTGTACAAAATTCCAAGTATTTAATCCTCAAGGTAAACTCTGAACTTAAAGCAAAGAGGCAATGATTATTGCAAATTCTCTGTAATGCCATCTGACATGTTTAATGTGTTTAATAAAATATCATTAAACATCTTATGAATGCAGTTGACAGAGAGCAAGTGAATAGAGGGAGAAGGCAATGTAAAGACTGGCCACCACACCCTTGGCAGATGTTGACACAGTATATGGACTGTCTACAGTAAGGGTGTGTCCGTCCTATTACAGCCTATTGATCAGTTGTGTTTTCCCAGACTCATTCATAGAAAAATTGGAAGCAGCTGCACCATCTGCCTTCTCTGTTCACAAACCTTTGGATGTGTATACAGGACATATTTCTGGAGTTAATACAAATGTCTCATTACCCAGCAAGCCTATGTCAGCTATCATTTTGTTCAGTTATATCATGGTCAAGCTTAAATTTTGTGACTGATGACTCAATAATTAATTGTAACCTCATTAGTTCCATAAGTTTGGGTTTGACCTTTTTAATGCCTACTTTCTTTACTTCTATGTAACATTGTGAGACTTTGACCGACTTTGTTACTTTTTAATTTTTTTATTGAATTGAATGATATTCAACAAAAAATACATACATACACAGTGACATTGATGCAGAATACAGAAACAATATAGATGGAAATCAATACATAAAAAGGAAACATACAGTAGATTTGACAGAGTCAACTAAGACAGACAATTACAGAGAATTTGTAAGGAGGGTGGGGGGTGGGCTTGGTGAGATGACAGGGGGAAAAGGAGAAAGACGGGTCGTAGTGATGAAAGCAAGGATCCTGGGGGAAAGTTTGATGATCAACAAGAAAATCAAATGTGTGTATGTAATGGGGATTGTAACACAATAGCAACAACAACAATATTATTCTTATTAACATTATCACCACCACCAATGCCATCCTCATCACCATCATCATCATCATCATAATAATAATGATGGTAGGATCTAAGTCAGGGTGGTGGTGGGGGTGTAGCCTTACAGTCTTTTGTGGGTAAATGGTCACAAAGGTTGAGGGGCGACATCGAGGTTCAAATGTGGCTATATTAAGGCAGGGGCTGACTTTGTTACTTGATTTTTAATCCAAAAAGATGCAGTTTGTATCCAGCCTGATCATCATTTGCTCATATTGCCGAACAGGATCAACAACGTCCATTTTACAATACATGACTCACTCGATCTTTCCTCTTCTACAGTCTGTGACCAAGCCTGGCAGCTACTTCTGGTTGGTGTTGCTATGATGTGCCAAAAGTGAGACAGCATTGGTTTGCAGTTGCATTGTCTGAGTGGAGCAGGCTTTAGAAAACAGACATCCACCTCCTGCTGTGGCCCACTGTTTTGGGCTCCACAACACTGATTACTAGTTGTGAGTTCAAGCTCATTGTATGAGTGTCATTCATCTCATCACTTCCCCTCTTTTGGATGTGGAGATGCTGGCCTCTCCTGGTCTCTCCTCACAGAGCCCATAAGCGATAACTCTCTTCTTTCTTATGATAGCTTTATGGCCTTGGCACCCTTCAATCAGCCATATATTGATTATTCATAGGTTATAGCCCTGAGACTTCAAAGCTGGAGGCAAATTAAAAATCACGAAATTTATCTCTTTGAGCTTCAGATCTACGTATGTCAAAGCTTAGAGGGAGTATTGGAATATCCCATGACTGCCAATAAAACTATAAAGATTAATAGAAGAGTAGAGAGAGGCTGAATATTGAGGCCGCCAACCTAATCAGGTTTTCAATTAATATAAATATTTTTAGGGCATTAGGTAACATTTTAGGATATTAGATAACGCGAGAGAGAAAGATTTTAACATGACACTTCATATATCAAACTCTCAACAAAAGCTCATCAATCCTAAACAGCATAACTCTTTTCCAGTCAGTGTCTTGTCATGTTTTCCAGTTTTATTGCATGTTATCATCTTTCATTGGCAAAATGATCAAAGCAGATAAAGTATGGATCATCAGAGAACAGAATACTTTACTGGCCATGCTGCAAAATAAAATCATGTGCTCTTGATACAAGACACACACAGTGAAAGAGAGACTGATATTATGCTACAGACTTTGATGGTTCAGTGGTAGTATGACAATGTATGTAAATCTTTTGTTGCAGTCCAGTCGCACATGATGTGTGATTGCATTACTATACTTTGTGTCCCGTTTCTTTCTCATTCTGTCTAGGACTCACCAGACTCAAAAATGTTTTCTCGCTTTTCCTCCTTGTTTGTTTTTTAACACTACTTTGGAAGACTGAGATCCACCGGCTGCTTTAGACTTAACACATTTCATAATGAGAAAGGACATCCTGTCTTTGTAACTACAGGAAGGAAAACTGGCACAAGTAGCAACTTCAACCAGCTGCGAAGTGATTAAACTGAAAGGGACTTTTATAAGAAGTGATTGAACTGAAAATGGACTTGTTATTCCATGGTCAGCACAGTAAGAGGCTAAAGTTCCCCTGTCTGGATAATAAAGTGCCATTTTGCTCAGTGAGATGGCATTTAGAAAAACACACAAACCGCACATTCAGGGCTGACAAAGCTGCCAAAGTGGAAGGATCACAGACATCAATGAAGGCCTTGCAGTAAAGCCAAATAACAGAATGTGTTGTACACACAGAGCATGTTCATGGGGAAATTTAAGAAGTTTTCCAGTTTCCTGAAGAAATATGGGACAAAAAAGGGCATCGTCACCCTTGACAGTAAATTTTGAGAGTAGGGTTTAGCTATATGGTCACACATTGGCACTCTGCCTTGCAGAACAATTTTCCCTCAGAAGAAGCCAGACTGGGCTGACCTCCGGCCTGTTAGGAAATTGCTGGCGAGTAAACTGCTCAAAAAGGTCATGGGAGAACCCGATATGATTGCTCATCATTCAAGTCTACCACAGCTCCACCTGCTAATCATGCTTTCCTCTTAATAAACAAGAGGAAAAGTCAACAGCCCCACTGGTGAGGGGAGGCTGTAATGCTTATTGTAAAGAAAGCAAAACTAAGAGACAGATAAACCAGTATTGGTCAAAAGACTGTGACTGTCTGCACTAAATTGCATAATAATCCATCTAATAGTTGTTTGCATTTCACATACAGTCACCCTAAGCGCATGGTGGCACTAAAGGAAACGTCAGGGGATCACCAAAGTCATGAGGATTCATACACTTGGCACCATGGATATCTGTATCAAATTTCTTGGCAATGCATTCAAAGTTTGTCCAGCTTTTCCATTCAGGACCACAGTGGTGAACTGACCAACCAACACTGCCAGCAATAAGCCTCACTGCAAGCAATAATAATATGTGCGCTCTACTCTAACCCCTTCTCCACTGCACCAGGATTTCTTTTGTCTTTGGTCAATAAAATAAAACATAATTTGGCCACAGGTGTGTACCTCTGCTGCAAGAATATGAGTTACATTTGATCACACCCAGAGTGTGCAGAGTGTGTAGCTTAAATGGAAAGAATAATGCTGATTTTCTCTGATATCTGACAAACACTGTAACTCAGGGAGTCTTTCCAAAAATGTTAAAATAGTTTCCCTCTGTTGCCACTGTTGCTTTTTACAGTAGGGCCTAACAATTGTGGAAGCAAACAGTTAAAACAGACACAATAAAACAGTTAATGATACTCCTCGTTGATGACGGCATACCTGTATGATATGATCTTTCAAAACTTATAATTATAATTCTGTAATGTAATGTAATGATTGTCATACAGAAGAAATATAGTCTCCATTAATATTTTTTCAACCCCTTTTTCCAATGTATTTTTGCTCTCTTATCTCCAAGAATCTCCTGGCTCGATAGAAAGCCAATACACGTTTATCTTACCATGACTATTAGGGAGTGATTGTTTGTACCCTTGCGTGCTGGATACTCTGTGGGTTTCTCAGAGGCAGACTGTGAGACCAGTAACGGATGCCAAATTCAAATCTCGCCGAGAGGAAAGTCATAAATTATCGTCCATGCAATGTTGAAATGGCTCCATGCCGATTTCCATTCTGATACATTGTGGTTTTATTGCTTATCTATTCCTTGCCTGTGGCAAACATTTTCCTAATAATATTTACATCAGTCACGCTCAGGCGTGTGGGTCTTTTTCCTCAGTCCTGCTTGTAAATACTGTGTTTGGGTTAGGCATGACCCTTGTGATGAACTGGTCACCCAGGAGTGAAGCTCCACCACATGGAGACAGGTACCAAAACTAGAGTGGTCTGCAATTGTGTAGAGCACATGTAAACTGTCCAGTAGAAAGTAATTTTCAGATAGCTTTGCCAGGTTGAACATGAGGGAAAAATGCATGTAACCATATAATCACAATGTTTATGGTATTTCAATGAGCAACATCAGTGTAAGTAGTGTCAGTGTGCAGATCTGTCTAAAGTTTGAGGAGAAAATGTAAGCCGAATAAATAACATTGTTGGAAATATAGAGTAATGTTGTTGTACTGTACATCCATGGGTGTTCACCAACCTGACAGGCAAATATCCAGTTTAAGGACATACAGTCCAAAAGTCAACTACATTGAGGAATTGTTTTTACAGGCCATTTTCTTTTCATCTTGGGAAAGTTTGTTTAGGCACCAGTGTCTCAATTAGGTACTATGTTTTGATAAGGTGTGGCTCCAGTAATGTCCTTACTTCAACCTTATCCTCTTTCAAATGATTACATGTTTCCAGCATAGAATAAAGAGCTAGTGCACCTACCTCCTTCCCTAAATCGACTATCTTGCCTTCAGGAATGAAACCGCCTTTGGCCTTTCTCTCTGTGTTATACCTTGGCTGCCAGGTCCTTCTTTTAAGACTTCCATGCAACAGCGGTTTACTCCTCACCATCTCACACCCCCTAAAAGTAAAAGCGCTTTGATCTTAGCTTAATTACCAACCTAAATATGTCACTGAAAAGAGAGTGTGGCATAACAGAGAAGCAGGGCATGGGAAGTGAAGTCCACATGAACGGTGCTCACTTGGTGGAGTCCACAAAGAGCGCGACGGGATCAATGGAGCTGCCTGTTGGGTAGAGGTAACATAATCTGGAGGTTCTTTTTAAAAGATCGGCCCAAGCCCTTATGATTGACTGTGCACTAACCTCGGGAGAAATGCTAGGGATTTGGCCAGTCAAAACATCTCTTGGTGATTATAGAGAAAGGGGAAAGAGAGAGGAGAAAATGAGGGAGGATATATATTGTGCAGTATAGCATGAGTAATAGATGGCTTACCCTAGACAGAAAGCCCCACTTAAACACAAAAGTGATGTCCTTTGAGACTTGAAACCCATCCAAGGTCTCTGCTTTCTCTTATTATTTAAAGCAATGGTAGCCATCCATGCCAGAGGATACTGCAAAAAAGCAGGTTAATGACTGACTTAGTGCTGACTGAAGTATATTTATACTTAAAGAAGAAAAATAAAAGACTTAAAGACACAGTGAAATAAAAAATACATTTCCCAAGTTTTGAATATTGTGTCCCTGTATTAATTATTGATTTATCTCTGTTTATATCTGTTTTTTATATCAAAATCCCTCTCTATTCTCGTCCTGTAAAACATCAAAATATTATTGATGAACTCTGGGGCTGTTACATAAATGTATGCAATCAAATGTGATTTGGGGTGACTAACCCCACCCATCATATAAAACACACTTGACCGTTAGCTCATGCGTAGCTTGCAGAGCAATATCTGGCAAAAACATGGTTTACATTTCCAAAGAATATGGTTAAGGACTAATGTATTAATTTCACTCTCATCCTCTTCCTACCAATGTAACAATGTTGGTGAGGGAGTTGTGTGTGCAGGCCAAAAGTCCTCTGCAGCTCTATTAACCTTATGCGTTCAGCAACAAGGAAGTACTCCGACTCCTTCTGTCAGCTTCCTGTCTACACTTGAAGTTAGGATATGTTGCATTATGTACATTGACATCTACCTGACCAGTTTTTTAATATTGCGTACAGCGTCAAAAATTGACAGAGGTGACAGAACATGAGAGACTTTCTTCTAGTCTGACAAACATCTATTCTATTTTCATAGTGGCACTGATTAGATCATTTCTCCCACACAGCACTAGGATCAGCTGCTCATGTTACTGTTAAATTTAGTTATTGTTACTAGTCAGAATATGTTGGTATTTGTGTTTTATTGCATATTTATAACAATATGATATTGTAACATAAGCTGTCTGAATGTGGCCGCTCAAAACGTTCTCCAAAACACAGAGTGCAAAGTAGAGACTCATTAGGTCAGTTACACTGTTACACAGCACAGTCCAGTTTTCTGTGGTATGGGCTTTTTAATTTGTAACAAGCTAATTATTCCAACTTATATTATCAATAAAAACTGTTATATTACATAGTATGAAAAGATTAATGTGTGTTGATAAATCAGGTAACAGAACGACAAAGTAATAAAACGATCTGATTTACTGATCGTTTGGGAAGAATGCAAATAATGGTGATAACTTAATATAATATTTTAATATTATATTATATTAAGTAATAACCTGCATAATTGTTCTGATCAGCATCAGAGCTCTTGAAGTTTTTCACCATAAAAACAGCTACAGCAACACATAGTAAGCTTGCTAAAATTGGCGGTAAGCTAGTTAACAATGAACGTAATCATGTGCCAAAGATTGACATTTTAATCTGGTATCTGTGGTGGATGTGGTCGTGTAAGATCACATGACCTCCTCAAATATGTGGACGTGTTTCCAAGTTTAAGAAATATATATATATATATATATATATATATATATATATAGCAGGCTGTGTGAACTGATCAGGACCGCAACTTTTTACTTGTTTCTACTACGGCCAGTAATAGCAACTGGAAGTTAAAGTCACCCTCCACTCAAAAATATGTTTTTCTTCTTGTTTCTACCATTGAATGTCTGAGCTTCACTGTGCAGAATGATGTATGTGCAGAGTTTGACACTAGAAAGCTGTTTTCACATTCATCTGCTGAAAGTAGAAAGTTTCTCTGTGCTCATTGAAAATCCGATTTTAAGGGGTGGGCCTACGAGCATGGTTTGTGACATCACAAATAGTTAGGAGCCAATACTGGTCCAATGTTCAACTTACAGAAGTGTGATGTGGAAACGTGAAGCCTCCAGTGTACATACAGCATACTGAGAATGTCAAAAGGACAGAGGGTAATGTCAAAAGCTTGTATGAGTGTTTCTCCCAGTGAGTTTCGATTGCTGTAAAACTTGGAAATGCTTGTCTGGTTTGAAGTCAGACTGCCAATATGAAGCATCCATCACTTTTCTTCAAGTTTCCAAGTAGTTGTTTCCAAGTAACTGTGAGAAAATGCTTAACTATGGGGGTAAGAAAAATAGTAATGTGGGGATTTATTCAGGATTGCCGAGTCTTCAAGATGTCAATCTTTAGCACATTTTTAGCTCTTGGTGTTCTGTTGTGAAGCCAAATAAATTATGCCAATTTGCTCAGCCAACTGTGAACCTTGTCTCATCAACGGAAAAATACATTTTTCAAACATGGACTGTAAATCAGCTTGTAATAGGGAAGCTCTCCCAGACATAGATTCTAAATACTGAAGGGCTCTTAAATTACTTTAAAGATCTGGTATTATGACCTTTTTCTGACTAATTTAATAAATACTGAGTCCAATTTAAACATATCTGTGATATGTTTGAATTATAGCCCAGATTCCTCTCTGTCCTCCAGCAGGCTGTTTCGGAAGCTATTTACATAAAATCGGCATTATTAATGACTACCTACTCTGATTGGCTGGAAGTGTAGCCCCTACCTTTAACCCCAGCTAATCGGAACCTAATGAATAATGCAAGTTCCCTTACGCCTCATCTTTACCTCAAGTAATGGCTGCAGCTGGAGGCGTAAAACACTATATAGCAGAGACTGGTCATAGATCGGTGCAGAACCTGCTGTTGCACAATTGAGACTTAAACTGCATGTTTCAGAGGTAAGATCATGTCTAATAAAGTATTTTTTTCCAACATAGCTGGAGGTCACTAGCTTAGCTTTAGCACATATATATTGTATTCCTTTAGCTGAGTAACAGAAAGAAACAGTGTTTACGAGTTTGCTTCAAAAAGTCCTGCAGCGTACTTGTTAAGCAGACAGTCGGCTGTAAATTGTGTGGAACACACACACAACCACTTACTGATAACGGAGGGAAGACTGTCTCCAAAAATAAATTTCAGCCACTTCTGACATAAATTTCCATCCTCTGGAAGGCTCTAAAGACTTTTCAGCACACTTCCAGTGTCCTGCTTTCATCATCATCCGACTGAAATGCAAACTCTATCTACAGAAGTTACAGCAGGAATGGGCTAATGCTAAAGATTCCTAGCATATTTGATTTGACTGCCTGGTGTGACAGGTACCTACCTGCAAATTTCAAAATTTCAAATAACTTAAAAAGACCAAGAAGATACAAGTGGTGAGTTTTACAGCCCAGCATCACCCTAATCCATCCAAAAGCTAATTTTTATTGTTTTCCACTATACCAGCCCTTTAAAAGGACGGGGCTGCTGAGATCTCCCTTCAACACCATTTTGGTGTTGAAGGGAGATTTTATTTGTCTTCAACAGGTGTCTCATATTTTTTGGTTCAGCCTGGTTCAAATCCCAAACTGGACAACAATGGACAGGTCAGGCTTTAGTCAAATACAAGAGGAGATAAGGAATCACCCTCTGTAAAGAGAAACATCAGGCAAAAAATGAAAAATTTGTATTGTTTGTGTAACAACTGTAACGACTGGTATAGTAAGAGGCAAGAGGACTCAATAGCACGACTCACAAACAGGAATCTTAATCAGAAAACAGTCTTTACTTGCAAAGTGTGGTACGTAGGTAGTCAGTCAGGAGATAAGGCAAACAAATCCGACAAGGAGATCAAAAATACCAGGAGAGTAACTCACTAGAAAAAGGCTGGAACACTAGACACGGAGGTGCTAAGATGAACTGGCACTGAGAGAGGGGAACACACAGACTAAATACTGTACACTAGGGAATGAATAATGACAATCACACAGGCGGGAAACACACAAGGGCAGAAAGTGAAGTATCTGAAATGAGAGAGGTAAGTATTTCAAATAAAACAGGAAACGATTAATAAATGACATAAAACAAAGAAAACATAACTTAGGAAACAGAGCGGAACATAACAACAACTTCTTAAAACATGCTTGATATGCAGTATAATTTTATTAGGAAATTGAAGTTACCTTTTCCATTATGGCTTTAAACAACATTAAAAGTTTTCATTGGATACATTGATACTTTGAGCTTCAGAGGTGTTGGCAGACATATTTTGAACTTTGCCCGTCTCCAGTCTTTATGCTAACATAAGCTAATTGTCTCCCATATATAGCTCCGTAATTAATGTACATCTAATAAAACGGTATCTATCTTCTCATCTCACTCTTGGAAAGAAATCAAATATTTTCCAAAGCATTGAACCTTTCCTTTAAGTCTGCACTAACTGACAAAGAAGTTGGAGCTAGTTAAAAGTAATGAGCTGCGTTTGTTGTCCAACATGAGACCACACAACTAAGCATGCAGACAAGATGAGGAGTATGCTTGTAAACTGACTGTAATACTGGTGATTTATGGCTTAAATAAATTTGTTGCTGACATTCTGAAATCAGATGGTCAAATGTAACCTCTAGAGAATTATCTAATGTTCTCTGACCAGCTTGGCAATGGATGGGATATTAAGATAGATATTATGAACTAATGTCTGTCTGCAGGGACTGCCCGTCTTTGACAGAATTAACTGGAATCCCTCCACACAACCTTTATATTCAACAACCTCAGGGTGAAATCCATGTCTAGATGCTCTCTCTTAAAAGCCCTTTCCAGACACTTTATTAATGATACTATAAAAATGATAGATTTTCTTCTTATAAAAATGTCACATTCCTACTCAGTCAACCCCCATCCTGTTAGAGCTGGATTTTTTTTAGCAGTTTATTCCATCTGTATTTCCTGTAATATCTGTATCATCAACCTGCTTTGAGAAATGTCCGATGTAAGGGAAGGATATACAGTACAGCTGGCTTTGAATCAACACATTGCCAAAGGTGTATCTGGTTTTAAGGTCTGAATGTCTTTTAATTGCAGGTGGATATACAGTACAGTAGTCTGTGCTGTTGAGCTGGACTTTAGTGTCTTTATAGCTTGATATATGGCTGCTGTCGTGTTCTGTGATCTCTGGGAGTAAATAACAGGGTAAAGAGAGAAGAGTATTCAGATAGACTGAGAGTGTATAGTGTGTATAAATCAATGTAATCGCACATTTTAGAGTCTTTAAGCCATGAATTTGCTTGTCCTATAATATGTTGATGCCTTCTACAGTGTTGAGGGAAATTCAGCAGAAGTCTTATAAACCATTTACACAATTCACATGTCATCTGTCTCCGGACACATATCTGGACAATGGCATCTGATTAAAGGCCTTTGCATTTACACCTGGCTGGTATTAATGAGCGTTCTTCTCGTCTCAATTCTGCCCACAGTTTTGATTGGATCTCAATATTTAAAGTAGTCAGACAGTGGAATTTCTTTGTCTTGAACAATGACAATAAATCTGATTCTGATTGTGAAAGGATTCGGGGTTCTTTAGAAGGACGGCTACAACGTGCAAGGCAAGGATCAAGTGGTGAGCAAAGTAATCTGGATACTACCTTTTGGTAGGCTTGTTGACTAGCCTAACATTTCTCATACTGTAAGAAGGTAATCAGTGCCAGTGGAGAAGCTTGCTAGCATTAGCGCTTGTTGCTTACTCTAGTTAGTCATGTGACATTTTTCTTGTACATCTTACAAGACTCTTCTGAAGCCATGCTGCTGTATGGGCTCTACTTGTTTTTCCTTTGTTGAGGAAGGGGTTGTCTGGAACTTTTTCATGGGCCAATTATAGCTGGAAGAGGCTAAGTTTCAACATTTTGGGCAGAATTTTTCTTAACTGCACAAGACTGCATTTACACCTCACTGAGAGCTGATCACAGTGACATAGTCTGGCCATTCTGATCACATTTCCATTGCAATTGAGGACACACTTACTGCATATTCTATTGCATTGTGCCCAAAAATGTATGTATTAGATTACAGATAAAACACCTTCTTTGAATAATGGCTGCAAACCGCAACAAATGTACTGTTTTAGGCTTCAGCTCTGATGAATATAACTTTTCTTATTGACTTGGACTACACTGAGAGGAAGAAAAAACTCAATCAGTTATCAATCAGAGACACTGACTGTATATAAATATGGACATCATGACAGCTCCCCAAAAGTGAAGCCAAAACATCTGGATCACCCCAAAGTGACTGGCTGCAGTATAAGTCATAAATCCCGGCCCCGGCCCCTCCATGTTAGCGGATTGGACATGAGCCAAACTAAAAAATCAAAGTACACATCAAATAAATTTTTCCCAAAGATGGATTCTGTTATTTTAGGTAGTTCTTATCATGCTTATGCTTGTCCAAGTGCTCATTCTTCTGAAAAGTTTGTTTTTAATTAGTTATTTTACGATATAAAAAGGGGGTGTGACATCATGATTGACAGCTGTGACAGCCGCTCTCTAACCTCTGTCAGGCGTCGGGATGACTGAGGGGGCCCGACTCTACTGCACAGATACTACTACTGTGAGATATTTTGGCTTCATTTTTGCATAGTGGTAGGAAGTAGAGATGCATCGTCCATATTTATATACAGTCAATGATCAGAGATAATATACTTTTGTTGTGACTACCTAAACTGACCTAAACACTTGTGTTAGAACACTTGTTCTCTATGATGCTTTTCTTATTGACTTGGACTACACTAAGAGGAAGCAAAAACAAATTTCTGCTCTGAATTTTCTAGCCTGGAAATAAGATTTTTAGAAACCATTGCAAATGGCATATTTTACTGACAAAACTGTACGTACAGTACTACATATTGTATACAGTAAAATAGCTGCACTTATATAGAAACCCTTTTCTCCTTCAGTTTTATTTAAATTTACGTTTTCTTTTATGTATCTATGAATGTGCTTCTTTTTCCCCACATTTGTTCCTGATCCAAAATGTAATAAATTATCAGAGAAAATATACTTTTTCGTGACTACCTAAACTGACCTAACTCCTTGTGTTCAACACTTGTTCTCAGTGACAGTTTTAACACATGCTAAAAAGTATTTTCAAATGTTATGTGATCTAATGCCTTTATGCATGTAAACATCACATGCTGTATAATTCATTAATGTCAGTAATATCTCCACACGCTGAAGTTGATCATCGTTACTCGCTGTCACGCTGATCTTTGCTGCCTTGTCACACTCAGCAGATTGAATACAACTCATGACATTTTCCCCCACTGCATATTTCATGTAATGAGAAGAAGAGACTCTGATCTGGGTGTCGTCTGTGTAAACAAACTGTGCATGGGAGTAGCTTGTTAGCCAACATCACTCCCCAGTGCTGCTGATGTAAGCAGAGCTATTTTCCAAATTTTCCAGGCTCCCTGCTCGCATCTGTTTAGCCTTCAACGAGACCACATGACAGAGAGTCAATATTATTCAATATGCTTTATAATGACTGTAATTTCAGGGTAATGATGATATGCAGTCTGCAACAGTCTTGATTCTTCCTTGGGATTTTTTCTTGTCCTTGAAGCTTTGAATCATGTGGGAATCAATAACCTTGTCCCACCATATTCATAAATGACCTACAATAAGCTGATTTGTCCTTTCCATTTATTTAGCTGTATTCTCTATTGAGAAATGTTTTTTATGAAGTATGTAAAAAAGCATCCTTTTCAGTGTTTAGCCATTCATTTTTCATTCCTTGCTCAACCAATATGTTTGTACATACCTATTTATGGATAGATGTAACGATGGATTTAAGATCTAAGCAACAACATCTTCACAGATGCAACCAGTCAACACATTAAGTGAGAAGGCAAGATTTGACTTATCACAACTATTTCTGAGGGGTGTATGGGTGTGCACTGTGTCTGCGAGCATGTGTGCGTCTGTGCGGAGGATGTATCGTCTGATGCAAATATGGAAGATTTATGGAATGTGTAGGAGAGTTCTGGTTTAAAGGTTTAAGATACAGCGCTGTTAAATTTATGCAGAATGTGGAGGAGCACACGGAGTGTATGGATTTGGAGAATTTAGGGAGTTGGTGAAGACAGCAGGGGAGCAGGAAATGTTATGGGTGGTGGAACAGGAGGACAAGGGCAACAAGGGCAGGGCGATGTTTGGAAAAGTCTGAGGAATAGAGGATGTGCTGGCTGTTGAAGGCGGTGCATCCTTGCCTCTTCCTTGTACATTCTGTACGTATGCACAATCCTGTGTTTGTGAAGATGATGATATTTTACTAAGGTCCACAGACACAAAAGCTATGTGGACACCAGAACATACAGGGTATGAGCAAACCTACTCTACTTGGACACAAAGCTAGGCCAAATAATCCTACAACAAGCCAGTTTGACTTAATTAGCCACAAGATTAAATTTACCAAGTTTCCCATGAAGGCCTAATTTTAACTTAATCAAAAGGGTTTGATCTCAGATGAACCTCCAATTTGTCACAATCTAGCCCAGAGTCATTGGCACAAAACAGATTTTTTACATAGCAAGGCATGACATCACCAATCAATAAATTGCTTCTTATGGTCGGTGCCATCTTTTCCGTTTGGAGCCAGGCCCTTTCAAATAAGGAGTATGGGGTGTTGCCTTTCACAATCTGGAAACACGCCCCACTACCCCGAACCAAAGCTAAAGCTAGCTTACTGGGAACACAGAGCACTACACACTTGAACTAACATTATCTAACTAACCCAGCAGGTAACATTATCAAGTTATTATAGGGCCTGAATTTAATGATTGAGACCATAATGGCTCGTTGAAAGAAATGATTGACTTAGTATTTCATGAGAGAAGTTGGCGCTTGAATGGGAGTCTATTGGAGCCAGGGACTTTTTGGAGTCAGCACATACCGACTGTCAGTGGTATTGCACTTTAAGGGACTTCTGTATTGGCTTCAGTTTCAAGCCGTGGTTGTTGCCGCTTGGCTCCTATGTGTCGTTCTGGAGTGCACAGAGTCAAATAATGCATTTGGTCATTTAATTTAGAGAACTTCCTGGGATGAGTTCAGTGTGTGCAAAACAGATCAAGCCACTTAATCAATCAAACTTTATTTGTATAGCACCAACTACAACAACAAGCGCAATTCAATGTGTTTTACAGATGACTGACAAGCAGATAATACAGTGGGAGAAATAAGTATTCAACACATCAACTTGTTTTGGATTAAACATATTTCCAATGCAGCTATTAATATGAAATTAAGACCAGACATTGGTATTAACTCAATAAGGCAACACAGCTAATGAAATCATAACATTCCAAACAATAAAAAATGTTATGTGCATTACATTGGAATGACACAGGAAAAAAGTATTGAACATGCAGTAAGAAAAAGCACTACACCAGGTCATTCCACTAATTAGTCCTCTTATCTGTGCTAATTAGTGTCAGCTGGGTTAGAGCATGTGGCTATTAGCACTTCCACTCTTTTGAAAAGGGTTAGACATCTGTGAATGCATCATTTGCTACCAAGCTGTCACACAAGAACCATCTCATGATAGATAGAGGTAAAGAGCTTTGCCAAGACCTTCACAACAAGATTGTTGAGCAACATAGGAATGGCACAGGTTACTGACTGATTTCTTAACTCCTAAATGTTCCCATAAGCACCATTGATGCCATTATCCACAAGTGGAAGCAGCATCACTCCACCATCAACAGGCTACACACAGGAGCTCCTCGCAAGATTGCTGACCAGGCAGTCAGAAAATTTGTCAGAAGAGTAACCCAAGATCCAAGGACCACACAAAAAGAGCTACAGAAAGACCTGGAAGAAGCAGGTACAATTGTCACAGAGAAAACAACAGGAAATGCACTCCATTACTGAAGAAGACATGTTGAAGCTCGTTTGAAGTTTGCTACACAACATTTGGAGAAGCCTGCAGATTGCTGGAAGAATGTGATGTGGTCAGACAAGACAAAAATTGAAATTTTTGGCAATAGCACTATGCGCCATGTTTGGAGGAGAAATGGCTCCGTATATGACCCTAAAAATACCTACAGTGAAGTTCAGAGGTGGAAGCATTATCGTACGGGACTGTTTCTCTTCTTTTGGTACCAGCGGAATCCAAATTGTTGAAGGGAAAATTAATGGAGCCATGTATGGGGATATTCTTGAGAAGAATCTGTTACCATCCACCAGGACGATGAAGATGAGAAGAGCGGACCTTCCAACAGGACAACGATCCAGAACATACAGCAAAGGAGACTCAACTGGTTCCAGAAAAAGAAAATAAAGGTGTTGAAATGGCTCGGTCAATCACCGGTCTTGAACCCAACAGAACATTTATGGAAGGTACTGAAGATAAAGATTCACCAGCTGGTCTCCCAGAATCTGCAACATTTGAAGACTGTCTGCTTAGAAGAATGGGCCAAAATCCCCCTTGGACACTGTGAGAGATTAGTTTCCTTGTACAAGAAGCATCTTAAAGCTGTCATTGCAAACAAAGGCTTCTCCACCTAATATTAACTATATTTCTGTTAGCATGTTCAATATTTTTTAGCACATAAAGCACATAACCTTTTTTTATTGATTGGAATGTTAGGATTTCTTTAGCTGTGTTGACCTATTGAGTTAATATCAATGTCTGGTCTTAACTGCATGTGAATAGCTGCACTGAAACTATGTTTACCAAAAAAAAATATTGATGTGTTGAATACTTATTTCCCCCACTGTAAGACAGTACTAATATAAATACAATATGAGTTTAATGCACACAAGAAATGAAATGATGGAAAAAGTAATAAAACCAATAAAATACAGTATGTTTAAATTACAATAAAATAAAAACTAGATAAAACAAGATAATGACAAATAAAATCGATAAAAGAGAATAAAACATACAATAAAATAAAGGATTAAAATGAATTACAAAATAATTATAAGGAATAATAAAACATAATGAATAACTTTGGCTGTTTTCAAACCAACTACACAAGCAGCAGTCAGAGAAGGAGGGACATCACAACAGCTGTACTTCGTAGCTTGCCACTTTTTATATTGAAGTTTTTCTTTATCATTAGTATTTACAAGAATAATTAGACATTTTGGGAAATATGCTTATTTGGCTGTAGCTACATATAGACGTGAAGTCTCACAAAGAAAGCAAATAAGCAAAGTTTTAAGCATAGGTACAACTTTTCTATCTATTTTCTCTGGTCTATTTCACTATGATCCTCCTTTCTTTTTGTTTCGTCCTTTGAAAACCCATCTTTCATCCTCCATTTGTTTTCCCAATTTTTCTCTCACTGCTCCCACCTCACTTTCCCTTTCTTGTTCAGTTCCAATTCATTAAACATTTTTGGCGCTGTGGGAACTTACTTTTCCATTACTGTACCATTAATCACATCAGTCATTCTTTCTCCCCACCAGCATGTGGACACCCCCGCTGCCTCCCCTCCCAATATAATTAGTCTTGTTTGACAGTTGTTATCTTGGAAAATGGCAGTAACGGCAAGTGCCACACATACAGAAAATCACATGAAAGGGAGAGGAAAATTGAACAACTACCATCTGAACGCACATGCTGAATTACAGCGACCCATGACCCGTCACAGGATGGGTGCAAAGTCAGTGAAAGTTTTGAGCCCTTGTAAAAACAGGGCAGAGCGGATGAGGGAGCAGCTCAGCAGTTGGTCAGATTTTGCAAGACTTTGGATCTGTAGTGGACACTTAAAACAAATGAAATGCCTGTGAGTCATCCTGGCTCTTGGATACTTAATGGTGCAAGGAACACTGGCCATCCGTAACTGTCCTTGAAAGTGAGTGTGTGTGCATGTGTGTCTTTGAGTGTGTCTGTGTTTGTACGTGATTTTAAAGATCCCCTATAGACACGTTTTAAGACCCATGAAAATACTCTGCTTGGAATTTAAATTTGTGTCTGATATTTCTGGTAGTTACACAAAAAAAGTTAATCATAAACTCTTCTCTAAAAACGATATCTACCCCTTCCTGACTTTTGTTCATTTCAAAAGTTTAACTCCTGGACATAAGATGTCTCCTTTACTGTAAAGTCCATTCTCAGTTTATGTATTGCATATTGGACCATGATTGGTCTCCAAACTAGTTATGATGTCACAAATCATGCTTGTAGGTAGACGTCTTAAACTCAGATAAAAACTTTCCCTCCTCAGCAGATGATTGTGAAAACAGCCTTTTAGTGTCAAAGTCTGCACATACATCATTCTGCACAGTAAAGCTCAAACATCCAAGTGAAATGACAATAAGGAAAACACAGTTTTGAGAGGAGGGCTACTTCAAGCCAAATACTGAAAAAACACTGAAATTTAATACCAGTAAAGTAATTTTGTCTGAGAGCCTACTGAGATTTTATCACTTAGGCTCTGGAACCTGGCTTCCCAGATAGCATACAGAAGTTGGCCACTTCAGGCAATGATGCAGCACTGCTGGTCTTCTTCTGGCCTGGACAAAATGGATGTGAGTTTGAAATGGTCCACATGTAAAATAGCAAATATGGCCCAAATATCCCAAATCAAATGTGGGCCTTTTTTGGTAAAGATGCGGTGCTCTCGTTGGATGTGGGCCAGTTCTGGTTTATCTGATTTGTTCTTGTTTGACATACAGCATTGCTATGGCTTGCTTGTGGCCCAGATCTGGGAAACAGGAGTGAGCCACCCAAGTGCCATCATTCCACACAGTATGTGGGCCGGATGAAAGTACCGAAAGTGTCAGGTGTGGACCGGATCTGGGCCACTGCAATTTTGCTATCTGGGTTGGAAACCAGTCATATAGTGCTTAGTGATAATATGCAAGAAAGCTTTTTAATGGCCAATTTGCTGTCTTTTGAAAATGACCTGGTCAAACCTGGCGCACTAAGGTCAACAAGGTCTACCAGTTATTTGTGGAAATGCTTAGACTGAGGTCTGACGTCCACGTGGAATGCGGCAGCGCTATTCAGACTGGAGGCGAACCATATGCTATGCTGTGCGTCATTGTAGGCTAGCATGTCACATTTATAATGCAAACACTTCCTTGGGCACACATGCAAAATGCATGGTGATTGGAACACTGAGCAAAGACTATAGGACACATTGTTTTGTTGAGGTGCTGTTAAGGCCATTAAAGGGAAAGCATCTTTAACTGAGGAACAGTTACACAATAATTGGCATTTCTTGGGTGTCTGACCTTTGCATAAGAGGTTGATGAGCTGCAGTCTCAAATAACAATACTGTGCTCTGAAATCACCCACACACAGCTGCCATTCATGATGTCACCCATCCTAATAAGAGTCTTAAACTGCAAAGATGATACAGCCTTCCATCCTTATTTATACCACAGTTGCTTTTAATTGAATTTTGATGTATATATTTAAATTATATTGTATGTAAGGACAAAATACTTTAAAGACAAAACCATGTAACTATTTTTCTAAAACACTTGGCATGGACACTAACAGCCATGTATAGGAGCAAACTTCCACTGAAGGGTAACCATATAGTTCACGTGCAGGATAGAAGGACTTACTTGTCATGTGCTGGGTAAAACCTGAGCCAGACGGGTGCGGTGTTTCCATAATACTGCCACATTTTCACTGAGCCTGAAGGCGACTGCATAGCAGGGCCACCCATGTTGTGCCGTGCCGAGGCTTGTGCAGTACAGTAAACATGGCAGGGGCCTTTTGGACCGGCTTCTCCAGCCTCTGGCCAAGCTGTCTGTAGTGGATGCCAACCAGAACTGACTGAAAAAGAGGCTGAGTGTCCTATAAGATAGCCCTGCCAGTATATTCCGAGGGTTTGCACAAGTGGATGAAATATTCACAGCACTGCCAGTGGAGATGAAAGCAACTGCAGACACATCATTAATTTGTCATGTTGTCCAGAGGAAACCTTTTTATTCTAAATCATGGGTTTGCCTTAAGAAATCTCAGAATGAGATTGTGATGGATTTTCCCAATAAAGACAAATTACTGAGGCCAGTGCAGCTCCAATTCTCTAAAAACAATAATAATGATGAAATACACTGGTGATTCTCGGTAAATAAATAGAGCAAAGTGACTCATATTAGTCTGACAAAACCCTTTTAGCCCAATCATCACCAGACCTTGTATTTTACAATAGCTGGAAACAGAGCCAACAATTTCCACTGAACATGAAACTAAGGATTAGAGAGTGTAACCAAAGTGGGACTTTACCTGCAATAACTTTGGATAAAGATGAACACATTAATATACAGGCATCTAAGCCCTGTGCTTTTGTGCTCCCATTGGCCATCTTTCCTGTTGTCACTGCCACCCACTCAGCGTGGGAACACACACAAGCTCCAAAATCATGTAATTTCCTGCCTTTTGTAAACATTCCACCGGGAGCTAGATATTACACCGTACAATCGTAAATATATTGGTCACCTCTGTGGTCAGAATCTGTGTGTGAGTGAAGGAAGGAAGCGGTAACACATCATAATGGAGCTCCAATAAAGAAAAAAACACTGTAATCACAAGACACACATTGGTTGGTGTGTGATGCAGTCTGCTATGCAAGATGTAGTGTGAATAGCTTGCATAACATACTTATGTGATAAAGTATGTAAAGCTATTTTATACATGTATATTTAAAGCAGCTATTATAAATAAACTCCACCCGGATAAAGTCATAGTTTTTAGTAATATTTTTTATTACATATCAAATGGATCCTTATATTGTCTGAATTATGTCATATTATGGAACACTGATGACCTTATACTTGACATATTTCCATAAACTCTCTACAGCTTTGTGGCTTTAAATGGTTCCTTTTCCATTCTTGTCTTTTAAACTGAGCCTACACACCCTCAAAGTGCTGGTGCTGGTTTGGGTCCAAGGGCAGAGGCCCCTTGTGGCCCCCTCTAAAAGGCAGGTCCAAACAACCAAGGGAAGCCGTGACTCCCCTATTATTCAAACTAGATACCATTGCCATTCTGATAAAGCAATAAACTAATTTTCTTTGTTATTTAACAGCAGTCACCTCTCCCTGTTCAAGTTTTCTCTCTTCCAATTACCAACAGGTGAAACAGTGCCCCTCTGGACTGCAATATGTGGTAAACATCAGTAATATATGTGGTGAAAGAGGGTATTGCTCCCCTGCTACAGAAGCAAACATATGAAGGTACCAAAGGGAAGCCAGGTGAAGCTGGCCTCCTTTGATTAACATCAGGTGTCTTCACTGCCATGGCCTTGCAACACTGTGAACTGTCAGATTTCTGGAAATAAAGAGAAACCAGTGGCAGTCTGGTCCCACACCAACAAATTACAGTAAGTCAGACCAAGCAATCTTTGTTTGAATGTCATTCAAATTCCAAACTAGAAGAGTAAGTAAGCTGGTTTCCCAGTGTTGCTAAACAGTTACCATAGTTTTGTAAGACCTTTTAGCTAGAAGCAATGGAAGGTGGAGATTTTTTTGTTTTGGTGAAAAACAGCTGCTTGTTTACCATCACAGCAAGTCCAATGGAAAATGTTATGACATGGATATTGACCACTTCGCCTCCATGAAGGAAAAGAAGACAAACTGTCTTCAATTAGCATGAGTCAGATACATACTCTTGCTGTTTGTCTGTCCCTCTGTGTCTGTTCTCTCTGTGGCCTTGCTCTGCTTGCATGTGACTGTTGGGTATGACCGCTCGCTGTGAGCATTTATGTTTACTTATTGATATTATGGAGGTTATATTCCCTTGATGTAGTGTGCCTTTGCATGCACAGTGAGGTTATTGTATTGTTGTGTGACAGGGCCCTGCTGTGCCTGGAACTGGAAGTGCATAACAATATTTACTGATGTTAGCAACAGAAAGACTTTTGGCGATTAGACTCCATCGATGTGAAGTATCTTCATAAAGCGTAGGCCCGTATGAAGATAGGAGATAGGACAGGATCCCCCAGAGTCTAGACACTGGTGGTGGAGTGGAGCCAGCAGGTGGTTGATGGTAACTTTTGGACGAGTCTCCCTGGATATCATGGAGGTAATGGTGGTGGTGGTGGTGGTGGGGAGGACCTGTGATAGCAGGTCTGAATGACAGAATGGCAGAATTGCAGCGATATTTAAAGAACAGCATCCAGAGACTGATTGGTGACGTAAGAATTGTGAGTGACGGGATTTTTAACAGTGTGGGAAAGTGGAAGTGACAGAGAGAAATAGAATAGGAGGAAATAGCAGACATCACCTGTAGTGAAATAGAGGCAGAACACAAGGAAAGAGATCTTCCTTTTTGGACTTTCGCCAGTTTCAGTTATGTATCTACCATATGTGCATTGTGCCATCGCTTTCTGGCTTCATATCAAAAGACGTTCAACAAAATGGACCAGTTTGCACATGATTAAATCATAAGATTAAGAAAAACAAAAGGGAAAACCGCTAACCATTTCAACCTAGTCAAGTTCAGTGTGGTTGAACTCTAACGTGCATTACACAAACTCAATAAGAAGTCTCATGATTAAAAGGTCTGGAAAGATGTCATGTAGGTCTTCAAGCAGCTTTTGTGTTATACTTGCATGTCAAAAACCCATAACAGCTCTCTACAGTTTTATATTGCTTTTGACACTATTCTCTTCCTGCCTATTTTAATTACAAATCTAAGTCACGCATAACATACACGAGAGTCCAAAAACATGAGTACACTTTTCATTATTAACTGGACTGTTTTTCTTTCACAACCATCAGTTTTCCTTCACTACTCATTTCCTTACAATAGCTTTTTTGTGGGTTCATTTATTGGACTGGAATTCTCAACCAGTCATACCATGAGGGTACAGCTTATTCATTGAGATTAAGTTTCCCAAAACTGTGACCTTTTAAGACAGGGTCACATACTGGAAGTCGCTGAAGCTACAGTGGAAATTTAGGTTTAGGTGGATGATACCTTGTTTCTCTCTGAAGTTATGGCAATTAAAGCAGCATCCAATCTAATTAACAGTCCTGGTGTAGTACACAAAACGATCTTTGCCAAGTTTGTATTGTATGTGGGTGCATGGATTTGGTGTGTTTTTTGGTGTAAAGTTTCAGGCTCTGGTTTTCAAAATTTTCAGAAGGGAAGTTTCTTAAAATCCCCAATGATTTGGGAAAGGTCATTGCACTGTCCTTGTTGTGACAACAGATAAAAACCTCCATCCTTCCTCCACAACTCTTAAAGAACATCGTGATCAGCTGGGAAGACGTTTTGGGTTTATCAGCCACGTTTATCTGGTCGATATTCAGAAGAAGCAAAGTTGATCAACTAACCGGACTGACTACAGTTTGCGGCTAAACAGCTGACAGAAGATACAGCGTTGTGTTTTGTGCTGGTGGGCCGCTGTTCCATATTCTGTGTTGGTTTATTGCTGTTATTAGTTAGAAAGCCTTTGCCAAAGCAATCATATAACTTTGTCTTTGAAGTAGAAATAATATAAATAATAATAACAAAAATATAGCTTTGGGTCGGGTTCGGGTCTCAAATAGTGCGGGACCAGGCAGGTTCAATCAGGTCGGGTCTGAAAGGCACAGGCACGGGCTGGGTTCGGGTCATGGTTTTAGGCCTGTACAGAACTGTAAGTTCACTTGTGATTAATCAAACAAACTGTGTGGACAAATGTGTTTCTCATTTTGCTTGTTCTTTCTGTACTGGCAGAACCTTTAAATCTGGATTGCTTTTTTTTTTTTTTTTTTTAATTGCTGTGTGTTGAGTTTTCTAAGCCAGCATAGAAATAGCCAAATGAAAAACAATCACCACAAGAGGCACTGATGCAACACCTCACGTCTTGTTGCAATTTTTAATTACAGCTAGATGTAAACTACAGCTAGATGTTTCTATCAGATAACATGACTTCACATTATGATGTATGTCTGTTGCTCTTATACATATCTTGGCTCGGAAACTTGTGTATGTGGTGCACCTGTAATAGCAGTTGCATGGTTGACTTCTCATGTGGAAAGAGGTGCACATCACTCATCTACAGATATGCCTAGAGGTGGGAGATCCAGTACAGTTATTTCTAGCTAAATACACATCAACTTACTACGTAGCTTAAGAGAATTGAACTGACAGACTGATCAGTTTTGACTTATTTAATCATTTGCAAGAGAATGGCAGTTTTTGTTATTCTGTATTTTGCTGGATGACATGTAAAATAGGAACCTGTTACATGTGTGAAATGGCACTAGTACTTCAAACATTTAAAACATCTAAGTATAAACATCAGCCTCAATCCCAAGCATCAGGGTGGAGCGGATTGTCTGCGTGCAAATCATGCAAGTAGAGTGCTGTCAGAATGGTACAGACAGCATTCATCACATTCCTCAACAGATGCCACAGACGTAAGACCAGCACGCCTTAACTGCAGTGGAGCTGAACCTGGTGCAGCCAAACCGAGGAAATAAGAGCTGACTGGGGCACTGACAGAGAATGCTTTGAGATGAAAAATACTGTTAAATGAACAGAATTCTTACTATTGCCTCGTCTGCAGCTCACACCATCCCGAATGTATAAACAGAGCTGATGAATATTTGTGTTGATAGATGCATTAGCGCCCATTTCAGCAGCAAATTAAACTGCACATGGCAGCGTGGAATGTTACTCACATTAAAGTTTCCTCTTCTGCATAAGCTCCAGGTTGGTATTACAGTGTGATGTGTTTCACTCCAGAATGAGATATACAGCATAAATCATTTGTAGAAGTACGTGACAAACCCCTTGCTTGAATAAGACTCAGTGTTGAATATTACAAAGTAATTGCCTTTTTTGACATTTTCTCACAGCATGTGCTGTACTTAACTGAATGGTTTTAATATAAACCATGAATACTGTCATATTATTTCAGGGAAGAATAGCAGTTTTGGAAATTAAATCTTCATGGTTTCAGTCATGTGCATATTTCTCTCTGTGCTAACTCTGAGTAACCTTTGGTCCCAAACGCTGTGTTAAATTTGTTTTGTGTGTGCTTCGCATGCAGTTGGGACACTGGATGAATTTGTGTGCACAGCGAGTGTTTAAAGTTTTCCAGATGTTTGTTATTCTTAGTCAACAAGAACTTAATTTGAGCATGTAGGCTTTAAATTTTGTTTAGTAATCCAGCAATGTTGTTCTTCCATAATTGTATCACATTTTAAGCTGTTTAGATTCATATAAGCAAACACAGTGTAGTTGTAGAAGTGTGGTAGGTTGGTTCAGTGGTAAGTTTGAATGGTAATTTATGACTACAGTTCATCGTGTTTCAGCCTCTTCAAGTTTAAAAGAAAGCTATGACACTGTGAACCATCAAGAAGTACTGACAAAATTCCAAAATCCTTCAGTTTTCCAAATCTCAATCCCTCATTTTAACAAAGTTTGTCAGTGCGGGACATTCCCAAGAATTTTAAATAGATATCTAACCTAAAAAAACAAGAATAACAGTCCTGTGAAAACATGGAAGGGATTTTCAGCCATCATGGATGGGGATCAGACATGCGGTTTGTGAAAGAAAACAACAAAGAGTATGTTGCATGTGCAGTAACTTCCAGCTCCAAGACCTGTTCTTAGGGACTGAACAGAAACGTTTCAAAAGTGGCTTGGAGTGAACATATGCATCTTTTTCACATTTAATTCTTTGACATTTTGTCTCTCTTTTTCCTCTTCCTGTCTACCACTGGGGCAAAACACCAGCAGGAGAGGGATTGTGTTTGATTGTGGTGGACCAAAACCCAGACTACTGACCAATACGTGTTTTGAATCAAGACTCAAAGGATCAGATTTAAAGTGATGGAGTGGAGAATGGAAGTAGGCAGAGCCCTGTGGGTTGGCAGACATAAAGAGTTGTGAAAGATTGTTGCCAGAGGACAGCCAACTGGATGGCATCTGCGGTCAGCAAGACATTGCCTTTATTTCCTTGGATCAAAGGTTGCCAGTTCAGTCTGTATAGAGTAAGTCTGCTAAAGCTTGAACCTGACAACTTTAATCTGGAATATCAATTTGTAATGCACCTTTTGTACAAAAATGCAGCTTTTATGCCCAGTTCTCAGTATGTGGATATTTCTGAACCACAGAAAATAACATTTAACATTCAGTTTTTATGTGTACCCCCGTGGGTCACAAGTATAAAATTTTGAATAGGTGAAGACAAGACTGCGTATAAATTGCTTTTGAATTGAATCCACTAGTGACATGTTTGCAAAAATATCTATTTTAGCTTCTATTTTAATGCAAAAGACTTATTTGTTCCTTAATATATAGTCCATCATCAGTGTACTACTACTACTACTGTGTATGGCCTGCCTGGCTATGTTTCACCGCATTTTAGACATTTGTCCAATGCATATTCATATAACTGTAGATAAATACAGTATATCGTACATTTACCAAAACATCAGTTTCTCACATATGATATGTATGTTGCTTTGGGGGAATGTTGGAGATAAAGTAGTAGAAATAGTGTGTTGATGACAATTTCCAATACGTGCTCCATTCACAGAGAATGCCTGCTGTTGTGAACATGTAAATGCCCACTCTTAAATAATAAAATCTAGTCATTCATTCACATTTAGGCAACTAGAATACTGTATGTTCTCCATGTTTTTTGTCATTTCCGGCATTGTTTACAATATTTTTGTGCAGTAAAATGTTCTGGCAGTTACACTGATTTGGTTGGTAGCTTATTGTAGCTTAGTTAGCCTAAATACAGTTCAGAATGACTTCCCAAACACTGCATGCATGTTATTGTCCCAGCTGGTGTGGCTGCCAATGTCTTGGTTGTGTATTGTAAACATACTGCTCATGACACCAGAGAGGCGGCCAGCTTTGCCCAGCGTTTCGACAACACCTGGCTCGTATTTAACTGGCCTATAAATAGATTCTCTTTCAAAGGCTAGCCACCTGTATGGGGTCAAACCACTGTCACATGCATCCATTTTAGTGCTTGCTAGTAAGGACAACGTGCAATATGACAGTTATGGTATGTAGTGCATTACCTCGTTGACACGTATCCACTAGAGCCTCAGCCACACTTAATGACTGTTAAAGCCATATGGTACATGAACACTGGGCACATACATGCAGGCTTTTTGATGTGCATGCCTACACCGCTCACTAATGTAAGTTAAGTAAAAAAATAACTGCATTTACTTTGAGTGAATTTTAATCGTCTTGTAATGGTTTTACTGCTTAGTCCTGTATAACTGATGGGTTTGGGTGGCCTCACTTACACATGAAATGTCTGTGTTTGATTTTCTGTAATTGCTTTTGCATGACTTGGTCACAGGTGTCAGGCAGAGACGTTTGGTAAATGTTTGGCACGGTCGAGTAAGCAAAGTTTCAGGGCCTACCTGGAATAGTTCAGACTTTAAATAGCGGCAGGGCGTTACCCGTTTCCTCTGCCAGCTCACTTGATGCAAACACACATGAACTGATGAATTACAAGTTGACTGGAAATTATGAAGACTTAGAGAAAATAAGAGCAATTTTGCAGTAATTGCCATCAAGCTGTTAGGTCTTCCAGTGCAAAGGCTCTTGCATGTTGGGAGTGCGAGTGTGGTGGGAGGCAGGTATTTTTAGAATCAAACTCCTCTGTTCCAGTGGCATGGCACTCAAGCACAACATACCTTCTGTGTTGTGCTTTCCTCCTTAAGACAAGTACTTTCCCTTCTATGTTTTGTGTCTTGGGCAGGCTGCCAAGGCTTTGGCTTCACAAAGGGTCACTGAGCAGGAGCTTTTAATAGAACTGCCTTTTGCTGACTCAAAAAAGCAGAGCATCAAAGCCACTGTGTACTGTATCTGACAGAACTTTAATCCCTAAAGCAAGGATTTATGTAACAACCAACAAGATGAACTTGTCGCAATCAACAACTGACTATCTGAATATTGATTTATTAACTTTTATTAGGTATTTGTCTTTTTTGAAAGAAATCCTCACATGAAAAAAACTTTGAATATGTGTATAATGAGACTTTATTGGCACTGTCACAGGTGTCCATACGTTACTCTGCCACTAAGTGATTTCTCAGCACAAACCAAACATTTTTTTTTTTTACCTGTTTTCTGGCAGCAGTTTGCATCTTTAAAGGTCTTTTTGTAATCTCACATGTGTTTACTATCTGTCCTGATAACATCTTTGCCTGCAACAAAACCAATGCCTATGACCTCAGTTTACTGTATTTGAAGGCTGTTCCTATCTCTTGAAGCAAAAACAAACCCTATTAACCACCTGCAATTTATAAAGGTCATCTACTGAAACATCTTATATTTTATAGGGGAAAAAATGTGTCTACACTGATGACATGCAAGTTGATAAGGTCAAGGAGAACATTACTTGTTAAAACTCCCAAACAATCATTTCCTGTGTTGAATGTGTTCAAACCAGTGACTTTTCCCAAGACTACCACCAAACTTTAAGTTTAGGTTTTAAAGGTAAAACGTACACATAATCAAACACATCCATAAATACACTCAGTTCAGAGCAGCAGAGCTGTCTGTGTTAGATGCGCCTGTTGTCATGACAACGAGGAGATGACAGGAGTTGTCAGACTACAGATTACCTCAAAATCCCACTGAAATCTGTCATGTCACTACACTACTTACTCTTACTTGATGTGTACACGCACACACACATACACTTGTGTTACATACACTTGAGATGATCCATTATGTGCACACACAAACACAAACCGAGATCAAACACATACTTTGTACGTCAGTATGAAGAGAACATTGGGCAGACACGAATGGCATGGCATACACCTACACTCACCCACCCACTCCTACATAAAACACACCCTTGCTTACAATCCCGCCCACATTAAAACACACAAGACAAGTCAGCTTTACTGTGTGTGTTGCTGATGATTCCCTCTCTCCCTCCTCCTACACTCCGTTTCTTACACCCTGTTTCTTCACAGATAAATTACATATCATATCCCACATGGTGTTAAGTGGTTGAATTTCTTGTCAGATACAAATATCCACAGTTCACAGATAAGACTGTAAGTATACAGAACTGTACTTCCTTGTTTTAGGCTGAAGAGCACGCTAGCTGCATTAGTAACATGGCTGCTATGCATACAGTCGCATCCTCTGTCACTTTGTCACAGAGACTGTAAAATGCACATGACATAACACAGTTTGACGGTCATCCTGTTGAATACTTCTGAAAGACTGGCCTTGACTGCTAAAGAGAGCCAGCATGCAAGAAAAAAGAAAAAGCTTATAAATGAATGTTGGCTAGTGTGGGTTGTATTCAGTATGACTATATGTGGCTTAAAGCCATAGTCCTTAATCTAAGACTTTATTTTTCCTAATTCTCTATTTGACTGACAGAGCTTTACAGACACCAAGAGCAACGCATGTCCAATGTCAATATGAGCACCCTTGTCTGAGGATGATCCCTTTGGCCCACCAGTCACACAGTGATTAATGTGCATCCTCCACCTGCGGGACCATTTACAGCCAAAATGAGTACATTTGTTGGAAAAATTTGAAGCAGCTTCGACCATCTGTCAGGAAGCTCCATGGAAGCGTGCTCTGACAGGTCTCTGTGTGCAACTTACTGTATGCAGTTCTTACATGTGTATTTGAGCATATATGTTCAATTCAGTTCAAACTGTATTTCAGACTCGGGGTCCAGATAAAAGACAGGACATTACATAGGATAAATTACATACAAGAGCACAATAAAAGATCATGGTTTTCTTACAAAGACATAACTGTATCAATGTCTCCACAGCTGGGATTAGTAGTGTGTAGTACTAAACCTTATGTTTGATAAAACCAAGATGATTTCATTTTCAAAGTCATTAAGCCAGCAAATACATGTATACATGAGATTTTTTAAAACAGTTTGGAAAATATTGACTCCGTATGGTCTAGGCCTGTTCTATGTGAAAAGTGCCCTGAGATAACTCAGATCAGAGACGTGGATTCTTAACTGATCAAGATATAATTTATTTTAAATCAGTAAAAATGAATATAAAACATGAATCTTTACTAAGATCCCCCCCAAAAAGTTTTAAAACACTAATGCCAAGAATATAAAACAACCATAACTAACTAAAGCAGAATGTACACAATCTTTAAGATTAATGAACTATTAATCGACCTGAAGAGAAGACACAGTCAACTTTGAAACTGAGAGGCATCTTAGGTAAATGGTACAGGATTCATACACACAGCCAAAATAAGATAAAGGTAAAGGTAAAGGTCTGCAAAAATGAGAAAACCACCAGAGCCAACTGCTACACCGCACACCCCTGCACTAAAATAGCTGTGGCCGCCTTTATAAGGATGTTTTTTTTTTTTTTCAATTTAAACAAATATTCTCAAATTAATAGTCCTCCCAAAATAAAATAAAAATAAGACACAAAACTACTAAAACTGAACGTTAGAATACACTAAGATGTCAATAAAACTATCAAAAGGACATTAAATAAAAAAACAGGCAAAAGTCCAATAAAACAAGGCACAAAAAATACAATTCTAGTGAGTAGCCTAGATCAATATCTCAAACTAGGCAAAGCAGCAGCGGCACTTTCTGCTCTGCAGAGGCACCAAGACATGCATTAACGTTGGTCACAGTTATTCACATATGCATTAAATCAACCAGTATTGACAAAAAAGATATCTTGGCTGTATGCAACACTCCTATAATCTGGGTATGTACGGGATAACGCTCGGGACCAAGCGGACCTTCACGCCAGGTATTTCAGCAAGCTGTTTCTAAAAGACACACACGAGAGCAGCGGGGACGTTGGTCTGGAACGTATTTAGAGACTTAATGAAATGTTTAAACAAACTGACACTCTTAAAACTTAGCACACGCCACATACCTCGACCAGGGAGAGCAGGGACACCATGCAGCAGCGGACAAGAAAGAACAAGGCTCACTACTACAGGTATTTATTTCCAGGGGGACTGATATGGGAACTCACTGCATTGGTTGTATAGCGGGGGTCAGCTGACTGAAGTTGGCGTGACAGAGGCTGACTTAACCTGCCGGTTACACTTATTACAGACACCAAGATTATTACCAGACAAGTCAGGCAATTTTAGACAATTTGTCCTCTTTGGTTCTACAGATCATGACAACACTGTTACTGGCATTGTATTTGATATTATGTTCCACAACATACACAGAACATATAGTAAGGACCACAAGATCATCTGCATATATAAGGTTCACCAGAGTATTACCAATGATGCACCCAGTATTACAGGCTTTCAATTGCTTGGACAGATCATCAATATATAGATTAAAAAGAACTGGGGACAGAATTCCCTATTGACACCTATTGCTAACCCCAAATGGGGCTGAGACACTATTCCCCCAATTTTAATTGCATAGTCTGGTGAGATTACCAGTAAACCAGAATTCTCACAGTGTGTTTGGGCTCCTCTCTTTGACTCAATTTAACAACTTTCTATGATTAACAATCAAAAGCTTTGAAAGCATCAATTAAACACATAAGAACAGATGAGTTATTACCTCTATATTTGTTTACAATTTCCTTTAAGGAATATATACACAGCTCAGTGCCATGTTTAGCATTAAAAACAAACTGGTTATTTGTTAATAAACTCTTAATAATAATCTTTCTAGGACTTTTGACAGTATGCTGGCTAAAGCTACGGGCCTGTAGTTATTTAGGCTGTATACTTTGTCCTTAATGACTGGCACTAACAGAACAGACAACACTGAGTCTGATAACAGGTCATGAATCATAAAGCCAGTAAAACAAATAACAAGGACAGGAGCTATCCTCGGACTGGCATATTTAAGGTGGTCAGCAATAATATGGTCTAAACCACTTAATTTGTTAACAGACAGCTTGTTTATAGTTTGGTACACCTTATGTGACATAATCACCCTTGAATCATCGAATTGATGAAGGCAGGCCTATTTACATCTTCATCCTCATTCTGATGACATTAGGACAATGAATTCCTTGTTATTGTGAGTAAACTGTATTGCAATACACCAGTCAACACCAAGCCTAACCACATTTATCAATGAGCCAAGCTGTTAACCACATTTATCAGTCTAACCACACCCCCTGCTTTCCTACCTCTGACTATTCCCATGCCAAGGTCAGTTGTAGATTCCTCAGCCCCACGAAAGTTATCATTGAGACTGTACATGTACGGATTGTACATTTCACCACCCTCATTGCATTCAGCAGATACTTGAATCTACTGCGTACAGTGTCAATCTTTTGACAGATAACCTCACAGCCAAGTTTTTCTTAACCTCCTGGCCAGGTTTTTATTTAAGATACACAGATAGAGTTTCAGCGTCTAGGTCTGGTGAAACTTGGTAGCAAAAACACTCACCAGCTTAGTCTTGACCATTTTGATGTTACCCACAGCTCCGGTGCCAATTATAGGGATAACGTTACCGGATTCCTTTTTCAGCCCGGGGGATAACAGTGCGCGATCTTGACTTAGCAGCAGCATTCTCTGGAACATGTTTTAGATGTTGGCCCTTTTTCACAACATGACTCCACTTTGGAGAACCTGACGTTAATCCACTGGGACTTTCCGCTGTCGCAGCCCTTTCAACGTCCAGAGCAGAGGCCCCCACCGCAGACCTCTCTCCGGCACACAAGCCCGAGGCTCCCGCCGGTGCAGCCCCCAACACTGTGCCGTCCAAGCCAGTGGCCCCAACCATGGCGCCCCCGCCAGTGGCTCCGACCATCGCCGCCGACGCATCCAGACCATCGCCCCTAGTGAGGTCAGTAGAACGCTCCAATGCACGACTGATCTCAACAGGGATAACACAAAAATCTTCTCTTACATCAGCCTGTAGCTGCTTTGCGTGCTTCATAAAGCAGAGTCTCAGAGTCGAAAGTGTTTGCAGCCAACAGGATCATATCATCCTGACAGCGAACAAGTTAAGCAACTCATCCTCCTCAATAATTTTGCCCTCTCCAGTGTTGTAGATCTCAGATTTTATTCGATACTGGCTAAAAACAGAAGCAGCTGAGCCTCGACGTGCAATGTCCGCCACCTTTTTTCATGTGTACTGTGTCTGTGTGCATGTGGTTGGAAGAAATGGGACATTGACCTAGTTGCAGTCTGATTGGTCCAAACAAGTGTCTACTAAGGTGTTTAGATATCGACTTCAGGCATGTTTTAAGATATATAAAAATACTTGAATAATAATCTGTGTCTAATATGGTTTTCCCACAAAAAATTACAATTACTAAGTAAAAAACATTAAAATTACATCTACTTCTTCTCCCTCATTACTTCACTGAAAAGTCCATTGTCAGTTTATGCGATGGAGGCTTCAAGTTTCCACATCACATTTGCATATTCGTAGGTACACATTTTAAACTCAGATTTATGATGAAAAAAAAAACATTCCACTTCTAATGTCATTTTGCACAGAGAAGTTCAACATATCAACTTAAAAGGTAATGATATGTCAGTGTTATGTTCCCAACTTGTTTCCACTGCCCCCAAGTGGTCAAAAAATCAGTTAATGCAGGTTTAAGGTCAAAGTATTACTGTGATGAAGGTGATATTCAGTTTAATTTGGGGAACCACCTGTGTTATCACACATTTCCCAGTAAAAGTATTAAACCATTCGCCTCAGCAGTGATGTGCTGGTTGATAACGAAGGTCAGTCAAAAGGAAAAACAAACACAATAAGAGAGATGGGAGAGATTATTATTATTGGATGTGGGATTTTCAGCTTTAGGGTTAACAGATCGTCAAGCACTTCTAGGAATACATAATGAAACTCACTTCTCTTGAAACTCTATTTCCTACAATGCCAGAGGGCAGACATACATGTAGTAGGACTTTTACTATCTCCAGCTGTTGCAGTTAGAATGAGAGAATGTATCTTTATAGCCTTTACAAAGAATGGCTTTCATTTTAATGATTAACATATATTATTTGAAGTGAATGCAACTGACATTTCCTCAGAAGTTTACAACATTAAACCTTTTGCTTCCATTAAATTAGGCTAAAAAAACACTCCAGTGATTAAAAGGTAATAGTGCTGATGTTCAGCTTTAATTGTGTGTTTAAGTCCAAATCCAGTTCACCATGTGCAGCCCTTTTTTTATGCATACGTCAAGTTGATACATGTATGTAGAGCTGATTCACTGAATAGTTGAGTGACAGAAAATAAATCTGCAACAATTTTGAAAATTGATATAATTGATTGCTGCTTTTCCTTCAATATACCTTCAATAATTTTCAATTCAATAATTACCTTCAATAATATCATATACTGTATGAAAATATGTGACCTAGTATACATTTATTTTGTTTGTCACATACATCTTTTCAAATGCTTTAAGGGTAATTTGCACTCAGGACAGAACACAGTATTTGGGCAGAGTCTACAGAAAGACTGCTCAACTCTCAGAGAACTCAGGGATGGAAGAATGGAAGTACACTGGAAGGAATGTTCTCCGTGCACATGTTTCTGCCTATAGTGGAGAGGTAAAATGGGAGAAAGGAATGAACGCTAACATCAGCCCATGAACCATAGCCCCTGACTCTCAATGCTTCAGTGCGATAGCGTGCACAAAGAATTTATGCATAAACGAGTTAGAGACAGGGTGGGTCGGGTAGAACATGAATAAATTGACAGACAGACATATGACCTGCGAGGGGTGGTGGAGCCGTTTGTACAGCCTCGCCTTTTATTGGTTTCAGTTTAAGCACAATCTCTGAATCTACACACTGGTCTCATTTAGCCCAACTCATGCTAGGTGTGGCACAGTGGCAGGCGAAAGGAAACCAAAACCAAATGGGCCCCGGGCTTGGCCCCTTAGCTGAAGCCGCCGTTGGTGCCTCCAGGAGCTGGCTGCTGTCTAGTGGCTGCCCAGGAAGAAAGGAGTGTAAATCAGGCTACACAGGCGTGGTCCGCCACACAGCTCACCACTGCACAGCCAGCCACATTGTAGATTGGCAGAGGGACAGTCAGCAGACACAAGCCCGTTATCCTAATGTGCAGTGAGGGGTTCACAGGAGGTGGGAGAGGCCAGCTATGTGTGTTGCTGTTTCTGAAGGCATTTGCTCTTAACGAAGAAAGACAACTCTGGCAAAACAGATCAAGTAAGAGCAGGACATAGAGAGGAAGGGGTAGCAGCAGCACAAGGGCACAGCGAGTGCACTGTGCCAGTACCATTGGTGGTTTGGAGGACTAAGAAAACAAGCGCCATGACCAAACTTCATGAGGCGAGCAGTGAACATGCAGTCTGGGAGGAGGAGGAGGAGGAGGAGAGGAGGCGACTGAGTGCCCTGCCAGCCCTGAGATTTAAACCAGAGCTCTTGAGTTTGTTGACTTTCTCGTAAGACGGCAACAGCCATGCCAACTCAATTTTAATTCACATGGCTACTTTGCATGAGAGACGGTGAAAGCATACCTTTTAGTACTTTGTAAATGAGCCATTTGTTTTAATTTAACAGTAAGAGTGCATTTGTGGTTACATATGTTTATGGTCTTAAATGTGTCAATATGTTTGTCTGCATAGAAATGAAAACATCTTTTTGTATGACTAATATAGCACAAATGCCCGCCCCAGAAACATTATACAATGCCTTCTTATTCTCCCAGAATGTATAGTATGTTTGACAGACATGTACCACATGTAGGTGATAGTAATATAGGTTTCCCCAGTGGCTGATATTGCCACCAAGTTTAATTAAAGTGATCTTCTTTCAGTTTTAACTTTTTAGAAGTTCCTGTGTGGATTCAGAGAAGATAACAAGTAGCTACATGTTGGATGTAGCCTACAGTATAAACACACAGAAGCAGAGTGTTAAGGATGTGCGCCAGAGACAATAAACGTGCTAGTGCACATACAAGAGCTCACAAATGCCACCCAGGCATATCTGCGTTTTAACAAACAGTTTTACAAAGGATAAACTTGGCATTTGTACAGGTTTACAATGTTTAATGGCGACTCACTGACTGACAAACAAAAAAAAGGTGTTTTTTTTTTAACAATGTTTATTGTTAAACTCCAAAGGTGAGCAACCTGTCTTTTCCTCTCCTCATATACTGTAGCATACTCCTCCATGTTTAGTAGAGATTGTATTCCTAGATAAAAGCATCTTTCTCCTTGCTACTGAAACAGGAAACTGTCACATTAAACTTCACGGCCACATCTCTTGAAACTGGCAGTGCTCCAGGTGAACTTTTCTTTTAGGTTTAGAAATGACATTACATCACATTTTGGTGTTGGGTGTCAAGTGCACTGTGGCGATCAGTTGGTCCTGGTTTAAGTGTTTATGTTTCCAGGTTGTGCAGGCAAAAAGTCTAGTTAGAACAAACACGTTATAGCTGTACTGTAAGACAGCTGCTTTTTTTTTTTACTTTGAGTAGAGATTTTTTTGTCACAGTGTGAATTTTCAATTCAAGCAGATGATTACAAACACAAATATTTTTCCCCGTGTTCAACAGTATTTTGAATTTCAAATACAAGTGACAGCTGGACTGTGCAGTTCAGTGCAGCTGTGTGCTGAATTTCAATTTTCCAGCCATGCTAAAAAAAGTAAATGATTACTTCAAACTAAAAGACTGGCAGAAAATCTAGAGAAAAAAAAATAAAAAATCAAACGCAGGTGGATGTTATTCTCAATTCTATTTAATCTGGCTAAAATTGGACGATTGTTGGAAGTGGCACCAAGTTTCATTTTATCGCCTCCTGTGAGCGAGAATTCACCATCCTCCCCACCAAAACTTTGGAAATTGGCTTTAGAAGAAGCTGCAAAGTCAACCACTGTATTTCCAGTAGGCATACCCAAACATACAGATGCCTTAAAATGGAAAGCAGCACTTGCACTAAAGCTGGAATGCTTACAAATGTATCTTTGTGACCACAAATCACTGGTGTATATACACAGGCCACAACCAGACCCACACACAGCAGTGGGATGTCACATGGGAACGTCATATGTCCCTGATGCAAGAAGCCAAAGACAACTGGATGACATCAGTGGGGTCTACCACAAGGCACTGTGATATGGTGAGTTCAGTCTTGAGAAAATTCAGATTCATTATTGGCTGCTTAGTCCCTGTTGGTTGGAAATAAGGGCAAAGTGTGGATAAAGGGAGATGTGTAATTGGTTGAACAGTAAAGAAAAGACAAAAGGACAATGAACAAAATGGTCTATTGTTCAAAACTGATTATAGTAGAAGAGATCTGAAGTCAGTGCGTGGGAATCCAAACATCTACGAGTTAACACAAGATAACAAGATAAGGAGTATAAAAATAAATATAAGCAGCTTATTGGCACTGTATGCATGTCTGTGCACAACCTTTGCTCTTATACCTATAAACAAAACGTATAAACAGATGTATAAACAGATAAACCGATTTCATTATGCAAATTTACTAGACAGGGATGACTTTTCAAAAATTATGGCATGTCCCAGGTCACAGGAAACACCTTCAGATGTGGTCTGGCTGATCCAGTCGCATTTTTGATCACACTGTGTTCTGCCTGTATTTACACCTTGCATCAACATGATTTTCCTTATCCAGAGATGCAAATTGCATGTTAATGCCGGGTGTAATGTGATATTTATCACAGAAGTGTGTGATGGTTTACTTGGTAGTTTTTTTGAGGAGTGTGGAGTGAGAAACTTTTTCTGGCAGGAAACCAAGTAAACCAGGTTAAAAACACGCCTGCAGTGTTTTTAAAATTACAACGATAAGATCACTTCTTGTGAAACACACAGTAACAACAATAAATCTTCCTCACTCTCTGTATATGATCTAGGTTTTTTTTTTTTTAATTTATTCTACCCCTCCCACATGTGAAATGGGGGAATGGACAATTCAGTGAAATATTTTAAACATTAGCATTAAAGCAACACTTGCTATGTTTCTGTAAACACGCAAAACATCTGTGTGAAAAATGCAATATTTAGGTAATAAAACTTATTAGAAGCTTACTAAAGAGCTCTTGGTGTGCCTCAGCATTTTACACAGACCAACAATATTATAATCTAATCAAATTCTTATTATGATATGGGTCTATTTTTGATTTTTGTGCCAAAAGGTTAACACCCCTGTCACAGCTTCCGCCAAGAACTAAATTAAGTTCTCCTTTTCTGCCAAATACCACCAAAGGGGGCCTAAGCAGACCCCATTTCAGTTGCCTTCCATTAATGTTATTTTTTTTTCCAAAGTCACTGAAAACTGAGGACTTTAATTTTAAACTACAGAGATTACGGTCCATGCCTGTACTCTTCACAACTATGTAAATAACTCATACAATTTAAAGATTTAAGATGTTTCAAAAATGTTTGTTTTAAGTTGAGGTGCAATGCACACATACAGTATAAACATTGGCTCATAATAACCTTTCAGATAGAGTGTGTTTACAGTTAAGAATATCTGTAGTTTTACTGATGGTTCTTCCACGTTTCTCCTTAGTCTGTTGAAGCCAAAACAACATCTTTGCCTCATGGCTTTGGTGAAGTGTTTACTTCTCTTATGTGCAAGAATGACAAATTTATTGGACATCAGCACTGACATTATTGGAGTCATTCAGGATACAAGCTGAGAGATTATCCCCTTGATCTCGACCTTGAGATGGGCTCTCTGAGACCATCTCTTCTTCAAACCCAGACATGGTCTACTGGCAGGCCACAGCTTGTTAAGCAGAGCTTTGGACTGTCCTCAGATTTGGACTGTGCGACTCCTGCAGAGGACCATCCTGTCGGGCCAACTTTCTGTCAGCGGCTCTAAAGTTATACTGCCTGTCGTTGGCCCTTCCTTGGCTTCACCTTAAAACCTGTTGGGAAGGAGTGCGGCTTGTATAGACCTCCCTGTCTGGTGATTCTGGAGGACAATACCGTGCATGTTCTCATGTGTTTTTCATTTCTAGGTTTTTATAGAAAGGTACTTGTCTGTAGACTAGGGGGTACGTGTCTGTCCATATATCTCAAGTCATTACAGCTATAAGAGACTCGTGCTGCAGCTGCAGAATATTCTACCACATTTCTATAGAGAGATTTCTGTAGACTTTCTGAAAAAACATGAGTGCGATAACAGTGAGAAGATAGTCTAGTAGATAAGGCTTGTGTAAATATTGTCTGAGTATATTTAGATTGTAACATTGAATGAAGGTACCAGCATACAGCAAGCCTCAGTGTTAGTGTAAGGCTGATGGAAAGCAAGCATGAAAGCCCTACACACAGCCATTATGGTTTAAAGACTTTGTTTTGTGTCAGTGACATGATTGTTCAAAGTCTCTCTGCTTGCCAAAACATGTATCACACTTGTTGAAATGGACACATGAAACGTCTTTCTTCCCGAAAAATGTTACACGTGCTCTTTCTTGCGTGTACACAATGAAGTAAAACTCCTGACCTACTTGTAGGAGAGCTCACGAAAGCATCACAGCTGCCTGTACAAGTCTGTGTGGTGTAGTGTCACTCAGTCCATGTCAAGATTCTACATACAACACGTGACAGTGGGAGTGAAATGTCTTTTTAATTATTTTACGCATTTTATCCTATTCAGTATATCTTCCTCATGACTCTCTCTGATGCTGCAGGTAGATAAGGTCCACTGGCAACTGTTGACAAGTTCAGCTGGAAAAGATGTTTGGAGTTCACCAGCCACATTAATCTGGCCGATACTCAGAAATGGCTAATATACTAACCTGTAAGGCAGATAATTCATTATTTTTAGATGCTGTGGTGTTATGCTGGTAGTTGACTGCAGTATGTGTATGGCTTATCAGCTAGTAGAAGATATAATGTTCTATGTCTTGTGCTGGTGGGCCTTTGAGCCATATTCTGTATTGGTCTATTGCCGTTGTCAGATTAGTTAGTGTTTTTATGTGTGAGAAATTGTTGTATTGTTGTATCTTTTCTATTAAAGTCATTCTGATTCTTGTCAGTGTTATGGCTGTGGGAGGAGGTTGTTCTCCACTCAAATGTTAAACTTATTATCTCATAAGACAATAATGACCTGCTATGAAAATATGAAAATAAATGCTTTTCCTCATCACATCATACGAATGTAATATGTTTGGGTTTCCAACAGTGCAAAAGAGCAACCATTATCAGTTATCCCCAGTCGAAGTTTGGCTCTGGCCCTGTGGTTGGATGATGATGAAATGGGTGTGTGCTAGGGCGGTGCTGGTGACCAGCCCTCCATGGCCAGTTTACAACAGAAGCTTCACTTTTTCCAAAGTAAAGAAATCTCAAATAGTTGAATCTCAGAGGTGACATCAGGTTATGTTTTTCTAGCCAGCAGCATCTATATGGGAATTGTCTGTTCAAATCCAGTCAGTGCTTGAGACAATAGTTATTACTCAGATCTTTGTGTCAAAACCTCCGTGAAGACAAACAGTGAAACGATTATTAGGAAACGGATTTGGTGAACCCGCAGACTGTCTGCCTAGGTGTTTTTTTTTGTTTTGTTTGTTTGTTTTTTAGCCCGATAGGCTTTATTCCCGATTATTATGACTCCTGAAATGGAAAATGTGCCCTAATTCCAGAGAATTGCTCCTTCTGTTTCCAGTCTTTCCATTGGTCCTTCCAGATTTTACATACCGATAATATCCCAGGTTTTCTGTGTTGTTGCTTTGAAGTACAGTTGTTAACAGTTAGAAATATTGATAGCATAATTCTATGTCTTTGAGCATACAAAAATATGTTTTTAAGATTAAGTGGTATTTTCCTTTAGAACAGTCAGCACTTTGTTTTCTTAGCAGTCTATTATGTTTATTTCAACTGGCTTCATTGTTGTGTTTATCTGACCACTGCATGACCACACTGCAACAATATCCCCTCTGACCATAACTGCCATACACAAATGTAATTATGGTCATTTGCATTTTGATCGGATCTCATCTCATGACCTCACTCAGTTTTCACAGTGTTTTGTTTTGTTGGCATAAGTTAATTTTTGAATATAATAAGAAAAAGGTACACATTGCACACAGCAACTACATGATTGCTGAATAAAGGAAATCTGTCTTTCAAAGAATGAGGTTTTGGAAATAGTGTCTGAAATCTTTTGTAATATAAGCCATGCATACTTACGCAGCTTAGATATTCAGTCACTTCTGAAACTTTAATGTTGTGGTTACCGAACTACTGAACAATACTTGACGAGCTGGCTGCCATGAAACAACCTAACATTGTCCATTCCAAGGCACAAGTGTGACAATTTACAAGGATGAATCTTTTGTGCTATATTTCCTCTATGTCTGTTTCCATGATTTTCTTTTGAATGTGTTTTATGCAGCGATAGTGTGTGAAAATCACAGGTGGCTGTGTGGGAACTACCGAAACACATTTTCATTCAACTACTAGATATGAAGCAGCTTCCTTCACACATGTGCCCTGTCAAGATTTTACAGTCTAACAATTTCAGTCAGGCACTAAAAGGAAACTCGTCGTATTGTTATAGTTTTGGCTAATACAGTATACCTATAAGTACTACATTTACCATTGACTTCAACTGGTTCTTAAAACTCTTCTTCAACTCTTTATTGGGCTCATTTAAACTGTCTAGATGGCTTTTCAGTTTGACTGTGTGCGACAACTAGATCACATTTCACAGTACATGAAATGGCAGTGTGCTTTCAGGTCAATCTGCAGGGTCAACCAAGAAACTGTAGCCTCCTCCAATGCAAAATCAATTATGAATTATTCAACATGGAATGATAAGTCCATGAATAAACTATGGCGGTATGACACAACTAGTGTCATACCAGACAGAATTCCTCTTTCAACATTATGGGAAATACACTTATTTGCTTTCTTGCCACAAGTCAGATGAGAAGAATGACGTCACTTTCATATAATATGTATGATAAATATGAATCTAGATGGTAAATGGGAAATGGACTGCATCACCCTTTCACACACACCTTCATACACTGATGGCACTGGACACTGGAGGAGCAGGGGATCAAACCGCCGATCCGTGGACGACCCGCTCTACCTCCTGAGCCACAGCCGCCCCAGAGCCAGCAGCCTGTTAGCTTAGCATAAACTGGAAACACAGGGAAAACAGACAAAGCCTGGCTCTGTCCAAAGGTGACATAACTCTCCTACCAGCTCCTCTAAAGCTTACCAATTAACACGTTATAAGTTGTTTGTTTAAATCATACTAAAACAGACATGTTGTGGTTTTTCTGGGGGTTACGTGCCAGACTATTTCTCGGCCAGGTGAAGTCTTCTGGAGTCTCTTCTGGCAACCTCATGGTGACAACAAGACTATAGGAAGTTACTGCACACCAGCTAAGAAATCGACCTCCAAATAACACCCTGTAAAACCACAACTTGTCGTCTACTTAGGTTTTTCTATGGATTGAACAAACAGACAATTAAAAATGTGACAGCAAAGTGGAAAATTTTGATTATTTGGGCGCAGCTCTTGAAGAAAAGGAAAGGTTGGTGCTAATTTGAAAAAGTTAAACTGTTTGATTTCACACAAAAGTCTGACTGTATAGGCCTGAAAAGTCTCTACTGCAGAGAAGCATTTTGATATTTTCTTGGAGCTGCTTAGCCAATCAGAATGAGCCTAAAACCTTTTTCCACTGTATGGGCACCATGGCCTTAATCAAAGACAACGATCTGAGGAGCAGCAGGATAGAGGGCTCCGCCTGTGCTCATAGTCTGAGGGTTATAACGCTTAGTTTTCATTCCATTTCATACAAGCTTCACCTTCTTACACTTTCTATAGGCTTAGCGAGGCAAAGCCAGTCAGTTACCCCCTGCCACGACAGCAACACAACATAAAGAAAGTGTGCTGGTCACATGGGAGCGGGCCACCACAGACTTCCAACACTGTTCTAACATAGCCTGGATGACCTTACATAAGGGGCTGGCATCAACACTCCACTGCTCCCAACCACATCAACACAATTGGGGGGCAACCAAAAACATTGCTGCTGGACACATGCAAAGATGAAAGAGCTAGCTAGATCCCTGTGGTGCAAACACCAGCCACTGGAAAAAAAAAGTACTTGTGAGTATTTTTTCAATCATCAGTCTTGCATGTTTTAAAAAGCCAGAAACACAAAACCACTACACAGTAGATCTGAATCTCAGCTTCAGAGTAGCATTTTTCACTTTGTTGCCCAGTTTATTTCACTGTATTATCTGATGGCTGTGCTTTTCAGGGTAATTTTCAAACAGAATGCAGTCCTTTGTACCGATCTTCCGGTTTCGAGCATCATCCCAAACCTCTGGCCTTGTCTAGGAATTAATGCATTTAAACCTCTGTAGTTCATTTGGTCTTTTCCTCTGCAGTCCCTTTCATATGCTCAGTGGGTCCTTGGATCTCACCCAGTACAGGAAGCTGAACTTCTTATGTCCACCTTTCAAGTGTTTCCAGCCAACAGGGAAAGAATAAGACACACACACAAAACACACACATAGAGAGACAGAGAGATAGAGAGCAAAAGAGAGAAAAAAGAGAAAGATAGTCAGAGTGAAAACAGATTCCAAGGATAGATTTCATTGTGTCTGTTTGGTGGCTTGAATTTCCAACCTCTGCAGCTGTGAACACTGTTGCTTCTCTACTGGTTTGCTGCTGTGTTGGTCACGGCTATGACTTAAACACTGTCCTCAGTGTTGTATGTTATTGCCAGATGTCTAGAAACTAGAATATTTTTGTCTATGCCATGTGTTCATACAGTAGCTAAAGCCACCCTAAGGTTTCAGTTCTGTTGAAAGACAAGAACCATCGACAAATACTTGACAAATAAATGAGACGCAGTTCGAAGACGTGAAAGACAAGAATTATTGCAGGAATGAAAATAAAGAATAAGTCATAATAAGTTAGTCTTACTCCCTACACTAACATGGCATTCTGACACAAAAACAGGATCTTCTGAATTTATCTTTCCCTCCATTTTGTCTCCTTGCTCCTCTCTATTCCCTCGTGCACTCTCTACACCACTCAATCACATTCCCTTCCCATTGCCTTTCACCAGTGCTTCAGCTCTGTAATGACAATCCCAGATGTGGCTTAATAAATACTCTGTGGCCTGATGATTGAACCCTAGCTTCACTCAGAGAGATACATGTTTCAAGGCACCAACAGATGAGCCCACTCATTGTGAAATGGAAGATGTTTTTACTCTTCAAGAATAGAGCGTGCAGGAGGCTTGGGGGCTGGGAGAGAACCATACTCTCTGCACGCCCAGTGAGTATGTTTCACATTAGGAACACATCATATTTCATGTCTTTTTATCAAGAGGATGGTCAGGAGTACAATCTGTGTGGAGCTAGTGAGACCGCAAGCTAAAAATACATTAATGTGCCACGATTCAGGCTGTAGTACGCCCATTGCATGCATTGAAATGATTTAGTGTGGATCAGCATCGGCAGTATCAGCGGGCCTTAAACACACAGTGTGTATTTGCATGGTTATGTATTATATAAGCAGATCAGCAATGAGGAAGCATGTGACAGTCACTTCAGAGGATGTGACACAGAGACAGACATGCATGTTGTTGCGCCGTATATCAATATATAACTTTATAAAAGCCTTTATACAACCTTTAACGGTCACATTTTGCAGTAGTTTTCTGTGGATGAAAAATTAGCTGTCTTTCCTGCAATATTACATGCAGCTGTCCTATTTGCAAGCGGGTCTGTACATGTGTAGGTGGGCTTCTCTCTTTCTCTCTTCACGTTTCCTTCATGAATACTAAACATATGAGGTGATGTCTACATGCTAATCAGTTGTATTACCCAGATGCGTTCATTTATCTCTCCTCATCTCTCTTTGTCCCCCTTGCTATTCTTTACTTTTTCATGCTTTGGCCTCATTTCAAAAGACAAGCATTTAAAAACCGGTCCCTTTTCTATCCATCCATTTCCTTTTGCAGTTCCCTTCAAAACTGTAGTATGATGTAAGTTTGTAGCATCAACTCCTGACCTTGACCCGGTGACCCCTCAACACAACCTCCCGTATATTCTAGCTTCTCACCTGCGCTCAATCCACCAGAAACAGAACACACAAAAAAGCCAGAGAAATTCTGCAAAAAAGCTCAATCTGCAGCCTTCCAAAGCCTAAATTGCATCATACCACAGGTTTGTACTGTATGTCACTGTACACACCAAAAGGGGTGACTACGGTAACCTTGGAAAATTATTTTCTTGCCATTTCAAACACCAAGAACATTTCCTGATGAAGGTCTGAGGACCGAAAAGTCGCCAATGAAGTGATCAACGGTGTGCAGGATGTTTTGATCCTTTCACAGTCACAGTTTTTGATCCCATGCACCTCCCCACAAGATTTTCTGGAGTAGAAGAACTCCGTGTTACATCCAAAAGCCGAAATTTAAACAACACTAGTGCTGGCACACAGAAACTCCCCTTTTGCCCAGCTATCCTTGTCCATCACCTCTAGCTCTTCTCCCTCTTGGCTGTGAAGTACCAGAGCACATCCATCTTTCTGTCTCCCTCCTGGCTGCCATCTCTTTAACACCTCTTTAACACTGCTTGTGACTTATTTCACCTCCAGCTCTAGCCCAGTTTTTGAACACCACCCACTGCCTGGCCTGTTGTTGATGGCTTGTTAGTTTGCGTCAAAAACTTCCCCCATGTTTGCATCTATGACATGCAGGGTGGACTTCACCCTGCACTGATTTGTGCCATTGTTAGATTAAAGTGATACCAGACCCAAAATCTATCTTTCGAGTAGGAAACACTTGCCCCCTGTAGGTTTACGTAATATCAGCTGTGATCAGCTTGGATTTACAGCAGCAGTTTTTGTCACTTGGGAAGAACATGCCAACGCAACAACACATGGAAAAACCTTAGCAACAAGGAACAGACGGCTGTTTATGGGCATGCGCGACAAGCCAACGGGTGGAAAAAAACCTCGCAAATGAATCGTTCAGAGCAGGCTGGAGCCCGGGCTTTTGACTTTCAGAGAGCATTTCTACATACATTAACCTCAAGTTTTGGAACTTTGACCATGTATAACATAGATATCTGACATCATAACAGTATATAAATAACAGAAAACCAGAAAAAGCATGATATGTCCCCTTTAATGTAAGATGGCTAAAGAATTTTGCCATTACATTTGCTTGTGTGCATGTGTGTTAGCCCACATCACAGACAAACCTCTGCTTAACTGAAGGTGTGCCTCTTATCAAATCAAATCAGCCAATATTTATCCTCAGTCACCATAAAATAACATGATTAAGAACGTACATTTGTGTTTGACAGCAGCACACAGCATACCGTGTGCGTGAGGGCATGTTGACTTACACTATGATCTCAAAGCCGAATGTGTGCAATCCCTAGAATTGCACAATGGGATCACAATTCACAGAGAAGGTTCAATAGAGTGTTGCATGTAATAAATCACACCATTGTTTGGTATCCCCCAGTTACATGAGAACCAACATATTAGGTTTCTTGCAAGTGGTCAGTGCCCTTTCGGCTATTATTTCACGTGTGCAGTGACTTACATCTTCAGCATCGCCTCCTGGGTATATTTCTTCTTCAAGAGAGTCCTTTTTTTTTCTTTATTTGACATTTCTGATGAGGTAAAAAAGTGAAACTAAACAAGGAGAAATGATAAGTCATCTTTGCACAGCAACATCATTCCTTTAAGGGTGATTTCACTCGTTTATAAATCTGTCAGGAGTGGCGCCAATGCGTGCAGTTACAATAGTTTGCACTTAACATAAATAAAAGGAGACTTTGCGAGAAAGGTTGATTTTTTGTTTAGGGGAGACTTTCAAGGTGGAGTTCAAATCTAGCATGATCTCATACTGTACCTGGCCTTAATTTACAAACCGGGATGCAGTTAAATGTATGCATCTGTGTGTCCCTGCATGTGCATTCGCATAGAGAGACGTGCATGCCGGCTCTGACAAGCTCTGATACCCTCTTAAATAGATGACAGTGTTTACACATGGGTGTGTTTGTCTACAGCACATACACTAACGTGACTAAAGGAAAGAGGGAGGATTTTTTTTTTTTTTTTTTTTTTTTTTTTTTAAACGTTCCCATGGAAGTGCTGTGAGCTCTATGATGCCCTCAATTTGTTTGGTCGCTCCTGTCAAGCTAATGAGGTGAGTGAGTGAGGGCGGCCTGGTGGAAGCAGAGGTCAGCCAAGAGCCAGCTATGCCTGCCAGGCTGCTGTGCTGTGAGGCTGTAACCCACAGCCTGACTGCAGCTCTGGTCACGGCACAGCCCTCTGGCAATGCCTGGCTCACACTGCGTCCATCTGCCACACAAAGGCAGATTTACACTCATGTATGTGTGGGCCACTTGTCCATGTAAAAAGTATGTATATTGGCACATACTGTATGCACACACACACACGCACACACACACACTCTGTTCACTGTTTGGAGAGGTTTCCTTCAAGCCCCCACAAGGCCGCCATGAGGGTGGACTGCCCCCACCAGCTGCCAGTAGAGCACTCAGAATGGATGCTTTAGTGAATGCATCAATATGAGCAATTCTTTTAATTATGGGTGTTGTGCGGCTGATGCCGCTGTATTTCCTGGACACAGCTCCAGTTATTGGGTCATTCTCACAGACTGAAACCAAATCTGTTCACGATTTAAATTCCTGCAGGAGTGAAAATCTATTTTCCTTTTTTTTTTGCTCTGTATGTGGTGTACAGTATGTGTGTTACTTTGGTTTGTTTTCCAGTGTTATTTAGTGGTCGATAGGCATACTTAGTTGTACAAATTGGGCCTATCCACTATTGGAGCCACATGTTGTGCTCAAATGCCGTGGAGTATAAATGTCAGCTTAAAGTCCATAGTGTGGATATCATGTCTTCTATGCATATTTGTCCTTTATAGGAAACTGTATCTACTGTATAATACAGTTTATATCAGCAAGAATAGTGACTTTTGAATGTTTACATACTGCCCTAATCTGTTATTGCCTGTTTACTAATTAACTGCTTGAAACTGTCGTTAATATGAAATACTGCAAGCCAGCAGTTTTCAGTTGCCTCTGAATATAGAAAAGGCATCCAAACAACCATTACCCAGTTTATTTTATTTTCTAACATTGTTATTATCATCCTCCTGTGTTTTGGAGCAAACAGAGCCTCAAATTCCACGTGGCCCGACATTCAACGCCTCCGCAGGCTTCAGAGTTGCAGCTCTGAGCTGAAAATGAGTCGCCACACCTGCTGTATTTGTTGCAGCTGTGGCTGTGACACAGAAAGTCCAGAGAAATGGAGAAAGGTCAAAGGTTGTCACCTCTCCATCTCCCCAGCAGCACCCCTGCACCCCCCCTTACCCTTAAACCCTCGGGGTAATGTAGCAGCACCAGTGTCACACATGTACAAATCAACACACTCACATACACACAGCTGAGGGTGATTTGACGCAGGGGTCAAGGTCAGGGAGCAGATGGGGCTTTCTGAGTTTAGTGTGGACAACAGGGGCTTGATTAGCTCTCTGCTGGCTCATACTGGAGTCAAACCAGTTACAACTCCCTCCCAGTTACTATAAGTCCATCCAAGCTGTGTGATTTTCCATGCAGACAAAACGTATCCACAAAAACAATTTGCTTGTTTGCTGAGGACTTGTGTGGGTACCATGTGGAGTTTTTTTTTGTAAACAAACAAAGATATGTTTACATTCACTGTTTCTCACCAAAATGCGTCGTGTGTGTCCTTGAGGCTTAATTAAACATGTTTTGTGTGTGTGTGTGATCAATTATTTATTGTATAAATAAAGAGATACAAAACGTAACACAAAATCAAACAAATCTGGAGAGACGTAATAGGTGCAAAGTAGTACATGGCAATAGTATACAGAAAGTCCTGCCAGCCCCACCCCTACCCACAACCAGGCAAACAAAACAACACAAGCAGAATAAAATACAAACCCCCTAAAGAAATGAAGTCAACAAAAATATTGTTCCTGATCCCTATCATCACTGAGACTCTTGTTAAACTTACTTAAAGTTTTTCATGCCGCTGAAATCTTGAAGTTAATTACACTGAAGGCATTTCCTTCCTCATAAAACATTTGCACAGCCGATTTTTGGACAAATTGTAAACCAAAATTGTTTACATCCGTGTTTGCTTGCTAGTAGTCTTCTTCTTTCTTGCCTTTTTTGGCACATTGCTACATTTCTTCACACCTTACACAAACATTGCTCCACAGCACTACACCACAAGGGCGATAGTGAGTCATTGTAGCGTCCAGTCTGCCCTCAGTCGAACATGAGAGGAAGAAGATGTAGCACTGCCCCAAGCCACCGGCAGCAATATGACAGAGCCAGGCTGAAGGCTGCTGTAATTTTCACTGTAGGACTGTCAGTATGTCACTTTAAGTTTTAATATTTTTTCAGGTGAGAATATAATAGATATGTGGTCAGTTTATCTAAATAACACCTCTTTGGAAAGTTGCGCCGCCGCTGCTGTTGCAGCCACTGGCTTGGTGAGGCAGCTGGCCGTCTCAGCTGCATGAGCTGACGACATGATCTGTGCAGCTTTGGTAATTTACCGCTGGCTCTAATTTCTCCGTAGCATTTTGATATCTTGACGACACCATAGCACCGATTCACTGTAAACAGTAAGCTTTACGCTATATTCAGTGAGTGATAATGCTGTTGGGTGGTGATGCATGTGGGGGGTGGGGGACTGTGCTTTCTGGTGATATGCTACCCCCTATTTGTTTGGTGGCCAATTCTTACAAATTGCACCTTTAAAGATGCTGTAATCTAATAGAATTTAAAGCATTCTAGTTTAAAGCCACAAAAAATGCCTTTTTGCTTGTAAGTCAAAGATTTTCAAATCCTACACCTCATGACACAAACATTTTTAAAAACGTCTAATGCATGATCCACACTAAAAACTTATTTCACACTTCAAGCTCAATGTAAAACTTGGCTCCAGGGTCCTTTGATGTTACATGCAATGTTTGAAAGGTAGATAACAGTTAAATTAATTCTATAGTCATAGTGATTAGGAAAGGATGACTGGGCAGGTCAGATCTTGGCAGAATAGATTTTTGTGTGAAAAAAAATAATCTAAAAAGCTGCATAAATGTCTGCAGCGCACATTCATATTTAAACACAGAAGCATTTATCTTTGTCCTGGCGATTTATTACATTTACTGTCCGTGTGCAAGTCGCTGGACTGTCCTGTGATAAAGTCTCTCAGTGGTTTCAGTTTCTCATCTGAGTCACAGTTTCCTCTTACCTGAAGATTATGTGGATCCTTCTTTTTTTCTTTTTACATATTTTTTCTTTAACCAACTACAGTAGAAGACACTGTACAAATACACTTAAGTCACAGTCTTTATTATGTGTTTTTGTTTTGGGGCTGACTCTTAGTTTTAAGTAATGTCATTTGGAAAAAACATCAGCCTACTGTTGGCCACAATGTTAACTGTAAACTTGACAGTTTGTGTCATATTTGGATGGTGCAGTACAGTATGTAGCTGCTTAGCTCCAAAACGTCCTGGGTCATTCAATACTCCGTGCTGAGGTTCTGTCTGAGGAGTTTTGGGAAAAATCTCTGGATTTTGAAGTGAGGAGAAAAAAGAAGTAGGAAGACAGACATGGAGCTTGTTAACTTAATGAAACACGCAGAGGATCAGTTGTTTTTACTGTGGTGGGAGCCAGAAGCAGAGCCAACAAGTGGTTTGGGTTCATGTCAGGGTCTCCTCTCTCACAGCGTAAGTGCAAACGTGACAATGACGCCAGCTTCCACTGTGAGTGGCAGACTCCTTCCTCGTCTGGCTTATGATCGGAACTGTCAGAAGAACAGGTGTCACAAGCAGCTTTGTGGACCTTATATTACAAGATACGACGGAGTACTTCGAGTTATGTAACAGAATAAATCTTTCTGAGTGAAATTTCTTCTCACAATCAATGCGTTACTTTTTATGTGAGGTCATTGCATGCATTAAGGATTATGCCTTTGCCAAGACTCAAATATTTATTATACTCACAACTTTGAATCCAGATGTTGGACCACTTTTCATTTAAACTTCCTCTTGAGTGATGGGTGTTGAATTTATTAGACCTGATTGAATCTAAGAGGTTACTTTCATAATACACATTACACAACCTTTTCTTTCAGTTGGATGTTTAGAGACTGGTTATTTTTTTATACTGACCCTCATCCAGATGTAATCCAAACTGATACCACCGGACTGCAGTCACAGCTCACGTCATAAGCATGAGATGTGACTAGAGGAGAGATCTGGACATTACTCACAGGTGGTGACAGACATACACAGACACATGCACTGGCACGCAACATATGCGGGAAGTAGACAGAGAAAGAGGGAAGAAGGAAGAACTCAATACCAGGGACTGTTTACAGTTGCCACAGTCTTAGCCCGCCCCTTCCACACAGACACACACATCCCCACAGTCCCACCAGGCAAATGCATCTGCCAGCGAAGATCCGGCCTGAGCGAGTGAACACTTTCCCAGAGATATCAGTGACGTACATATGTGAGCAAACATACTCACAAGTACGCACGCACACACACACACAAACTGATGTTGTGTCAGTCACCGTTGGTTTTCATTGTTTTCATTTCTTGGTGGATTGCCTGTTTATTTTAGCAGTCTATCCTCAGGGAGCCAACGGTGGCCTAGTGAGCCATGGGATCCCACAGAGCTTGTAGTGCTGCCCTTCCTCTATAGCATCAAGGTTTCAGGACGTCCTGGACATAAATAACTGTACAGCAACTGTGCACCATTATCTGAATGTGTCTTTAGTATACTGCAGGGGTACTCAAATACAAGTCTTAGAGGTCCGTTTAATACATTTCCACTGCATCAAAAGTCCAGTAAGGGTGCATTACATGATGATATTTCAGCACAAAACTCCAGAACTCTGTACATGAACAGCATTTCTATATTAATGGGAGATGTGACGCCTTCGTTGTGTAACCAATCCAAGCTTGGGTATAAAAAGGTGTGATGTCCAGGCAGACACACTGGTGTAAGTGTCCATAAATGAGTCAGCTGCGGTACGAGTTTTAAAACATTTTACAATTATTCTGCTGGAGTCTTGATATCACGACTTCAACTGGTTCAGTTTTGTGGTTCTTACTTCTGTGTTTGGGATAATTTTGTTTGCATGTTTGGTGTCGTGGTGGCGTTTTGTGTTCCCACTCTTCATTATGGCCACTGTTCCATTGCAAATCAAGCACAATGGTCTCTTACTCCTCAAATGTGTTATTTTCACTGTCAACCTTTCTTTTCGGCTAGTTTTGAACAAGCCATTTTACTTTTTCAACCAGACCTTCAACATCTGACAACAGCCCTCCTAACTGTGGTGACTAGAGGCGGCTGAATGATGACAGCTTAAGTGATGCGATAGTGATGTGTCACTCAAAAGAGGTCCGGGTCAGGTTGCAGTTAAAATTTGTTCTCAGTCCAGATTAAATTGTTATTTGGTCCACATCTGGATGGGAGTCCGCTTATTGAGTATGTGTGGTATACTGTATGTCTAAATATTGGAATGTTGTATGTACTTTGTGTGTGTGAGTTAGACTACAGACCCAGACATTAACTTCATTCATTTCATCCTCCTGTCGAGTCAGGAAGTTCTCCAGGTCTGGACTTAAAGAGTATCAGCAGCCTGTCCCAGTCATGGCGCGGCCACACTGGAAAGAATGTGGCAATGAAAACTGGTTAAAAAAAAAAGGAGGGGGGGGGGTTGAGCGCCTTTTTTTGGGCGTCTTTTGTAATTGTTTTTGATGAGAGTAAAGCTTTTTGCTTGATGCTCTTGCGTTGCTGAGCGCCTTGTGTTTGTTCCACTCTATAGAGTGCTCAAGTTGAAAAAACTTCCACTCAGAGCAGAAAAGCACCCAGCGTGGTTTACGTTTTTTCCCATTGTCCAATCGGATGAATTGAGAGACGGGCCTTCTGTGGTGGTGACAACAACAAGAGGAGATAACCAGACCGGTCTGGAGCAAACTAGTGGTGGCTGTTGCTGGAAGAATCAAGTTTTGCCGAAACGCAACCTGACGTCACACCGGGGCGGCCGATCACGTAAGCTGGTGATCCGGCCTGAAGACAGAAAGAAGAACGTTGTTTACCATGTAGCAGAGCTGTGCAACCCTGCCGTTAGGGAGTACAAAGATGATATTAGGATGAGGGGAGGACATTTCTCATCATTTAATAATGTTAAACATAAAGTTAGGCTTTGCTTTCGGCTTACCGATTCATTTTAAAAAGAGGAGAGAAAAAGAGAGAGAGCAGCGAATGAAGAGAAGGAGCAGCATAGCAAGAACAAAGCAGAGACTGAGAGAAATAAAAAGTTATTTTGTGATTATTTCACTGCAGTTACATTCTATAGCACAAATTAACACACCCACACCTCTGCACACCTCCGCACAACCCTGTGGGAAGTGCCGCATTGCCAGATTTGGTATGAATGCAGCCTTTGACACAGGTTCATAAGCAGAGTCTAGACGCTTTGTAGGCAAGATGAGAAGATCAGTGTTTGCTTTCCATGAAACTAATCTGCCCGTCTCGTGTTCCTTCACTTTTTCAACTCTTTTTGTCTTTTCCTCTCCTCACCTCTGACTGTAATCAAGGATTTTGGAACATAACTTGCTGAGAGGATAGTGTGTTTTGGCATTGACACCACAAACTTCTCATCTTGTTTTATGAGAGTGTATTCATTCTGACTAATGTGTACAGCTAGAACATATCTTATGGAAGAGTGCAAGAAAATATGTTCTCATTTGTAAAGTAAATTATTTGGCAGCAAAGACCATGTTCTTTGGGAAAACCCAGCACAATGATGTCAGATCCAAGCGTATGAAAATTTTAAGAAAAGTAAATTGGAGATTAATTAGACCGTATGGTTCAACTGAAGTCATGACCATCACAGAAACAAGTCTATTCATTATGTATCTCATCACACAATTTCATTTCATTTTTCAAATGTTCAGGACTCTGTGATGTGAGACAAGATGAACATAAATGAGATGGCTTGAAAATCCTACAGTCATTTTAATCATCATTTTTCCAGAATAAGATTACTGAGAAAATGTTACACATGTTCACATAAATGCAGCACAGTTGCAACCACCAGCTGTAGGCAACTGAGCAGCTCCACTAGAATATTATGAACTCAAATCCTTTTCTCAGTGGTATTTTAGCCACTGAGGGATGATAGTTGTGTTAATAAGTGTAGTCGTACATCTCCCCACCAGCTCTGTGTTCTCCTTTTCTGTGATCCACTGCGGGCCTTTGCCTACCTGTCTCAAACTTCTGTTGTGCGGACACCTGACCTGTTGCTCTGTCCAGAGGGGACATATGAGACTGTATTCTATGCCACTTGCACTGCATTCAGAAAAAAACTTGTTTGGATTCTCTCCTTAAAGAAGAATCTCACATAGCTAATATTGTTGATTAGCTCTTGCACACTGTAAATGCTATATTTTGGTATTACTTATGTGATGCTACACCATTGCAAGGTTACATAGATACCAGAGAACTTTGTCATAGTCAGCAGATTCTTAAAGAAGAAATACAGCAAAAACATTAGAAAACACACATAAAGACACGCCCTCAATAAACCATAAGGGTCAAAGGTCTTGGGGGTTAAAGAGCACAGATTAATCATGGTACTGCACTAACCAGGTTCATCAGTCCTTCCCTGTGTCCTGTGTTTACTTTGGACATTCCCCCTTCCACAGCTTAACACTGCACTTTTCCAGAGCAGGTGCGAGGGGGTGCTGAGTAATCCGAACACGTCGAGTTTTTGGGGGTTGGTCTGAGATAACCACTGAATCCCTCCATCCCGGCTTCTTGACCTGCAATCAAAAGCCTGACTTTGAGAGGGCAGAGTGGGAGGAGGGGATTGGATGCCACATGGCCACATGCTACTCATCCACCTGCATACTGACAGGCAGACAGGCCATGTCACAACAATTCCAAACACCCCTGCGCCCTGGCCTAACCTTAGCCAACCCCCTCCCCACCATAGCTAACCCCTGGTGACCCTTGCAGCCATCTGTTACAGGGCTCTGGGATGTGTTGATAGGCTCGGGGGAAGTGGGGTGAGAGGTGGGGCTGGGGTAGGGATTGGAGCTCCTGGATTGGTGATGGGGACTGAGGAGCTTTGAGGAAATTTGGACGCAAAGCATGATGAGGTTCAAAGTGACACATTGCACTGATTGTCCATAAAATGACATTTTTAACACCTGTCTACTTAAGAATATGCACGAAGGCTATAGGATGCCCATTAATCTGGATGCATTATGGTGGGTCATTCTGTTAAGGAGCACACCATACATTCACAGCAGCTTGAGAAGGGAGAGCTGGCTCATGTTACAGTGTTGCATCCATCTCTACCCGCTGTCTGTCTTCACTGGAGCCATCAGTGCTACAATTAAACCCATCAGGAGGAGGAGGACGCCTCACTCCCCCTTAAATACAAACAAACAACCAGTTTCCCAACTTATATGAAATTATCTTTTTCAACAAACATTTGCATTTGTTTTGTTGTTCAAATATGACAAAATAAATAAAAAATTTGAGCTGTACCATCTTGTTTTCAAGGGGGTCCAATTTTGCCACATGGGTAGGGTTTCACTCATTGCGGCTGAACTGTTTTTCCATACGGTTGGACATACTCCATAAAACAAGGTGTATTAAGTGTTATACTTTATACTATACTTATACTTAAACGTGTGCCCCAGGGTCATGTATCAGAAAGTGAAAGTTAACTGATGTATGTTTAAAAATAATAACAAGACCAATTGATTATTTTTTCCTTTTCTTCTGACCCAACAAGTAGGAAAGTATTAAAGTAATTACCCCTCCCCTTGCAAAAACACTGGTCTTTTTTTTTGCATTACATTTGATGGCGGTGACGTTATTTACTGTACTGTATGTTCCCTGTTATCCCTCAAACCTCGTTTATACAAACTGTTATGAACTTAATAACAGAAATCTTAATAATAGACTTATCCAGGATTTGGAAGGGGTAGTGCTGTGTAAAAACTACTGTCAACACCTATCATAGCTATACAGCTTATGAACATCCATCATGTTTAACCATGTTTTACAGCCGGGGTCTCCTAGACCCAAAACAGAATAAATGTAGTGGCCATATGAAACATGTCATCAGGTTTAAAAGCAATTCAAAAAAATTAGTAAAAGTCATGAAGCATCAAGCTGATAAAATGATGTCAAGTAAGTTTTTTTTGGACACCAAACAGAAGATGTGGATTAAGTCCAGCTAGGAACCTGTTCACCATCAAAATGTTTTCTGCACTCGACGAGCCGGCAAACTGACAAACACAAAATGAGTACCATCATCGAGTACTGCAACAACCTTTGCACAACCAAGCATTCAACCAGTCACCTTTGTCTTTGTCCTGAAGCCTTTTTTCCCTTTTTTATTCCACCAGTTGAAGTTTAGTGGATGAGCATGTGGCAATGAAACAGCCATGGAACAGGTGTGTCTACACTTTTATGCAACTGACTCTCTTACCACTGGAGACATCAGGTGGCTTTCTTCCCCCTCTCCATTTCTGTCCTCATTTGGTCAGAAGAAGGCCACTCTGTCTCTCCCAACCCAATACTATGAACTACTACTACTGCTGACCTTTGCCCTATCCTCCCTGGGCTATTTTTGCTGGCATGGGCTTGACATGTACCCAGTGACCAGAGAGAGGAGGGGAATAATTCACCCAACCATACTCAGTTCTCTGCCAGGCCTGTACTGCAGCCATCTTCACTTCCTGTTGGTTTTGTGGGCTTTTTGCCTCCAGTCTGGTCTTCAGCAAACAGTGTTGGGCAGTAACACTTCATTTAATAACACAAGACAGTCCTGTGATTGCTTTTTTCAGTAACAAGTAGGTGTCAGGGATTACAAATTGAATTTCAGTAATCACATTATAATCACTAATCCCAGTAATACTTTGTTACTTTGACATTTTGGGGGGGTTGGTTTGTTTAGTATCTTTGCTGTCTTAGAAGGAGTCAAATGGGAGGTTGTTAACAGTTTCTGTGCATTCAGTGAGCAGACTGGTCCCAGATGTTTTAGCTTGGTGCAAGGGCTAAAGTGTGTGTGAACACTGCAGCTTCACTGCGAGGACGGGAGTTTTGGATAGATGCATGCAGTCACTGTGGCTAACGTTAATCTAGCTGATGGTCAGTAAATACCTCCAAAACCATAGACTGGCTACTTGTTGAGTCAGTGTCTCGTCTATTTCTAAACGTCAAATACAGAAGATGAGAGGTGTGGGTGTGGTGGCTTTGAAGTTGGAAAGCACCACTGATGGAGCTGTGCTGAGTAACCAAAGAAAAATAACGAGTAATGTACTAAATTACTTTTTCCTAAAGCAATGTAATTACTTTTTCTATTATGTATGTTGGTTGCATTCATAACTAACTTGTTCAACATTATTAGCAACTGAATCACATTATGAGTTGGACTGAGGTTAAATGAACAGTGTTTGACCATAAAAACTCATGCATAGTCCTAAAATTGTGGTGTTCTGAATAAAAAAACACTAGCAGTCCTACACCAGTTAACACAAAATAAGGGTGTGAATAAAATATACGCTTAAAGTTAAAATTCACTTTAACCTGATAGTCAATGTTTCATTTCAGATCCCATGTGTAAGGTAATAAATTATAAAATGGGTCTTTATCTAGTCACTGGTTAATAACAATTCAAAATAATATGATTCTCTGAAAAGTAACCCTTCCCAACAGTGATCCACTGACAAAAATCCACCGTAATACTGGTTATGGTAATTCTGGCACAGTATCACATTTCTAAATTTAAAATTTTTATGGAAGTGACAGCTGATTATTGTCACGCCAAGAATAGCTAAACAACTAAAAGAGGGAATGTTTACGGCTTCTGTTACATATTGTAGCACAATTCATGATGTGGCAGATTCTCCTTCAATCATCTTCATTCCTATAAAGCTGCTTGAATTGATTTTTTTAGGCCAACTGGGGGCATTAACACAACATTAACATATTACCACCTTATTATGGCTAACGTGTTAGCAAAGAGTCACATCCAGCAGACATAAGGTAACATTAGGATTCAATTAGAGTTGTGTCTCTGGCTGCATGACAAATGTAAGTCCATTATTCACTCTCTCTTGCAGCTCTGTTTTGGTCTCCACCAAGTCCTAAATATCTGGCATTTTAGCTGCTAGATATTCTGTTTTCTTCACCAGCTACTTGCTAACTTTGTCTGTCAGCTGTTTGTTGCTGGGCAGGAAGTGTACAGTGAGGTTTTTTCAAAGCTTTTTCACTTGAAACAGCTGCCTGGAAACTGGAAACAAGGTTGATGAAAGCAGAATTGCTGACCTAAAAAGCAAAAGAGAGCTAAAGTAAGAGAAAAGGCTCAGTAGAGCTGAGGGAGGACTGCAGAGTTCATAAAGCTCTGTGGGTTTGTCACTATGCGCTTGGCTAATATAAGAATACTGATTAGTGCAGCTTTGAAAATCAACCTCATGAACCCCAAAAATTAGTGGTATTCATCAAAGCCATTTCATGGCTATTAGACAGTGTGACTACGTTATTACTACTGTATGATGTCTGTGTGAGCAATTTCACCTTCGTTATTTATGGCAAGGACACAGAAACATCACATGCCGAAAGCAGAAAAATCCAGGCTAGTCACGTATTGATGCTTTTGCAATAACATCCTGAAGGTTGTATTATTAGTTTAAGTCTTTGAGTCAGGGACATGAGGCAGGCAGCCCAGGAGGGCCCTTACTGTCCAGATGGTGACAGCACTCTGATGGTTTTGCCTTTGAGGCGCCAAGATGGAAACATTTGGAATAGGAGTGAGTCACACGTACCGGTCACAGGATGGACAGTCACTCATGACGCCAGAAAACACACACACACATGTATATACAGTTTGTGTGTGCACGTGAACACACGCTGACTTGCATGCATACACACACAGAGAGAGGATGCATATTGTAACTGTATCACACATTTGCTTACATAATGGCCGCAAACTTAAATAATGGCCACAAACATTCAGTACACAAAGTTGTATTTGTAAATATACGCACGGATGTACACACACACACATCCACACACACATTTTTAGTTAATTAATTTTTTAATACAGTGCATTTTATCTGAGCAGAATACAGTACAGTATATACATTTTGCTTCCTGCTTAGAGGTTTTGCACTCTATCTGGCAAAGTGTAAACTGACTTTTCTGTGTATTCATAAGGAAGCAGGAGGCCTGACACTCGTTCTCGCTCCAAATGGTGACATGTTTCCATGTGTGACAATGAGCAACAGGCTTTAGCAGGAAACGAGACACCTGTTGCTCCGGTCCATTTACCACACTTTGCCAACCAGACATTTTGCCAACCAATATTAGACCAGACTAATATTGATTTTCAGATTTTCCCTCCTAAGCCAGTAGACTTTATTCCTATTGCACCTTGCAAAATGAATATTACCCTCTGCAGAAATAAACAAAAACAAAAAGGGATGAAAAAGAAGAAAGAGACGAAGCAAAAACATAGACGCCACCAGAAAATATGCGTAACTTCGGGAAAAACTCCATGAAAAACAAGTGTGTTTTATAAAATGTGCATCATTTGGCTTCTATGAGAGGGTGAGGATCTAAAATAAAACCTCTGTGTATCTCACATTCAGTTGTGACCAGTTCTCTTAGTCTCTGACTACTTTAGGCAACCATTTCATCTGTTGGGAATACCTAACTCAGATGACGCTCTCCTTTACAATTGTTGACTTATAGCTTCTACAGTAGGCCTCTGTACCTGTCCAGAATCCATAAAGAAAGTAAACTCTGTGCCAACAAGCCCAAATACTTTACGACAAAATTGGTCATGTCGTTGCCTTCCAAAATGACTCAAATGAGGCACTTGAAAAGTTGAAATTACTTGTTTAAGGTTATGAAAAACTCATGCTCATTATTGGGGTAAGTGATGTCTGACGTTGGCCTCCTGGTTACAAAAAAAAAATCTACAGCTAAGCTAGCAGCAAAAGCCAGGCAGTAATACGCCCAAAATCAGATGATCAAAAGCAGGATTAGACAAGATAGGTTTGGCAAGATGGGTTTGGAGCTAATTAGTCCACAAGCGTACAGTAGTTGTTCGTCCACAAGGCCAAAACCAGAGCCACAAAGTAGAGGAGAAACTAGCAGGCAAAACAGTTCACAGAAGCAAACACAGATTAAACGGATTATCCCCCTGTCATCCACCCTCTCTGCCCCAAAATAAACCATCTAATTCCCCCCATCTTGTCATCTGGACCCCCTGTGGAGAACAAATTACCATTTTCCAGAGTCACAACTCTATTCCATGGCGTAAGGGAGAAGAAAAGATTGTAATCCTCCTCTCAGGAAGCATTACGCAGGACTTCCATTGGTGCTGTTACATTTTCCCATAAACCAAAAGTTGTACTTTCTTTGCTTGTAAAAGTACATTTAGCAAATGCTGAAGAAAGAGAAGTCGCACTATTTGACCAAACATTACGTTGAAAGACAAATTCAAACATAGATGTGGGATGACAATATAAATGTTTAGGGCCATTTGAACTAGTTGGTCTCTTTAAAATCTCGAGTACAAAATATAAATGATTGCTTCTCCACATTTGATGTATACAACATCAGTACATCTCTCAATGAAAGCTTAACAACACCCTAAAAAGATTAAGAAGAGTTAAATACTAAAGAAACACAATGTACAATTTAAATAATATCGTAGACATGATAGAAACACCTTAAGTACAGTGCAAAATGTAAACTACTGTAAATTGGTCAAATGTCAGTGGATTTAATGGCAGACTGCCTCGCTGGTGTTGTCCTGGTCTGAAAGGGAAACACTGACATCAAGTGGCCAAACATATTATTACAGAGACACGCAGACATCTACAGTTAACTACCTTCATACAGAAAGTTTTACTGCAACAGGCCGTTTAGCAGTACATTATTTAAACAACCAAAGTAAAGCCACAAAAAAGAAGTGTGTTGGTATTACATCATTTTTATGAACATTAATTGTGTTTCTTTCTTCCATGAAGCCATTATGTATTCTTAAATAGATTTTCTAGTGTGTGATATAACCACTAATTTATTATTATTAATGCAATTAATGCAATTAATCATTACTGAATATGTCTCAGTTTGCAAATCCATTGTGATTCCATACATAGTTTAAAAACTGTGGATCGAATGTGTATTAACATATTAGACATTAGAGGTTGACAGAAATGTGACTTTGCGCAACTTGTGACATTTTCTTTTTCTGCACTTATAATCAGATCAGTTTTAGCTGCAACATGTGTTTCCTCAGAGTGCAGAGAATAAATGAATACAGAAACATGGAAAAGAGGCCTTGTGCAAGTCTGGAGATTTTTAGTAGATGCCCTGATTTCCGAAACTCTACCACTGATGACGCTGATGTTCATTAGAGTTCACAGATTCCATTTGAAGCTCCACGAGCACAAGCTCACTTCTAATCTGCTTAATTTGAACAGGCCTAATTAGGAATGTGTTTCTCAGAAGTAGAATCCCTTTGCTCTGCCTATTCATCATTCATCCACTTTAGAGTTTTGATTGAGTTCAGTTTGTAGATCACAGCATTGTTGCTGACAAGAGAACACTGCATCTGAGTGTTACAATCACTCTGTAAGTTTAGGTGAATCAGTATTTATTGCAGTTTAATGAAAAACACTCTGATCACTGCATACAGGACATACAGTGTCGTGTTTCTTTGAATCTGTGAATAAGTGTGGACAGCTGCCACCTGCCAAGTAAAGTCATCAGGAAATTAGAAAACATCTTCGTAATTCAAAAAGGGAAACTGTCATCTGCCTTAATTAGCCGACAACAAATCCTTTTAACAATGGCAAGCGTGGTTATGAAATGTCCAGTTCTACCAGGAAAACAGATCATGTCACTACATTCCTAACATCACTGCACTGCTTACCCCTTTGTTGTTGGGTTGACTTTAATATTTTATTGATTACTTTAAAGCTCTTCATGACCAGGCTTCACATTATATTTCAGAGTTATCTTCTTTCAAATTACTTCTTAAAACTCATTTTTATCATTTGGCCAACCAAATATTTTCTTGATATTTTATTATTTCTTATTTTATTCAGTTTTTATTTTTATCTTATGCCTGTTTTGTGACTTTCTGCCTTGACCTTTGTTCTTGTATCTTTGTTTTGGGTGCTATACAGCTATACAACTTTATTATGATTAGTATTATTATTGTGTAATACAAAATCCCAAACTGTCAAACTATTTCACTAATTCTGTAATAACATCTTAAAATTCTGATGGTTTCTTGCTTGGGCCTTATTAGTACAACTTTGATAATATCTGCCACATTATTTATGGATTTGAATGTTTATGCACAAAACAACAGTATATGAGAATGTACTCAACACCCATGTTTGTTATTGCCTCCAGTAGAAACTACTGCCTCATTTTTCTTAATAAGCATTGCCAGGGTACCATAATATGCATGATGCATGTCTACTAAGACTAATATTGCAAAACTAAGTTTTGAATACTGCTGAGATATTGTCTTAGATTAAATTTGGTGCTTCTTTCACCAGCCTAAGAGCTTAAAACAGCAAAGTTAGTAAGACCATGCTTCATAAGCCCTGGGTTGAATATTACAACCTTAACATCCTTTCACTCTGCAGTTTCACTCAATCCAGTGAAATATTAGAGGGTTTCTTTGAATTTTTCTTCATTCTTAAACATTACCATGCTTTTTATTTCCTTTTCTTTTATGAGTTTCTCAAGACTGGAGAAAATGCAACCTCATGACATCATTTAAAAAACATGAATGACATTGTTCAAAGACATTTTTATAGTGTCACATTCCTGTCGACTGGCTGCACATTTGAAATGTCTGCATTTTTTCTTTATTTTATTAAGCTGGTAAGGGTACAGAAAATTGCTGTGCATAAAATTTTATTATAACAATTTCTAACTTGTTATAGAGTAATGCAGTGATGTCATGAGATTGCACTACCAGTGATTCCGGCAGTTGAGGCTACATCAGACTGGGCTCTGTTTTTAATAGTAAAGCCATTTGTTGCTCTTCTACTGTAAATCACAAAGTATGGTTGCAACAGAGTCAGGTCTCATCCCCCCAAAGCAAAATGCCTTTGACTCACCATATTTTGGCTTTAAGTGGAGTCACAAGTGAAGCGAACCTTAAAGAGAAAACTGCAGTGAGTGAGTGCTGAAGTCATCAATAACAGATTATCTGTCTCTCTTAATGTTTCTGACAAGAGACACAGCCTTACACACATGGTAACAATACCCATTACAGTAAGCCAAATGTTTTTTTCCCAGGATGGTGAAGTCATGACCCACCCTACTCTGCCTCTGATTGGCTAGTATTTGTTGCCTTTGTTGGGTTGATTAGGTCAAAGATGCTCTATAACTAACTTTCTGAACTGTCTCTGGTTAGGTTTAGGCATGAGGAGTGAGATTGGTTAGGGTTAGGGTAAGAATATCAGGGTAAGCCAATCAGAGGCAGAGTAGGGCGGGTCATGACTTCACCATCCTGGGAAAAAAATTATATCACTTACAGTAAGTCGTAAAATAAGATCCCTATTTTATCTGATAAACTCAAGATGCATTGCGCAACCTCTGCACATAAATAGCACGTTTATGCCACTAATCAGACTCTAAAAAAACAGTAATGACTCCTACAACACAGGCTTTTATCTTCTAAACACTGCAGTTAGGAAGATATTATGTAGTTTGTCTTTTTTTGTAAATAATGTCCTATTTATTACACAGATAATAAATGTTAATGTACAAGTAAAAGCTGTTTAATGGTTTCATTAATTTGCCCTGCCTCTGTGCCATCAGTTAGTCAGGAACATTAAAAAAAGGTTTTATTGCAGTAGTCCGATTGATAAGAATGATATATTACACTTAACAGCTTTACCTGACAGATTTTGAGTAGTTGTTATGTTAAATGGACCATCAAAAACGCTTTTTATTTTTTTGTAAAAATCTTCCAGAAATGAGGATTGTATTAAAGAAAGCAAACATCTTTATGACAAACTAACCTAAACCCTTTAATCTGTTAATCAGTGTAACAACAAAGACAAACTGCACGTTTAAAAGAAGAACAAACTTTTCATCAAACATTTTGATTTGTACTGCTTTTTAATGTGTTTTTTTTCCATCAGAAATAGTAAAAGCCATACAATGTAGCAAACCAAAAAATGACAAAGCTCTATACAGGCATAGTAGCTCATTCACACACATTCTACAGTCCAGACTGATCTGTCAAAGTGGGCAGACGCCACTGGGGTTTCCATCTTGGCAAACAAATGGCTAACATTAGGTTTGAAGTTGAGGAAGTCCTCTTTTCTCGACGAGCATTGTGTAGGCAAAAATATAGATTCTTATGCCTCATAAGCCAAGTCAAGACACTGAAACGTGACAGTCATCATAGGAAAAACAAAACCGGATTACTACCTATGGGCATCTCTCTTGAAAAGACTGGATTGAGTAAGATTTGCAGATACTGTGTAAAGATTACAGTCAGCAGCGTTAAGGTAACGACTTGAGCATGCAGGCTTCTGTTAATAAATAATGGAACACTCTAGTCAGATATAAAAAGCCCTGTAAGTGCTGTATTTTTTCTTTTTTTTTTTTTTTTTTGAAGAAGTACATTTGAGACAATGTAGGCCCTCAAACTAAACCTTTTTTTTTAATTAGTTTACATCATGCTGCCAACTGATCCTACTGGAAGGTATCAAGGAAAAAAGGAACCGGTTGTAATACTCGATCCTTTGAATGGGACTTTAAAAAATGCAAAATGCAAGACTCAGTTAACATTAAAATTAAAGTTCTTTAAGTTAATTTTCTCTGTGATCAAATTATTTTAACTAACTAACATTTACCCTTTGACGTGCCATGATCACAGCTAAAACACTGTATTAGAATAAAAGTGGCTCCTTTTGTAATGATCTTTCTACACCACATGAGGGCAGCAGCTACTGACTGAACTGGTTTTGCTCTGACAAGTTTCAGACCCACGCTGCCTCCACACATGCAATGATGACATGAAATGGGTCTGTCAGCGTCCATATCGTTTCATACAAACACACTGATAAAACTTTGACATTTTAAGTGCTAAACTTGGACAATGTATTTTCTAGGCAGGTTTAAGTTAATAAAACAATTGTGTTGGCATCATTTTAGAATAACTCCAATTTGGACTTTTATAACGACAATCTTTCATACAAAATATTTCCCCTCTCTTAAAAAAAAACAAAACACAAAAAGCCTCCCCGAGAAGCTTCTTTGATGCTGAAAACAAGAATGTTAAAAAAAAGGAAGTAATGCTGTGAAAAAAAACATTCAAAAACAGTGATACACTTTTAAATGCACACACTTTACACCTTATATATGTCAACGCACTTGACTTTAGCCAAAATAAAAAGCATTCTTTTCTTCTCGTTTTCAGTAATCATGATGTATACTTTATAATACATGTATACAAGATAACATAGAGCAACAAAGCAAAAAAATAAATATCTTAAGTCACTGTTTGGAAGTTTTATATATATCTATATATGTATATTTATATGTATAGCTTACTTTTGGGTAGGGTGTGAGTGTTAAAACAGTTTTGGCCGGCTGACGCAAAGAGCTGCTTTCTATTGACAGAAACTTTCAATGCAGAAAAGTGAAGAGCAGTAGAATAGGACAAGACTTTTCTACAAAGATCGTCCTCACAAAACAACGTTTGGCCCTTCAGTAATGAGGGAAATAGTGCGGCTACATGCTGTGCAGACTGTGAACAGAGAATGGTGGCAGATAGGAAGCTAATCCTCTTCTTTGCTTCTCCGACAGACCTTGTGTGGATGTAATGACTCAGTTACCTTCTTAGTAATGTTTTTCTGTGATTACATGGATACAGCAAATCCACAAAAAAATTAGGTTTAGCTGATATTGTCGGACTCTAGCTGCACTTTAACAGAACATCTGTTGCATCTTTATCGACACTACTACATCAAACAGGGAAGGACCAGTGGAATTTTGCAGAACATCCTTATTTCCAAGTTTGGCTATTTGCATATTTAAGACAGCCTGGATGAGTTTTATGTTCTTCTTTTTCTTAAAAAGCTCTGCATTACAAAAGAAAGTCAGGCACCAAATGTCATCTAGAACAGTCCTACTCATAAAGCAATCTAGAGTATTTACACAGACCTCGCCGGCTGCAAAAATGTCCAAAAACATTGCTTGCAAGATGGCGACGGTGCAAAATTGACCTACAGTATCAGTACATACAGAAAGAAACAGTTCGGTATTTTTGATTAAGCAGCCATATTTGTTTTACAAAAGAATACTTCCGACCCTCTGACAGTGGCACACTATTCACGCCCTGACTACTTTTTTAAAATCTTTGGTTGACCAGTCAAAAGCCTGATAGATTTACAATCCACCTTTACATCACACAACTTGACTTCTTCTTTAAAAAAATAAAAATTAAACAATTGCTTAAAAATAACATTTGCACACACAATGTCATTCCCCTTTTTGCTCTTCATGTGTTACCCTGCCATGGAGATCAAAATTGCCTCCCGTCCTATTGTCACACAGAGCCACGCCCCCATCCTGCACTTCCTCTGGTCCATTCTGTCCGTCCAAGAAGAAAAGCACATGCATGCAAGCCACACACACACACACACACACACACACACCACACTTTCTCTCTGTCTTCTTCTCATTTGCTTACATACAGAAACACACACACACACACACACACACACACACACACACTTGCTTAAATGTAAAAGAGCAGGAAAAATAAGGTGAGGTGTAAAACCAAATGCTAAATTGTCCGAAGCAGAAAGGAAGTGTCTGTGGTTTAAAGGAAAAGAAAATAACCAAAGGCATTTAAAAAAGCGCCAGGGTTTGCTGACAGCTCTCATCGTTTCTGCGCGGCGATCATCTTCAAGACGAAGTTGACAATGGCGCTGGCAGGCTGGTCAGCGTCCATCTCGGCGAAGAGGTGGCTGATGTTGTCGGTTGTGCTTCCCTGCTTACGCGCCACGAACCCAAACAACCTGGAAAGACAAAGGTAGAGATTTAACTTTGAATTTAGAGATTTATTATTCAATATTATTATTATGGTCAACAAATTCTGTTAAAAGACCGTCACATTTGACAAAATCAACTGAAGAAATGTAATGCATAGAAGCCTCCTCCCCACTTGGAAGTTTTACTTACTTAGCTGTGCCTCCCTCAGGCTTGTTCCATCTGTAAAGGTTAGATGAAATTTTTATGTTAATTTTAACATTTTAACACTGGAAAAAACAGGCAAACTGTGGACTTGCTACAATATTTTCAGGGATGAGACAAGACAATCACTTACTATTATTTCTTAACCTACATATATGCATAATAAACAACAACAAGAATTATAATAGTATGTACAACAGAGGTTTGGACCTTCCTTTGACTGTTGAACATCGATTATCGTGCATCTGAGTAGGTTAAAGCAAACAACTTGTGGTATTTTAAATAATCATTATAATGTCTCTGTACTCACTTTCTGTCCTGAGGGTCAATATCGCAGAACGTGACGGTGTTGCAAGGGTAGTGGCGCCGGAAGAAAAGCCTGTAAAAGACGCAAACCAACAATAAGATTATAGGAACATCAAAATACATCAATAAACAGACATTTTGACATTCATCTTTGTATGTAGAGGTAGATGATACTGTGGTGAGCTGGGTCACGTTAGCACGGGAACCAGCGAGGCAAACTTCTTTCTTTCACAGTCGACTTTATTTGTCGCAACAGCAGCAGCAGCATAACACAACAGTTTTACCACCACTTTCTGTCTAAGAGGGGGGAATGCCATTATTGGTGCACAACACTCATGGTTTGACATCTCTGCTGACACTTACATCAACTGAGGAACACTAAATAGAAAACAGACTGTTACATGATCGGCTGAATACACTGTTCAACACATTAGCATGCAACTGGTGCAGAAAACACAAGAACAACTTACAGTAACTACACTGGTAACACTGCGAGGTGTTGATAACGCCAGCCCCCACCCACCCCCCACCCCAAGACATCAAATCTAATTTCATCCTAAGTAGTGTACATTATCATTTTTAGAATTGCATTTAGAGCTGTCTAATTCTGGATTTGTGAGACTGGTGCTGATATCGACATACAAAGGTTTAAAAATGATTTTTAAGGACCATTATAGGTACTGAAGAGGTGTTTTAAAGTCTAAACTAAATTTCATTGCTCTACACTATGTAATGGATACACTATTTCTAAATTACCTCAAACATATCTATCACTGATTGTGCAACTCTACTCGTGATGCAGGTTTTGAAGTATGGGTTAAAAATATCAATGATATTTTTATAAACACAGTACTGTGCAAAGATTTTAGGCACTTTAGATGTTTAGATTCTTATCCATGATGCAACACCATCAGAGAGGCGACTGATCACTCCCAAATTTATTCTGCAGCATGACAACGACACCAAACATCCAGCCAGAGTCATAAATAACTATCTTCAGCAACAAGAAGAACAAGGAGTCCTGTAACAGATGGTTTGGCCCCCACAGAGCCCTGATCTCAACATCATGGAGTCAGTCTGGGATTACATGAAGAGACAGAAGCAGCTGAGACGCCGAAATCCACAGAAGAACTGTGGCAACTTCTCTAAGATGCAGGAACAACCGACCTGCCAAGTACCTTGAGAACTGTGTTAAAGTGTACTGAGGAGAACTGGTTTTAAAGTGTGCTCACACCTAATACTGATTTGATTTAGTTTTCTTCTGTTTATTGCACTTTGTATGAAGTTAATTGAGTAAATTGAAGTTTTAGTGCCTAAAACTTTTGCACAATACTGTATTTTTTTAAGGTTTAAGGTTTTTCTTTATCCTGGCACCCTATAAAAAACAAAATAGGGTTCTTGATTGAAATACTTGAGTAAATAAAAAGACCCCAATCCCTTAATCCTGTGTTAGCAGTTATATATTGCTCCTGACTGTGTGCAGTCACACATGTTGATACTCGCCCTTCAAAACCAAATGTATTTCTCAAGACATGCTCAGAGATCAAAAGCTCTCTACAAACATGTTTGCATCAAAATCTCCAGATGTCATGCAATGTTTATCTTGTGAGACATCTGTCAAACATCTCCAGACGTTGTTAAGCACTGGGCAGGCAGCATCCATACTTACTTCCTCTGGTTGTCAGTCAGTGTGATGCCTTGTGAAGACACCTTGAAGTGCACAACGGTGGCAGTAAGTGGAGAAGCGGCAGCCAGTGTCTCAGATATGGCCTTGGCAATGGCCTGAGGGCCCGTCAGGGACTCCATCTCCACTGAGTTGATGTAGAGCACGTTGCATGCTGGGAAGAGAGCAGATGTCCCAGTCAGATAACAAAAGAAATATAAATTTCACTGTCTTTGAATACAAAAAACTGTACATATTGTATTGCTTCCAAAATGAATCCTGTAACACACGTTATTAATGACTGTTAAGAGAAACATGACTGCCTGTTCATGCAAAAATTTAAATTTCTTCTCATTAGAGAGCATGCTTTCTGGAACAAAGCTGAGGTTTAACAGTTTAAGAAACAAATCCATCCAAATCATTCCACATACAACATTCTGCCTGTTATTGACGAGAAGCGGGACACTGATGTTAAGAGACAAAATCTAAAGACATCTCTAAAGGAATTCTTTTCCACAGGTCTATATTTTTATATTTGTCTTCATTTGTGCAAGTACCAACACACGCAGACAGACAAGAAACGCATAGGATGCACATTCCAGATGTAGGTTTCCAAATAAAAGTGCACAGGGTTTACCATGGGAATCAGCAGGGGCCCTCTGCACTGGGATAACAAGGACGTCATGTTGTCAGTCAAGTGAATAGGATGATTCAGGACACATCAATAGTATTTATGTCCTAGAATCTCAAAGCTGTATTGGCTGTTTTTGAATCTCTAAATCTGAGACTGGCATAAGTTTAGAGGGCTGTTTTTAAAAGTGTAAGTGAGTCTATGTTTTTACCTGCTCCTTGTTTCAGTCGCTCAGCCAGTGGATTTGTTGTCGCCACCTCTGGCACCTCCTCAATGAGATCTACATAAAACAAGAGAGAGGGCACGTTATCAGTTTTGGCATAATGCTTTAATTTCATTTCTCATTTAGCTGCACTGAGAGTAGATGCTGCCTGGTGTATATTCATAAAAATAAATAAAATATGTTTAAGACTGCAACTAAGGATCATTTTCATTATCAGTTAATCTGCAGATTATTCTCTCGATTAATCAGCTGTATTTTTTTCACAATCAGAATTACCTAAAGCCCAATGTGACGTCTTCAAAATCACTTGTTTTGTCCAACAAACAGTTTAAAAGCTATTTAATCTCCCATAAAATGAAGAAAGCAGCAAATTCTAACAGTGGAGAAGCTGTAACTAGAAAATGTTTTGCTTTGGTTAAAAATTACTTCAACAATTAATTGTTTATCAAAACAGTTGATCAATTATCATCTCAGCTCTGAAAGTGAAGGTAAAAGTTCTCAGGAACAACAAGGAAACTTTTCTGAGCACACATTTTGCTGCACAGACCTGTGGTAGGGATGAGTAGTTTGCAGGGCAGGGCCAGTGGTGTGATAGCATGTTGGTAGACCAAAGCAGAAAGACAGCCTGCCAAACAAACACAAGACATAATCACAAACAGGCGTTTATTCCTCTTCAACATTTCTTGAATTTCATTCTCTTCTTTGGAATCCACATTTCGTAGAGGGCGAGCTCCAAGTGTCCTCAGTTTTAGCTCTTACCTCTTTACCACCAGTGTCAGAAATATTTCACATGAATTTCAGTGTTTATTATTAAAATGATCAGCGTTGCTTTAGATTTCTGCTACTTTCTTGTGATAATAGTGTATTTAAGGAAATGATGTTGTGTGTTCTGGCTATAATTTGGCAAATGTCTGGTTGAATCAACACACAACACTAAAATAAAATAATTCCAGGTTTTTTAAAATACATCTAAAACACACAGGAAAAAGAACCTACTGTTAGACATCTATACCAGGTTGTATTCAACTCTTTTAAATCCTATACAAACATTAATTGTTTAATTATGACAAACAAAAACTGACACATCTGGTTCTGTTCCAGTCAGGACGCCCGTCACTCCCTATTATCCATCCTCTTAGATTAATGGATTTGGTTAAACGTGTTTTGTGGTTAAGAAAAAAACTATTATTAAAATAGAAAAAAACACAATTCATTATCCTTCTTAAATTAGTAGTTGTAAAATACAAGCAGCAACTGCACACAATGAAAAGAGAGATGAGTTGAAGACAGGAGAAGAAGAAGAAAGAAGAGGCAAGACAAACGTTTACAAAAGTCAGCTTGCCTTACTTTGTATTTGGCAGCGGAGCTCTGTCTCTTTCAATACATGCACACAAACACACGCTCGCAAAGACACACACACACGTCATACAGCTTTGTAATTAGTAGGGAGAACATGAGTTAGATCACTTCAGTCAATACTATAATTACAGTCGGATTAGACGTTACAGGACTTGGAAGGGGATGCAGACCTTTGACAGAAACAAAGGCAGGAGAGGAGCAGCGTTCTGGTTTGTAAATAAAGGTCTACAAAACACACTCATGTTTGACTGTTCCTCCAAACTCATAACGGCTTTACTAAGCTGTCAGTGTGCATGTGAGAGTGTGTTTCAGTGGAGGAGAGAAGGCAGCAGGTCACTAACCAAAGTATGGCTCGTTGGGACAACCCTTCAGCTTCACTCCTTTAGGGCTGCTCTCAATCAGGAAGTGCCTCACCAGCTCATTGGTGATGTCACCTGCACCAAAAGAGAGGGGGGGGGGGGGGGGGGGTGAGTAAGCCTAGGTAATACTCAGCTGATTAGCATGTAGACATCACCTCATATCTATGGTATTAGTGGTAAATCTGTCTCCACCCTGACCGAAGACCAAAACAAAGAGAAAGAAAAAGAATACACAAAACACCTGAGTAAACAGAATAAATACCTGTTGCATTTGTAACTGCCTTGAAATAATCATGTAACCCATCCTGTCTTTTACCTTTCTTGCTCTGATGCACTGATGGCGGGGGAGAGGCCACCTTCATAGCCAAGCCGTAAGCGCCCCTGAACGAGTGACTGTCCCGAATAACAAAGGCTCCAGGCTCCCTGTCTCTCAGCAGGCCGATCGCTGGAACACAGTGATCATTCAGTTATTTCATGCTATCACAACGTTAATATTGTGGGAAGTGATAAACTAAGCAATTGATGGATAAGATGGTCTTATCTGCTCATTTCTATTTTTAGCCTTGCTATCAGCGAGGCTCTAGTGATCTCAGTTTTAGCTTGTGTTGTTGTTTAGGTATTTGTAAGGGATCATGTCCAATATTCTACATAAATATTACTATTTGATGTATTATATTATTATTATTAGTTAGCTTAGAGCTAATTTACATCTCCAGTCCTTTAGCAGGTCACAGTTTAAACATACATTCAGTAACATCCAATATAAACAAACACAATGAGACACATCATACTAAATAATGCACAGCAGTACATTACTTGTGAAATATCAACAAGAAGTGTATGTGAGGGAAATTAAAAGCAAGAGAAGACATGTGAAAGGTGACTTATTTTACTGCACAGGCTGAATTTGGGTGACGAGTCAGATGTCAGAGATGGTAAGCACATTAAAAGATCAAGGTGAACTAAAGAAAAAGTGGAGCAAAAAGTCAAAAGTAAAGATTGACCGTGAATAAGGTGAAACAGGTCCTGACCCTTTGTTTAAAAAACTGCTATCATTCCGTATTTCATTAAACTTTTAACATGGCACTTTGCTTCAGACACCCCACTGTTCAAAAAGAAGAGCTTCAGATCCATTACTTCACTATTTAGTTCAATGCCTCAGTCTGTCCACATGTGACAGTTTAAGGAAGGACGATGGATGAGATGAGCAATACATGCAGATGTTCCCTAATTCTCTACATATGGTGTGGCTTTCCTTCTGGGAGTGCATGGCACTAAGTACAAACAGTGAGTGTGTGCGTGTGTGCGTGTGTGCGTGTGTGTCTGTGTGTGTGTGTGTGTGTGTGTGTGTGTGTGCATGCGTGCGTGCCTGCGTGCATGTGTGTGTGTGTGTGATGTCATTGCCGTAGAGCATGTGCTTGTGTTTAACATGATATAATCCAATATAGTCTGTGAGCAAATGCAGATGGGGCAGCCAATAGTCACTGACCTCATAACCAAAACACATAACCAAACACACAAGTACAGAAATGTTTTTGTGTACATGTACAGTACATTGTGCAGGTTCATGCATGTATATTCATTATTGTGCATGTGTGTACATGCATTTATCAGAAGTGATGAGGGTCCTTAGGCATCAGTGTGTGACATTCAAAACCATGACTTCATATTCAACAAAAGCATTAAGGTTGAATCACAAGAGTTTTAATCATTCCAGCGTTCAATGCTTCATAGGAATATTCAATTAAAAACAACAGTGACCCACAACTTTCAAATAAGTAGTTAATAGTTAGTTTTGCCAAAATATTGCTTAACACTTCTGCTTGTCGCTAGCAAGGTTATTTCTGTTGCTCACAACCAAGGTAATCAAGCATATAGTTGCAAGCTACAAACTTTCCAGTCACCTTACAAGCCTGTGGGGGTTGAGTCTTTGATTTTCAAAATATAAGTTTCTGGTGGACTATTCCTTTAATAGAATTGCGTAAACATTATGGCACACAGTGAAAAAAACAATCCCCATGTTTGTGGGATCTTACCTTGCTCCCTGGAAATGTCTGGCTTGTACCAGAATTTAGACGTGTCTTGGACAAACTTGACATTCAGCCTGCTCTCAGGACTTCCATCTGCAATGAAACAAAAGTAATTTTAACATCACACGAAATTACATCAGTGTGAATGACAAGCAATGTATATCTCTTGCTGAAAAACCTACCTACCAACGATCAGCAGTACAGTACATTAGTAGACCATACACGTCATTTAAGATACACCCAAAAGCTCTAATATAGACTCATTATGGTATGTTACTGCTGAATGGAGGGAGGCGTATTGTGTATTGGTATTTACATTCGGTCTGCCAGTCAAGTTATGTAAAACATGGAAAAAGCCAGCACTCAAAAAACTTGCAGGAAGCCAGAAAACTGTCATTTCTAAAATGTCTAAACAATTTTTGCCTGTTTTGCTTGTACTGGTGCCCTCAAGTATTCTGATTGTGAACATAGCATGGTCTTGGTTAAGGCGAAGCATAAAATTTCTGAATGTACATATCAAATGGCATCAACATCCGTTTGAAAAATATTGTGTTTAGAAATGACAATGGAAAGAGAGAAAAAAGACAAAAAACTGGGTTGGAAAATTGTGAGAGACCATCAAATTCTGGCAATAAGCAAGAATCCAAAATTCCATGATAAGGTTAGACTAAGGTAAATCCCTGAACAAGGAAAGGCTTGTCGGCCTCTGCCACCATATTAGAGGGCATCCTATGTAGAATGGACAGTACAAGCAGAGAGGTGGCTGCCAACACATTACTCTACGGCTGTAGAGCCCCCTCAGCATCTGGATTGGGGTGTTTCACAAAGGTAGAGAAACAAGCACACAGAGAAGGAAATCTGATATGTAACTCCAGAGAATGTATGTCCTTACCAGGCATGTTGAACCTGGAGAAGTCGGAGAGGGTGTGGAAGTAGCCGGGAGCGGTTCCTCCACTCACTGGGGACATTATCTTCCCGTTGAGCGAGCCATATGATAGTGCTCCGTTTGGTCTATCACCACTTGACATGCGCCTCTTCTCTGGAAGCTGGGGCTGATAACTAGGGGCTGGACTACCCTGCCGGAACCCCACACCCGTCCCCATCATCCCCCCATCCTGGTAGCCTGCAGGGGAGATGGGAAAGGAGGGTGTTGGTGGTCCCTGGTAGCCAGAGGAGCTGCTCTGTCGGGACAGGTTCCCGTGCCTCTCATCTGGGGTGGTGTAACCGCTGTGCATGGGGTGACGGTCCAAACTGGGGCTTCTCTGGGACACCTGTGAAACAGATGGGTGGCGGCCCAACACTGGACTTCCTTGGGGATGTGTGATAGGTGGCTGTCGGCTGAGCACGGGGCTGCTCTGCAAGGGCTGGCCCAGGGACGGCTGTCTGCTGAGGACTGGGCTTTGCTGAGACCCCTGTCCCAAAGAGGTCTGTCTGCTGAGGACTGGGCTGCTCTGAGCTCCCTGAGACAGACGATGACCAAGGATGGGGCTGCCACTGAGACCTGACATACCCACCTCAAAGCCATTAGCTGGTGGTATTTGCTGGCCCATGATGGAACCATCCTGATAAGCAGTAGGGCGCTGCTGGAGGACGGGGTTGTGAGTGGAACCAAGGATGTTCGTCCGGTACTGTGCATGGGGACTTCCATGGCTGAGTGTAGTCTGGGAGAGTTCTGAGGTGGGCAGGTTCGAATCTGAGGCCACATAGCTCCCCAGTATGGTGTTGGGGCCAAGATAGGACAGTGTAGGTGTAGTAGTGCCAAGTGAGGAAGAGGCTGGAGAGCTGGAATCCAGGTAGGAAGAAGTGGGGGTATTCAGGGCTTGGTATGAGGGGGTAGGAGTGGGGTAGGCACTTTCTGTAGCCTGGGAGCGGAAGCCAGAATCAGTAGTGGGTTGGGACGGAGTGCTAACGCTGCTCTCTGCTATGGGGTGATCACTGGAAGAGAATTGAGAAACATGTGTTAACCATCTGAAGGTTTTGTGCAAAGTTTTCCTTTTGAAGAGTACACAGATCAAACAGTTTGATTGGATGCATGATTTTGCAGACTAAAAAACTATTTAAAAAGCCATTTATGGCTCCAAAAGACAACCCTTTCTACTTTCAACATATTCTCTAATTTCTTGATAGTTAATTCTTAGGATGTGGCTTTGGACTGAAAAGTAAAAACACATTCTGTTTCTTACTCACCCCTGTGAGCTCAGGATGGGGCTGCTGCTGGACAAAGGTGGGTTCAGGGCATGGGAGGAGGGACTTGGACTTCTCTGCTGACCTATAGTCTCTCCCGGTGGGCTAAGACTCCGAGGTGACGAGGGCGGCTCTCCACCTGTCGCTGCGGACCTTGCAACAGACTCCACATAGCTTCTTGGTGCTGCGTATGAGAGAAAGGTTTTTCTATGAGCCACACATTTACAACAGCTGTATGTTGTGTGTGATAATCCGAGTATTACATGGTGGGGTGTCTCATCATAGTCAATACGGGTGATCCAACGCAAAAAAAAAGAATGAAAACTGTGAAAATAGGTGTCTGCCAACGAGAGTGGCACAAATGCTACTGTGGGAGTGGTTGTGACTTTTCAACAAGTGGAAATGGTTTGGCCACAAATGACATGTAGGTGGACTACAACTAAACAACAGTCGGATGAGGTTAAAAACATGAATGTTGATGATGATCTGTGGCATTACAGCGTCACTCTTACCTTCCTCTCCCTCACTGCTCTCATCATCTGTGGAGCATCATTGGAGATAATCCAGAGAAACAGGATTTTAAAAGAACAGAGGTACAGCAAGGGAGTTGGAAAGTTTTTTTTTTTTCTGTGCTATATTTTTTTTAATTTGGTGTTCATTTGGAGTGTGTGTATGACAGGGGATGTCAAAAGAACTCAATTCATGATACAAGAAGTTAGGTGTTCCCATTTGGCCTTCAACAGCACACACAGAGAGTGTGTATTTTGAGAAAGGGTAAAGGTTGAGAAGCTTAAGTGTTGTTTTGGTACACTAGCTGCTATAAGGGTTTAAAGATTAATCCAACTCAAGTGCCCGATCTGTTATATTAACCATAAAAACCTCATCGCATTTTTGTGTTTTTCAGCTTTTCTTACTACAAAACAGAAGCTTGTTTTACATCTATTTTACAAACAAAACCTTTAACAGCATCTAAAAAATAACAACTTGGATTTAGTTCTTGCCTCATCATCATTTCTATGTTTTAGTTTCCAGAGAGGCTACCAAAGATAGTAAATCTCATAAAATGAATGTTACAACCAACCTGAGCCGGTTTGATTGAGGAGGATTTCTGCTGGGTTGTGGGGTTTCAAACCCAGGGCTGACAGCGGAGTCTTGGCAAGACCAGGAGGGGACCGACCTGAAGAAAAATGGACAGTTACCATCGGACAACATCATACATCAAAGCCATCTTGACAGCTGCTACCTGTTCTCTGCTCCCTGGGCACAAACATATTCTCCGTACTTACAGAATACAAATGTTTCTATAAAATCAGTGACACATTCTAACAGTTATTTATCATCATTTTGACAAAAAGGAAGGAAGTAAAGGAGAGACTTGTGCCACAGTGTATAACTGAAATCCTAAATTTCATATCCGTTTAATTTCCACATGGTCTTTTGTGTTTTTTACTGTAGTCAATATAAAGTTGACTGCTAATACTAACAGGTAAAGAGCTGTCAAGGAGAGAAACAGTGACACAGGAGCAACATTTTCAGAGGGTGTGCCCATTCCTCATGCTCTGATGGAGGAGCAAAACATGCATGTGAACTTCTGGCTGTGACACCACCTCACTCTACCATCAGCAGAATAAGGCGTGTGTCAAACATGAGTTGACATCAAAGCAGAGCTGGGTCAAACTGAACTCATCAAAGGGTACTTGGTTCCCCGGGAGCTTGTCACGTTACGGGAAAATGGTATTTTGGTTCCTCAGTTGTTTTATAGACTCTACAGCTTGTATTAGTTTTACATTCTTTATATTTTTAGAAATGCTGACACTACTGTATTCATTTTAATGAAATGCCACTACTGCCCATGAAAAAGCAGGAACTTTGACACAGTCTCTGCTACAATAACACCGGAGGGAAAGATGAGGAGTAGAGGGTTTCACCACAAGAGCCTTAGTGATATTTAGACATATATTACTATAATCACTATAACTGTGAATGTGTTTTATTCCAGGTAACACTTTCCACTACGTGAATCTGTCTTCTATCTGTAGTCTTCCCTTACAGTGCCAACCACTCCTTTCTTTCCTCTCCAGCGTAAACACAAATAATTATGTTGAAGAAAAAAAAAACTGATAACAAATGCATATTGCTAGCACAATTATAAAAAAGGACAAGACATAACTGGCAGGATAATTAAGGCTGTCGGGTATGGCAGGCAGGGTGCTGGTCGTGGTAGAATAAGGCAGCAACAAGAACCCAAATACAAATGACAACAGCAACACAGAGAGCAGCAGCAGCTGAAAGCATGGAAGTTTGAAATAACTGCATGTCTTTGTGCTTCGTGTGTGTGTTTATGTCTGCATGTGTTGAGACTGTGGTTCATTTTTGACTTCATATTCCCCATTTTGCATTATATGTCATACCTATTATATTAGCAAAAACCTTGCAGATTGTTAACTAAAAAAGTTGGGTATAGGGTATGCATGTGTTATCCTTTTCATGTCCATTTTGTTGCTGGTGCTGCTCTCTTGTTGCTCTCATGCCAAAGCGGTGCAGGACTGTGATAAGTAATGGGTAAAAAGTCACTCGGGCAGAGAGAAGGGACAAGGACAGGGAAGGGAGGGGGATCAATATGGCTGACTTTGTGGGACAGTGGAACTCCGGAAGAGAGACATGCATCGCCCACTTACCAAAGAATCCAAATCAATTCTTTGTACTTGCAGCCTAGATGCCCCACATTGTGTAGGGCAGCCTAAGTGGACACTTGGGGAATGTGATTTGTGGACACTCCTCAAATGACGAAATAAATCTGGTGTCACGTGCACTGATCAGCTAACTAACCATGCACCTTTAACAAGTTTTGCCAGTAACTGCAAAACTGTTTTCAGTTAACTGACGACACCAGTTAACTACGTTTTGTGCTCATCTGAGAGACAGAAAAATCAAAATCAAAAACAGTTTTATCTTAACAATCTGTTCAGGATTCAACATTCTTATATCTCAGAAAATGTTACTGCTCAGTGTCAGTGTGTATCCAATGTTCCCAGTTTGAGGGGAAGGAGGGACATTACACCACAGAGCGACCGTTTTTATGACTAACTTTTATGGGAGTGCCCTGGGGGAGATAGGCAAGAGGACTAGATGAAGTAACTGGTAGACTTGGCATATGACGTGTTACCTAATACATAACTCTTGTGCAACTCAGTGTGGGAGATGAGGGTGTGTATATTTGTCCTCAATTGTGTGTATGTCGGTTGGTCTATTTATGTATAGTATATCTTTTCTGTTTTCTGGCCTTGTAGAATAACAGTTTTTCTTGTTAGATCAACTCATGTCTGAATGGGAAAAACAGAAGAACATGACATGTGATCGAGCAGCAGGCCAGATTTGAATTCTGGACATCACTTTTACACCAGACTGACTTGGCCTTTGCCTGTCTCTCTTTCCCTTCTTTTTCTTTTTCTTTTGTATTTTGCATCTAGTGAATGATGACTACAGAAATTCTTGTGAGAAAAGACAGATTCAGTCTTCACGAGACGTGGCCACTCAGGCATTTTAATGAGCCAATACAAGGCCAGAAGGCTGCAACTTCCCACTCGTGCACTGGACATTGGATAGGCAGCCCATTTACAATCTGAATGAAAATGGGATGAGGTAATAGTTGGAATATTTTTTCTCTCCTTGGAATATGTGGTACCAAATGGAGTGCATAAAGAGAGAAATTCAGTAAAATAAAGTACTTTGAGTGACTCAAACATGGCGAAAACGCTTTTTCACCTTAGGGGTTTGAAAGACTTTTTCATCAGTGTCACAAGTTTATCTACATTTCTTTTGTCTCACTTACAATAAGAAACCAGAAAGTAACCACTGCTAAAATAAATGTTGTCATTTAAGAGTGAAATGTTAAGTGAAACTTCTCAAATATATTATGATCTACTGTGGACTATTGTTTAGTCCTTTAAACAGCTGCAACCATTTATCTACACACATAAATCAATCACGTTTCCAATCTCATTAAAAAAAAAATTACTTTCACCACCAGAAACATTCGGGTGGCATTTCAAGAAGCAGGCCCTTCCTGAAAAAATGTATATCAATATGTGGTTGTAATGTTTGGAGTAACTGTTTGTTTCAAAGGATAACCTGCCATACTACATGAGGATAATAAGAATAAGAATAAGAATAACTCTCTGTTGTCAAATACAACCCTCAGTTAGGATCTGATATTCTGTAGATCTCTTAATCGTCTTGAATATCTAACTATGCCTGAGCTCCACAGTGCCTTCTGTCAGCCAGAGGGGAAACTTACACAGGTTGAAGTAAGGGGTTTGCGGCGAGATGGGGAAGGCAGGGGTTTGGGAAAACACCTCACCACCAACTGTGGGTGTAGGACTGACAGCCCCACCATCCATCTCCTCGAAGGCCTCCCGGTAGCTGTGCATGTGTCTCTGGAGAGGAAAACAATGAGATGAAAAAACACACACATATACACCATATTCATGTTCCCAAATGTACGCTTTCTACCTCCTTCGGTCGTCCTCCAGGGTTCAACGCTATGGTGTTGACAAACTCTGGAGAAACACAGCGAATGGGGGAGCGAACCGGGGCATCGGGAGAGGGACCATCATCAGGACCGTTCTGGTACTGGCCATCACTGGTGATGCGACGGCGGGGCAGAGTTGCGGGCTCATCCAGGGACATCGCACGGGCCTGGACACCTGAGACGACGAGCGTGTGAGTGTTAAAATTCAGTAAAGGCTGGTCGGTGCTGCTCCAGCAATTCCATCACTGCCACCAGAGATTAATGGTTGTCAGCCATTGTGAATGCTCACTGCACAGGTCATCGTGTGCATTTGACAGACAATCAAACACTGCAAAGCATTTGTAGGAGACTGTGGTTGTTCAAACTTTCAAATTTTACATGCACACACACACGAGGTTAATGCAGGGTTAGCTGCTGATCAAACTGCAGCCCAAAAACAAATCCTCAAATTTATTAATGCAGCTTCTCCATGAATGATATCCCCAACAAAACACAACACACAAACTCTTGCAAGAGTTTCAAATTTTGGAGAAAATAAAAACTGACCTTGGAAACATGTTACATAAAGTGAAGTTGCAAACTATTATATGCAACTATTTTTTGGAATACGGGGAGAAATATGTTCTCTCGTGCGCATTATCAAGACTTGCTGATACTGACACTGGTGCAAACTGTATTTTAGTTATCTAATGCGTCAATGTGGCCGGTTCTGGCTGAACCTCAAAGCAACCAGTAAGCTCATTTTAGTTAATCTGGTTTGAACTGTGAGAGTGAAAGAGAGGGAGAGAAAGCTAGCAGCATTAAACAAACAGGATTTGAGTTAAGAGTTTTAAGCTAATATGCAATGCCATTGACTGGCGGGTCCCTGCCAATGTGAAACACTGTCACTGGCTGCCCCGCGCTTTGGCACAAGATGAATGCTAATGGGAGAAAAAAGGGGAAAATACAATAAGTTTAAGTAACAAGCGCGAAACATTGGGGATTATGAATTATGTGTGTTTACCCAAAGTGTTCTTGATGTTGCAGCTGTCACTGCATGAATAATATGGAGTTTTTGTGACCAAATAATCATAACTCAAGATCTGCTTACTACAGTATTTTTTTTGGAGCTTTCAACTGTACTTATCGTCTTTATCGGTGAAATAGAGCTCGGTTGATGGATGTGGAGATTTGCCATCTTTAAATCTTCCAGTTTTCTTTAACTGACAACTACCACTACTGCTACAACAACAACAGCATTTCTTCTCTCACAACTAAATGAAATAACATCTTAGCAATACTTAGGGGGAAATAATGTCACAGACAAACTGCAAACAAACACCTGATAGTTACTAAAATGTGTGCTTTTGTCAGTTGATTCTAACGTACATGGAAAAACACACAGACACACCCAGTGAGCCTGACTGTTATGGAAACGTTGAAAATATTAATGTCCCCATTCATTTAGCTTCACTTTGAAGTGAGGGAGAAAATCCTGGCCAAGTGTCTGAAGGGGCTCATTTAGAGATAGCAGCTGTGAAAATTTCAGAGTTAAATAGTAGGAATGAAGTTCACTGCCATTCCTGCATAAGTAAAAGCTCCAACTTGTTTCTTCTACATGTTTTTCCCATCAAAAAATGTGTAATTTTCCAATTGTATCAAAATGTAATGTGTTATTTATTCATAGTACAAAGGAATCAATGATAAACAAGTTAGGATGCTTGATTTATCTAGCTCTGTGTTGGCAGGGTGTTGGTTAAAAATCTTGCAACTGACAGATTTGAAAAACATGTAGTCTACATCCCCCAACAGAAACACACCCACCATCACACCGAGCCTGGAAACTGAGAACCAGATGTACCCACGATGCACTGCTCTACAGCAGAGCACTGTCAAACACTGCCCTGTTGCCCTAGCGACAGCTAATGGCTTCCAGCTGAGATGGCTGGAGATCTCTAGGACTGACTTTTTTTTCTCTCTTCTCCCATTTCTCAGCTATTTAAAATCCAGTTATCATGTGGAATAAGCATGAGGTTGATTCCAAAAACATAAACTTGATATAGGGGGTTTCTTCCTGTGGGTTTCTTTTTTTTCTTTTAAGGGGAGGGAAACCACAGTCTCCACATTTGCAAACCTGCAACTGAGAGAGGTAATCTAAGGTAAGACTAGGAAGATTTAAATTCTGGTAAAGTCAGTTCAAATCAGTAAGAGAATTGTAAATGTCATTTATTTCAAGTCTTGCGTTCTAAAAACTGGAGTTATGAAATTATTTCAAACACCACAAATAACTCAGTAGTGTAGAAATGTCATGATAATTTCAGATGTGACTCATTGGAGCTTAATTCCAACCAATCCAAGATCTACTCTGTGGCATTTTATTCTAACATAGTGTTGCATCACTAAAAAGGATATTGCTGTCTGCGGTAAAGAAACCAGACTGGCCCCTGACACCCTCGGGCCCTGACTATCCTGTCTGTATTGCGGTCACTGTCTCCCAGTGGACGCATACAGCTTTAGTGATGTTTCCAACTAGGACTGTGGTCTCTATCCTAGATTTGGTGTCCTTTGTCTGGCTTTGTAAATCTTCAAAATAGTGCGAGTGAAAAAAAGCAGCTTTGAATGAGGCCAGTGTATCCTGGCCTTGGTATTGTTCCCCAAGTTTGGCAAAACGGATCTTGTGACATGCACTCTCCTGGCAAGGGACAGAGCCTCCATTGTGCTTCCCCTGTCTCGTTCTTGTGAAACTTTAACGTTATCCAATTAGGTTTTTTTCTGTGCTGGGGTAATTCCCTAACCTTGAGATAGGAAACTGCAATGCAGAACAAACAGCAAATAGAGGTGGTGTAAAGTATGCAGAGAGAGATCATTAGATGGTTAGTTTGAAGATGCTGATGCTCTGAAAACCTGATGATGAAAAATGTGTAATGTATGAAAAGGAGAAAGAGGAACATGGGCAAAAAGACACACGAGCAGCCACAGATGGGGCAGTCAAAGATTAGATATGCGAAATGATTAAATGCAAACCACCACACTCAGAGGCAAAGTAGGTACAGACTTGAACTTGGATTGAAGGAACACTTGAAAAAAGAACTTCTCCTTTTTTTTTTTAAGTGTTCCTTTCAACAGGCCGGGTGAACCAACCCGAGAGGGAGCGAGAACGGCGGTGCTCAGACTGAGAAGAGGTCATGCTGGGGATGACACTTTGGACACGAGCCGAGTACTCTGGGAAAACAGATGAATGATGAGAAGAAGAACGATGATGACAAAACTAACAGGAAAAGGAAAACAAGCAGACAGAAGATGAGGTCCCGTCTATGATAAGAGTAAGAGAAAAAGAAGGTAACTGGCAGATATTTTCTATTTATATATATAAAAGATGGTTATTCTTGTTACAGAAGTCTGGACATTAACCTATGAGTGCTGATGTGCATGCTATTATCTAAATCTCACATTAAAAAACCATAAGTGAATGAGAAAAGGAGGATTTCTATGATACAGAAGGTAGAAAGCAGTCAGAGATGAGTCTCATTAAACTGACAGAAACAGTACTCTACATTTCTAACTCCTGGTGGTGTTAAACTAGCATTTTGCATTGTGTAATAGGAACCATTGCTCTACATTTAAATGGCAGTGAAGTTAAGTGAACCATACTGTTGGTTCTAGAAAACCTCTTTCTGCTGTTTGTTATCTGAAAATTCAGCTATCGCACTCCTTTATGTTGACTTTGTTCTATTTCTTGCTGTTCTGCAGGATGTCTGATGTGCTTATCTAGGGACAGTCAACCTGCTGGGCTGTAGAGAACACTTCCTGTTTTAGCCTGAGTGATAGGGACTGATGAGGTGACATTTAGGAAATGAGATAAGGACAGAGTAGTGTTTTCCAAGAGAGATGTGTGTTCAGTGCAGGGCTGATTGCATCAATATTACTATTCAGTACATGGTCTGTTCTGCATTTGCTGCCACAAAAATAACTGATGCAGTTGTATTTAATTTAGTATCTGCAATGACCATTAAACAGCAAGGTAATGTTAACTCTACCACTGCTGATTTAAGGAAATGTAGTGTGTTTGGGTGCTTCTTGGGAGAAGCTATAGTGGAAGGCTACAATCAAGATTCAGTTTTGTGCAAGGCCTCATGGGAGATATTTGGAGCTATATAGACAATGGATGGACTGTAAATAGACCAGGCCAGCCCAACATCAGAGTACAACTCTTTAAGCCAGAAGAACCAAACAGGTCACAGAAATGACTGAACTACGTTTAAAACGAGAATATACTATACATTCTATATTTGTCTGTCTCATCGTGTTTTACAAAACTAAACATTGTGGTTTCTTTTTTCTGTAAGTAAAGGTAAAGTGAAGATGTCAAGTAGTCACATCTCTGACTCAAACACATTAGTGTTCATAGTGCAAACCTTAGAATGAAATCAAAACATTTTTAATCTGTTTTCCAGCAACAGGTTGCATGTTCAAATGTATTTTTGTGATCTCAAACATGTCTGTCTCAGAGAGTGATAAAAAGGGTTGCCAGAGGCAAAACCAAAGTTTAAATCTAATATTTCCTGTGACTGTGCCACTCCACTCTTATATTTGTTCTCTATTGGATGCACTGTGGGTCAAGACCAGTACAGTCTGTGAAAATATTGGATTTTAAGGTTGGTTTTGCCCTGGGCAAAAACTGTATTATTCCATGCATACTATAGAAATGTGTGAGAAATGTGTAAATACCTTTAAAGATGCAACCAGGTGCTGGTAACAGGTATTTTTTGTCATTAAAGTTTTTCCCCTAAGCTATGCACAGTAGTGCTGAGGTCACAAATGGAGAGTGTCAGGATGAAATAAGTTAGCATTAGATCTTACCAGCCACTCTTTGGGCGACCAGACCTTCAACGTTGAAGACTTCATCAGGCTCACTGTCTCTTGGCTGGGGTGATGCTGAGGCAGCACTAGGGCTTCTCTGGGGCTCAGAGACCTCTGCAGATTGGGACAATGCGTTTGGTGGGTAGGTGTTGATGGGCTTGAGCTGGAGTTGGCCAGATACAGAAGGGGAGACTTGTGAGGAAGGACTACTTCCAGCTATTTCAGATGTGTAACTCAGAGATCCCTGGGCAGGTGCAGGGTCTGGGGTATTAGGCTTCCCAGGTGACATCTGAGCAGGTAACGAGTGGCTGGCCAGGCTGGACACGGGGCCAGATAAGTGGGTATGAATAGCGGCATCAGCCTGATAGGAAGGTCTGGTTTGGGTTTGGGAGAAGGACGGCTGTGTGGTCACTACATCAATGTTTTCCCTCAGTGGAGCACTTTGAGACTTAGGCACCAGCGAACGGCCTGGTTCCAGGTCCAACATAAGGAGATTAAGGGTTTCAATAGATTGCTCAATCTCTTGCTGGGAGGCGCTGTGGCGATGAGGGAACTGTGGGAGGCTGTGGTGACTTGGCATCACTGCCACAGAAGTAGGTGGACTAAAAGTGAGCCCTTCAGTTACTGGCTCCTCAGGTACACCAAACTGCTGCCAAACATTGAGACCACGCTGGACGGCATCCCTGCTACTGGTGGTGCGGGCGGGAGCTTGTGGCATAGACTTTGGTTCTGCACCATACGACTGAGAGCGGTGCAGACTGCCATTCTGAGTGGCCATGTAATTACCCGAGTGCGGGGCTGAATCACTTTGGGTCAAAGTGACAGGTTTGTTGGATATGCAAACCTGTGGCTGGGTGGTTTCCAGGGGCTTTTCTGGAAGGCTGCGCTCCAGATATGGCACATGGTCTTGGCCATTAATAACTGACTCAGACTGGTAATAGAGATCAGCTGGTGTTGCCCGACCATCTGTGGAGGAGAACGTCCCGAGACTGTCCACACTGTTGCCCTCCTGACTGGTAGGCAGCTCGTCATCTAAAATGTCTGTTTCACGGTCAATACTACCGTGCCCATTGACGTGGACCTGAGCTGGCACCAGGTGAAGCATCCCTCCAGCAGCAGAGGTCGGGGAGGACAGGTAGCCCTGTCGGTGCATGGGCCCCTCCAAGCCACTCAGGAGCTGCTCTAGCTCCTGTTTTTCTTGGGGACTGATGGGTTGTTGGGCAGCTTGGGCGTGGTGATGGACTGAGGGTAGCTCCTCACCTACAGGAACATGTGGCTGGCTCACTGTGGAAGCATGAGAGGCTGCTGCTGCTTCATCAGTTCGGTCAGTTTTGATGGAGGCAGTAGAGTTTCCTGAGTCGCTGCTCACTGACAAGGCATGGTCAACTGCAGGCAGTGCATGTTCAACAGCAGTTGGTGGAAGGCCATTCGCTGTGATTGTTCCCTCAACAGACTCCTTTTTGCGCACTTTGGCGTAGAGGCTGCCGTCCAGGGGTCCTTCGGTATGGATGACTTCTAGAACAAGAAGTTCAAAAGAGACTCATTACAATCACATTAAACCAAATGCAATACTCAACAGCCATTTAACTTTCTCTGACCATTTAATTTTCAACCACACATCTTAGAGACATGGTACTTTGGCCATTACAGAAATAAGTGTGCAAATCTTCTAAATATAAGCACATTGTTTTCATCAAGGAATAAGGAGCAAAGAGTGAGGAACTATCAGAGAGAGAAGCAGGGGTATGGGGACATTGTGTGGCCATTGCCAAAACAGCTGCAGTTAAATTAAACACTGGCTCATATCCACCTATTCTACCAGCTTCAGGAAATGAGCAGGGTCTGTGGCATGCACTTTGGAAAAAACGATGAAATCACAGGAGCCTGCCTTGCGCTTTCTCAAGCCAATTGGACTAATCTGTGCCACCTGAGAAATACTGGCATAATAGAAGATGAACCAGTTTCTGATTTGATTTGCTCATAAGCCCCTGCAACTGTGAACAGGATAAGCTGATGCAGAAAACGTACAACAGATGGACATCACAGACTTTTAATCCACTGATTTGCTAACTCGTAAGCTCTAATAGAATGCTGCAATGTAGTTTGTGTTCACTGAACCCAAATGCACGTGCACACATATTTTACTTACTCACACATGCACATACACATTCACGCATGGCCACACCCAAGTCCAGTGAAGAGGAAGTAGGGTGCCCCAATCAGAAGAATTTAGTCATCACTGGAAAATCAGCCTCACTGTGTAAGGGAGACCTGGAGGCTTTTCCTGGCCTCCAAAACCCAAAGCAAAACAAAAGCTCAACATACTGAGAGTTTAACTGAAAAGACTGAAACACAAACCCTCCCTCATTCCCTCATACAGGCAACACAATGCACCGATTTGCCAATATTTTCACGCGATCAAAGGCTGTCAAAATATCCTCCTTCTTTTAAGGTGTAATGTTATTTTTCTTTAACTCACACAACCATCTCACATCTTTCATTTAGTATCAGGTTGTGTGGTTATGCATACCTTAGGAGGGCAAAAAAGAAAACCAAAACCTCATAACCCATGATGTCCTGATAACCAAATCAGATAGCTGGGAAAGGAGTTGCACAAAGAAGCTGTCTGTGTCTCTATAACTTATAGATACCTCCATCTCAGCTTCAGTGAATACAGGGCCCTGTAATGGAGCTTGTTGGGCGTACACAAGCTGGGTACTGCAAAGTCTCCTTGGCTGACCCGAGGCAACTTGCCAAGGGAATGGCGCACTGTAGTGGTTGCACTGTCAGGCTACTGGTGGAAACAAATCTGGTGGTTCTTGGTCACAGAAAATTCCAGTTTATGTTGTCTACTACTAACCTATTAGTGAGTTTATTTGATTGGTACATTGGTGGACCACTAGTGGGAAAAAGAGGCTATGGTAGCTTCTAGCATGTCTAGTCTGATAATGTCCTGTTGCTGTACTGCATGCCAATTGGAAAGTGTATCTCCAATGTTAGTAGTAGTGGTCTGGCCAGCTCAATCAAGGTAGTTGTCATAATTACACCAGTCAACACAGACAATATCCAGACGAGACCGATTATGATGCCACTTCAGATTTTTGGAAGCTGATGATATGAACTCTCCACTAATGTCAATGTTGTCTCCCCTGACAAGTTAGCTGCTAAGACAGGACGCTCCAAATCAAGTCGTGACAAATTTATACAGCTCATGAAACTGTTTAAGTATCGAGTTAGGGGGTGTGCATGCATTCCCGCCCACATGAGAACACGCACACTTTTAATGCATCACTCATGCCGATAAACATAGACATAGGTCGTGAAAGAAGAGCTCCCCTCACTGTCTCCATTTCAGCACCTTTATAATCACTTGCCCTGTAGCCTAATGTGACTCACGCAATTAGGATGGTCAGTCACAAAGCTCAGCTGATTTTACATCCCGAATGCCTCAACTAAAACACCTCAGAGAAAGTCAAAGCTTTTTAAAAGGATATGACAGAAACACCTCAACAGGAGGAGGTTCCCCTACCTGTGTGAGCAGTGGACGACGGTATGGTCCCAAACTAAGCTGGGAAAAGGCCTGACGAGGATCCCTCAGGGTGGGACATGAGGGATTACAGCAGGAGTTGGGGGAGTTGGTTCTGGCTACTGTTCCCTCTCCTCCTCCCTCTCCTGAATAGCTTGCTGTCTGGCTGGATCAGGAGAGCTACCGCTGTTGCTTGCTGCTCACTGGCTCGCACTAGTCTAACTCTGCCCCTGTTGTGTGTGCGCATGTGGGAGGTCTATCACAACAGCCTGTTTGACGGTGTATGTGGGAGGTGGGGGGTAAGCGGCCATTGAATTTCAAAGTATAAAGTTTGAGAGAGTGACATTAGTCCCATAAGGTTAGGCTTTCTCGCTCACCTACTTCCCTGACGTACAGTTTGGACAAGCCCCTGTTTCATGAAATAAAACTCTTTGCTTTACTTAAGAGACTCTTTTCCAATAATAGTGGATGGGAGGGACACACCCTCCCTTTCAATGAGAATGAATGAGAAAGTGTGTCCAAACTTTTGGCTGGTACTGTACACGGACAGAAAAGCACATATTAGTGCATACACTAACACTCACAGAAATAAGCCCCTGCATGCTCACATGCACACAGATGCCCCTCCTTTAGCACACTGGTGTTGAAAACACTCATGTAATGGAAAGAACTACTTTGTCCAACAACAGCCATTTAACAAGCTCTCTCCAAGCAAGGAAGCGGGGAGAAAACTCCACCCTGCTGCAGACAGATGGAGAAAACAGAAAAGCATAGCGAGTGAAAAATAGAAAGATGAATACATTGAGTGGCTGCTGATCTGGTTCGCATAGAATATAAGAAGGGCTTATCGTCTTACTTGACAGAAGCAGTAATGTGATAGAACAAATGGAGCCGTAGATGATTTAGTAGTTCGCTGCAAATGCGAAATACAGTAACGTGCACACACACACACACACACCCGAAGAAAACAACCTTTTTCCCACAGTTTCAAAGCTTTTCAGTCTATGGTGCAGTTCATATCACCTAGCCATCTGTACACATTTGCATGCAGGACAGTCACTTCACTATAGCACACCACAATCCAGAACAACTGACAACAACCACTTTCGTCATTCTGGCTGATAACAGTAAACACATGACTTTGGCCTCCACAAAGCTTTTTCTATTTACATCCTAATTTCAAGCAAACTCACTGGAAGTTGCATGGCTATAGATTACGCTGTGATATTGTTTTCCCTCATTTGACTCACAGATTGTCACACCAACTCTGTTGTTTTCTCTCTTTAAGCTCTTTCTTCTCTTTGTTTTTCCTCTTTCTACCCCCACATCCTTCCCCTGACCTCTCACTTATTCTTTCAGTGATGATGGTAATGACTGCAACGAGGCCAGCTGTATTATGGTCCCACCCTCACACTAAATGAAAGCCCAGTTTAGTCAGCCCTCTTTAACTAGCTCATATCTCTGTTTAGGGACGATGTGACTGATGAGTGATCCACAGATTCCCCATTTGTACAACAGGAAATCTAATCTGTCATTTTACACTTTTACTGCAGGGATGCTATTTATGTTGTGGCTGTTTCTGTGTGTGGTGCTATGTCTGATGCTGTTCATTTGGTTGCAATGAACCCATGTAAGCCTCTGCAAATACCTTCTGACAGTGTTTTTTTCAAGTGATAAGAAAGGGCATGTGTATGTGTGATATTTTACACTGTGTGTGTCCACATTGGTGTGTGTTTATATACTCCCCAGGAGGTAAATACTTGCTCTGTGATCCCAAGCACATTAGTCAGAGGAGAATGTCTGTGATCCTGACCGCATGTCCTTATTAATTATATAACAGCAGGAGAGACCATGTTTGTCCTGGCTGGAATGACCAATTGGTTGTGTTGTGTTGCTACATGGTCTTCATCGAAGAGGGTAAAAAAAATAAACAAAACAAAACATTTTATTACAAAACAGGCTTATTACAAAAAGCTTTAGAGAGCAGCAGCCCACAGACAATCATAAAGTTAAAACAAGACAAGCAAATCAGCGTGAGATGCAGTATGAGGCGCTCCACATGAACACTCGCATATATGGAAGCCTAAGCAGTCTCAGGTTTTCACAATATTTTGCATAAATACAACACATGGATCAAAACTGAATTCTATAAAACACTAAGTGTTGTAGATGGAGGGCACTGCCAGATATTTTAAGGTTCTGTTGGCCAGATGGTGCAACTGTGTGACCTCTTAGCCTTTGAACTTTGAGCTCTGACCCTGTGGCAATAGATCCCCTTTACAGCGGAAATAGCATGTTTCCCCTATAGCTTACATGGACAAACACACCATGCGCCACTCTGTGCTTGTGTATGTGTGTGTGTGAGAGAGTGTGCGGGCATTCCAAAACACCTGGGGGTCCTTTTCTACTGGCCACAAGTGTGACATTAATAAAAAGCAATGATGAAACATTTTCTGAGAATGTCCCCTCAGGCCTCAACTGATACAACCACTAATAGCCGGACGAGAATAAAGTTCTAAGTGCATTTACATTCAAGAAGCCCAAGAGAATAGAGAGCTTCAGTAGCTGCACACGCTAGTGTAACAATAAGTAAGTATAGCCCACATGGTGCCATATTTGGTAAAAGTTAATGGCTGAACTATTGATTTGGCAACAAAGCATGTCTTTACTGTACTGTATGTGAGTGCTCAAGGACAGCTATTAAAGTAATACTGTGGTCTCGTAAATGATCTACAACACACAAAAAGCTATTTCATGGTCTGAGCTGAAATAATTTGACTTGTGAAGATGAGAGAAGACGATGAATTAAAAAAGCCAACCTCATGAAGTGCACCTGATAGATAAAGGAACATAATAGTTGTTTCATAAGTGCCTTACTGATTGTGAGAAGAATTGATGCACGCCATGCAAAATGATTCCTTTGCATTATTATTTCAATTGAATCGCAATCTATCCACAATAGAAAATTAATAACCAGTCAAATTATGCTAAATGCTATTGATGCCAATGCAAGAACTTCACATTTTTATTTGAAATGGATATCCTTGGTACATTCATGGAGAGCATCAGCAGGATATACAGTACATTTAAGTACAGTTTAGCTATTGGCCCAAAACACTTAAGGTAAGTACAGGAACTTGTTGTTGCTTAATGAACACTTGCCCAGCAGCTCATTAAATATACATCAAAGATTACTGTGAATCAATGTGTGTGAGTGCAAACTCGCTAGGATTGGGGAAACAAAGAACAAGGTAATGGAGGTTGATTTGGAACAGGCAGGAGAAGAATATTGATATATATTGACACGGATCTTACGTTCACCTTCAACATACCCTGCAACAACGCCCTAATGACATCAGTATAGAGAGTATTATTTGTATGTTATTCCAAAAAAAAAGCATCAAAGTTGAATGCAAAGTATTTCTAAATAAAATCCTTCATATCTAAGTGAGTCTGTGCCTCAGTATGTGACAGTACTGACTGAGAGTGCAACATAACTGTAACCTGCCGCCAGTAACTTGCAGCTAGTATTGAATAAGACTATGTTGGACTGATACACTGATAATATAAATAACAGACTTCCGCTCAAATAATGCTAAAAACAAACAAGAGCATAGACATAACCTACACACACCATGTGCTACCTCTCAGGCAGTCAGTTCATCCATGCAGAGCATTGTGTTTCACTCTGGATGAGGTTGTGTCTCAGGAAAAGCCATCAGCGGTCGTTAGCAGCAGGGTCGTGTAGGGAAAATCTTGAGGGCCAAATGAGGAGAGCGTCTGATGAGCTGGCTGTAACTATCTCGTTCTAGAGGTGAGGAGAAGCTTTGATGGGCTAACTCTTGCTAGTTTTGGTCTGGAGAGACTGCAAAGACACGACCACATCGTTTTGTCTGAAGCCTTGATAGTTTACACAGATCCTCTTCAAAGCAACTCTCGTCAGCTCTTGTTCTAATTAACATCCTGGTAAATGCCTCAGACACAATCTGATCTACAGCTTCTGACCAGATACTTCCTGATATTAAAGCTGCATCAACATGATTCTTTACAGTGGGTTAAATTGTCAAGAATATTTTAAGCGCCTTCAGGCAGCAATGTGATTATTGGGATGTAGAATTTTCCAGTGTCCCAAATGACTGCTTTTACACTCCCCTTTTCAAAATGTGGGACAGACACACAAATAGACAGAAAGAGAGACAGAGAGAGCAGAGCACCAGGGTAAAAAAAAAAAAAAACACTTCATTGTCCCAGTCTAATGAAGAGGTATTTCTCTGGCCTTTTAGGTGGTGTTTTTATAGTGTTTTTCTATACAAGAATAAGGAAGAGACGGTAGCGGTCCAAGCTTTCCCAACTTGTTCAAGTTTTTGTATGGAAAGTATTTTTCCACCATTTTCTCCCCAATTTGGATTAACCAATTGCCTTCACTTCTGTCCTAATCCCCTCTGTTGGCCCTTACATGCTGTCACCAGACACTTATTTTCACTTGCCATTGAGGACTGTAAAAGCTTCACCAGCATGGAATAACACACGCAGAAATTCTCACTATTCTGTTCCCAACCCTATCAATGCAGGTGCCAGGTGAGTCAATAGTGCAGCGGCAAGGGCATGACCCCTCACTGGCTACCTCCCTTTCTGGCTTTGTGTTGGGAAGAACACATGACCAAGTATGAAGTACTGCTAACAGAGTTCAGATCTGGGCAGTGGTTTGACCCTGTGCCACCATGTGCGCCAGAGGAATCATAAACCGACTGTTTGAGGGTGCACAATTGAGAAAAACGGACTTGGCCTGTACGTGTTCTTTGATGTTACTGGCAGTGCGATGAATAATATAATGCTGCTTTTTCAAACTCTGTTTCTTATGAATTGAAGAGGGTCGGAGTGTAACAAAGAGCAGGAAAGGTTGGTGCATGAATAGATTTCCCTTCAGAGGAAAGATAATAGCCGGGGAGTTCAGGCCAGTGTTCCCAATAGACCCTAAATGAAAGTGTCTGAGTTCATGCACAAACGTAGTTCTTTTCCCCTTGTAAAGTTCATCTCCTGTGTCCATCCACCCCTTTGCTTAGAAGGGGTCTATTCATTAAGCTAAATGACCCGTGCAGAAGGATGCCCCAGGCCAATAACACACCCGAAACAAGACAGTGGTGCCTAATAAAGAAAGTACAACTCATAGTCTTTGTTTATTCTGGGTTTTGTCTGCTTAGATTTCAATCAAGTCCTAGAGGCTACAGGCTGCTGAGCAAAATCACCAAACATTGAAAAAATGCAGATAAAGAGAAATGGTTAGAAGCACCAGTCTAAAGGAAAGCTGGACAAGAGCTTGTGCAAAGCCAATCTTCCAAGATTGCAGGAGAGGGTAACCAACAGTTAGGCTCCCAAAGTCAGGCTCACTAACTGAATAATACTAAATTTACTAGGCAAAGAAATGTCCTGTCATTATCTTCAAAAAAGAGTTTACTGTTGACAGAGATGAAGAGGTTATTGTGGTTCCCTACTCTTACAGTGCAGAGACATCAATACCGGATAAAAAAGCAGATAAAGAGCGGAACTTGTGAGAGGAGCTTGTGGAAAGTGATGATGATTAATTATGTCCTGGCTCTGCTATGGGGTTTTTAGCCAGATCAGCTGTGTAAAGATGGCTGGAGAAAAAGAAAAAGAGAGGGAGAAAGAAAGCGAGAGAGTGTCTGGCCAACAGCTGGAGTAAAGCTGTATCCATGAGGAGTTAACAGACCACTCATTCATTCCCACGCATTGTGGACTGCATATAAGTGGAGCTCTCTCCCAGGATTAGCCATGTCCTACTGAAACCTCTACAATGCTTACACTATAGTACAAAAATCCAAGTATACCATCTATTTTTCTGAGTGAAATTAATTAGGTGTAGCACACAGACACTTTAAACTTGCCCCATAGTATGTATCTGCCATCTAGCAGAAACCCCTGTCCCTGTGCCCCCGCAGTCAGGGTCCAAATGGGGACACTCCACAACACAAGGCACTTGTTCTCTCTTTGTGTCCAGTCTTTCCTAGAAGGCCTTTATTTTTCTGTCTTGGCTGTTATGCAATCCGGGCTGTGCAAAGTTTGGAGTCAAAGCAGCCTAATCCACCCAAAGCCTCGGACCAGACTGAGGTACTGATAGCATGGAAGCCTGTTGCCAACACAAAGGGGCAGACGTTTCACCTCTGCATTTTGTGGAGGAATGCCACGGCCTGAAAATGTGTCAATGAGGCTGTGTCTTGACTTTTAGCATCAGAGAAGTGCAAGAATGTTGAGGCCAGTGGATATCACGAGAGGTGGACAACCAGTGTCCACAGTCTGATGTACACACTCAAATCAATTCACGCAGACATGTACAAGTAAATCTAATTTCCATTTAGTCATGAAACAACTCATCTGGAACAGTGTGGTTACCATAACAACATCTTCAGAATGAATCAACAGAAACCAACCTGCCATAATGTCAGCAGGACCCATGAGGAAGAAGCTCAATCAGCTTCAAGGGTGCTACACTAAAGCTGATCCGAGCTGCTGACCTCTTTGGTGTGGGGCTCAAATAAAAAGAGTCTCCCCAGATCAATTGTAAGTATCAGATTATTATTACGGTTTGAGCATTATTCTGTTCTACATAAAATGAATATTCAGATAATTATTCTTAGCTGAGAGTAGCTGAGAAGCGAAGCAGATTTAGCCATCGTCAAATGCTTGAACAGGAATCATTCAGTAAAGGCAACTTAAACATGTCAAATTTAGGAAAATCTAAATTTCTAAAAAGTGAATTCATTTAGGAGAAGTAATGGCTGTATTGATGTCTGTGGGAATTTACAGCTCACCTGGTTCTTCAACTACTCTTTGGCCGACTGACCATTTGAATCACAGTCATCCGCTGGGCCTAAACATAGTCACAGCGGTGATATCATTCTGTTACGTCAACTTCTACCTCCACCAGGATTATGTAACTCCCCCCACCCGATCCCCGTCTGCAGCTCAGCATGCAACACAAATACAAACTTAAATTTGATTTATTTAAACCTCACTCGCTACAAGAATGTAGTGAGAAATAGTCTGTGTCCAACAGGGCAGGAGTGGTCAACTCATCCCTTCTGTTGGATAAATTAAGGACATGGGGACGGGAACACAGACATCTCCCTCTGACTACTGTGCATGAGATCAAAGAAGAAGTATTAACCTCCTGGAAAGAGAGTGAGAAAATAACACAAACACACACACACACACACACACACACACACTTGGGCTGATACTTCTCAACACAGGGAAATGCTTATTGGACCTTGGATAAACAGTAACTAAATGGCATCAGAAAATAAGCTTACATAGAAAAATCAAGGACACTTGACTCATTTTGTTTGTAGGAATTGCTGCAGTGCCTCAAAACCTCATTTTACAACCCCTATAGAGGCTTTTTGTGTACAATTTAAGGCTTATCATAGTGTAATACAGCATGTGTCTTATTTTTGTCATTATTCCATATTCCTATTATTCCTATTGTAAAGTGCTACATTGCTACAAAGAAGGTGACCAAAGATGAACGAGGATTTCAGTCTTAACTCTGGTAATATTTTTAGTTTGTATTAGTTTTTCCAAATACGATTGGCTATCACCTGTATGATCATCTGCTTGCTCGTGCTCCTTCCTCCTTCTTTTTAGTATTGCTGCCACATTCCCAGATCTCAGCAATGACTTGGTTCGTACAATTTTCCCATTAGGAATTATAGCCAAAATCACAAAAAATAAGAGCCAAGCTGTACTAAACCTGAATTATCCTTTAAACCACCAAAACACAGACTACCATATGTGACTACATTGTGCCTCAACTTTCTGTCAGTACTGGATAAAAGCATTTGTAAAAGATTAAACTTCAAAGGATCACTTCCCTTGTGAACTTGGTTGAAGCAGTAAAAAACATTAACATAAAAAACGCAATGTGGCCAAAAGTTTGGATAATAAACAACCCTCAATAAGTAATTGAGCACATTTCCAGATAAAATTAAAATCCTGTTTCTGCAAATCTCTACATCTACAGTACTGAGCATGCTACTCACATGTTGTCAGAGACGTCAGCTGCTGAATTACTTTTCTCTCCGGCGTTATAAAGAGCAGAAGACAAACTTGACACAGGTTGACGGCGGAACTCTTCAACAACTATCAAACCTTGAAAAAAGGCTGCCTCGTGCCGAAGGGAAATCGAAGAAATGCTGGACACAAATTCACCATGTCACTTTCTGTCTGTGCTGAGCAGCAGCATGCACAAACCCACTCTGACATTCTCTGTCACTCCTCCTCCTGTGAATCTGCGCACACAAAAGGGCTTCACAGTCGAGTGGAGGAGTCTGCCTTTAACTCCTCCGACTCTTCACTGAGGGAGAGTTGAAGATCTCTTAGAGCTTGAAGAGAAAGGTGGTGAAGTAGAAATAACTCTTTATGAATGAATGGGGTAAAATTTGGACCAAGTGACCAAACATTGTTCAAACCAGAGGGAAAAGTGATTTAGAGTCCAAATGCCATAATATTGACTTGACTACGTACAAGAAAAATTACTTTTTTTGTGTGTTTTTTCTAGATAAATCACAGCTAAATATAGTGCTAATATAACTTGTAAAAGATATGCATATAATTCATTTGATATTAAATGGAACTGAACAACTCTTTTGTTCGGAAAAGTTGGGAAAACTATTTCAAAAACATCTCTTTCTCATATCTCTATCTCTCGGTCTTGTGAAATCTGTTTCTCATCTTTTCTCTCTCTATATATATCTCATTATTCTTATTTTTTCACCATCATCTCCCCCCTCTAATCCGAGTTATTCCAGAAATGTAGTGGGTTGGTAAGCTGAGTCATTCACTGGGACTGAATGGTAAACAACAACACAAGGTGTCTGTCACTCCCCAAAAGGCAACCAATATTTAGTAACCAAAATATGATCCACCCTTCACAGACTACACACAACTCGAGCTTTCACATCTGCTACTCACATGGTGTTCCCTGCAGTTTGTCTGCATGGTTGCTTGCATCAGGCTATAGCTCGGCATGTAGCGGGGTTGTTTGACTAGACCGGTGCATGTATCAGGTGACTGACAGGATCAGCTTGTAACAAATTCCACTTTTTTGAATTGCAGTGCTCAGTCTGAATGCAGCCTTAAACAGACCTCTGGGATCCTCTATAAATGACTTTAACTCTACGAGATGGTTAAAAACATCAACAGAAGATACAGGTCAAGGATAACGGTAACATGCAGTGCTTTGATTTTGCCTGCTGAGCTGCAGCAGGCCATAAAGACCAAGTCCATCCTTTAGTCAAAAAGACTTCTTTGAAGACATAATCATGATGTAACATTAAATAAGTGCAAAGATTAGATTTGTACGGAAAAGAGTAGATTACCATACCATATCCACATAAGCTCATCAAGGATATGAAAAAAGGTGGCTTCTGCATATGTGAATTGTGCAAGTGTTATGATGTTTTGGATAGGTTTAAGCAAGGTGCGGGCACAACAAAAGTCCCTGTGCCGAAACTGTCCCACAGCAGCTGTAGCTGTTTTTAACGAATAAACACAATGAAAGTCAACATCAATCTTTTGAAACTAACATCCACATAAACAGCACTTACCCAATGTTGATCCCAACAAAACATTGGCCCTATAATTTTAAGCATTTATGCAATGCCTTGATAAGCTAAGAGGGCAGAAGTCTTGTAAGTACAGTAGCCGAGCGCTTTCCTCAGAAAAGCAACAGCAGTCTTGACAAACTGCAAACCCAACAACAACAATACTTTCTGTTTCTAACTAACACTTGTGAAGATATACACCCTTTTTCGTTTTCTTTCTCGGCTCTAAAAGCCACTCCGTCAGAGGAACTAATTACCTTTTCAGCACTAACAAGTGTGAAGCCAAATGACTGTGGAAACACCACCAGTTTCCTGGAAACCCTTTCTCTCTTCCCATTGCTGCAAACTGCATTTCTATGAGAGAGAGAGCCATTTTTAACTGTTTCCTTAAATGCCATTTGCACGCTGAGCTCATTTAAAATGCAGTGTGCATCAGTCTGACTGTGCTGGCTGAATAAAGTCACGGCACAGAAGGCTATTATGGGACACGTTTGAAGTTTTATCGACTACTTCAAGGCTCAAGTAGCCACATAAGAACATGTGATTGTCTGTATTTTTTCTGCGTACAGTATGTACCCTGGTTTATTATATGTTTCAGCTCATGCCTGAAGCAGTAGTAGTCGTATGTATGTAAGTACATATCACCAGTGCTTGGACCAGGCTGGACTGAGATAATTTACACACACACACACACACATAAGCTAACCTCCACTGGAATAGAATGAGAGGAGACCTATTCTATTTTAGCAAGGACTATTTCAAGCTGCCGCCGACTGTGGCATAAACACTTTATGAGCAGTGATAGAAGGTAGCCAAGTAACCTCTGACCTTTCTGACTATCTGGGAAACACATAAAAACACTCAAGGGGATTAAAGGACAGAGCATCCCTCTTAAAAAAGTTACTGCGTCATTTTGTGAATTGTCTTTTAAATCCACTCAAAATGCCCTAGAATGTAATATCTCTTGCATGGGCAAGAATTTAACATTTGCATGAGCTGTTATGAGCCTGTAAAATCAGTGTTATACCTCCTGAAACCTGAACATACATAGGAATATGCCAGATTATACTTTCCCTTTGACAATTATGTGATAAGAATAACATAACCCTAATTCACAATAGGTGTCAGCTTTTCATAGCCACAAACAGGAGGAAAATCATTTCAATGGTTAAAAAAACAAGTTGACCATCCCTACAAGCGTGGCCCCTTTGGAAGGCAAAACAACAGGCTCGCTGCTATCGCTAAGGGTGTAGCGTTGCTTCCTTTTTTGGGTGACGGAGAAAGCAGCACTTTGGTCACAGAGTGACCACTGCTCCCTCAACAGCCAGACTCTGTCCGCGCCTGTGGCTCAACCCAGGAATGCCTCACACTGCGCTCTGGAAAGCAATAGAGTCAGATCCCACAGGGCCTTTGGGCTCTCTGCGGTCATGATTTTACCACAAATGAATTTAGCGGTGCCAGTGCCTCTCCGCCCTTTCAGAACACGATCTACCATTTACCATTTACAATAGATTTGGGGTGATTTTTGATACTTGCTGTGGGCAAAACACTTATTTTTACTTTGATTTATATACAGCTTTTCTCCTATGACAATATGATCATTTGATGAATGGATGAAACTTTACTGATCCAGACAGGGGAAATTCACTTGTTACAGCAGCTCAGAATTAGAAGAAAGAGACTGAGTGAGTGATAAATAAAAACTATAAAAACTCTATACACTATATACACCTATCACATATACAGATATGACCAAAGGACCTGTGGTAGCGCTCCTTCTTACACTGTGGGTGTAGCAGTCTTTTTGCTGAAGGAGCTGCTTAAGGCCCCCACAGTGTCATGCAGGGAATGAGAGCTGTTGTCCAGGACTGACGACAGCTTGGCTAACATCCTCCTCTCACCCACCTCCTCTATGGAATCTAGAGGACAGTCCAGGACAGCGCTAGCCCTCTTAACCATTGAGTCTTTTTCTGTCCCTCTCCGTGCTTCCACCTCCCCAGCAGAAAATTGCTGATGCCACCGCAGTGTCATAAAATATTCTTAACAGTGTCTGCACACTCCAAGGGGACCTCAGACTCCTCAGCCTGTGGAGACAACTTTGGCCCTTTTTGTACAGGACATTCGTGTTGTCCAACCAGTCCAGTCTATTGTTTAGGTGAACACCCAGGTATTTGTATTCTTCAATCCCTGGATGTTCACCGGTGTAGTCTGTGGCTATCACTATCTCCTTTGTCTTGTTTATGTAAAGGTGACTGAGCTCACACCAGTCGACAAAGTCCTTGATGACCTCCCTGTATTCCTGTTCATTCCCTTATGATACGCATCCAATGATGGCTGTATCATCAGAGACCCGTGTTATACCTGCAGTCCGATGTGTGCAGGTTGAACAGAAAAGGAGAGAACCCCGTAGGACCCTTGTGCTGCAAACCACCGCATCAGACACACATTCATGAAGCCTCACACAGTCTGTTGCTGAAAGTTGCTGCGTGAAAGTAAATAAACACTGTATACTCCTCCTACTAAAAATTCAGTATTTACCAGTATGCTCATCTGCTAGTTTGTCTCATAAAGCATTCCAACACCTGTTTGAACTTAAACCTGACCTCAGTTTGACCCTGTCGTGTGGGAGTTTTAAAGAGATGAAAGTGTGAAAAAGCTCTTTAAGCTCCATTAGGACAGAGGCTGAATCTTTCCTCTCTGTGTCACGCAGACAGACAAAAACAGCCTTGTTATAGAGGTCATCATGGATACATGCTGTTTGTGTGTGTGGGGGGGGGAGGGAGGAGGGGGGGGGGGGTGAGAAAGAAAGAGAGAGAGAATAAAATAGCATCCCAACTTCCTCCTAACCACATTAAAATGCATGTCCACAGTCACATGTACAGTTTCCTTAACATTTATGTAAGATGACCTTTCGCCTAGAAGGTCACGACAGAAATCCGTCTCAGCTGATAGAATAACGAGGAACCCTGTGCAGTCAGAGTGTGGTATATCTTGTTACATTAACCTGACAATGTAATTACTTAAAATAAGTTAGAAATACAAGTTGTGCGGAAAATATTGCATATTAGCCTGAGTGGAAGTGAAGTCTAAATGAGACCTTTCATTAGGGCTACGGCTGTTAAGAGCCAGTGTAATTAACACCTTGTTAAGTTTACAGCACACAAGAGGGGGGCAGGAGGAGTTCCACCTTCTCTGTGTGGATTTGTGTCTTCGAGCACGCTTGTACAACATGTGTTTGATATTTATGTGCTTATTTTTGAATTTTGTTGTGTGTGTGTGTGTGCAACAGGATCGAAATGTCAGCACCTAGCACAGCATCTAACACTGTTTTAAGCGTGTTCATGATTTTTATGCTTGAACTCAGTAGTGTTTAGTTTAAAATACTGTCTATAATCCAACTGTACTTACCGTCTGTGGTGTCCTCACAGTTCTGATTGAAGTTTTCGTAGGAGTCCCAGCGGATCAGAGGATCTTGAGTGTTGTAGTCCACGGAGACGCTCGGCCCGTTCTCCAGGTGGTCCATACCTTGACCAGAAGTACAAAGAGGCAGAGCAGAAATGTGAATGTCTTTCAATCACAACAAATAAAAAACATGTTACATACAGTCATAATTTTGTCCTTTAATTCAGACTTCATTTTCACTATCTCTTTTTTTGATTTATAATAGATCTGTGTATGTGTGTCTCGAACAGCCTGCTTGGTTTAATTTGTTTACTGAATAGACAACAAACTTGCACAACAAAACAAATATGAGAAAAGTGAAGGTGAAATATTGTAATTTTTGAAAAATGCTCCGATATACTAATAAAGCCCGACACATTGATTCTTACCATGGATTTTTTCTGGTCCAAAGGAGAAAATAAACTCTACTTTTCCATATTCTGGGAACCTGTCATCTGGACCCAGGAAATAATTAAAAGAGAACAGGAAAAACAATGATTATTAACTGTTAATCATTAATCGTTACTGTCATTACAGAAGCAAATAGACAGCAAGGAAACAGATGGACTATTTAAATACACAATACATCAGCCAGTCATTGTGTACATTCTCAGTACTCTCTCTCTTACCTTTGAATGTCTCATCCAGCTCATCTTTTCCAAAGACGATCCCCAGGTCATGAACAGCACACGTGTGAAACTGCACCCGGAAAATCACATCTCGGCATGGGCCGCGGTAGCGCTTGTGATAGCACTTAAGCTGAAGGAGTAAGATGAGATTGAAAGAATTGTAGTAGCAGCATGACACAACTCAACATGTCAATTAAAAAGAGGTGGACTGCAGTATGACAGACGCCTATTTATCTCCTCAGATACACTAAATTGAAATAAAATTCAGGATGTGAAAAGTAAACTGCAAAATCAAATCACCTCTGTTGCTGAAGTGCAGGTTAGAATCAAGTGAGCACAATATGAAATGATCTTTTTGAAACACAAGCCAGAGACATACCAGCTGGATTCATTGTTAGTCCTTTTTCTACACTGGCTCAGAGCTAGAAAAGTATTTAAGCTTTTTTTATGTGTGTATAGTGTATAGTGTATGGCCTCTCCACTTGTATTATTATCCAAACTTTTTCTCCCAACACAACAGCTTTAAGAGCAGCACTAAAACCACACACAGGAAAATCTTCTTTCTCCCTCCTGCTGTTCCCTGACGGGCAGCCTGGATCTGTTAGTGTTTTACAAGGACCTCACATTTAAAGGTACTGGAGGAATATTTACCTCAACCCAAACAACATGCAGCCACAGACTGCAGCTGAGGAGGAGAAGAAACTGCCAAACTGAAAAACATCCCACTGTTACAGTGACAGTGAGTATTTTTCATATACTTATGGTTAAAAATTCCTATTAAATAACAATTTGACAGTAGCTGGGAAGCATTTCAAATTTGTTTTAATGTGAATGGTCACTATACATCATCCACCTGGTACTTGGTGCAGGTAGAAACTAAACGTATGAACATTTTTTTTAAATGATTACAACTAATGTGGGACTGACTTGCTTTCCACAAAGCCATTTTCTACATGTGGGGCCAAATAACATCTACATGTGTAAGGTTCTCCAATCCACACAAGCATATAAATGATTGAGGACGAGTGGGCGGCAAAGTAAAATATCCCTTGGCTTAGTGCAGCTTTCAGGGATATTGTATACCTCCCACTGAGGGATCCTTTTCATGAGGAAAACAGTGCTGGTGAGCAGAGTTTGAGAACAAAAAATAGAAGAGGGAAAACATTAATTTTAAGCTTACATGTTGTCTTTAGAGCACTTACACGGTTTCATTTTCACGCACAGGCTTAAAACTAACCAAAGCCTTTTCTGACACATTTGTGGATAAATCATCCTTAATGTGGACGGAATAGTTCAACATTCTGGGAAACATGCATTTGTTTTCTCGCCAATAGTTAGATGTGATGATCGATTCCACTTTCATATCTGTCAGTTAAATATAAAGTTAAGTAGTTTAGCTTAGCAGAAAGAAACAGTGGTACACACAGCCAGCCTGGATCTGTCCAAAGGTAACAAAATCTGCCTATAAGCACGTCTAAAACTCATTAATTAACATGTTACACAGTTTGTTTAATCCATACAAAAACCAAAGTGAACCAACCTCAAGATGACAAGACAGACAGACGCTGCACCTGGACAAGAGTAGTCTGGAACATAACCTCTTGTAAAACTATTACTTAGAACTAAACAGAACAAGATATCGTCAAAGCCAGACTACCTGTTTCCATCTGTTTCCAGCCTTTATGCTAACCTAAGTTAACCGCCTCCATGCTATGGCCTCATTAACTGACACAAATAAGAGCGGTATCAATCTTCTCATCTAATTCTCGGCAAGAGAGTAAGATGAGAAGAGAAGCATATTTCTGAAAAAGTATTCCTTTAAAGTTCTTTATTTGCTTTCTGGACTTGTCCAGCTGTATTGTTTCTGTTGTTTGTGACATCCTTCAAACCACTTTGATCCTTGAAGCAAATTTGAAACCAAACTTGGAATTAAAATGACCAACTTTGGCCAATGAGAGAAGAAAACAACCTGAATAATTTCAATCATCTTAATAAAGATTTTCCTCTGTGATTATCATTTTTCATCTAACCATTGGGTAATTAGTAATTGGCACTCATTTCATCCACAACTCAATTCAGCTGCACAAACACACACCAAGTACAGTTTAAAATGCAAGAGCACACTCCATGCTGACTAATGTCTCCTCCATTTGGCCATAAGGCCACAGTTCACATTCTCTGTGTTATCTGAATAATAACGAGCATCAGCAGGCAGCAGCTCAGTCAGACGATGCATTCAGCAGAATCCATTAGTCTGTCTTAAATAAAGGATGAGATATGAGCTCAGCTCTGACGGCCAAAACGGAACGGCCTCGAGCATACAGTAAGTGCTCCTTTGAAATTCCCCACGCTGAAATTATGACCCTGAGGACATCTCATGGATAATATTATGGCCTGAATGGCAGCAGAAACTTTGCTAATGTATGCAGTTCTTCTGCTTGAACTACATGCAAAAAAATAAAGCTGAGGTTCTGACTTGTGTCACTTTATTGAGGATCTTTTTCCTTCATTTTAAAAGAGCAAATGGAGCACATGTGATTTTGTAAAAATCCCCAAAATACCTCTCTATAAATAGAAAGATCTCTCACAAAGTACTAAAAATATCAATCTGACATGCAAACTTTCCTTTAAATGATTAAAACACTGTTGTGGAAAGAAAGTACATTGCCATTTTGACGTCATAGTTTCCAGCAAACATATTGTGTGCTAATGAGGGTCTATAAACTGAGGTATGGGACCCAGGCCAACTGTCTTCCCCAAGGTTTTTATGGCCCTATTTCTTCTGTGAATGGATACTATAAACCGCTACAGCACATGCATTCAGCACATACACAAAGCGTCAGATTGGAAAAACTAACAGGATTCCCTCATTACTAATAAACAATACAAATCAGTGTGTCCTCTGTACATTTCTACAGCTGTTCTCATTGGCATTCCTTGCTATTCATCATTTAACATCTCTTTATTTTTCTTTCTTTCTGGCAGAGGTTAAACGTTGGAAAAAGTAAGACATTAAACTTTCAGCTTCACACTCTGGATGAGAGATGAGAGAAAATGCTTCCAGTTTCTTGTGTTATAAAATCTACATGCGACTACTAGAACATATCCCTCCTCCGCGGATTAGCGAGGAACATTCTGGGGAAACAAGAAGAGGGAATTTTGTTCTAAACAGGCTGTAACTTTGGAATAAATCGACTCAATTTAGCTATTTGAGACTGCTGAAGCATCATATTAGCGTCAGCTGAACTTTGGAATGCATATTTGCACAGAACGAGGGCTGTGGATTTTGGCCCCCATTTCTTACAGTGTAGTCGAGTTCCAAGAGAATAGCTTCAGGCTCAGTATGAACTGTTACAGCAAGCAAGGCTCATTCCCACATACATGATGGCACGTCAGTATTGTATTAATACAGACTTGAAAAAACCTGAACCTGTCCTTTAAAGTTCACAGAATGTGATGCTCTTTTGATTTCACTCTTTTGTCGTCTTTTATCAACAGGCACGAGCTACTGTAGTATGTCTGTGCCATTCTTACCAGGATGTCCCCTTTCAGAAGAAGACCGGGTTCGATGGTGATACAGATGCTCGTCTGGCTGTCCCCCTGAACATTACTGCAAAAGAGAAAAACCACAACATGTCAGATAAAAAGGCTGCCATCCCTATTATTCCTGTGAATATTAAATTGTAAAATCCAATATCATGATGTTGCTTGTCTGGTATAACCGTGCGCACATTAAGTACATCACCTACTAACAATCCCTTATTTGCTTTAACAATGGCCATCACAGAGCATAGCTACGGCGCAGAGCTCGACTAATTTTGGGCATTAGTGTCTACATGATTGTCTTCCTGGAAGAGTAGGATCAAAGGGTGGAGAGTGCTAATAGGGAGCATGTGAGAGAAAGTGGGAAGGAATGTGATTTAAGGCTTTAAGGGATTGACAGTCTGGAAGTATATGTGTGCTGATTATTTCACACTTAGTTATTGTGTAAACTATAAATGTGTTTATACTGTTAACACTATTGTAAGAATGGACATAGTATTACATTTCAGACAAGAAACAGCTTTGCTATTTACAGTAATAACTTTAAAACACTTCATAACAGCTCTACGGATCAAATGAGGGGAAAAAAGGCAAATAATGAGAAAACTGGGATCAGACAGTTTTAAATTGCACTAATCTATATTTTTAAAGTAACAATGGATGAAATTACTTTGTGTAACGTAAAAGTTTTGCTTGTAGTTACAAACCCACAGAGAATTATCTCCCAATTCTGCAGTTTTCCTCAGATCTATGAAGTGTTTTAGCATCTTTCATGTCATTGTTTAGGTTTTACAACCCAGAAACTCTCATCAACCTCATTTCTAGTCGCAGCAGGCAGCTGTTTTCAGTGATAAAAACACCCACAGTGCGCTACAGTACCTGCCCAGCACCAAACAACAGACAGACAATGTTAGCAGCTAGCTGATGAACATAGTGGTACATTTAGCAGCTAAAGAGTCAGATGTTTCTCTCAGGAGTTGATGGAGACCAAAACAGAGTAAGAAGGAGAGTAAATATTGGACACATGTCCCTCAGGTGGACAGAAACACGACACCAAACAACTTCATAAGGTGATAATAGGACAATGTTGTGTTTTAAGATTATTCCACTGCCCTAATGTGGAAGACAGCTACTTCTTACAGCTTTCCTGCTCTCCACACTGAGATATTGTAATCAGTGTCTGTATTACATGTAAATCATAATACTTTGTAAATGCAGAGTAAATGTTCTCTAGAGCTTTCTCCTCTAACCTCCTCTCCTCCCAAAACAACAACAGAAAGCCATGGAACCCATAGTTTCCTGTCTGGCCCTGGGAACCAGCAGGGGGCCTCTGGCAGGAAAACTCTGCAGGCATCCACACAGATGCCTGTTTGCCTGTTTCATTGGCTCTCCACACATAACACTTGAAGTGACTGCACGATCTAAAGTAGGGAAACAAGAGCCTGCAGCATACAATAATGTGAGGCAAGCACAGTGTAAACTGGCAAGAGCAATGATGTGTGTGCATACTGGGGGGCAGGGGAGTTAGAGGAAAGGCTATAAAGGAAAATCAGGGTTTTTTATTATTGAGCCATTACGAGCTCACTATCCCTGGAATCTTGTAAAAGCATTTGAGTGTGAGTATGTTTTAAGACTTACTAGATCCCAGATGTGTAGACGGGCTGCATGGCCTGGTAGATTTTCAGAAAAGGACGACAACCTGGAAAACAATTCAAAAAGAGATGGTCAAAAATAAACAGTGTGTGCAAACGCTCACCCATGTGCATATGTGAACATATGTGTGTATGCATGTGTGTATATTCTGTGCATGACACTCACCTCCTTTAGACTCAAAGTTGGGGATGCCGTGCATGATGACATGGTGAAGGAACAGGGGTTTGTTGTTGATCTTGATGTGTCCGGATAGCAAGCCGCTGAAGTACTCCACATACCTGGGCAGGACAGAGGGAAGGAGGAGGAGATGGCAGTGCTACTATGTCTCTTTCAGTCAAATTCTACCATGATTCTTAATGTTTTACAACAAAGGGATAAAGGTATAATCCTGTGTCCATCACAACAAAGAGACACAGTCTTTGGCTATGACCTCTAGTAACAACAATGAATGTTTTCAACGTGTCAGCCATGCTAAAGGAGCCAACCTTGATCAATGTACTCTTTTTATTATAAAGTCAATTTCTTAGTTGACAGTACAGTACAGAACTGGTGACATCTGTGTTCAGAGTACTATTGTACTGTTGATATTGGTATAATGATACTGGTCCAGTAGCTAACACATTACTTTGACCACTTTTTTTGTGGTAAGTCAGGACAGTATTTTTTTGATACAGTACTTTAACATGAATACATTTCATTGCTGAGGTTAATCTGCATAACCAAGGCATCAGATAATGCAAATTTAAATGCAAAATATGGCTTGCAAGGTGTGCATATTTATTCTCAAGCAGAAATCTCTGATAACGCCACTGTACGCTACCTGCCTAGCATCAAATAGAAAGTTAGTGACTAGCTGGTGAACATAGTGGAGCACTTAGCCGCTAAACAACCAGGTAATTCCCTCTGTAGATGATGGAGGCCAAAACAGAGCTAAAAAGATGAAGGATCTGCTGGATGTCTAAGTTGTCTGAAGATTCTCAGTCATCCAGGTCATAGTAATCCAAGGAGGGTTGAATCTAGGGCAACTGGACTTCTTGGTTGTAGATACTTGAAGACGTTTCACCTCTCATCCAAGAGGCTTCTTCAGTTCTAACTGACTGGCGGGGAGTCCCAGGTATTTAACCTCTGTGGGGGTCTTGGATACCTTGATTCATTAATGCTCCTGCTGTTGTAACAACAATCATTAGAATTGTGGGAGTCACCTGAAGCCAAGTGTAAATGACGTGACTTGATGTTACTGTCCACTGAGTTAATGTTTTCTGTGAGGGATTGCACTTAAAACCCAGGAAGTGCAAGGATTGCATTTAAAACCCAGGAAGTGCAAGGATTGCACTTAAAACCCAGGAAGTGCAATCCTTCACAGAACACATTAATTCAGTGGACAGTAACATCAAGTTCACACGCGAGAACATCAACAGCTTGGCCTTTTAGGACTGTGATGCACACACTGAAGAGGACAGGAGCCTCCACATCGGAGTGTACAGGAAACCCCCGTGCACAGACCAATACTTACTCTTTGACTCTCACCACCCAGTGGAGCAGAAGCTAGGAATTATCAGTACCCTGCACCACTGAGCTGATAATGTTCCAACAAGTGCCCAGGCCCAAAAGAAGGAGCACAAACACCTGAAGGATGCACTTAAAGCTTGTGGATATCCTAACTGGTCCTTTGTCAAAACAGCCACAATATCCAGGAAGAAAAGAATAAACGCAACAACATCGTCATTTCTTACGTGTCTGGATTATCTGAGAAACTGGGGAGGATCCCTGTGTTTTTCAAACCTAGCAACACACTAAGACAGAAACTGGTCCACCCAAAAGACCACACACCCAAACACAAACACAAGAAAAGCAATCTAGTGTATGCAGTCCAATGCAATGAAGAATGCACAGACTTGTATATTGGGGAAACTAAACAACCATTAAAAAAAAACGCATGACTCAACACAGGAGGGCCAACTCCTCAGATCAAGACTCAGCAGTTTGCTTACATCTGAAAGATAAGGGACACTCCTTTGAAGACAACAACATACATATTTTGGATAGGGAGGACAGATGGTTGGAAAGAGGAGTAAAGGAAGCTATTTATGTCAAATTAGGGAAACCATCCCTCAAGAGAGGAGGAGGTCTACGACACCATTTATCCCCCACTTACAATGCTGTCCTTTCATCCCTTCCCAGGAGACTTAACAACCATTCACATTTGGCCTCATGTGACAACTCCGACTGTCGTGTACACTTGGCCTCAGGTGAATCCAACAACTCTAACGACTGTTGTTACAACAGCAGGAGCACTAACAAACCAAGTGGTATCATTGACCTTGATAATGACCCAACAGAGGTTAAATACCCGGGACTCCCCGCCAATCAGTTAGAACTGAAGAAGGATGAGAGGTGAAACGTCTTAGTATCTCTAACCAAGGAGTCCAGTTGCCCTCGATTCAAACCTCCTTGACTGTCTAACTAGTTTAAAGTGTATTTACTGCTCCAAGTGGCCAAAAATAAATGAATGCAGCTTTTTTAGTTCATAGAAACACAGAGATTTCTTTGTGAGACAGTTCACTCTGGGGTCAAACTCATACTTTAACAACAAGTGAGGGAAGACTGACCTTTTCTGAGAAGGCTGACCAACAGGAAGCACTTTGTCTTCATAGAAGCGCTTCATGGCAAACCTGTCCAGAGCCTGGTCAGCACTGCATTCCAACAGAAAAGGGTGATAATCACATATTTAATTGACTTTTATTTCGACTTCAGTGTCTGCAATGCATATAAAGTATACTTTACATTATTTCAAGTATATAATATGGTGCATCCATGTGCAGCCTTAGTGTTTGTGCAGTTATGGAGCCTGATAATAATCAGAGGAAACAGAAAAAACAACCATGGTAATCATGCATGTTAGACATGTAAAAATCACTGGAGTAGAAAATTATTGTAATGCACATGTACATTTTGTGAAAAACCCTCCTTCAGCATGCTTAATGTCAGACATACAAAGGTGGCATTAATTAGACAACAAGCTGCATCTGACATAATAAATAACGATCAGGAAGGAAAATATTTCTCACCGTATGATGAGAAATAGATGTTATATAATGCATTCTGAATCCCAATATAGATATTCATAATGTCTCATAAAATGTGTCCAGCATTTATCTAAAGGTCAGACAACAGTGGTCTAATTCTGCAAAACCTCCATGCACATAGTAAAACATCTTCATCTATAATGTTACTATAATTTAACAAGAATCACCGGTGGTTAATGTTCTGGCATTTTGCTGCTGGTTAAGTTTTCAAAGCTACTTCATGCCAGCTTTAAATTGAGCAATCAGTGCTCTTTCAGAAACAACAGGGAGTCAGGCGCTCCTCTGACTCTTTAACAGGTTAAATCCCCTTCGGTTTTGCAGCTGAATGTCATTCTATTTCAGCCTGACTAAGAACAAATCCAATAAAAAAAAAATAAAAAATGAGCACTTATAATTTGGGCCTTATGATCCAGTGTCTGTCTAAGCTAACTCAATGCTGGCTGCTTATAATTATTATATCAAACACTTTTTTTTCTTGGATTTCTCCAAATAAAAGTTTTGTTCTTCAGTCTCATGTTACACCCCTCCTCCTTCTGTTCATCACATCCCTGTCTGTTCTTCAGATGTGGGCTACGGTCTTGTGATGAACAATGCTGGTCTATCTACTTTTTCCGCTCATGTCTCTTCCTCATTTAGACCCCCCCCCACCCCTGTCCCTATTTTTCTCCATTTCTATTTTTCTGTTTCCAGAAAATTACAGATTCATCTTCATGCTCCCTCTTTCTCCTTTTCTTTCTGACTTTCTTTCCTCTCCCAAAGTGTGCTGCCACTTAACCCTTTGCAGCTGTAGGTGCTATCATACACCTACCTGGCAGATATGTTGCTGTAATGCATGTAGGCTGCCACCACCACTCCAGTTCTGCCCCGATTGCCCTGAAAAAGAGCACGCAAGAGTCAACAACAGATAATATCTTCCAAGTCATGATGGTGTCCTGAGAACACATTTTCCACATCTTTATAACATTGAATTTTCTTTAATGAGGATATTGGGGTAGTCATTTTATCCTGGTGTTGATTTCTTTCTAATCTTTTATGTTGTTGAACAGTCTGGTGCCATAAAGGAGGACTGTGGTGATTTGTTATTGTACTTCCATATAGCTGGTAGACTCATAAGAGACAGATTAAATCAATAATGGTCAGAATTGATGCAGCGGAGGCTGAGATATCTTGACTTTTAGTCCCTAGTAATGGGTCAAGTTCCAGAAACATTGGATCCTACATTCCCCACAATGCAACTTGATCTAATAGATGGATGGTAGAGATGCGAAAGATTCCCATGTTTACGACTTGCTTGTGTTCGTGTCATCAGACAACTCAAGATGGTTGTACAGTATAATTGTTGTTGTAGTTGAGTTTTGTCATGTGAAGGTTAAAAATACACTGGCAATATAGCACTGTGTCCATCACATTTAGGTTTAATTATCTAGAACCCATCGTTCAAGGTAGTTAAACCCAACTTTGACTGACACAAGTTATCCGAGATTTCAGGCACTTACATATTTAGTGCCAAGTAGGATATTTTGAAGCAATCTTAGTTGTAATTTACAACATTGATGTTGACGTGACCGTTACTTTCAAGTTGGAAACAAGTAATTACGATAACGCAGATATTCAAGGTTCAAGATCCAAGATAGAATTTGTTGCCATTCTCTCCATACATGATGGTATACAGGTGAAAGAAATCGTGTTCCTTCAGTGCTACAATGTGCACAATAAGAACAGATACAGTAAAAACAGAAAGTAAGTGCAAGAAGTATTGAGTGAAGAGAAGTGGATGAGAAAATGAATGCAGCATTAGATCCTCCCTGCCTGGTAAATGTCCACTTCTTTTCTTTTAAACTCCATGACCCCAGTCTGTAACACTGACTCTCTCACTGACTACACTTAAAGTGACATCATCATCAGGGAAATTTTCTCAGACTATAGACAGCTCCTCCAGAGCCACAAAAGACATTATTACAACTGATTTCACAGCCTAGACTCATTACTAGTAGACTGACCATTACATGTAAAATTGGTGGAGGGCTCCTTTAAAGTTTCGATAAAGTTTTGTTTTTACATGTGTAATATACATTTAAATCATAAAAAAAAATCTATTTTATATGTGACCTGTAATTTAGATGGTAAAAAAAATACTGGCTGGACAAGTATAAGCATATGGTCACTATGGATGCTTTCATTTTACACACATGTATGCATTTTTAAAACAAGTATCACTGTGGAAGATAAGTGTGTTCCGCATTATAAATATCGCCACCGCTTAAACAGCGAGGAGCCCAGTGGAAATGATTTGTTGATATGTGGAAACCCAACACAGCCTGCTTCCTTAGTGACCACCACAACTTCCAAGCCCACACTCTCATCACCAGCGTTACTCAACTCACAGAAAAATAACAACTGTTGTTATAGCAGCCGACTTGTTTGTAACCTCCCTATGGGAACACCTTGGAATGAGGCACAGAGGTTTAGGATCCCATGGTTAATTCTTATGTTGCAAAACACAATCAGGAACAGGGTTAACGTGAAAATAATTAGGTATTACATATAGGTCATCGGCCTAGTAGTTGTATTTAGATATACTTTTTATGGTTTGTGTCGGCATACTTAGGGGCCAGACGAGTGTGGCTTGCCACAAGAGTATGTGATGCAAGTTAGTTTGGGCAATAACAGGAATATATTTGTCAATTTAGTTTTTATGGTATTGTTACGAGTAAAGGGTGAATAAACCTAAGTAGCCATGATGAGTGGAGTTTCTTTCCACTCTAACTGTGTTTTCCTAACCCTCGTCCAGCACAACCCAACCCAAATAACAGACAGAGACACACTTTTGCACACAAAACACTCCACCCTGAATGTCAGTTTTTCACTCAGGGAGAGCGTCATTACTGACAACAACCCAAAGAAACAGCTGCAGCCTCGGGGGAAGTAGCGGCCCCAAGAAGAGCCTGAGAGCACCCTCTACTGTCTGGAGATACTTGTCCCATTCTCACAGCATCCTCTTGTCTCTCAGCCTCACCTTGTTGTGTATAACCACCACGTTGTGGCTGTCGGCACTCAGCCAGGTGTCCATGGCCTTGCAGATGCTGCAGATTTTGTCCAGGGCTGGAGCGTGGTGGTCAGGCCAGCCAAAGTCCAAGACCTGGGAGGGGAGGAGAGAATGATTCATCAGAGACTGGTGGTCATTAGTAGGAGAGGAGAGGAGAGGAGAGGAGGAGTGGAGAGGAGAGGAGGAGTGGAGAAATCAAGGTTTACCTTTGGATTCAGTTGGCTGATGTCGTAACGCTTCTCACTGAGATTGAAGAGCTAAGGAAAAATACAGACCATTATTACAAATTTTTGGCATTAAATATTGACATATTGACAGAAAAGGGGAAGTGTATTTATTTATAAATATGATTTCAGACTGTTGTTAGGTCTTTACTGTTAGATATCTTTGCTATTCCTGCTCCCCTTAGTCACTGTTGCTCTTCCTTCAAGCTTTCTGTTCTCACACATCATATATGCATTTTACAATTATAATGGTAGATTTCCCACTTGAAATTCATGTTTTTTTGTTGAAACAATGGGACGCAAACAGACAGAAGCAGACTTCTCAGTTCCAACTGACAACTGTTGATTTTGACAGCTGAAATAACAACTGTCGCAGACAGATTTTATTAGCTGTAACAGCTAGCTGGTTAACTAGCTCTGTGAGTTGGTTGAATATTGATTGGACACCGATTTTTTAACTCTTTCCAGGTAAATGAGAAATTCCAAAAAGGGTCTTAAATATGCATTTCATAGCTACACTGTCTAATGTTGCAACAAAAACAGAGGCTAAAGTTAGTAAAGTTAGCCCTACTATTATCGTGCAATATAAGTTACTTTGACAAACAACACAAAGGTTTATTCTTTATTGTTAGCTTAGCGTGCTAACGTTAGCAGAGCAGACAAGCACACTGTTTAATCCATTCCTTACACTTTTGTGCTTTTTGTTTTGAAAAGGACATAAAAACATACACATCCCACCAAACATTTTAATTGCTGAGCATCGCTCTTAGCAGAGCTTTAGATTTCTCTGTGGAGAAATGAGGAGAAATCCAAAGCTCAACAGGACTTTCATGCATAGTTACAGTTGCCAAGCTATGAGTGAAGGTCATTTCCTGTCATTTGCTAAGTGTGTTCCACAGGGATCTATTTTGGACAATGTACTATTCACTATTTTTATACATAATGTTGTTTCTCACACATACAAAGTACAGTAGGGTCTGAGACCCGAAGAATCTCCTAAAACTGCAGCAAAGGTTTCCACTCTTAAAGTTCAGTAACAGAGCGTACAGTAGCAAATAGTATCAGATGTATAGAGATACAGATGTTACATAATCTGTCTGTTGCGTAAACGTGTGTGTGTCAACGTGTGGTTGGAACTGAGGGAGATCAGCTGATGATCCGCTGATCTTGGCTGCTCTAATGACTTCCTGTTCCTGCCTGAACGGACACCATTTTCTTCATTTATTTTTGAAAGTTAATTGCTACAATCCTGCTAGAATCATCCACATGTACACAGGAAACTGTACCAGGTAGTTGTGGCCATGTTTGGAGCGTAGCATGGAGGCGACCTCCCGCAGGTTGGCAGCGTAGCTCTGCTCCTCCACGCTGCTGGGGAAGGAGACGGAGATGATTCTCTCTGTGATGTAGATCAGGTCTAACTCGTAGTTCTCCTCCAGGGACTGCAGCAGACTAACGCTCCTGTCAGAGAAACAAAGATGCATTTACTCATCAATGTGACAGTTCAAGCTGCAATGCGGTTTTGCATGTCAGTGGCCCCGCTGTGCAAAAACAAAAACTGATGTGGATGACTGCAATAGCTGTTAGAAGGAATTTAATTCCCAGAAGTAATGCAGCACATGTGATTTATACACACGTGCTCGTGTTTTTCAGGCCAGGTAGTGTGTGATCACTTTAACCAAGGCATACCATGCACAAGAGAGCCTAAATGCTTTAAGTTAGTGAGTTCAGCTTTATCTGGATAGTAATTTAATTTAATTTAGAAGTTTCTATCTATCACTTCTTCTAAAGGGAGATGATTTTCTGTGAATTACCGCACCTAACCCCATATTATGAGCAAATAGGGATAATCAACCACGACACGGTTAAAGGTGAAGGATGCTTCTGTCCTTCACAGTTTGTGATTTAGGCAATAAGCTGAATTTACTTTATTAACATTTTCTTTGGTGTAGTTTTAAAGGTCTATAGTTGATGAATAGATCATCTCCAATAATATTGTTGTCTGAAGATGATGTCGCTGCCATGTGCTTCATTCTAGTGATTTAAAATGGAAAGGCATTTCTTTCACAGAGATGTCACATGGCATGTCATATTAGGACAGAATTTACCAAACATCTAAACTGTTATTTTTCTGATTTTCTCTCAGGTTAGTCTGTACTTTAACCCCTCTGTTGTTCCACATCTAAAGTGCCACAAAAATATAATAAATATAATTTTAGGGCCAAAGCAGTGACTGCATACTTCATCTGCAAACTTTGTTAACTGAATGTCCTGAATGTCCAGAATGCAGCAATAAATTTCAGTTTCAGCTGAATACACAACACAACACCATTCTCCAAGCCTGCAAGGAACAAATATCCTAATATGGAGATGGTAACACACCACATAAATACCATATCCACTATGACATCATTAAATCCCAGAGGGGTTCAAGTTTGCCTCCAAAAATTTAAGCCCTCCCCAGTGCATTTAACACATGTTGTGCTCTTTCACTTTGGCCGTCTGAGGGGAAAACAGAGCAGCATTTGGGTAGACGTTATCTGACATGTTATTCCAACAAGTCTGGTTTGTCTATAGGGTCAGAAAGTGTTGAAGAAGAGAAAGGAGACTAGGATGAGATGAGATGTAAGGGAGATGAACAGTCCACCCCAAAAATTTAGTCACTTACTGTTGATTCATCTCTTTGTCTGTGTTGTGTTTTTCCAACTAACTTCAAAAGATGAATGACTGATTTCTCATTTTGAAATGAACTTTATGTGAACGAGTTGTCTTTTTCAGTACTTTTGCATTTCAAAACGTCTACAGGAACCATAAGGAGGTGGAGTGTGTGAAATATCTGAACATGAAGGGTGAGATGAAGGGGTGTCTAGACCCTTAGCACCCAGACTGCAGCATATTTCCCACATTTGTCAGCTGTGAGTAGCCCCTGAGGAAATTGCTCATACGTCTGGGCGAGAAGAAAGTCCCAGCTTTACTATACAAATATTGTAACCTGCCCTGTACTGTACATCTGGACCCACTCAAAACTTGCTTACTGGAACTTATTCATCACTAGTGATAGACGAGAAATTGATATGTCACACATGTTTTCTCACATGTGCCGTGTCAAACATCTTTTTCTGAGATACTGTCTTTGTGATTTTCCAAATCTTTTTATTATTATTTGTTTTACTTGCATCTCTCTCATTATTTCTGTCCTTTTCCCACATTTCTTAGTATTTCTTTATCTTGTCTGTTACTCTGTCTGCCTGACTATTTCTGTCTTTATCTCTGTCTCAGTATATATATGTCAGGGCCAATACAGACCTGTGGTTTGGTACTATTCCAGATCTACCAGCATGCTCTGCTCAGCGCCAACCTGCTTCTCATCAGCTGAAAAGATTAAGCGATTGCTTTTTTTCTGCATATCGCGTTTGACGAATGACGCATTATCTCCACATGCTCAATTTCATTGCTGCAGTGATCTCATTTGTGCATTTGGACAAACACCAACTGTGAACCATGAATGTTTTATCAGGAAACCAGAGACATCAGGCCGTAAAAAATCTCGCCAGATATTTCTTAGCAATAAAAGTGAACGAGGGCTTCTGTCTTTCCTGTCTAAAATTCTAAGAGCCCTCCTTGATCCCAGTTAGTGATACTTCAATTGATTGAGTTAGTACTTATTTTTTTCCAATTACTTTAATGTTATTTGTCAATTTAGACTTGGTGGAAAAGTTTAACCCAAAGTTTTTACTTAAAGCTGCACTGACCATTATTTCTGTTAACAATGGGTCAATGATTATATGTAATCTAAAAGGGATCGCTAGTACTGACGAACCAACAGAGAATTATCACCCGACTCTAAGAGCACTCAGAATTGAGCTTTTAGCTTCTTTTAGCTCATTGTTTTGGATTTATACCCCACAACATAGCTCTCAACCCCACTTCCAGCCACAGCAGGCAGCCATTTTCAAAAAAAAACTTCTGATAAACCCGCTGTACGCTCCCTGCCGAGCACCAGACAGCAGGCAGAAAAGGTTAGTGACTAGCTGGTGAACATAGTGGAGCCTTTAGCAGCTTAAGAGCCAGATATAACCTTCAGGAGTTAAAGGAGACCAAAACAGAACTAAAAAGGAGAGTGGATATTTAACTTACATTTGTTGGGTGACAAATCAAAAATCAATTAGTGCTGCTTTAAAGTTATTGGTCAAGCGAGACACATTTTGAGGCCTGCTAATTTGGTACCCTGAAGTCTGTATATAGTGTTACATCCTGTGATAATCCAGTAACAAGTTATGGCTTAATATTACCAGTAACTCCCATGAACAAGATACCTAAAGTATCCTAATGTAACCTTCCATCCAATAGTGTCCATTTGGTCAAATATATAATGTAGAAATCAGCCTGTAAGCAGTATCTTACCTCTACTTGTTTACAAGCAGAGAATCTAAATTCAGTATTTGCAGTGTATCAATATACAATTAGAAGTTACATAACTTCAATGAAAAATGCAAAAAATTGAGTCAAGTGGCTTCCAGTATATTTATCAAATAAACAAGAATGATGTGAAATTATCTGCCTTTGTAGGAATGTAAATAAGCCTGTTTGGACCCAGTAGTTTGATTGTATATCTTCCATCAGCCAGTGTATTACATAAGAGATAACTGTCAGATGACTGAAAGTTATGCACTTTTGAAAAGCCTTAGGTTTTTGCTTTATATGGATGAATCTATTCAGTAAATGAACTCACACATACTCCGCATGTGCTGTTGATAGTGATAATGTGTCAGGTGTTTAACTGTTTTTATAACCCTGTATCAACTCTCTGATTTACTGTGCAGGAGTGAAAATGTCACTCAAGCTTAGCGAAAGAGTTCAACATGAACTGTTGTGGTGTCATGTTTTACACATTAATTACACAACCCACAACATCTGTGACTCCCTGAGGACGGAGGTGAGAGGGGTTGACACCAGATATCTTTTTGTCCAACAAAACAGTGTGAGGTCCAGTTCAATCGCAGGACATGTTGCTTCACTAATTCCCTTGGTAAAATCAGAAAATATCATATCACATCGAAACTATTCATTTCAAATGCTTCATATCTCAAGCCGAAAGTGACAGAGAATTTATGAGCTTTGTGGTTAATGTTTATTTCACCTTCTTCGTTATCTCTCTCTAAGTCAACAAATACAGCCCAATAAACCGAATTAAGCCTTTTAAGGGAAAGCTGCTGCAAGAAGAGAAGAGAAGACCTCCTACCTCGATGGTCTGCGCCGTGACTCCATGCTCTTTGAGGATTTTGTTGAGCCCTGCAAAACACAAAGAACAACATGACATATACCAACTTTTCATAACAACAATACTGCTTTAAAAAATGTAAATACGGTGAAAAGGGCATCAAATAATACAACGCGTTCAACAACGGTGGTTGGTCTTTGTTGGGTTTTATGCTTCATCGAGACTTCAATATAGTCCATAATGGCACCGATGGTACAGTATGTACAAAACCTCTTTTTGAGTGTGGCTTTAAGTAAAACAGTCCAAGAAGGAAGCTGCTCTATATTGATGTTGCAAGTTCAATCTTGTTAATGTTGTTAAATCTGAATGGAAATGGAAATGTGGCAGATTGCAAAAGGAGGCAGCTTCTTATTAAAACGTATTTCCTCTGTGTGAACGGACACTTTGGAGTCACAGCAGTTTAACTGACATGTTCTTCCTCAGTGAGCAACTAAATCTTCAACACAGGAACACTCAACATGGCTGAAATAAGCCTGAACAAGGTTACATTCAATCCAACCTGCTCCAGTGCTGTGATGTAATACAATACATGCGTGTCATTTGAAATTTTACCTAAAAATAAACCTACACATGACCAAATTCTGCTCCACTTTACATTTTAAGGCCCTTAACACATTACACGCTAAGTGTGTAAATGGACCCTGTGATGGAATATCCTTTATGATACTGTGCAGCACCGTGTGAGGATAAGAGTTTCACATGGCATCCTCACAATGCAAAGCAGAGAGGCCCTTGCAGAGGAAGTGCAGATGAAGGTGATTGACTGTGTTTGGCTCCACTATGCCTGGCATGCCGCGCCTCCCCCTCAAACCAGCTCGAGGAGGGGGTCAAAGGGCAGGTGGACTTGCTCACTCCCCTGTGGTGTTCGGGTCACATGTACATAGGAGGGGCTGTTATCCATCATCATCCATTAGATCAGACTGGCTGGCTAACCACCGGTGTCATGAGCACCACTTGCCAACCATGGATGAGTTTCAGCCTGCTCCACTCTCCAAACAGCTGACTGTCAATGTGCACATTTAAAACAGAGACAACATCCAGTGTATCTGTGTGCACTTAATGTTCATGGACAAGTTTATAGGTCCCTTTGGTGGGTTATTGCTGCCCAAAATGACTAAATTTGCAGCAGGTTTTCCAAAACAAAATGTGCAAAAAATTTGCAAGCATACTGTTGTTATTTTGCAGCACATTGCAGGTAATAAAATAAAAATTACAAGTCACTTATAAACGACTGTGACTGTTTAAAGAACTTGCTGATAAGTATAATATTTAATCAGTTCCAGTGACGGTAAAGATTGCAAATATTGCAGGGAGTGGTTGAATTTGTGTTAATTTGCCAATTCCTGGAGGGACTGAATGCATACACATACATGGGCACAAACACAAGCATGAACAGGTCAGACAATACAAGTTTTGCTTGTCTTCTATTCTTTCCTATACCGCCGGTTTATCTGACAAATTCTCTGCACCAATGCTTTGCTCCAGCTTACATCCCCAGTGTTCACATGATTCTGTGGCCCACCTGAGGTGACACAAAGCAAGTCCCCCCTTTTCTGCCTGTGCTTTGGCCTAAACGTTTCAGTATGTTGCAAAGGGCTGTAAAGTGCAGAGAGTCGCCCGAAGAGGACAGAGATTAATGAGCAAGAAACGGCCTAAAAGAGGGGGTTCAGACACAGGCGCAGACCATGAAGAGGGTTAAGAGTGCTTGTGTTGAGTGGGGCTCTGAGACTTATTGTGCATCAGAGTGAGAAAAGCACTCTTAAATGGATCGCTGTGAGGTGATCAAAACGTCCTCAGATTTTTGAGCGGCAAGGTAAACGTGCCCGAGCGACGCCATTAGCCGGACGCCAACACACATGACACGGTGCCACCATTGAACCAGCTTGCAAACAAAGAAACAAAAACATCTTAATTAGAGACTGGGAGAGAGTTCTGAGGAGATGGCGTTTGTATTGTGCTGCGGCGATGGCAGTTAATTCATAGTTTTTGCTTCAAATTAGTCTGAATTGGTGTGTAGAGAATTTTATGAGCCACAATGTTTAAGTTAAAGTGCAACCATCTGGGTAAATAAAAGCACGGCAATGAAGCTACGGCCAGTAATAAGAAAATGACTTTCACTGTGGTCACATTGATGTTTTCGTTATACTGAAAAACTCAAAGACATTTATTCTCATGAAGTACCAGGATTATATGAATTAAATTTACTGAATTGCAATTTATCATGAGTGTTTTAATCACAGGTGTCATATTTGTTAAGTATCTTAAGCAAGAAAGAGTTAAGCAGGAGCAGAAATCATGAATGCATATATATGTGTTCAAATATTAGTTTCCCAGTTGCAGAGGTTCTGAAGCAGATCAATATTAAAGCCATAAGCTCCTGAACAGCACACAATTCACAACCGAAGACCTGTTTCTCTCCTTTGAGAACTTGTATTGGGAAGGAGGGGATGCAGCGAGGTAGCGGGTGAGGAGGAGGTGGGAACTGGAGTGGGGGGTCCTGCAGGCCTGTTTCCAGATGAAAACCATCTGGGGAGGTTGACTTTACAAGCAGGCCATACAAATTAACCATCTGAGAAAGAGCGAGGGAGCGAAGGAGGGAGGGGGGGAAGGGCAAAAGACGTTGGGGGCTGGTAAAAGTCTGCGAAAGATACGAGAGAAACTATTCTATCACAAAGAAGAAGTAAGGAGGGGAAAAACAAGCACTGAAGAAGCGGACGTGAGAAAAGTAGAAGATCCGTGTTGACTACTTTCCAGGTGAGCCTCCAGTTGTAAACATTAAATCCATCCCAAAAAAGAATCCAACCATTCGCCTCTCCATCACATCCTACCTTCCTGAAAAGGTAGCCCGTACTCCATCGCCATGCCCCCCTCAGAGAGGAGAGCCGCCTTCTCAAAGACCCTCCTCGGTTCATCTCTGGAGAGCTCTCTCTGTCTCTCACTGCTTTCTGTCCGGCAGTTAAGTTCCCTCTGTGAAACCTCTCCCTTTTCTCTGACAGCGAAGGAGGAAACGGGGAAGAAGAAGAAGAAGGAAAAAAAACCGAGGGCTCTATTTTGGGCAGTTGCCTGCAGTGGACCACTGCATGCTCTGGCTCACACCAGACTCCTCCACAGCACTACTTGTCTCGTCCTTCTGTCCGCTCTGTGTTCTCCTTTTCCCTCTTTCCCTTTCTGTCTTCCCCTCTCTCTGTCTGTGTCCCGGCCACCCTCCCCCTCCCACTCTGCCTCCCATCACGTTATCTCTCCCCCCATATTCAACTTTTCCCTCCCTCCCTCCCCCCTCCTCATCTGTGTACGGATCTAAACTTCAACTGCCCAAACCCTTTCTGTCTCTTTAGGCAAACATGTGGGGTTTGATGCATGTTTGTACACACAAACACACATACATAAGTCAGCTGACTGCACTTTTCTACGTGTGTGTGTGTGTGTGTGTGTGTGTATCCATCTGTGAAATCCCATTTTTACATTAAGACAGTTGTGTCTCTTGCACAGGCAATTTCACAAATAACCCTCCTCTTGAAGACTTTTTAAGTATTGCTAAGTATTATAAGTATTCAGAACTTCCTTCTGTTTCCTGTAATTTTCTCAGCTTTCTGACACAAATATAGTAACAGGAAGAATCATCAAAATAATTCTAGAAATGTTGCATTTAAAACCTTTTAACTTTTTAAGGTCCTGCATGTTGCTCCCTCACTAAACAGCAGTGCCTACATTTTATATCCGAGTAAAAACTAAAGTAAAACAGAAGTCAACAAAGCAAAGACAAACCCAGCAAAGTATAAACTGATCCAGTGAAGCGAGAGAGACTCATGTAGTCATAAGACAAATCTTTTCGATGCTCGGAGGCAATGAGCCATGGCCAAACATCTCCCAGACGTCACAGAGTTACCACGCAGCAAATGCCCATGACCAGAAAGTAGCAGCTGCACACACACACACACACACACACACACACGTACGCATAGATACACTCATGCATATAAACTCCAACACAAGCATACTGTGCAGACATGTGATCATGCAGTACGCGTGAAATCCAAACTCATTTAATCACACACTTATAATGAGGGTGTGTTTCAGGCTCTGCCCCTCAGTTAAGGTGCAGACCAAATTATGACCTAAGAGGTAAAACTCATGAGCCGTGTAAAAGACTGTCTGATATGAAGCTCTTGTATTGAGGTGAGGCACACAAGTCTGTGCTGGAGAAGAAAACAGAGGAATAATAAAGGAAATGTCAATAAAAGCAGCCACACACACACACACACACACACACACAGGCACACTGTGCGTGTGTTTATTTTTGTCCTCGTGGAGAAAGTGGGCACTTGGCTTTGGGTGGTAACTCTAAATCAGTTACTTGATCCTTCCTTTCCCAGACAAAATACAACTCACAGGAAGTTATGTCATAGTCAAGTAGTACCCAGCGAGTCCAAGGCAAACATGTGTACTCTAATTTTTGTATGTGTACAAAAACATCACAGAGGAGCCAAAGCTGAGTGTTGCAACTTTTGCATCACTAAACATCTATTGAAACTCTCAGAAAAGCATATTTGTCCACAATTGCAACACTCACAATTTAAGTGCTAAAGTCAAAGTTTTGATGAGCAACTCTGTCTCCTAGAAATTACATTTATACACTAAACTACAACAGCAAATATGTTTTGCTGGAAAGGTAATGCTGGCTGAATTATGTTTTTTTCTCTCAACAAAATTTGATTTATTTATTTAATTTATTTGGCAAGTTGCAAAAATGTACTTTTTTCCATCAAAATATCCAATATGCAGCACAATATCTGCTATAGAAACTACAGCCTCATTAAACTTTTTTATGGTTATGTTTAAGCACTGGCAGCACTTGGTTAAGGGAAAGATTGTGGTCTTGGTTTTTTTCATCATTGTTTTGTGAAATTGGGGTTTGTGACATCAGTTTAAAAGTTTCCAAAAACTTTGATAATGAACTTGTGAACTCAGCTGACCCTGACCTTTAACCTACCTGCACGCCTGCATGCACGGCAGGAGGCATGAATTAAAATCTTTGCATTGCGTTACGTTGCACTGACTAATTTCCCTCCTCACAAATCAGCAGCTAATCAGTGTCTGATGTGCCTTTGAAAACAGTCATGGAAATAGATCTAATGGGAACAGATTCAGCTGTTTGGTACAGCAACCTGGCTTGATTCACAGCAAAGAAATCCCCTGTTTGGCTTGTAAGAGGTCTGAAGTCATCTTGTAAAAAAATGCTGGTACTTTTTGTTTGATGTGAACATTAGATGTGTGGTATTTTTAAAAACTGCATGAATAAGGCAGTAAATTAGATTTGTAATGTGCCAGGGCCAGTCTAAACTGCCAACAGCAAACCAAGAGTACTTCTTTTGGACTCCCATACTTCAGAGGGAAATGATTTGTAGACTCTATAATGTATCAAGTATGCGACTGAAGTTTTTCTATAAAGCATTAAAAGTTCCAGCTGTTTGAAGGTATATTTGCCATTCACGCCACCTGGGAAGTCTCTATCCACTCATAATTAATTCCTTTCCTGCATCAAAACGCATGTGATGTGTCTACAGGGATTAATGGGCTCCTTTAATTTAATAATCTTAACAAAGAGACGACTGGAAGAAGGGGAAAGTCATGCACACGCGAGTTGAAACTCACCATGGTGTCTACATGTTTGAGAGGGAGGTCACTGCTCGGCGCCTGTTCAGAAAAGACAAGAAAGATGGAAAGTGACATCAATACCTGCAACACTTCATACCTCAAAAACTCAACACCATGTTATGTTAATGTCATGTCACATCATTTTATGACATCTAAGCTTATGTTAAAGCTACACTCAGTGGAATTCTTTGCCCTAATGTGGCCTGAAGCAGAATGGGGCTCCACCTTGAATGCGTGGGACCATCTATAATCCTTCTGTGCAAATATTTACACAAAGAGACAAGTCTGCTTCCATTAGCCAAGACCAGAGAGTCCATCCGTGGAACTCTCTTTTTCAACGCCATATACAGCTATGGACAGTGAGAGAGAGGATCAAGCCAACAGAGACAGAGGGCAAGAAAGAAAGGAAGGGACAGAGAGAGACAGAAAGAGAAAGGGAAAGAAAAAAAGGGGAATAAGGAGTGTGTGGAGGGACAGCTGTGATAGGCTGATAGACCGAGAGAAACCAGGAGAAACAGACAGGCGGGCAGGCAAAGGGGCAAAGAGGGAGTGGCGACGAAGGTAAAGCGGGAGGTTCATGGCAGAGAGCAGAAGAAGAAAACATCAGAGTAACCCATGATGTAATGAGCTTGTGTGGGCTTGGCTAACCTCAGACTAACACACACAGATGTTACCTACTAAATGAAGCATTAAAAAATCTGTCTAAGCAGTGTCTAAAACATCGGTCACATCTATATGCAGCAAAGAGGAAAGTAGATTAACCTTTTCATTGCAACAAAACTTTATGTATTTTACATAATATGTAACAAATAATGAATTCATTCAAACTGAACAGCAAGAGAGTTTGGTGGAGTTGATCTTTTGTGACCTTTATTGGAAGATCCTTGTCTCTGTAGATCTTTCTGGTGTAGATTATCATGGACTCCTGACTACTATGATGTCATAGAAATTTCAGTAAGTGTCTGCACTTGAAGAAAATGTTATCATGATTGGTGGCGATACATAAAGAAACCAAAATGTGCATTCAAAGAATTTCCGAGCATCTGAATCAAGAAACCTTCTTTAACTTCAGACAAAGCTCTTTATTTAAAACTGATGCATTGAGTAGTTGGATGGGAAAAAATGTGTTAAAATATTTTTATTTCTCCGATTTGATGCAAACAAAAAAACAAACAAAAAAACATTGCTTTGACATCAGTACATGAACTCGAGTATTGTACTGTATGGTTGGTTTGACCATTTGGAGGCAGCAGAAAAAAGCTGCATTAACATTAACACATTATCATTACAGTTAAGTTAAGGTAATGTGAACGTGTTAGCAAACTGTAGCCTATTTACACATCCAGCAGACATGGAGCAACATTTGCAATCATTTGGAGACGTGTTTGTGTCCACCTGGTGAATGTAAGTCCCATATTCCCTCTTCTTTTAGCTCTGTTTTGGTCTCCACCAACTCCTGAGAACAAATATCTGGTTCTTTAGCTGCTAAATGCTCCACTATGTTCACCAGCTAGGCGGTAACTAGATTATTTTTAGAGCTATTTCACAAAACAAAACAGCTGACTGCTGTGGCCGAAAACGCTATAAGAGTGGTGAGACTGAACCCAAACAGTAAAGTTGTGGGCCGGAAAACCACAATGAACTGAAAGACACTATAAAGCTCAGTGGAGCTGAGGACAACTGCAGAATCGGGTGATAATTCTCTCTAATGTGAAACCCCTTTCACATTACACATAGTCATTTGAACAATTGTTATTATAAAAAAAAACTGATTATAGCCTTACGCTGGTAGTATTTCAAAAACATGTGTGACTAATCTGGGTAAATTACAGCACACTCACGTCTCGTTATGCTGGTAAAATATTGGAAATTATGACTTCATAGTGGGAGCCTGCTTCTTGGTAGTGATCATTGGACGTTGCACATCATCCCACACAGAGAGATGTGCAGTGACATCAAGGATGCTCTGCCTCTGTGCCTCTGTAGAATGCTTCAGTAGAATATAAACAGTAAATGCAGAAGGGAAATTATAGTCTGGCTGTGGAGGCCCCAGACTATAGACTCTAAACGCCCAGACTGAACCACTAACATAGCATCATTCAAACTCTACCCCAAACTTCAGCTTCACCAACTTACAGCATTTAAAAACTACCAGAAGTAAAGTCTGTGTGTGTGTGTGTGTGTGTGTGTGTGTGTGGTGTTGTACATCCGACACGTGGAAGACAGAACTGTTTCAAGGAATGAAGAAAAGGAAACACCAGACTGATGTTTGAGGCTCTAAAAGCAGAGTGTGGATTTGCTCCGAGGCCAATGTTTGCAGCCGCAGGCATTTTCACACAAATAGAGCCATTGTGTGTACACCCAAAAAAACACACATAGACACAAACAATTCTCACAATGATCTATTCTAACATGTGCGTTTCCGTTTTGTACAATTGCAGCCAGATGGCCAGTGTGTGTGTGTGTGTGTGTGTGTGTGTCTGTGTGTCTGTGTGTATATTGTAGTTGGGACTTGCAACTAATTCAGAAAGCACGAGAAAGCCTGGGAAGTTGTGTATCAGCAAAATATTCCACAGGGGAAGTTTTTTAGCAGTTTCTCTTAACGCTCTTCAAAGGAACCATTTGAAAGGGAAATGTAGCACCGAGGCTGATGACATCAAACACAAAATAGGCCTATTTGTATATTGATATGGCGTTCCCTCTCATTAACTCTCTGTCTAATCATAGATTCAAATGGATCTTGGCTTTGAAGACGTCCTTATGGAGCAGGGGTAAAGTGTTGTAGTGGACTTACCTAACAAACATGTTTAAAAATAAATATAATGCTGGGAGAAGTACAAACTGAAGCGTAACCTTGACTGTAATTCAAAAATGTTGTAATGATAAACACTTCTTGTCTAAACCAGTCAGACCGTACATATCATTGACTCAAATGATCAAAATCAAACAGCAGACGATCATCTACTCGATCATCTACCCAAATTTGTTGTGTCATAATGAGATTCAGATTTGAGGTCAAAAGTTCAAGCCCCATTGCCCAGAAATTAAAATGTAACAGAAAGTCAAGCCCCTGAAAACACACAATAAGCAAACATAGCTAGAGTCAAACTGATGCCAAAACTTGCTGCAAAATAAATTACTTTCAGTGGACCCTCCACCATTGGTGGATTCACTCACAGGCACAAAGTCAATCTGAGCAAATCTTTCAAAATTGAGTTCAACTGTGGTGAATTTTGAAACACAAATTTGCGCCAGAGAGTCTAAGACAGAGGAAGCTATTGTAGCGTATTAGCAGAGTTGCACCATCCAATTTTATCTAACCCTCCTTTTCCGGAGTATAAACCGCTCCACAAAACGAGCATTGTTTTTAGACACTTATGAGACAGGAGCTGATGGTACAAATACATCTCTTTAATAAACTGTGTGAACTTATTGCCCCTTTAGTGACCATTTATTGGAAGCTTTCTTCCAATATTCAGTAACTCTGTATTGAATAAAATGTGATGTGTACAATCCTGAGAGTAAAATTCCACAGGTAAGTAAACAGTACAGTACAGAGAAAACAGGAATATGCTAAGAGAGCCATTGTCACTAACTAGCACCTTCCAGGCTGTTGACCATTAGCTTGCCAGCTACAGCAATTCATAAACTAGCCCTGCGAGTAGTCCTTACATGACCTAGCTTCTAGCACCATATTTGGCGAAGACGTATGAATTTCATTGTGCCACTTTATGGTGTGACAGGGCCTTAAAGCCGCAGGATTAATTGTGTCAATTCTGCATTAGCAGGGAGATCTGCTCCTTATGCAAAATTGATGTTACAGTACTACACCAGTTATGATCATATTGTTTGTCTAAACATAAACAAAAAAACAATAGAAATGTTTATCTAAAGCAACAATGTGTACAATTTGAAATTTGACATTCCTATTGATGGTATCAAAAAGACTGTAATGCACAGTTGTAAATAAAAATCTTATTTCTGAGACAATTATGATTCTCATTTTTGTCCAGAATCATACAGCCCTATGTCAGAACAATACTGCAAATTTGATCATGTCTTCCATTTCAGAGGTTTTTGCCTTTTTCCTCGCACTGTCTGTACTGTGGTGGAGCAGCGAATGTCAGCCACACAACCACAGAACAGACTGTAGCAGATTCTTAAAAGAAGAAAACATCAGTATGGTCGTTAAACATTATTACAAAAGATAGAAGAGTAAAGAAGAGCTTCGCAGCACCTGTGGAGAGGGTGAAAACACAAATCTGTTCCTACTACGCATGTACGTACGTATGCACTTTCGATCATGCCTTTCTGACTCATCCCGCGCTCAGAGCAATGCCATCACCTTGAGCCAAGTCAGCTGAGCATCATATTACATTTTGTTCTCATAAGAGGAGCTAAATGCAGACTGTTTATCTCTCCAATAGCAAAATAGTAACAGACATAATAATGGACAAACACTGTGACAAAATTTTGTTTAAAAGAACAAGTTTATCTCTACAATAACAGGATGAATACATCTGGGAGGTCTGACCGTTATTATTGGGTTATTATTGATCAATACCAATGATAAAGATTACTTCAACAGGTGCATATTGACACTGTTCTTGCAGCCAGCGGGGTGCTATCAGGCGTATCACAACTGAAACAAAAGTTCAGCTGTCCTACCATTTGACAAAATTAGGCCATTTACCTCTTCTGCTTCTTCTAAAGAAACTCTCAAACTTTCAATGTCCTTTTTTGTTTCTTTGTTTTCCTCTACAGGAATAAAAAATGGCACAATTAGATCAAATAGCTAACTATTAAGCTGATGATCTAGTTTAGTTCAAAATCAGCATGCTGTTGTTTTGCTGTTGTTGAGAAGAAGATGCAATGTGCAAAATTGTGCAAAATAATTACTGCACAAATGGTTTGTAAAGTTATGATTATGATTCATTATTTTTGCTGAATCATATTATTTCCTCGCCAGCACAGAAGTCACAGTCCAAAACCTGGGGGGTGGAAACTGACCACACCTGAAACATCGGTAATGATCCAGGAAAACTGTGTTCCCAAGGTGATAGCTTGGCCATCTTTAGCTTCGAGTGTAAATGACCAACAGCTGGCAAACAGAGATGTTGGAATCTCCCACTTAAACTTTGAAGAACATCGTGGACCATAGAGACCTCCAGAATTCAGAGCTGTGAAGCACTGAAGCTAATGTTAGCTGCAGCTACAGCACGGAGCTGTCAACATACAAGTCAGATATCAAAACACTATCAGCCCGACTATGCAGCTGTTATCAATACACATAATAACACTTTTGGACGTAAGTATTATATTTGAATGTTACTGAGTAATGTGAATTATATAGGTTATGTAATATCTTGGTCAATTTTATATAGAAGTGTTTACAACCTGTCCGATCGTCTTGACTGCTTGTGTTTCTTGCCCTGACTTCTTTTCAGAAATGTCACCAGTGTTCTCAGACCCAAGCAATTCACTTAGTGAGTACAATGGTAATATTACCAAAGGGCATGATGGTTAAATCTACAAAAATAAGACCAAGTTGTATGAAACTTGAATTTCGCCTTCAATACTCTTTTTGACTGCACATCAGTAGTCCCTATCAGAGTGCAATACAAAGATTATTCACAGACAAGCACTAATTACCTGCAACAGGACTGAGTTTAGGAGCCTTCAGCTTTGTTACTCATGTTTGAATGAAAACTGTCACGCGCAGCCAAAGATGATGAGAGACCATGGACACAGCCACGTGTCTGTCTCCTACAAGTACAGCACATCAGGTTGTGCCTTTCACCCGCATCGCTTTATCTCTGCCACCACCGTACCATGTGCTTTTTTTCACATGAGCACAGTGGCTTCTTTGACCAGTTTACCAAATTATAGCCCACGTCTTTAGGAAAGCAGAGGTAGCTAGCATGCTGGGAGTTTCCCCCCTGGGCGGTGGGAATAAACGTAGCCCAAAGCAGAACCTCTGGGGAAATGACCCACGGCTAAATATACAAATGTTCATCTTTAGAGCTCGAGACACAGCCCATTTAGCTCGGCCCAGCCCCGCTCAGTGTGGACAGCAGAGTGGTTAAAATCACCGCTTTGGTGCGTGCATGTGGGTGTGAGATAGGGAGAGAGGGAGAGTATTAGTCCCTGAAATGAAACAGACAGCAGTCACTGTGAGTATTGGAAAGATTCAGTGATTACGTTCAGTTGGTGAGCTAAGCATTCAATATCTGTGCACGTGTGAAACTGAAAGAAAACATCCCATTTTTGGTCTTGTAACACTTAAATTATTCTACATACTGATTGTGTGTGCTGTGTGTGTTCAGGCGCTGCCCCCCGGCAGAGTGAATGCAATGTCACTAACCACACATGGGAAGCTCTGCTGTTGTTTTTAGAGTATATCCCTGTGTCTATATGCGTGTGCATATGAGTCAGACCAAGGGTGTGTGCGAGTGCCACTCATCCTTTCCTCCCCCCGCCTCTCCCTCTTTCTCCTTGGATGGCCTCGTACATTTTTAAAACAATTGCTTTCTTTGGAGGCTTAAAAAACACAGACCCCATCTGCACTGGCAGCAGTGTGGCTATGCACCAGCTCTACTCCTATGTTTACACTGCATTCTGGACAGTATCCCACACTGAGAGCTTAGACATGCCTCGATGTGCTTATGTTTAAACTAAGCTGCCGGAACAATGCAGAAACCTTCATCTTGCTTTGATGAGATGAGAAATTATGTAGCATTCCTTGTCATTCCAGCAGTAATGAAATTGCTTAAACGTGCACTTCTGAGCCATGTTGCACTAAATGACTACCCTGGGGTCTAATTTGCAGAAAATGAAACACATCACAAAAACAATAAAAATGTTTACATTTTGACAATGTTTTCCCTCATGCAGGCAACTGATTCATGCCCAAATGAAAATCCCCAAAACCATTCAGCATGAGGAAAACAATAAAATGATTGTCTGAAGTGACAGTTACTGACGACTGACTGTGGAGCAGTTTTAAACCAACTTACAATTCATTTTAAAATACTTCCCTCTGCTTACATAAATGTTCTTTCACTGCGGGTTGTCCTCTGTGTCAAACACTATCCATCACTGTGGGTGTCACTGACAGATGTGACACACAACACCTGTAAAGGCTCTAAGCGAACATGTCCAATAGTGCCTCCTAGTGGGAGTAAGCACAAACTGCAGGCCTGGTCCAAAACATTAGTTGTAATAATGATGGTTCGCCTGACGCATCAGTCTTGCTTCATAGTATAAATAATCCACACATTCAAACTCTAATCCCCTGAAACAACAGCAGCTGTTTTGACATTCTGCAAAGCTAAAAAACAAACTTTAAAGTCTAAGTGATGCTCATTCCTTAAGTGACAAAACTCTTTAGTAGCTGCCTAAAAAGGTAATGCTGCTTCACCAGGGCTGAACCCTCCTCAGAGCCAAGTCCTGATGGATTTAATAACAGGTGCCAAATGTCAGGGTGAAAATGTAAAGGTTAAAAACTACAGTAATGGACAAATGGAATGTTTTCCATCACCTGTTATCATCATGTTTGTTCACTGTATTTTCAGCATAAATCATTAAAACGTTCCCACTTTCTCTCTCATGCGTGAATGTAATTTGATTTACAGCACACATTTTCCTCCCAGAGGAGAGTAACACCACTTCATAGGGCTGGGCAAATAGATGAAATCAACATTACAATGTTAATAAAAATATTTTTCTTATTTCTTACATTGATATACACTCACCAAGCACTTTATTAGTGCCTATACAGTACCAGTCAAAAGTTTGGACATACTTTCTCAGTGGGAAGGTATAGTGTATAGTGTACTAATATTTTGCCTCCCTTATGTATATTAATGGGGTGGACAATATATTAGGAACATTTTTTAATTTAATGCTCCAGTACACCACCACCACCCACTACCCAATTTCCGTGGATTCATTAATTTGGACAGTTGAATTTTGTAAAAATGAGTCTTCACAATACAATACCACCAAAAGTTGATCACTAATATTCATTTATGGCCCAACCCCACCACTTCAACAGTCTCCCTAACACATGAGCAAAAACACACACCCACAGCTGTTCCTCTCTCATGCTCCATGGTCTTTCATCTGCAGCTTTCACACAGCCATGTCCCAGAAATGTAAACATAGTGCTGAGGAAGGAGGGGCCGTGCAGGGCCTGTGTGTATCCAGGGTTAGGGTTAGGTTTGGAGTGTGTATGATTATTCCCGATCCCATTCCCTTGGGGTAGTGGGACTTCTGAAATACCAGAGATCCCTTAGGACCAGAGGAGAGGAGAGTGGACGGTCCTCGCTGTGGGAAAAACCCCTGAGCTGTCTGTGACCCTATTCCACCTCTGACTCCTCTGTGTTTCTCACCCCGCCTGTTCCTGCTCCTACTGATATGGACCCGTCCACTCACTCTGTTATGTAACCAAAAGCCTCGTCCAACATGTGAGAGGGGAGGGAGCCTCTAACGGCATCTGCCAAGTATTTTTACTCCTTGAGTGCATGTGTGTGTGTGGAGGGGGTCTACTCAGTCTCACCCGCATGTACACACACATTATTCATCCACTCAGAATATTTAATTTTAACCCCAAATATGGTAATAACAGAAACATCATGGGAATAATTTTCATCATGAATATCATAAATGTCTTTTTCCACCTCTTTGGCATCTAAGACTGCACTCGACATGCATGGGAAATATGTTCTGTACATTTTGCAATAATATAAGCTATGATACTAGAGAGGTATGCATAGTTAATAACCTAAAGGACAGAATAGGTTGTATGTCAATGCCTTCCAAAACAACCCATTGGACAACGTGGTTTTTCAGTGCCTTCCAAAATGCCTTTGTAAAAATGATTCATGACTGCTTTCTACTACCACTATGGTTAAAGTTTGGTTAGGTTTAGGCACAAAAACTACTTGTTTATGGTTAAGAAAAGAACATGGTAATAGTTAAATAGAAACCAATGTCGACTGTCGGTAGGAAACAGGATGCAAACCACAGTCTCCAGTGTCATGCTTTATGCCCAACCACCCAGCGGGACGTCCTACTTTGTTTTCTGCAATGTCACACTTTTCATTGCTTCTGAGAGACGAGAGTCATGATTACAGCCACAAGAAGTCCTCGTCAGGAAAACATGATTGTTTTTGACAGTCTTGTTAATTTGGAAAGATGAGAAGGTTCTTACTAAAACTTGAGGGGCAGCAAATATTCTCACAGAGCCAAAAGTGTGAAAGTGTGAAAAATCTCAGCCCTCTTTCAAGCAAACTGCTGTTTATTAGCAGAACCGAGTATGTTGGCATCTGATAACCAGCAGTTATTGAGGGTGACCACAGTTTGAACTGATGTTTCTTCATACTGTACTTTCTAACACTGGTGAGAGTAAAGCCAGGCTCAGACTACAGGAGTTTTAAAAACCTAACCGATCCTTAAATCAGGTTGCATCACGCACATAAGGAGAAACTTCACAGATGTTCTTCTCTCTAATCTCAAACATGCACACACTACAAAATTTGAAAATAATGGCGCATCGCACATTACAGGATATTATTAAGATTATCGTGCCAGAGGCAGCAATGCACCACTTCACATGATCTCAGGGGGAAGCAGATGTAAACAAAATGCTTTGTGGTGAGAAAAAACAAAAGCAGAAGGCTAAATGAGTCTGGATGAAAAAATGGTTGGGGAAATGCAGTCAACACAGGTTGTCTGTTCTTCAGCAATAACTGGAGGTCAGTTTTAATATCTTTCAACAGTAGTAGTATGCTAGCCAACGTTAGCCTCAAGGGCTAGAATGTTTACTGTTGCTTGGCAATACCGTTAGCTCTCTCATTGGTTATGTTAGTCCCGCTCGGAAAGTAGTGACGTGATCATCCAGATTTTAATTCCTAAATATCAAACACGTTTGAAATGATCAGGGCGGCCCCGATGAGTCTGTCAGCAGTTCTGGAGGTTTATTGGATCTGTAAACCCCTCACATTACCAGATAATCTGGGCCAAACATCGATACGGACCAAGGTCCCAGACCAGATTTCTCCTCCGATTGTCAGGAGGGGTGAATCAGGGATAAATTGGCCCAAAACTCATGTAGTCTGAGCCCGGCTTCAATTACAGGTTAACATGCAGACAAGTCCATTATCATAATAGGTCACGGTGAATGGGACTGGAATAGCTTTGACTCCCTTAACTGCAAAATCTAATTTGGTGGGATGACTTCATACAACGTCACGGTACAAGCCACTGTTTACTTCTAATTAATCTCTGTAAACTGAAAAGCCTAAACTGTTGTTTTTAACCATATGAATTACAAACGTGTTTACAATTTAAGTTCTGAATGAAAAAATAATTTTTTGAGTGGTTCTTAGGACTGAAATATGTAAACTTCACTGGCACTTCATGTACAGTAGCACTTTTCAAAACAAACATTACAGAAAAACAAGGACACAAACGGCACAAACCAGAGGTTTATAATAGAAAAAGTCAAAGAAACAAATGATTTTTAAGATGCTTTTTCAAAAATGTGCACCGACTTTGCCATGTAAACAAACCGCATGACAAGGCATTCATAATTTGCTGAATATTAAGGCTCCAGTATACTCAGTCAGAAACCTCCTCCCCTTCCGTAACTTTCCGAAACCAAACATCTGACATTCACACCCACTTCATGCCATGATTGGCCAGCAGGCGTACGGAGGTGAGAAAAGAGCCAGGGTTTGAACTTCACTCTCAAGCTCTCATTTTATGATCTTTTTCACAACTATTTCTGCCAAGTGAACCACTATGAACCCTCCAGGAAAGTGGTGAAAATATGCGCCGTTATCCCTGCATTTGAACAGTATGCCCCCCACCCCCCCCCACCCCCTTTATGATGGCCGACTTTTCACTACGCCTTCAAGTGCAGCTGTTGGAGCAGCTATAAACACTTTTGATTTCCAACATAGTCAAACAACGTGGCGTACAAACTAGTTCCGAGCGAGCAGAAACCAACCCTTAGCTAAATATGTGATTTAAAAAAAAACATTTAAAAACTTGACCATGACATCCAGTCTTTCACACAGCACCCTCAGGTCTTATGTAACATACACACACTTGATAATGCTGGATTGTCACATGGTACACTTAACAAACACAGAGGCAAGACTCTAAGTTGAATATGAAATATGTCCATTTTATGTACTAGCTAGTTTGCACATTCCCAGGGAACTAGGAAGATGATATCGTCACAGGATGCCTGGTTGGTGCTTGTATACAGAAAGTAATACAGGACACATCAGGGAAATATGCGTGGTTCTAAACACAGTGCTAATTGGACCACATCTAGACCATCTTTGCCCTGCAGTTACTCATTACTCAGCAATGTCCTGGCCCTGTTCCCCAACTACACAAGACCTATAAAAAAAGAAGCTGGGTGACGTAGGTGTTGGTGGTTTATGGTTTTCAGAGTGTGTCTGTGCATATCTGAGTGCATGCCTTCTTTATGTGTGTTTCTGGAGGTGGGGTGGGGTAGGGGGGGGTGTTTAGATGTGCAGTCTACCTCACCAGAATCTCTAATATTGCTCATTCAGGCTTTGTGTTTTTGCAAAATGAAACGTATTCCTGGCAGCGCTGGCTCGACATGAGGGCACATCTAAGGAATTTATTCTCAGCATGCTTTACAGCACGCCATGCATGTCCGAGTGTGGGGGTCTGGTTGGGGGTTAGTCACTTCTGTCATCCACGCTGCTGGTCATCAATCACAACCAGACTGCCCGTTAGCAACACCTTCCCACAGCGGGTTGTTCCATCCCATATTCACTCCATAGGCTCAGTAGTTAGTGACTAGTGGCTTACTATATTTAAATCAGGACCAACAGGCTACTAATTTCATAATTACACTGATTTAACTTCAACATGCTGGTGCAGTTATGTCTTACACAATCATAGTGTCCTATTTCTGTCAGTTACCAACGCTGTGGCTCCACAAATAAATCAAACTTAAATCCAGTCTGACGACACACCAGAATCCAAATAATCACTACAATAACAGTTGCATCTATGCAGATTTCTGACAATTACAAAGACTCTGGTATTCTACAAAAGGCTAATGCAGACTACATGGTTTTTGCCAAGTTTCCTGTCCCAGACAAATTTTTGCGATCTGAGAAAAAAAGTTTTCAAATCAGCTCAAAATTTGCGCTCATGCCAGTCATGACAGATGGTCCAGTTCGAGCAGTTAGAACTCGATGTGAGCAGTCTTGGACACTACCAGGGGCAGGAGAGGAGGGAGCTCCGGTCACATTTCTGCAACTGGAATAATCTTTTAACCAGTACACTTCTGAGATGAACTGTGTAGGCGGTGCTGTCAAACTGACAAAAGTCTTGAAGTCTGCTTGAGCTTTTTGCAGAGACTCTGCCGTCCCAAATATAAACCAATGAAATTTAAATATCAATCATAATAGCGAAAAAATGTATATTTATCATACTTATAACGTTAGCCTCAAACATGTGGGGTTAATACTTTTAACCCCCCCAAAAAGACAATTTTGTTTACAAAAAAGTCCTTATTAACCTTCACAGTTATAATGATTGTTCATGTTCTTTATTTACTTTTTGTACAGCTTTAAAAATGTCTCAAATTCAAAACACTTCTCAGGCCAACTGAAACAGTGAACTCATAAAGTAGCGCTTGTTACTCCTCTGTAGCTGAAGAAAATTTGTATGAAAATATTTGATTTTCACAGCACCTATTATCTGGTAATAAAGTTGTATTTGTTGTAGCTTCTCCAATCTCATTGGAATGTTTGGATTCACAAAAAGGAAAAGTTCACATTTTTCTTCCAGCATTTTTCTCCCGCTAGGTTAATATATGGTCGATCCTGCAATCAATCTGCACCTGAGTAGGAAGGTAAATCATGCCGGTCTCCAGCTGTGAGTAAAGGAATTCACCAAACAAGGGTCTGAGGAGAGCTGACACACACCTCAGGCTGGAGTACTCCAAGACATGTGCGCTCGCACGTCCACGCAAAAACACACAAACAGCATCACGCAGTTCCTGTCATACAGCAGCAAATACACCAGAAGGGTGACACACACTGTGCGCACAAGAGGAATGATTTATTCATCTAATCTAGCCTAACTTGCAAAAGCAACCTGGATCTCAGCAGGTGTTCAGGACATATCTACTTCCCACACTTCCTATTCTTTCAACAGCCTCACCGTCCAACTGGCTGTATTTTTAGGCTACCAGAAAGCATAACCATTGTTGGACTCGTCAGCTATGTCACACAGTTTTCACACAGTTCCATCAGTTTTTCTCCTTTTTGTTTTACACCTCAGCTCGTCAGTGTTTATGAGAGCAATCAGCAACTTTAATGCAGGCACGAAAGCCTCTGGGGAGACTTCTGTTGGCAAGCAGAGGAGAGAGAAGGTAAAATGGAGGGAGATGCCCTGAGGCTTCTATTTTCTTCCATTTCATTCAGCATTTTTTCACTCTATTAAAACAGATAATGGACGACAGAAATATATCCTATTCTATGTTTGCACTGACTAACAGAAAACTAAGCCAGCTGAGCCAAACTATTTCACTAATGATTTTTTTTTCTTGTATACTGTCTGACTGTAAATTTGGTCATAAAAATGAACAGATCTGCCTATAAAAGCACTATGCAGTATTGTGCATACTGCAATCATCCTCAAGTGTGTTAATATTTTCTTGAAGCAACCTGATTGACACCAGAACAAATTGTGGGAGCTGTCAGCAGGGAAGTGGCAGCATCAACAGACTGCAGGTTAAGTTAGTGAAGTGAATGTTAATGTCATATGGAGGCCAACAGATAGACTAAGTTTGAGGTAAATTCTCTTCTCTTTAGAAACCAGAGGACTGTAAGTCAAGAGCAGGCCTTTAACAATGCCCAGAAAGTTCAGCCCAAGCTGCTGGACGTCTAACAGATGTCTTCATGTAGAAACAATCTAGTATATAAAGCATCTGTAGAGGATAATAACATTTTCTTGCCTGATTACTGCAGCTTATATGAAAGAAAAACAAGAAATTTTGACAAATATTTTCTGTGTGAGCGGAGAAAAGCGCAGGGGATATTTGCTTTGGTTTGTCAAGCCTCCAAAACCATTTAAATGCACAACATGCGAGAAAGAGAGTGAGCAAATCACATCCAAGTCTAACACAGCTTCTAATGCCAATACCAAATAAGGCAACGAAGCAAGCGTGGTTTTTATTGCCCTTGCAAAATCACTTCATACTCAGACTACGTCCCACTTCAGTGTTATTTTAAATACCAAAAGACGTCATCATGATATAGTAGACACAAGGACACAGCATTTTATTTACCTTTCTTGTCTAGATTATTTTTTTTGTTTTCATGCCACATCAATTAGTGGATTCATGACTCTAAAATCCATTTTAATTTTAGAACAACAACTGCCAAACAATGGTTAAGTTAAGTGAACTCAGGTTTATTTATATAGCCCTAAATCACAACTTTATCTGAGGGGGCCTCCAGATAATGGATCATTATCTGCAATAGTAACTGCCTTGTTAGTGTAGCTGATAGAGGCTGTTACTCCAGCCCTGTTTGCAATAATTCTGCACAAGGAAGGACCCAATAATGTCCGCTGAGCATGTACAGCATGGAAGCAATTACTAAAACAAAAAGAAAAAAAAAAGTCTTACTTACCAGCTCATAGTTTGTTGCGGGAACACAAGATGAAGACACCTAAAAACAAAAAGAGAATTGGTCAGACGTATTGTTGCTTCGTTGCAGTTGTTCTAATATGTACGTTACAAACAGCATCAGATCAATGTAACAGTGTAATGAGTCAAACCCACTCAAAAAAGCTCAGATAAACCCGTCGTACACTACCTGCCCAGCACCAAACAGCAGACAGACAAAGTTAGCAACTAGAGCTAAAAGGAGAGTGAACATAGCACCAACATGCATCAGGTGGCCAGAAACATGACTCCAGATAAATGCAAATTTCTCCCTACTGGATGTAAAAAAAAAAAAGGATCATGTTTACTATATCAGAGGTGATATCATTGTTGTGTTAACAGCTTGTTGTGCTACAAAAAGCAGTTTAAATAAAGCTGTTTATGGTGTTCTTAGTGAACAATTATGAAGCATTTCCATCAGAAAGGACAATGTTTATTTCCATTGCAATAAGAACGACAGAACTCAGCAATGCTATTAAATTTAAAGGACAAGCTAAAGAGCGCCACCATAATCTGACTGACAAGCTGAATGTTCATCTCACCTCTCAGTTCCTACATACTGTAAGATCTTATTTAACTCGACCGAGGTATCAAGCATTGGTTATTCAGCAGAGGGATTTCTCCAACAGAACTCATGATCTGCCGAGGGCCCGGACTAATCCGATTACCATCCGACAGTTTCCATAATCATTCTGTGAGCTCGGAGCCACAGCATGAGGACTGGGGGCGATAAACAGGAAGAGTATAATGATAATGGCCTCTAACTGAAGATTCAAATGAAGTGCTTCCAGAAAAAGATGACCGCTTGATGAGGATGAAGACTAACAGGATGTCACCACTGATGCTTCCTTCCTGTGCACGTCTGTATTCTGCCACTTTGTTTCTATTTCACCATCATTTCCCTAATGCTGCTCACAGAAAAAGCCTAATTTTCCCCGCCTTGTCATGTGCACCAACATCGTTAGATAACCGACAAACAACAAGAATTTGCCTGGGACAGGTTTATGGTTTCAGTATGTTTTTGACTTGTTTGTATCCTTCATCCTTCTGTTATTACTGTCGCAGACTGCGACAGTCTAAGCCTCTAACTTTAAAAGATTAGGCAGAGGGACTACTACAGCTGTTGACCTCTAAAAGCACCTTTCATCTTCGCTACTGCTCTACCACTCTCCTTATCCAAGACTAATTGTGTCATTTCATGAACACAAGGCCTCTGCTCTGTTGGGGTATGTTTTGTGTTACTGTTGAGGGAACCACATTCCTCATCTGACTGCAAAAACAGAGCAAAATTCTGGCCCACTTGGACATGTCTTAACAGTGGCCTTTTGAAAACGTTGTGCACTTTCGTTAAGCTTGCACACAAGCGGCATGTATCACTGCTTAGTTCAGAAAGTAGATGATTTGGATAATGTTTAAAACAATAACAAACTCAATTTTCAACATTATTTGAGTGTCTCTATGTTTTCTCCAAGTGTCTTGCACACATTATACCAGCAAGAACCATACAGATATTGGATTTTTGAGGCAGATACCAATATCAATATTTGAGAGTTAAAAAAGCTGATAATATATTGGCTGTTAGTTTTTTTTAACATAACATACATAAACATTTTTGATAAAGATCCCTTAAATTTGATTTATGTGGTATGTAGGCTTCTAAGCAGAACATATTATACAGTACCAGTCAAAACTGTTGACTGTATATGCAATAAGCCAATAAAAACTGCCAATTTATCAGTCAGACCAATCCCAACCAAGTACTTAAATTAACAAAACTACAAACAGCTAGCATGGCGATGTAAAGCTAAGGCATCATTTAATTAGATAAACAAGCTACTATATTTTGGAGGTGTAATACTGTATACTGGTATATCCACCTGTAATGGATGCTTGCTGAACTAAAAGCACCACTGGATGACTGCCATTGCGATGTGAGGGTTAGCTGATTAGATTCACAAAGTTGGGGATGTGTGAGTCACCTTGGATGGTTAGTCACTTAGACTCTTTTTATGGCTCTTACACGAATCCCATCTGGGATACAGGAATTTGAAATCTAAACAGGAAATTACCTTTATCAGATTACATGTTTCAGTCGGTTTTAGCAGTAGAAGCAGCTGATACACTGATTTGAAAACAGGCAGCACCTAAATTTAAGTTCCAAAACAGTGGCTGTGATGTACTTGTAGTTTGGAAATAATCTGTCACATGTCAGTGGCAAAAGTGACGTTAATTGAAGATTTTTTTTTTTTTTTTTTTTTTAAGGGAACAAAATGTTCCTCAGAGACTGCTGTCTGTCACAGTTGCCCAACACGTTGTCCTGCGTATCAACGGCATACTTGAATGATGGCATCTCAGTGGAATGCGTCTCTGTTTTCAGATAATTTCATCTGGCACGGTGAAGTGTGTCTGGAGTTGACATGATACAGTATCTCCGTCTGGCTCAAATCACCTCCAATGCAAGTTATTCTAACCCTCCTGTAGTACAACCATTCCCCCAACCCCCTTCTGACTCCACCATCCTTATCACTCACAGCGACGTGCTGTTCTTCTCTCAGGGGCTCCGTCTACTGCCCGTCACTCCTCAGGCCTGGTCGGTGTTTTCAATCATTAAGAAACATTTACATACATACAACCTGCTATAGAGGTGCAGCTGATCAAAGCACCGTATTTAAACCTCGTGCTGCCAATCATGAATTTGTAAAATAATTTGTAAATATTAACTCAAAAAGAACATGCGTACGCATTTAGTCAACTTCTTCTGGAAGGTGTAAAAATGTGTTGGAGATATAAGCACGTACAGCGCATGTTTCCTCATTCATTTTAATAAGTGGTAGGAGTGAACGATAGTCTGGGAAAAAGTTGGTCATAGCATCATTATCTGGCAATGCAACGCACTGGCCAGTCGAATGTGTGTGCGAGCACACATACAAAGAAAAAAACCTTGTAGCATTGAGCTAAGCTAGTTTCTGCTTTGCAGGCATCAAGACAGAGGAGAAAATCATTGTGGCCAGAAAACCTTCTAGAGTTGGTGTTTAAAAGCCTCCAAACTGGACTTCTTGGTTCATCATTAATCCTCCAGTTGTACCCTGTAGCTACACAGACCATAGAGCAGTGAATACTACTTTGATCAGACAACCTTTCATTGAAAGACTCAGCCATCAGACAAACTGATGGTCTGACGCATCGTAATGAATAAATGGAAATGTAATCATGAAATGCAACATTTTTCAGGGACACTGTGCCATCAGACACGAGGGCAAAACACAAAGAGTGACTTTATGAAGAAGCCTCCAAACATCAAACATGCTGTGGCAACTGACATTTAGTTGAATGTCATGTCTAATAAAATGTATATTTTTTATTTGTGCTAAACGGAGTCAATTCTGTTTGAGACAACATCAGTGCCAAGTAAGCCAATGTCGCCACTGTAATAAAACCTCTGATGTAAAGGTCGGGTCGAGTGGGTAGGTAGTCGGCCCACATCAGAATAGCTCACATTCTCCCTCATGCAAAGTAGCTACTTCCTAACTTGTCGAGGCTGAAGAGGAGTTTTGCACCGTTGCAGTCTGGTAAAGCAGTCACAGCCAGGATCTCCCAGAAACCACAGGGAATATTTATCCAAAGGATGGGGGCAGGTGAGCATTTAGCAGTGGGCTAGCCACAGGTCAAACAGTGGGAAACCACTATGTGAAAAATACTCCTGGCAAAGAGCAGCTAATCTGAAAAGTCGGCATGGAGAGCGGTTATAGGGAGCTAATAGACGTTTGAATAGGAGCATGTGAGTTACAGCGTGTTGCTCATTTCATCCTCCATCCATAAGTCATTCAAAAGGATAAATTTAGATTTTTTTTCAAGTCTATCTTAATCCAGAACTCACATGCCACACTGTATGTAAGAGTTTTTTCCAAGCTATCACAAGAAAAGTGCAATAGATGTGATTCAATCAGCGGCTTCTGAATCTCGTTTGAATTTAGATGAAAACCTACACAAAGCCTTTGTCCGTGCTCTGCGGTGCGTGGGGAGGAGGCCTGGCGAGAGTGTGTGTTGATGCTATCAGTAGTATTCAAATGAGTGTAATATAATAAAGGATAATTGTGTTGTTGCATTCCGTACATGCTTGTGTTAACAGCATTAAACAAGGGCCCATTTCCTGCAGACAAAAGTCCATGTCAGACGTCTCTGGCTCGCAGGACAGCGCTCATTTGCAGTCAGCTTCCTGCTAGCAACTGACACACTCCAGACACGGCCACGTTATGTAACTGCTGTCAGTCACCGAGGTCTGAATATGTCAATGGCCGCCGCGAATGACGTGACCGGTGAAGAGCCCTACAGTTAATAAATAATAAATTGATTCATAGTTTGGGTAAATAACCTGCAGTAAAATCTCTGCTTTGCCTACGTCTATAAATCACAAAATTCATGTAGGAAAATCAAACGGCAAAGTGATTGATCGTGGCAGAGAAAAGCACATTCCAGCTTTACTCCATACCATCACAAGCGGTGAAATGGGTGCCATGCAGGTTAGCTTGTTTCCACTGTAGGGCTGTGCATGCGCTGCCGCTGAGACTTCCCCCGGCCCTCCACACTGGCATATAAACACACGGCTGCCCTGAGTGCTTTTATGTTTATCCAGATCCTTGCATCTGGCACATCCCAGCAGAACTATTCAGTGTGCAAATTCAATTTGTGAGGCGTAACCAGTAACAGAAGGCTTTCTGCAGCCGTGATGCTGGAGTGTGCCAGAGTGTGGGTCCGTATGGACTTATTGGGATATTATCAAAGCACAAAGGAATGATGGGAGAGTTTCAGTCAAAGTGCCCATGCCCTATAACTCTTTGTTTGTCTACTTCTCTGTCTATAATCATTTATTTATTACAATATGTATGTGCAGAATATGAATACAGAATCATAATTCAGTAGAATGTTTTTTTCTCTAATTTGTATATTGCTACCTCTCTACGTCCCTCTTTTTTTTCTTTTCTTCTGTCTGTCTCTGTGAAAGTTATGGCCTCTTGTTTTTTTCCAGGGGAAGTTGTGGAAAATCTCAGATTTATTGAGCAGATTGGACTGCAGGACATGTACACGACTGAACAGCAGTCTCAACTGCTGTCTCAAACACTGTTCCCTGTCTCAGTGCCGCTGATTTATGTTTCATAGCACAAGAAACACTTCAGGAATGGAGGGGCATGTGTGTGTCTGTTTCTTTTTTGTATGTATCCTTGTGCACAAGTACACTAAAAGCACTGTGTGTGTACTGTGTGGTATGCTGTATAATATGTATACGCATCATTCATGTGTGTTTATATTTGTACTGTAAATGGAGAAATGGAGAGAAAAAAATGCTAAACTAAAAGAGCAGCAGACATGTAAAAATGAAGATTTAAAAACATAATGAAGAGCACACACTTAATGTTATTCTGTGTATGAACAACTTGAGCCCCGGAGGGATTCAACAGCCTCTGCATGTCCCTGCCATGTTTTTTCTCCACGGCCGGGACTCAAGTGGCCGTCTGCCGAGCGGAGCGCCTGTTCATTCTCACCCCGCCTTTGTTCGACAGGAGTGATGGCGTGGAGAGGGGAGAAGCTACAGCTTGTTTCTTTTGTTCCAAAGTTACAGCAGGGGTCACGTTCTCTTCCCAGACTCTTTCAGCTAAGAGCCGGTATTTACCAGCACGCTGATTTACACATTTAGCATGGCTCTCACTGTCTGGCACCGGGCCAAGTGGTGGAGGACGAGGAGGGGGGACTGGAGAGAGGGGAAAGGGCAGCCATGGAGAATCAGGGTTGCGCGGGGGTGTACATTATTTGGCATCCATAGTGAAAGTCCCTTGCTTGGAGCTGGTTATCTACTTAGTTTGCCATCTTCAAAAGAAGATGTTTTTTTTGCTGCTAATTCAAATCCAAGTCATTCTACTGAAGCAACGCCTCAACATTGTTGGCAAAGTGCTCATTTGCCATCCTACCCAGAGTCAAATGAGAGGATCAATACCAATTTCATCTCTGTGCGTACAGTACAGAGAAAAGATCTACCAGGCTTAGCTCAAAGACTGGAAGCAAGGGGAAACTTTCGCCTCTGTCAAAAGTGAAAAGTGGTTTTTCAGCATCCCCCGTTTTGTATCTTAGTGACACATGAAAACATTTTTCCACATGATGTCATTGGACATCTGCTCACTCGCAGGAGATGTTAGGAACCAGTGTAAAGAAATGGAAGCAACAAACAGAACGAGACAGAGAGAGACGGGGAGTGAAGAAGATACAGACAGAAAGGCCCTTTATAAATAAAGGGTTGTAGACATTATTAGAAACCAAAAGAAAGTGGGGTAAATCAGGGCAAATAGGGTCGACTGCCTGGTTACAAACTAGTCTCATGTTAAGTGGAAATTAGAACCTTTTAGTGGAGAGAAATTGATTGATAAATGTGATGTATGCCTTTCACTACGCCATTAAATACACAGCATTATAACCACATAATATGATAGTGTGGTTATTACAGTTATTGTGGTTTCTGCGCACACTAATATTTAACATGGTAGAGTGCAGGACTTGCCACAGACCCAACCATAATATCAGCTGTTATATTTTGAAGCGTACTGTGCTCTTGAGAACAGATAAAAGAAACGGGACGTAGCTGACGAAACAATCTCACCACAAGGTCCATTTAGTAGCTGTTCTGGAGCTTTCAATCATATCGCATGATCTTCATCAGCAGATGGAGTAGCCCTTTGTATGCCTGCCATTGTAGATGTAGGGTGAAAATTTGAACATCTACAATATGATTGAAAGCTCCAGAACCAGCTACTAAATGGACCTTGTGGGGTGAGATTGATTTGGCAACTACTGTTTCCAAAATCATGTACTTTCAGTTTTAAAAAGTACTTGTCGGGGGCGGGGGCGGAGGGGTGTGGGGGGGGGGGGGGTTGGACGAGCTGAGGCAAGCCTGTGCTAAGAGTCAGCCATGCTGGCATTTAGCACACCACGACAAGATGAGCCGTTAACTCATAACCCAGGAAAAAAGCCCCTCCGCAGGATATTACAGACTTACAGTATGTTAACATGCAAGGAGCTTACAGGCAACTGCCACACTAACTCACCTTCACGCCTACACACTTCGCCGTATCGAATGACAGATGGATGGGCGGGTTTGGGTTTCATATTTAATCTCGCCAAAGTCTCTCCATGTCTTTCCCGTCATCTCCTTCTCCCTCCCTTATCTAGTTCTCTTTCAACTGCTGTTTTTGGCACATAATTGTTTTTCCACGCTGAATATGAGAAATGTAAGAGTAGAGATTATGTTCGAATACAACTGACATTCTCTGTTTGCTCCATATTGTTTTGTACACTATCGTTCCAGGTTTTTGACATTGGATATGTATTTGAATTGACTGAGAAAATATTGATCCTTTCGCAGATTTGCATGAGAATTGCACAACCCGACTCCTGCAAATATTAATCACTGCTGCACTGTGGCTTCCAGCACAAATATTACGATGATAAATATGACTAATATATCTACGAAGGCAAAATGAACACTGACATTAGCAGGCCATGAACAAGCTGAGCAAAGCTGCCACTAAATTTTAATTTCCAGCATTTTAAATCAGTCATCAACAAGTTCTCATTTGATGTAGAAATATCCACGTGGATAGCAGAGAACACAAGTCATAGAAAAAGTAAACATGCTGTTTACTCTAACAGAACATTAGTCTAGTGCATAAATACTATATTTTACATTTTAAAAAATGATAAAAATTAATTAATGTTGTATACACCAACTGTTCAGGGCCAGACAAACATCTTTGCTACTTGGAGAGATTCAGGAACGTGGCACCGATGTTTCCTGTCTTTATGTTTCGAGACCAAACCCCTTTCCACATCAATCAGTTATGAAAAGCAAACAACAATATCAGGGCTTTCTGGCAAAACTGAGGAAACAGGTCTGCTTTCTATAAACATTCCTCAGAGAGACATGAAGGCTTGATAAGGAAAAAAAAAAAAAAAAAGAAAACAACCTCTCCACCCTCCCATTCGTCTGCTGGCACACACACATCGGGCACATACTTCACATAGTGTTCGCATAAATGCTCAGTCATATGGAAACAAATTGCACTTTTAGTGTGTGTTTTTAATTGATTTAACTGAACTGACTTTAACCTTTTTCACACTGTGTCCTAAACTTTTTCACATTTCATATAACTTTACCGTGAAATTTAAATTCTTGTATAATCTGTAAACAGTCATATTGGGTACATTAGTAATTATAGAGACAACATTTGATAAGTTTTATTATTTTTTACCTTTCACATTTGATGCTTAGAAATGCTTTAAAATTACAGTTTCACAGGATGAAACAGGGAGGAAATGAAGGGCTCATCCATCTTATTTGAGCAGGGAAAACTAAAAAATATGGAAATTGTTGTTATTGGGTTTAACATTCAACTCAAAAAAACATTATCACATCAAATTATGATAAAATGTTAGACAAGATAAATAAGATAAGATAACTGAGGTGAAAAGGAGGGTGATTACAGATTACTTTGCTTTCCAACAACCTCTAAAGTGTCCTCTAAAGCGATGGCATTTTGTCAAACTCCACATCACGTCAAAGAATTAAAGTCAACAACGTGACTTAAGATAAGATATAAACCAATTAGTGTGGTGGTGGAGGTGAAATCTTTAGATATGACATCATGAACCCTTGCTTCTCTCATGCCTCCTGAACAAACACACTGAAAAAGGTCAAAACTGGGACTGTATTCATGCACCAGCTCAGGGTTATAAAAACCATGAAATTACAATATCCTGTTTTTTCTGTCTCTCTCTCTACATATTAAAGGTGCCCTGTGGAGTTCTCTTGTAAACGAACAAAGTTCCTCATAAAACATTTACAAAGCTAATTTTTCTTAAAGGTTTAAACCTGTATTGTTTACATCCATGTTTACATGCTTGCAGTCATCTTTCCCACCTTTGTTGTCACATTGCTGCATTTCTTAATGCTCTACAGCCTCCCACACTTGCTCATGGCCGTGCATGTGCGCTGTCATGCATTTACTCCAAGACGTCCTCCAAATTAACCAACTATGTTAAGGTTATGGAAACATAATGGTTTGGGTTAAAATGTGGACATTTTCGTAAGGTTAGGGGATCTTATTTTAGACCCGTCCATCCACCACAACATCCTCCAACATAACGTCAGCTAATTTCCTCCTTTGTAACAGTGTATCAACATGTAACATGCTTAAAATGCTTCAACAAATCACTTCTGCATTAAAAGGTTTAAATGACTGGTCGGGGACTCAAAGTGTACCTATGTAAACATTGAAAACAGAGGAACCAGCTCTTCCCCCAAACTATTTAGAGGGCAAAAAGAACTCACCACCCTCCAAACCATTTATGAGAAAAGGTTTGAAGATCAATCATCACTCTCTTCTTTACCTTCTCTGCTGTTGGGAACCATTTGGTACACAGGAAAAAATGATGCATGAACTTCTACTTCCAAAGTGAAGATTTATGACTTTGAGCTTTACCAACTGCAAGAGTTCTGATCCCACACAGAGAATGACATTTAAGTAAATTTAAGGCACCTAATATTGCCTCTACACCAAAGTACAATATCCTAGCCTAGTGTTTGGGGGCATCAGGGTATCATAAACTGAAAAAAATCTATAACTAATCTATAAAACTCTCCACATGGCCTAAACGTAGAAAAAAATTCAGCTGAGTTTTATTGGAGGAGCCACATTCAATAAGCATCATTTTGCTTTAAAGGCAAAATAGGTCTGTGTTTGTGAGATGGTGCCCTGGAAGGGTCAAATAAAGCCTTCTACTTGGTTTCTATACTTCAGCGAAAACATATTAAAATGTGACAGTTTGGCAACTGATAAGGCAGCTATCTTGATGTTGTCACGGCAAATGAGAAACAATGACATTTGATAATAAAAAATGTAAAGCCTCAAACTAAAAGGCCATGTCAAAGACCGGGAAAGAGAGAAGAGTGGTAGAACCCCCCACCCTACCCCCCTTCTTTCTCAATGCATTCCTTAACTATGACAAAACAAAGAAGGGGTCAATATACCAGGCAGCTTGATTGCAAGTCATTTAAAAGATTGGCCATCATTAAATGTCTCACTATAATGTCTCTCTTCTTAGAGGTATTATAAGGAGTTCCTCTATTTAAGGGGTATTAGTGTATGAGGGTCTGCAGAAAGCATTTGTCTGAGTGTGCTGGCACCACTGAAAGCCAAATGGGGAGAAACAAGGGTTGTAAGCAAGATTTTAAATGGAAACCAACAAAATAAAACGCTAGATTCAAACAGCTTTCTAGCCAAAGAAAAAATGGGTATGACAGACTATATTTGAGGCACAATTTTGGTCTGAGTGAAACACCAGTTTGAGTTGTAGCACAAAATAATACCAAACAATAAAACTGAAAAAGTGACATCAGTTCTGAGAGGATGAATGGGCATGATTTAGTCCAAGTGGGTGGGCTTTCTCATGTCTTTATGGTACTGAGTTGTTGCAGCGTCCAAGCAATAAATTCTAAAGGGGTCCACTGTTCATTTTAACAGCAACATTAGTCTCCGGATATGTTCCTTCATACACTCTTTAAACACCTTCCTCTGGGTCTATGACAGCAGTTTCTCATACGAGCCAGGCGACCTGCTAAGTAACTACTATAAGTGAAACATTATGACACCCTCGATATGAAATATTAAGCTTTTACTGTGCCCTCATTGGAAATTATTAATTACACTAAAAGCTCAACTGTAAGGCATGATGCTTTGGCACAACTGTAGATTATTTATTTTGCTAATGTATGACAGTATGTGCCAGCAGGGTCCAGAGGACAAAGTGTGTATAAAAAACAAAATGTTTTTTATACACATTTTTTACTGCAACACATATTGCTGCAGTGCATTTCGTGAGGGCATAGCAAGGCCCAACAATACATCATTTGTATAACATTAGAGGAGATATGCATTATGCCATGTATTGATTCATCCTTTCATCCATATTATGCAAACTTTGTACTTGAGCATAACATTGAGTGAATGCTTAAAATTGTCTACCTGGCTTATATCACAAAGTACCTTCATGCCTTTGAATCACCTTGCCAATGTCAAGATTTCTATCTATCTATCTATTAATGGGGAGAGGAGATAGAAAGAAGAAGAAGAAATATCAGTACAGTGAGTTTAAAAAACAAAAGAGTCTACGGCCATGCTAGCGGCTCTGCAGCTGTACTTCCACACAGCGGTGATTGCTCACATGCTCACAATGACGATGCTAACATGTTGGTATTAGCAAGTATAATGTTTAGCATGCTAACATCTGCTAATTAGCTCTAAACAAAGTACAGCTGAGGCTGATATGAATGTAATTAGTTTTGATGGTATTTGGCCATAAACCAACTGCTGGACAAATTGAAATTCTGTCCAGTCTAATCAAAAGTTAGAGAACACCAAAGTTATTATGATTTATTTTGTGGGAACAATGAATGTGTACCGAATTTCATGGCAATACATCCAATTTTTGATAAATTTCCCCCAAAAACCGCAAATTTTAACCTGATGAAGACGAAAAGTCAGCGGATCACCAAAGTCTTTTAAAATACATCGTCTAGGGACCATAAATGTATGTTCAAGATGTTGTGCTAATCCATTCAGTAGATGTTAAGATATTTCACTGGATAAGTGACCTGCCTGTGGTGCTAGAGGAAAGAGATCACCAAAGTCATTGGGTTGAGCACCATTCACATGTCTGTACAAAATTTCATGGCAATCTGTTGTGGAGATATTTCAGTTTGGACCAAAGCGGTGCACCAATATTGCCTTCCCTAGAGTCATGCTACTAGATGGCTCAAAATGAGTGAGGAGGAGTGAAATAAAGGTTTTGGCCAAGACTCGACCAGCTATGCCTTCCGTGGTTTATGTGGTGATGTGAATTGAACAAAGCTTCCAGTCCTATAACAGGAGTTTTTAAGACAGACATTTATCAAAAACAAGTACTTTGCACTGTCAGCCTGTTCTGTAATAATGAGAAAAAAGATGAAAACCTGAACCAAACAAAAGCCCCTTTCTGTTTTACAATACATGGTAATAATAGAGGTTTGCTTTGTCTGTAAGGAATGACACACACATACACAAACTACAGGGGTATGCAGACACACACACCCAGGAAGGATTACATCAGCAGAGGAGCATGAGAATTCATGCTGGTGGTTTTTATGGTCCATGGACCACTGCCTTATCCCTTCTCCCAGAAACACACGCACACGCACAGTCACTCAACACACACCTTCCCAAACTGCCTAAACCTTTCTACGTCCCTCTCCTGGCTGGATGTGTGGTTGTGGTTATGCATCTATCATGAGTTGCCTGAAGGAGAGACAGGGGGTTGACTGGAGCACTGCTTCCCTGGCAGCTAGTAATGATGAAAAATGTCTACTCTGAAATCCAGTCCGGCATGGGCTCCCTGCCAGTGGATGTACGCCATTCCCACACAACCAGGAGCCATGGGTAATGCCGTTGTCCAAGCAGGACAGTTCTGTGTTACATTTACATTGGCCACTGCTTCCAAGGAATTTGGGAATACAGTGACGTACTTTTTTCACACTGCATACAGGAGCGGGCATGAACAGTGTGGCTCCGGGTTACTCATTATACAAGTTATGACAAATTTGATGTCAAACATCGTATTTTTTTGGAGAAATATACAGAAGATTTGTTGCATTATGATCTAAACCGAAGAAGAACAAAAGGGCATTCTGTTCACTGGCAGTATAATCAGAAATATTCCTCAGCCCAAACCACCAGGGGCCCCAAAGGTCAGTGCGTGTCAATTAGTTGCACATAATTGGCAAGACTGAGGTACAATATCAACTAAGGTGGGTTCTGCATTATTACTGAATCTTTGGCCCTGTGCACTGTACTTGATGGGACCTTGGAAGCGACGGGGAACATAAAGTACTAAATGCAAAGTGGGCAGAAGGTGTTTTGGAGGGTCAATAGGGGCCCAACAGCAAAACTTTGCCCTGCAAGTGGTGCCATAGCTATCTAACAGCTCTGTTGGACTGCAGTACATTAATCCTTATTTCACAGAGTATAATGTGGTATTGAATCTAGGTGCCCACACCGACAGGGTCGGCAGGGAAAATCTCAGTTGTCCGCGTACAGTGCTACCTTGCTGATGTGTTTAAGAATATGTTCTATGTTTTTGAACTATGCCCTTATTCTTTTTGCAATTTTGCAACTTTTGCAATTGTATCTACTCTACGTGCTAAAAATTCAGGTTTTCTCATGCCGGGGGCGATGTTTTCTGTGTAACAACTTTTGCAAGGTGCTATTGTGAAACAGTGCGGGTGAGTTCATGGCTGCAACAACACTGAAATCTCAGGAACACACACACACACACACACACGCTCTTTCTCTCTTACCTGCAAAACACACATATAAATGCTTGTTGTCAGATTCTGTCTCAAACTGAGAAGAGAAGAGAAGAGAGGAGAAGAGAAGAGAAAACTGAAAACAAGAGGAGACATACACCACCACTGTCATTCCAGCTATGACCATGGGCCACCAACCACAAAACATGGTAAGCCAAGGAGACCACACACAGACACAAGCCCAGCAGAAACAAGCAGTGCCTTACATTAAATAAACACATACAAAGTCTACACTAATACAACAAACAAGAAAATATGATTTGTCTCTTCCTAGCTTGCACACTTTTCCACATTCCTGTCATCCGGTGAACATACAGTAGAAGCAGCCCAATGTACTGTGCAAACATGCAGACACTAATACTACTGTAATCACTCTTTCACACACACATATTGATACACATGCACACATACACACTTGTACATCTGCTAAATAAATGCATATGTAAAAACGGAACAAAAATGCCAACATACTGTACAGTGCCAACTCACACCACACTAGTACATCACCTATGCCAGGTCAAATACATCCCTGACCTGAAAACACGTACATCTGAGAGCACTTAAAGCTTTCTCTGTCTCCCATCCAATCAAGCAAATCCACAATGCGGAGACCTTGCTGTGAAACAGAGCACAGCACAGCCAACACTCGGGACAGCCAGGAGCTCAAATACCAGACAGGCAGCGGCTCTTTCCCCCTCTCACAAACCACGCTCCTTACCTGAAACACTGCGGTGGCCATCCTGTCTGTGTGCCTCACTTTCACTTTTTGGTTTCCTTTTTGGTGCGGCTGTGTTTTAGTGCTGCATTGTCCTTTTCCTCTCTCCCCCCCCCCCCTGTTGCAGAGGTTTTCCCTGCGCTCCGTCCAGATGGCTAAAGCTAAATCCACTCACTGTTACCTTGGTGCAGCGCGGGGCTGGAGGAGTGTACGACTGTGCGTGAATGTGTCAGAGGGAGAGAGAGAGAGAGAGTTGGTGTCTGTGTTTCAGGCTCCAGGCTAATAGGTCTGGCTAGTCTCTCCCTCTCTCACTCCTCCTCCTCCTTGAAAATGAGCATAAAAATGTCTAAAGAGTCTTAATGTGAGCGCGAGAGTGGGGAGAAGTGCAGCCAAAGGAAAATCTTAACATCCCACAACTGGAAACAGCGCAGTGCAGCACTCAGCGCTGAATAAGCAGGCAAAGTCTGGCTACTGGCTATAGCTATTTCCCTCTCTTTTGCTGCCTGGGTTTTCTCCTCCCTCTTGTTCAGTCCATTTTCACCCTCCTCCCAAACAGGGAGCCACATGAGTAATGAAAAAAGAGAAAAAAATATTGAACTGAATTTCCCAGGGAGATCAGGGGGAATGGGACTTGAGCTCGGGAAACAAAAGCACAGCCCCATTCTTTCTCACTTTTTCACACACACACATACACACACTCCTTCTCCTTCCTCATAAGCTCATTCTTCATTCTGTCCTTGTTATCAGCTTCTCAAGTTACAGGTTAAATATGAGTCCCCCCCTCCTTACACTCGCCTTTTCTGTCTCGTTCCCTCTCTCTCTTTGACTTTCCCTCTTACACACACGCACACACACACACACAGAGATACTCACACACTCAGTCTACAGCTGCAACGAGGGAGAAAGTACCATGAATGAATCCATTGACTTGATAACAACTCAAAGTCAAACAGTGTCAACAGCAGTGAGGAGATACATACTTATCAGTCACCAACACAGTACAGTATGTCTTTCAGTTCCTGGTGCCACTAAATCATGTTGACTCCAAGAATAATATTCTGTGTTAATATGTTGATATAATCAGATATGAATGTTAAGTAAAGACTAAAAACTGCAAACATGCACAACATTATACAGTACAGTATTGCAAAGTGCAAGAGGTCAGTTGAAAGTTATTGTTACTGTTGTTTACTGTTCGATTACTGGCCCTTTTAATTTGTTCTTAATTAAGAAACAATATACATTTAAAAAATGACCTGGAATGCATGCAACCAACTTTTTATTTCAAATTTGCTACAATCGTATTTGTAAAAACCGTCATTTATAAACATGCTCCAGATTCTTACATCGCCTAACTTCTCTGAAGATATATACATATTCAATAATAACCATTGATGACAGGCTTTTTGTGGGGTTTTCCTATAACAGCAAAGCAGCTTCTTCAATCACTCGACAAGGCTCATAGCTTAGACTAAAACATTCTGCCATCAGCTGACTTAAAATAGTCACTGCAGCTTTCAGGGTCAGAAAAGTCAGAGATCAATAGAGTTGTCGTTCTCTCACATAAATGCCTTTAAAACTAGTAATCACTCAAGCCAGCGTCTTTTTCAGTGTCACATTGTGACAACCAACTGTTCTCTTCTCATCCTCCCAATGAGATCCTTCATATATGTTATCAATCCATCTGTAATTTTGTCATCCTGATTTTTTCCACACTGTCTTTCTGTAATTTTGCTATCTGGTCTATTCAGTACACTAAACATCTATTACACGTCTGTCCACCCTGAAAGACGGATCCCTCCTCTGTTGCTCTTCCTGAGATTTATTCCATTTTCTCCCTGTTAAAGGTTTCCTTATCTGAATCAAGCGTCTGAGGATAGAGGATGCTGTTTTACTGCACAAATCATAAAGCCTCCGGAGGAACATTTGCGATTTGTGATATTGGGTTGCATAATTAAAATAGACTGACTGATTGAAATTTGTATATAACCCCCAAACCCCACCTTACCCCCAGTTACTGTATGTTGGACTTTTGGTCAACAATATAGCAACATGTATACCATTTAGCCATTTAGCTTTGGCGATGAAATAAAAACAACACCGTCCACGTGATCAGAATACTGACTGTTGTGGTTAAAAATATTCCCCCAGGCATCTTTTGACCATTTTGACCAAGTGTGTTTGTAGGTTTGGAGGCTGGGGCATTAAAACAGAAAGACTACAGAGATTTCCTGTGTTCTTGTTTAGCAGTGATTGCTGCCCTGAGGGAACGAGGCTGTGCTTACAGTAGGATTGTCAATTAACACTCACACTGATGACATGTTAGCCTAAACGAAATAGTGGATTTATTTCAATTGTCCTCTCTGGTTCACCAGAGGTATCAACAACTTCTGTAAACAACATGTTTGTTCTACAATGCTTAAGACTGAAGTTTGTTCAACTTTTCCTGAAAAGTGACAATACTGATAATAGACAATCTGACCTAACAAACATTTCAGAATCTAACAGGGCAGGAATTCCCGGAACAAACAAACCCAACCTGAAATCATGATGATAGCAAGGTAGTTCTAAAGTATAGTAGTTCTCACAGACGTACAGTAAGCGTTGTGGTATTTCAACTCGTTTCCTCAAAAGCTATGATCCAGTAGCAGACAAAGGGACATTACTGAAACACGTGTGGCACAAATTTGTACCACATTAACTATTATTCCACAACATGGAAAGAATGGCCGCTATCTTTGATCTCACTCGAAAGTAATTACATGGAAGGTAGCTCTAAAGGTAACACCTTTTGCTGAAGTCATGTTCACCAGATGTCGTCTCAGTAAGCGTTATTTAATTCGCTATTAATGACAAGGGCCGGGAAATCAGGAAGGAAGGGCTGCCAGAGAGGCGACGTATGGTTTATGGTAACAAAACAACATGCTTGTTTATGTGAGATACACACACCTTTTATGGAGGGACCAGGTTGAACTGTGGGAAGCAGGAATTCCCCTTGCTTCTTGGTGTCTATGTTTGTCCATGTGGGAATGAGTTAGAGCTTTGTGTTTCCACACTCACTGCAATGCAATTATGCATCTATATGTTAGGGGTTGTAAAGCATGGGAAAGTTATCTGCCTGTTTTTGAAACTAATATGTTCTCAGTCTGGTCTTTTTCCTGTGTCTTTTATTACCTTCCCAATCCCGTGACTGCTGTCTATAATCATTTTGACGTTGCCGCAGACAACCATCAGATTAGCCAAGCAACGCCATGCCAACAACTTTTTTTTTGCTCATTTTGTTCTAGCAGGGCCATGTATGCAATAACTTGAGAAAAATGTCATTCCTAGTAAGTCAAATCACTGGACTGTTGACAGGCCTCTCTTTAACATCATCATGAATCCTTCCTGCTGGTGACTGGACAAACGCACCTCTCTCAGAGCTGTCTTTTCATGTTCAATTTGACTTTTCTAACTGGAAAAACACAGTGGCTGTTTGAGCGAAAAGCAAACACACAAAGATCAATTGTTTTGTGCTGATTTCACAATGAGGACAGCGAGAGAACGAGACAGGGGCAGGAGCAGTTCAAATGAAAGATGAACAGACAATAAGACACAAAGAGAGGGAGGGACGTAGAGGGAGAGAGCTTTCACAAGTCTGACTCAGGCTTTCCCAAGCAACAGCCGAGCCGAGCAGATCACTGTCCCCCAGAGTCCAGTGGAACGTTTCACCAACGCCCACTCAGCGTACAGACCAGATTTAACATGGATTTTTTTCCTGGATGGTCACGATTAAGCGGCAAGAGCTCAGACACAGTGAAGCAAACATAGGACGGAAAAGTTGTCACTTTGGCTCAAAGCAGTGACTTGAGATATATGGGTGGGAAGCTTGAACTCCTTCTGCATGTAATGAGGAGGTGTCCAACAGCAAGGCATTTTACACAGCTGTTCCAGCAGTCAGGAACACTCAGTGATGCCAGAAAAGAGGATGCATGCTCAGCAAAAGCTCTTTGGATGAATAAAGGTTTAAAACATGTTTTGTTGGGCAATTAATTAAAATCTCATGTTATTTATTAGATTGTATGTTCTACAAGGTCCTCTACAAGGCTCCTCACTTGTTTCTACCATTGCCGACTTCTGCATGGACTTGGCCAATTGTTGACATTCTTTCCAGCAACTCCTGATTACTCCATCATGTTAAAAGCTGGGTGTTCCTGTTTGTTTTCTCTACTGTATCTATGCACATGTTACTAAATATATGGCTAGAAGCCACAGCTCCTTGTGTAAGCCATTCGCTCATGCACTGGGACGAGGGGAGATGACAGATGATTGTTTTTGGTTTCCATGAAGCTCACAAATCAGGGAACCTCTGTTTTCATTTTCGCAGCACAAAATCCTTTTGTACGCTCATTCTATTTGAGCTCGAGCAGATAATAACTACAGGATCTTTGTTTAGAGAGTCAAAGTTAAAGCTGCATTAATCAATATACTTATGTTAACAATGGTTGAAATTAATACAGACGGGTGACAAATTAAAGGAAACACTGACATGAAGTGTCTCAGTAAGGTGTTGGGCCACCACACGCTGCCAGAACAGCGTCAATGCGCTTTGGCATTGATTCTACGCTCTCTGGAGCTCTACTGGAGGGATGAACACCTTTCTTCCAAAAGATATTTCCTGATTTGGTGTTTTGATGATGGTGGTGGAGAGCGCTGTCTAACACATCGGAGGATAGAAATGTAATATGAATAAATGATAAAGATGAAATGGATAAAGGTGATCACTCAGAACAACTTTGTATAGATTTGCAGTGACCCTTCCCTCTAAGGGGACAAGTGGACCCAAACCATGCCAGCAAAATGCCCCCCACAGCATAACAGAGCCACCAGATCCCCCCACTGTAGGGGTCAAGCATTCAGGCCTGCACTGTTCTCTTGGTGGACGCCACACATGCACTCGTCCACTTGCTGAGAATATGATGGAGGATGACTCATCTGCCCATATCACTTTTTTCCACATCTCTGTAGACCAGTGCCTATGGTTTTTGCACCACTGAACTCTAAAATCTGCATTCATCTTTGTAATGAGGGGTTTACGCACTGCAACCCTACTATAATATCCCTCTCTATGTAATTGTCGACGGACTGTTCTTGCTGACACAGTCTGATCACGTCCTGCATCGACATTCTCGGTCACCTGAGGAAGAGTTGCTCTTCTGTTTTTCCTTACATGAAACTAAAAACACAAACACTAAACAGGTAACATAACTAAAAGAAAATCTGATTCTTTAAGAGCCCTCAAATTAGAGAGCATATGATTCATCCCGTGTTTGTGTTGTTGTGGTGTTACTGCAATCGCTTTCTGTCATACAGAGGAGGGCAGAAAGGCAAGCATGTGTTCTGTCCTGTGACTGCTAATTCAATTAGCTTCAGAGCTGTTGGCTGGCTCTGTATTTGATCAGACTAGGAGCTGCTCACTTGAAAATACAGCACATACAGATGCCATGGCAAGGACCCAAGGGAATATTGTGATTACTATCCCAGCCCATCTATTTCCTACTACAACTACTACCTACTACCTACTACTACCCCGCTCACCAACCGTCAAAATGATATGACTTTCATATGGCTTTGTGCATGTTTTCTTAACAGGAGTTCGCCCCCCCCCTCTACTGCTCCCCCCTCCTACTGTAACTCCCATTTCTCATTCTCTGCAGGGCCACCACCACGTGGAAAAGGAAGCAAGTTGTTAATGTTGTTACTGGGATTCAAAACCATGCCGACATCTTTAAAACTTCACCTAACTTGAGGTTTTTTTAAGGCCTGCAGTACTTGACAGTAAAAGAACAAACTGTTGCGCCTCTCTATTAATGACTAGTTTATCTCACGCTTTATGGAGTTTGCTCAGTGATTACATTTTCAGTCCCAGAGTGGCTAAAACTTATACTAAAGCCTTCAGGCCAGCATTTGCATGAAAGCAATATCAGTCTGTGGCAACAAACGTGGATTTGTAGTGAATTTTCTGCATCCTTAAAGAGGTTTGATTACTGACATACTGTTTTTTCATTAACTGGGGTTGTATTTTGCACACAATTTAAATGGCAGCACTTTCTAAGAAATACCATATAACATAAATAGACTAGACGTAAGTTAAGAGCTTAAGTCAAGTCTAGCCTGAGCAGAGATGTATGAACATTCAACAGGAATGAAAGTCAAAACCACCTGATAGCAGGAATTCACCCTGCTGCTGTAAGCAAAACACTAGAAATCCTCTTGTGTCCGTTCTCACCAGTGCCAAAGCTACAGTACTGTAAAGTCTACTGTGAAAAAGCTTTGCTGGTGCTGTGCAGCAGTGACACAGCTTCCAATTAATGCCTGTGTGATAAATCAGCCCAGGAGCAATGTGTGGTATCTGAAGGAAATTGCTGGAACAGAGGATGAGGTTAACATGCCAAATGATCCTGACAGCTGCTGCTACGGCTGAAGGGAAAGGCTATACGAGACAGAATGAAGTTTGAGGACAGAAGAAAACTTCCTGGGTCATTTCTGTCCAATTACTGTATAAATGTAGTCATAGACACCAAGCTTGAAGTATTGGCATTAGTGCTGAAATGATTAGTTGAGTAAGAGATCATCAATTGATTGTTTAAGTCAGTTATTAAGCAACAAGACTAAGAGTCTACAGCCATGCTAGAGGCTCCAGCTGTACTTGGGCAGTGATGTTTTGAGCTAAATGCTAATGTTAGCATTCTAACATGCTCACAATAACTGTGCTAACATGCTGGTATAATGTTTATCATGTTCACATTTAAGTTTAATGTGTTAACATGCTAAAATTAGCTAATTAGCATTGAACACAAAGTACAGCTAAGGCTGATGGGAATGTTTTTTTTTTTTTAAGGTTTTGGTCAAAATAATCGACAGATTAATCGATACTGAAAATAATCGTTAGTTGTATTGGCCAAATTTAAATTTTAGCCTGATGATGGAGTTATATGGAAAGTGAAGGATCACCAAAGTTATTGCTATTAATCCTGAAGAGAACATGAATGTCTGTTAAATCACAAATGTCAACCCAGTGGTGGCACTAGTGGAAGTCAGGGTTCAGCAAAGTCATGAGGATTCATCATCTGGGAACCATGAATGTCTGTACAAAATTGGGATTCAACCTTGTTCTTGCAGTTGAAGGATGTTTTTTCTACATGACTACATGACTACATGACTTTGTACATGAAGCTACTAGTGATGACCAGACAGCCACTGTAACCTTCCACAGTTATAAATCCAAGTGGTGCTCACCAGGTGAGGGGACGACCAACTGCAAACCCAATGCACCCTGTCAAAAACGCACCTCACATGTGTGCAGGTGTTTGGATGTGTCAAAGACTTAAGAGGCAATAAATAATATAAAATATATGGTCTGCCTCAGCTGCACCGAGTACTTTATATCTCCAGATGATCGCTCAGAAATGTTAAAAATGTCAGAAACAGCAAACATGCAAACAGTGCAAGAATGACTGCTTGTTTAAACTCAGTGGTATGTAGTTTTAACCAGAAACTTCCTGGAGGGGAGTACGTTTAAGTAATTCATCACAAATGTACAGGTATATATGTAACTAGAAATCAGAGCTGGGGGCATTGGGCTACATTGTTGGAAAAGTGCTGCAATTATATACAATTATATAGGGCCTACAGACATGCATTTTTTTAAATGATCTACTATAAATCCCCGATTAAAGTCTCTCCTCATTTCATTCATGCCTTCTAAAATGTTTCTATAGCTCTCATTTGACAAGCATGAAAAGATTCAAAGAGAATTAAGACCCAGTGTTAGTAAGGCTGCTACCACATTCAGCAATACAACAAAGATATTTACAGCTTTTGAGCAAAATGAGGACATATCCATCAGCAAGCTGCAAGCAACATATTCCTAACTGAAATATGTTGTACTCAGTGAAAGGAACTATGGGGGTCACAAATAACAAATCTGAAATAACAAAAACACACAGTGGAAGCCAGCCACCACAAAAAGAAACACGTGATTCTTCTCCAGACTTTCAAAACATGCATTCTGTGAATTTCAGGAACAGGGAAAAAAAGAAAACAAATGCTTAATCATTTTGGAGAGGAGGGGAGACTGAAAAAATAGTGGAGTGAGGGTGTATACGTGTTCTTCCACGTTGCTTTCGCAGACCTCCTTCCTCATTAACGGTGGAACATGGTAGTTTCCTTCTCAAAACACACTTGACAGGCAATAGAGGATCAGTGAAATCCAATGGGCTCTACTTAGCACCTCAGCTTATTCCTGACCTTAAGTGCTACGAGCCCACAGTATAGAGGAGAGTAAGGGAACTGACATCTATTGATTTCCAAAAATGATCAGGTGAGCAAGCATGATTAAAAGTAAAGGTGTACAGTATGTGAAATTGTATGAAAAAAAAACAAATTTAAGAGGCTGCTGATAGATACCATCACACCAGCAAGATCCTTCATTACTATGAGCAAACAGTGTAGTTTATTTTGAGAGAATCCCTCATATTTGACATCCTGCCTTCTGGTCAGAGATACAGGTTTTTGTTTATGCCAAGTGCTCCTAATTCTAATACATTATAAACTGCCTCTTGATTAAACACACAGTTTAGCACTTTATTTTTCTCATTTCTGTTCTTCGTCTTGCGGTTTTCCTCGTTTTTAACATACATCCATATTATCTCAACTGTATGTATAGTACCGGCACTTTTAATCTCTTTTATTGTCTCGGTGTGTTTTTATTGTGTTTATGCTTTCATGGTTTTTGTTTTCATGCTGCCTTGCTGCAAAAAGAATTTCCTCTTGTGGCACAATAAAGATCTGAACTGGACTGAACATACATCTTCTTGGTAACATAAATACTCACTCGACTACCAAATGTGGCCTTAAATGCCCAACAAATGCTCTATTTCCTCCTGTTTGAATAGCATTTGCTAAGAACTGCAGTATCCAGCTGTTTTAGGAAATTACTTGGCTTTGAAACTATTTGTGATCTTCTTTTAAAGATTTTCATCTTCAGTAGGAAAGAATGGGCTGGGTGCAACAGACAGGGCGTAGGGCAGTCATAAAGTATTGAGAGATGTAACATGTTGGACTTTCATGGGTCTTTAATGGGATCTGACAGTAAGAAAAATACAGAATAACACAGGCCTTATCCTTTAAGTCGAAGAGGTTTGTGTCTCTGCCATAAACAACAGTATGTTTATATTATATGTCAGGCAGAAAAGGGAAATCGTTTGACTTTGTCACAATGTCAGCCAATTCCTAGTCTCACATTTGTGCTTGTGTGCTTTTTTCCCTGCCATGCACTAACTCTCCTGTCGTTTCAGATCGTGCCACCCTCACCTGCCCTGAGGTTACCCCTGTTTTCCCACCATTCACCATCATCTGATCTTCCCCACCCACCTGTTCCCACTTCCCCATCAGCCCGGTAGCACATATACTGGCCTGTTTCCATTCATTCATTCATTCATTCATTCAGATTGCCATTTTCTCAGCCTGTAGTTTTGCCTGTTTTGACCTCTTGGCCTGCCTGTTTGAGTTGTTTCAGTTCTCTTGTCTGCTCCCCTCTTGGACTAGTTTGTCTTTTTGCCTCTGCCTGTCTGGTTCTAAATTTTGCCTGTTTTTGAGTAAAGCTGAGCTTTTTACCTTTTTGTCTTACTTCTGAGTCGTGCTTTTGGGTTCAAACCTTGTTTTACTGAGCCATTAGAGAAATGCTTTACTGCGCAAAACAGGAAGAGGGTGCTATCAATGTGTGAAAGAATAGACTGTATGGGTCACTGATGAAGGGTTAAAATGCTAAATTAAATAATTCTACTATAGCCGTGACTGCATTGTTAACAAACAAATACATGACAGGGAACTTTTAGCAAATCTCCTTATGTTGCATTCTTGAATGGTACAGTAGGTGCAGGGTGGGAGCTTCTATCACGGCTGCTACTATAGTTTACTGTATGTCTGAGGCTGAAATTAGCGTGAGCAGACCAAGACCACTCTTAAGAAGTGTGAGGTTTTACCTTTCCTTAATGTTTTCACAGTGCTATATCAGGAAAGTCCCAGACATCCTGCCTCTCCATTTTTTAATAAGGGAATTAAGTTTTAGCAAAGGAAGAGGACAAGTGAAAGAGTCAGAGAAACAGAAATGGGCAGATACTGTACACTATACTGTGTTCACTGCAAATTAACAACAATTAGAATACATTTACTTACAATTACAATATTTATAATTACTCTTGTCTCTACTTCCAGGATGATGTAATACGCTCTTTGTGGCTCTTTCCTGTCGTCACCTACTAGTGAAATTTTACTGACAAGATTTAAAGCATTTTTCACATCTAGTTACGAGCAAACACACATTAGGGTGGGGTACATGCACATGTTCACACACACATACTGTACACAGGTCTGACCATTTGTTTGCAGTTGCCAGGTTAAATATGGGCCACATATTATGTTCCCTTATCTCGAGACAGAGATTTATAACTGTAGAGTGTACTTGGGATAACTGTTGTCCTAAACAAAATTATTATAAAAAGTTTAAATTCCTAATATGTAAGATCATACAGTATATGACTGACAGTACATAGAAAAGAGCTGTATCTCTTTTTTTAAATAAAGAATTCATAAAAATGCACCCAACAGTCTCTTAGGTCTGACTGTGTGCTGATAGTGATCACAACTGACCCTGTCGCGGTCACTCCCTTGTTTTTCATCTCACGCTAGTTAGCAAATTGCTTCCTGCCAAAGCTATGACATTTTCAGTTGAAATGTTTAGAAAAGGAAATGCTGCTCTGATTTTTAGAGATGGACGGTTTCAGTTTTGTATATATAGACACTGGAAGTATGTTCTGGACACTGAGCTCTAGAGGTTTAATGTCTCCTCCCACAAATGTGACCTCTGGTTCCTGAAATTCAAGTATGTTGTGTACAATTTCATTCATCACACTTTGTTCTTCTACAGCAACATAAAAGTTTGAGTGGGTTGTTGTGAAAACAGAGGAAAAATGGCAACTCTCTGATTAAGGCCTGTATTGTACAACCAATTTACAGTGTAATTGTTTATACCAATGGTGGACGAGTAAGTAGGTACAGAAACATACATGTAATACAATATTAGAGTAGGTACCTGTTTGTTAAAAAATACTTACAGTATAAATCCTAGCTTGTTACCCCCTTTATTCCCTAACTACACATCTTGTACCGAGCTGTGATTTTTTCACTGACCTCACAATTCAATTACATCACCTGTCAACGATTTTCAATGCATCATGGGTGAAAACGGCTAACGTGGTTCCTCAAGTTCGTTGTATTACCAAAGTATTTAATTTTTGTGAGGCAGATTTTGCACACAGCGTGCGTCTTTTCCAGGTCGTGCTTCCCAGTAAGTTCATAAAATCCTGGGTGCATTTTTTTATCACTTGCTGCCGATCTCTGCCATGTCACCCAACATATAAATGTAATGTTAGCCTAATGTTCACCCACATTTCAATGCAAGACAGCGACGTTGCTTCTGGAAGGTAACTTTACAACTTTATTGTCCAGCCGAGGCAAAATGAATTATCCATAACTTCTGCATTTGGTGAAACACTTTCAAATGGAAGTAACCAAAACAGCTGATGTGGAAAAGATCCAACTGAAATAATCTATGAACCTCTATCTTTAGTTGGCATCTGAAACGCCCTCCCACCACACCTTTCCGACGTTAGAAATTGGGGTGCTCTGCGTCCGACAATTCTTCAGACTTTCCAAAACCAACAATCTGACATGCACAAGTACTTCAACATGTACTTCCATCACTTTTACAATCAAGTGCAAGACCGTGAATGCCTTGGAGAAGAGAGGGTCCAGACTACAAAAGCAAAAGACAGAGTTCTTGAAGAGAGATCATTTGTCTTCAGTCCGTCAGACGTGGTTGGACAACATGTTGTACAAACTAATTTTTTTCAAGCATATTGAACCCCTTAGGATTGCACACAATGCTAACTTGACAATTCTCATGCAACTTATTGACTAAAACTTTGCACATGACAACAGATTTAAGATTACATAATATTAAAAATATTACACAACATTATTCCTCTGAAGTTTGCTGTCCTTGTGCTAAGCAGCACCTCTTTCACTGTGTGAAACAGACATTTCCACAGCTCAGCATTAGATTTAAAAAAGCTCAACAACGTCTTTCCAGAGAGAATGTCTCTGTTACTCTGGACAGCCCACACACCTTGCAATAGACAGTTTTCACTGGAACTACTTTCTCTCATAAAAATAGTCTCGATGAAAGCTGTTGACAGCGACACTGACACTAGAAAGACATTTTGCTGGTGATTTTTAAAAAAAGGATTTTTCAATGCTGTGAGCACCACAAATGGGGTGGAAGCAGAAATCTCAGCGACAGACATCCCCAAACCTGGGCAAAAAACAAAACAAAAAAAACAAAACAATTTGCACACCCAGACACCAGGTACAATAAGTGAGAAAAGATGCTTGTTTGTTATTTGGGTAAACGACCCACTAAACTCATATTTATTGGCCTTTTCTGTGCTTAAAGTTACAATATCGCTATGCAGGGACAAATGAGAAAGGTGGTATGAATTCGGCATATCAATTTCACTCCACTGTAGGTTTGTCCTGCATGGCCAAAGCCCCCACCTCGTATTTAGTGTGGCCTGTCTGTCCTCCACCCCTGGCATTTCCTGTGAGTAAAAGAGGGGAGTGGGCAAAGCTGGCGACTAGCACCTATTTTAATAATGGATACCAGATGAAGGGTGTGTATATACATAGGTGCACATATGTGTGTGAAAGTGTGTGCATGTGTGCTGCAAAACCTCCAGTTAAACCCACAGTTTTACCTTTAAACACACAACTTCCCCTCTCTAACAACCCTGCAGGAGCTTCAGCTTCACACTGTTCTCCCTCCCGTTTTCTTCTACGTGCTCTGTGACTTTCCAGAACAACATGAATCAAGCGACGGCTCCATCCAGAGGTCTTTTATTTTTAGACGAGGGGCGATCTTCAAGACACAAGAGTTCATCCAATCTAAACACATTCTGGTACATAGAGCACTTGTTTAGACATTCTTAAGATTTTTTGCAGAACATAAACTCCTCAAAGTCCACCTACCCCAGCATCTGCATGTACAGTATATACACACACACACACCATGAAGAGTAGCTGACTCCACCTAAAAATAATATTTCCTCCCCATAAGCTTGCATGCATTTTAAAGGGCAAGTTCAGATGGTTTAGGAGCATCTCTCATGTACTTTTCCACGTGGAAAGCAACATAATAAATCTGCTAATAACTTTCAAACATGGCATTTTTAGTTCCTTTTTAGTTTGTGTGAATTTTTCAAAAATGGTTTGATTCTTACCTTTACTTCGCATTTCTTGTGGCAAGCTATCCGGCACACTGGAGAAAACAGAAAAAGAGAAAATTAAAATTAACTTCACACTTGGTAAAAATCTCCTAAATGCTCAAACACTGCGGTCAGGTATGAATCATGACTTTGTGTAGTTATCAAGGAGGTATGACAATGTTCCTTTAAATTCCACAGAGTGTTTGTTCTGTGTTCAAAGTCAAATATCATCTTAGCAGGTTATTAGCAGGTTAATGCTGCTCAGTGTTAGGGTCGTGCTCTCTGTCAAAGGCTTAATTCATTATTTTGAAAGACTCTGAAACACTAAAAGATATCTGGCATCTGTGTAGTTTAATTTAATTATCTTTGGGATTACAATGAGTGGAGTATCTTCGTGCCAGCCAACATATAACAGATCTCTGTTAAATGATAACTTACAACATAAAACTTATTTTTCATTCGCCGCACCATAACAGAGCTTCACAGACAGCAACACAGATGTTCCAGAGAGATGATTATCAAGACAGTATAGACACAACTTAACTGCACACAATAAAGAAACCAATGGGCTATGTCCCTTTCAATTAAAACACAGCACATTGTTATCCAGACAAAACAACACTCAGTAGAGTGAATAATTCAATATATTTTGTCCACCTCCAGTCATCCTCTAACTTTTGATTGTTGGTGTTACATGATAGGGAATGAAGCCAAAGTAAACAAACTGCTGCAGCTATAAGTCATGGACAGAGAGTGTGACACCAGCAGGGATTGTGAAGAGCAACGACTCAATCGGCATCTAACTGGTCCAATGTGACATTTGCAGGTTTACATGCTGTTTAATGCGCTGCAGACAAGCAGCTAATTACCTATCTAGCCTGCTAACTGACGTTAGATGTACTTTTCCCTGTTTGCTCACTCGCTCCCTCGCGCAGGACAAGATATGTGTTCATGTTTGTAAGTTAGATAAGAAGGAGACTTTAGCAGGAGAGCTAATGTGGGTTGTTGTGGCTCTTGTGTTGTGTAGCAGGATGCTATCAGGCTCAGTGTGACCGTCTGCTCTGCCTATGATAGGCCAACATGTTATCGCATTATGCAAGATTTGATTTGCTGTATTGAAATAAGAACTATGTAGATGAACAACAGAACAGTGTTTAAATCCAAATAGTGTAAAAGTAGGGAGCAGCATCATGCAACCAAAGAATTTAAAATATAAATTTATCCCTTTTTGTCTCAAAGAAGAACACAGGACAAGTGAAAAATGCCATTTAATTTCAGTTGGACTTGTTGCGACAAATTCATAAAAATCTAGCAAGCAACCAAACAAGATAAAAGACATTGTTCTACTGTTGAATTTCAGCACAGTTTTTGCAGCTTCCCTTCCACCCTCAAGCCCTCTCTCTGGACTCCCACAGGGTCTACAAATAAGGGTCAAGAGGGGAGCACCTGGACCAGCGGCTCATAAATTGTCAGATCCCCTCGAAGGACAGAGAGTCAAAACACAGCTCAGCGTGCCGAGGCGTAGGCTTTCCAAATAAAGGAGAAGACTGTATGCTTTTACTGGAACACGCTACACCTTATGTAATGAGTTATTCTTCCTGTCTCAAGCCACATGCTTCAAAGCGAGTGTAATATCTATTGTGATTAGTTGTTAAGTCATTGATATGAAGTTGGAAAGCAGCCCATCCTCAAATTGTGTGAGAGTGTGATCATGTCTATGTTATACCGTGTTATGTCGTCAGTCCTATGTTTTTTTAACATGACGGGCTCCGTGGAAGTGGACCCGCTCCCTGTGTAGATATAAAGGGCTCATTCTAAGGTAACAAAAACACAACGATTCTTATTTTCAGGTGATTATACACTAATTAAAACATACTTCACTTTTGCTCCAGAAAGCAAGTATTCCCTATTTTTTCATTGGGAATTTGGCATCTTTTTGTGCACAACCAGGACCAGAACTCAGAAACAGACTAGCTTTGAGGTGCACCAGCTAGCAGCAATAATATCACGACAAATGTTTAAAACTGTTCAAGATTTTAAGGTGTTAACATCATCATAGACTGAAAACAGCAGGTGAGATCAGACCTTTGCAAGGCTCCTAGACCTCAGAATGACTAATGACTTTATTGGGTTACTAAATCATTATCTTCATCTTTAACCCATTCACACTTTAATATTGCTATTTAATCTTTCTAATTTGCTCCTTTGCAGCTTCATAAAAACCTTAAATAACTGTCTGTCTGGTTCACGGTCAGAGGTTAAGTGTTCATAGCAGCTAGGGGGTCAACCTAACAGCTACAAGGCCTTAAATCTTCCCCAAGAGTTTTCTCTTTTCACAGGGAAACCACAATTAATTCATGAGAAGTCAGCCATGTTTTACCCGACCGACATGTCGTATTTTTTGAATCATTCACTAGTTAAACCTTTTCTTTATTGATACTGTTATGACTTACACCAGGCATACAACAAAATATGATGTTCAAAGTTAGGTATTCAAATTTAAATTAGATGAGAAACTCTACTTCACAAACTGGACACAGAGTGTATACAGTACATGCTGAAACTGGAGAAAGTGAGAAGCTTCCTTTTAGGAGTCAAATGTGTAATTATATCATGGTGCATTTAGTTTCTATTTAGGCACTCGCGGGCCTATATTTGCACTTGGGGGGTAAAATTTGAAAGTCAGTTTGACTTCTTAATTAGAGGCCTTGAAATGTGGGTGGCAGCATGAAATCCTACTGGGCTACACAGTTCCAAAAAGACTCGAGTTCCCAGGGTCAAACTGAACGCAGTTCTTCTACAACATGACACACATCGTTTATCACAGGACACTGAGACAGTTACACTCAGTCTGGAACAACACTGGACGAGATTAGATTATATTTTATCTAACCTTTCAATTAGGGCAACAACTTTTCTATATAATTCTAAGGTTTTTTTTGATTAATCAATTAATTATTGAATAATTTACACACACACATACATATATATATATATGTATATACTGTATGTACTTTTCACAATGATATTAAAACATAGAGAAGTTGTAAAATTGGCAAAACAATCTCACCACATGGGTCCATTTAGTAGCTGTTCTGAAGTTTTCAGTCAAAACACATGATCATCCTTAGCAGATGAAGTTTATTATGGTACTGTAGATGTTCGCATTTACATTTTTCTGAGCATTTTAAGGACTTCTCATCCATGCTGGCATAAAAAGTGAGATTGAAAGTTCATTCCTGACCTTGAAAACAAGCAGTTGACAAAACCATCTCACCAAAAGGTCCATTTAGTAGCTGCGTTGGAGCTTTCAGTCAAACCATATCATATCTGCCTCAGCAGACGGAGAAACTTCCAATATCAACTGTTAAGCCAACATGGACGAGAAGTCCTTAGAAATTTGTACATCTACAATTTCATGATAATCTGTACAAACTCCAGCTGCTGATCATCGTGATGCGATCGAAGACTCACTGGACATTGTGATGAGACTGTTTTGTCAACTACTGCTTCCAAGGTTAAGAATGAACTTTGAAACTCAGCAAAATCTTTCATTTGAGAAACTGGAACCAGTAAATAATTGGCTCTTCTACTTGAGAAATAACTTAAAACCAGTAATCAATTATCAAAATTGTCCGTCCACTCATCGATTACCTGACTCATCATTTCAGTCGAACTTTTTAGCTGTGAAAATGCAAAAATAGGAGTAAACATTTTTTAAACATTTTAGAAAGTTGTATTCGTACTGTGTTAATGTCCTGAAGTGCTTGTGCTTTTTTGCATGATTACAGTAATACGTGAGAATGTACACTGTACTGCGGCCTGCACAAAGTATTTTTGACATAAAGGCTGTGACATAAGTCTGCTGGAATGCTCTTATGGATGTGAAATTCATACTTGGCTGTTTGCTTGATAAGCATAAAAGCCATGTGCTTGTCTATCCAAGACGATGTCCAGTACCCTTGCCAGCACGTGAGTCCCCAGTAAACAACACTCCTGGGCCACATGAGAGAGAAGCAGGACTTCCATATTGGGTGTGAAAGCACCGAGCCTGGACAGCTCGGGTTAGGCTTTACCTTGTTAGGAAGTTAGAGCTTTGGAGGATAAACAGAGCAGAAATGTTCCTGGTGAAGAAAAGGAAGACGAGGAGGAGGGGCGGGGGGGGACAATCACAGTGAAAGAGAAGAGAAGAGAAGAGGACATTACTGGAAAGGATGAACAGTAAGTGGGTGTACAACAACTGCTCACATCAATCATTGACTAAATGAAAAGGACAGCAGGGAGATGATGAGTGTAGTTGCCATCTGACTCGGGGTCTGTGGAATGCTATACAGCATAGAGGAGAGAGGTTCGGAGGGTGAGAAAAGGGGGAAAATGACAAAGAGGTGGGGGTGTGTGACTGAGGCTGGGTGATTTCCTTCCCCTGGTCCCTTGGAATGAGCGTATACTCCCACAGGGCTGGGCTGAACCTCCTTACAACACTGGACACAATCAGAGGGCAGGGCTGGAGAATTTCCTCTTCCTCTCCCCTTCACTCTCACTCTCTCCATCCCTCTTTGGTCCTTTTTCTCTGCCTCTAATACACAAGCGCGAACACGTGAGCACCAACACGTGTACATACAGTGTGCTTACATACACAGTACGTCACTCCTGGGCACATACACACACTAATTCATTGCCTAATGATGACTGACCAATGTTCCTGTGTGTACTCATTATATTGTGATTGCTGTGTTTACTCTTTGTTATATTCTTTCTGTATTAGTATTATTTTTTGTATTTATTATTATAGACTGGTGCCCTTAAGCCAAATTGCCCCTCAGGGACAAGTCTTAAAACAATAATCAGATGCCCAAATAAACATTGAAATAGGTTTTTTTGCTGCTGTAATCATTCTTTCTGTTCATACTGGTCGTAAAGAGATCTTTTCCTAATGTGGTTACAAGTGATGGGGGACAAAATCCACAGTCCGCCTTCTGTGCAAAAATGTATTTAAAAGTTTATCTGAAGCTAATATGAAACTTCAGCCGTCCAAATGAGTCAAATCAAGAAGATATCTTTCAAAGGTAAAGTCTTTTTAGTGCCAAATTCCCTCCTTTTGTTACTAATTTCCCTCCACAACTCAACCATGAAACCCACAGGGGGAATTTTATGCTAGAAAGACAGAAACTTTGGAAAATATCCACTTTATTTGACCAACTCAAATGGCTGAAGCCTCATTATCTTGAGATAAACTTTTACATAATTTTGTACAAAACAAGGACTGTGGATTTTGTCCCCCATCATTTAAGCGCATTAGGAAGTGATCTTTTAATTTCCAGTATGAACAGGAGGAATTATTACAGCAAGCAAAACCTGTTTTTAATAGTTTATCTTATATTTGCTAAATAAAAATATTGTGAAAAGATTATACTGTAAGATTATATGTTCTGGATTCATGGTAATCGATATTTCTCAATAAAATTTTGAGTTTTGTACTGTATGTATAGTATTTATAGTGATTTGTCAGTCACATGATTCATCAATTAATTGTATAAAAGGGGCACATAAGTGGCCTCAGACAGCACCCTGCTGAAGGCGAGATATCTGAAAAAGTCTGGTGAATAAAGTGCGGTGAACTGGAGAAGAGCTGACATGTTAATCTGATATAGACATCGTAGATACTGATACGTATGAGGCCTGTGTGTGAGCATATGTCATCAATCAGGATCAGTGACTTAAGTGTTAAAATACGGGGCCAGAGGCAACAATATGGAGGAAAAAAGGTTGAAATGTGGATCTATGTGCACCGGCCCACTGACCCTCACCATGTCCCGCATTCAAAACAGGATCACACACCGGCCACCAGCCAGTTTGGGATTAGTGTGAAAAGAAACATTCACATAAGAACTACTGTCTTGTTGTGTAGTATTAGTAACTATTGACACTAAGTCATCACTCTCCACATGGGTGTCATCATTCAGGCACCCAGCCCACACAGCTAAAGTCCCTGGCAGTGTTGGGTTTCTGTGGGTAAAGCCCCACCTTCATCCAGCTGCTGAGGCTTGCTTGTCATGGGAGATTCCTGAACACAGTACAGGAGTGTAGAATAAATCCTGAGTGAGCGTTCCCATGGAATCATTCTGTGTCATTTGTTTGCTTCGTCCTGACAAAACATAACTTCTGTTTATTTACTTTTCTGTCTGTTTTTGTGTGTGTGTTAGTGTGAGTATTAGTCTGACTTTGTTTGGTAGAAACAGCTGTTTCCCTTGATACAAGCTGCAGCTACCAAAACACAGCAAATTAACATGTAAATATAACAAAAAGGCTGACACATGTGGATATGCACAAGCTCAGAGATTTGGGCTGAAAATTCTGGAAATTTACACTAGAAGTGAGCGGCAGATGTAGTTGAACAGATGGATACAGGTACTCCATTAGAAAACAAAGGACTCTACTGCCTCCTGGTGGCTACAGGTGGGACATGTGAGATGGGTAGATGCAGTTTTGATTACACACGATGGTCATCCATTCAACTTCAGCATAACATTCACACTCTGTGCATTACAGAAATGTTTGAAAAATCAGGTGCAGAATTTACTTATTAATTGCCTTGTCTCATATGGAAGTGACGAGAAAATCCTTTAAAAACTACAGAGCACAAAAAAAGTCTGCATATGAGAATATTTTCAGTGACTGAGTGAATATTTGTCATAAAAAATACAATTCTGAGTCAGGAAACAAATCACAGCATAGACCACAGGGTACATTTTCTATAAATATATCTATAATTATGAATAAATTTGAAGTGGAATTATTAGAAATAAAAGAAAATAGTGTTTTTTCTCCCTCAGGTCGTCTTAAAAGGGCTCCCGTGAATATCCATTTTCTTGGGTTGATGCATTTTAATCCTCATCAGTCATGTAAACCATTTTTTTCATTCAACCAGGACAGTCTACTGGACATAGGAAACCTCTTTTACATGGGAGATGCTGCTAACACGGCAGCAAAAAGTTACAGACAAAACAATATAAAATCAGGCAAACACATAAACACATACCAATACTGAGAGGCTAAAATACCCTAAGAACAGAAGCAACTGGCAAAGGAGTCATTTAGTCTTGAATTCAGCCAGAGATATCAGATTTCTCAATTTCTCAAACTTTTGCAGATTATTTCATGTGGCTGGAGAAGAAAACATGAAGTCATTCCTTAAAGGTCCAGTGAGTAAGATCTGTGGGAGGGGACCCACTCCCTCTGTAGATATAAAGGGCTCATTCTAAGGTAACAAAAACACAACAATTCTTATTTTCAGGTGATTATACACTAATTAAAACATACTTTTTATTTTTATTTATATTATATTCCATTTCTGCCAAGTCAGTTCTGCTAGATGCCACAAAATTCTACACACTGCACCTTTAACTCAGGACAGACAAAAGATATATGTGATGTGATCTGAGATAATGATTGTATGATGAACTCTTTATAATATTTAAATACTTTATAATAGTGTGTTTGCTGCTGAATGTATATATATATAAGAAATAACAACAAACCAATACCAAGAAATAAAAACTAGTACAAGATTTAAGCAGGGGGGAGGACTATGTTTGCTTTGAACAATATGCTCAATTCAACAGAGCTAGCCTCAGTCTTAAAAAGGTTCAACTACAGTTCAGTAAGTAATGTTACAAATCATCCAACAGGTGGCTCCATAACTGCACTAACTGCCCTGCAGCTGATATTGTCTAGACTGTGTTTCTTTAGAATCTGTTGTGAAATCTTAACAAAGTTTCACTATAAATCACAACTCGGTCACATCACAGTTTAATTTGAGTGGATAATGAGAACCTTGAACAGTTGTGTGAAAACATGTGCGACACAGATGTGTGCATGTGCAGTTCAGTATCAGACTGTGAGATAAGAGAGTCAAAGTTCAGGAGCATCCAGGAAGAAGAAGGAGCTAAAAATCCACACAAAATCTCCCTCATCCCCTCTGTCACTCTGAAACAGCACAGTGAGCCTCTGTCCCCTGTCAGTACACATGAAAAATTATTGTCTGGTCAGTTTAGTAGATTAAGATAATGATATTAGACTGGGACACAGTCACTATCCATCATCCACAGAAAACCAATGGTCATCTTCATCCATCTTCTCCACTTATTAGTCTAATGACTTCTACCAAAGCAAAGAGTAGCATCAAGGGACACAAAGAAATAAAAATAAAGTTAACTGTTCTACCTCATGTATATACCTACTTTACATGTGTGTGTGTGTGTTACCTGGTGCCTGACCAGTAATCAAACTGTTTTTATATACTGTAGTAACACATCAGTGTATAATGTGCTATATGCTGTCAATTCTGCGTGTGTGTGTGTGTGTGTGTGTGTGTGTGTGTTTTAACCCTCATTGGGATTTGCTGCATACCAGCTGTGTGAGCTCAGCAGTCGAGAACAGAGCTGTGATAACCTTCACTCTCCCTCACTCACTCACACACACACACACACACACACACACACACACCTGCTATTGTGGTGTGTCCCCAGTCAGTCTTTGAAGTTCTGTGTTTACAGCAGATCCCGGCGGCGTGGTCGACTCCAGAACAAGGGCCGACCAGTCGCCCCCACAGTGGAAGAGCTACAGTCTTTGTGGATTTGTTTGGTGTCTACTGTTTTCCTCAAGCTGAAATGGTTTTGCTGCCTTTACAAAACCCAAACGCAGCAGTTGTGAGTCGTGGCAGAAAACTGATTCCAAATCAGTTTGGGGACAAACAGGTCAAATCGGATATAAACCAAAAAAAAAGTTGAGTTGTTATATAAACTATATCAAGTATAAAAGCATCTCTGATCACATTCTCAGTTGTTCTTCACTTTTAAGAAGCACGCCTGTGCTCTACTGGTCTGCCCCAGCACACAAACATCCATTTAACCTGAACTGCACTGCAGTGAATGAATATAAAAGCCAGTTCCTGCCCTCAGGGCCAATTCTCCCAAAATACCCTATCACACAGAGCCTTTTCTTTTTTTTTAACTGGAAAACTGCAGTCCGACCTGCGTCAACATGCTATTGTCAAAGTAACTAACACCTTGTTTCCTGGCAACCGCTGAGGGGAAAGGAAGTCCAAGTGCTTGTGTCATTATGGGACCATGTGACTGGAGAATGTTAGTAAACAAGAGCAGCAGAGGGGAGGTACTGTATGACTGAGGGAGCAGCTGGATCCTGTGGAGCTTCATTCTGAAGAACAATTCCTTTCAGAGTGATAAATTATTGATGCATTAATCTCTAAGATATATTTTAATGTTGAATGTTCATACTTCAGTGAGCTAATGGAGTGTTTTGGATGTAAAACCTTGTTCTCCTAGCTGCTTCAGTTGTCTCATGCTTAAAGACACATTTTGACATTTTGCGAAACATTGTTATTCGTTTTCTTGCTGAGAGTTAGCAGCCGGCTAGCTTAGCTTAAAGACTGGAAACGGAGGGAAACAACTAGCCTACATTTACATTTACTCAGACGCTTTTGTCCAAAGTGACGTATAATCCAAGCTACTGTAGATCAAGGAGAGGCCTTTGAGAATAAGCGCCTCAACACTCAGTTCCACATTCCACCTGACACAAGTGCCACAAGGCTGCCGATGCTTGAGGTATATGAGTGTCTAGTAGAAAATGTTTTTGCTTTTTTTTTTTTGGGGGGGGGGGGCTGAGAAGGATCGAGGGATGGAGAAAGAGCATATTAAGCGAGTAAGTGTCTCGCTTAATATGCTCTTATGTATTTTTCTTTAACCAGCTGTTGGCTGTAGATTCATATTTAGTGTATCGATGAGAATGGTATCAATCTTTTCCTATTCCTTTAAAGGTGTACCCCACTAATTTTGTCCCAGGTATATGAGAATCTCCAGAAATGGATCCTACACCTCCTATAATGCATCTTTTATGAGACCATCCCTGCCTGGTAAACATCCTTGTTTCACTCTCCAGCCTCCTTCCAGCCTGTAACACAGGCGCTCTCTAATAAATGTGTATCTCCAAACTCCAGCTAAACTCTCAGACTTAACAAAGCTCCTCCAGAGCTAGAGGAGACCAGTGAACTGATCTTTATCTCCTAAAACACTGATGTACTTAAATACTTAAGTACTGTTCTCAGCTGCTGTGCTGCCATCCCTGCTTCTCTTCACCCTTTGACCCTAAAACTTCACTCTACTAGTTGCTTCTAGTTTTTGGCAAAATGGGAATTTAATGAAATCATAAGACAGAGACAAAATCAGGGAAAGAAAAACAGAGTGTTTGACGTCTGCTGTCTGAACAGGAGACTACAGTTCACTTTGCATTGTCCTCATAAATCTCTCACAAACAAACACACACACACACACACACACACGACCAAACCTGGATATGAGCAGGGAAAATGTTGAATGCAGCCTTGTCATGATGGTTTATTTCCCCTATGAATAAGCTTTTACAGATGAGGGTCCCAGGTGCTGTCCTCTGTCATTTTATGATCACATGCAAGTGCTTGTCTGCAACACAACTGAACATTATTTATCCAGAACAGAGCGACAGACAGCAGGAAGCACATAAGCAAACGTTTTCGTGCCAAAATCCAATAAATCTATTTTGGGAGAAGACATGGTAACTTTCATCAATTGCTCATTATTTTATTAATGCAGTGGTTGTTTTCTTTTAAATGTTCCTATTTAGTAAGTATGGGAAAGGAAGACGAGTTTAGACTGCCTACATTAAGTTAGCTGGTATGAATACTGCTGGTTCACACTTCTTAATCTGTGTTCCTTTTGCTGAGAGGCTGAAGGACAGGCACTCTCTCTATACTGATAATCAACTCAGAGGTCACACCCAAACACTGCTTCTGTAAAATACTGCCTTCATGACACTGAGCATGTGAAACAAAGAGGCAAATGTGCAGATTTAATGACATACATATCCCACCATACAACAACAACATCTGGACGCACCAGTTAGATCACAGAGTGAACTGCAGAGTAAATACAGGTGGTGAATCGCACAGATTTTATAAGCCAAAGAATACTGTGCCAACATGATCTTTTTCATTGACGCCTCGCTTTACACTCATGGTGTAAGCACAGTGACACCTGGTAGACCAGTACCACAGTCAGGTGAAGGTGAAACATTTTGTTTAAGAGCTCCTCAGCAGTATAAAGGAGTCGATGTTAGTCAGTCACCCAACACAACTAACTTCTGCCTTAACCTGAGATTCAAACCAGCCTTTAACTCAATGTCAAGCCAACATAAAGCCATCTGTATACTTAAAAAACATTAAAAAGATCAAATTGATGTTTAGCGTATGTTCCTGTAAACAATAAAAATTCACCATCTGTTTGTAGGATTGTCTGAGAACTTGTGACCTCTTGTACTCGTACAGCCATGTGAAGGAAAACTCCGGGTTAAGAAACAGCATCTGTGTAAACCATTCAGCTACATACAGTATAGGAGCTGCACATACTTGTGCAGGACCAGCAAGATAAATCTGGGCAAGGAAAGGAAATATATTTTTTCCTCATTAGCACTACTGAGGTGCCCTTGAGCAAGTCACATAAAGCCTAACTAATCAGATCCTTAGTGGCCACCACACCATGTTGAAGTTGCACTGAGCAGCTTTCAGGCGTGAACGTGTAACTGTGTGAGTATGGAGCAACTGCAAATGACTCACCCTGGATAATTAAAGGTTTAAAAGTATATATATATATGTGTGTGTATTATATAGCAAGAGCAGATAAAAATGTTGGAACCAGACTTAACTAATGACTAATAATTGAACTCTTTCCTTGAAGAACAAAATGGTCTTTAGGGGCCAAAAGATACCGACGTGCAGAGTAAGCTCTTGTTTTTCTGAGCTGTGCCCTTCAAACATCTACCCATCCTATGTCAGGTTTGGGAAGCTGCAGCTGAATGTTCCCCCTCTGTGAGCCAAACCAAACATTGAGCCATTTCCGCACGTTTTCAGTCGAAGTTATCTGTCTAAAAACAGACATTTCCACTACAGCATGATGTGCTGAGCAGATCAGGGTCATATATGCTTCAATCCATCCACCATATAGGAGTGGTTTAAAACATCAAGACTGTCCTGATCATTAAAATTTATTACTGAATCTCTGTTATTTTCCTGTAATTGTTTGATGTTTCACATTATACTTCAGTCTCCCCCAGCTGGCATCTGTGTGGACAAAAAAATAACTATAGATGCATGAAATACTGCAGTTATGTTAGCTTTAAAACAACAGATTTATTCAGGAACCAGCCATGAAGACATTCTTACAGTACTTTAAATTAAAGCACTTTAAAAAAAATATTTTTTCAAATAAAAAACATGTTTCCATCTCAGTACTTGAAGCATCACTCAAAATAGGCAAATCACTAAGTGATCAGTCAACCACTTGCCTTTTCTGTAAACACCATTAACGAAATTGAGAAGCTGTTAACCCTTGGCCTTGCTGAGGCTTCTTTTGCCTTTCTCTATCACTGCTCTGACACAGAGAGGACCCCAGGTAACCTCAGATGACCCCTCATTTAGACCACTGATGGATGTTGTAACAGATGCTGCCTTCATTGTCCCAGCAGGTCAGAACATGTGAGCCTGAGCTCTAGATTGGGGAAATTTAACAACTAGAGTTTGGATTATGAGTCTACTGAATGTAACTCATGTTGCTTGTTTCAATTTAAACAATGATCCATAAGTCGACCCAAACGTAACAGGGGCCGAGAGTCAACTATCACAGTGTTGAGAGTTGGCACCTTGCATGGCTCTGAAAATAGTCCCTCAACAAAATAGGAAGGATGTGATAAGATCTTCCTTTGTCCTGAAACTACAAAACAATGACTGACTTCTTGTGAATACCTGACAGGTTATGGTGAAAGTGTTACAGCCTCGCTACAGACACATTTTACTAACCAGTTCACAGAGGCAACACAAGATCCCACACAGTTGTTAGGGCGTCATTACAGCGTTGAAAAATAATAATTAAGTGGGTGTTTTCTTCCACTGGCAATAGTTTTATTTCCATTGCAAAAAGTTAAAGGAAAACTACAGTTTATTACAAATTCTTACTTTTTGGTGAGTATAATGTTACCATCACCAGTAGAGCTGATGGCTGGAGTGACAAACATAAAGCTGAAATACAGTAAGCTGTAGATGTACAGCAACATGCACATTTCCTGGTCTGTGGCTCTACTGGCATATCTCTGCATGACTACCAGTTCAAAAAAACTCCTCATTTATCTTATACTGGCTCTCATGCTCCTGTCTGTCACTTTGTCTGTTCTGATTGGTTAGTTTCCGGAAGCTGCGTCTCAGCAGACTTCTGTTAACAAACAGTAGCAGGATTCATTTCTTTTTTCTTTTTTCTTCTTTTTTTTTTCTTTACTCGAAAGTGGACAACGCAAACAACCCGTGGAACAAGCTTAGCAACAAACGCTACGGAACGGACAGTCGTTTGTGGGCATGTGCGAGCAATCTGATGTCATCACAAGGAGGAAGTAGAGGTAACTTTGCAAACGGAGCGTTCAGAGCAGGTTGAAGCCCTGGCTTTTGACTTGAAGGAGGCATTTTTACATGCAGTCACCTTAAGTTCACCTTAGATATCTAAGTTTAACATAGATATCTGATATTATAACAGTGTAAAAACAACAGAAAATCACAAAAAGCGTAATATGTCCCCTTTAAGTCTGCATCGTTTCACCACAAAAACATTTGCAGCTTTGAGTCCAGGCTTGGAGTTTCAAGAAAGGTGACTTACCTCTGCAGATGAGTCCGTCCTGGATGACGGTCTGTTTACAGACGCTGCAGTGCTTGGCCTTCTTGAAAGTCTTTACCCGGAACGTGTGGGAATGAAGAGCCTCCAACTCCTCTGGCTGCAGTTAAGGAAAACAACAACAAAAGACAAAAGAGGTGGAATGTTAGTGTCAAAATGTTGTGACTAATTGGGACTTCAATGAGTCCAGGTGCTTCTTGTCCAGAGCATTACAGCTACATCATAAGCTCTAAAAACTCACCTTTTTAAAGCCGCTTTTAACTCATGCTCAGTTCTTTGTCTGATACTTTTAAATGAGAGTTTTTGGCTTTATTCACTTTTACTGCATTTGTTTTCTGCTTTTAACACTGTCTTTCCTGCTGCTCTGTTGGTGTTTCTATGTAACTTTTTTTGCCAGTTCGTTTATCTATGTAAAGCATCTTTAAGTGACTTTAAAAACGCTGTATAAATAAAGAATGTAATGTAACTGTCTATGCTATAAAATGTTCAAAATGTCCTTTAAAGTGAACCCCGGAGGTAAATCTGTAGGGGTTTGGGTTGGCAGAATAAAAACTAGAAAAAGGAGCCTAATCTCCCCTGTTTTCCCTCCTTCTTTCACCCTCTTCCTCCCTCCCACTAGACTTTTGTCAAGTCATTTCATTTCCCTCCTCGCAGGTGTGTTATGCAACCCTTTGGAGAAACTCTGTGACAGTATTCCCCACCCCTGTTAAACACCCCTCTGTATCTGTCTGCAGCCTGCTGCTGTTCTTCCTCTACTGTATACCATCCGTCCTCCTCCCCAAAAGCCTTTTCCTGTCTTCTTTGTAAACTTGACATTCAGCGATGCTGGAGAGGAAACACAAAAGTGAAGCTTTGGAGGTTTCCTGTGGTGTCTTTACGAGAAACCTACATCGTGTTCCCATTTGCCCTCTAATGACCAATCGACGGGGGGAAATGTGACATCATTTCTGTGTTGTATTTATTCAGCTGGTCCCCATTTTTTACTTGGAGGTTCAGCTTATTGGGAATAGTGGTGCCTTGAATCCCCCTGGAAGCCAGACCACCTTACCAAATTTTTATATTATAGCTATATAGCTAAAAAAAAAGTACTTAGCCACAACAGTTTTATATTGCATTAAATGGTATTTGACATAAATCACAATTAACCAATTAACAGAGTCGTTGGTGAGACATGAGAATAGAATAGAAGCTTCCTGAACATTTATCGGAACATTTTCTGCATAACGTCCGCTCACAAAGGTAGTTTAGATAAGTAAGCTCCAGCTGCAAGGGAAAACAGACAGCGTGTGCAAGGCTATGTGTCTTTAATGTACCTAAATGCCGTAAATGTACATATGTTCCACGCACGGATAAAAGAGAAAAGAGGAATGTGTTTTCAATACAGGAAGTGCCAGTTTAGCAGGGCGTCCAGCCATGAGGCTTCCATTAAGTGTGTGCGCATGCTGGACAGGGCTAAAAGTGGCCATGTGGTTGGCATATTGGGGGACGTCACACAGGAATTTTCATATGGGAAAACCATACAATCTCCAAGCCTGGCAGGGAAAATATAGCAGCTCCCTTTCTGAAAAAATTCCAGACTACCAACCACAGCAACCTTATAACCACTAATGACCCCTTTTTTTCTCTTCTCATCAATCCTAAAAGGCAACGTGTTGGAAAAGCGGCTTAGGGTGTGCAATCACAGCACAGACACTTGAATGATAAACCAGACTGAGTATCTGTTGGATTCTTCTCACTCCTCAGTTCACTGGCTGTCCTCTCTCAGGTTCTTTGCAGAAGGAAAGGAAAGCCCCATGTCTGTTTCTCATGATGTTTTATTTCCATGCAGAGCAGGATCCAGTTAACACATAGCCTTCATACTGAAAGCTTACGCGAGCAAGTAACCTGTAACGCTAAAGGTTTGATTTTACAGATCAACTGTAAAGTTTACTGTGAAGGCAGCTGTATAATGTCTTTTCTGGAGGAGCCGTAACGTTAGCAGCATTATCTGGGCGAATCCCTGCATCACAGGGGAGCACGAAGTGTTAAAGACTGTATTGCATAGACACGTGCCCAATTACCAAGTCTAACAAAAGACACTATTGAGTTACATAACGGGAAGTGAAGGATTCAGCATTTTTTGAGCTTGACCCATATTAAGGACAAGGGCAGCGTTCAGAAAGACATCAATACTGTATGAAAAGGTGGGAGTGCCAACACTGAAGGCTCCAGGAAAAAAAACCTTTTGCTGCAACACAATGCAACATCATCCAGCAAAGCACTGCTTTGGCCAATCGAATATGTGCAAGTACACATTTCTGGTATATAGCTTTGTAATGTGAACCCTGTATTTCTACCGTTTACCTGATGATCACTGCGAGGAAAAAAAGGTAAAATGATAGTCACTGTGATAACTTTCCAGAGTTGTAAAATCCTGTCTCAAAGTATTCTAAACCACAGTGCAGTGTTTTGGTATCAGATACGCCTTTAAACCACAGGATCTATTACTACAACTTAATTATTAGAGCACCTCTTTAAGGATCCACTCTGACTGCCTGCAATCATACTCAATGAATTTCTCTGGAAATAGACTAACTCGAACAAAGAATAAAAAGATGTCTTTGGGTTATTTTATTTGTTTGTAGAAAACCATTATCTTATCAATTTAATCTTAGCATGTTTAGACTATGTTTCAACATTAAAGGAAATGGGCAGAGGAAGTTCCCAGGTAACTGTAATGGACTTTACACACCTGGCCTTTTCAATGAGGGTGCTGTACGAGAAAAAACATACTGTAGAAACGAACTAAAATCTCCAGTACAACATTTCAAAGATAGATCTGTGACAGCTACAATAAACTGGCATTTAGGAAGAAGAGGATGCAGTAGGATGGTGCACTGAATATGCAGTGCATAATTATACATTACAGATAGCCAGAATTGGTGGGTTTTTTGCAATCTGTGAGCTTATATGGAGGTTTAGGTACTCAAATGGACTGGTATTACCGCTGGTGTTTATCAAGCTCTGTGTGACAGTTCAGTGTTTGTATTCCAGGGCCACATGGCAACAGCCGGACAGCCGACCCTTCATTCCATCTCCTGGCTACGTCTTTCCACTACATAACATGATTAGCTTAATCTAGTTAGGCTGAAATAATGGCCATGGCTGTGCAGGACGCGCCATGTTGGCAATGGGGCTTTTCTGGGGAGGGGTGGAGGTGTCTGCCTGGCATCCATACATGGAGTTATCCAAGGCGCCGCCATGCCAAGGCTCCGGCTGGCACCTGCTGGGTTGGGAATCTGGATATGGATTTCGGGGGATTGGGAAGGGGTGATAAGTGGGTTTAATGATACTCTGAGTATGTCTTGAATTTGTGGATGACTGTGCGTCTGTCTGTCAGTCTGTATTTCAGTGTTTTAATGGGCACTGTTATATGGCAATTCATGTTTTTCTCCGTTCTGTCAAAATAACACCAGGCTTTGGGGAAATTGATACCTCGAGAATGAGGCAGCACATAAGCTCTGTTGTGACATAAAAACAATCTTCTGGGTTCGCTTCCAGTCTGTTTAGGAATCAACTGTCGACATACTATCAGCAGAACGAACATGACCCAGCCGCAGGCAGGTGTTCGAGGAACACCCTCTTTAATCGCTTTTGTCAAAGTGTCTACTCTCTAACCACATCAAGCAAAACATTAAGCCCACAGGAATTGAACTTTTGGGCTGCAGTGAAATAATCGGTTTTGGATGGAATTACCACAGAGATATTTAGGAAAGAACATGACCTAACAGTACGCTTCTGTTGTTCTCTTTGTGCCTGTGTTCATTTTCTAAGTAAAAACTAAAGTGATGACTGACAATCAAGAAGAAATCTGTCATTGTATTAGTTCGTTTTTAATGTGGTGTTTATTATATTCAGTAAACAAACATAAAGAAATATGATAATGAAATGAAAATATATAATACTGTCAAAAATCATATCTTATAGAAGAGAAATAAATGTGGAAGCTACTGCATGCATGCTACTCTGTACTTGTGTTTTCTAATTTATGCAATGACTTCTGCAACACTTTAATTAGCATGTTGCCATAGTAATAAGCAATGATTTTCCACTGTAGATGCCCTGCCCAAGGCAACCTAATCACTGTCAATTAAATTTCTCTGAAAAAAAGCTCCAAAGGACTTAAAAAATGGTGAAATTGCCATTTTAAGGAAATTAACTTGCTGTTGTTGCTTGTTTAGAATAGACACAAAAAATGTTTTGTCCAATGTATAGACACACAGACAAATTAAACCATTACTTACAGAATGTTACATATTCCAGGATTGTAGAGGACTTCAAACTTAAGCTTTCTCTCTCTCTCTCACACACACACACACACACACATACACACCTATACAATTGTGTGTTAAACAGGCAGAATGTCTCAATCTAGGAGTCTATTCAGCGGCCTCTTTGACCACTCCTGAGCCTTCTCACACTCTCCCAGCCTCCACCCATTCACACACCAGGGCTTATCCAGTAGCTCTGGACGGACACCGGGTTTGTGGGGGGGGGTCATCCACTGGTATGCCACTTGTCTTGTTTACACATTTCTCATTCTCTTATTTCTGGGGGTAGAGTGGCTGTAACAAGGTTCGAGAGGTATGATGTCCATAGGGACACTCAAACTGAAATTCCATTTCAACTTTAAGGGTTTAATTCCCAATATCATTAGAGTGGCTGGTAGTCCAACATATCCTTCTTTACAAAGCCAAACAAAAGAAAGAACTCTTCAGCAGGCCTGTCTATGTTAGCCCTCCTGCCCTCACCAGAAATCCAGTCATTTAACCTCAAAATGTAAATGTGGCACTGAGCATTATAGCAGGACACTCCCTTTTGTGAGCCCTTAATTGTTTCCGATCATTAGCAATGCACCCGGCGCTCCCGCAGTTTGTTTATTGTTTGAGGGGTGCCTGCCCGGCGTATGCAGGGAGTCGCTTGGGGAGATATGGGTGACGGGAGAGGTATGGGGGTGGGGAGCACAGAATTAAAGGCAACCCTGCGTTCACGTGGAGACATGGCCCTCGATTATTTTCTGTTTCAACATGTTGCAGGACCATGCAAATGGCCTCGGTCCTTCACATTCGCTTCACACTCCGAGCTCTCAAATGGGCCACAAAGGAAGGAAATGGTTTCAGACAGGCAACCGGGACCCCCGAAAGCTGGGGTCAGGGTGCACTCATACCCCCCTCAGCTCAGGCACTGCAGCTCCTGGGAACAGACTCCCGTTCCCTTAGAGACGCACGCATAATCTCCTGCCTCACACTCATTAGCACACACGGGCAAAACAGGCACTCTTGTGCATAAAAAAAACACACACACACAGATGAACACACTTGTACATACACACACTTGTACGTAGACACATGTCTAAGCATCTCTCACACATCCCACCCTACTTTTACACTTTTTTCCCACTGCTGAAAGTCCTTAAAGAAGAGAAAGGTCTCCCACCAGCATCTTATCCCTCCACCACTAATTTATTTTTCCAATAAGTCTCAGCATTTTTAACAATGATGGTTGTGTAAGATTGTTACTGACACACTGGTGCGTGTTTGGGTTGGTCCCTTCTATTGTTGGCTGCGGAGGTTCTCCTAATTATCAGGGGCCTTTTTTGCCTGTCATCTTAAATTTCACAGGAATCTTAGGAACCGTCAAGGGAGGTGCTGAATTAGCCTACCTTAGCTTTAGCCCCAAACTCGTACTACACATTTTACAACGACTTTTTGACAAAAGAGTCCAGTCCAGTTAGCCTCACATCATTTTTAATTTTTTTGGCCACTTGGAGACAGCAAAACACTGACATATTATCCCCTAAAGTGATCAGAATCAGAATCATGACACACTTGCAGCAGACACGGAGCAGCATTAGCATTCATTTGGAGCCGCGTCTCAGGCCACCTAACAAATGGTCTCCTCCAACTCCTCAGAGAAATATTTGACCCTTTAGCTGCTAAATGCTTAACTATACTCACCTGCTAGTCACTTACTTTGTTGCAGGTAGTATACAGCAGGTTTTTAGAGTTTTATTACCTGCTACAGCTGCGAACAGGTTGATGAGAGCGGATTTACTGACTGGAAAATAGACACATTGAGCTAAAAGAAGCTAATATAAAATTTGTTAAAATATAAAAACAGCCCCTGTAAAAATGAGCGTCTACAGGTGGCAACACTGAGCAGCATTCGCAGAGTCGAGAAGAAGTTTTGTTTTGTCCTGTCCATGTTTCTAATAAGACACACATACTTTTCACATGGCCATGGACAAATGTAGCTTTCATACAATATACCAAAAAAAAATCACAATGAAAAAATAACAGTTATGTATTGGTGATAACAATTTAACATGCAGGCCAGCTGGATGTGAATCTGCTGACTTTTACTCCGGTTTCTTTACAGTTTGCAGGATCACTAGACCTGCATGTCAGGATGATCTGCCAAAGTAAAGACAGGCAGGAAAACAACCAGACAAGCAGACAGGAAAAGGCAGATGTGTGACTGGAAGACCTAATATCTCACTGACTGATGTCCATTCTTCCAACAAATGACTGAATTTTTGTTTTCTTGCTGGTCTGGTCAAAAACATACATGAAACATTAACTAACACATGATCTAAAGTTGCCATTTTAGTCACAGAACAAATAAAACTTATCATTATTATATGGTAACATTACTAGACATATCAGCTTCTTAAAGCCACCTGGGAATCTGTTTGTTGTCAAATGTCACAAATCTCATAATGGATAATGTTTTAGGGTCACACTGTTCGGTATTTGTTAGGTAATGTTATAGTATGCAGATAAATCCTTTCCAGACTCTGCTTTGCGACAGACATTCCAGCTGAATAAGGTAACCAAGAGGATGTTTTTCTCCTTAACTGTAGTTTCCGAAAGTGTGACTCATACTTATGTAGACACATACACTGATTTCACCTCTGATTACACTGGCATTCACTTTTAATCAAATCACGCATTACATCATTTACACGTGGAGCCATGTTTTTGGAGGGCGTGCATGTGCACTACACACACACACATACACACGCATGCATACAGTCAATATAAAGCCCTGTGTATTTAAGATGCTTTTGGACACATTGCATGTCTGTTTTGGGAAGTACAGTAGCTTATATTTGATATTAGACATCCATGAGTGAAATACACAGAGTAACAATAACAAAAGACACACATCTACTTTACTGCCAATTTTTCATTCTCTTACTAAAATAGATGGGACTTAAATATTTTATATTTTTTTAACTCAAAATATTCCAATCTTGGTTATTTAGGTTTAATGAGGTTTTGGTCAGTTCTTCAGTGTCCCACAAGAGGAAATTCTTTTTGCAGCAGGGCAGTTTAAAAACAATAAAAACAAAAACAATAGACAATAGAAGATATTAAAAGTGTGAATATCATACACACAAAATACAATAAAAACTAAATGTGATTAAACAATAACTGCAAAAAATATTAGGATAAGAAGTACACAGCTGTGCACTACATTTTAAAAATGTTGAATCTGCTGTTTTTAGTGACCGGAGGATGAGTGAGTGGCAATATTCTATATATTTAGTTTGTTTAGAAACGGTTTTAAGGCGTAATACGATTGTAACACACAGATGCAACTGTGAATATGGAGAAACACTTTTCCGTTTACAGAGCTTCGCTAGCTTGTTGTGCTACATAACACAACCTCCTGACTGCATTATAAATTTCTCAGAGAACTTCAGTATAAAGTCAAGGGGTTGTGATATGTTGCACAACAAACTAGCAAAGCTCTGCAAACAGAGCCGCGTTTCTGTGCGTGCGCACTGGCGTCTCTCCTGAGAGTTACAATCTTATCGCTGTTCTTACTCTTTGGAGCTGTTTCTAAACAAGTTACGATTACCACACTCTTGAGGGGTGAAGGAACAGTGCAGCTGTGTGGCTCAATGATGTGTTTGTTAATCGTTTTTGGATAAAAACAGAGGTCTACAGCACAGAGGAATAATATATATCAAACTTTGGTTACACACACAATACTTGTAAGTAGATCTATTCATTGTTGGTTTGGCTCTGCACATGAGACAGCACTACATGATCGCCCCCACCTATCAGACACTATTGTTCTTCCTGCAGGAGCCAGAAGACTACATGAGACCTCTCCAGTCAGCTGGGTTAATCAGCGAATTAGCATGCCGCCGTCTCTCATATGGGACACCATATGCATGGATGGACATTTTAACAAGACGCGCTGGGGTGACCGCTGCATGTCTCCATCTGTGACTCTGTGAGTGACTCTGTGTGTGTGTGTGTGTGTGTGTGTGTGTGAGACACTCACTGACTCAATGAGTGTTCAAGCAAGTTTTTGATGACTGAAAAAGGTTATTCTTGTTTTCCCACCCTGTCCTCATCGAGACAAGACCTTCCTTAACTCCGGCCATAAATCCCTCTCATCCTCATCCTCTCCTGTCCACCTTCACCCAAGACCTCCACTCTCCTCCTCCTGCTCCTCCACCGCCATCCTTCCTCTCTCTCTCTCTCCCCTCGTGCTGTCACGTGACCATAAATAACCCAAACTGTTTCTCTGCAGGTTTGCACTGGAGGGCCACAAGAAAGAGGCAGAGAAGCGGTCACTTCAAACTAAAAGGAAATCCTATGAAATCCTTGTTGTGATCGGTGTGCAATCACAGCGCTTTGTGTGATGATGCATGATCCTGTTACAGGAGCAGCTCTGTCAAAACACCCTACTTACAAACACACACACACACACACACACACACACACACACACACACACACACACAGAGCTGGCTGGAGACAAGAACACTCACAGAGACAGCACAGCATCTTCTCTGTGATTTTCAAGTTGTTTCATCTTTAAAAAATCATGGAACAAAACTGTATTTATAGTTTACCCTTTCATCTCGGTCTCTCTTTTGGGAAACTGATTGTGCATCAAAAAACTTTACTGTTTACTGAGTTAGTTTTGGGAGTATGGCCGTGTTCAGGCAGATTTTAGGACTGCATGAAAAACATAGTCGTCTCTTTCAGTTGAATGAGGACAATGCGTTGATGCAGTAAGGGTACCAACAAAGGCGCCTCCAGTAAAACAGCGCAGGATTGTCTGGCAAAAAGTTGAACCTGGTTCAACTTTTGTTGCAACACAATGTGAAGTCTTACAGCAAAGCGCTGCATTGGCCAATAACTTCCCAGAGTTGTAAAATTCTATCTGTGAGTATAACATTGTTTTAGTGTCCTTTAAACACATCTGAAGCATGATCAGCAGCTCCAACTGGACTTCCAAGACTGCATTTCATGTCTACCTTTACTTCAAACAGCATGACCCCACCAACTGTTTTTGGTCTGAATGCATAAATAATAAATCAGGCTATTGAGATTTTGCTGGACCCTTGATTTAACAGAAAAGCAGAAACAATGTTAAAGAGAGGTTTTGTAGCAAGCCGAGTGGAAATATGATTCAAGTAGATGCTGCTCAGGATGCAGGTAATGTATGTGACACACCCATACCTGTAGGGGAAGCTGGAAAGAGAGATAGTGCACTTGGGGTGTGGTGCATATCAGCAGCTGTGTTTGGGCTGAGCCATCATTAATGAGCCAGTGAGTACAATATCATCTTTTAAATAAAAGGTTGGAAGCTGCCACAAAAGACTGAAATTGTCAGTGAAAACAATGTCTCATATCTGGCATGTACACCGTAACCACCGCTCAACCCTCCATCCTTCAGTTGGGACACGGCCAGAGATAAAGATATTTTTCCACAGTCTTGAGTAAAGTTGAAATCATTTTATTTCACAATCTGTGGGCGAAATGCATGTGAAGTAAAACATTGTTACAGGCTACAGTATGAGTCATCTACTATACAATGACTAAATTATTCATCCCACCCACGACAAGAAAAGGCACGATAAAGTTCTGAGTGAAAACATCAGCTTAAACAACAAAAGAAGGATTCAACGGAGGCTTTGTTCTTGTGACGAATGCCTACACTGCTATTTTCTGCTGAGCCTCATATTATTTCTGTTTAGCCTTTTGACTCAATCACACTAATTAGCTATTACCTGTGCATGCCTGAACATTGTTTGCATCAGTATTATTCCCCGTTTTGGATATCTTGTTTGCAACCTCAAATTAAACTAGTTTTTATGGCTTCAGCCTGACTGAAAAATGCTCCCTGCCCCAAGCTGAAAGTTTGACAGAAGTTTGTTATACCCCAAGAAACTCATGAAATGTTAAACTCATTATAGTTTGACTCGTTTACTGTGGTCTGGGTTTCATCTGCGCTGCTACCAAGCATATCAATCGAGGAGCAAGATATTTCTAGATACAACTCATCCAGACAAATGTTCAGTGACTTCTAGATCAATTCTTAAGGACGAATGGATAGCAGATAAAAATGCCTCAACCAAGAATGAACCTGCTTCCAATTAAGGTATTTAACGGACTTATCTTGAATGACATGTTACAATGCATTCAACAGTTGAAGAAGGAAGTGTCTGTAAATCCTGTAATTGTAAGCAGCCTATACAGAACAAGTGCAACAGGCAACAATTCACTGCTAAACACTAGAAAGAAGAGAGGGGTTTCTTTTTTTTCAACCTTTCCTTCCTCCCTTTTCTTCCGCTCTCCGGTTCCCACTATCCAAATGGCCTTACAATGAACAGTCACCTGCTTTTCATTTGGGGGAAAATGCACCCCAGGCATTCCAGTCTCTATCCCCACCACCCCCCCACCCCCGCTTCCTAACTCCACTCTCTACATGCATTTCATCTCAGTGAGGTGGATCCCAGGGAGGAGGAAATTACTCAGTCATCCAGAAGTGAAGAGGAGAAAAATCCCTTTGTTTTTACAAACCATCAGCAGCACTGAGAGAGGAACACAGAGCGGTATTTGCATATTAAATGCAAATGATGGTATTTGCATATTAAAATAAATATCACCTGATGTATTGTAATAACTTTGGTGATCAAAATCAAATTTTTAATTTGTCCAATACTTTGGTTTGACATTCCCATCAGCCTCTAATGTACTTTGTGTTTAATTATCAAATATTAGCATGCTAACATGCCAAAAAAAGATGGTGACCATTGTAAACATCCCTTACAAAAAACACGTGTTAAAAAAACATTTCACATATGATGTTGCGATTTCACATGTGAACCAAAGTTTCACATTTGGAAATGACAAGTGTATCTTAAAAATCACACGTGCTAAAAGACAACATGTTTTCAACATCTGAGTGCTAACCTTAACGTGAAAAAGATCATTTCACATTTGAGCTGAAACATTTTACTTTTGGCGTTTTCATTTCACGTGTTAAAGACAACGTGACTTCAGTGAATATAAACCTTAACGTGAAAAACATAATTTGACATGTGAAAAGACAAGTTTTTTAGCTTTACATGTGAATGCAAACTTCCATGTAAACTGTAATATTATACCTACTAAACAACAGCATGGCTGCAGACTCTCATCTTGTTTAACTTACTTTTGTTTATGTCATTCCAACCAATTCTTATAAATAAGTAATAGAAACAAAAAGTTTTGATTTTTAAATGGCATCTGATCGACTTAAAGAGGTTGAGCAACAATCCGAAAATATAACTTTTTCCTACTGACATGAATTTTGAAAGTAGCTGCCCAAAAGTTCTGTTAGCTTGGTTTATTATGATCCAGATGTTGTTACTGTATGTGTTTGTCCTACAAATGTTCTGCCACTAAACATGGAATATCAGCATATCAGGCATCTAAAAAAGTGAATGAAACAAATGTTATTACAGCAAAACAAATTACATTCTACTTGTAAAAAGTTCACAGTGATTTTGTGATTTGTTTTGTATAAGAATGTATCCAGGGAAACTGTCTCAGTATCTTCTAATCATCAGAAAATTATAACACAAATATGTGGCCACATTCCTCAAAGATAAAGACAAAGTACTGAATTAATAGAAGAAAGGAATAAGGAAATAACATTCTTGCACTTATGTGTAGCAGAAAACCTTGTTATATGTAGCTTTAATCTCCGGCTTGCTTTTCTTCATATATCCAATACTACTTCTTTACTGTTGTGTTTTCTTCTTTAGTCTGTTGTTTGATTTTGTGTCTCCAAGTACTGAGTGTAAAATCATTTTTCTTAATTATTATTGTTACACAATTACTTTTTCATTTCCTGACTTGGATTCAGGTATGTGTTTTAAAATCTTAACAAATCCATATTAAGCAACTCACAAAAGTTCTGTTTCATTTGTTTTCAGTGAAAATCTCAAAATCGCCCGAGATAAGCTTTCCGTTTTAAGAAAATAAAGCTCTGAACTTTCTCTCACAGTACTGTGATACAGCAGCCTATCAAAATAAATTAGACATGAGGAACAAAGATGGCTACGAGCCCCAAATAAAAGCAAGACGGATGACCTTCGCCAATAGCATTGATTCAGGGTGATAAAGCAGGTTTAATGAAAGACAGCCAAAGTTCATCGTAAGAGCTAACTGCCAGGGGAAAACAGCACGTGTTCTATATCGAGCTCGGCTGGCAGAGGCTCAGGCACTTGGAAGAGCACGATGAAACTAAAACCATAACCCCAAAATGTTCTCTTGGACGGATGGGGATGACATGTTTTGGGGGGATTTTGTTCTTACGATTAGATCTCATCATTTCCTGAAGGGTGCCTCTTCTGGTCTTCCAAACTAGATCACAATCATTTCTGGATTGTTGCCAAAAATACATAAAATCAGGAAAATTCTAATAAATCCAACAGATTACTTGTGGCACTAACAATACTGTAAGTCAACTTATTGAGTATAAATTAGAAGAATTATACAACTGAAACCCTCAAATGCAAATCCCTATCCCTTTTGGATAAATGCACAGGCGGCACAGCAGGACGCTGTCAGCACCAGTTCCAATGAGCATTGTCTGGCCTCACACTTGAATGCATAGGTATCCACAGGAGGCCTCAGATCACATCCAGAGTTAGAGGTTATCATGGCATTAACAAGTTCTGTGGGCCTCTTTGATGAGAGCTCTTGACTGACAGATTGGAGAAATTGTGCCAAGAACGATCTCAACCTCCTCAAACAATCCAGACTGTACAGCTGGCAAAGTAAAAATAAATAAATCTTCACTCTTACTCTTAATCTCTGCAGTGTGCTTTATCATGATCTCAGAGCTCTCATATTCACTCACGCAAATACACACACGCTCAGGTTCTGGCATCGGATTTAATAAAGTGACATGTTTCCTGGGTTTAATCAGTGTTTGTGCTTTGTTGCTGTGTAAAAACAGAGTCTTGTTAGAATAATAAGGTTTTACATAAGTTTAACTTGGCTTCTCTGTCCAGTTCTGGCAGTGAAGAAGCACAAAGTTTGAGTCTACATGCACGTGTAAGGAATGTTTTGGCTTATAATGATGTGCTGCACACGAGATGTGAAGCATATCCATATAAGGTGGCTTTGAGTACTAAAATGGGTTTGATAAACAAGATATGAAAATATTAAAGTCCAACTGAAATCAAATCTAATCCCTCTTTGCAGTGAAAAGAAGTTTTATAAATGTATTGTTAACAGTTTTGTATTATTCAGCCAGCTGGAAGGGCGTGTCAGAGTAAATAAACTGCTACAAGTCATGGACAGACAGTGTGACGCTAACAGGGATTTTGAAGTGCAACGACCAAACCAGCATCTAACGGGTCTGAAGTGACATTTGCATGTATGTTTACATGTTGTTTAATGTGCTGCAGCTGAGCACCAGCACCTTTTCCCTGGTGGATGTTTGTTCGGTGGCTTGTTCAACAAGCTAAGGTGCAAGACGTGTGTTCATGCTTGTCAGTTAGATAAGAAGGAGACTTTAGCAGCAAAGCTAATGTGAGATGTTGTTCAGAGTCTGTGGCTCCTGTGTTGTGTAGCAGGATGCTGTCAGGCTCAGTGTGACTGTTTGCTCTGCCTGTGATAGAACGACACGTTATCACTTTATTCAAGATTTGATTTGCTGTATCGAAATCAGATCTCCAAAAATGTAAGTGGATGACAGAACGTTATTTTATTGACTTGGAGGCAACATCATGAATCAAAGAATTTAAAATATAAATGTATCCCTTTTGGTTTCTGATTTCTTGTTTTTAAAGAAGAACACAGGACAGGTGATGTACTGAGCAGATATGTATGCTGTAGTAGACAAAAAATGCTATTTAATTTCAGTTGGACTTTAATTAAACAGAAAAAAATGTTAGTTTAAAGGGCAAAATATACACAGAACACACTTTTTGAAGAGATTTTGACGTCTGTCACCGGCTGTGGAACGATTCACTTCCATTTTATTAATGACACTCTGCAAAGGCAGCCATTCAAATCTGCTGCTCTGGTTTGTGCGTTGTGTACAATTAATCAAGGCCGCCTAGTTTCACTATGAGCTTTCTGGTTTCACCGTAGCAGCCAAATAAAATCAACAAATCAATGAATAAAAACAACTTCCTGTACACTCCTCATGGTATATCATCCAGTAAATTGCTGCTGTCAGTCAGCCTGGTGACAACAGTTTGGCTGGCTGCTGTTCTTTCAGCACCTCATGAGCTGCTGCTGACAGGACAGATGGTTCTGCAGTGACTGTCTAACAGAGGCTGGAGTCGGTGTGGATTGAATGGATTGGTTGCTTCAGTAGAGCTTACACGCTGCTGACATCTCACTTTTGATGTGAGGCAAATACAGAAATCCAATTGACTTGAGTATCACTATAGGATTACATACCTTTTGTGTCATACATATAGGTAATTTGAATCATCTCAATCATCTCATTGAGTATTTATTAACAACAATGCAATGACAGTAGGTACTAGCCACTAAATACTGTAGCAATTAGCAGCAGGAACAGTTAGCAGCAGCAATAGTCAAACTGAATAACATACAGATGAAAGTGGGGCTGATGTTTTCAGCTTAAATGACAGCCATTAACTAATTAAATGCAGTTAGCAGCAACAACTGTAGTCTGCACCGTAAACCCCCGGGGCTGCTGATAATCAGCTGCTCTAGGTGGCACAAATTATTTCATGTTCCTGCCTAAACCCTATGATATAAGCTCTATTTCTCTTATGTGTGTTGGATTAAAATAATGTGTGTTTTCTGCTTATCAGAGTCTAAGATTATTTCTTTACTGCATCATCATCAACTGACTAACAAAATTGCAGGAGATTTGTTTTGCAATTTTGTGGCTCCAGTGTTGCGGGGGCTCAGACCCCACAATGAGCCTCCTGTTAGCTTTCCAATCTTAATTACTACCAGGTCCAAACACCTCCCTATACTTCAGAGCAACGTCTGCAGCCAGTCCCCACAGGTTTTTCACTTCTATAATAGTGACCTTTGACCTTCACTGCTGTCAAGAGTCTAGCATTTGCTAGAGTAAGATCACCTGTATGAATTTATTGGCTACTCCATGTTCATTCTGCAGTCTGTCAAAAACAAATTTAAGTACAGCAGTGAAACCAGAGAGGCCGACAAAAGTACAAAATATGTTGTAGAACATATTTGTAACTGAACAGATGTTCAGTTAAGAGTATAAACACTGATGTCACACTACTATTGAAAATGTATGAGATAATGTGCACTTTAAAAACTATATCTACATAAAACAAGGTAAAATACATAAAATCAACATCAATTCAGACATAATTAGGCAGCTACCCACGAGATGCTTTGTGATTTTAAAGAGTAAATTGCTAGGTACAAAAAATACAAATTAAATCAAACTTAACTTTTGAATGTATTAAAAAGAAAAGACTAAAATTTGAACACACTGCTAGCAGCCGCTATGCTGAAAGTTTCCTTACACAACACAATTCCATTATTGTGAAATCTGCCCAAATTATGAGCTTTCTTGTTTTCCAGAGCTCACATGTTGACCTGAGGTGGCACAAGAGTAAAGTTAATGAGAGATAAATGGACTGTTGAAATGGAAAGAATCGATCCTACGATACATGATGCATGAAAGTGATCTCTATATTTCATGCAATCTGCCCAGCAGAATAGATGAGGACCAGGGGAATGCAACAAAAAACATCAGGATCAGTCAACATTTTGATTAACTGTCATGTCAAAAAGTAAAGCAAAACCAAAAGGGACATTTGTGGTCCATTATAATATAAAACAGCTAGACTTGAAATTGCTTGTCATTGCAAAAACATTGCCATTATATCTGCCATTTACAACTGTATGAGCCTGTCCTACATGACTCAAGACAACCAAATCTAAAACAAAGCCTGATATGAAGTTTCTTATATGTTCTTATGGTCTCCTGTTCCACCTCTGACAGAAATAATGTGTGTGATGGACATGACACGGGACACAACCAGAGATAAAAGGACACAAGTGTGACACTTTCTGGGGGGCAAAGCTGGTTAAAGCTCATCAGAGACATTAGGTAAGGTTTGGGAGCTATGATGTCAGAGATGATACTAAGACGGTATCACTAGATGTCAGAATAGAGGAAAATAGTTCACTGTTGCTCAGGTGATTATTATAAATGTCTTCCTTGAGCAATGCAATATCAGCATCCAACATTAATCTTTGACCTGTTTCTGTTACATCTTCACAGATTTATTAGGAAGTTTAATTTATCAGCCTAATTGTAAAGAGTTGGGAGAAACTTATACCACTAATACAAATGTAAATAAACAAACTTTACTGTGGTCTACAAACCATGAAGAGCAAAAACTGCAACCCAGTCAAATTTCTGAATCCTGAAACTCCCTGCGGGGAAAGCCAGAGGGCCTTGGGAGGTTTAAGGCCAATGTGCCCAGTGAAGCATGGAGAAAGCTGGGGGTCTCTTCAAGAACGAAAGGGGTGGGTGGGGGGTGACACAAAGCTCAACACCTCTCATAAATCAACTGAGCAAGGGTTAAACTTCCCCTTTTTGTTGTTCAAGATTTTTCAACCAAGTCGCCATTGAGAAAAGACTTGCAAAGAGAAACAAGACAAAATCGCACAAGTCTTGTTGCAAAATTCCCCACGACGGCAACAACTGAGCGAGCATCATGCTGGAAACCAACTTCATGGCAAATCCATTATAGCGAAAAACATTGGGGCAATGTAAACCCAGATGTTACAATTACAGAAATGTTGCTGTATTTCAAAGGGGCCCCACATGTGGAACTTTTTTTGACTCAAATCAGTGGTAATCTCAGGAACTCAGATTGGGGGAAACTGAAACTAGTAACAGACCAAGAGAGAAAAAGGAGGGTGGGGAAGAAGATGAGTTCAGGGGAGAAAAGAGCTAAAAACAAACAAAAGACAGGTAGAAACAGTGACAATAAGACCTTTTGAATCTGAAGAACAGACTGAAAGTTACTTTTTTGAGCGTCATACACCTAAATCTCTGCTTTCAGAGGCAGAAATTAGAGGTCCAAGTTGTTTTGAAACAACAGGTCTGAAGGTTGTCTATTTTCAAGTCAAGACAACTAAAGACCAGTGACCTAACATTCCTGAGATGACACCATTTCCCAGAGCAATCCTTTGGAGACCTGACGTTGAAATTAGATGGACTGTGTGTACGTTAATGGATATCGATCATCCCGAGGAGCTCTTTGAACCCTGACAGCTCAGAAGGTTTAGCCAAGGGTCAATATTTGCATCAACACAACTGTGAGGCAGCGTTCTGAGGCTGTGTTTTCACCTTGTTAGATCAGAAGCTCCTGGCCACTGCTGCAGACACCTTTGCGATAGCTTGCAGTTGCCTGGTACATACTGTATGTAACAGTAACACCTGTCTGGTGCAAAAGCCACAATAAGTGTTTTTGAGTGTCAACATATTTACATGGCTTTTAAACATTCTCTCAGCTATGGGCAGTTAGAGGACATTTGATTGGTTTCGTGTTCCTTTCAAAGAAACCTGATGAAACTCTCCCTAAAACCCTTTTTTGGCATTCATTAATTATTCACCATGTTTGGTGGAGGAGCGGCACTCTTCCGAAGGTCTTCTTTCAAGGCCTGTTGCGCCATACATGCTTACTTTGCCCTCCATCTTTGCCTGGAGCATCTTCTGTTCATTTCCTTTGTCCTTCAAGTTGTTTCTGTCACTTCCTATATTTCCCTGAGCATTTTGTTTCCGTTTCTATACTGGGAAAAGTCTCCCTTTATCCGGGACCATCCCGCTCTGAAAAGAGCCAATCTTCCCCTTTTGAGGCCAGGCAAAGAAATAGACCTTGTCTAGATCGTGAAGATAGTCTGTTTCCTGCATCTGCACTTACTCACTCACTCTCACATGCTCATTCTCCCTCTCTATCTGTCTCTCCTACCTCTTCATCACTTCATAACAGCTTTTGCAGCTGTACTTACTTTCCCAGCTGCCCAAGGAGTATGTTTACGTCCATACTATGCAAACCTGAGAAGAACGTACAGAATAATGTCAACGGGAAGGAGAATTGCCAGTAATCTCTGCCTAAAACCCTGTACATTCTTGGCATTTCATAATTTTAAAACTTTTTTGATCTTTAGCACTCTTGGCAGGTCTTTTGGTTTGGTCTGGTCAGCACGTGATGGAAGGCACATTTTCAGAGAAGGTTAACCCTATACCCAAGATGTTGGAATAAGGTGTGCCCAAATTACGGATGTCTTAGGGCCAAACAAAGATCTGCTATTAACGCAGGGGCTCAGATTGAACCCCGCCCCCTTAAGTGAGCTCACTTTGTCATACAGTGCTCTGATGCAGTCAATCAGTGACCCAGAGCTTAGCTGGGGGGCTTTGAGATTCTTTTACGACCCCCCTTTCACCTCGCCTCCTGCTCCTCAAAAGAAAGAATGGTAATTAACTGATGAAGAGCTCTGTAAGATTATCCAGTCTCCTCGCCAAGAACTCCAGCTCTGCCAGTGGTGTGCAGTCATGTCCCAAAGGACCACTGCAGAATGGGGAAGGATGGATCTCAATGGTCTATTCAACCACTCTCCTCTTTCATCCTCTATTCAGCTGAAAAAGAGGAGAGCAGCATGCAATGTTGTATATTTGAGCCAGGAATGTTCTTTCATATCATCACAAATTAGGAAAAGCACTTACAGTGTTTTAAGACAAATGTCGAGACCACGGTCACAATGCTTTTAGCGTGGACACACACACACACAAACACAGTTCTTCACTGACCACATCACAGCTTAGAGGGCACACAAGTGCACAAACAACCCCTTACTGTGAGCGGGAATGCGCAGCAGATTGAATTATACAAGAGAAAGCAAAAAATAGCTGTGTGTCCCAACCACCTAGAGCGAGACAGAGCGGGACACAGGGAGCAAGGGAGTGGGAAAGAGTGAGAAAGAAAGGCTGAGGGGAAAAGAGCAGAAGTCCCATTAAATCCAACTCAGTGTCAGAGCAGACAAGTTTTCAGTGTGTGCGCAGAGCTGTAGAGAAAATGTAAAATATGCTTCTCAAGGGAGAAAACAAAGTTTGTCTCATGTTCAAACACCCTCCCGTTCTCTTTCATAATATCTCTCTCATTCACATGTGTCACCGTGCCAAGGCCCCCCGCAGCTGGGGTCCCAACCCTCCACCCAACCCCCGACAAGCAGACCACCCAATAGATTTCCTGACCAGCTTGATCTGATCAGGGTTCCTCAATAGCACTGGTCTGAAGTATCACCCCCCGATTAGGCCAGCTTTCTCAATCTGGTGCAAAATCACAACAGAGGCATTCTGGCTAATTGCATCATCAGGCTGATTGTGTCCTCATCCCTCAACTCACTTATGCACTACTTACATACTAATGATTCCACTATGACATATATTGTGCAATTGAGGTTTGCGAGTGCCAATCGCTTCCCATCTCCTGGTTATGTGTAGAGTTGTCTGATATCCCGTGCTGACAGTTACAAATAACTCATGATCCTGATTACAAAGTCCAGTTGAAAAGTTATCTCACCCAGAACATGCAGGACAGACAGACCCAGGTGCGTGCAGGTCCAGCCAGAGCTGTTGGCAAGCTGAGAGAGACAGACGGCATGGTGACGGACAGGAGTGATGCTGCTACTGCTACAGACCAGAGGGCTTCCTTAAGTCTAATCCAGCCAGGAGAAGAGTTGGCCAACGCTGCAAAGCCATGACTATCCTGGATGCACCAGAGCAGGACGCACACACGCTCTCTTTCACTTCGGGATCCTGCTTTCTCCCTCCTTCTCACTGTCTGACTTGCTTTCTCCTCCTCTGTCTCTCCTCTAATTGGATCCTGACTGCCTCTCCTCTCGGCTCACTCTGGCTCTCTTACCCTCTGCCGGGGGAAAGTTTCACAAAGCTTTTTTTTTTTTTTTTTTTTTCGAGGGGTGGGGTGGGAGGGGGGTGGGGGTCAGGCAGCCCCCACCTCTCCACGGGAGCAAAAGGGGGTGGGGGTACTCCACTTATTATCCATCTCTCCTGCCCCTCCTCTCTCTCTCATCCCATCCCTCCCTCCCCTCCTCCCTCCCCCGTCTTTACCCCTCTAAGTCTCACCCCTTTTAATTTCATTCATTCCTTGATCCCTCCCCCCCTCCCTGTGTGCCCCCCCTCAGCATCCATCGCACTTCACCTCCCCCTCCTTCCATCTCCCTCTAGCAAAAGGTTTTCCTGTGTAATATTTCATAAACTCTGTCTCCCTCTGTATTCAATCTCATGATGAATGTCTGGCATTTCTCCTGACACTGGAAAATGCTTTAGCCAATCAATTTGGATGTCAGAAAAGACACGTGAGGTCAGTCCTGACTCAAATTCGGATACTTGATTCCTACTTTTGATACCCACCGTCCTCACTGACATTTTTTGTCAGTAAGTTCTTTATTTGGCATCATAAGCTGCAGTTACCTGTCCCCACAGCCGTACTGTCTGTAAAATCTGCAGTAGACGAGCTTTCATGACAACAGTTCAGGCTTTTAGGTAGCAAAGGTGTCCACAGTGTGCATCTTAAATCTGTAGGTAATAAATCAAAAAAACATACCATATGTGTGTCTAATGTGTCAAATTAATGGTGAAATTAATGGTCAAAATAGGGCATAAGTTTTGTTATTGTGATAATAATGTCTTGATCACTCCTCGGTCCTATACGTAAGAGATAAGGCTGGCCTTAGTCAGTATTTTTTATTATTGTCAACAATTCCATGATAAGACCAAAGCCAACAATGAATTAGTCACTTTTTCACTTCCCTACAATGTCCATGGCGCTCAGTCTCAAACCCATTCATTCCCTCTAAAGACAAACATTTTTGAACACTGGTCACAAATATATAGATTCAGTCATTTTCTTCTTCTGTGTTCATGGTAATGAAGGAACGTGTCACCCAGCGATGTGTTTTTAATAGTTTTTAGACAACAGTGGAGCTCTATGGCACATAGAAGATATATGAGGCTTTGGATACAAACAATACTTGTTAATAAGATCAATTTAATGTTCGTTTTGGTCTTTGATTTGTTGCGACCTTTACCATTTTCATTCACACATTCTTTATTCCTCAAAGAGAAAAATAAAAGTAGTCCTGAAATTTTCACTGAAATCCTCCTCCTCCTCCTCCACCCACATCTTGATCCTTTACATCTTAGAAAAAAAACACAGAGGGGCCAGGAAGCAAAAGCTGCTTCAGTAAGTTCTCACTGCTCATCAATGACCATGTTAGCCCCATGCGTGACTCTTTATCCCCTTGTGCGGGTATTCAGTTTTTCACACAGACACACTTATACAGAAATACTGCAAACTTCCACACAAATGTTACCCAATCGTGGGCTGCGCGCACCTGTAAACACTCATGGACCCATAATTTTGTAAAATACACACAAAGATTCTCTCACATAAGTGTCCGGGCCCACTGCTTCCCTAAAACGTAAACACATATAATTTAAACTATCAAACTCACCACATGCATAAACATCCACCAATAACCACCTATTTCTCCCCCATTCTCTCTTTCTCTCTGTCTCTCTCTCACACACACACTAACATCTTTCTCACACACCATACAAATACACAAACCCACCCACACACACAGAGAAACATACAAACACACTCACCCTGTGGCACAGAGGATTAATCCCCTGGTATTTCCTGCAGGCCACCCTTACAGAGGCAAATTCACTGAAGGAGACAATGATAGAGAGAAAACATTTAAACCTAATCCCCCTCAAACCAACAGTCAGACACAGACACAACAGACACACACATCAAGCAAGATGTTTGTCTGGGAAACTGAGAAACTGAGGAGCAATGGTTCATTTTCTATATTAATGTTTTTTTGTTTTTTTCTTCAGTTAATCAAGCAATAAAATTAAAAATGCCCAGAGTGAAATCCATAGTGGGACCAGCAATCAAGCCCCCCAGCCAAAGTAGACATTTTCCAATGCTATGAAATGAAGAAAAAGAAGCAAATCTTAGCATATTGATTAACTGTTGCAGCATTATCTGTTCAATCAACACTAAAGACACTAAAACGCTCCGTAGGGCTGAGATGAACTGCAGAGTGGGCTGATAATTCTCTATGCGTTCATCAAGCAAACCAAACAATTGAGTAGAGCAGCTTTACAATGTCTTAAAATTTAATTTAATTTGAATAATTTATATTTCACCTCACACAGGGAAGTGTATACAACTGCTTGATGCTATTTTGGAGCTCTAAGTCACCGGATGACTGTGCATTTGAGTGTTGTCCAGCAGAGCTTAGTGGTACTCAAATAAAAACCGTGGCAACTTTGCACACTATGTTCTTCTCTTGCATAAATGCATCTTCCATTTCCTTCCAGCACACTCAAGTGTGACAGACTGTGTATGATGCATTATTTATTTCTGATATTACAATATCTTCTATAAATAACAGAAGGATTTACTGCACAGCCAACAAAGAGAGCATGAGAGAAATTATATCAAGTTTTGGTTAAATTTGTAAAAAGAAAAAAAAGAATGTAATAGATTTAAATGGCAGTTAGCACATTTTACTGTGTTACTCTCACCCTTAAAAATATTCTTCTTTACTAGATAACAAAAAGAGTGCAATGTTTCAAGCCCAGACTGGCTCTCCGTTCGGTACAGAGGCATCACATTTTCTCATGTGTGTTACTGAATAAATAGTCTTTGTCCCTCCTAAAAGGTGTGGCTGCAACCCCAGAGTAAGAGCATACCTTTAAAGCCAGATATAAAAATATATAGTAACCCAACATTGTATACAAAACACAAAAGCAATATATTAAAAATGTTGTCAAGTTGTAGAGATACACAAAATCACTGAACAAAATATCAAGATATAAAGTCAAATACAAATGCATAAATGTAATCGCAAATAAAAAAGCTGATAAATGATCAAAATGAAACTGATCAGAGTGAGTTACACTTTGGAAACCTGTAAATCACCCTCAAACAGGGAAGAAAGACTAAAAATCTTATGCTCAATCTTACAATATTGTTGCAATTTCATTTTGATCTTTTCTCTGAAAAAGAGCCAATCTGGGCTCAAAACGTTGTACTATTGTGATTGTAATATGTAATAAAGAAAAATATATTTAAGGGAGCATTTTACAGTGTTGTGAGTGTTTGAGAGACACAGAGTAAGAAGCAAGTGTTAAAACAGAGACTGTCATGAAAACAATAGAACAGAGCAGTGAGAAATGATTAAAAACTGGATAATTACAAACTGTTTTTGCATCAGATCATGACTTCATAGACAAAATGATCCTGTCATAAAAGTCATTTTTGGCACAATAAAGGTGACAGACTGTATTACCACGATGACATTTTCTGCCTTCAGACCACAAAGTTCATGAAGCAACCAAATACAGCCGCAGCACCCACTGGTGGTCACTGGACACTCTGCCTCCGCATGTACACTCATACAGACACTTTTTCAGAGCACAGTTATTAAATATATTAATAAGAGGGACTGCAGCGGTGGAGGGACCGTGCGTGTGTGTGTGTGGGTGTGTGAGGGAGGTTGTAATGTAGCAATGGCATGGTGGGCATATTTCCAAGGCTAAACAGATCACTCGCAGGATTTGTTTTAGTACCTCTTTAACCTTGACCATTTCTGTCTTCTTTTGTAAACCAGAGCCAGGATGGGACAGCGAGGCACTCACACAATTAAGGAGATTAACTGGTGTCAGGTCACTGTCCTTGAACCAAGCAAAGATGGGTCAACAACAGCTGAGAGAGATCAAAGCTAGACAGCCAGTTACAATTGATTCAGTATTAAAGAAAAAAAATCAGTGCATACAAAAGAAAAACAAAGCAAGTGAGGTGAAATCAAACGTAAAGAGGACAGAAATGTAATATATACAGATAAACAGATAAAATGTGTTATAAATAGCTAATCTGATAGATAGATAGTAGATAAACACAGATAGATAAGGAGAAAGTGAATGTGTAAACAGAAAAGGGGTGTGTTCTGTCATCTTGGCTGACATCCTAGAAGCCACCATGAAGGAGGAGTTCACTTGTTGACAGGCAGAGGAAGAACACACTCCAGCAGGCCCCCAACACACACAGACATGCACACACCCTTTCCCACCCCCGTGTCTCCCATCTGTTGAAAACAATACAGACCCGGGCCCTCCCTTTGCAGAACACTCACATGTGAGAGCACGTTTTCCCCTGTTCTCTCTGCTGCGCAACACCGAGAGGAGAGGAGGGATCATCCGCTCAGCACCAGAACACACTGACCCGTGGAAATAACAACAATAATTCTTACGTGGCGTGAAGCCTTTTGGTTTTGTTGGGCTTTCTCTTTGAAGAATTATCATTAGGAAACATGAAAGTGATGATTTGTGGGATCCATATCTTTAAAATTTGGGGGCATCTTTGGTGCCAGGAGTGTTTCTGCACTGTGCGTTCCACAGATCACCTTTCAATCAAACTAGCATGTGTGGCACTACATGATATATTTTTCCTTAGAGTTCCCCATTAAGAACTGTGATATTCTGCAGACCCACTCTTTTCTGTGCATATAAAACACGTTGGCTATGACTGCTTATGCCGACTATTCACTTATGTCATGCTTTTGTGCCAATTAAGTCAAATATATGAGGATTCTTCTTGAAGAAAGTGCATTAAACAGCCACTATAAAAAAAAAGTTTATAAATACATCAAAATAAACAGAATGTCACATATATACAGTTCAGTGTAGCACAACACTTTGTTGAATTACTCTCTCGCTGCAGTGTGCAGGGCGTTCACATCCTGTGGCTTTGACATTTTAACACAATCTCTCAGCAGCTTTCTAAATGGTGCGTGATACGCAAATGTGCTAAACAACACAATACCCAACGCAGCACGAGGTAAATGGCCTGAGAAGTTCAAAAACAATGTGACATTGTGTAAAAACACACGCTGTGTTTAATGTATCATGATTGTAAGAACTTAAACTACATCAATAGATGAAATGTCCAAAATATATTTTGTGACTGGAATCAATCTGACTGACTTGGTGGCTGTTCATGGGTTAAGAGCTACAAGGTACATTATTTTACAGTGGACCACAACAAAAGGCATTTGGTAAATTCTAAGATGTATTCATCAAATACTTAAAGCTGCTTTAATCAGTATTTTTATATTGAAAAATATTCCCTCATGATCCCACAGAGAACCTTCACTCTGCAGTTCCCCTCATTTTAGCTTCTTTCAGCTCATTGTTTTGGTTTTACAGCCCTCAACTTTGCATTGTTTTCAGCAGCTGTAGGCAGCTGTTTTCAATGAAAAGGCTATAAAAGCCCACCGTATGTTACATGCTCACAAACAAATGGCAAACTGACAAAGGTACCTGGTAAACACAGTGGAGCATTTAGTGGCTAAAGAGACAGCTCAGGAGCTGGTGGAGACCAGCAAGTTTAAGAATACAATACACAAGTCAACACAAGTCAACACAATTTAACGTGGCCGGCAAATTTTAGTAAAATGTGAAACTTTATTGTTCTCTAGGAAAACATTATTTGTTGGTCAACTTAAACTGGGAGGTCAGAGCACAGGGTCAACTATGAAACTGCATCCCCGGAGCTGGCAGGGATTCAGTATCTGTCTCAAGGACATTTGCTTCAGCGAAACAGGTGCTTATCCTTCTCACTGCAGCACCACACGGCCGCTCACAAAACAGCCACTCAGACTGACCAGCACCGAGGTAAAGTGCTTATTCACCTCATCTCATGGGCAACCATCAAAATGCCAGTGGAGGAAAATGCACAACCCCAGAGGAGGAAGAGACATGCTTAAGAGCCCCAATGTGTCTGTAGCCAGCCCGCCAACCATTGACTAAAAACACTTTCTGCTTTAATTAAGGGTGAGTTTCGTGTGTGCACATGTTAAGTAGAATACTGTGTGCATATTGAGGTGTGTGTATGTGAGTGGATGCGTGCAAGAGACTGTGCAGTGGCTGCATTTACAAGATTAATGGCTCTGTTCATCAGCACAGACCAGCTATCAGGCACAGGGCCCAAGTAAAACTGGCAATATCCTGGTCTGGCTGTGGGTGTGTGTCCATGTGTGTGCGTCCTATTGTGCTTATGTCTACAGCCTGTCTCCCTCCGTCCTCTGTGCTCATGTCAGGTCTGTCACTGGCTGGACATCATACAAAAATTAAATTTATTTCCATTGTTATTTACATCAACAATCCTTTTAGCAGCTGCAGAAGGAACAGATTGGGGACATTTGGAGATGGGGTCATGCAAAAGATCATTATCACAATGCTTCACACGTCAAGCCTCAGAGGCTATAATTCATTAGGTTACAATGCTTTTGTTGATCAAATTGAAACGGCGCCATGCATATGCTACAAAGATTACTTGAAACTATACTTCACATAAATCCATGAGGAAGTGGAAACTGGAATTGTTGCAGAAATCAGTTAATGATCAATGATGTGAGAAAACAAAAATATTTCTTATCTATGAGCAGACTGAATTCAAACAAGACTAAATCAGCTCTGTCAGGCACAGCAGTGATAAATACCAACATTAGCATGCTAACATGCTCACAATCACATTTGTTTGTTTAGCAGGTATACCATGTTCACCATCTTAGTGTAGCATGCTAGCACGCTAACATTTCTTGATTAGCACTAAACACAAAGTAAACCAGAGTCTGATGAGAATAATATTAGTTTTGCAGATCTGATCACTTAAAAAAATTGAACAAATGATCATTTTGACCTGATAATGGCTCTAGAGGAAAAGTTAAGAGAACATGAAAGTTATTTTGATTCATCAGAAGGTGGACATGAATGTCTGTACCGAATTTCATGAGAATCTATCCAACAAAAAAAAACCCACATATGTCAACCTCATTGTGCTGCTAGAGGAAAAGTCAGGGGAACACCAAAGTCAGTAGGAGTCATCCTCTGGGCAATATTAATAGCTGTACCAAATTTCATGGCAATCTATCAAACAGTTGTTGAGATATTTCAGTCTGGACCAAATTTGGTGGAGCGACAGACCGACTGACATTAACCATCACGCTGCTGTTACAACTAACTCATTTGTTTTTTTTCTATTACAAACAGGAAAATCTGGCAAAGTCACTGATAGCAACTTCATGAAACAGGTGCATGAATCTTAAATTGAAGAAAATGAAGAACAAAAAAAGCTAAAAGCAAAACCTAAAACCCTCCAATTATTCACGTTACATCTACAAAGAAAACTGTACCTTGTCTTTGCTTCTCTTCCGTTTCCAAAATGGGAAGATGCAGAAGAAGAAAAATTTTGCCCAACTGAAGACTGTGGCGAGACACCAGCCTAGTCCGCCCATCCTCTTCTGTAAACCTCCTCACGTCCTCTACTGTATCACCACTGCTGCTCCTCACTCCTTGTGTCCCCTCCCTCTGTAGCCTGTCCTTCAAAAGAAATGCCCAGACTTGCAAAGACCCCAGTAGTTAGTCCTGGAGAGAATCCCGTAATGGTTGTTGATCTAATCCAAGAAATGGGTCATTTTTCGTTGGTTTCAGTACCTTCAAGTTCCCTTAAAGTCCCTAATTGCATCCTTCCCTCTCTTGCCTAGCATCCTCCCAGCATCCCTCCATCCTCCGTCTCTTTCTCTGGATGCTGCAGGTTCTTCCATTCAAAGCATGAGGAAAAAGATTAGGAGAAGGGAAGACAGAAGTGGGCGGAGGTGGGGTGGGTTGGGCAGAGCCGTCTGGTAAAGACGGAGGCACTTATAGTGATGGGAAAAGGAGGAGGGTCCGCAATTTAATGTAGAAAAGGGGGGATGGCTTGGAGGGAGTCTTGGAGCAGATAAAGAACAATAAGTATAAGATGTGTTGTGTGGAGTGAGAGTGAATTCCCAGTGATTAAAATGAAAGCTGTAAATACTAATTATGATGCAGGTTCTTTCCAGCTGATGATATGATTACTGCCAATTTTATGCCAAAGGATCAGACAAAAAGATATCCAAAGGGGAGACAAGGTGAGTGAATATACGAACAAAGACTATATGAAAGAAAAACAGATAAGAGTAAAAAAGTGAACGTGTGTGTATGTGTGTGTGTGTAAGTGTACTCAGTGGAGCATGCTGGTGCATTTGTAGCTGTCAGGGGGGCCCTAATGAAGATTGGCAGTCTCAGGCCAATCATAAATGGCCTTTGACCCTGTATGCATTCTGAGTGATTAACTAGTATTGAGACTAAGAACCGCATCAGTGACTTTTGAACTGCATGTTTGGTTTTCCTTATTAGATCAAACTGGAAGCCAAATTAAATAAATTGCTCTAATATTAATAATAAAATAGATACTAATAAACTACTTCAACATTAAAGAAGAGAACAAAAAAGATCAAGAGGAGCCTGAGTTAAAACACCATAGACAAAACTGAAACTGCAAAATTATTAAAAGGGGGTTTACGATGTTAAATTCTGCTGATAGCAAAAGGAAGCTCGTGCCAGAACATTTGGCTCTATGTTCTGGCAAAAGACACAGTGGATAAATATCCTTATGGAACAAAAAGAGAGTAACCTTGTTCCAGATTTGCCATGTAGCTATACAGGAAGCTCCCTTTTAGTTTCCTTTTGGGGAAATGAAAGAAGGAAGCCACTGATTTTTTGGTGAAAACAATACAAAATAGGCCTAATGCCCTATTTGATTGTATTCTGAGCTGCTTCCTGTTTTGTTTTTTGTTTGTTTTTTTGTGGTCAACCTTTTCCACAACCTGCTCCAAACCTAAAAATCCCAGCAAGGTGTTGGAAAATGCAACGGTTATGATATAATGCCCAGACTACTCATCCAACTCCTTACAGCTAAGTCTAATGCAGCGCTGTACGTGTCACAGCTGGACAACTGTGACAGCGGCTGTAACAGCTGTCAATCATGTCACACCCCCTTTTTATATCGTCAAATAACTAATTAAAAACAAACCTATCATAAACATGAGCACTTTGACAAACATCTGCATGATAAGAACTACCTAAAATGACAGAAACCATCTTTGGTAAAAATTTATTTGACGTCTACTTTGATTTTTTTAGTTTGGCTCATGTCCAATCCACTAACATGGAGGGGGCGGGACTTATGACCTATACTGCAGCCAGCCACCAGGGGGCGATCGAGATGTTTTGGCTTCACTTTTGGGGAGCTGTCATGACGTCCATATTTATATACAGTGGATGGTTTGCCACAGCTGAACTTTACGCAAAAGCACGAATTTACTTCACCTCCACGAGCAATCCACAGATTCTGGTGATTCCACTCAAATTAAATGTTTTAAAATGGAAATTTCCTGTTATGAATGCTTAAAGAGAAGTAACAATATCATCTGTAGGACATTTACCAAATGAAATAATCCAACCATGTGCTTGTGCAACAATAAAAGCAAGAATATAGTGAATACTGTGTCCTTCGATTCACACACGCTGGGTGTGGTCACATGTTACGGTCAACCATGGAACATTTTGCAGGCATTCTGTGTTTTGCTCAAAGACACTTTAGCACTACATAACATCAGCTGCGTCGCTGTTAAAAAAGATTACACAATACTGGCAAAGGGACAGAGACGTTCCAGAGGTGTAGGGACAATATCATGCGCACTTCCTGCCTCTCTGCAGCACAAACAATGGGCTGGTTTTGAGTCTCACTCTGGCAACATCAGGTCTGTTGTCTGTTCTAGGAAACCAGACAAGAGGTTAGGGAGTTAAGGGCCATATTGTTCCTGGGAGAATAAAAGGGGAAGTGACCGGTCGTGGTTTCAAAGGGGGCTGACAGAGATGTTTTGGTCACAGCTGGTGGTATCCATTCATCACTTTAATTTGATATTATCCATCAATCACTTGCAGTGTAATTCTAAAAAAAAAATCAATTTAAAGAAAATGTTAATACTGTCTAGGCTACTCTTATCTCCTCCCAGGAGTTATATTATCTAATTTCTCTAAGTACATCACCTGTGACATTTCTTTGGAGCAATAAAATAATGTAAATACAGATTTCTGGAATATCAAGTCAACCTTAAAAATGAAGCGCTGACCAGAGTTAGAATTTGACAGGCAGTGCCAGTCAGCTGCAGCCTCCTCATCCGACTTATTAAGTGCCACACTGCAGCTCACTGTGCTGAGCTATCAACTTATCCCATTTTTCAGCTGTATTTCTTCTGTCAGTAGCAAAGTGCCAAGGTTTAATGACATCATACTCGCCCTCTATGCACGCGGCTGCTATAAGAGCCCGTTATTCCTATAATGCAAATTGACATTCAGAGAGTATTTCCAGTTGAGAGTCTGATAGACGTTGCTGCTGCAAAGGCAGAGCAAATTAAAAATGAAGTTAAGTCATAGCCGATAAAAACATCTGCAGTGGAGACCCATTTGTTTTAATATTACATTTTGGCTTTGATTAATGCGGCAATTATCTTCTGCCTCTCTCACTATTGATCCAAGGCGTCCATTTTTGGGATTGAGAGAGCTTGGCGAATGTAAGCACTTGGCAGAAAACCACAGGGAATTAAATAAAAGCTCATTTCATCTTTAACATTGGAAAGAGACGCCGCTCTATCTTAAGTCAGCAGATAGAAAACAGTTTTGGCAGATTTTGGGCATCTTAGTCAAATGGGCGACAAAATGAAAAGCACAATTAGACATCCTGTTTTAAGAAAAGCTATAATCCCAGATTTAGACAGAAGGAGGCATAAAGAACTACAAAGCTCTCTGAGCTTACATCTCTGTGACTGCATGAAAGTGATACTGCAGCTTTAATCTATAACAATGTCGTCTGGTTAAAAATGATAAAGAATTTTGAGAATCTGATGCCATGCAGTGGTGAAATTTGGAAATCTGTACAGTTTCTAAAGGATTCTGACTGTTATCCCATAGTTTCAGATACGCTCTGCATCACTGTGAAATAGTGAAATCTTGCGTAGTGTTCCTCTGTAAAGCGCCTAAAGACAGAACAATGTAAAAATGTAAAATAAAACTGTAAAATAAACATTTTCCCCCTCATATTATAGTGTTATTATTCATGCAGATATCATAATTTACAATTTAAAAAAATAATCCACTAAAAACATTCCATTCAGTACAATAATTCATATTTTTACAACCAATATTATCCTGACATGGATGGGGACCTTCCCACATTTTTGGGTGATGGACATGGCTTATATAATGAATGAATCAGAGGTGGATAAGAAGTTTTAAAAAAGATTCCCTGACAACTTTATCCTTTGTGTGGGGGAAGTAAATTACAAATTCCAAAGGGCAAGGGTGAGCTTTTTAACCTTTAATTATCATCTACAGAGGCACCCAGCACACACACACACACATACACACACACACATCACAAAGTACCCACAGTGACCATTTCACCTTCGGAGCAGCAATTATCAACTGGCCTCAAACACCAGAGGCCTCTAAGTAATCATCAGCTGCCTCATAAAAGTTGAGACAGGGCCAAGGTGATGAAAAGCTATGAAGGTGCAGTGTGCGGTTGGCTTTGTCTTTCTTCACTTAGTGAAAAAAAAAAAAAAACTGCTGGAACACCCAACACAGGTATACGTGTATATCTGAACTGTATATCCAATGTTTCTAAGCTTACAGTCATTTTTAACGTGTATTCCTCGTGTAAATATCCCCCTCATGACTGCAGCCATTCAGTCGTAGGGGAAATCAATAAAAGAGTCTCTATCGGTTAAATGAAGGTTAATTAAAGAAGTCTGGTGGTCTCTCGTCTCTTTTCACATAACAGACAACCAGCTGAGGCCGGCCATTGCACAAGTAAAGTCAATGACAGACGTGGGCCCACCTCCAGTGATGAGCGGACGGCCTCTTGTAAAACAGTCATCAGTGTGAAAGTTACTGCACAGCCATAAAGTAATTAGCTATCCGGACATTTCTACATTAGAGGACGGAACAAAAAAGAGATAGAAAGAGAGACTCACGGCACAGACTGTCTCTGTCTGAGGTCAAAACACAGACAGTCAACTGGACAAGGCGATGTGTTTAAAATGCTCATTATCTCAGGCTAACACACAAACCGGAGCTTTAATAAAAGATGGAGTAAAGAGCATTTCATCTCCACTGAGTGGACGCAAAGGAAAGGACAAATTAATACATAAAAGTGTCTTTTGGTTAAAAAATAATCTATTGTAACCTGCAGTTTACAAAGATCCCAGTAACATTTATGACAGATGGATATTGAAAAAGTAATTTTACTACTAAAAAGTGTGTTACAGCTGTGAGTCTGTTTTGAAACATTCAGACACCATCCAACATCCAAGACCTCAGAGTAAGCTTTTAAACAGCTTTTCTTTAATGTAAGAAATGTGACCAAAATCACATTATCCTTTTCACAACGTCCATGTGTGCTTGTCTGTCATTTTTCATCTCACAACATACTTTATATCTAGGGCTGTAAATACCAAATGATAGTTAATTCAGTGTATTCTAATGTAAGACAAGGAGAAGCAGCAAATTCTCACATTTGAGAAGCTGAAACCATCAAATATTTGGCATTTTTGCTTGAAAAATCACTTAAACGATGATTCAGTTGTCAAAATAGTCTCTGATTAATGTGCTATTGATCGACTCCTCGATGAATCAACTCATCGTTTCAGCACTAAACAGATTTGACTGACACCAAATAGCCCAAACAGTGCTTCAAACCCGCCCATTCGTCATAAAAATTTCCATTTAGAAGGGGGATTTTCATAAACTGGTCAATCTGGCAACTGTGGCTCTAAACACAACACTTTTCAGCAGTCGGGTCTTAAGTCCGAGATAAAATTTCCTTCAATGCTCAAACAAAAAACAATGACTTTGTGACAAAATATTAATTCTGATGGATTGTCTATTTCAAGCAAGTTTTAAATCTCTGCACATTGGTTTCCATAGCTCACTGAAATTAACTGATTGTTGACAATGAGGTATAAAATCTTGGAGGTGATATTAAGCATAGAAAATGTGTACTTTAATAACCTACAACAGGCAAAACCACCTGCATAGTCTTTTGACTCAGCCTCGTATGAACTGACCTTGAGATAGAAGCAAAACTCTGACCACCCACGGCTAAAAAATGACATGTTGTGACAGCACTCACCAGCGAGAGGGACATCGCAGAGTTGTCTCTGAAGACACCTGGCGCAGTAATTCCCTTTCACAGATCCAGAGCTTTTCTTGAACACTGCGCTAGCTTTTCTGGAATTAACAAGACTATGTTATTGTCCCTCAAAGTTGGATGCACTGACCAAAGAGAGCCTAGCAGTCTGGCCCTTATCCTGACATACTTCCTGAGCTGCATTGTTAGCAGGAGGAGAGGAAACACACACACACACACACACACACGCACACTATGGAAAGCCTGTGTCAGGAGATCACTACATGGAAAGTGAGACTACCAGGAGCTGTTGTTCCCTCTCCGAGATTTTTTTTGTCTCTCGTACTTTTTGCCAAGGTCAGAGTGTAGGCCGAGAACACACTGAACTCGCTCTCTATGAAAATTAAATTCTGGCTCTCTGGCTGTTATCAGAACAAAGCAACTCCAGGTATAGAATCAAGCAATTTACAGAAAATGTAAATCTTTAAGCACAGGAAAGGTTCTTGCATATTGTATTTCCAAACTAGAGCTGCAGCAATTAGTCGAACGACAGAACATTAATCACCAACTATTTTGATAATCAATTAATTGTTTGGAGTAATTTTTTAAGAAAAAATATGAAAATTATCTCGTTCCAGCTTCTTGAATGTGAATATCTTCTGTTTTCTTTAGTCTGCTATTATAGTAAACTGAATATCTTTGGGTTATGGACTGTTGATCAGGACAAAACAAGACATTTGAGGATGTCACCTTGGGCTTTGGGAAACAGTGATCGACATTTTTTATCATTTCCTGACATTTCATAAACCAAATGACTAATCAATTAAAGTTGCATCCGTTGATCATGTTTTGGGACCAGAAGAACTCCACAACAAGCTGATGGATACACAACATGACATACAATAACTTACATATGTGTTGGTTAAGACTTCCCTGCAGACACAAGACGTTGAGTTGTGTTTCTGGCCACCTGATGAATGTAAATCCATTTTTTTTTCTCTCCTTCTTTACTTTGTATGAAGTGTTGTTGAGAAAAGAGAACAAATTTGTCCTCTCTGAATAATTCTTATGCAATTCTGCAGCTGCATTGCATTGTAGGAGAACAATGTCCATTGACAGCACAGTCAAACATTTACCATATATAGTATGCATATCGTCCTATACTCAAAACCGTCTTAGAAATAGTGTAGTGTGGATTTTGAGGCATCACTTTAGTCTCCAATAACTCTTCTGGAAACATGTTTTTGGAGAACAGAATTTACAAGCTGTATAACTAAGAGAATGAGCTAAAAAAAAAGGCTACAAAGCTCTAAAAAGAGCTAAAGTAAGTAATAATTATCTGGGTAGTGTTCGTCACTACAATCGACTCCTTTCACATTACATATAGTCATATCATTCAATGGTGATATAAATGTATTTATTTATGGAAATCAGATGAACTAGCTCTGTTTACTTTTTGCTTTGTCTCTACTACAAGAGGTGCAAAAATGAATCAAGTCATTATCAGTCACAGCAAAGCTGCTGGCAGCTGAGGTGAAGAGGTCGTCCCTTTACAACAGCTCCTCTAACCAAGTAACTCCCAACTAAATAGGCTTCTCTATTGTTTTTCTTTTTCTTAACAGTCCATTGATGGAAGCCACCTCAGACCTGACAGATTTATTGACCCTCGTCGGAGAGAGAGGAGGGGGCATGCAGAAGAAGGTAAGCAACGGGAGTAACATAGAACATTAACATTCCTCTAGTTTACTCTTCTCTTCTCGACGTGACCTTTACAAGGTTTTGAAGAAAGAAGTGATATTTACTTTGCTGGAGATGAAACACACTGGCAGCCTCCTTGTCTCAGAAGGAGGCGCATTAGCAGAACACACACACACACACACATACACACAGAAACTACACTGATCCAAAAGGCATAATTCAATCCTACCACGTATGTTCATTGTTAGCTATTCATTAAAAATCCATTTGTCGTGTCTCAGTCACAGTGAAACCATTCGAACTCATACAGATTACATACAAATATATTCCAAGCTGTGTAAGTGAACCAATTACTTAGTGCTCAAATTTTTCTATACATGTAAGCATATGTACAGTATGTATTTACATATGTAATAATGGCAAGATACAAAATGCTTTACACAAACTTAATAACTGTGTAATGACAGTAAACAAGTGTGATGACCCCTGGTGTCATCTTGGAGTTTGATCTGGTATTAACCTGCATCTTTCCTTGTTCTGCAGGTGACCGTTAGTGTAACCTGGAACACCTGAGGGTCCGCCGTGTCTCCAGGTTATCTAAGTCTGGCTGCAGCAGGCAGGTCTCTGACACTAAGCTGCAGCTCTTTTTCCCTACAGGCACCTGTTTGTTTTGGTTATGTTGCTTTAGTTCCTTGCTTTTGCTTTCATGCACCTTACAACACTCACACACACACACACACACACACACATTCTCCGCTCATGCATCACATACACTGCTGATACCACTGATTTCCACACTCCATACTGTAAATATTTAGTTAACACTTACATTTGGTTTAATTTGCTTAAAATAAATTCCCTTTGTTAAAACTTAACACTAACGTTTCTCCCTTTTGTTGTGGCCACTTGAGCCAGGTCATACCAAATGGGGGCTCCTCCATTAAGGTTCTTTTGTTAAAAAGTGTGTTTTTGCCTCTGGTAGCAGCGGGCGCATGGTGTTGATTGTGCACGCTGATTAGGTGATTTGGTCCAGCTGCGTGCTGGTTTTGGCTGTGTGCTTTGTTTTCCAGAGCAGCTCAGGTTTAGCTCTGGTTTCTGGTTTTTGATAGATACACCATGTGTTTTTGTTTTTGTTTTTTTCTCTCAGGAAGCATTAGTTTCTGACCTGGTGTCAGATTGTCGTGTGCCATTCAGAAGGTAAGTGTTACTGCCCTGATACGCTGTTACAGTGTTTGCCCCGTTAGGCTGTAGTGGCGTTCCCGTTTTGGTTGCGTGCTGTGGTGACGTTGTTAGTGTCAGTTGTTTGAGCCACTTGTGACACAAGAAACAAGTAGGAACAAATAAAAGAAAACCCATTGCTGAATGTTAAAAGCAAGCTGAGATGTGTCTGTCTTTGTGTGTATGTAGAGAGAGGGTCCTAACTGTGTCTGTATTGTAAACATTGTGAAGCCCCTAGCCAAAACCATATAGGGTTCATTCTTCCTAAAGCCCTTCCAACCCCCCCCCCCCCCCTCAGCTGGATCAAAGTGTGCGTTGTGTGTTTAGGTTTTAACATGGGGGGTTTTACTTTCTGGCCGATTGTTATCGCTCCTCAAAATGCTAAGCCATGAGTGAGGCCTCCGTGAACGCCGCTGCCAAGAGGAGTGCCTGAAATGTCTCTGTATTGTGTGAGTGGTCCTCCCTGCCATGTGTGCTGAGCACAAGGCAAAGGCATGGCTTTAAATTAGAAGCGCATGTTACATGAGCTCACACTCGTCATTTCTGATTAAACCACATGAACACAGCTTTAAAGCACAGACAACTCTTACAAGCTTACTGCACCAACAAATCACGACACTGACTGCCCCCTGCTGGTGTCTTTTCACCACACTCACCAAATATCAGAATCATTCAAGACAGTCTGAGCTTCACTGTGCAGAGTGATGTATGTGCAGAGTTTGACCCTAGAAGGCTGTTTTCACAATCAGCTACTGAAAATGGAAAGTTTCTCTGCACTCACCTTAAACCTGAGTTTAAGTTGTGAATCCTACGAGCATGATTTGTGACATCTGTGACATTTGTGACATTGTGACAACTAATTTTAAACCAGTCGTAGTCTAGTATGCAACTTACACGAATAAGATGTGGAAACTTGAAACCTCCAGTCCACATAAAGAGAGGCCAAAAATTCCCCAAAATTCCCGGAAGCCATTGATAGCACGGAAGTAGGGAGTAGTTAACGGATTTGCCACTAAGTAGTGAATGTCTATAGAGCTTGGTGAAACTAAAAATGGGACTGAAAGGGAGAAAATACGCCACAGTTGAAGAAATGACAGGGTTTTTTTTACAGTCCCAGGATTTTTTGGGTCCCTCCTCGTACACTGAGAATGAACCTTTCAGTGAAGCAGGAGGCATCTTGTGTCCAGCAGTTAAACGTTTGAAATGAAAAATATTTCCATATTCATAGATTCTGGATTTAAGGGGTAGATGTCATTTTAAGAATTTCTAACCAGGTAAGTGAACTTTTTTATGGAAAAACCACATCAGGCACAAATTATTATTCAAAGCAGCGTATTTTTATATGTCTCCAAACATGTCTGGGGGATGTTTAAAGAAAGATCAAACTATTCCTCTTAGTGGTGAAAATCCAACATATCGCAATCTATGCAAATGTCTGGCCGGGCTGTAAACGCGACACCACTGCCTCAGATGAGCCGTTGGGGACTCTTCTTCAAATTCACCCATGCACTCACAAAATCCCTTCAACACACTCAACACGTATTAAGCTGCACACAGGGGGAGTTCTATCATCTATTAGAGGATTTCCCAGAAAGACAGGGCCGTTCTAGCGGATTAGAACGTTCTTTGGGGATGCATTACGTCTATACGTTTCACTTGTGCAAGAAATGATGTAATATGTGGGATGATGCTGGCAGGTTATTAAGGATGAAAAATTGTAATCCCTAAAGATTTATGGCTTATGTGGATACAGCCTTGCAATGATGCCAAAGACAGACTGACAGGTAAATTAGTGCAAACGGTTTTGGGAGAGTTATAATATGATACGCAATTATGTGAAATGTGCGGCTGCAAGATAAGTTCATCAACTTTTAGGTTTTCTGTATTGTCAGGCTAGAGAGCTCCACACATCTATACATCATATATCCTGGCAACAACCCACACAGTATGTTCTGGTACGTTTTAGAGATCCTCCTAAAGAATCCTAAGCTACCACACCAGGCCTCCATAGGGAGGCTTTTTCTGTTCAGATCTATAAACCACCTCAATATTCAGGTTCAACTCTCGCTTTACTGCTATTGTACAATCCGGTTTAATGTTAATGGTTAACACTAAAATTTATTTAACATCGGAAATGAGAAGGTGAAGAAAAAAGGCTTTTTAGATTTCTTCATCAAGACACATTATTTAAAATGTCATATTTTACATAGTTGTATTGTTTTTCCTCCCACTACACCTGCCATACACTGTGGGTAAAGATATTCTTTTTAAAAATCTCTCACATATCAAAGAACTGACTGCAAGATCTCTTTTATAGCTGAGACATGCTGGCAACTCTGTACTGTAGCTGTGTTTGCAATCGTGCCATTCAATGTTACATTCAGTAATTATCTCTCCGTATAGTAGTTTTTATTGGCAGAGTCCACCAATGCCGTGCATGATTCAGATTGACAATGTAAGTGTTCCAGTTCCCAGGAGATAATGCAGCAATTTTATCTAACTGATATCGGCTTCACTGTTTAATGTTGACTCTCTTTACAACATATCAGAGCTGTATTAAGATACTACTAATGCAAACACAATATGTCTTACTGCTGTGAGGCTGCCACAGGAAATGCAATGTAAATGTCACGGCGCTTAGTGCTAATCGCAATCATTCATCAAAAATGCGTCTATGAAACATCTGTCTTTTTTTTTATCAGCGGATCATTTTTAACTTTTGCAAGGCGGTAAGGGAACAAGAAGAAGAAGAAGCTATCGTGAGCTGTTAGATGAATAGTTGCAGGCGACAGGCTGCACAGCACGCTAGGTAACCAACTCATTTTACAGTGTCCTGCTGTTGTTTTTGCAGCGTGTAGCATGAAATCAGATTGTGGCTACAATTATTTTTGACTGACTTCTTTATTAAGAACAACGTGAGTTTGTTTGGCTGCACTATCAACAGATACACCAGTTTCTCCTCTGTTGTAATTCTGACAAAGTAGCAGCTCAAAGAGTGTTTGCATTGGTATTAAACCAGAACTTGCTGTTACCACGATAACCACAGGCATCACCAAATCAACCAGTACTGACATCTTAAGGATTACTTTAAGTTTTTAAGTCCTTTTAGCTGCTGTATTTATTTTTCGGAGCTTATGGTTAAGACTGAACTAGATTTATGTTAGGGCTAAAGTTTAGATTAGGTAGAGGGGTAAGTTCAGGTGTTAGAAACCAAATGTAACCAACAGAGTCTTCACTAGTATAGTAATGTGTGTGTGTGTGTGTGTGTGTGTGTGTGTGTGTGGTGTGGACTCCCCGCCTGTCAGCTTCAGACAAGATACACCCACTAAACACAGAGCTGCATTTCTTCACAACACCAGCTGTTACCCATGGCGATAGTGAGCCTGCCCAGTGGCCGGGCATTATGCAAATGCAAATCACGCTTGACTGGCCACAAGACTGTGTGTGTGTCCATCGCATGGCTTCACATTTCACCCAAACTTTATTGGTGCCAGTGGGCTTTTGTCTGCTTTAATTGAATTAACTTCTCAGAAACAGACCCCGTTGCAGGAGAGAGATGGGACATTACACAGCCGTCACCTCGGCATGGGAGCTTTTAATAGTGTTTACATTGGAATCATTCAGTGCTTTAGAAGAAAAGGGCTTCTCCTTTACCAAATTTTATAACTTGGTAACATTTTATTTTTAAGAGGCACATGACACATTTGTCGTCTGAACATAATAGATTCGCAAATAAAAGATCACCATTGAAGGAGTCATTCATGTTCACTTTTCTGTCATTTTTATGTTATGGGGAAAAACAAAGGTCACTTCACAGACACGTCTTAATACTTGCTGGCCTTCCTCCTTGTGTTAGTCCCTTTTCATGACTAAAATGACTCCAGTCCAAAATAAAGGGGTTGTTGTTAAGGTGAAATTAGTCTTCACATGTGTTACCCGCAAAAAAAAAACCAATGCTGTTGTGCAGAGATATATTTTCTCCTCTCTACTCAAACTAAAGACTGCTGGACCACGCAAAGACCTTTAGATTTTGCAGGTAATGTTGATCAATCACAGTTTAGGGTCAGAGAAATCAATGGCAATGTCCCCATCTGCTGGATAAAAACCACAGCATTATTAAAATCACACTAAGTAGCCTGACCTCTACTTTAAAGTACCCAGTGTAGTTTGGAAAATTGATAAAAAATGGATCAAATGCAGCACTATGCTGCTGTTTTGGCTACAAGCGAAAGAAGGAATGTATTCACTGTTTATTGGTTGTCTTCCTTTTTCTTTCATGTCTGCTTGTCCTTCTCTTTTCAAAATGGCTGAGACCCACCCAGACACCAAGCAAACAGTGTCACGTGGTTGTTCCCTGCAGATAAAAGAGTTGTGGAAGTTCAAATGTTTGGCCATTCACTGAGATAATGCGAAGCAAACAAGTTTCCTTCATCTTGATGTGTTTGACTTCTGCAGTTACAGACTTGTATGTCGCTCAGAGTATGGCTTGTATTTTAGCTAGATGTTTATCAAACAGCATTTCAAAATAACTCTTGGTTCTTATAGTAGTTCATATGTCTAAAAATCATCAACCAAATTTTCCTTCACAGTAAAGAAAGTTCACTTTGAAACATTTCAGTGTTGCTGCCACTTTTCCCCCTTATTGTATTGTCATGTCTCTGGTAGAGGGGTCCTCACAGTGTCATTTGGTTCCTCGTAACCGAGACCCAGGACGTGTGGCAGCCTGATCCTAGCTATAGTAGTCTGTTGTATTGCTGCAGGTTTGAACGTGGGGCGGGAGGAATGGAGAAAATTAGCCAGCTGTCCTAAAGCGTTAATCATGACAACAAACCATCTGAGAAGTAATGCATGTAAGCATTTTGAACACCATATAAAAATAATGGATAAAAGTAAGGCTGTTTCTAAAATACAACTGCCAGCCAAATACGTTAGTTTGTCAAATTAACGAACAACGTAAACTCTACAATGTAGTTTAGAATACATCTGGCTGCATGTGATAGGCCAATTTGATTTGAACAAATTACATGTTAGTTTGATTTTTTTTAACAGTGGAAGCACTAATTCGGACCAGGTCTGACTGTGGTCGGACCCGTGGAATCATTGATGACTTATTGAACTTATCAGTGATAATGTAGCACTGTAGCAGCACATAACAGCACATCATTGATGGGTGTCAGTTTACAGTGAAATGTATCATCATGTGAAACAATGACATATATATATTATTTTTTTACAGGTGAAAATTTATAACATTGCAACACCACTCGCTCACTTGTCACACCACCCTTCATTACTGATCAGTTAAAAATATGAATGGCGCTTGGCTGAAATCTTTTTTAATCAAAATTTTACCACTTGCACCTTTAAGCAAATGTAGAATACTGTGTGTAGATGAGTGCAGCATTAATGCATGACATGGAAATATGCAAATCAATCAACTAATATACAAATATAATCCAAGACTTTTATCAAAGCTTAAAGTCTTGTGGGTGGTGTGAATGAGAGCTTTGGGCCTCAGTTTGTCAACTCACCTCTTATTCTGTGAAAGACCCTAACATGGCATCCTAATCTCAGACTCTAAATTTAAGAATGCACATGGCAGGTGTTAAAGGCTTGGCTACAGTAGAGATTAGCGGTAATATAAGACAATTGCACAAAATGACTAGAGATCCCAGGAACGTGCCAGGAAAGTTAAGGTTCCCAGACAGGAATGTTATCCAGTGAGGTGATAAGTAACAGTGTTCCAGTGGAGGGAGCTGCTAACTGATAATGCAGCCATTAAAGCAGCTTGCTCGTTTTCATCTAATACTGTTTAAAGGCACTTTATCTAACTGAACCATTACTGTTATCTCTCACAAGTGCAGCCCAACCTTCCAGGACAGATTAAATCTAGCAGTGGTCCATTAAGGGCGCAGGGGCACCACCCCTCCTGCAATTCCAAATGTGAAATACATATTTTTAAAAAAAATCATTTTTGTGTGCCAAAAGGCGTATTTTTCTCCGCCCGGCGGCGGTATGTGTGAAATATGTTCGGCTTTTCCTGGTGGCCCCTGATTGGTTGACACTGCACGCCAAAAATAACTGGATCTGGGGTGGAAAATTTTACGCCCAAGAAATGTGCTAGATTGGGCGATTTTTCTATTAGATAACATTTACCCCCTGAAGGCAGGCAAAAGGTACACAGATTGTTGTGGTACTGTGGTGATAATTGTAAAAGCAGTTGCTAAATGGCCAACAAATACTTTTTAAAACTTTTAGAAAGCGCTAGCCTAGCCGCTAGCCTAGCCGCTAGCCTAGCCGCTAGCCACCAGCAGCTGGCTCTCTGCTACATTGTACGGCGCATGCTCACAGTCAAAATACACAGAGCTACCGAGGGCCGTAGCCCCACCTAGTGGAAAAGTCACGCCACGCCAATGGCAGTGGAACATTTTGAGCCTGATTTTTTTCCCATGAACCCTGATGTAATGTTTTACTCCTGAGATTAAATAATTTACAGTGCTAATAATCAGCCCGTCCTCACAAGAAAAACGACAGTATAGGTCTAAAATTCAGGCCGGCAAAAAACGACCTATAGTTACGTTTACTCCCTCTAGCAGCCGTAGTAATTATGACCCAGGGAAGTGACACAGTTCAGATGACGTCAATATAACAAGACTTGATAAGATGATTTTTGCCTTGTTAGGAGGACGCGGCTTTGGGTAGATGTCCTTTGGTTGTTCTTACTAAAGCCACTAGATGTCGTAAACATAAGTATTTCAGTAACTACAGTAACTTGTTATGTAACTATGAGTCAATCTAGTAATCAAATTTTGTAAAGTGGTGTATTACTTACATACACAAAGAAACATTAGCCTCCAGTCTAAGTTTGCACACAGTTATACACAGCCCTTGACAACACAATACAATGTTGTGGAGGTATTAAAGCTATTTTCAGAGTAATACCATGAAGACTTGCCAAGGCAGACAGGCAGGCAGAAGGCAAAGAAGTAGCATATTATGTTCTCAAAACTTATGTGACTACTGTAATGTAAAAAGAAATGGGATTAAAGGGTAAAACCCCTCAATTTAGGTAATCCAATATGTTATTCTTGCTGTCTGGGAAAGTCCATACAAAGAAACTGTATTAACAATAAAGGCTTTTATGCCTGATGCCCAATTGCTGCTGTTATTTAACCCTAATTGTGGCTTATATTAAATGACTGTTTATAACAAGGATGTGACATACAGTTGCCTATGTCCCATGTACATTTACAAAGAGATACATCAAAATTCACATGTACAGAGTAAAAACAACATTGCACAAGAGATAGACATAAACAAGCCAATATTAGTTTGTTAATGATGTATTGGTGTATACTGTATGTCAGCAGATAATATAGTTTGCTCATCAGAATCACAATTCTGGGCGATATAGATAAAATCTATCACAGTTCATGTAATTTTATACTGCAATATCAGTAATATATAGTAAAATTTCAATGTCTGCTTTTGGCAGAATTAAACACCTGGAAAATCAAGGTGCTTCATCTATGGATGCTCAAATCTTGTAAACCCAATATTGCCATTTATAGAGGGCCGAAGGGAAACTGAAACTTCCAAGTTCTGTTCGAGAAGTAAGAAAGCCTCCTTCAAAATCTTATTGACATGTATAACTGTAGAAAACAGAGATTACAACTAGAAAGTTAAAAAAGGACTTTAGTTAGTTACGATGACGTAAGTCCCTGCACTGCTGCACTTGTAGTTTTCTCATGGTTACTGTAGTTTTTTCTGTGCTCACGAAAATCACTGTTTTATTTCATTAAAATCACGAAAGTTTCAACGTCTGATAGCAGCTACTGTCGTGGTCTTAGAATATGGAAACTAAACCCCAGGAAAACGCTTCATTTTTTCAGAAAGACTGATGAGATTGTACTGAGTTACAGAAGCTAGTGGAACAGAGGCAGGAAGTCATGTCATGACTTCGGCTCTCTAAATAATAGCCCTGCTCATTGATTTACAGCAGTGCCCTAATGCAACCAGAGATATTACTGGGATTACCACCAGTGTATATTAATATAGCAAATCTCCAACTGTAGACAAATTCCTATCATCTCATGTTATATATCATTTTATTGCCCAACCCTTTATCTGAGAAAAAATAGAATGGGTATATTTTCAGCTTTGGTGTGAACACGGCCTTGGGGATACCATATATAAACTCCCAGTATGTGTATATATGATATAAATGTGTGGCACGCCACTGACACTTGTGTTGGATTTCAGGCGCGTGCAACACGTGTAGCATCAGGCTCAAGAGTGTGATTTAATTAAAGATTCCTTTGCCCGGCGCAAAGGGTGGGACACACCCGCTCTCATTAACAGGGATCAGGACGGGAACGTGGAACATGTGCTGGGTTTTTTTATGGAGGGCTATTAAGTTTCTACTCCTGTTCTACTAATAATAAAGGCACGACAAACTTTCTCTGCAGAACAATCAACTGTTGTTCCCCCCGTGTTTTCTTTTGGGTACTTGAGACACATAAAGAGAAGAGTTAAGTTTTTCTGAAAACATTGATAAAGAAGTCTATCGATATAAGTCTATCTAATATCTCATTCACTCACCATGGCCTTGGTCACTGGCAAAAGATAAGTCTTATACAATCCAGTGAACCCCTTATTTTCTACACAACTTTGCCTGTGACAGTGAGTAATCCATAAGTGCGTTACGCACTTTGTGGTTAAATAATGCCTATTACGTTTCCCTCACAGTCCACTGAGAAACCACATTCCAGTGCAAATACCTATGAAATTCCTCCACAGTGGAATGTCTAAGTGTGCAAACCTATCCTTTTAAAAACCAGTCAGGGCGAACTGGCAACAATGATCTGCCTCAGCTTGTTACAAGCATTGGTGCAAAATAGAGAGAGAGAAAAAAAATCTGGGGTCTTTCTTCCTGTGTGTATTCAGAGTAAATGCAGCATGTCAAAGGGGGGATTTATTACGTCCCCAAAGAAAAACATTCTCCCGATGATGAAAACATGATTGGGCGACCTGGGTAGCCCAGCCTAACTTCTGCTCCACTGTCACAGTAATTACCCTTGGAGCCCTGTGGCATCCGACCTTGGTGAAAAAGACCCCGGGAAAAGAGACAAGCCACAAATATCAACAAAAGACACATTTTGAGGCGAAAGGGATGCGACCTGGGAGAGCCGAGCTCCCTGTCCATCACTCGGAAGTGTTGTGAATGGCTACAAAGGCCCCCAGAGTGAGACTTTGTGGGATTTCGACGTTGCCAAGAGCGAATGCCACATCGCCTTGCCAAGTATTAGGGAGAAAACAAGAAAATCCCCCCACACGTAGAGAAATATCAACAAAACTGCAGCATAAAGATCACATTCACGGCACACAAAGCCATAGAAGCTGGATGGTATAGGGCTAAACTGAGTGTATTATGTTGCACTGATGCCACAAGGTCTGAGGCAGAAGTGGAAGTAAGGCCTCTGCTTTACATTCCAAGAAAAGGGGCACACAACCGTGACTCTTGGGGAAAATACAGTTGCCCTGTGCCTTAATCTATCATTCTGACTGTCATTCTATCCACTGTGCATTGCCAAGTGAATTAAAGACACTTTAAGAAGCTCAATGAACGCCTTTTGTATCCCATTATCTTCTTGTTCCAGAGGCTTTGTGGCCAACGTCACGCATCGCTGAATCGGTAATGTCTTGAAAGGCTATTTGGAAAAGAAATATCCGCTCATCGGATTCACACATCCTTTGACCATGAGGCGTTAAAAGTAAAGGCTCCCCAAAATGGATGAAAAAAAAAAGCCTCAGATCATTAGACGATTCCATGCCAGCAGCTGGCTCAAGTTGTAAAATTTAACAAACACATCTACATTCGTGAAGGGAATTTAAAATCTTCTGCAGTTGTGTATATATTAACAATAGATTTTATATTTCTCTGCCAAATAGTTGGGTGACTGGGTGATTATCATGTGAACAAACATCTGATGGGCTCTTAACTGAAAACTCAGACTAAAAGTAACTTGAAGTATCTCTTTCTGAATTTATAGAAGAGATGAATTTTCTCTGCATAAGTTCAGTCATCCCATTTGTTTGGATTGACCCATGGGTACAGTTTATTTTCTCAGACTATTAGCTTCTTAGAATGTGTCACTTGCATTAAATTTTAGTGCTATTTAAATGACTAAGAGCTTTTCCGATGCATAATTATTGCATCACTGTAAATGTAATGGTCCTAACTGCTTCTGTTAGTAGAGTTGTGTTGCTACCGTACACTGTAAAAAATATGGATGTAGCCACTTTGACATCAGCGACTGGTTTCTGAAGAGCAGTTTTGAAGCTCAAAGCGGGCGGCTCCAGCCATCGCCATCTTGGCAGTGCCTGACTCCCCCTTACTCCTGGCTAATCCAAAATGGGCAAAGAGATGGAGCTGAGGCGGGCCGAACGAAGCCTGTTTGCTGAAACAAGCCACCTAGCGGTTAGTGACCTGTCACTCAAAGCGGCCATGTCCTTAATTATGCATAAATTTACGGCTTAATAAAATTTAGACGGGTGAGTTATAAAAAAATTCACCCCCCATACAGCTGTCATGAACGGGTAAATTAGCTATAGAGACCAAAATCGTTTTTTGTACCAGGCTGTAAACATGTTTATTTCTGCTGTAAAGTTGGGCATTTTAACATGGGGGTCTATGGGGATTGACTTGCTTTTGGAGCCTCAAGTGGCCATTCGAGGAACTGCAGTTTTTGGCACTTCCGTGTTGGCTTCATTTTTCAGCCCTGAGGTTGCCGCTTGGTTCCTCCAAGTCTGCTGCTTCGTGTCGAAATATATTCACACGTGCAAATTTAGACACGCATCTGTTGAAGAGAAGATAAAGAGGCTGCTCTGATTATCCTGTTTCTTCATTCTCTCCATGTTATTTTTAACTGTCATGATTGCTGTGCACAAGTTTCTCATTCAGTAACTGGATCATATTATTGAGTTACTGTGAGGCTGGTTGGGAAGGATGTAGCGTAGCAGAAAGACTTTTAAAAGTGTGCTAAATCATAATATTTGGCGTTTAACCTGCTGGGAGCAGCATGTGAGAGGCTTCAAGACAGACAGTTGCAGGTGAGCAGACAATCAAACAATATGAATACATTAACTTAACTCACAGTGTCTTTGCTATCCTCTAATCCTCTAAATATCATCTTCAAGACAAATCAGATGTAACATATTCCACCCAGACTGTCATGTAAAGAATAGGTCAATTGGAAAAACTTCCTTCTCTGAAATAAAATGCAGAAATGTCCGCAAGAGGTTAAATTCCTGTGTGCATGAGCATTAAAAGGTAACATGACAGGGGTTAACTTTGCTGAGGCATCACAAGCCTCTCCCGGGTCAAGCACACACTGGGCACCTTTCCACAGAGGAACACACAGAGAGGGTCTTGTTCTGGGACCCATGTGCGGGTCAACGCCGGCAGGTAGGAGTGAAATGATAGGCCTCCCCAGAGACACAGTACAGAGGACATACTGTTTCCCCACAGCTAAAGCATCCACTGGAATGCAATATGGGGCGGCAGGTAACTCTCAGTTCACCGCATACCTTTATCAAAAATCTTCAAATCCCAGGAAAGCCCCCGCCTGCCGTCTGACACTTCGGTGGGAATTCAGAAACAGGAGAGATAGAGACCTGGACTTGACAGGCATCAAAATGAAATGAGGATTAATCTCTTATGGAGGGATAGTCAGTGGTATTACTTATGTCAAGAGTGCTCGTTACTTGAAACCCAGTGACGGCTGGCAAACAGATACGTGTCCTAGATTGGACTGAATATTGCTTTAAAATGTTAGTTACTGTATTGTTCCAATCACATGTAACATTAATGATAGTACTTCTACTGTATGGGCTTATTCAGCTTTTATATAAACATTAAAAAAACAACAGCCTCTTTGTCATATTTTAAAATGTTAACGTTTTACATTGTAGTTTTAGTTGTAGTTAATTTGCACAAAAGGGAATAAAGAGGGGGAAAAAAACCCAAATTCTAAATGCAACTACATTATAATTACATAATATCCAAATTATAATCAAACCTGGTTTCATTTTTTGTATTTAGCACAGCAGAATGTGCAAAATTTTGCAGCAGAACTAGGCCAATACTGAAAATTTAGAAGACAGCAATAAGAGTTTGAACCACCATTCGAGTCTAGTTCTCCAGCCGTTCCCCCCAAATTCTGGTCAAATCCCAGAAAAAACTCTGCTGTATCAATTACTGAGACTAACCTCAGCCTCTCAAACCTTCCTTGACCAGACTCAGACCAACACTGCTCCCTAATTATAAGATATTCCAAAGAAAAGTAACACTGGCACAAAAAAACTAAAACTCTAAGTTGATTAGAATGTTATCTGGCCTTAAAAGATTGTCAGAAACAGAAAACAGAGACAAATCATACCAAAACCAAATGCAAACATGTAAAATGTAAAAGATCCCCTTCAAATTACTGTAAGTGATGGGGACCACACAGTCATTTTGTGCAAAAAAAAAACACCAGTTAGGTAACAATAAGAAAAACACATGTTTGTGTGGAGGGGGACTTTAAAGTAAGAAAGTAGAATCCATTGATGTTGTTTCTGTAAACAAAAGGATTCTCAAATGTGCAACCTGTGTCCGTACAACAGTATAATGCATCATCTCCATAATTGCAGATGCATGTTTGCAGTCAAACATGGATTTTGTTCTGTCAACTGTCTGTCAGCTCATGTACTGCTATATGACAACAAACCCTGGACAAAAAAAACACAGCTTACATTCTTCCTGAAGCCTATTCAAGACCCCCTCATCTGGTTCAAAGTCTGCGTTGTGTACTTTGGTTTTACATGAGGGTTTTACTTTCTGGCCGATTGTTATCGATCTTCAAAGTTCTGCACCGGGGGTCCGCCTGCTGACAGGAGCAGCTAAACTCTCTTCATCTGGGACACAAACCACAAGCATCACATGTACACAGGGAGCATTTACCACAGGAAGCAATCTCTCTGCACCTGAGCACACCTGCCACAAACATCAGCATGAAAACAAGAGCAAATGGTATGCAAAAAAAAAAATGCGAGGGTTTACACACCATTTGGCAAAGTAAATACACTACAGACAAGCAAAGATATTCAGCACAAGAGTTAAAAGGCATCTACACACCACAGTGTCTTCAAGATAAATCATTATTGTACTTGGCAGTTGACCAATTCAAATTCTGATAACATAAACTTACTTTCTTCAGTCTTTGGAGGTCAGCAATAAACAGCTCCACATTTTTAAAGCTTCTTGCAAAATGTTCCTTTAAATCATGAGTGAATGTTGATTGTTTCCACACAGCATGACTGACACTTGGCTACTTCACTTGAGTGACTATTTTCAACACTTTAGCACCACTTCATTACTTCCAACCACAACTCTGCTGGCAGAGTCAGGGCATTCATTTCCCACAGCTCTCCATGTGCCCACAGCCCTACACGCCTCGGTGCGAGCTGTTTGTCTGTGCCACCAGACAGCTCAGCATATCCGAGGTGTCTAGAAGTGTCTCGTTAGTGTTACTTCCCAGCAGCACGGGAATAACACTGTTTGCTATACAGTATGTTTTTGTGCTGTGCTGTGCTGTGGTGGACAATGTGTGTGTAATATTTCAGTGATAAAAGGGGTTTTCATCCACACTATGACTCCACATGACCACAGCAAACAGAACTGGAAATCCACATTAAAGCGTGTAGAAAAAAAACACATAATCACGGCTGTAGTGATCAGCTCTGAACACTTAACGAATAAAGATGTCAACTTTGAGGTAACTATTAGTTGATTAGTTGATCGACAGAACATTAATCACCAGTTATTCTGATAATCTATTAATCGATTTTTTTTTATGAAAAAATGCCAAAATTCTCTGATTCCAGCTCCTTAAATGTTTTTTTTCTTTTTTTCTTTTAGTCCTCGATAATGAACTGAATTTCTTTGGGTTGTGGACTGTTCAAGACAAAACAAGACACAATTTTACCATTTTCAGACATTTTATAGACCAAACAACTAATCGATTAATTGAGAAAATAATCCACAGATTCACCAATAACGGAGATCATTGTTGGTTGCAGCCCTAGAGGTAACTACAGTGCATCATCAGTGCAAACTTTTCCAAAACTTACCACAGTAGGATGCCGCAGAATAACTGTCAGTGTTGAAATCAACCACCAGTGTTCCAGTGTTTAAGTATTACAACACAGCCTTTAAGGTAAATTACACACTTTTAGTTCTATTTTAAAACAGCCACCCCAATGCCAAGTCAGCTCTGAGAGTGGACAAACAACTCTTGAATCTTTCATAATCAACTCCGAATATTTGTCGCCAAACTAACCCACCTACCAGAGGCTCATTAAAGACAAGATTAGACTGAGCCTTCATCACATGGCACATTTTCTAGAGTTGATATTTCAGCGATAGTAAGTAGGAGCTCCGGTGCTGATGAGAGTGTTTATCCACACACAGAGATGTAAAGACTCTTGATCAACTATATCTAAAGAGTGTGAAATGAATGCTGTGTATAGATTTATATAAACTAATATTAATTATAATCAACCCTGACTAGTCTGCTTTGGATTTGAGGAAGTAAATCAGTGCAGGTCACTGACCACATTCCACAGGGCAGAAATTAGAGCCTCGGGCTGCAAAGCACTATTAAATTTAACAAATTCTACAAATCAAAATAACTCACTAGAGACCCACCAGCAGAATCTAAGAGGCAGAAACAGTAAATGATTTCCATTACATCACTACAGGTAAGATCACTGCGGATGAACCCTTTGCTTTTTGTTGTAGAGCACAAGCATGACTGAACTTGGACTTCTCAGAGTTGCCCTTGGCAGTCACGGTGAATGGTTTACCTCATTGACTCAAAGAAACGTCTGAATGCCTGATGTCAAAGCAGGTAATAACAAAAGATATACCTGGATTGATGGTTGTGCACAAGCTGTTTCTTACATATTTGTCCAGGTTTCTCCCGCTGGCTCTAACTCTGATTAAATCATGCTTATTATTGCTGTTTAATATGTGGTTTTAGAGGACTTTCCCCTGACTCAAGACTGTATGATTAATTTGTCAAGTGACTAAAGGTTAAAAATCTTATTACTAAAAGACATAAAGGTATTAAATTGGGTTATAAATCGTACATGTATCTGTTTGTAAATAAACATGTGCAATCTGCAGTGAAAACAACCTGAACAGACACGCAGCCTTTTCTGCACCAAACCTTTTGTCACGTCGTGTTTTGACGCCCACTCGTGTCTGCACGCTTTCGCCACTTGCCTTTTTCTTCTTCTTCTCCTCATGTTGGTAAACAGGCATTTGCAGAAAGTCCTCTTCACAGCAGATGAAGCTCACTGTGCATCCCATCCGAGCAAAGCCAGAGCGCACACGTCCTAACCCATTCAAGACTTCACCGCTCGGTTCCTGTCCTTCTCGCCGCCGCAGCAGGTAGAGTTATTATGACTTTATTCCGCCCAGACAGACCACATATCTGCGCAGTCGGTCTTGCATCACTGCGTTACCAGTCGTGGCACTGAAATAAGTTTTACGCAATTTTTACGCACTTGTTTTCAGGCACCGTGCTCCGACTGACTGACTGCCACACTGGGATGAAGTGACCTCCCACTGCAGACTGTGGAGAGCAAACAGGTAGCTGCCAACCCTTTAGCAGCACATAGAGGCTCCCTCTCTCTCTCCCTCTCTCTCTCTCTCTCTCTCGCACACAAACACACACACACAAACACACACATACGTTTATATTTGCATTTTCATTTGGTTTTGGACTGGTACAGGTTGCAACTCACAACCGGAGAGGCTTGATTATAGGCTATCAGATCATGGTCACTTTTGGGGACATTACATAGACTTACTTTCATTTCCTGGAGACTTACCCTAACCTTAACCACTGACCCAAAAATCAGCTTTTTCCTAATTGGGGACACGGCTTTTGTCCCCAATTAGACAAGCCATCCCCAGTTAACTGGTCTTAAGTCTGAAATTTGTCCCCAAAAGTAGCCTGTGACAGACCACACGTTTACATTTGTGTTCTCATTTGGTTTTGAGACTGGTTCAGGTTTCCACTTACAACCTGAAAGTACAACCTGTAGGCTATCAATCTACATTTGTACAACATCTTTAACCACACAACTAGATTATATTATATATCTACTACCCCTGTCTTTGATTATTTGTCAAAGAAAAGCACACCTGTCTCATGTTTTTTAACATCAGTGCATCCATTAGGCCTGTAAAGTCTACAGAGATCTGCTCATTAATAACCTCCAGTCACAGCTGCTGGACTGAGGTCAGGTGTTGCAGGACGACACTTTTATCATGCAATGGTGCTTCCCCCTGCTGGCTAATTTGTGAAGTAGCAGTCATAAGTCAGAAGCAATATTATCAATTTTCTGTGACACTTTTATAAGTTCTATATTTTATTTTAAGTTCTTTTGCCTTTTTTGTTTTTATTGCACATTAAGGAACTTTATAAACCAAACTTTACAACTATTATTATCATTATCATTGTTGTTGTTGTTGTTGTTGTTGTTAATTGAAGCATGAAATACTGTTGTCCCATTGCCCAATGAGTCTTTACTCTAGTAAGTAAAGATTTATTTTTCCAGCAATTTTCAAAACCAAAGTAACAAAGTGCTTCACATTAAAAGCATCAAACAAACACCAACATCAGTTTAAAAAGCATTAAGCATTTATGAGCAATATATAAACAGTTGAGGAATGGTTTATAACACTATAATGTTTATGTTTATCAATATATTTGTAAACAACTATAACGCCTCCTGTGGGCACCTATAACTGGATACTGGTATATAAACAAGTAATGAATGACAATATGTAACAATATAAAATGTCTTCATGGGAAAAGTTATAACTGACAAATACAATACTTTAATAAACACTTAAATATGTCCTTATATCTCTTTTTTTTGGGGGGGGGGGGTCTTGCCCTAAACTGCAGAAATTCTGGAAGGAAATATTTTGTTGATTTAGTATAACATGGGAAAACAAATCTTCCCAGACTGTGTTCTTACCTTAATGGGTTGTTCTGAAAGGTCCTTAGCAGGCTTTAATGTTTGGTGTAGTTGTAGCTAAAAGCGTTATTTTGAGAAGTGGCTTTCCTGTCTTTATTTGGAGATTACATACTCCTCATCTGATTCCTATTGTAAATTTGTAAAGAAAAAGAATTGGGGTCCCTTCACGGATCACATCAGGAAGTGAAGAGATGCTCCTGCAAGTTAGATTTTTGTCTGTCTGGACCGCTGCTCTATGAACTTCAGCTTATATGGACATTTTGCAGCAGTGGCTAAGGACACTGCAGATACAGTGTTTTTCTGCATGAATGAACATTACATGTGACACTTGTTTGTGTGTAGGTGTATTTATTTTATTTTACTTTTGTCTTGACTGTATGTATGTGGGTGTTGAGGGGTGTCCCATGTTGTGTGTGATTTTGTATTTACTTATTCAAAATGTCCAAAATAAAATTCTTTTTTTTTTTTAATGTCATCAGTCTTAATCCAGGGTTTGCACAAAAATAAAATATTAACGTTGGACTCTGGCCTACAGGTTGGCAGAAGCCTGCAACTGTCCTGACATGTGTCATCCAACGGCCCTTTCTTTTATTTCTTTTGAACTTAATGAATTCCAATTCAAGTCTGCCTACCACACACACATCAATAGAAAGGACAAGCAACACAAATAAAATACATAAATCAACCACAGCAACAAAATTTTCATTTTTAGGGGTATTATACCACTAAGAGGTTATAGTTTTTAAAGGTCTCAATTGTTCTTTTGGCTTTTTGATTTTGGCATTTATCAATACTTACCGGATATGTTTTTAGTCCATAAACTTTTCTCACAGTGGACATTTGGACTTGTCAAACACAAATGAGGCCGAGTCATTGTTAAAGTTATTAGGTACACCTGTGCTTTTCATTCTTTGCCAAGTAAAAGTGTCCATCTACCAAACGTCCAGTCATTCCAGAAATGATGAAATGTTAAATGCATAGCTAGGCCATAATAACCTAGCTATGCATTTAACATGTTAAGCTGTATTTATTTCTCTTAGTAAATTGTCAATTATGTTATTTATTGTTTTAGTGGTAGTTTTTAGTGGAGTAGTTGCATACAAACATGTCACCATTGTCTTTAAAATGTTGACCTCTAACTCACAGACTTTCAATGTAGTTTAAGTATTTTGAGGAACAAAAAAAAAATCCCAAAGTGAGCAGTGGAAGGATTCAGTTTCCTGTAACATTCCCCACAAGCTCTTACTGCAGCTGAACAATGCTTGCCTTTCTCATTTAATCTGTTTCTAATTCATGTCACTGGACTTGTTGCAGAATTTCAGTTTCACAAATGTGGACTTAAAAAAAACCTTCATGTGGTAATACATACAGCAATAGAAGGGATCACTCTCAGGATGCATCTAATTACTGATTTAATTCATTCAGCAGCTTTATATAAGTACAGCAATGTCTGTTTTAGCAATAAATACAAACAATACTAGGTTTTATTGTGCTATAGAAAGTAAGACCATATGGTTATACATCTGACACATTGACTAGGCTGTAAGGAATAGAAATGAGGCCGAGGTTGATTCCCTTTCAGTTCACACACACAAATCCAGAATTCAAAAGCTGTAAATCATTCAATAGATTCTTGCCTGAGTTGTGAATGATTGTTATTATTACATGAAATGCAGTTCCAGCTTCAATTTAAAATTAGTTAGCTACTGTATGTGCAAGGCAAGTGGAAAAAAGCAAAATAGTGATTACAAATATATATTTACTCTTTATTACAAGTAATAAAACTAATAATAATAATAATAATAAACTTGAACACATGCATTTTATATCTACACTTGCATTTTTTAAGAGCAAAGGTTTCAAACTTACTGCTACTCTCACTCTCACTTGATATATCGGACATCGTCGTATTTGCATTCAAATCAAACTGCAAAAGCAAATCAAGCTGTGTTTCCACATCCTCTTTCCACAAAGTGTAGGTTTAGTGGTCGGTCTGGTATCAGAACAGTGCGGTTGAGGCATTTCACCTCTCTGATTGTGGGATCTGGTTTGATTTCAAACAGTCTAATTAACTGAAAAAAAGAAAAATATGGAGTTGAATGAGGCAATGCCCATACAGTTGTCTCCTGTTTGCTGCAAATCAATGACCAAATCAAAATGCTTTATTTATCTTTAATTATTACCCCACGAGTTTACATCAGGCATATTCAATAGATGTTGCAAAAGTTTGTCCCACTTGTTACTCACCCGAAACAGAACCATATACATCTCAAGCTCAGCAATCCGGCGGCCGACACAGCTTCTCACTCCGAAGCCAAACGGGATGGAGCCAAAGGGGCTTGGCCTCTCACGGCCATCACGGAGCCATCTCTCCGGCTTAAATGTGAACGGCTCTGGGAATGTTTCCTCATCATGACTGATGGCATAGTGGCAAATACTGAAAGGGGTCTGAAGAAACAACAGTCAAGAGATTATATACTGAAACTAACATGAAACCTTGATCTAATGTATTTGTTTTATTGCAGTGATTCGTACAGCTCATTCTTTATGTATGTAAAGAAAATGCTCTTACATTTAATATTATTATTATTATTATTATTAATTGTAGCAATATGAGTATAGTTAGAGAAGTAAATACCAATACTAAACTTCTAAATTTCTACCAGTTTTCTCTTTGCAGTATAATGAACTTATAATTACAAGTACACACAAAACATGAACAAAAAGACTAAATAAAAAAAGCAGACCCACATTCTTTGAGAATTGAAATCCACCAATAACAACATTCTTTTCTGAAATGATCCTTGCATTCATCGGCACCACAGGGTACATCCTGCAAAACAAGAGTTAATCATTAAATTTAATTTAGTTTAGTTTAATTTAGTTTAGTTTGGCTGGTTGTTGTTGCTGAGCACACAATGTCCTAACCTCAGTGCTTCCTTGATTACAGCCCTTAAATACGGTATGCGAGTAACCTGCTCAGAGGAGGGGATACAGTCTGCTGGTACCAATGTGGACACTTCTTTATAAAGTCTGTCCTGGACTTGAGGGTACTTGGACAGCAGGTGCAAAGTCCATGTGAGGGTATTGGATGTCTTGACAACAAAGAGGTGTCAATAAGTAGACAGAAAGTTGCACACATGCATATATACACATTTGCATCAGAAAAATGTGGAATTTGAATTACAGCCCAGCTCTTATGTTTTGACAATTCATAGTGATGATTACAAATTTACAGAATGCTGTTTTCATTAAACCAAGAATAGCATATAGCATATATTTATTTTTCTTTTTTCTGTAGGAATCGGTAGACATTGGTACACACTTACCGTGTCCACTCCGGCTAACAGAAGCTCAGCGATGCTGCCATATACATCTTTAGTGCTCATCTGAGTGTTTGAAAGGAGGTATGTTAGATATTCACCCTCCACATCCCGGTTGTTGTCAATGTGCTGCTGAATGACTTCCATCTTCTTGTCAATCAACTCTTTAGCTAGAATAAATGCAAAGATGTTTAATTTTATGAGAGTGGTATCAATCTTCTCACCTAACTCTCCCAACTTCTCCCAGAATGTCAAACTATCCCTTTAAAGGACAGTTGATGAACTCGTTCCTAAGACTGAATTATCAATATTGATACTGGTATTGATGCTGATATTGAACAAACACCTCAGATGTCTCTTTACAACTCACCAAAGCTGAAGATACCCTCCCACCCGGCGATGTAGCGTCCCCAGTAGGGAAGTAGATTGCGGCTCCACTTGGGCGCCATTACCACAGCCATGCTGTTGGAGAACATCTGGGCTATGGCGTTGATAAATTCCTGCGTACCTGCAGGGATTTCCTTTTCCAGACAGCCAATCCTTGTCTCAAACAGTATGGAAGCAATACCTGAGTGACCAGAAAAAGAAATTATTAAGAATATATTTGAAAAATTGTTATCCCTTTTAGTAGAAATTAGAAAGTCAGTGTAGATTGAAATAAACCCACTCAGTGCACTTGTTTCTACACTTAGCTCAACCTGAGTGTGCAGTTTTAACTATCACGCAGATTTCCACCTACCCTCTAACGAGAATCGATAGAGCTCATTGGCCAAATTGGTCACCAAATCTCCCGTCGTGCTGCACTGGCGCACATAGTAGATCCTCTTGGTGAAGTCTGTAACCACGTCATTGATAGTGCTGCCATACTTTGCCGAATCCTTCGGATGCAGCATGCGCTTGTTCAACACCACCCTCAGGTTGTACCACCTCTTTCCCTCCCTGGGAATAGAAATTTACTTTTAGGTTTCCAAAAAAGTGAGGTGAGATTTCTATTCCCTTGTGGGCTTGTGATAGGAAACAATTTTGTTCCAAAAAACAAAGATTAATTGCATCCATTGTAAGATTAACAAAAATACACTGTGGTTAATAGTGTTAAAGAAGAATACTGTTTCAGTTGGAGTTATAGCTAATTTCCTGGTGTCCACATCTACGGTACTTTCCTTCAATTGATTTTACAATTATTGTTTGTTCTCCATCATTTTCATCATTCCTAACCAAAAGAGGACATTATAGGAACGTCCCCAATGCTCTGTAAAGGTTTGGGACATCATGACCTTCAGACAACTTTTAGGGAACGTTACGCAAGGTCCCCAGAACGTCCCCTCCTACGTGGGGTGGTGGATGAAAACGTTACCCAAATATGAGCGTCGAAATAATCTCACATATTAGCCTTTTTGAGGCTTTTAACCAAATCACACGGTCTTTATGAAGACGATTTTATTTCACTGAAACCAAACCATTAACCCAACCATGTTGGAGATTGCAATGTCAACCTTCCAGTCTCCAGAGCAACGTCTTGGTCGCAATCAGTCCATCTCACTCACATGACCGGACTTTGCCCTGGAAAGCTTTTATGTAAGTATCACAAGTTTTACAAGGTGTTGTTTGAATACAGGACAGTGAATGTGGCATTGCTATGCGCATTATATTTGTGACAGTCTTACTCAGTGAAAGGTCCATAGCCGAATCCTTTCATATCGCGATAGTCTCTCCAAAAAGACATGTCTCCTCGGCAAGGGAACTTCTCATCATTCCTCATGAGTTCCTCCAGCAGCTTTGGAGTGTTCAGGGACACCGACTTCATCCCGTCTCTGTACATGGGCCCGTATCGCTGCTTTTCATAGATCTTATGGCAGCCGAAGTGAATTCAAGAGAGATGGGTTAACAGAGAAACCTATGTGCAAGTGTGGCACATAGGATATTTACATGTAATTGCTCACTTAGTTAAATGTGTTATTTTTATATTTATTTTTGCATGTTTACAGACACCCCCTCATTCACTTTCATACATTTCTATTTTGAGTACAAAAGTCATATAAGCATTTATACAGTTTGGCAGTAATGTAGGCTTTCTGTTTAGTGTGCCGTTATGTATTGTAGCACGTAGTTTGTCATTTGTTAGCGGTATTTGCGCTAGCTTGGTATCCTAAACTGGGACGAGTTGGCACTAGCTTGCCGTTTACGATGAGTGGTTATTGTCAAATTACACCTGTCAAAATGTTGAAGGGAGTCAGATGTAACGTTTGCCTGACGCCACCGATATACATGTCTGTGTAGGATTTAATGTTAGATTGTTTTGTTGTTTATATTTTCTTTGTTTTCTCCTAACGGTTAATAACGTTTATTTTCAGTTTCAGGTTATAACGGTTAATAGAATGTTGACGGTTAGAGCCGGAGCCCGAACAGCTGATTAGCAGCGCTGTAGTTTACCGTTACCAAGGCAACCAGGCAGCTCGCGGGTTGTCATTCCTCACATGTAAACAAAGAGGATGAATCAGAGAGATTATATCGTTAATGTAAATGTTGTGTGACTGAAGTTATAAAGGAATAAGATAATTGTTTTATGCTGGAAATGATAAGAATTGTAGATAACAAACTGATATAGAATAAGCACTTTCAATACCCTTGTATAGAGTTGATCATTTTTAATAGCCTACTGTTATATAGCCTACTATAATAGCCTATTTTATGTTTTTGTGATTCTGTTAGCCCAATGACCTGTAACATGTTAATATTCATTCAACAAGGTTTCAATATCTGTCGATTCAAACAAATGTACTTTGTTGTGTAATTAAAACAAAAAATGAATATTTGTGAAGCCAATGAGCAGATAACGCAGATGAACGTGCCTGAATACTGTTCACCTCACAGAAAGTAGGTCGTCTAGAGAGGCTAAACAATCCCTTCCTGTGTGAGAGTCATCTGAGATTTGTTGTTGTTGTTATCTGGGGGTTACTATGGGAACACAGGTAATGCAAACTGATATGTCCTTCTCCATTATGTATTATCACTGAGGGCAAATGCAATCAATCAAAACATACTTCAATGCCAGTAAATTATCAAATTTGTCAGCAAGTTAACTCAGCATGCAGAGCAGACAAGTTATATCAGGGATTTTTGAAATGCATAATATAGAAAGCATACATCCAGAAACCACACAGAGCAGTGCACAGTGTACCTGTAGCTCATGCAAACGGTTGTAGAAACCCTGAAACACCATTCTGTAAATCAGCTCCAAGAAGCTGACATGTGGGAGATCCTCCACAGTCCGAGGCTTGTCCCGGAAGGCGGAGAGGGTCTCCGGGGCAGAGGAGGTGCTCCTCATCCCCCCGGAGCAGACCTGAGCCGCGGCAATAGGGCATGGCAGCAGCCGGCTGCCTTTCCTTTGCATCACACTCTGGGACAGCCATGCAGCCATGATGAGGGCAGAAAAGCAAATGCACTGAAAACTGGTTACGTCCAAGAGACTAGCTGAGCGGGGAGGGGCTCACCTCACAGAATATTTAACCCTTCCAGCTCAGCTCAACCAGTCAAGGATCAACCAGGACCAGGCGCACTAAAGGGTCATTCCACCAGTACATCTGAAAAGCCATAGAAAACTATGTAATTCTGAGTAATAACATATCACATTTATACAATTATGCTTAAAATAAAAAAGATGAATAACATGTACAGTATTGTGCAAAGGTTTCAGGCACTCAAACACGCAATACCATCAGGGAGACATCTGACCGGTCCCAAATTTGTTCTGCAGCATGACAACGACCCCAAACATACAGCCAGAGTCTGTCTTCACCTGCAAGAAGAACAAGGAGTCCTGCAACAGAATGTAGAGCCCCAAACAGAGCCCTGATCTCAACATCATGGAGTCAGTCTAGGATTACATGAAGAAACAGAAGCAACTGAAGCACCTAAATCAAGTCTGTTCTGCTCTACAGGTGGCTCGTTCCCAGGTGATAAACTGTCGCTCTCCTCTGACTGCTTGCAGCTGCTGCTGTGTGCAGCTCTCTGTTCTCCCCTCCAGTTATTTGCTTTGGTTTTGTTTTCTTGCACCTTACAACACTCATACACACATCTTACACCCATGTACAACATACACCACTGACACTACTCATATCCATACCCCACGCTTTAATTACACTTAGTTACTTTTTTAATTTGGCTTAATTTGGTTTAATAAAGTTTCTTTTGTTAAACGTTGCTATGGTGTGTCTCCCTTTTGTTGTGGCCAGTTGACCACAGTATATTGCTAATCTAAAATTGTGGACACTTCGTCATGAGGCCAGAAGGAGTCGGGGATCGGGGATTCAGTTTTAAATTGTATTTATCAACTTGTTTTGTTTGTTTCATTCTACTACAGAACTTATCAGGCATATTTGTAAAAGTGTATTCTCAGCCATTAACCTGCCCTGTATAAATAAAGGTTAACTCAAATTCTAAGGCCCTATTTGTAATTTTTGACCATATATGTTACTGTTATATCAGACTAAAAATTTAAACATTTCACTTAATTGTGGGAAATAAGCATTTTGTTTGTCTGTTAGCTGAGCATGCACACAATTAACAGCATTAAATAACACCAAAAGCTTTATTTTAGCTGTTATAACATGTTGCCAGTCAATTTGAGAGTTGTAGCAGGACCTTGTCCTGTGCTGGGTGATGCTTCTGTTTGTTTACATGTGGATCATGTGTGCACCTTTAATGTGGACAAGGAACCATGGCCTGCTGGTTGCTGGTTGCAGATGTGAAAAGTCTTATTGCACATCAGTCTTATTTACTCATGTTTCTCTTTATTCAGTAATCAGTCTCTAAACACCTTCCAGTCCTGTTATTCCTTTATTTTGGCAACATTGTCTATAGATCCTGCAGGGTCCGCTTTGTGCAGCAAAAAGTGTCCTTGCACCTGAGCAGCGCTGATCTCAGAGTGGGTGGCTAACGCACGCTCTGCAAACCACTCTGCCTCAGAGGCAGGCTCATCTGGGTAGAACCTCTGGAACATCTGGGTGAGCTGCCAGTGGGTGCAATGCCCAATGTACTGCTTCACATCAACACGGCCAGGCCGGATCAGCGCTGCGTCCAACCTGTGTGCAGAGATTACAAACAAGACTGGCAGTTAATATTACTAAAAATACTCCTGAATGTATGTAAAACTCACCAGTGAAATGTCACAGAAAAGGGTTCTGAACACATTTAGATTACAAATAGGCTGTAATGTCCATTTAAAAAGGTATTAACGTAACAGGGTAATTATATTTTAATATTTCAATTTATTTTAAATATTTTAAAATTATTTTTTAAATGTCACTTTGGGGCAGCAAAACAAGCTAAAACACATTCTTACAAAATTGTTAATGAAGTTTCTAGTGAATGTGTTAGCAAACAAATGCTTTCATCCAACAGACATGGAGTAACATCAGCATTTATTTAGAGTCTTGTTTCTGTCTTCCTGACAAATGTAAGTCCAATATCCAATATCTGTCTGTTTGCCGTTTGGTGCTGGGCAGGTAATGTTTCTACTGAAAACAGCTGCAGGCTTGAAACAAGGTTCATAAGAGCAGAGTTTACAGGCTGGAAAACCAAAACATGGTCCAAAACACACCTTAAGTACCATGAGTTTCAAAATTCTCTTCCAACAGTACCTGTCTATGAAGTTGGTGGTCATAAATACTATTCTGGCCTCAGATGAAGCAACTCCATCCAGAGAGTTAAGGAGGCCACTGAAGGTCAGTCTTCCCATCCCCTGGTAGGCCAGAGGGTCTGATAGGCAAAGAAAAGTGATTTGAAACACAAACACAGCCTGTCTGAACAACCACAGCTTCACAAGTCACTTCAGTAGTGAATTTTAACGTCTTCTTAACCCAAAAATGTACACTGATGCATAAACAAAAATAAGATTATTTAAAATAGACAGGATTAATTTTGTTAAAATGTGTTGCTTACAACAAATCCAAAACAATAGCTCCTTCCCTACAACGTACTCTCTGTTGGAAGCAGCTCTCGGCTGACGAAGGCAGCGTCTACGTCCTCCAACAATATGATGCTTTGCTGTGGCGCCACACTCAGCAGGTGGTTCAGACGGTCATCTGAAAGGGTTCGGTCACTCAGACTCATCAGACAGATGCTATAGCCCAGCTCGCCCGCCAGTGCTGTGCTGAAATACAAAGAATGGAAAACAGCACATGAGGACGGTAAAAAAAAAACTGACCTGGGATTAGTCAAATCGATCCGTGGTCCCTGTCACCCCCCTCCCCCAAACACACACATAACGCAGGAAAAACCGGGCACTTATTCATGCACACAGCATACTCGGAGATAATGTCTCAATCATGTTTTTTGGTTGAGTGGAAATGCATCCGTCAGACTGGAACGGCTTTCATCTTGTATGGCAAATACTTGATAAAATAAACTCAGCTTTGATCTTCAAATCAAGACCCCAGGTAGATGTTAAGGTCTATTTTTTTTTTTTTACACGCTATGTACATGAAAGAAACTCCAATTATTTTTGTGTCTTGAGATAAGTGAGAGATAAGGTTATGTACGGATATTCCTCATACTTTCCTGGGAAAATTGGAAAGTTTATCACTTTTTCAGGTGTGATATGATAGTTGAAATGCTAAATCCTTTTAAAAGCTATCTGTCTGTCTGAATTATGACTATGGGGTGTAAACAGATCTAGTCAGTCAGCAGCCTCTGAGCTCTCCCCTATTATCCTATACAGCTTCATTCCCAGACACACCCTTCTTCTCTCACACACACACACACACACACACACACACACACACACACACACACACACACACACACACACACACACACACACACACACACACACACACACACACACACACACACACACACACACACACACACACACACACACACACACACACACACACACACACACACACTCATATGCACAGAGGACAGGGAGGGGGGAAGATACCCATAGGAATTTAACATGAATTAATTAATCTTCAGGTAAAGTAACCAGATTATATCCAGCATTTTTGAACAATTCTACAGTATTAGTAAAGGCGTGTTTTAGACAACTGCTCTCCACATCATTTGTGAATTGGGCAGTGGCTCTCTGATGCTGCTGCCAGTAGCTCCTGCAGAGAACTAAAGTTTGGGTGTTTTACTTCTTGAAGTTGGTTCGGCATCCACGCCCCCCCCTTGACATACAGTCCATCTTCCAGTCACACATAATCTAAATAGGACACTCACATAAAGCTGCTTTTTCCACATCCCGGGGGACCATACAGCAGGTATCCTCTTCTGTAGGGGATGCCTGCATATACAAAGAAAAACATCATTACAGTAAACCAGATGCTACCACATTGTACTTTTCACAACAGGCAATTTAACATATTTTAGCTGATTACATACAAATTGTACATGTTATACCACTATCATTTTCCAAGCATAGCACAAAAGAGCTGTGACTGAACTATTTTGATAATTGATTAATCAGTCAATTTTTAAGAAAAAAAATGTCTAAATTCTCTGATTCCAGCTTCTCAAATGTGATCTTAGCCTCTGGGAAACAGTGTTCGACATGTGTCACCATTTTCTGACATTTTATAGACCAAACAACTAATCGATTAATTGAGAAAATAATCAACAGAATAACCAATAATGAAAATAATCATTTGAGTTGTAGCCCTAAATAAAACATTTGTAGACGTATACATGGAAGTCAATGGATGGTGTTTAACGCTAGACTAACAACAGGATATTCTACCTCTGTCTGTGTACCACTTCGGATTTCCAATGAAGTCCTTCACGTCGTCTACGATCCTCTCACCCACGCCCAGCTCCAGGACCACAGAGCTGAGGGGTCTGCGCCGCCGTGGAAACCCAAAGGGCCTCCACTCACCACCCATGGCTGTGTACATCACTGTCCGTCCCTCCTCCTGCTTCAGGGCCAATTCTCTGGCTACAAAACATAACAGACAGCTTGTAACCACCCAATGGAAAACAAGTTTAGTATATTGCATATGTAACCACACACCCACACGTGTTGCCCCACTGTAAGACTCTGTGAAATTTACTTGTGTTATCAGTGGTGGAAGAAGTATTCAGAATCTTTACTTAAGTGAATAAACCAATACAGCAATGTAATATAATCTATTACAAGTAAAAGTCCTGTATGAAAAATCCTACTTTAGTGAAAGTACATAGTGGTTTGGTCCCTCTGACTGATATATTATTATATAATGACATCATTAGATTACCTCAAGTGCCTCAATTTGTACTTAAGTACAGTACTTGAGTAAATATACTTCACTAGTTTCCACCACTGCTTGTTGTACACTATAGATTTGTAAACCTGTACCTTCTTGTAAGATATTAAAGAAGATTTGTCTGTCTCTGCCTAAAGCAGTGAAGGTGACAGACTCCCACGGGGTTCCAGTGTGCAGATCAATCATTTGTTTCTCTCTGGTCCTCTCCACCCTGATCCACTTCCTCCCATACCTGCAGATGGATGACAGTGTCACAAGAGTATGTAACTTAAAAGACTGCACTGGTACCACGCTGAAATAAGTTTAAATAAATATATTTAATGAATAACTCTGACCAGATGATGTGGTTCCCAGGGCTCGGGTGAAAGTCAAACTGTGTGTGGACCCGTCCACTCTCATGTGCCAGGTAGGAGGTCTCCACGCTCAGGTGCTGGGTGTGCCTGGCGTGCTTGGTGATCCAGCTCAGCAGCCAGTGGTAGCTCTTATCCTTGCTGGGGACCTCAAGGGTGATCATGTAGTTCCTGCGGAGGAATATCATCCCCACCTGGGCTCCTTTCCTGGCCACTGCCAACGCTGTTCCGACCCCAACCAGTCCGAAGCCAGCCCCAAAGTAAGGGTTGTCCTTCAGGCTGTCCAGAAAGTCTGACAGCGGCATGTTGCTGGTATCTGCGCACCTCCAGTGGATTCAGACTCTATATGGTTGCTGTAACACTTTGAAGGAGCACACACGTACAAATAAAGTGCAAACTCATCTGTACATCTGTCTGACAGCCCAGACTGTTTGGAGATTATTTTGTTAATTAGATATATCTGCAGACCTGCTGCCTAGCTGGGAATCCTGCAATCTAATGACAGTTGTTGCTCCTTTTTTAATGATACACTCATGTCACATATTAAATAACTCATATCCTGCTGACTTGCCTTGTTTGTCTTCGTCTCATACCGCTTATGAGGCCGTCGTCGTTTTGTAATGTCTACAGTTTCTTAGAAAATAGCACTTTCCAGCCAGATAGAGCCTCATGTGTTTAATGTGTGGATGTAATGAAGTGCAGCAGTAGCAGCGACCTCTACTACACTTCCTGTGCTTGATAAACATTCCGACTGGACAACTGGGAACAGAACATCAGTTCCTCTTTCCTGTTTTGTTATTTTTGCTCGCATTCAAACCTAACAGCAAACTGACATAAATATGTTTGTGGATAATAGAATGAGTGCATTTTATTGTAGACTGTACGGGGTGCTTCAGCGAAATTCACCGCAAGCAGGAACGATAACACTTTTTTGCGAGCACAATCACAAGAAGCTAACGTTAGCTCAGCTAGCATTAGTTAATGGCAACGTTGTCAGCTAACTAACTGATTCCAGTTTATATTATCATGAAAAATTAAACGAAATTTCGGCTTTTGTCAGCTCATATCAGTGAAGAAAAGGTGGCAACAATAAGGAGTAAAGAAGATGGATGTTAAGAGCTGGATAAGCCAAACTGATTAGTTTTGATGTTCCGTTTTTCAGATAGAAAGGACTGCAGAAACCCGGGCAGTAGGTCAGAAATTCAGTTTGTATTGTAAGTAACTTTAATGTTTTTACTCTTTAGGTACAACACATATACAACATATGTGTATTTGTGTTTAATTACTAATAATATTATATAGTTACGAACCTCACACCAATGGTGCAAAGTAACTATCAAGTACATTTCCTCAAGTACAATCTTTAAGTACTCTGTACTTCCACTCCACTACATTTCAGAGGGAAATATTTGACTTTCTGCTCAAATGAAGATTTGACACAATGGATAATATAACAGGCTTTTAATTACAACACACTGTTAAAGATGAAACCAGTGGTTTCCAACCTTTTTGGCTTTTGACGTCTTACAAAAAGCAGTGTGTAGTCGGGGTCACATTTCAGATGTCTATGAGCTGTTAACAGCTCCACCAAATAGTGATTTTTCCCTCTAAACTTCTCACATGGTTTCATTTCAATAAATGTTCAAATGATCCAATATTTCAGCAAAAATCAAAGATTAGAGAAAAAGTCCAAAAACTGAAAACAGATTTGTGTATCAGAACTTTGTTTTTTCTTCTTTCCTCTCCCATTAATCATCTCACGACCCCTCAGATTTATCTGCTGACCCTTTGGAGGGGCCCGACCCCTAGGTTGGGAACCACTGGACTAAACTAGCTAACTGTATATAAAGTAGTTGAAACTAGCTCCACCTCCAGCAGCTACAACAGTAACATGCTGCTTACACACTGATGCTTCAGTATTAATAATCTAATGATGTCATATATAATAATATATCAGTCAGAGGGACCAAACCACTACTTTTACTGCAATACTTTAACTACATCAAGCTCATAATACTTATGTACTTTTACTTAAGTAGGATTTTTAATGCAGGACTTTTACTTGTAATGGAGTATTTTTACATTGGTGTATTAGTACTTTTACTTAAGTAAAAAAAAGAAATCGTACTTTTTCCACTACTACCTCACACAGATGTTTTTTACTCTATTATGGAGCTGACTGAATGAAAAATTAGTTAGATTTTATATTTAACAACCCACTAACAGCTAACTCATATTTAAATGTGGCTCATACTGAATAATGTATATTATGTTCCTGTGTACACTCTAAATATTATTAAATGCTTAAAAAAACATGAGCATAATAAATGTTTGTCATGTCCTTATAAAATCTGTCACATTGTGACTGAATCCTGTGCTCTGTTTTTTCAGACACAATGGAGACGATGAAACCTCACAGATGTGAAATATGTGGACAGAGTTTTGCAGACAGTGGCTTGTTCGCTTCTCACGTGTGTTCAAAGAGGCAGAGAGCTCCATCCAGTAAAGGACAGCTGGAGAACTACAAATGCTCTCAGTGCAGCGAGGTCTTTTCGAAGCCGGGTGCTCTGAAACACCACTTCAAAATCCTCCACAGTGGACGTGACCCTGAAGGCCCATTCCCCTGCTCTGAGCAAGGCTGCCAGTTCAGCAGCACAGATCGTCAGGAATATCAAGTCCACTTGACGTCCACACACGGCCTCACTCTTATTCCTTGCACCTTCCGGTCCTGCAAAGTGTCGTTCCTCACACAGGACGAGATGGAGAGCCACTGGAAAGGCCACATGCCTTTTGGCTGCTTTCATTGCCAGTTTGTCACCCAAAACGCAAAAGAACTGAGTGACCACCTCTCGGAGCACAACCATCTGCCAACTTACACTCAAGGTAAACTGACCTACCTCTTCAAGTAAATTGTCATATATAAGAAGCTGTAACCAGAAAATGTTTATTATTCAAGTGAATGTGTGAGCAAACAATATTTTGATATAAAAAATAGTTGCCAATTAACTTTTTCTGTCTAATTCAATCGCTGATCATTAGTAGTTTTATGTTAAATTTTGGCTCATCTGTTCATAGGGAACAAGGCTGCACCCACTACTGTATGTACTGAGGAAATCCACCAGCCTCAAGTCTCCAGTAGGCCAAAAAGAAAACAGAAAACCAACCCAGCTTATGCATCATCATCACCAGAAGATGGGAACAAGGAAGAACCCGAGAGGCAAGGAGATAAAGTGAAAAGAGCAAGAAAAGCAGCTGTTGCCCTGCCATCCAAAGGTATGTACAGCAAGTTTATATATAGTGTATAAAATGATATGCACAGAGTAGTGACAAAAATTCATGTTCTACAAGTTATATCAAAACATACAACTGCTTTTTAAGAACATTTCAATCAGAAGAATCCGTGCAAGAAACAAAAAAATAATCAAGGTAACAGTAAACATCCCTCATAAATGATTTCACACCGAGGGATACTAAGACCTTGAATTGGTTCCCATAAAATAAGGTTAAAATGTTACAGCCTGGCTCTGAAGTAAGGCTAAGAGGAAGAAGCAACACACACTTTTAACTAAAGATTCATGAATCAAAATAGAACATTAACAAACATGTGAAATATGTAAGCAAGTAACATTACAGCAAGGGTGTCACGGAGGAAACAGTGCAACACAAACTAAATATGTTTTACTCTTGTCATGGAAGGAATACTTAAATTAACCACAAAGTTTGTTATTTTTGTTAAAAATTGGTTTCATATGTTCTTGTCCATTAGAGTACCTTGCAGAGGGTGCAGAGCACATCTATCGCACCAACACCTGTCCGAAGTGTCGGCGCTGCTTCAAGATGCGCTCCCACCTGCAGGAGCACCTCCATTTACATTTTCCTGATCCCAGTCTCCAGTGTCCCACCTGCAAGCGTTACTTCACCAGCAAGAGTAAGCTACGCATACACAGACTCCGTGAGGCGGGTGAAAAGGTCCATCACTGCCACTTGTGTGAATATTCTGCTGTGGAGAGGAACGCAATCCGCCGCCACCTTGTCACCGTGCACGCCGATGAGGCAGAAGATGACATCAACTGCCACAGCTATCCTTGCCCCACCTGTGGTGAAAGCTTTCGCCAGAGCAGGTTGCTTAAGGCTCACATGAAGACGCACAACATCCTGCCAGACAGTGAGCCAGTGGCCTGCTTCCATGAGGGTTGTTCTTTCCAAAGTTCTTTGCGCAAGGAGCTTTTTAGACACGCTGCCGAAGTGCATGGGGTCAAGGCTGTAGAATGTCGACATCACGCCTGCGGTGCCATCTTTCAAGATGAGAAGGACATGGAGGCTCATTACCGGACGCACCTTGCCTACCACTGCTCGCTGTGTGATTTCTCTTGCTCCAATAAGACCGTCTTCCTCCAGCACCAGCGGCACGGCCACCCAGGAAATGACAAGCTTTGCTGTGACTTTTGCACTTTTGTTACATTTAACCCTGTGGAGTTTGAACAGCACATTGGACACTTACACGCCAACGAGAAGATCCATCGCTGTTCTCAGTGCAGCTATGTAACCTCACATAAACGTGGCTTGAAGAGACACATGTTGATGCACAGTGGTGAGCATGAAATAGTATTTTTAATGTTCTAATGGTTTTCAGGTTTATATGTTTGTTGTTCGGGTCATTTGGCACGACATCTCCCAATTTCTTTTTTTTTTTTTTTTTTTATTAAAGGTGAGAAGCCCCACAAGTGCAGCCTCTGTGACTTCAGGTGCCGAGATGAGTCCTACCTCTCTAAACATATGCTCACTCACTCTGATGACAAGAACTTCATGTGTGCTGAATGTGGATACGTCACTAAATGGAAACACTATCTGAACGTCCATATGAGGAAACATTCTGGAGACCTCAGGTAGAGTCTTCAGTAGGTTCTCATACAACTTTTTGTTATATTTTTATCACAGTATTGTTGGGGAACTACTGGGTACAAACAGATCTATCAAAAAATAATGATGTGTTTTCTGCTAGTACTGCATTCTGTAACCTAGTAGAATTCACTCTTATTACACCCATAGAGGTGATTTCACTTATTTAGCCTGATTACAGATTATTACTTTTCAGGACTGTGTAGGCGTATACAAACTGACTGACCAACATCTCTCTGACTCCCCTGTTACTTTTGTTGTACCTGAGAAGCCCCTAACATATTTGCTTGTAACTATGCATTTGCATGTGCATGAATGCTACCCTTCGTATCCTGTGTTCCTTTGTAGTGTTAGTTGTGCACGACTTCATAAAGTAACGCAATGTTATCTTGGGTAAGGGCAGTATAGTTATGTCTATGTTGTACAAAATCTGAAGTTCCTAAGTAAGATATTCCGGTGTCTGCCAGTATTCATACTGCCCTGATCAACCGTCAACTGCCTATAGTTAATCCTCCATGTACACACACCGTATGTGGAGGCAAGTATTTAAACAATGCTGCCTATTTACGGGGTCAGATATATGCACACGATATAGGTGCAGGGCTATTAAAAGACACCATCGATTAAAAAAAGAGTAACGCCTGCATGCTTACTACAGCAACTTTAATTTCATTTCAAATGGACGTTTCAATCCAAAAAAAAGTATATTGCAAGCCTTAGTGACATCATGTAATGCCCTGCATATCTCCATCCATCCTCAATGTGAGCAGAGGTCTATCAACCGGAACAATTGAAAACACCTGTAGAGGTGAGAAGGGCCTATAAGTGTTGTTTTTGTATACTAATAAGTGGTAGCTACAGATAATTATAGCCAGATTGTAATTCATTTTTGTTAGATGCTAAGCAAAATTGGTTTTAGCATCTGCCAGAGTGGCTTCATCTACTCTTTACTTTTTAGTTTTAAGGTAGTTATGCCCCTTGTTGTTTGAAATAGCATGTGATAATCACTTAGGATGAAAGATCTGAAGTAAATCTGTTGTTTTGATGGCGGGATGGTTTTGCAGTATCCTATATACACTATTGTTCTTATGACTAAACTTCCTGTCTCCTGTCCTAGGTATCAGTGTGATCAGTGCCCCTATCGCTGTCACCGCATGGACCAGCTCAACAGCCACAAACTACGACATCAGGCCAAATCACTCATGTGTGAGATCTGTGCTTATGCCTGCAAGCGCAAATATGAGCTTCGCAATCACATGTTGGCCAAACACTCTGGAGAGGGGAAACAGCCATCTGTTTATAAGTGCAAATACTGTACATACACTACCTGCTACCGACAAGCCCTTCAAAACCATGAGAACTGCAAACATACCAAGCTGAAAGAGTTTCGTTGTGCACTTTGCTTCTATTCCTCATTCAGTAGCATCAGCCTCTTCCTGCACAAGAGGAAAGCTCATGGGTACGTACCTGGGGACAAAGCATGGCTAGAGAACTACGCTGCAAAAGAGAAGGAGAGGAACTCAACTGAGTTTTTGCAGGGTTTCTACAATAAGCTCTCAACAGGTAATGAGCCGTCTGAACAATCTACCGAAGGACCTCCACCATCTCAAAGAGAACAATCTGATCTTCTTGGCTCAGCAGATCACAGTGGCAGCAAAGAAACTGGAGCTGGCTCACAAGCTGTCGATTCAGTGAATGTTTTTGATGTTGTGTGTCAAGAGGTTGTCAATGAAGGTATTTCAGACAGTCCTCCGCCTGGGAGCAGTCCTGAGGAGTACTGCACTCTTGTTTTAACTGCACTATCAACCGCTGACTATGAAACCCCATCTTTCCGAAATGAAGAGGAAAATTCTCCAAGTACACCCACTTTAAATTGCAATGGGTCTGATACACCACAAGACAAGGCAGACTTCTCTATATCTACAACTTCATCAGAGGAAGATGATGTAGCCATAGCCAATGAAGAGTGTGAACAAAGTGACTTGGATGACAACTGTGAGTCTCTGAATAATACAAACCAACCAGTTGAGCCTGGGAAGTGTCAGACTGAAACACCTGAGGTGGAGAATGATTGTGGAATAGTCAGCTCAGTCAGCTCAACTTTCCCACCTGAGCAAAATCAGCCCTTAGAATCTGAAGTCCGTCGGAAAGCTATGAAGAAGCACGACAAGGACCAAGCTGAAGCCATGGTTTTGGAGGGACGGGTGCAGATGCTTGTGGTGCCAACTAAAGACGTTTATCGCTGTGACAAGTGCTCTTATGTAACCAAAAAGGAGACTGCTTTGAAGTACCACTGCCGGTCTTTGTGCCATGGTAGAATACAGAGACACGAGTGCCAGGCCTGTGGTGCACAGTTCAAACAGAGGCGAGGCCTTGATAGCCACCTTGCAAAAAAGTGCCCAGCACTTCCACGAAAAACAAGGACTTTTGTTGGCCTTTCAGCTACATGTCTGGCTTCAGACAAAAACTCTACTGTGGGTCAAAACGTTTCCAAACAACTGGATGAGGGAATAAATTCAGATCAGACAAAGCTTCTCTCTCCACAAAATAGGATTTCCACAGATTCAAATTATCAGGATTTTCATCAGCAAGAAGAGGAAGTATGTATGTCTAATTTAACAAACTGTGAAGGCCTTGTTCATAGTGCCTCTACATCTAGTGAATCAGGACATCAGCAATGCAACATTCAGACAAAAAAGCTTTCCAGTAACAAACAAACAAATGTTCCACTGCTGAAAAACTCCCTTTACACTAAAGAAGATGGGAAATTTAAATGCAAGCTCTGCAATTTTTCATCAGTCAAGCTTGCAACAGTTGATCGACACACTTCAACCTGCCGAAAAAAAAAAGAGAATCAGGTCCTTTCAGAGGTGGATGATGAGTGTGGTAATGAGTCAGTCAAAGAAAAGGAAGACGTGGTTGAGGAGCTCAATGAAAGGCCTGAGAAAGTTTCTAAGAAATGTCAAATCTACTCTTGTCCAAGCTGCGCGTTTAAGTGCAATCAGAGAAGAGCATTAGACCGCCATGAAAAGAGAGGCTGCTTGAAACCAGATGATGTCCAATGCACCATGTGCTCATTTGTTGCCAAATCTAAGATTTCTTTGACCCGTCACATTCTGTATGTCCATGACAAAAAAAAGTTTGGCGTTGCTAAACCTAAGCATTTAAATTGCCAGTACTGTACTTTCACCTGTAAGCAAGAACGATGCATGACCCAACATGTTGCGCTCAAACACAAAGGTGCAAGACCTCACCATTGCCATTACTGTCCTTTTAGCACCACGAGGCGCTATCGCTTGGAGGAGCATGAGTCTCTTCACACGGGAATCGGTCGTCACAGCTGCAATATGTGCGACAAGACGTTTGGGGCTTTGACCAAATTGCGTCAGCACAAAATCCGCATCCACGACAAACAGCCTACTCACCTCTGCTCACTCTGTGACTTCAGTGGCTACACACTTGACGATATAAGACGACACAATCTCAGATGCCACACTGGAGAGTTACATCACGCCTGCACTCATTGTGAGGCTCGCTTTAGTTCAGAAGTTGCTCTAAGAAACCACTGTAAACGTGTGCACCAGCTCCAGGTCTGTTTCTCATGCAAGCAGTGTGACTACACGTGCAGCAGTGAGGCCACACTGAAGACCCACCAACAGAGCAAGCACCCGCAGGTAAAGTGTACAACCTGCCAGGAGTCTTTTGAGACAATGGAAAGCCTTGAGATTCATCAAAGAATCCACCTGGCACATCAGTGCCAGCTGTGCCCATTTGCTACCAAAACAAGGCAGCTATTAGCGCAACACCTTCTAAATGAACATGAGGAGGGGTCTCCACAGGACAAGCCGCTCAAGTGCAGCAGTTGTCAGTTTACTTGTCAGCATCAGCTGGTGTTAGAGCAGCACCTCCGTTCACATGGAGGCAAACGCCTGTACAAATGCACAGACTGCACGTATTCAACCCGGAACAAGCAGAAGATCACATGGCACATCCGCATACACACCGGGGAGAAGCCGTACAGCTGTGAGCAGTGCAGTTACACCTGCACTGATCCCTCTAGGTTGAAGGTAAGCTCAGAGTTTAAAGGACGAGTTTATTATTTGTAAGAAAAAACCTCAAACAAGCTCCTTTAAAAGTGGTTTTAGATGAAACATGATACAATGAGGTCCTTGAGTTCATTGGCAACCTGGAAAATTTACATTTTGTTAAAACACAATCCAAGAATCATCTTAATTTAGTGTTTTATCCCCATAACAACTGCTTGTCACATTAACAACAACTGTGCTAGCATATGACAATGAAACAACACAACACATTATAAATGGTTCTTTATTTTGCTGTAATCATTGTTATCATAGCTTCATATGAGAGTTCACCAAGAAGAGAAGAAGTACCTTTGTCCGGAGTGCGGCTACAAATGCAAGTGGGCGACTCAGCTGAAGTACCACATGACCAAGCACACAGGTATCAACAGGATACAAAAGCTGATGATTATACTTGTGTACTTTTTAAGATCAGGAACAACCAATCATGGTGTTAATGTGAGGCAGGGTATTTCTGTAAATGATGCTTAGCTAAACCTTCCTCGATAAGTAACATATAATAGTAATTAATAGTAATTGTATAGTTTACAGAGTCGGTGTTAGGAAATTTACACTGCCAAAGAATAAAAAATGTATTTGCCCTCACAGGGGAGAAGCCGTATGCCTGTGAAGAGTGTGACTACCGCACCAACAGAGCAGATGCCCTCCGTGCCCACCGGGACACGCAGCACTGCGACATGCGCCCCTACATCTGTGAGAAATGCGGCAAAGCCTTCAAGACTAGTTTTATACTGAAAACCCACCAGCGGCAACACAGTGACGATCGGCCGTACACGTGCGGCTTGTGCCACAAGGCCTTCCGATGGCCGGCAGGCCTCAGACATCACTATCTCTCTCACACTAAGCAGCAGCCTTTCTGCTGTCGCCACTGTTCCTACAGAGCCAAACAAAAGTTCCAGGTGGTCAAGCATTTGCAGAGGCACCACCCAGAGATGTCAGTGGAGCAGGGGGTAGTGAGGGATTCTGAAGCTGTGAGCCTGACCCTGAAGGAGGCTTTGCAGGGAACACTGGATGAGAGAGCAGCAGAGGTGGAGGAGGAGGAAGGAACAGCCGACGAGGCACAGAAAGTAGTTAAAGATGTTGCGCAAAGAGGGGAAGACGGCAAGACAAAACAGTAAAGAGTAGGCACAATAGAAATGCAGTGATTTTGAAGCCTGTCATCATTTTTCCACCATTTGATATTGTAATGTAAAACCAGGGTATCTACAAGTCTTGAAAAGTTTTGAATACAGTTTCCTCAAAACAGGTCCAAGAAGGTATTAAAGTCATTTTTCATTGGTTAATCCATCCGTCCATTTTCTGCCGCTTGTCAGGGTCCAGGTCACATTAATTTAATTAATTATTTATATATAATTAATTAATTATATCATTGGTAGTTATTGTTATGTACTGCTGGGAAGTGTGATGTAATACATCATTCTAGACCTTATCGCCACTACTGGTTTTCTGTCATACATTGATTTCATACATTATTCAGTATGATGGTGAAACAGGTATTAAATTGCTTTCTATGTGTCATTAAAAAGGTCTTAAAAAGTCTTCAATGTGACAAAGAAACCTTGAAAAGGCTAATAAAACAATAAATCTGTACATATTATGTAAGTGTGAGAATGGAGATTGAATGGAGTGTTAGAGATTTGCTTGTGATAAACAACTATCTATACACAGTGAATAAATGAACAATGAATTAGTCAGAAATATATGTGAATTCATTTTATTCAATGGTGTTCGACCGTTAAGAAAAAGTATTTGCATGTATTTACAAGCTTATATACACAAACATTTACATTGTACACAACATGCCATGTGGAATTTGTCCATTAGTAAATAGAAATAAGTCATTTAAGCAGGCACTCCACCAACATGATGCAAAGCTTTGAGTATTTTAATGGTTTATAATAGAGATGTTTGGCAGTTTTTTTAACATTCCAGCGTTACATTTTAAAGTCATAGACCATACACTTTCAGTACTGTTACCTCTGCATGTACAGTACATTCGAAGGCAAACTGGTATATTTAGACATTCTAGGTATGCAGCAATCATTTATGTTCCTTCATGCCAAGCCAAAGAAAATTGAAAAGCTTTCAGGAAATATTTCCATAAAAGGCTGAGTTGCAGTATTGCACATATTTAACATAATAATATTGATAAATGTGAGCAGGCACCTTACCAAACTTGACTTTTTCATAGTACTGCATGCAGTCTTGATAGTCTCTGTCTCTAGTTCTTGGTGAATTCATAGATTGGTCATAAAACAAATACATCAAGGCTGATTTATCACTGAGCTGCAACTTTTCAGCTCCCTGACAAATTTTTTTTTCCTTTGTTTGAGTGAAAACTGCTGAAAATCAGATGACTGAGTCTATTTCTGACATTTTTCCTGCCCATTGCTATTAGACCAACGTAAGAGGGGGAAAATGTTAAATATGACACCATAACTTGGCCTGGCACTTGCTCAGTATTAGAAAAAAGTACTGGTACATGCTGTTCTCGGCTCTCAGGTTTCAGGTTTATGCAGACACTGGACTCGTGACAACCTCCGGCTTCATATACTCAAATTTAACTTCTTCATGTGAGCTCTGAGATGCTGATATTGATGAAAAGTGAAGAGGGAGGTATAACTGTTCCATCTTTAGAAAGCAGATGTATGTGACGATATCCTGGAAAGGAGAAGAAGATTTGAATGAAAAACTTTCATACAGTGTTATTGAGTGAATCATGAGTTTTCCTGCCTCTGGCATTTGACACATCAAAAATATTCACTGTGGCCCTGATGGCTTCAGTGCCACGCTCTGTGTTTTGGCTCTATGTACACTTTGTTCACCTGTTTGGATGCATGTAAACGGGAGAGTGAACTGTCCAATGAAGTCATTTCTGGATGCCTTGTCGTAGTCCTCCACCACAAAGCGAACCAGGGCCAGCTCAGGCGTGTGGATGACAAAATTTAGAGTTTCATTCCACACTGGGTTAAAACCTGCAGGTAGGGGGTGGTAGAGGAACGATTATGGCCAGCAGGGATGCGATTTTATCCATTTCCAAATTTCTTTTTAAACACTTTACACGATTATTGTTCTTGTTTCACTTTCTGGCTCTAATTTAACAAAGCTTAACATTCTCTCACCATTGTTGTTAATGTGACTGGTCTCTTCTTTGGCCTGGTCCTGTGGTACTCCATAGATCTCCACTCTGACCAGCGGGTCTACAATAGAGCCCTCTTTCTGATTTACCTTTGGTAGCTGCTGCCCACTTATCACCTGAACACACACACATACAATATATGGATATTAGATATGCAAACTTGCCCATATTGTACATATTTGTTCTGTGGTTTTATGGCACGCTGATACTCTGAAACACACATTAACATTAGTAAACCACAGTCAATCTAGGCTTTTAATTTAGTTTGAAACCTGGATGGATAAGCGGAGTGGTTTGTAGTCTTGCCGCTCCTCAGGTTTCTCTGGACTGAACTGTGTGTTGCCGTCTCTCATGAAGTCAGGTTTGAGGATGTAGCCGCAGCAGCCGTTCTGCCTGAAGAGCCCATCGTTCAGATCCATTTCCAGACCAGCTGTCTGGAAGTTCAGAGCCACTTTGCGGAAAGAGTTAGGAGAAATAATGCAATTAACTGTGTTTTTTTTTTTATTGTGGCTGTATCACGTGATTTTTGCCAGACACAAAGACATCTATTTAACTTTCTAGGTTCATGTGAGAAGACTGTCTTTCATCCAAAACAGACACTTTGTGCCCTTGTGACAGGAAGCATCTGTCCTGTCAAACTCATCCAGCTGCAGGAGGAATGTTCTGTGGCAGAGCCTGACCTCTGACCTCCCTGCAGGAGGAGGTTGTAGTGGCAGTGAGGGTAGGCAGTATAGTGTCACAAATTGTACAGTTAGCTGTTATCATTTGAGAACCTAATTTGTGTTATTTTGATGTTTAAACCACATTTGCTGGATTATGGGTTAAAATTCTACAACCAGCTGGGCTTGAGTTTGTTTGTGGTAGCAGCGACAGCACTGTTTTATGTTTCAGTTATTTGTAACAGTTGATACTCATATTCATAAAAAATCATTATCAGCAGCAGCAGCATTAAAAAAGAATCTGTTAGTGTCTATATGTGGGTTTATTCTGATCTTGATAAAACTTAAAACCTGTTGCTAAAACATCCCATTCAATCAAACATCAAGCCAAACAAATCCAGTGTGGAAATGTTTTGTTTAACCAGCAGAGGGCGGTCATCTCCTCACCTATTTGGCAGCCCACGCTCCACATATCCTGGGGGTTATAGTTCGAGGAGTCGGTCCTGAGGCCACTGGGGTAAATCCTGCTCAGCTGCTTTGTGTTGTACTGCACAAAGTCTGTCCCTGAAGAAGAGTTTGACAGACGTGTCAGGAGAACATATCCGGTGCTTCAAATCTCAAGATAGAGATAAAGTATATTACATGTATATAACACAGTATAAACATAAAACAAGTACATTATTTTATCTAAGGACGAGAACTAGTGAGCGTGAGAGAATATTGGACAAAAGTACGTCTGCATATAAAGATCAAAGTCAGTGTTCATGTTACCTGTTTCCTTGACAAGCCTCTTGGCCTTGGACTCAGAGAACGAAGACATTTCATAGCACTTGGCGTGCAAACGGGCATGCTCAAAGCCATGGAAGTGTACGCTCTTGCAGTAAACCACCAAGTCTGACAGCTCCCTGGAGAGTTTGGACTTGGATTTCTGAAGAATGAGAGAATTAAATACCAGTTAAAAATGCGCACAATGAGGACAAAGCTGGTCAAAAAACAAACCCCAGTCCTGTCACTAATGGCCTTGTGGTTAGAAAAAACATCTGTGTGAAATGATAAGAAGTCCCTCTCTCTGCCTCATCAACCCTAATTAAAGCACTAAAGTTACAAATGCTTTAGTTAATCTGCTCACTGCCCAGCAGGGAAATGTTGTGTTAGTACTGCATCAGGGCAGTTCATGTATTAATTTCTAAACACAACACTTTTAGAGTGCCTATTAAGGACTGCTGTGAATAAAACATGTTTCTTTGTTAACTTTGCCAGTTAAATAAGGAATATAGAATTAGAGCGAGAGACAAACCTGTTCCCACAGCTAAGAAGAAGCACATTGGCTGCTGTTTTCTTTCTGACTTCACTATCTTCTTTGTTGCATCTGTCCTCTTTGAAATGTCCTTGGCTCCTGTTTCTGTGTATTATCTGCCATTCTTTTACTTTTGTCTCGCCTCACTGTCTCTCATGTCCAAACCCAGTTTCCTGTCTCTCTTGTTTTATCAGTCTCCATTCAGTCCTGTCTTGCTTCACTATCGCTTCTGATATCATTCCCTGCTACTGTCTTTTGTCTTTCTTCACGTCCACTAAGAAGTCAAATGATGCTAAAAGAAATAAAGTTTCAGGTGACAGCAAGTGGTCTTAGATGTTATAGAAGAATCACCGATAATCAAGTACTTTCTACCTTCTTGTTTTGGTTTAAACATTCAGCAGGTAGGTCTTCTGCAGACGGGCTCTCAGCGTCACCGTTGGCCATCTCATCCTCATCACTAACGTCGTCTGTCAGGGTTTCATCGAGACAATCCTCTAGGCCGCCAATCTTCTTGGCTTTTAACAAAATTTTCCCCTTCAGTTCCTGTAAATAAGAAAGTCCAAACGATAGCATTGAGATTTAATTTGAGTTTAGGTTACATAAGGAAAGCCATGTTGTGTTAAAATGTCAGTAGAAGTTGCTGAATGAGTGTTGAAATGTGCAGCCAGCAAGACACAACAGTCTTGAGTACTTGTCTTCACTACACTGCTCAGACTGCACTTTGCTGTCTCCTAACTAAATGCAGCAATACACCAGTATTTGATTGGCAGAATCCCCAGTGGAATTCCTCATAGCATTTATCTGCCATTATTGAAGTTAGCATTGATTGTTGTGGGTGCTCTAATGGAAAGGAGTTTTAAAGTTGTAGAATTGCTTTTAGGATCAGTGCAAGATGGCTGACAAGGCACAGACGGACCATTCATCCTTTAAAATGCATTTGAATTGTTAATGATACCCAAGTTTCCCAAGAAGAAAGGTATTCAGCAGTCAGAAAAGATTTCTTTCTTAAAAGTCAATAACAGACTGAATGTGTACGGTGTGTGAATGTATTAAGTTTTGCAGGTATTTGGTCATAAACCAAAGTATTGGACAAACTGAAATATTGATGAGATGATGGCGCTGGATGGAGCATTAAAGGATCACCAAAGTTATTACATTTCATCCTCTGGGAACCATGAATGTCTGGACCAAATTTCATGACAATCCATTCAATAGTGCTCAAGATAATTCCAGACACAAAAAAATGTGAACCTCACTGTGGCACTAAATGAGAAGTCAGAGAATCACCAAAGTAAGTAGGGATCATCCTCTGAGGATGAGTACATTTTAATGGCAATCCATCCAATATGAGATATTTCAGTCTGGACCAAATTGGTGCTAGCTGCTAGCTGTGTGGCTCTTGGGATGGCAGTGCTGGTTGGTCTGTCAGTCGGTCTACCACTTTAGTTCAGACTGAAATATATCAGCAACTACCGGATTGCCATGAAAGTTTGTGCAGACATTCATGGTCCCCAGAGGATAAACCCTAATTGACTTTGATGATCCTCTGACTTTTCATCTAGCACCACCAGCAGGTCAAAATTTGTGGTTCAGAGTGACAGTCACACCAAATGGATGCAGTTGGGTGCAGACATCCATGGTCATTCATCAGGTCAAAATTGCAATTTGTCCAATACTTTGGTTTATCTATATAACAATTTGGTTTTATTTGCAATGAGCATTACAGCCTCTTAGATTAGCTAGAGTGGCTGTTGACTCTTACTTCTGTTTTCTGACAAAACACTGGAAATTACAAATAACTTCAATTTCAGGGTTGATTCACTGTCAAGACAATGTGTTTCAATAATAAAAAACGCCCATTTAAAAGATCAAATGTCAAATACATAACAAATTAATGACATCCCACTAAAGGTTACTGAATTTGTAGCATTTGTGCTGCTTTGTAAGAATCTCATGATAGGATGAAAACAACATAACAAAGTAACTAAGTCGGCGTCTAACCTGTGGAGAAGGGAGATGTTGAGGGACCTGCCCATCCAGCAGGGTGTTTAGTAGCATGTCACCCAGGATTTGGCTAAGGTGCTGGGCCATTACAGTCTGCTGCTCCAAACCACAGTGGTTCTCAAGGGACAGGATGACTGGGAAGGCAGACGCCTAACAAACAGGAAGGAAAAGACACAACACTCTTAAAATTAACAAGTGGCTATTGAAGCTTATCTGATTGACTAATTTCTGTCTGATTGATAATGAAGTTCTGTCATCAGCTCTAGCAAACACAGTAGCCAACATCATCACAAACATTGTAAGTCTGACATGAGCATGAGTTTCCACACTTCATCATATCTTCCTAAAACTGAGTAGGAAAGTTTGAGTAGGACAGCACAGAGAGGTGGAGACACATAAGAAGTTCCTGGTGGTTTTCCATGTAGGTCAGTCAGCAGGGGTACATTTGATTCCAGGGGCAGGGACGGTTACCAACTGCTCCATCTGGGCTTTAAACTTTTCTAGGCACACACACAAAGACAGACAGTCTCGTGCAAGTGATTCATAGCAGAGTTTAGGGCTCGATGTTTAAAGGCTCGTTTCACTGAATACCCAAAACACATTGTCTTAATCAGCTCTGGTCTAACTAGCCATGCAGATAGTTTGGTTTTCATTTGTGGTGCTCACAGCATTTCAAAGTGTCAACAGCAACATCTAATTTCACTAACAGTGTCCGTGTTATTCTGGATCAACCATAGAGCACACTGTCAACAGTTTTTATAGGGATTATTTCTTCTGTTCCACTGTAAAATGTTCACACTGAGGTGGAGATTATCCAGAGTATTATTGAAAGGCACGTTGTAATTTAGAAAAAAAAGCTTTGTGTAAATTTGGACAAACAGACCCGTTAAGAGCTCTTTGAAGGCCCACCTTGAAGGCATATTCTTTGAGTGTTGAAATGACATCTTTGAAGAGGATCTTTGAAGTCAACGTGTGACCATGATACACAACAGGCTCCCCATCACTGCCGTCCCAGCAGTCCACCTCTACACAACGGCAGCCTCTCTTCAGAGCCCTGCACACACACACACACACACACACACACACACACACACACACACACACACACACACACACACACACACACACACACACACACACACACACACGCACGCACACACACACACACACACACACACACACACACACACACACCACATGTATAAATGTCGGTAATGAAACTTACCTAAACCTAAATATGATATAATAGCTTTATTAATTGTACTACATATGTTATGTTTTACTATTATTTTGGTTGTTGTTGTTATTGTGTAGTTTGCTTTACAACTATGACATATACTAATTATACTACTTATATTTATATATTTTATTCTTTATATTCTTCATATCATCCTTTATATTTCTTTTTCTAATTATTATTCGTTATTGCATGCTACCCTTTTAAGACACAGCCACATTTCACTGCACATCCTGTATGAGCATGTGACAGAAAATGTTTGAATCTTGAATCTTGTAGTATCAATTATGTTTTGTTTGTTTAACTTAAACATATAAAAACACTTAAATGTCACACTTCCATCTATGAATTTACAACTAGGATCTACTTACATCTATTCCCATAATTCACTGGGAGAAGTAGGCGACTGAAACTTCTGTCTGATCTTTGGGTAAAACTGTTTCTAAATCTTTCCCAGTTTTTTCAGCTTAAACTCCCTGACAGATTACTTGTTTATCACTGATAAATTCACTAAATTTACTTTGAATCTCTCTGGCTCACATTTTACTCTCCTATATGTAAAAATCATTTTCTAGTATTCCAGGCAGATTAAAACACTGACTACGAATAAATCGTGTTGTGTGTGGTGTGTCCAGCAGCTCTCACTGGATGTATGCCTCCAGGCTGCTCTGCCCTCGGAGCTGGTCCTCCAAGAGGTAGGTGTTGTGTGAGGAGGAGATGAAGTAGTGGCTGAGGGGCTGGCTCATGTCCTGATGAAGAGCCACGTGCTCAGGTTTAAATATGGAGCCCTCCTGGGAGCACAGGTACATCTGGAAGCCATCTAGAGACATGACGCCTTGTGTCTTGGCTGCACAGAGGGGATGACACAGATAGAGTTGGCACAGGAGCACAATCCAGGTTTTTTTAGCCGTAAAAAGTTTAAAAGTCGTTCAAATAATAAATTTGCAAAAACTCTATTTTACTTCAACATTTGCAGATCAAGAGGCAGCACAGCTCACATGGTATACGCCTTTGCAGAGGCGCTGGAGTTTAATAAGTAGAAGTAGACTGGAAACAAAGTCATCCACACATTCAAGTTATGTGCCTCTGGGGATGGTAAGGTTGGTCTGTATAGGTAGGTAGGTCCATATAGTCTAAATATAGACTATAGACTATAGACTAAATATAATAACTCAACAACTATTGGATGCTTTACAATAAAATTTTGACATTCATGGACCCCAGATGATGAATCTTAATGACTTTGGTGATCCCCTGACTTTTTCCCTACAGTGCCACAAGGAGGGTTTGAATGAAACATCTTGACAGCTATTAGGAGCACTGCTGTGCAATTTGCTGCAGTTATTCAAGGTTATTCAGGGTCCTAAAAGGATCAATAATGTTGTTGATCACCTGATTTTTCATTTAGGTCAAATTTTTCATCCAAATACCTGCAAAACTAATGAGATTCTCATCAACTTCAACTGTACTTTGTGTTGAAATGTTAATGTGCTAAATAAGATGTGAACATTGTAAATATTCCCTTAAACCTCATAGAGCAGCTAGTGTGGCAGTAGATTGTTATTCTTGTTTGTCTGAAAGTACGAAGAACTGATATAATATATAATTTAGAATCAAATGCTCTGTTAATCAAAAGTCCTCAAAATTGTAAAAATGCACACCTGATTTTGCGACAGGTACATCGGAGGAAAGTGAGAAAAGCTCACATGCACTGTCCCAGGTGTAAATCATAAAAGGCAATAAAACAAAGTGCTACTGAGAGATGTTAAATCTACAATAAATATTTAATATTAATATTAATAATATAATATAATATATATAATATAATAATATTCCTGTTATTACATCAACGATGCATTGCTGTATTTCAGTTCATGCATGACTGAGGTAATACGTCTTTACCTTTAATAAATCTTTACCTGTTTCAGAGGGTTCATAGCGGTCGATCAGCTCCTGGGCATGCTGTGCACTGCGCTCTCCCTCCTGTTGCTCCATCTTCAGGAAGTTCTCCAGCTCCTCCAACATTAACTTCTCTCCATCTCCAGAGTAGTCCTGGAACACCTTCCACACTTCATCCCTCTGAGTCAGCATCTTATAGAAGAGGACAAACTCCTCGATTTCCAAAGAGTCACTCTCTGACTTGTCAGCCATCTACGAACAAAAAGGAAGAGCTTTGTATTTGTTGCACCATTTTAAAAAGACTGATCGTATTTTTAAGAAATATGTCAGTGTTTTACATATATTTGATTGGACATTTTGGAAAAACGTACAAAATTAAGCAAAACTTTCCTCTGTCCAATAACCTAATTAGACCAAAACAGCCCAAAAACAGTAAGTACAGTAGGAAGTCTAATGGCCAGTGAGACTGTGCCATGAGCATACACTCACAGGTTCAGTCCCTGCAGCAGCTAAAATTAGTTAACTCAATGAAAGCACTTTCCCATGATGTAAACAGAGAGAAAATGTACAACATTGAAACTCCATTTACGCCTGTTGTGGCAAAATCTTACCGTGAAGAGATGCAGAGCATGTTCCTCATTCATCTCCACGTTCATCATCTTCAACAGCTTCCGCACTTCTTTGAAATTCATCTTCCCATCTTTGTTTTTGTCAGCCTTCTGAAACCAGTCCCTGACCCACCTGATAGGATGCTGAGGGAAACTGTTTGTTTTTATGCAATGTAACATAGAATAAATCCACAGGGCACAAAGTCAGTTAGCTAGCTTCCTTACCATACTAATTTATTGAGACCATACTTGAATACAATAGTTAGTCTGACTGTCATTTATAAATAGAAAGAGGTAGTTATTTGCATTTATATTCCATCATTTCCATATTTTTCATTTGTGGACTCTGTTTCTTCATCTTGAATTTTAACTCAGCCAATAAGTTTAATTCTGCCAATAAGACAATTCTGCTCTTGAAATACTATGTTTGCAACCTCCAATCCTTTAAGGACAGAATTGTTTATACTTGTAACCAGACTACTTGAAGCTCAGTTCATAAAAGACAAGGGATGAGGCAGAATCAATATCATCCAACACCAGAATAAACACCAGAGCCTAACAGTGATCTACAACAGTAAAAAGATACTGGTCCAGCCTCTCCTTCTCATCCATCGTTTCAGCCTTGTGAATCAGCTTGCGGACTCCCTGGATCCAGGCCCGTGCCTCCTCTGGGGACTCGGCCACGAGGTCCAGGTTGCCTTGGCGACCGTGAAACACCAAGGTGAAGCATTGGTCAGCGGGGAACTCCTCTGCGATGCTCAGCAGGACCTCTGACTGGTGGCCCTCACGCACCACCTCCACCTCACTCACTGAGACTGCGACATGATCAGAGTGTGGTTAGAGAAACAGCTCAGTGTTTGGAGAATTATACTACTAATGCCTTTCATATGCTTCTAGCTCGACTCATGGGTGTTTTTATTACATTATACTTGTTTGTCTGGTGATCATTATTTAAACAGTTACTCTCACAAGTGCATGTAAATTTGCAACAACTCTTGATTTAGACTCAAAGATCAGTTTGATAAAACACAACTTTATTGAGGAATATGCACAATGCCAGCTTTGCCAGTTTGGTAATCTAGTCAGCATAGCTTGACACTTTGGTAAAGTTATTTGCTTTCTTCCTGAAAGTCAGATGAGTAGACTGACACTACTCTCATGTCTGTATGGTAGTTGGCGCCAGCAGCTTGTAAGCTTAGCTAAGCATAAAGACTGGAAACAGCCTGCCTGGTTCTGGCCAAAGGTAACAAGATCTGCTTTGCCGAGGGAAGTTTATTTATATAGTATAATTCATACAGTTAGGGTGGTTTCAAAGTGCTTTATATGTATTTTAAAGAAAAAAAACCTTTAAAAGAGAGAATCTAGTGAAGCCACTACACTTCACACTTCAGTTTTTGTACAGATTAAACAAACAAGATATAACAGAAGGTGGGTAGATTTTGTTATCTTTGGACAGAGCCATGCTAGCTGTTTCCCCTGTTTCCAGGCTTTATGCTAAGCTAAGCTAACTGAGCCGCTGGCTGTAGCTTCATATTTACTGCACAGATTTGACAGTGATATCAATCTCCTCATCTAACTCTGTGCAAGAAAGCGAATAAGCGTATTTCCTAAAATGTTGAGTTATTCCTTTAAAGAGTACTTAGCTCCATTAATGAAATGATTATGTTTAGTTTTAGGTTAGATAAGGTTAAGGTTGGGGCCCAATCCTAGTAATGAAAATAGGGTTTGTATGCAGCCTCAGAGGAAATGCTGCTCGTGTTCAAAGTCCACATTTTAACTTTTGAATGAACCCCACAATTTCAAGTAGATCACTTAAGTACAACATCAGTGGATGTGTCAGCACAGTCATGTGCATGCAAAAACATATGCACACACTTCAGTACTTACAAGTGGAGTGGCCTCTCCCCGCCCATCTGGACTTGTGCCGGATAGTCAGGCCATCCTCCAGGAGTCGGAAATGCCGTTGCTTCTTCCACAAACGGGACCTGACCTTCCTCAGAGTCGATCCCGCCAGCATCACCTTGATGTCTGGGTCATCTTGGATACCTGCGCACAGTCACATAAAAAATGAAAAGTAATGATCATATCATACCTTAGATACTACACCATCAGAGCTGGCAGGCCAGGGAAAGGATTAGTAACTAGTTGCAATTAATGACTCTACTTCGAGGACATATGGATTCACACATGCTCAGCACATGCTTCAAACAAACTGCAAATTCATTAAGATTTCTGTATCTTAAGTCTGGGCGAATAAGTTTTACTCACATGAACCTTCAAGATCCATTTCTACCCTTGAATCATGCCAATGGAAATTTGCTGCTGAAAAGAAGCAGATGTTAGTGAACTGACCCAGATGCTTCTTTCTCTGTAATCCAAACAAAATAGATTTTTGCAAAAGCTTTATGTTCATTCAACCACTTCATAAACTACTTGAATACCAATGATCACAGGATAATATTAATCTTCACTTATCCACAAGTACATTTTTGGCAACAGCCTGGTTGAGAATCCTTGAGTTACACACAATCACTGAAATACTTCACTGAAGGGAGTGTTGATTGTAGCTGTTGAGGAAGGGGTGTTACTTCACTTTACCCAAACAGGATGTCCCTGCTGACCCCCAGATATGAAATATGTCCTTTCATCACCTTAAATAAGAAGCAAACATGCTGTGCTTAACAGAATGATAATGACTTGGGCAGTGTGACAGTATAGGGAGTGATAACTGCTATGTTTAAGTGAAAGAACTGTGTAGGGAAGTATCTCAGCAAGTGTCCAAGGCTACTATTCACTTACTGAACCTGACGCCTGTGAGCTGAAACAAACAAAACAAAGCAAAGAAAAACAGTTTCCTTAAAAGATCGATGAAATTAAAACAAGGACCACACTGACAAAATCTGCAGGGATGTAGTAGATTGCAAACTATCTGCCCGAGGTATTCTATAGATGAGTCAGCATTTAAATCTTGATTCAGTCACACCATCACTCTCTTTGATTAGCTGCAAGGAGACTGAGAGGAGACTACTGCAGTCTGTGTGCTGAATAATAAAAATCACACACACTCAGCACTCTGTGCTGCAGTCACTTAAGAAGATTATCATTCATCCTGATGTTAATAAATACTAAAACATGTAATCAAGAAAATGGAGCTTACATATGCAGTATTTAACAGTAGCAAATGTATTTTTTTATAAGCTCTGGTAACAGTGTGGCTCTATGGGTGGAAACGTCAGTCTGTCTGTTCATTACTTTGCTCCAATTCAATTCAATTCAAAACACTTTTATTTGTCCCCGAGGGGCAATTTGCAAAGAGACTCGCAACAGCCAAGTAGCACAGTCAACAAGCAACACAATAGAGGAAAATTTTTAAATATGTAAAAGCAAAAATAAGCTGTACACATTATGATATTAGTTTAATATGTAAAAAAAAGCAAAAATAGGTGTACACATTAAGATCATAATGATAAATATAAAGACTGAAATATCTCAACAGCTATTGGATGGATTGCCATTAAATTCTGTACAGACATTCATACTTCTCAGAGGAAGTTGACTTGACCTGACTTGACTTGACTTGATCATGGCTGTAGATTTTTAGTCTTGTTAACATCTGAATCAACCCTAAAACCTTATACAGGACAGCTTTATGAAACAGGTCAAGCAGCCTAATTCACAGATTTGTCTCAGAGTGCTTTACAATCACTACAACACACACATCATAAAGTGTCTCATTAAAAGCAAATAAACTGACACAGAAGAAGACGAATGCAATGCAGACTTGCTGCTTATCAGTGAAGGCTAATAAACTCCTGTTATCTCTGTTGGTCACTGATAACAGTGGATGAAACAAAAGGAGGGTTTTCTAAAATCTGTATCATGGTATTCCCATCGGACATTTATCCTTTCCTTTCATTGTCTCGTGAAAACAACATGATCTAATCTTAGGATCTTCCATGTTCCACTGCCCCTCTGGCTAGTTTATGAGAAAATTAGACAGCTCTCACCACAGTAGGACTCATGTGATGCATTCACAATTGCTTCACAATTTATTATCACATTCCTACTGAGAAGACAGACTGACCATGAAAGTGAGTCTTATTTTCCACAACTAGTTGCTCCATATACTTATGAGCACTTTTATGTTCTGTCCTTTCACTGCAGAGCCACGTCAAAGACATTTTTTATTTTCCACCCGCGTTTTTCAGATTCTACAGTTTAAAGTTTAACACACCCTCCTTCATACTTCACTGCCAGACTTTCGAGCTACAATTAGGTCACATTAGGTTATGTTATGTTTTATTTTTGGAGCCACGGTTAAGTGTCTTGGAAAGGCGCACACAAGGCTACTGCTTCAGGGACTTCACTGACCACACATGCAAACACATAAACACACAAAGACATGACTCATTGGGATATATGACAGGATGGAAATTGAGAATAAACAACTCAGTCTTGAACAGTTTTCTACTTGTATGTTGTGTGTTTCTATAGGTTTTAAATCCATTTAATCACAGGAATGTTCCTTTTCCTCAGTGCAGTACTGATATTTACCCATGACTGCTTTCCTCCTGCACACAATTATGTGAAGAATTCTACAAACTTGTGCCTGCCCAATAAAATCCATATATATCTACAAACGGCGGTGGGGAGGGAGGTTTGTGCACAGTAAATTAGAACCAGAAGCAGAAATATGAGACATAAAAGCATCACCTCAGCAAAGCCTGTATGCAACTGCAGCTACGGAAAGAAAAGAATGACTCAAACAAACTACAATTTGTCTTAAATAGGAAAAAGTTACTTACCAAAAGTGCAGATCTCACCAGGGATATTATGAGTCAGGTGGGTACACTTTAAGAAACAGCTCTCCCTGTGAGGGCCTCAGGTACTGAGGGGTAGGACCCTGGATGGCCGGCTTGAGAGAAGGTCCAAGGAGGTGTGTATGTCACGCTGACCCTATATGCTGAGATCCAGACTCAGAGAGCGTCCAGGGACTGTTTGCTGAGCTTAGAGCCTTAAAGGCCTGGGAGTGTCCAGAGGGAAATCTGGCTCAGCCTCCCTTCTCCCCACTCTCCACTCCTCTGAGAAACCTGATTCCCTGTGCTGCTGCATGCTTGTACGCCCCGCTCCCATCCCTCCTCCTCCCCTCCCCACCAGCCTTCCTTCCCTTCCTGCCACTCCCTCACTCCGCTATCCGCAGACTCCTCGCTGCAACATCCTGCCTCGCCTCATTCGCTCTTTCTCCTAAATGTGACTGTGGATGCTCCCCAGGACTTAAAGTGATCATGTATCAGCATTGATAACGTGTGAAAGAATTCTAGGAAAATGTCTGCGGTGTTGTGGAAATCATGAAACAATGAGAAATACATATTGTACCGTCTCCGCAGACCTAATCACAAGTCAAAAGAGTGCCCCTACTTTTTGAGGATATCTGCTCCTCTCCGGCCAAATCTGATATGTGATGATCTCCGAAGATTGCAATAGATTGAGTAAAGAATGACAGAGGACTATACTGTACGTCATATATTGCACATATTTATTGCACTTACTACACTATTTTCACTCAAAGTAGTGTTTTAACATGCAAACGAATGGGTGAATATCAGTAGCCGGCAATGTGGACAATGTGCACAAAAATGGAAAACATCACTTTCCCTACTGTCCAGTCTACCTAATGTACTCTTCCATTTGAAAGGCTCCCCAGACCAGACCTGTAATGACTTTAGCTACTAAAAGATAAACAGAAAAAAAACACACAATGCACACTTAGGAACATCTCCCATGGGGAGCAGATTTGCTCGCAAATGGAGGGCTCGAGCGGAGGTGTTTCCGCAATGCATGACGTTTATCCGAGTCGTTTTGAGGATAATGGAACCTACGAGGGCAACGATCTGTTAATGTACCGGTAAAAGGAAAAGTACACTCATCGGTGGAGTTTGTGTGGCTGTTACACAGAGCACTCAGTGAACACAGGTGAGCACGTTTGAGCCACTTTTTTCATCTGAGATTAAATAAACTGTCTAAATGTATGCAGTTAGAATATTTAGCAACTTAAAAATTTAGTTTGAAGTATTCCATGATTTTAAAAAATGAAAAATTGAATATTTTACTTGTTTACACAGAATCACTGATGATACCTCTTTGATTGGAAGATCATAATACAAAATACTGCTCATCTGAGCTGCTTCATTATAATCAAAACCCAAATCTAGACTTGAAACAATTAATTGATTGATTTGAGTCAACTGACAGCAAAATTTATCAGCAACAATTAATTAATTAATAATTTCATGAGTTTTATCAACCAGAAATGGCAAATGGATTTACTGCTTTTCTGTGTTTTTATCATTTTGAATAGAATATCTTTAGCTTTTGGACTGTTAAATTGTTGGCTATTTTTCTAACTTTAAATAGACTAAATGATGAGTAATCAAATACTTGACAGATGAATCGATAAGGAAAGTATCTTTTAGATGCAGTCCGACTCAAATCATGTGTGTCAGTATATAATAAAATATAGATGACACAGTTGAAGTATTTATTACCTTTCTGTCCTCATATTTCATCTGCTATGTCTCAAAACAAATTTGAGATACATGCAGTCTCACGCAGCATGATAGTGCTTCATCTGGCGACGTCCTGGGTTCAAATCCACCAGCCAGCTGGGGCCTTTCTGTGCGGGTTGTCTCCAACAAAGATATACATTTACGATGAATTGGCGACTTTAAATTTCCCACCGGCGTGAATGTAGGTGGCTGTCGTCTGTCTATATATTTGTCAGCCCTGTAGCAGACTGGCAACTAGTTCAGGATGTATGTCCTCTTTCCCAATGCATGTTGGGATAACATCCAGCCATCTGCAACCTTGCACAGGATAAGCAGGTAGAGAAAATGGATAGATGCAGTCTTATCTTTTTTACTCACAGGGCTCTATCATCTATCATCATGGAGTGGAAACTTTTAATAATGCATAGTATTGGTATATATAGTGTGTTTGAAAAATCTTTTGAAATATATTTTTAATTTCCAGAAAAAAATGCTTGCAGGAAACTTTGAAAAGCTAAAATGGATAACTTTTTATGCCACTGGCGCCACAAGACATTAAGAAAAATGTGTCCTTTAAAATCAATGTGATTTTGTCTTTCCACTGAATAAGACTGAAAGCAGTTCCTCTTACTACATGTCAAGGGGACAATTAAAATCCTAAGTTGGGTGGAAACCAGTTTATTATGGAAAATCTTGAACAAGCCCAACTCAGCTCCGGAAAACATTAAACTGTTGCATGTATCAGTCAAAACAGACTTTAAAATGAGACACAACCAGTCATACAGAAGATTAAAAAGTCTTATTTGAAATGCAAGAAGCAAAAAAATTTAACAGTTACTACTTGAAGTGGAATGTTACAGAAAGTTACAGTGATAACCCCAAGAACGGGAATAAGAGCAGAGCTGACCAATATTTTAAAGGCTGGTTTATCATTGATAGTATTGACCTATATGTTGACAGATATCCAGATAGAATATGTATTGCAGGAATTTGTACATTTGGCCATTTTTCTTAATTAAAGTTTTAAAATATTTTTTATGATATCATGTTCTTACTTATGGTTGTCATATTTTCAGCAATGTTTACTGTTCAAAACTTACTTTTTAGTCATCTTTGATAGTGAAGTTTATTGTTCAACTGTAAAATAGACAAGTCTTTAAATTTGAGGGATCTTGCGAAAATACATTTTTAAAGTAATATCAGCCAATATATCATTACAAATATCAGTATTGACTTTAAAAATCTACTACGTGTCGGGCTCTAAAAAAACAAAACGGTTTTCAGCTGATAGTGGCCTCATGTTCAAAGGTGATGTAACCAGCGTGGAAAAAATGGTGGAAATGAATCCTTTTAGCCAAAAGCAAAAATATTTTCTTCTATTATCAAGTCCTTCACTGTGCAGACAGTCTTAGCACCGCATCTGGCAAAATACAAAATCTAGACAGTGATGGGGGTCCATTCGTGTCCACTGCGAACGCACATTTTGTCCGCATCACTGCGGAGCCAGGGGGATGCCTCTAGCGTCGGTGACCTGGCCCTCCTGCAGGTTCTTGACCAGCTGTCCCAGCCAGCGCTTCGTGGTGGTGTCGTCCTTCAGCACCTGGGCAAAGGTGCTGTCCTTCAGCTGGTCTGGCAGACACTGACGCAGGGCTTCTCTGGCTCTGAAGAAGAAAACACATCACAAACTAATGTGCTATTTTTGTCCCTGACATTTCATGTTGGTTGTCTCAATAGCAGCGAGAGGTAAACACACATCAATATTACATACAAACTGTGAAACATGTAGAGAAACGGTTATTCTTTAGATAAAGATTGTTATTTATTATTTGTTATATGTCCTGCTGCTTATTAACAAAGTCCAATCTATATTTCAAACATAACTTCTCTTCTGTAATGTGCTTTCCTGGCATGCATTATTGATATAGCTTAAAGGGATAATAGCAGTAATGGATTATATCTTAAGTATCAGTTTGATAAACTATATTGGTAAACTTCAATAAAGCATACAAGGTGTGGTGTTGTGTTTGGGTTTATGCAGCCAGCCCCTGTATTCTGTTTGATAAATGGTGGTTTCTGACACAGCTTTTGGAGGAGCAGACAGAGCTCTCTGCTCTTCTTTAAAATAACTCTCTGATCAGAGTCACTGATAGAAATAGAAACAAACAGATAGAAACAAACATGGTCCTGCTTACGTTAAAACACAACTTAGATATCTATATTTAATCTGACTTTATTGATGCAGACTATTTGCTAAAATGCATGTCTCCATTTCCCTCCATTTTTCCCAACATGTAAATTTTCTGATTACCCAAAAGCAAATGTACAATGTGATTAATGAATCAACCAATCCTCTGCTCAGCTAAATCCTGACACATCTCAATATCACGATCCATTTAGTTACCGATTATTCGTTTAAACAATCACCTCACTCATTAAATATGTGGCCTTTGATGTGCAATATGGAGTCACTACTGTTTTCCCCCTGAAGATTAATGTTAGATTTCATAAAAATGCCATAATTTCTACTGATGTTAGCAGGTTAGCAGCCTCCACTGCAGAAAACTGTCACATCATGTGATCTGCCTACCTACCTATCAGTTATGACAATTTATCTCTTGATTTATGTAAAAAAACAAAAAAAAGGAATTATGATGGGCTATTACAAGGGCTCAAAGCGATATTTTTCTTTTTTTTTATTATTAGTCCCACCAGCAGCCAATATAACTTTTTAACTTGACTAAAGATTATTTATTCGTAATCAAAATGACAATTCATTAGTTTTCTGATCACCAATTGTGGCCAGTCATTAAGCTCCCACAACCCACAGGCTGACAAGCCATTTACTTAGTCATCACACACTATGTCATGGCACCTCCTAGTGGCAAGTAATGATGAAGTTCCTCAGTCACATTAGTCAGATCAATGGAACTCAGTTCTGTTTGGTTGCTCAACAGGCCCCAAATTAACATTTCCTTGGAAGCAAAAGTATACGTGGATCCTAAATTATTTCCAGAAACCACAACAACAGTTACATTAGAAGTTTACTAGAGTGTGACTGCTTTGTATCTTGTAGTCAGATCACCAAGGTGCAGGGTACGTGTGCAGCAGGGAAGGTTCTGGGAGGTAGACACTTAGTCGCAGGACGAGTTATTATTATATCATTATTTTGATCACCACCCGAACTTTAAATAAATTATCAGATACTGTATATGTGTACAACACTGATCTACCTGAGATTATCTGAGAGGCGAAGGTAGCAGCGAACAACATGCTTCAGCAGACGAGCTGATGGTTCTTTCGAGAGCTGGAGCACCATTTTCCCCTGTTAAGAAAAAGAGGACAATTACATCCTGACAGGAGATCTTCTCTTATAATAAATGCCAAGTGTCACACAGTGCAGAGAGACCAGGTAGGTGAATTCAATCAATCAGATGTTTAGGGGACACTTACAAGGATCATGGCCACATGAGAGAAACGTTCATATGTCTGACAAATATAGGCCAGCCCCGTGTCATCCAACAGGATCTTCTGCAGTATGAAGGTAGCAACCTGCCAAACAAAATGAAGTGACGAATGATGAGATGTTACCTGAGGTCCCAAACCTGTTACCTATTATTTTTTTATTCTATAACAGAGTAATGAAAAGGAGAAAGTTTGACTAGCACTACAGCACTGATTGTGATCATAAATCTCCATGGAGGTTGGGAGAAATTATTGGTATTAGGTCTGGTATTAAAAAAACATAATACAGGAAACAAACTGAGCAGTAAAGCTAATAGATACAGGACAAAAGGTTCTGGTAGGACTTGATTCCTCGCTAGCAGATGCATACACACAGGTTTTTATCTATTAAACCAACAGCGAATATATAAGTAATTATGTGTCAGTTAGAGGACTGTTTGAAAAGCAGCTGTAATAGTTAAGTACCGTCTTGGAGAGTTCACTCCCTGATTCCATAATACGGAGACACAGTGGGATGATTTCAGTGGTGAGGAGGAAGTTAATCACTTCTTGCTCATCTGTTTTGACCAAGGCACCTGCGGTGAATACAAAAACACAGCTTAGTGTGTAAACAATGAATGATGAAGACACAATTTGTTGTCACCCTGAATCAAGAAAAAGAAGTAGAAGAGGTTACCTATGACCCCAAGGCTGGTAAGTCTCAGGTACTCAAATGGCCGTGTTTTGCTCACAGTGTGCAGAAAAGGGTAAAGGAAGAGAGGGATGTGAGCAGCAAGAAAGGCCGACCTGGTGAAGAGCAAAGAATTAATAATAAATATCAAATGTATGCTCCGATGTTACTTCTATATCTTTGTGGATTTTGCTGACCATGTTGACAATAGAAAATGTTTAAATGCCAACATTAACATTACGAGCATCATGTAAGCCCCAATGCTGAGACGTAAGACATATTTACTTTTATTCTTTATTAGCTTCCACAAAGTGGTCGCTAGTCTTCCTGAGATCCACACAACAATGGCAACAATGAAACAAACAGCAATTTAAAATCACAGCGATCCATAAAACAAGAAAAAGCAAAACAAGCCAAATACAAAGATCAGAAAATACATCTTATTGCGTAAATAAAAAGACACAAATCTTTAAAAAGGCATTGACCATGTGAAATGTCTGATGTAAAAAAAATGTACAAGGTAAAGAAAACAAAACTCCAGTTAAACTATAGCTGGAGATGCCTTAATTTTCAGTTCTGGGACATTACCTGAAGAATCATAGTACACTGTTTGTCACATGAAATACCCAACTCCTTCAAACTAATCTCACAGACATTTATTGCCAGTGAATATTTGGCTGTATTTTGAATGATTACGTAATAAATTTGCTGAAATGTCAACAAGTTCAGAGGAAATGATGTAAGATGTAATGGAAAAAACTATGATTAAGTGGCAACATCATTCAGGAGCCTTACATAGCTGAAGCTTCTAAAGACGTTCAGAAACAAGGCAGTTACAAAAATCACTGCAGTTTTCTATTAAAATGAACTCGACATTACCGTGTCTCTGGGTGTGAGGCGACACACTGCAGAAGTGCCAGGGCATTGCACACTCTGTTAGACTGGTGAGCTGTAAGTGTAGGTGGGTTTATAGAGGGATAGATGTTCACTATTTCCTAAAAAGCGAGAGAAAAAAAAATCATATGAGGAAAAAAATCTGATTAACTTCTTGCCAAGATCAGACAACAGACTAAAGAGATACTATATGCTACAGGTAGGGATGGGACATGGGTCATACCTGCAACAGGGCAGCGATGGTGCCACAGGAGTGCCAGAGCATGGGTGCCAGGTCCGGCACAGACTCGCGTTTCTTGCTTAGCTCAAGCAAGGCATTTTCTCTGGTCTCAGGGCTGGACAACTCATTTATCCATTGGTAGATCTTCTCCCGGTCTACCTGGGCCAGGGCTGTGACATTAGTTACAGCCTGTGAAATGAGGGAAAATGATCAACATATGACTCATCCAGAGAGAGAGAGAGAAATAGAGAGAACATTATGGTATGTGGAATGCCATTTTCTGCATTATTTTGTTTATCATAACATAAAATTAATATTTTATGAAGCATAAACATTCACAACCATAATATGACATCAGATAAATTACATCAAGGTACTCAAAATATCATAACTGATTTTACACCATCCAACACCTTTAACTGGGCATCACTGTGAATGAATTGGCAGTCTTGCGGAGATCTCAGTATAATTATTATAATGTGTTCACCTCGTCATGTCACAGTCAAAATATAAATTATCTAAGTAGTCAGTGGCCCAGCCCAGCCGAATGTTGTTCAAAGCCACAAAACTTTAAGTTCCACTGGAGATCCCAAAGTTTCCAAATATATAAAATATAATAGGAGTAAAAATGAATAAATGGATGCTGAACACATCTAGAATATTTCCAGTAGATGGAATTGAGTATTGGGTTTAAATACTGTAGTCCATTCAGTGTACACTATAATGTTAAGAGTTGGAACATGATATAGAATATATATGATACAGACAGTGTTTAATAAGATGGTTTTAAAAACCTTAAAGCTACAGGGGAAACAAAATGGTTAAAAAAAATTGTATGTTAAAGGACAGGTTCACAATTTTTCATGTCTGTCTTAAAACAGTCAGGTGCCCATATGAACAGTGAAAGAGGTTTTCCTCGCTGTAATCATTCCTCCTGTTCATACTGGCTATTAAAAGATCCCCTTCAAATGTGCTTTCAATGTAAGTGATGGAGGCCAAAATCAACAGTGTGTCCACACAGTCATTTTGTGCAAAAATGCATGTAAAAGTTTATCTGAAGCTTATATGAGGCTTCCGCAGTCTGAGTTAGTCATATCAAGTGACATGCCACATGTACAGTCTTTTTTAGCATCAAATTCCCTGTTTGTGTTTCCCTGTTGAGCTGCGGTGGAAGTATAGTAACAAAAAGAGGGACTATGACACTAAAAAGACTGTAACGTTGAAAGATATCTATTTGATTTGACTAATTTGGGACGGCTGAAGCTTCATATTAGCTTCAGATAAACTTTTAAATACATAAGGAGGACTGTGGATTTTGACCCCTATCACTTCCATTGTAAGTGTATTATGGTTCGTATGAACAGGATGATTATGGCAAGAAAAACGTTTCAATATTAATTTGGGCTCCTGGCTGTTTGGAAAATTGTGAACCATTCCTTTAAGGATTTAGGACGGTTGGTATTGTACGCAGATATTAGATACTCACTGCACCCGTAGCCAGCATTCTCTGAAGCTCTTTGTGGTTGTTTAAAAAACTACTGTATCAACTGAAGTGTGGTGTAGTGGAAAAACTAAGTGCGGCTGCAATGAAACAAAAGTTGGCGTAACTAACACGATACGGACAGCTAGCCCGCGTTAGCTGGTTGCTAACGCTAAATGTCTTGACGAATACAATCCAGTACGCGCATATCCTACATCACCATTACAAGCAACAACATTTCACCAAGATAACGTGATGACAAAAACGTTATTATTCTCATTTGTAAAGAGCTCAAAACTGAAAGCTATTAATCAAATAACATAATCCAGTGGCGAGTTTTTGTTCGGGGTTAACAAGCTAACCTAGAAACAAAGTAGAATATCGCGAGAGGAGTCGGCGCGATCTCGGTTCTCATTTCCGTTGTAAATTTTCACATTCCCGCCATCATCGCGCAGTGTTGCGAGGCGTCGTGTGCGGGTCCACTGTCAACAAGAGACGGACTGGGAGCAGGTGAATGCCGGCAAAAGAAACTTTCCTGCCCTCGGAGGACCTACAAAGACAATATTGTGATTTAAAAGTGTCGGGACGAGCGTACGTCATCGATAGGTAAAGAACTGCGACGGTGTAATCAAACTGTGACACTGTTTTCATCACCAAATTACAATCAGGCAAATTAGCCCGTTAGCCTGCTAGCCCGACGTTTTGCTAATGTCGGCCTCCTCCATCCATTCAGCGACGTTTACCTGCATCCCAGCTGTAGTGTCACCCTGGATAGCTCTTCGCAACTTTGCCGCTGCTTTTGCGCATTTAACTATGTGACTGTTTGTCTTGTCAGAATAACGTTAACGTAGCGCCTAGTCGTACCTTCGCTCGTCTTTGCTGCCGTTTGATGATGGCTAATGCAAACTCAGGCTAGATTGGCTCTTTAATGGCATCGCTAGCCTGCTAACATGAGCGGCTTGAGTTTCCCCACTTTGTATAACATCCGAGTGTATCATCCAGATGTTGTAACGTTTTCAAAATGTCTTTTCTGTTTAGCCGTTGAGCTACGTTGCTTTTGGTTGACTTTGGGAGTTTGTTGTGACTTTCAACGAGGAGCTCAGTTGTGAAGCGATGGCCAACGTGGGGCATCTTAATTGCGTTATTTAGGTTAATTGCAGGGGTTAGAGTTCTCAGGCACCGTGTCTGATTTCAGGCATTAGAGCAGTTTTAAATTCATATAATACTTAATTCAATACATTGTACACATTTCATACTGGACAACTTTTCAGGCTCGCAATTTTTTTTCTTGCTTTAATCTCTGTAATTGGTTTTATTAAGAATTACAATAAGAAATACTTAATTAATCCCGAGGGAAATTACACTCAACGATAGTAAAATAGAAAAGGCTGTAATTATACATTGTGCAGTAATTATATACGTAGTATATAACAAAATAAGAGCAGTGAGATGGATTTTAAAAAATAGTTATCCATTGTGCAATGAGTATATACATAGTATATAATGAAATGTGTGTTTTTTTTAAGTAAAATTATTATAATATGGTGTACAATGTACAATAGCTGAGTAACATTAATCAGAATCAATCTTTTTATTAGTCAAGTATTCAGGCATACAAAGAATGTGTCTTGGTGTTTGCTCCCACAAACGCAACATGGAAGAATAAAAATATAACAAGAGTAAGGCAATAATAATAATGAAATAAACAAAGTAGTGCTAAAATTAAAGGAAAAAATAACATTTATTTACAGAATGGAATAATAGCTTTGAAATGGGGTATAAAATTTGAAATGAAATATTGGCTGTACAAAGGAAATATGGGCTGTGACCAAGAAATGGTGACTAGTGCAAAAATTAAATGTGACTTTAAAACAGTGTGGAGGAGCTGGGTTACTGTTAATGTTTGCACATTACAGGTGTTTTGTGATTTTAGCTCAATAAGCTGTGTAACATCAGCTGTTAGTGCAGCGTGTTTTTTCAGACTTGCAATTTTTATTTCACAATACATCATTAGTCATAATGGATGACATAATAAGAGGAGGGTTCAAAATATTCAGTGGCTTGAGTATAAAGGTATTGACAAAAAGAGGCTCTGAAAAAAAGACAATATACAAAAGCATATCTCTCACATAGAAATAAAAACACTGTGCTTCCACCTCATCTTTACACTGAGACGTTTATAAAAGAAATACACATGCCCCACTTGAATAAATATTCTTCTCTCCTGTCAGGGCTACAGATTTCAAATTTATAGTCGAGCTTATTAGCCGACTCTAATGTCAACTATCTATGGAGCAATGCCAGTAATGACAAGTACATTGAATGTATTGAATATAATGGAGCAAAGTTGTGCAGTGATATTCGGTGGCATGGATATAGTGAAAAACAGTTTAGAATTTGATCAGTTTACACTAGACATTGTTGTCTGACAGTTGATTTAATTTCCCTCTTGTTTAGGATTTGTTTGGTCACAAGTCCGAGCCTCAAAAGTGCACCAACTGGATAGTAAGCCATGGCAACCATAGTGCCCAAACTCTCCAGCGGTGGCACTGTTAAGATCCGCTTAACCAGCATGGACTTGGGCAACACCAGATGGAAAGAAGGAACCTTTGAGATTCTGGAGAAGGACAACAAAGTCAACCTCTGTCTAAGATTCAACTGTGGTGGAACTCCTAAAACTTTCCAGGTATTGTTCAGTTTGTTTGGTTTGGATTTATTTAATAATGCGTGCAACTGCCAATTGCTTTGCATTCTGAAACAGTATCTTTGTGCATTTTCAATTGTATTATTTCGAGAAACACCTGTCTCACCAACATCTGTCTCATCTGTAGAAATTTGATCAGGGCAGGCTTTGGTGTTTCTCCCTTAATTATCTAAATATGAGAAGCCACAACACACGTCAGGTAATTTACGAGTAGAACTGCTTTGTTAGGCAACCCTCAAAATCCAGCAATTGCACCAAAACCGAAAACAAAATCTATGACATTGATCAAAATGGTTTGTTTTGCTAATTTATGCTGCAATTTGCATAGAAAATAGGAAAAAAAACCAGTTAAGGTGCTAAATGTGGATGAAGTGAAACCAGACAAACTGGATTATAAAGTAAATCTTACTCAGTGTTTTCCTGCCACCTTTTGTTTGTTATTCTCACACGTGTTCACAATTTCAGTCCTAAAAAAAAACCATGTTTGAAATGAAATGAATGAGAATGACTGGCAGTGACTGGATCTGAAGACAAACGATAAGAATCATTAAACACCACACGCTGTATGATTTTATCTCGGCTGTTTACAGCAACTGGCGGGGACTGACTCGGGTCACATCAATTGTGGCGCCAAAATCTTAACCATAGTTTGCTCAACAATTGTAAGGTGTGTCTCCACCCTTTGTTTACCGTGGTGCTCCACACACAAAGTATCAAACACCGCAGTAGAATTGAAAGGTGGCTTTCAAAACATTAATATAAAATTCTGAAAAACAGTATTGCAGCAGTATTGGATAAATCAGTCAAGCATCATCCATATTTGTGTGTGTGTGTGTGTGTGTGTGTGTGTGTGTGTGTGTGTGTGTGTGTGTGTGTGTGTGTGTGTGTGTGTGTGTGTGTGTGTGTGTGTGTGTGTGTGTGTGTGTGTGTGTGTGTGTGTGTGTGTGTGTGTGTGTGTGTGTGTGTGTGTGTGTGTGTGTGTGTGTGTGTGTGTGTGTGTGTGTGTGTGTGTGTGTGTGTGTGTGTGTGTGTGTGTGTGTGTGTGTGTGTGTGTGTGTGTGTGTGTGTGTGTGTGTGTGTGTGTGTGTGTGTGTGTGTGTGTGTGTGTGTGTGTGTGTGTGTGTGTGTGTGTGTGTGTGTCATGAGAAAGAAACATAACAGACCTGCTCATCAAAATATGATGCCACAAGGGGTTAAAAACTCAGCAGGGTACGTTTTTAAAGGACAGCTTCCTCACTGTAAATGTTAGTGGCAAAAACTCCGCCAATATGCAAATGTCTTCCTCTCACAACCCAAATTCACTGCTTGACAATTTACTTTGACATGTCACACCAGGAAAAGCACATGTGAACATAATAAAATCAATGATGGTTTAATTCCATTTAGCTGCTTCAGTTTCACGGTCCTGGTGTTGTGCATGCTGACTCGTTAATGTTATTAGTAACACCTGTGAGTATCAGAACGCCTGTTGTAACAGGAGTTTACTACAGTAGAAATTTAGACCATCTGAATGAGTCGTAGGCTCATGGACGGTCACTCTAATGCAAGCAAAACAACACACGCCTGCTCACAAGCTTGAGGGTCTTGTGTAAGGATTGAAACCTGTTTATTTAGCCATGTGTTGGCACAAATATGAGTGTATGGATAGATCATACTGAGCAAATGCATGGACAGTGGAGAGGTGGATTGTAATACTCCAGGAGTGGTTTGACATGTTTATACGTTGATGGGCATTTTGACAGCTGCAGGTCTCTTCAAGGGGCAAGCTTTAAAGGGGACATTATGCAAATTTCCAGGTTTATATTTTTAATCTGGGGCTTTACAGGAATATCTTTGCAGGATTTACAGTTTAAACTGTACTGACCCTTTATACAGCCTCTCAGTTCAGCCTCCGTCTGAAACAGGCAGCTTTAGCTTTTATCTCTTTAAGGCTCCCCTCCTGAGGAGCCCACTCTGTTCTGATTGGACAGCTCTTGGAAGCTGCCCCTCGACAGACATCCGCTGGCTCCGGAGGCTACGTCAACAAACCATGAAACAACTATAGCAGAAGAATTTCACTACTTTTTCTTCTTTACTCGAAATGTCAACTTCTTATACATCTGTACATGTTCGAGGCAGAATCTGATCCGAAATATGAGAGTGGACAACGTGAACAACACATGGAGAAACCTTAGCAACAAAGGTTACAGAATGGACGGTGACGATCTGACATCAGCTCGTCGGCAAGGTAGAAAGAAACGTTTCAAACGAAGCGTTCAGGGCAGGTTGAAGCCTGGGCTTTTCAAAAAATTCAATTTAGTTCAAAAAACTGGTAAAATAATAAATTATTTCAGCATGGCTCTAACAGGCTAATAAGTCCAGTTGTAATTATTTATAGGAAAAACATAGAAAAGAAATGAATAAAATGAAAATTTGACTATCTTGAATTGTTTTCTCGCCCTCAGCTCAACCAGAACGTGAAGAACATTAACCAGAATCCGAACCGAATCATGCTGACTTTGAAGGACAACAGTCTCATCACCCTGGATAAGTTGCCCCCAACTTTAGTTCAGAAGACTAAAGAATATCTGGAGAAGCTGAAGCAGCCAAAAACAAGTAATTACATCTCTACTTTTTTTAAGAACTTTGTTGATGCTTCACAGCACAATAAAAGTGAAAGATGGAAACTAAAGGAACAAAATTGTTATTTGTGATGTTGACAGTCATATTGATTAGTTTATCCATGATATAAAATCATCATTTTTAGTTACAGCTTTGCTTTGGTTGTATATTACAGATTTCGACAGTTTTAGGACAGAATTTCAGGACGTACCAGAGCTTTATGTGGGACGAACGTTGATAAAATCCAGTCATACTTTTTCATAAAATCATGTCATGTGTAAAATCAAATCAATCACAAATGACGGTCAAAACTCTCCAGCTACTGCCAGATATTTTGATGTTGAACACTGTTGACTATAAGGTTAGTGGATTTAACAGAGCCATAGATAAAGAATGTCCAGATTAGATGGTAACACACAATATTTTTTTATTTTCATTTGTTCATTATTGTTGCATTTTGTTTTTGTCATTTATTTCCTCCTGTTCCACACTGTCCTTTGTTTTCTGATGTTACAACTCTGTCCTGTTGCTTGTACTCTTGATACTCTGTAGTAACTTCCCATGTTGAAGCAGAATTTCTATTTAAAGAACACTAAACTGGTAGTCAACACAGTAGTCAACACTGCATTGAACCTCTTGGCTGATATGGCACCAATTTGTGATAACAGTCATCTGATCTTCTGAATTGAAGTTGAGCTAATCATAAATCCTGACATCATGCTGAAACAACTACATCCTTAAAAAATGGCTCTCAGGCCAATTCCTCCTGACTCCTGTGTACTCCTGTGTACTCCTGAGACTGGGCTTTCCCATAATATTCATGTCCCCCTGGTATCCCACAGGACCCATTTTGTTTTTGGCAGCAGCATGCCTCTGCTTAAAGGCACAAATAACTGACAGTAATTATTTGGTTTAAAAAACATAATATCCTGCACATAATTTGTCACACATTGTTGATTGATGATTCAATCAAACCTTTGCTCAACCATACTCAAAAATATGAGAATGCAGTTCAAAGATGCAGCTATTTATACAGTAGTTCCCTTCTGCTCTTCAATACAGATTTACAATTGAATATAAAACACAAAATAATAAACTAGGTTTTTGTAGTGAAATGAGCATAAGTAAGTACCTGTGCTAAAAGCAAAATACTGTGATATTTTGTCATAACCACAGACTGAATTGTCCAAAAAATCTTTTCATTCACACACTTTGTCCTGGTTTCTTATTCTTTCTTAATTTATCAGTTTTAAAATCATCCCATGGAAGTGCAAACTTCAGTGTTCTTGGCAACCGCTCTGTGAAAAATGAGAGCAATCCTTCAGGGGAGAGACAGGTGAGCAACAACACAAAACCACATTTTAAACTATTTAAATTTAGAAAGAAGCGTTGGATTTCATTTGACTTAAATGTCCTGACTTCTAACATCTTCCAGACAACACCAAGGCGGCAGAGCGTGGAAGGCCGGGAGGACACAATACCGAGGAAGCCTCTGGGCAGCCCGAGCAGAGCAGCCTCCACTCCCACTCGCACTGGACTCTCTGAGAACAGGTATGAAGGAAATTAATTTTGCTCTTGCTATGCGACTTATGTCATGTGAACAGACTGATGATTTTAAATATATCTTGAGGTGATAATGCTTGGCAATAACGGTTAATTTTATACAAACTTTTCGCTGTCTGAGTATCTATACATTTTGTATATAACCAGAATACAAAGTTTGATGAGAAATGTGAAACATTCTTTCTCTCTAATAAAATAAAACCCAGCTTCCTAAAATTTTAAAATGTTTTTTAGGCTATGTAAAACAAGTGTTATTGTTTTTCTTTCCACTGACAACAACAACAACAGACCCTTGGCCTGAACTCGTTGGCCTGTTGATAATTTTCCTGCATGAGACTGTATTCGCAGGAGAAAGTTGACACCTGTCATGTTTTTAGGTGTTATAATTTTGTCACCAGGGTCACCTCAACAGCATTTCTTTCCAATTTAGGAATTGTCACTTCAGGCTTGTGGCATGAACTGTTCCGTGCCATTGTTTTTCAGGAGCGAGAAGAGAAAGAGACTCCTTAACTCTGAAAGTGACCTGACCGAGGACTACCCCAAGGAAAATGACTCCTCAAGGTAAAAGCAACACGCCCCACTGCCCAGACTGAACCGTAGTGGTGCTGGATATACATAGAATCACCTGACTTATGCTGCCTTTTGTCACAATCATTGGTGCAAATTTTGTTATGGGTTTTTCTCCTAATCTGATAGTTAGACAAATGCCAGAATGCTAATATCTTGTAGTGTACGTGGTATTATGTATCTATATATACATGTCTAATTGCTGTCAGTGGCAAAAAAGAACATTATTCATTTTAGGTGTCCTTTCCACAGTCAGATAACATACAAAAATACATATATATGTTTTCTTAGCAACAACAAGGCCACTTCAGACCCATCCAGGAAGTTTCTACTAAGCTGCAAAGATAAGCTGAAGCAGTCAGAGGAGAACAGGAGCTCAGGTAAACCTCTACATTCACAGCTCAGCGGCAAAACCATCTGTATACAGTACTATTGGTTATGTCCTCAGTTACTTCTGTATTTATATGCCGCTGTCATACTGACATTTATAAATTACGTGTCTTTTTGTGGTGTTGACTCAGTTTTACTAGAAGCAGTCATATTTATCTTTCATGTTGACTTTACCTGCATAATCTGTGGAGATTTACAGAATTTATGTGCCCTACGCAAGTTTTGAGAGATGAGTTTATATAGAAAATTAACCTGCATATTTCATATTCTGTTTCATCACACTTTCTACCTTTTCCTCAGCTCCACTTGGTTCAACTCCCCTTCAGCCAACGTCATTCTACGGCAGCCGATCTGTGACTAAAGACTACAGCCAGAGCCACTCTTTTCTGGACAGGTGAGTTTCTTTAGTGGTCAGCTGAAATGAACAAGCTAGAAACACTAACATGCTAAGGCCACTTTTCCATACAATTTTTCATAAAGTAGGAGAATAGTGTCACTTTATTACATGTTTATTTGATGACTACACAGTTTTGTCTTATCATTTCTGAAGCAAATTGTGGTTTTCAAAATCAGATTGAGAAATCGTAATCGCCCCCTTGAATTGAATGGCCAAGTTGAAGAATTTAATGGCTGTTAAGCCATGGATTGACAGCTATAGGATCTTTACTTAAATCCCCTCAGGCCATCCAGTACATCACAGACCACTACAGCCAAGAGAAGCCTCATGCTGCCCAATCACTCCACTCCTTTCAAGAAGGTTCGCCCCTCTCTGGACTATGGTGGCTGGAACAAGCAGAGGCCCTCCACTCTGGCCCAGGCTCAGCCTCCTCTGCAAGGGTAAGAATATGCCAGATGGGCTCTGTTAAATGTGTAGAGAGAATGGATTACATATATTTTGGATTTTGTAAAACCAGCTGACATGCAAAAAAAAAAAAATGGGAAAAGATGCTGTTGATGCCACCTGTCCTGACAAAATCCGCCTCCAAAAATCGGCTTTGCAGTTGTGGCTTATTGAATTTACATTTACTTGGTTGGAAGATGACTTTAAAACAATTGTAACATTATGAAAACCAGGTCTCTGCAACTCTTCAAAACTATTTATTTAGAAGAAAAGATGTTTTTGGTGAACTCTTGTGAAAAATTTAAACAGTCATGCAGACGTTCTTCTGTTTTATTAGCAGGGAGATTTTTTTTTTTTTGATGCCTCCAATGTGTAATTCTTCCAACTCGTATATCACAGATTTTCCAACCTGGGCAACACTTGCTACATGAACGCCATTCTGCAGTCCCTCTTCAGTCTCCCCTCCTTCTCCAATGATATGCTGAAGCAGGGCATCTCATGGAAGAAGGTGCCCATCAACGCATTGCTCAGGTACTGTAGACCCTTCTTGTAGATTGTGGTCCTTTTACAAATAGCTGCTGAAATGAAATGCCTAGATCCAGTGAAATAGTCAACAGAATGTCCTGCAAGAAATGAGGATGAGTATTTGAGGATATTGGTTGAAAAAAAAATGCAAAGAGAAAAGTTTTAAAATCTTTCACTTTTTTCTCTGTGTGGTATCTTCCCTCTACTTCCAGGCGTTTTGCTCACCTTATGGCTAAGAAGGACGTGAGCTGTCCAGAGACAAAAAAGGACCTCTTGAGGAAAGTGAAGAGTGCCATCTCCTCCACAGCTGAGCGTTTCTCTGGAAACATGCAGAATGTAAGATCTCTCTCTACTATCAACAGTTCAGAGCAGTTATGATCTACTGGTACTGGAAAAAAGTACCTCAATAGATCTTTAGTGAAAACATGTAAAAGGTGATGCCAAATGTCAAACAAAAATTTCTGATCTAAGGTATATACAAATATAAAACACAAAATAATGAACTGCAGTTTCCACTACACTGTTTTAATGTCTTCATATATTCATTGTGCTTAAGTCCCTGCATGTTTCCATGTTTATCAGGATGCTCATGAGTTCCTGAGCCAGTGTCTGGACCAGCTGAAGGACGATGTGGAGAAAATGAACAAAAGCTGCACAAATGAAGCTGCAGCCTCCTCATCGTCCTCCATGGTGTGTGAGAATGGCCATGAGGCGCCATCATTGGCAGCCAAGGCAGAGCCTGGTGACGAGGTGGACACCTCCCGCATCTACACCTGCCCCGTGGCGGTCAACATGGAATTTGAAGTGCAGCACACCATCACCTGCAAAGGGTAAGGCCCGTTTCCTGCTTGATCATCTGAATTTGTCCTTGTAATGTATTGCACAAAACTGTTACACGCCCTGGAGAAAATGAAAAATGTGATTTCCCTCATCGTGTGCTGCAGCTGTGGCGAGCTGGTGACGAAGCGAGAGCAGTTCAACGACTTGTCCATCGACCTACCGCGCAGAAAGAAAACCCTCCCGCTTCGCTCTATCCAGGATTCTCTGGATCTCTTTTTCAGGGTGAGTCTTTTCCATTAAGTGTTTCTTGTTTTCTGAAAAGGTAATCTTTTGACACGTTATATTCCTTCTGTTAAGAACTATCCCTACATGAAACAAACAGCTGGATATACAATGGTTGGACGTATGATGACGGAAGATTCTTTTTTTCTTTTGCAGATGGAGGAAATTGAGTACTCGTGTGAAAAGTGCAATGGGAAAGCAGCAACTGTTACACATAAATTCAGCAAACTACCCAGGTATCTACGCACAGACTATTCATTGAGAGAAGTTGTCGCACTTGTAGTAAAACACTAGAAGTTAAACATATTTTATAGTTGAGCAGAGCTGCACTACATTTCCGACAGAATTTAAGTACTGTAGCTGCTAGAATCACAGACAGGCAGTAAGTAAACAAAGAAGCCAGTTATTTCATTTCTTATGGATCTTTTCTCCCTTCAGAGTGCTCATCCTACATCTGAAACGGTACAGCTTTAATGCCCAGCTGTCTCTGAACAGCAAGCTGGGCCAGCAGGTGGTGATCCCCCGCTACCTGACCCTGCTGTCCCACTGCGCTGAAACCACACGGCCCCCTATCAGTCTTGGCTGGAGTTCCCAAGCCTCCATGTAAGACATCCTAAACACTTTTAAACAAAAAGTGTGGAATCATTTTACAGTTGTTGGTTTTTTTTTTTTTGTTGTTTTTTTAAAATCTTTATACTATAGGATTTTAATTAGATGCTTTGCTTTGTTCTCAAAGGTCCAGAACACTCAAAACGTCACAGTCGGTCAACTCCTCCACAGGACCTCTCCGGTAAGTCCAGCTGAATCTGCAAGGCTTTCAAATTATGATGTCAAATAGAGAAAAAGAAATTACTATTGCATTCACATTAGGCACAACTAGGGGGGTACCATGAATCTTTTTCAGTTGGTTGCAATCTGCAACCGATTTTAAATTCAATCATTGAACCCTTAAATGTATGTGTAGGAGGGTTGGAGGGAAGGTGGCCAACTCCAGCTGCACCTCTATTCTCGTGGACTCTGACTGTGAGGAGGAGCCTAGCAGAAAGGTAAACGTGAGCCGCAAGCGACGATTCAGCAGCTGCCTGCCTGACGACGATGACCGACCAGAAGAGGTGTGTATTTACTGACAAGCCCATGATTCAACCCCCTTTTTCCATCTCTGCTGCTTTTTTTTACACCATTTTGTGTTTTCAGCGGGGACCAACGATGGATTCAGCAGACTTCAGTGGTATAAATGACGATGAAATGCTAGCGGCTGTGCTGGAGATGAGTCGTCAAGAGGCTGGGCTCTCTGCTGCTCCTCCCCTGGAGGATGAGCCAACCAGCAGCCCAGACACAGGCTTTGGGGACACGGATGCCCATGACCTGGCATATCACACAGAGCTGCTGGACACAGACAGCAAACAGCCTGCAGGTATGCAGTTAAGAAGGCCAACAACATGAAGTTAAAGAGATAACTTCACTAGTACGTAGTGAATCACCACATATTGAACGTTTACTGACTTGTGTGTGTTGGTCTGGTGTAGATGTGCTGGATTCCCTGGACTTGACCATGGATGAGAACAAGGAGAACCAGACTCCAGAGGGCGTGCAGCAGCAGGGGGAGCTGGACTGGGCCCAGCAGTACAGTCTGGATCAAGAGAGGGAGGAGCAGGAGTTGCAGCAAGCTCTGGCCCAGAGCCTCCAGGAGCATGTAAGGTCGAAGGCCAGATGACATCTGTAGAGCTTTCCTTAAACAACGGAACAATAGTGCTGCACTGTCATACTACACTGTAGCACTATAATGTCATGAAACCACAACCTGCATCAAATGCAAATGCTAAAATACTATTTGCGTAGTGTAACAGTGTACTTTGATCATTTTTATTTCTTGTGTGCAGTAGTGTCAGATTGTTTTACTGTTTACATTTGTTCTGTGCTGTTATCGGCTTGTCATCTGTGAAGCACTTTGAATTGCACTAACCTGTATGAAAGGTGCTATACAAATAGTTTAGTTAATAGTTAATCAAAGTTTGATTACCACCTAATTAAATACAGCAAACACAATTTGTGATTACACTTTATTTTCTTTTTCTCATCCTGAATGAGTAATGTTGACCTTCCAATCTGAGCAGATGTTACAGTATAGTAGTGAACTATTAACTTAGTAAGCTTCAAAATATCATAGACCGCACTGTAGCATGTACTTGGTGATCAAGCAGACATTAAACAACCAAGAGACGTGACCTTAAAAGTTGAAACTTCACACACACCATACCTTCGTGATATAATACCATGTCCCCGCTCCACCCAATATAGGAAGCCCAAGAGATGAGAGAGGATGATGACCTGAAGAGGGCCACAGAGCTCAGCTTGCAAGGTATGAACCAAGATTGTTTGCATGTTGAGTAGCTGGCTGTTGAAACTCGTGGGCTCCCGACACTGCAAACAAACACTTGTTTGGCCATCATTAAGTGTCTTTGGCTGACCCAGTGCCATCGATTTTTGTTGGGTGTTGGGTATCAGCTGGTGGCAGTCAGTGAAAAAGACATCTTTGACTGTCTGTTCAATCTAGAGAATGATGTTATGATAGTCCGTTGCCTTTTTCTTCTTCCACAAGCAACAACCGCAGTGTAAAACCAAACTTTATATAAGACGTGTTCTCTCAGTTGGGTGCTCTGTGTATATAATGACTCTGTTAAATCAGACTCATTGCTGTGAAAATGTTAGATCAATATCTCCTTCTCACCCAACAGAGTTTAATAATTCCCTGCCTGAGCTGTTGTGCTCAGATGATGATTCTGGCAATGAGGACGTGCTGGACATGGAGTACACTGAAGCTGAAGCTGAGAATCTGAAGAGGAACGCCGAGGTAATTAACATCCTGCTGCCACACAACACTTCTGTCTTGTTATTTAAATAAGCAGAATGCTGTATATGATAACTAAAACGCATTTTAATTGATTGTGGAAACAAAAAAAAAACAAAACAGCAACACTTTTTGTACTACCAACATACTGAAGTCATTTTACCATGAAGTACTAATGTACTATGTACTAATAACACAGTATCTTTCCTATATTTGAGCATATTTTACAGCTTATAAAAGACAAAGTGCATACTTTTGGTGGATAAAAGCTTAATTTAAAGTAAAATTGACTATTTTCGCAGCACAACCCTAGTCACTTAGGTATTAGTCATACATTAAATAAACACTTATAAATTATTTTAATTATACATTATAACAAACTGAAGCAGCCACAGTAAACTGGTTAAACGTCTACTGGTGGTGGTTGCAACAACTTTTTGCCTTGTCAGTTAATATGTTCTTGATTCTCTATCGACATGTTTGTTTGAAGACTACAGAATACTAGTTGGCTACTATTGTGGATACGCTGCTCTTAGTTGTAGTAACCTGCTAATAAACCCTCTAATCCACAGAGCGGCGACTTGGCCAACTCTTTCAGACTCATCAGTGTCGTCAGTCACATTGGGAGCAGCTCCTCCTCTGGTGAGCACTACTGTTTGTGTCTCTGTCTGTAATGTAGAGTAATTCTCCGCCAACACTTATGTTAATTACTGAACAGGAGCAAATCAGAAACACCTTAAATGTCTAGTACAAGCTTCTCCAATCTTGTCTCATGGAGGGCCGAGAGGATGCGACCTTTTGACCCCAAATTACACCCAGCATTAAGGTGTGAGCTGCATCATCTGGATAAGGAAAAACTAATATTAATGCAGGCGTAAATTAACGCATTGTGATTGGATCTCAGCCAGGTGTTAATGCAGTCTGTACAGCGTGACCTCATTTTTAAGAAGAAAATCCACCCAGAAAGTTTAAAGGTCACTGAACTCATCCTCTTCCTGCTGGTTTAAGCAATCTGACAATAGCTACACATTCAAGTCCTTCCTCACAGAAGATGAATGACCCATTCATGGCATCGCTTCCCTCCACCTGAGACTCACCAGCTCCGCCGAGCTAATTTGCATATTGAGATCAGATCACAATGAGGGTAGTATCATGATAACGAGCACTTATTTATATCAGGTGTAAATGCAAAGGCTCATGGATCGGATGTCATTATCCAAATAACGTATCCTGATGCAGATCACATGTTAATACTGGGTGTAAATTGGGCCTCGATAACCAAAAACCTCATGATCTCATTGACGTGCACGCCACGCTTCAAAGTGGAAAAATGAATCAAGTGTGCAGTGCTCCCAAACTGTGTAGTAATAAACACAGAACCAAGATCATTGATAAAACAATGGAGACTAGCAAACATCTTTCACATCATTTGGCGCATCAGAATCTGAATGATTATATAGAATTGATTTTAATGTTTGGCCTCAATGGTTATGTGTAGCGTAATACACTCACTCAGCATGTTATGTTGCATATTGCCTGACCTGATATTTACTTATTCCTTGTGAACCTTTGCACAACGTTTCCTCAATAAGGAGCACTACCACAGCTTAAGGTACATCTTTTGACGATCAGCTGATAGACTCTGAACAATCCCTGCCACCTGTACTGTTTAAGCTGGTCTCCTCAGGCTTGCTGCTACACAAGTAGGGCAAAATAGATCACAGCCAGTTAAATCACCTAATACCATGGCACACTGCCATCTGTCCTGACTTGACTGTCCACTCGCCAACCTTATTTTCCCACTCCAGGCCATTACATCAGTGACGTGTACGACATGAAGAAGCAGTCATGGCTGACCTACAATGACCTGGACGTGTCACGCACGCAGGAAGCCGCCGTCCAGCGAGACCGTGACCGCAGTGGATACATCTTCTTCTACATGCACAAGTTAGTTGGTAGAATAACATGATGGAGTGTTTTAGCTTCATGTAGCACATGTACACATCATGAAAATGCCTGATCCTGACCAGCCTCTTTCATCTGAGGGATCTTGGGTCTCATTTTTGATCATTTGAAAGTGGTGAATACCTCACTACATACGTTTTGTCATGGTGTGTGTTCATGTCGAAGGAGATTACACGAGACATCCGTAAGAAGCTCTTACACACGTTCTTATCTTGTGTGTCCTCAGGGATGTGTTTGAGCAGCTGTCCGAAATGGAGAGAGCTGGAGCCAGCAGCACTTCAGAGGTGGGAAGGAACGTCCTGCAGCCCCTCTGAGCGCTACATCTACGGGACGCTGGCACACATTAGCAGCTGACCCTCGGTAGATGGAGCTCTCCTCTGAACAACCTTGAGTACTACTGATTGCCGTCCTTTTTTGGTCGTCTTCAGGCACTTCTTTTCCTCTGCAAATCACTAAATGACAGGCTAAATCAGCACCTGTAAATACCAACACGGGTGCAAAACTGTCGAGACTCTTTAAGATGCCAGAAATGCAGTTAAAATGTTCAGTGGATCAAATTTTGCCTTCATGTTTTGGGGGCTGGAGTTTTTCTTTGCTATGATTTTATCAAACAACTGTAAAGTTTTTTTTTTTTTCTTTGTTTCTTTGTACACCTGCAACTGCAACGCCATTCATACAAACTCACTTAAAAGCAACTATCGAACACCAGATGCTACTGGAGCTTCATGGATTGTATGTTTTGCAAACCCTTTATTTCCCATATAAACTAAATAAAGCTATATTCTATGTTGGATTATAAGCTATTATAGAGTTTAGAGGGTTGTTGTATTTAGCGGGTACATTTGGTGCAATATTTTTGTTCTGGCTCAAACTGGCCAATTCAAATCAGCTTTCTGTCAAGAGTGTGTGGATTGTTTTCCCAGTTGCTTTTTGTGCTTGACATATTAACCAATTTGTATGTGTGGCTGTCTCCATATTTTATAGATCTCAACAAAAAAAGAAAAGAAAAAAAAATCAGTAAGATCCACAATGTTTTGTTTTTACTGAGCTTTTCTCAGTAAAGCCCACTTGATTCTTTTGGGTTTTGAAGACTTGTGCCTCCCAAGAAAACTTTTATAAATGTGTGTTCAAGCTTTACTTTCAAAGTTGCACAAACCTTGTTTTTGAAAAATGTTTGTCAAACCTCAGCAATGTTTAAGTCAGATTTTCCTCTATAAAAAGCCAACAGATTTTTCTATTTATTACAGCATAGGGTTGATTTATCTTGGTTGACGCATCAAGATATGCCACGGCAATTAGAAGTCATTAATACTAGACCACCAGGGAAGCTAGATATAGTGTAATGTCTTATTTCACATCTTTAAGGCCAGTATACAGTATGAAACACCTGAGACTTTCTGCTAACCCTCTTCACATTGTTCCTGTCAGACCTGCTTGCTTGTAGAATGGAGCAAATGGGAGTTTTTATGTTTTATTCCTGAACCTGTTCCAATACTCAAAGTTTTGTACGGTTCTTCTCCGTTAAAACTGTAAAATGAAATCTCACTTTGACAGCTAACTAACATTCAAACATGATGTCTGCTGGACGTATTCAGATCACACCAAATTATTTCCTCAATTCAGCATTTAAAAAAAAAAAAAAACACAGACCCAACCCTTTGTAGTTGGGTTTTTAGGAAGTGTGTGTCATTATTAGCGGACTTCCTGTGAGTACAGTATTCTGCTGCACCGTGAACATATGCCCAGTTATGACATCAGACAAGTTATTCTCAAATTGTTTTTTTTTTTAATGTCCGCCTTGGAGTTACAGTTCTGAAACATGGCGCCTTCCTGAACATCCTGTCCCAGATGCAGTGTAAAGAGGGTACAAAGTATTTGTGAAGTAAGAAAGAGAAGCTTTTTCTATCCTTCATATACAACTGACTTCTTCTTCTTAAAGCAGATTTTAATAAAATATTACAGTGAAAGTGCACAGACTTTTTGATTTGATGTTAAAAAATCTTCACATCCAGTGTTTCAGTAGGATGTCCACACAATCAGCAGCTGTGTGTCTAGTGCCAGGTGTCCCGTACATTTAACAGTAGTCCGTCTGGTAACGAGAGTGTACGAGCATTATCCGTAGTGCAGTGTTCACTTTTCAAACTGTAAGGTTAACAGGAAACAGTCACTGTCACCTATCCTGATTGCATCTCTTCATCAGTGGCTCCAGTTGTCGCCCAGTGAGTCTGTTGTACTCACTCAGAATGTAGTTTTCTCTCTGCAGCATCTGGAAGCAAATGAACATACTATTAAACATATGGTGTGTGAGAAAACAGCACATTCAATTAGTTGCTTTATAAATCCATAAGGTGCAAATATTCACACCATTAAATCATTCAGATGTAAAACAATTAAGTAATCACAGACGTGTTGTGATTTCAATGCTTGAGATAAAACCGGATTACATTTCTTCATCACCTGCTAGAATCTAGCCATGATTTTGTCAAAGGTTTTGAACTGTCCAGCATAATGGTGGTCAACTCAAGCTTGTGTTTGGGTCTCAGCATTGAAAATTTACATTTGAATGATTCAACGGCAACATCTCTTTCCCATAACTACCTCAATTAGTGTGGATAACAAACAGACTTTACTAGGAACAGTTGTCACTGGAAGGATAATTACAGCTGCAACAATTAGTCAAATTAATCAATTAGTTGTCAACTATTAAATTAATTGCTAAATATTCAGATAATCAATCGTTCAGAGTCATTTTTTGACTAAACTGTCCAAATTCTCTGGTTGCAGATTCTCCAATGTGAATATTTTCTGGTGTCTTAAGTTCTCTTTGATATTAAAGTTTAGTTATATTAGTTGTGAACTGCTGGTCGGGAAAATAATTGACAGTTTAATGGATAATAAAACTAATCCCATTATATTATTTATGGATTACACACAAAAACAAAAATCCATGGGATAACATGTTAAAGTGAAAATTTGTTTTCATTAAATGTTTCAATGCTGGGAGAAAAACAATTTAAACAATCGCCTTGATTGTGTTGGTTTGGAGGCAAAAATCTCACATACACATATGTTTAGATCCACATAGCTTCACACCAGTAGAGGTAAATTAGAAAATATATTTTTTTGTACATTGGATGATGAACCCTGTTTGTTTTATAGCTTCTTTCATGGTATCCCCTCACATACCTCAGCCCATTCCTCCTCTGTCTCATGTCTGTAACCCAGCAGGTGACAGATACCATGTGCTGTGACAACCTAAAACATGAGGAAAAAGTGTGATTAATCAATGCCATCATCAACGTATCAGTGCCATTAGTGTAGTCACAGGTAAGCAGTGACAGGTTACTGGAGACTGGATGGTGATAGTCACATTTAAAGACCTGAATTTTTGTTAAATGTACTATTTAATGCTACTATCATCATCAACCGCTGTCTGAGAGTCGACAAACATTTATCATAGATACAGTGAAACACACTGTGCAGCGCCGCAGCTACTCACAGTGAGAGCTCCATGCAGATCTATGGATTCCTCTTTACACTGCTTCATCACAAACTCAACGCCCAGGAAAATGTCCCCAAGGTTCAGCTCATCTCTATGAAGGGGACAAGGCATCTTACCAGGTCTTAGGTCCTGAAAAAACAACAAAAAATATCTGGTTAGTAAACATTGGTGACCCCATTCCACCAGATGAACTACTGGGTCATATAACATGGAAGCTACTGAAAACAAATCATAGTATTTATGAAAAAATGTTATCAATAAATTGGCAAAATACTAATATCCAATATAAAGAGCTGTGGCCTCTGTGGGCCATGTGATTACACAATTTAGAATAGATTTTGAACCACTGGGTCACATAACATGCAAACTATTTGCTCATATGACATGAAAGCTATTGGGGAAAAAAAATTCTATTAAAATAACAAAGTAGTTATTAGAGCCTGGTCAATATATCGGTCAGCCGATATTATTGGCCGACACAGATATATCGGTATCGGTGTATATCTTGTCCGATAGGTCCTGATATTTTTGAATATCCCATTTCAAACCAATGGAAGCAGGTGGATTATGAATTAATAGCTTTACTGTCTTTTTTTAAAAATTTACCTCGTAGAATGGAAATGAGAGGACATCTGTAGGCACATTTTTCTTCCTGTAGATGTTATTAATCTGCTGAATCCTCTGGTTGTCCACGCAGATGATGCCCAGGTCAAATTTCTGGACGCCCAGTATGTGTCTCAGTGTGTCCACATCTTTCCGCAGTCTGGCGCGGCGGAGAGGCACCACCTTTTGGAGATTACGCACCACTACACCCATTTTTAAAATTCCGCGAAAAAAGAGAAAACATATATTTTAAAAACAATCTTGACACATAGGTGAACGATAAAACTAACACACCTCCGACGACGGACAGTTACAATAAGTTAAAGCTTAGAAGAGCGGTTAGCTTTGCGTTCAGCCATTCCAGGCAGGCCCAATTCAAGGTGACACGCTCCGGCAGTATCAAAATATAGTTCCCCGAAACCGACTGTATAAGCTCTCTCTTGGTTTGTTTAAATATAACAATATCCTTTTAGGAAACTAAACATACTACGTCGTTGAGGTAAATAGTCGCTTTACTGTTCAAAAACACCTCTTCGAGCTATGAATGGTCGCAACGTTGACGATGGTGGAACGGAGTTTTGCGTCGAGTGGGGACCAAAGTTTCGTCGGACCGGAACTGGATGTGGGAAATTGTGTTTGAAGCGAAAAGATTAGCGAACATAGCAAGCGCAAACTACAAAAGGTGAGGGCTTTTTCGCACCCGACCTGTATAGTTTTGGTGTATTTCCAGAGAATTGTTGTTGTTGTGTCACTGTGACAACTAAAAGTCAGTGAAACAAACTTTCCTGGCCTAACTTTTACAATGTTTGTGGTGTTAGCATCAGCTAGCGGCCGAGACGTTTGTTTTTATTCGCTCCTGTCTTCATACTGTTCTGTTGGCGTTTAACGGGATAGGGGACAGACACGGGGGAAGCGTTGTTGAATGTCTGGATGAAAAAGATTCTTTAAACAACCAAGGATACTAAATACCCACTTGTATTTGCGCCATGAATCCGCCCAATCCGTTTGGAAGTCCACAAGGTGGAGCTTTCCAAGCGCCAAGCAGCACGATGAAGACTGGTCTGTTCCAGTCATTTGGGCAGCAGATTCCCAGCAATCAGTCCCAAACTGTGGGCTTTTTTCAACCATCAGCGTTTGGACAGCCGTCTGTCTTGAATCAGCCCGCACCCCATGGAAACACCCTCTTCGGACAGGGCTCTGCCTTCGGCCAGCCGTCCACACAGCCCCCTTCGCTTCCTACAGTGAGTCAGGCTCCAGCTTTTGGGCAGCCGCCGGTTGGAATGAGCAGCTCTGGCTTTGGTGGTAACACTGCACCAGCTTTTGGACAGACCAGTGGACCCAGCCAGAGTTCAGTCTTTGGGCAGACTCCTGCTTTCGGGCAGCCCTCAGCGTTTGGTCAGGCTGCAGGATTTACCCAGCAGGCTCCAGGATTTGGCAAACCACCACCAGCATATGGACAACAGCAACAACCTTCTGGATTTGGAAACTCCCAGATGGCTTCTGGCTCCACCACTACCTTAGGGCAACCTCAGCCACTGGGTTTTGGACAGTTTGGGCAGCCATCATCTACCAGTGCCACCACCAGTGTCTTTGGCGCAGCTCCGACCCAGAGCAGAGGCTTTGGTACATCCGAATTCAGTTTCAAGCCAGCCAACGAGGCTCTTTTCAAACCCATCTTCAGCGCCAGCCCTGAGCCTACTAACCCTCAAACCACTTCATTGTCCAGCTCACCTTTTGGCAGTAATGCACCCCAGACAAGCTCCAGCACCATGAGTAGCGGCAGCACCACTACTGGCTTCCCCCTTTTGACTGGGGCTAAGTCTGGACCGCTGGGCTTCAGCTTCTCTCAGCCTGCTGCAGCCCCCTCAATTTCTGCCCAAAACAACCCGCTGACAAGCGGGAGTAGCAGTGGTCCCACCAGCACTCTGCAGTTCACCTTTTCTCAGCCGGCCACCCCCTCCAGCTCCAATACTAAACAATCCACCACCCAACCGACCACCCCATCGTCTTTCAGCTTTTCAGCCAAAGCCCTCCAGCCTCAGACAGCACCCATTTTTGCAGGAACCAATTTTGTTCAGCCCTCAGCTTTTGGTGACACCAAAGCTAATGCAGACACAAGTACAGATGATAAAGGGAGCAGCCTTGAGGGCTTAGGGGACACAAATATATTTGCACGATTTAGCAAAGGCACCAAGCGTAAAGAGGATCCAGTAGTCCCCAGCTCTGGCCCAGAGAAGCCTGCCACAGAGGAGGATGTTCTAGCAGAAACAGATTCACCAAGACACCCCCCAAAGAGGCCCTTAATGAGGTCCCGTGGACCACCACCAGGCTTATTTGGCAGGGCACTAAGTGGGCTGCGAAGAGATGCGACTAACCCAGCGAGACGAGAGGCTGCAAAGGAGAGTCAGCCGCAGGCATCCGAGTTGGAGGAGATAGAGAGGGAAGACATCCAAGCTCAGGATGAAAACCTGACTGCCATACCACCTGAGGCACAAGCACTGACGAGGGATGTGCTGGAAAAAGCTGAAGAGTCAGGTGAGATGTACAAACTGTGTATTATCTGCCATTTGCATTAAAGTTAGTTTTAATGCAAAATGTATGAATTTAAATTTCTGAAACCTATTTGGACTCTGAAAGCAACTGCTGCATAATTAATGTCAAGTTTACAAGACATTGTTTGCCTGAAGTGTCAATGTATTTTTGATTGACCAGTTTATCAGTGATTTTATTGATACTGACAATTTTTAATGACTGAATCTTTTGATTTGTAGAAGGACTTTAAACCTTTAAAGTGGTGAAGCTAGTCCTCCATGCATAATAAGAAAAAAAAAATGGACTACAATGAGTAGATATTGAGCAAATTACTCAAAGGAAAATGTTCAACTTGTTTTTAATAATATGTGCAGACTTTTTTCTCAGTAAGGTCTATCTAGTCTGTACAGAGCAATGTAGTGTTACATTAAATTTGTTGGTAAGCATTTAATCATTATTTTCTTTTATCTGCTCTTGTAGAACTGTGACATCAAATATGCATGGATTTGTTTTACTTCTGCTCTGAAAAACACAATAGTTTTTGGTTTTGATGGAGTACAGAAAGCCAGGCCGAAACGTCCATCCCACTTAATTTTAAGTTAGATCTTGAATTAATAAGAAGAGCATCCATCATCTTGTTTTCTGCTGATTACCAACCATCCCTCTCTGGGTTCAGCAAAAGCCCCAGAACTACAGCTCGAAACCTCACCCCCTGCAAAGCATGGCGTACGCCGGGAGAGTTCAGAGAGCCTCTGCAGCATGTCCGACTGCACCACCATCCAGTGCAGGAATGTTCCTCCAGCCCTCAACAAAAAGGACACAATCGAGAAGCACTTTGGTCGTTTCGGCAAAGTCTGCAAGGTCTTGTGCCGGCCTGCCAAGAACCTGGCCATAGTGTACTTTGATGACCATGTGAGTTAAATCCTGTTTAATCAAGTTCAGGATTCTCAGGTTATTTTGATTTACCTGGCATTCTCACAAAGCTGGTTTACAACAATACATTTTATTAATTACTCATAGTGCCAGCTGTATAGTAGAACTGTCTTATAGCTAGATTGGAGCAGTGGTTTTACTACTAGTTGATTGGTGAGATGGTGGTCTTTTTATATGTTTTAAGCATGCACAAGCTTTAAAGAAGCTCTAAAACAACAACAAACACTTTGCAGGTTAGGTTTTTGGCACCACTTACGTTGTTAACAGACCTCAGTTTAAACTTGCTCTTTGTTAGACTGACTGAAAAACATGAAAACACATTATTTTGCTTTTTGTCACTATTAAATGTTTTCTCTTACAGGCATCAGCAGCAAAGGCAAAGAAGAAAGGCAAAGTCATGCATAGAGAAGAACTTCTCCTCTTGTGGCAGAAAAAGAAGCAAAGTAAACAACATATTTTTATGAAAGCTCAATTATTATAGAAATAAATGTCTTGAGCTTTTTATTTCATATTTCCTTTACTTTTCAACATTCAGTTCCTTGCTGACTTGATTCTGTTTTGTTGTTTTTGTGTTTCTTTTTCTGCATCAGGTCCAGGGGACAAAGGGAGCAGACCTGCAGCAGAAAAGGAGGCAGAGGGAGAAAGTCAGGAGGACATAGAGTCCAAGGCTGCTTCCTCCCCGCTCAGAAGGCCTCCATTCAGAGCTGCGGTCAGCAGCCGCAGGTAACAGCCGCCACCTGTATGAAAGTGTTACAAGAGGTTACAGTTCAGTTCAGTTATAGTGTTGGTTGTTATTGTCTCAGCTTTTGTTGTTTACTACTGAGGAAAGATTATTAAATATTATTTTCTGTTTTACTTTATAGTTATCTAATCACATCCTTGAATTACAGTTTGGAGCGCTCTAATTGTTATCCATGTGTTACTTCATGTCAAAACAACATAAGATTTGTCTTTGTTTTATGTTTTTCTTCTTTCTTACTTTCTTATGTACTTACTTACTTACTTATGTCTCTGTCAGCTCTCCGGTGAAGAGGTTGTCCATGGTTAAGTCTCTCCAGTTTGACTCTGAACCCCAGAAAGAGAGCGGCACAGAGACCCAGAGCTCAGAGCGCCCGGTCCCCTCCTCCCTCCTCCCCCTCATTAGCCAGCTGGCTGACACCGCTGAGGACAAGTACCGCCTCCTGGAGCAGAGAGACAAGATTCTGCGTCAAGGTGAAGCCATCGCTTACGCCAATCTATTGTTAACATGGATTCTTCTGCAACTTCTGGTTGTGCTGAGCACCTGTGCTCATTTTACTTAACCCTAAAAACATCAGAGACATTCTAACTGTCTGCATTGTGTCCACACAGGTCGACCCAAGCGGACAGACCTGGACCTGTCTAAGGTGTTTGTGGGAACGTGTCCTGACATGTGTCCAGAGAAGGAGAGGTACATGAGGGAAACACGGAACCAGCTCAGCGTATTCGAGGTCATCCCAAACACCGAGATGGTAATGTTTGTAATACTTTGTACTCAAGCTGTTTTTTAACTTTTCATATAGTCAGGTATTCATTTTATTTGTTGTCCCTTTTCATTTAGTTTTAATTAAATAATTTGTTCAGTTGCATTAATTCGTAATTTGGTATATTGAATATATTAATACATGTAGCTTTATGGATAAAAATGGCTGATAATGTATCTTCAAGTTCACAATTTAGACACATCAAAACTGTCCATGACTAGGTGGATCACACAGCAGCCATCAAGGAGTACAGCCGCTCCTCAGCCGACCAGGAGGAGCCCCTGCCCCACGAGTTACGCCCCCTGCCCGTACTCAGCATGACGATGGACTACCTTGTGACTCAGATCATGGACCAGGGCCATGACAACTACCGGGATTGGTATGACTTTGTCTGGAACAGGACCCGCGGCATCCGCAAGGTACGGACCTGCTTCAGATGAGCTGCTCCCCTCAAATGTGTAATTAAGCTGAATTCTTGTGTCGGGGTGCAGTCACGATTATGTCGATAGTAGGACTTATGTCATACATGTTGAAGACTGGTTTTCAAATCCCAACCATTCCTCTGTGACACCCACAGGATATCACCCAGCAGCGGCTGTGCTGCCCGCACACCGTGTCGCTGATTGAGAAGTGCACACGCTTCCATGTGCACTGCGCCCACCACCTCTGCGAGGAGCATATTTCCTCTTTCGACGCCAAAATCAACAATGAGAACATGACAAAGTGCCTGCAGAGTCTAAAAGAAATGTACGAGGACCTGGCGACACGTCAAGTCTACTGCGCCCGGGAGGCAGAGTTCCGCCAGTACAGCGTGCTGGTGAAGCTCAACGACGGCGACATCCTACGGTCAGTCCATGAAATCACACACAGTGCACAATTAATTAGACACAAAATGTCACTGAAATACATACAAAGCACCTTTTTTTCCCTAAAGTTTGCAGACATCCTCAGCTGTGACTTATAAAGGGCATGTTTGTTTGCATTCACAAATTTCATTCCTTAAACTTCTTGTCCACACAGAGAGGTCCAACAATTCCGTGACGAGGTGCGCAACTCCCCTGAGGTGAAGTTTGCTGTGCATGCGTTTGCTGCAGTCAACAGCAACAACTTTGTGCGCTTCTTCAAGCTGGTGAAAGGAGCGTCCTACCTCGCCAGCTGCCTCCTACACAGATACTTCAATCAGGTCAGAAACTGTAGTCCCTCAAGCATTTTGCCTAATTTGGATGTGTTCCTGAAATATATGCTTATATAATAATATGTACTTATTTTTTTCACTCAGTACATTTTTGTGGTGAATTAAGGGCAAACAACATTGTCCCTTATTGATTTCCCATTTTAAATCTATCAGTGTTTTCAGTTTTGAGACATTTTGTGTCCTCTTTTTTCAAAGTATAGAAAACAACATATATTTTACTATAATACACAAAAGTACACAATAGTTTGCAGTATAATACTATATTATGTGTATTGTGTTGTTTAAATCATGGTCAGTGTTTGTAAATGTGTGTTTGCGTGTGCCTGCAGGTCAGAGCTAAGGCCTTGAAGACCCTGAACGTGGCCCACACGGTGGGTCCACGGTCAACTGCATTTCCAGTTGAAGACGTAGTTCGGATGTTGATGTTCCGCAGTGTTGCCGAGGCAACTGACTTCATCCAGCAGTACGGCCTCAATGTCAGCGATGGGTAAGTGTCTGATAGTGGTCTTTATTAATAGAAAGTTTTGAGAAAAGCAGTGTTTACAATCATTGACTCAGTATTGATCAAATGAAACCTTATCCAATTGATACAGCAATATTATGGGTTACACATGGCTCACTTAAATTTCACAACATTTTGTTCACAGTATGGTCGAGCTGAGTCGGATAGCCTATCAGGAGCCAGAGCTGCCTCTGTCCCAGAAGAAGTCAGAGGTCATCCTCGCCAAAAAAAAGGTGTTGATTGGAGAGGTGGTGAACGGAGGCTCCCTCCCTAACCCTCCCCACCACACCCCAGTCTGCAGCTTTGACTCCCAGAACAAGTTCCGCGGAGAAGGCCCCCTGGCTGAGCCCTCTTCAAGCACATTTAAAGGTATTTGCACCATTTCACTGATCCTGATCCTGACCCTGGACATGGACCTTTACAGGACATGCATCTGCTAAGGCTACACACAGCAACATATTTAAACCAACCTGAACATCATTGTTTTTGGATGCAGAGTTGGAAAACGATTCTTGTTTTTTCCAGGTGTTGAAGTTTCACCTCTCATCTGACCTCTTGTTTAATGTTTTATGTGGAATAAAACAATTTACTTATACAGTTACAATGACTGCATGTACTGCTGTTTCACTAGTAACCTGCTTAAATTTCATTCTAAGAATTAAATATGTCATCTTACCACACCTATAAGAATCTAGAGAATTAGTCTCAATAATAACATCTCCATTTTTTCTTCATTGTCTTAGCCATTGCTGCCAAGGTGGAGGTTAAAGCAGATGAGACCGGAGAGCCCAGTGATTCGCATCACAGCGCGGCCCATCCAGCAGACACCCAGCAGCTGATCCAGCCTATATCCCAACCTCAGCCTGTCAAACCTCCATCACCCCCACCCAAACCTCAGCCGGTGTACAGCGATGAGGTGGGGAAGATCTCTCTGCTCTTTGTCTCAGTTGGAACAATTTGATCCTTACTGAATTTCTTGCACTGTAGTTATTGTTTTTTATGTTTCTCCCAGCCTCCAAAAACTTATTTATTTCTGTTCTTAACATTTAAAGCCACCAAATGTCAAGTGCAGTACATCTGTTAATATTAAGTCTGAAATCAATATAATAACTCAAAACATTATAAAAAAAAATAGAAGTATCTGAGTCGGTCTCTAATTACTGCTCATTAAAGCAACTAAGGCTGCAACTAACAATTAATCTGTCGGTTATTTTATTGATTAATTGTTAGGTCTGTAAAACATCAGAAAAAACAGTGATTGCAAATTTCTGTAGCCAAAGGTGATGTCATCAAATGTCTTGTTTGTCTGAACAACAGCCCAAAATCCAAAGATTTTCGATTTATTATAATGTAAGACAAGAAAAAGCAGCACATTCTTACATTTGAGAATCTGGAATCTTGAAAAAATAGGTAGTTGCCAATTAATTTTCTGTTGATTGACTAATTAACTACACTGACTGTCTTTGTTTTCATTGCAGGACATAATGGCCGAATTAGACTGTGTTATTGAAGAGGTGGTCAAAGCGACAGTGAGAGAGGTAGCCGACGCTGGTGCCAGCTACGCCACCACAGCTCTTGTGTAAGTTCAAATGATCTTCCTTCCATTTCTGTACCAGCTCAAATCACGCGGTACATTTTAATGCACACCATAATAACACACTTCTTTGACGCTATCGTGATTTTTCTTAGATTACACTGTGTAGTGGCAGTGACGTTCTGGCCCCCAGGTGGATTTTATTTTCAAAGATGACTTAACTTGTGGTCCTTCTTTCTTTGGTTCTGCAGGGAGAGCAGCGTGCAGGTGGAGTCACTAGTGAGTGAGGTGTTGGGACAGATGCTACAAGAGATGTCGTCATCCGAGATCCAGCTGGAACAAGAGCGGGTCGCTGAAGAGAAACGCAAGCTTGAAGAAGCCAGGTTGGTCTACTGACAATTAAGGGCAGCTTGTTGATTAGAGCACGCTGTGTTTTATCACGACACTCAGCTTTACTACAAAAAGGGAGCGGCATCTCCTACACTGACACAAAACACAAAATAACCTTACATTGTATATTTTAAGTAGAGTTTATATGTTTTATTCAGTTATTCATGCAGACATACATGTACCTGTAAACTGTTCAGACTGTGACATCCAGAGTAGGGCTGTACAATACTCTTATTTTCCACAAAAACCTCTGTAGAATTCACCCATATCAAACCTTATCTAGCACCATGTCATGTTGTTTTCAAACAGTCAGATATAATAAAGTAAAATGAAACAAAAATATGAGATGCAGAGGCTGCAGCAAAGCCGTGTATTTCCTTTAAAATTTTCTTCAGGACTGATAACTGCAATCTGTCATCACAATCACATTATGTTGAATATTAAAAGCACAAACCCACATTTCCTTTTCCATTCTGTCTGTGCCAGGAGGAGGCAGGAGCACGAGACCTTCCTGGTCCAGTTCAGCTTCTCTCTCTGCACAGAGCTCATCTACGAAGTATTAGATGAGACCATCAAGGAGACCGCCACCTCTGAGATCCAGTAAGGATTGAAAATGCAACCAAATTATGATCTGGTCTGATGTTAATGTTTTCATATAGGCTGTGTTGCCAATACACGCTCTCACAACATCTCTGACCTTTTTCAGGCAAGCAGTGAATGAGAAAACGCAACGTGTGGCGAAATGCACAGAGCAGGTCTGCACCAGTCTAGTTGAGGAGACTTTGAATGCAGACATTGCTCTGATGGTTGAAGAAATCCTTGATGTTGAGCTGCAGCGTATCCACAAGTACATCAAAAGGTAGGACATGGAGAATACGGAAAGCCAGTAAAATATTCAGAGCATCTTATAAAAAACACTGAACATTTCACTGAAACTCAGAAATTTCTTTTATTGAAATAAATCAGAGTTTGGTTCAGGCAGTCAGTTCAGGCACGGTGATCCATCCCACTGTTTTATATAATAAGTAATTAAATTAGTTCGCATAGGCATGGCCAATATCAAGCAGATATACTGACAAACCAGTGTATCCTTCTTATTACCTGTTCCTTTCTTTTCTCCCCTCTCACCTGTACTACCAGGTGGCGCGATGTGGTAGCAGTGCGTCGGCAGCTGAAGAGACAGATGAGAGGTTTCCCTGCAGCTCCTTGCTGCGTGGACCCTCGCTTCAAACTGAAGGCTCTGGCTCCCAGCGCCCCTGCACGGCCCTCCATGGCAGATTTGGCCCGTGGTCTGGTGAACCTGGGAAACGCAGGAACGTTAGCCCTGTCCAGCACCAGGTATTTTGTCCTCCATGTCTTTGGACTGCACAGGTGGATCTATCTAATGGAAAACTAGTGAATACATCCACATATTTGTCATATTTACAGCATATAATATATGATTATTTGGTTACATTTTCACATGGCTAGATCCCTTTTGGGTTTGATCTACTGTCTTTGTCAACCTCAAAATAAATGTCAAATTTCTGCTCCATTAAATATGAAAAACCAGAGCTTAGTATCAGTAACACGTTTTGTATCTTAAGGTTGTTGAAAATGAGACAAGAAGTGATCCACCAGATGAGAGTCCACTACTACTATCAGCGGCTGCTCGAGTAAGTGACGAGTTGATCAATATGTTTTTTTTCCAGTCATTGGTGCGTCTCACAAAGCAGCATTTTGATCTCTTTTTTTAAAATATTTTTTGTTATGTTGCTCTCAGTGAGACGGTGTGGGCGCCACTCGACCTGCCGGCACTGGTGACAGAAAACATCCACAACCCACCTGACAGAATCTTCTGGAAAGCTGTTCTCCTCCTACCCAGCAACCATGACACCGTAGCCAGCCTGGCAGACAGGTAAGCAGCTCAGTTTGACAAAAAGTAGCAAACAGTACGTTCATCAGAACTCTTTTTTTGTGAAAACAGCTCAGTCTGTTGATGCTGGAAATATTGTTGGTGAGAGTAGTGAGATGAACCAGGCAGTAAATGCCTCATGAAATGAAAACGGTTAGCTAAAACAGGCTAAAAAACTTCATAGAGCTGCACAGATATCCTCTGTATGTTTGTGAATGAGAGCAACCCCTTTCAATGCAGCTTTGAGGAATTTCATTACAGTAACATCACTTCAGTAATAAGTCACAGTTGTGACAGGTGGATGTTTAATAACCATAAAAATTAAATTGAATGTGTTCTTTATGAAGACCGAACCTTTCATTCAGTGTGTCCCCTCTTGTCTGTTGTGGTTTCAGGATCCTGTCAGACTGGCTGGAGGTGAAGCTTGGTGGTGACAAGGGGTCAGAGGTCAGGGAGGAGCAGCCAGATGGCACGCTACAGACCCTCTGTGTCATCAACACACTGCAGGAGAATAGACAGCGCACTCACAAAGTCCACATCAGCGTTAAGGTTAGATCACACTGCAGCTGATGCAGACGGCTGTGGTCACATGCATTGAGAGGAGATGGAAAGCAGGATGTTTTTGAGTTTCAAATGTATTACTTGATCAAGTAGTAGTACAATAAAGTAATATAGGTGGTTTTTTGACCGGTATTCCTTGTTGGTATCTCCCAGGCATCCAGAGGCCCTCTCACTGATGACAGCCTGTCCAAAATGGAGGAGTGCTGTGAGCTCCAGGGGACAGGAGCCCTGATCATGTTGCTCCCCGCGCTGCGCGCCGTCGAGCCCGGGCTTGACGAGCAGGACGTACCTCTGCTGTCAGCCCTGCTTCAGCTCAAACAGCTACAAAAAGCCAGCTCCTGGCACAGCGCGCTGCCTCTGGTCATTCTGGTGCCGGGGCCCGACAGCGACACACAGAAACTTGAAGAAGGTAAATGATAACATAAATCAGTTTCTAAATGATTTACTCAAAATCAAAGCAGTGGTTGTTGGTCTAAACACAACCTGGGGTATTCAAGCAGCTGCTCAGTGAAAGCAGACTGTGGGAAATTGTATTGTGTGTCAGGCAGTTTTCATGAAAAAGTAGCTGAATTAATTTAGATAAAATGTGTTGACTCTGAGTCTCGTCGTGTGGTCCCTTCTCCCTCAGACCTGATGCTGGATAAGCTAGTCAAAGAAGGCCTGATATCAGAATACACGTTCCTCTTCATACCAGAGACCACTAGTGACCTGCAGGGCTCCAAACAGGTAATACACATGTACAGAAACTTACACCTCTGAAAAACCTTCAAGAGCAGGATTGCGTTGGGATTTTACAGTATAGTGATGTGTTTAAGACAGTAAGGGATTTAATTAAAATACTATTTGAATTATAATTTCTGAGAATTGCTGTCAGCAACAATAAGCTTTTTGACACATGGACTCTGCGTCAGTTCTTTATGGGAACTTAATCATAACATTGACTATGTTAGCCACGTTAGCAGCACGGCTCAATGGATGCAATGTCAGTCGGATCAGGCAGTTATTCCACCACTTTGGTCCAGACTGAAATATCTCTGCAGTATAATGTAGATCAGTGGTTCTCAACATCAAAACCCCTCCAAGATGTTTCATGTAAATCTGTGGCCTGTTCACTTTAGTCAACTTCTTCTCCTCCTCCCGTCCTGTTGTGTGTCTCCAGCTAAGTCACACTATGCGTTGGCTGCTGGCCCGTGCACCGCCACCCTTCCCACTCTCCTGTCAGACCCTGGTGCAGCTCGTAGAGGCCAGTCTGAGTCACGAATTCAGTCAAAGGGTTTACGCCCACCGCCAGGAGAGGGCCGCAGCATGTCTCCCGTCCCAGGACCCTGCACCTGTCATCCAGCTGTACAATGCTGTCCTGACTCACATCGCTGACAGAGTGTCGTCCCAGGATCTCTCCAGACTTTCATGGCCGCCAGGCGAGTTCTGCCTGCCCGATACTCGTGACTTTGTCCCTCATCTGGGTTGGAACTCTGCCCCGCACCTGGCCTGGCTACGCAAAGCCATCTTCAGCTTGCAGCTGCCACAGTGGAATCAACTATCTAACATAGGTCAGTGACTGAGATAGTTTTAGGGGGTTTTTTGTGCACAGGGAGGCTTTTTATCACTATAACTGAGTTTTTATTAATAGTTCCTCTACTGTACAAAATCCTCTTTAGTAAAAAATAGACACAAAGATGTGAGCAAGAGACAAATAACCAATTTATTATACTTTGCTCTCCCTTTTCTTTTATTATCCTTTCCTCTCTCTAGACTCGTGGTCTGAGCTCTGCTCCTCCATCTTTCGTTACGCTGCTCAGATCCCAGCCTCACAGAGCAGTCAGCCCCTCATAATGTCACGTCTGGAAAATCTTCTGGAAAGAGTCAGACTAAAGGTTCACTGTACCAGAACCCCTGGATCCAAGGTAACCGTGGGCAACTGGGGTGACGGAGATGAGAGTGTGTGTCCTGCTTTCAGTCGGATCCCTTGGGATGACGTGCTGATGATATGCATAGACCACAAGCTGAAAGACTGGCAGGTCCCTGCACCACCTGTCTGTGAAGGTGAGGGCATTCTTGGGAAATATTATTTTACTGTACAATACCTATTTTCCACCTGTACCTTCTGATAATTTATGGTTTGCGTCATAATATGATGGAAATGATTTTTTATCCTTTTTTAAGATGCTGTGACGGAGGATGGGGAGATCCTGGTTTACTTCCCCACAGAGTCGTTGAAGGGCTTCCAGCCACCTGAAGAATGGACCGAGGCTGTCAGACAAACCCACAGAGAGAAGCAGCAAGAGAACAAAGAGTAAGAAGGTCCAACATGTGTGTTAAAAGTGTCACTGATCATTTAGACTTTAACCTTATTGCAACTTGTCACCTTGAACATAGCGTATAGGCAGTGCTTCCTTCTTAAACTGCTGCAGCATTTGTCATTTTGTTAAGATGTAGTAGTTGTCAGTTAAATTACATCTGTAATACCACATATCATGAAGTAGCAAACATAAAACATAAGCTATCTGCAACAAAAAAAGAAAAACTTTGCACTAAAGTGTTAATCTGTCTCATAGTACAATGCACAACCAAGTAACATCATCATGTCCTCCTTTGCTCTCTCCCTTTTCCCCCAATATCTCTCCCTGCCTCCATCCCTACCCTCCCTCTGCCCTCCTCAGGGCAGGTGCAGCTGCCTGTGCCACACCCACCAGTCTCTCCCTCAGACAGAGGTTGTTTAACAGTCTGGTGGAGCCTTTTGAGGCCCCGACAGCCCCGCTGGACATCTCACACACTCCCACGTCAGAGGAGCTGCTGGCCCACAAAGTCCTCCGGAGCTTAGAGGAGGAGAAGGCTGAAAGCAAAAGGTATAGCACTGCTGATAGATATTTGTATTGTATGTAAGTTTGACTTTTATAGAATGAGACATTTTGCTCATCAACAGTCTTGAAAGAGTAAGGGTATGTGAATAAGACATAAATGTGGTGACTATATAAAAGAGATGATTTAATTTGGCATAAGATTAGACTACACGAAGAAAAATAGTTCTTGGCACATTTATACTGCAGGTTTTATTTGCCAAAATGTTTGTCATGTCACTCACACACCACTCTATTTCTCTGCAGGAGCATGGAGCAGCTTCAACGTTGGCTGGATGGGGACCCCTTTGACCACTTGTCCACTCCTCTTTTCATTCCATCCTCCACCCTGCTGTCCATGCCCACAATCGTAACGCACGCACCCACAGCCAAGAGTGGAGATACCGCTCCCACAGAGGTATGACATCTCCGCTCAGCTCACTCAGTGATCCAGGGGCGTGTTATGTCCTTATCCAAACAGTCATTCTAGGTACTAGAAATACAGAAGGTGGCAAATTTGGCCAAACCTACCGAGCTGTACACTTGAGGCTAATTTGCGTTGCAGATTCTGTATTAAAGACGAGGTAGTAACAGTTGAAGTAAACCTCATCCTAAAGAACAAAAATGAAGTGATTTCTGCTAAATCGTTGTATTTTCATTGTCTTGACTCTCCAGGAAGCAGAGCCTGATGAGCTGTCGGAGAAAGCAGACTGGCCCAAGACCACTCCTGTATCAATGGCGTGGCGACTGAAGGAACTTGAGCAACAGATTTTGGCAAGCCAAGAGGAAGAATTAGCCTGCAGACTGAAGCTGAGTGGTCTGCTGAGCATTGTTGATGACTGATGAACTGTTGATGTAATTTTTGTTTTATTTACAAATGACTCTGTAGCCACACAAATGTTTGAAACCTGCGGATAAACAAAGCCTTCTGCCTACAGATAGACTACTTTGATTTCATTGTTGAAATTATGGCGTCTGTGACATATTGAGCTATCTTTTGTTGTGAGTTTTTCATCTTGGACTGTTGAGGTCAGAGTCACTTAATGCAACTGTGTGTGTGTGTGTGTGTGTGTGTTTTTTCTTTGTTTTTATGAAGGTCTGGGTTTGTACAAGAGGGGGGGGAATCAAGATGTTTTGTTTAATTTTGTACCATTGACTCTGCATGTATAACTTAAAAATGTGTGCAAGTAAAAATACAATGTTTTTGCATAAACCATAAGTCTTTAAACACCTGTTGAATTACCTGGATTGTATTTGTTTTATTTGAACCAATCATTGTACTGTTTATGAAATTGTCAAATAGCCAAATATTGAATAAAAGTTATTTTTTATGTAAATCTAGTCCAGCTGTCATTCAGTAGCTTTAACGGGTTGTCATTTGATCATAATAATACATGGGTGAGCACATGTGTAGTATTGATGGTAGTAGCGCTCTGATTGGAGGACCTAGCCGCAGGCCCGCCCATTTCTCCGCCTAGTCGGTTTGTGATTGGACAACCGAGTCTCTGCTCATGTCTCTCCATGTAGAGAGTGCCTCGGACGGCACCGCTAGGTCCGCTGGGAAATGTAGTCTTAAGCTTCGTTGAACAATGAATTATACTTCCCTCAAAGCACTACATTTCCCACGAAAAACGCAGAAAGGGGCCGAGCCTTCAGACCAACTGAAAAGAAATTAATTCATATGGTTCAGCGGAGGATTCAACTCTGTATCTGACAGCCGCGGCTATGACTGAGGGAACGTGAGTATTTTATTCGTTTATTTAACGGATAACGTCGCCAAATATACTTTCTTTCATGAGGTGAAACCGTTTGAGTCAGCGTGTATCTATGACTGAACTACAGTACTGTAAGTTCTAGTTTAAAGGACAATTTTTCCAGACAAATTGTGAACCTGTCCTTTAACCCTGCAACATTTAACTGGCTTTAATTAAAGGCAGGTCGTATTATCGTGTAGGAAATACCGACAACACAAGTCCCCCTATTTAGCATCTATAAGAATTCAATAAATGTTTTATAACACATTATAATGTACTTGTAAGCAGATAGTGTTCATTTATGTGGACAACCATAAGTGGGTGCTGGTGTATAAACAGATAATGAACTACAATATAGTTAAACACAGTTGTAATAATATAAAATATGTCTTCATAGGAGAAGTTATAACTGCTGACACATAAATGTACTTATATATGCTCACAACTACATTATAGTGTGTTATAAACCATTTATTAAATGTTTATATATTGCTTACAAATCCTTAAAGTACTTAAAGTGTTACTGAAATGGATTATCAGTACTATAAACTGTATTATAAAATTCAGTCATGGTTTACTTGACTCCAGTTTGTGTGCGGTGTTGATCACCTATTCAAATAAAAGTTTGTTTTTATTTCCACATATCACTACAGGTGAATGCGTACAGATGTTGATTTAGTCCTTTTTATATGTAGAGAACTGGTGTGTTAAGATGGGAGGAGGCCTGTTAAAATTCTGGATTTTCATGCTACACCAGTGCCTCCACTACATTTAAGAGGGAAATGAATGAAATGAATTCTTTTTCTAACTCATCCTGAGAGATCATGTCCTGAGACATCACATGAACATTCAAATATATACACCCCTCTAATAGCTTTTACTTATAAAACAGATTCATAGATCCATTATAAGCTTCGCAAAGGTTGTATTAAGTTGCAAAACAGTGTACAGGTATTAGTGTATTAGTGCCAATCCCCTATAAATAGTATAATTATAAGCCCTGTTAATGAGTTTTGTGAAGACATAGACTTTCTAACCAAGTCATTGTAGGGCTTTAACATAATTTGAAAGGGAGACAACACTGTTGTTATAATAATAAAGCTGTAATTACTTTATATTCTCAGTTTTTGACTGTGTGTCAGACTTTTGCACAGGAGCCAAAAACCAGCAGCAGCATCACCTGCTGAATTATTGGTGTCACTGTTGACCAGCTGACGAAATATTTCCATTGTGCAAGACTTAATAGTATACTACATTTACTACCTACTACCCAATAGTATATGGAATAAGTTAGATGAACTACAGTATTCAAATATTTGCTGTCTCTGTCAGGCACCTGCGGAGGCGAGGAGGGCCGTACAGGACGGAGCCCGTCACAGACCTGAGCCGCTGGAGGCTGACTAATGTGGAGGGCAGGCAGACCTGGCGCTATGTGGAGGATCAAGACACCCCAGACAGAGAACAGACCATGCTAGAAGCCCATTCACTGGGCCTGGACACGGTGGGCATTGAATCATAATCATCATCATCATTCTTCATGACAGTGAAATTAGGTTCTGGGATTTTTTTCTAATCTGGATACAGTCACTTAACCAGTGTGGCTGGTCGACCCCTGAAATGTATAACATTTGTCTGGCCGGGTGTTCATTTCTAATCACAAATTCTCCCCACAGACTAAGTTTGTGTCTGGCTCGCCGCCCGCCCACACGGCTGTGGATGCAGCTCTGAAAGGTATGAACTTCTACAGACACCTCCAAGCCGAGGATGGCCACTGGGCAGGAGACTACGGTGGTCCTCTCTTCCTGCTCCCAGGTAAGACAAGTCATCTTCACCATGTCCCCACCTGGGCTTTGCAGTAGCTATATTTTGTCCAATAAAGCTTGAAGACAGTGGACTGCCTTTGAGGGCTTTCCTTGCTGTCAAATGTGTTACATTGTTCATGCCAGGAAGAAACTAAGTATAACCAGTAAAGATCAACATTAAGCCCCATAGGAAGTACAGCACTGTAATTAATCTAGTAAACATACACACAAAGTCCACAAGAGTAAAAGTAAAAAACACAACAGTTACGCTAACAGTAGCGTCATTCAACAGTTAGCAGTAAGCTGATCATAGAAAAACTAAATTCTTCAAACTTTACAAATCGACAGTCACAAAACAGCTGTATACATGTGCTTCTGTGTCTGTACATGTGTCCACGTTTGTGCTTCCCAGGTCTCCTGATTACCTGCCACGTGGCTAAGATCCCTCTGGCAGCGGCCTGGAAGAAGGAAATGGTGAGGTACCTGCGCTCCGTTCAGCTGCCAGATGGAGGCTGGGGCCTGTAAGTGAAAAGCACACTTGTCTTTAACTTTTGTTAATCAGAGATACAGATATGCTTGTTTTTATAGCAAAGACTTAGGTAACTTAATTAAATTAATAAATACATTTTCTGACATTTGATCGGGTCTAGGCATTCATTTAATGAATTATATCATTAGGAATTATCGTTAAATACTGCTGGGAAGAACTGAAAAAATATGATATAATAATAAATAATTGTAGGTTACATTGTCCCTACTGGTTTTCGATCATACCTTCATTCTTTGGTCAGTATGATCAATGAAAGGTATTGAATTAGATTCTAAAAAGGTCTTAGAAAGTCTTAAATTTATCATACAAGCATCTACTGTGCATGTATTTGTTACTGAACTGCCACATGGAAACTGGTGTTGTAATGACTAAAAATGTCATTCCACTTAAAATAATTACAGGATTAATGTCTGAAATCATACAGTGGCAGACTACCCAGAATATGGATTATAGCAGCATTGTGGGTGTGTGTTTTATTTTTCTGCAGACATATTGAGGATAAGTCTACCGTGTTTGGCACAGCTCTGAGCTACACCTCACTGAGGATCCTGGGAGTAGAGCCTGATGATCCAGATATGGTTCGAGCCAGGAACAACCTGCACAGCAAAGGTTTGAAGGAATACGTTGAAATGGTCCCTAAAAGCATGAAGCACAAAGTCAGTTATTATTAAAGCTACACTCAGTCAGATACAGTAATATTTACAGTTAGTACTGATTACTGGTCATCTTTCAGTACTCATGTTATTTATGGTAGTAGCTGTATACCAAAGCTGTCAGTGTTTTTCATTTTGTACAGGCGGTGCAGTGGGGATTCCTTCATGGGGTAAATTCTGGTTGGCCATTTTAAATGTCTACAGCTGGGAGGGAATGAACACGCTCCTACCAGAGATGTGGTAAGCTGGACGTTCAAACATCCCGAAGCGCGTTTAACTCCTGTGAAGCTCACTGTTTCATTACGTTGTGTCGGAGTTTGTGTCAAGTGAAGAACACCATGTGATAAATGATGATGTCTGCAGCTTCAGATGTCACATGTGCTTCAGAAAGTGCTTCATTCAGATAAACGATATACTAGTGACACACACTTTAGTGGGATAGGAGAGGAGAATAGTAGAGAAATACATCTCCACTTGATACCAAGTAATAAGGTAATAAAAGTTATATTTTTGTGAATGTCATTCTCCAATCATATTACATTGCAACACATGAAATGTCACATGAATATCAGCCATAAAGTGAAAACACATGAGCATATAACAAAAATGTCTTTGGACAATGCATTTATTTTACTGCAGTATATTTCACAATGACATGTGTATTTACTGCAACACTACTGCACACAGTCTTATAGATTTGGAAAGAACACATAGGCTCCTCAGACTTTTATTGCACACATATGAGATTGAAACTATAAAATCATTACTGTTGTGTTCCCAGTCTTGACGGGCTGCTTCTGCAAACCACCAGATGTCACTGTGCTCGCTGAGTTTAAATCCCAGAAGCTTCAAATATTTTATTAGCACAAACAGAAAGAAAACCCCAAAGCTTCATAAGGCTTCATCCGCCCATCACTACTTTAAATATACCGAAAAAGCTTCAGGATCTCAGCTGAGATGAGAGAAAACACAATTATGTTGCACCAGTACACAGACTGAATCATTGTTTACATGTTTGCCTCGGGGTCACGTAGAAGGGAAATATTTTTAGCAGTGTGAACCTTTTTTTTGTCCTGTATCAATTCAGGAGTCATGGTTGTATTTTTGTCCGTTCCAGGCTGTTCCCCACTTGGATGCCAGCCCACCCCTCTACCCTGTGGTGTCACTGTCGCCAGGTCTACCTCCCCATGAGCTACTGCTATGCTGTCAGACTGGCAGCCGAGGAGGACTCCCTGGTCCTCAGCCTCAGACAGGTGCTGAAGCCACCTCATCCCACAAGGGGGCACCATACTTATACATACAGCCAGAAGTCAATGATAAAGCCCTGAAGAGTCTTTAGTAGTGTACTTTTCATTCCTGGGTGCATTTAGCTGTTTTCTAAATGTTGATGATCTGCTGTAGCATTATGATGCCTCATGATGCAGCACTCCTGCATTTCAATGCATCAATATTAATAGTTTGGGCTTCAACTAACGATTATTCCTTATAGATTCATCTGTCTTTTTTGTGTGATTAATTGATTGTAGCTGTTTAGGCAATGAAATGTCAGAAAAAGTGAGAATGCCCGTCACTGTTTCACAGTCCAAGTTGATGTTTGGAGATTGTTTGTTTTGTTCAACAAGCAGCCGATAACCCAAAGATGTTCAGTGATTTAAAAAAAACAAAAGCAGCAAACTGTCACACCCGTGCCACAACACGTCATTCACATCATTTTCATACTCAACCAACGATTCAGTGACCCCTCATGTATAGAAGCATCTGCATTTTTCATGTTTCTCCACTCATTTTTACAATATATATATTTTTTTCCCCTCAACCATCTGTATATCAGTGTAGGAGAATCAAGGCGTGGAATTTTCCTTTACTGTGATTCACCTGAAAACTATGCTGAGGGAGCAGCCAGTGCAGGTTTTCTATTATTTTGACAGGCTCTGAACTTAAATGAGGCACAGACCACAAAACAAGGCCGATGAAAATGCCACCAACAATGATGTATATACATACGCATAACCATATAAAACATGAATATGTACTGTATCTCTTGCTCTTTGTTCTCTAGGAGCTCTATGTCCAGGACTATGCCACCATTAACTGGCCAGCTCAGAGGAACAATGTGGCAGCATGTGACATATACACACCTCACAGCACACTGCTCACTGTCGCCTACAGTAAGTATCCACAAAACATTGTACGACATGATGATAAACCCTCCACCTACAGTAGCATGTAGCTGTAAGTGAGCCAGTATGTAAAATGTTTAATGTAATTGCCCGCAATGTACAGTTAAGTAATAGTTTGTAACTGTGACTGACCTTAAAGGTGATGAAACACAAAGGATTTGCACACAGACACTCAGCTGAGATATACAAACATTTAGGCCAAACACTGGCGACGGGATGATTCTGTGCAATGATAAAAACGAAGTGAAGTGTTTTTCATTGGAATTTCCCTAAAAGTTGTCCTGTGAATCACCGCCGTGTCACTTAACCTTGCGACTCCTGTTCCTGTTGCCCTGCAGTGGTGTTGAATGTGTACGAAGCCCACCACAGCACCACACTGAGAGGAATGGCTGTCAAAGAGCTGTATGATCACATCCAGGCTGACGACCGCTTCACTAAATGTATCAGCATTGGACCGGTAATATAACACAGTACAAAAAGACACGTACAGTACAGTACCAGTACCAGGTGTGTCCAAACGTTTGACTGGTACATCCAAAACAAAGAATGCATATTGAATAGAGTATGCGATATGTATATGCAAAGACAAATATAAATACAAATAACATAAAACATATGCTGTTATGAAGTATCGGTCTTACTCTACAGATCTCCAAGACGATCAACATGCTGGTTCGCTGGTACGTGGATGGTCCCTCCTCTCCGGCCTTTCAGGAGCACGTGTCCAGGATCCCAGACTACCTCTGGTCAGTCAGACAGTGTCTAACAACGTGTTACCAAAACAAAAAAAACTATTTATTCTGATATATAATGTGTAAAGTAAAAATGTTCATTCAGTAGTAATAAATACAAGAAAGTATACTGCTGACAAACTAACAGTAAGTTCTCTGTGTTCCAGGCTGGGATTGGATGGACTGAAAATGCAGGTGAGAAATTTTTCTCTGCTCCGTTTGCATATTGAGTGACGCGAGCTAAGTTTTACAAAGGTAATTCATGAACCCTGAAGGTTCATCTTTAAGTATGGCTGGGGAGCTCAGAGTAGAAACACTGAAAGGAGCCAGTTACAGTGCAGATAAGCAGCAGAAAATGGATGGATTTACTTTAAAAGTTGCTAAATTCATTTTTCAGTGACATTCTTTTAGTCTACTAACAAGTTTTATACTTATATACTTATATATACTTAGAGAGCACTCAGTGAGCTGAACTTAATCTGAGCGGTTTACTAGACACTTGACCACTTTCTCCTTTTTGTTGTGCACAGGGGACCAATGGATCTCAACTCTGGGATACTTGCTTTGCTGTGCAGGCTTTCCTTGAGGTAACCCAAACCTGGCAACTCAAAATTAAGAGTTTTAATGCATGCAATCCAACTTTTTGTATATAAAACAAATGAGAAAAGGAATGGGATTGTCTCAGGAATTTGAGACAAGAAGGATATATTTTTTCAAATGATAAAATGCAGTTTTTGTTATGTTGGCTCTGGATATTATTGTCAGAATCAAGGATAACACTCAGATTTCTGTCCTGTTTGGTAATTTTCTAAGAATATATTTCTCACTGCAGAGTTTTATTACCACTGACAACAACAATTTTGTATTTGTTGAGCTGTAAGGAGTTGTTGGACATTCTGTGATTTAAAAGGGTTTAGGTCTCCAGAGGACATTTATAGGTATAACTGGGTGTCATCAGCGTAATTATGATAACCAAAGTTGTGTTTGCGAATTTTGTGGCCTTGAGGCAACACATACAAACTGAACAGCAGTGGACCCAGTATTGACCCCTGAGGGACACCACATACAGCTTTCCTCAATGAAAACAGTCGTCTCTTTAAATAGGATACAAACATGGCAAGTACTGAGCTAGAAAAACCTACCCTCTTCTCAAGCCTGTCAATCTGGATGCTGAATGTGTCAAAACACTGCAATTAAATATAATATTCAAGTAGAAATTTCACCATTGTCACTATTTACTACGTAGATTATTCATCACCTTGAGTAAAGCTGTTTCAGTACTGTGTTTGGTGCTGTGTCCTGATTGAAATGTGTCGTGTAGCTGATTATAATTTTTTTGTTGGTTTCTTTCAGGCAGGAGCCCAGGATAACCCCAGACTAGCTGAGTGCCTCCAAGATGCCCATCAGTTCCTCACCCTCACACAGGTACGACCCACTGATGTAAACCATTCTACCTCCAAAACTTCATCCTCCACTATACTGACATTTACACATGTTCCTATCAAAGACTTTCAGGTGTGCCAAAGGTCAAACGAGTGTAATATGAACTTCCAGTGCTTTGATACAAGTGATTACTTATGCCTGACCAGTTTTTTCACTCCACCAGATTCCCGATAATCCTCCTGAATACCAAAAATACTACAGACAGATGAACAAGGTAAAACTAATATCACACAACAACACTTTTCACATTATTGTTAAATGAGACTATAACGCCAAAATGCCTGCTAGAAAAGAAATCCCTGTTTATGTGTGTGTGTGTGTGTGTGTGTGTATGTACACGCACTGTATATCCCTGTGTTGTTTTTTGTCAGGGAGGCTTCCCCTTCAGTACCCGCGACTGTGGTTGGATCGTGGCTGACTGCACAGCGGAGGGCCTGAAGTCAGTGATGCTGCTGCAGGAGCTCTGTCCCTCCATCAGCCAGCCTGTCTCCTCACAGTGCCTATATGATGCTGTCAACGTGGTGAGTCTGCAGACAATAAACAAATGGAAGAGTTATTTACTTACCTTTTTTTAAGTTTTATACTCCATGTTTTTTTCTGTTGGTTGTGTAAGCTCAGGAATACATGATGTCATTATCAGTTTAGCCTTCTGTTCATTGGCAGCTGTCTTTGAGAAAGAGCTGTTTGTGTTCACAAATATTCACAAATATATGTCAGTTGGCCTTGAAAATAGGAATTACACCCAGTACTGTGTTTCACAAAGGTATTGTAAAAGCTTCTTGTGCTGTTAACAAACATGTGAAATGTCTAATAAGTTGCAGGTTTATTAGCAACTTGCTCCAAAGTTTTTCAGCATTGCCACATTAAAAGCAGTCAGACTGCAATCCACACTGAAACCATAGTCCTTCACTTACATGTGTGCTGCTGAAAAAATAGCTACTGTAGTCTTTCAGCAATACAGCTCTTTCACCACGTGTCTGTCTTCTCCTTGTAGCTGCTGAGCATGAGAAACTCAGATGGTGGATTTGCCACGTATGAAACTAAGAGAGGAGGGAAACTCCTGGAGCTGCTCAACCCCTCTGAGGTGTTTGGTGAGTCTGTTGCCTGATGTTTGTGTTTCATTATGTCCAAAGGCATGACATAAAAAGTCACTGCAATGATTTTTTACAGAAATGGGTCATTTCACATTTGATAAGAGCATCATGTATTCATCGTGCCTGGTTTAAATTGCAGAGGGGCTCATTTAACTGCTCAGCAGTGCAAACGCTGCCCGAGTTATTCAACCTGCAAATATGTCGATTTCAAAATGAAAAACAAGGAGCCAAATATAAACATGACATTTCTGTCTCCCCTCAATATTTAATGGCTGGGAAACATTTTCCATTACACTCTGGATATGTTGCAATGTTTTGCCCTTTTCATTATCAAAGAGCAAAGAGGCCAATATTATGTTTCCTTTTAAAAAGAGGATGAAGTGTGTTGTGAAATGTAATATTTATTAGTATCACTGTGCTCTCTCTTGCTCTCTCTTACACACACACAAACAGGTGACATCATGATAGATTATACCTATGTGGAGTGTACGTCAGCAGTAATGCAGGCTCTGAGGCACTTCCAGAAGGCCTATCCTGAACACCGCACTGAGGAGATAAGGTACACTACATAACACACACACACACACACACACACACAGAGGAAATTATATTGACTTACATTTATTTCCTGGAGACTTACCAGGAAAGACTTTCCTGGAAAAACTAATTTCAGACTGAACTGACTTTCACTGCACGGTTCAAAAATTCTTTGAGCACACATTTTGTTTAATGAGTCTTGTCTGAAATGTTTTAAAAACACATTGCAGAGGATTCCCTACAAAAAGACACAAAAAGATGTTCTTACCTTTGTAATTTCTCATTTCTTGTTGGGATAAAACTTTGTGTTTGTTCATTTCTTCTTCAGGTCGACTCTTAGAGAAGGACTGGAGTACTGCAGGAAGGTGCAGAGGCCTGATGGATCCTGGGAAGGGTGAGCCTTTACTTGCCATTTTACTGCTTGATATAAAATCCAAACAACAGATCACGCTCTATAAAAAAATAATCATTTTTGGCTCATTCTCAGGTCCTGGGGAGTGTGCTTCACATATGGAGCGTGGTTCGGCCTTGAAGCTTTTGCTTGTATGGGTCACGTCTACAAGGATGAGTAAGGACTCCAAATACTGAACATTACCTCACTACCTCAATGAACTCCTGCCTTACCTAATAAATTATTCTGTTGTCCCTCTGTTACCAGGGATGTGTGTGTGGAGGTGCAGAAAGCTTGTCAGTTCCTGCTGGATCGGCAGATGCCAGACGGAGGCTGGGGGGAGGACTTTGAGTCCTGTGAGCAGCGTTCCTACATCCAGAGCAGCACCGCTCAGATCCACAACACCTGCTGGGCTTTGTTAGGCCTCATGGCTGTCAGGTAAAGTAGCCCTAAACTCAAACGCTCTATGAGTGAAGCTCTCCTGTTGATTTTAGTTGTGTGTCATGTATGTTTTTTTAATATATTTATTAATTTATCTCTTGTGTTCATAACCAGGCATCCTGACCAGCGGGCCATTGAAAGAGGAGTACAGCTGCTGATTGACAAGCAGCTGCCTAACGGAGACTGGCCACAGGTGAGTCTCTGCCTTACATATATTTTATTACTTACACGTCATATACTCTTTATTATTTATTATACTTAGCTTACTCCACCAATAATACAACTAACTGAAGTTAATCTAATGACAGTATAAAATAATTGTTGTCCTTTTCTCTCCTCAGGAAAATATTGCAGGTGTGTTCAACAAGAGCTGTGCTATCAGCTACACCTCCTACAGAAATGTCTTCCCGATCTGGACCCTCGGCCGCTTCTCAACACTTTACCCCTACAGTTCCCTAACTGGGAAGGTCAAGCTGTGAAGACCTTTAGGAGATCCAGGATGAGAAAAATGTCTAATAACACTCACAAAGCTCAGACAGTCAATGGAAGGTGTATATTTTGTTGTGGGTGACATCTTTTCTGACACTACCTGAACTCTCCTGAGTAACGAGTGTTAATGACTTAGCCAGCCCACAAATTATGCATAATTTCTACATGTGGCCTTTTTTGAGTGTGAATTTACACCATGGACATATCAGCACTTCGGATGTGATTTCAGAGCTGAACCCATCAGAAAAAGAAACACATTTCATTCTCTGAATTTCTTTTGACATTCCAGCATGGTTCATCTGTCAGAGCTACTCCTTCAAAATCTGTTGTGATAAGATCTGCTGCTATCTAAGACACGTAGTTAATGCGCTCTGGTTTACAAAATGTATTTACTGTATGTCCACATTGCCTTACATCCCTGTCCCTTCCTTTTAATTACATATTATTTGAATTTAGAATAAAGAATTTTTCTATGGTAAAATTTAAAATGGACGTGTCTTTAATTAATGTACTTCCTGGCTTGCTTCACATTGGTTTGTGCTCAGCTAAATATCAGTTTTGAGAGCTGGTTTGAAAGTTTTGCTCAAGTTCTGCTGGAGGGAAAGAAGCAAAGACTCCGGCTTTTTCACATCTTCTAGTTGGTCCAGGGATTCAAACATGCAACCTGTAAAATCTTCTTCTGTAACCTCTGTACTTTCTCACCTCTGCGCCAGCAAAAAGATTTATACACCGTCTGTAGATTGTCAGAATTTGTCACTCTGGAGTCACATATCCCATCTAACATAGTCAGTTTGTACATGAGGCTGGGCTCTCTACCATCCATTACACATCCATTAGAAAGTAAGCTTCTGTTTTTTGCCCTTTGACCACCAATACTGTCACTGACGCACCTGAATTTTTTTAACGTTATAGGTGTGGTTGTGAGGAATGTTTTGAGGTATTTTACTGATTAAAAAGTGTGTGTGGAAATGTGTGGAAGTTCTCAAGGTGCTGTATAATGTGTATATGACAGTCTTCAAATTTCATGGGAGTGTCTGAAGCTAAACATAAACAAAAGAGTGTTTGTTTGTGTAGCTGAGGTGTGTAGCACATGTGACTGCAGAAGCACGCAGTGGGTCTTTTCAATCGGGAATGAGATCTTGTTTTTGAAAACAAGCATACAAGACACAAGTATATAACTGGTTAAGCCTGTGCTGTCTACTGTTCAGAGTCTTATGCATGACTAGATACTGATAAGACAGCTGCTTTCAATTCACCTCCCTCACCTTTTCCACGTATCCTCTTCTGGATGCCAAATCCGATAGCAAAGTGCAAATCAAGTGATTTTCCAGTGTTTGTTACCTGAATGGAGGCTAATATGTGACCTGTTGGAGGAGGAGGACGGGGGCTTCCCCCTCAATACAAGAGTACAAGTAAATAAATATATACACCAAAAGTTTTAGGCACTTTAGATGTTTAGATTCTTCTCCATAATGCAACACCATCATGGAGACGTCAGATCAGACCCAAATATATTCTGCAGCATGACAACAACCCCAAACATGCAGAGTCTTAAATAACTATCTTCAGCAACAAGAAGAACAAGGAGTCCTGCAACAGATGGTTTGGCCCCCACAGAGCCCTGATCTCAACATCATGGAGTCAGTCTGGGATTACATGAAGAGACAGAAGCAGCTGAGACGCCGAAATCCACAGAAGAACTGTGACACATTCTCCAAGATGCTTGTAACAACCGACCTGCCAAGTACCTGAAAAACCGTGTGCAGGTGTACTGAGGAGAACTGCTGCTGTTTTAAAGGCAAAGCTGCTCACAGCAAATATTGATTGTGTCTGGGTTTCTTCTGTTAAAAACTATTCATGGCGTTACTTTGCTTTTAGTGCCTAAAACTTTTGAACAGTACTGTATATTCTGATGCTTCTGTGGATCAGTAAAAAATGACAGTTGTTAGATTGTTCTTTACCACAGCTGTTTACTTCAGCTCAAATATACTTCCTGACAACTTGACCTGAGATGTGACTCTATAAGGATTTCACTTGACTCCCTAAAGTCTTGACCAGAGACTTCAGACTCCCCAAAGACCTGTGCCTGTTTTTATCACACAAGAAAGGTGCTCTGAAGTGTCAGCAATAAGACACATTTACTCCTACTTACAGTGAAGTGTAGGAATAACCATGCTCTGAATGTTAATAGCCAATCAGAGACAAGGATATACCCTAACTCTGCCATATTGCTCATTCTTTTAAAGAAATCCTTAAATTTACTCATTGATAGTTTTTTGTCTAAAAAAAATAAAGAATATTTTTATGATGTATAAATATTTAATTGGGGATTAAATAATAGGAAATTTGTTGAAATAGAATTTAAAAAACAAAACAAAACTGAAGCAGTAAAAATATTTTGCTGCTGGTGTACAGTGTATCAGAGAAATCATACCAAGATTTTAGTTCCACATTGACAAGTACAGACCAAGAAGATGCACAGACTGATGACATCAATATAAGATTTAATCTTCAAATGAAAAAAATAGGCTAAACTACCCTCTCTAGAGCCAGTGTTTGGTTTGTCCATTCTGAGCTACTGTAGAAACATGGCGGTGCAACATGGTGACCTCAAGGATGTATAAACAGATCTGGATACAGCGTCGGGGGTGGAGCCCGGTTCTTTTCTATGAAAGTTGCTCAGTGGCGCATGAAGCCGAAAAAGCCACTTCCTGAAAACATACTGCGCATGCTCTATGGGCCCAATGCACCCACGGAGCATGCTCACAAGAGACTTCCACTGGCCGGGACGGCTAACTTCCAGTTTAGCCCTAAAATGATTCAGTCGTGCAGCTCTTCTAGACTTTCAAAATGTGATCAGACCAAATGGATCAAATCCTGATAGTGACACAAATCATTTTGAGGGATCTGCTGATTTACAGACGTCTCTTTCACAATGTAAGTCTATGTGAAAAAGTCTTTTTGGGCCAATAGCATCACGTGATGTAATTACACGGTTTGGCCGCTATGTCAAATTAGCTTCAAAGCCTGGAGCTCTTTCTGCACCCAGTTCTCTTTATACATCCATGGGTGGCCGCCGTGGAAGAGGACCCACTATCTCTGTAGATATAAAGTCTCATTCTACAGTAACGAAAACACGACTCTTATTTTTTCAGGTGATTATACACTAATTAAGACATGTGAGTGAAAGTGAAGGATTTTTACTTTTTTTCTTTCAGTTAAGTTCAAATTTTTATTTTTAGATAAATACAGGCCCTGACCTGAGACCTGAGATGTGACTCCCTGAAGCCTTGACCTAAGACCCACTTGAGACTTGAAAGCAGAAATCAAGTCTTAAGTGCCTTTTTAAAAGTCAACATGACTTGAAACTGACTTATTAAGACTTGTGACTGTCTTGTCCTTTAGGACTTGAGACTTGACAAAGCCGCGTTTGACACTATTTTGAGAATGTACACAATACCAACATTAAAAAATAGCCTACAGAATTTGTTAATTGCTAATTGACAGTTTCATTGCCCACTATTGTGTTGTTTGGTGTGTGTGTGTGTACTACAAAATGTTAATAATAATTAATTTGTAAACACAGGTAAACATCTCAGACCCATTTAAAAGATACACCTTCAAATCTAGAGAGTTTTGTGTGTGTAGGCATGCAAACAAAAACAGATGGCTCAAACTACAAGTCTTTCTTTGTTCTTCAGAGGAGAAAATACAGGTTTTGTTCGCTGATAACATCACACTGGTTTGCTGTGAGGACACAAACCGGCTTGTCAAATATGCTGCGCAGAGGACAAAGGAACTAAAAATGACCACATTAAAAATAGAGTTGCGTGAGTGTTTGTGTGTCTTAGACTGTGACATAGACGTACATATTTAATAAGTCTCACAATGTTCACAGCACGAGGGTGAGTGTTACAAACACCATGTAAAAACTGCTGTTATAAATTTGAATGCTGCATTCTCATCGTGGCTCCATGGACGGTTCAGATTATACACGCTGCCACTCACATACCGTACCCTGACAAAACAAAAGGTTTTCTGATGGGAGGTCAGCCTCTGCCCCCGATAAGCTGCTTCAGGTGGAGGTGTGGCATCACATAAAAGGAGCGGCAGGTGACAGCTGCGTCTGTGGATCTTCACCTCAGCGCACAGTAAGTTCATCTAAAACTCTGCTGATGATCTGTTGAGAAGAAATGGAGTGAGCGTATGGAGTATGTGCAGGGGTTATGGCTATTCCTGGTGTAATTTTGATGTGGTTTACGTATCACACCTTACTGACAGTTACAGTCATCTGATTTTGAATGTTTTGTTATTGTACATTGTCATCTCATGTTTTTTTGATCACTTGTATGAAAAGACTCTGTGTGGATTCATTCAAAACATTTTAATATTCATTTTCTTCAATTTCAGGGTTTGAAGATTTGAAATGTTTGGACACCACCGAGGTAAATAACACAGCTGCTCTTGGTTCATCCTCACCTCTTTCTCCAAAATCTTCATATTTGCTAAATATCAATTTATGACTTTTTCCAGGAGGACACTGTCCTCAGGGAGGCCACGGCCACGGCCACAATCATGGACATGGACATGGTGGTTGTTGTGGTGGTGGTGGCCACAACCATGGACATGGTGGTTGTGGTGGTGGTGGTGGCCACAACCATGGACATGGTGGTTGTGGTGGTGGTGGTGGCCACAACCATGGACATGGTGGTTGTGGTGGCGGTGGCCACAATCATGGACATGGTGGTGGTTGTGGCGGTGGCCACAACCATGGACATGGTGGTGGTTGTGGTGGCCGCGGACATGGACCCAAACGCAGGCACAGACACAAGCGTGGCCACAAGCATGGCAAGTGCCACAAGAAGGGGAGGGACTCTCACGGGGTAAGAGCCAGTGGTGCAGTGGTCCATTTATTCACAACAGGAAGTGAAATTTGTTCAGAATTCAGTAAAACCTGAAGCATAAAAAGTTTGTGTCTGATCACAGTTGGTTATTGGAGCAGATTTATCCTGTTTGTCTGTAATTAAACCTTCAACCTTTTAGACGCAATTGCTCTCCTCTCTGCTCCAAAACTGAATATTTTTGAGTGATGAACTCCTTCCAACTCTTTTGTCAACAACTGAATGATTAGCTGTCATTTTCACACTCTCGGATCTAATGTAGATACAAGAGTTATGAAATGAAGTTTACATCAGTTTGGTGGTCATCATTCAGTGAATGCATGTTTTTCTGTTCTGTTGTAGTCTTCCAGCAGCTCCTGCAGCAGCAGCAGTGACTCTGACTAAATGAAGATTCCTGGATGGGAAGAGAAACAGGACTAGTAACCACCTGGGAGCCTTTTCCCATCCTGCCTTAAATAATATGACCTTAAGAATTACTTTGTAACTCTCCCAACAAATGTAAAGAACATATGTAACGTACACATGGACCTTTCAGTGTTTTGCATTTGTATCAAATACTAAAGTAATAAAATAATTTTCAAACTGAAAACAGAGGTGGATGGATGCTCTCTACACAGCTTGAGTTTCAGTTTTTTCAGCAGTGTTCATGTCAACTTGTAGGATTTTCAGAACGTCACTGCGTTTTCTGTGTTTATTACATCTTTCAAAGTATTGTGACGGAGTTTTTCTTTGTAGAAAAATGAGACAGTTTAGATGAAAATCAAGGTTGGATCTATGAGGGGTGCTGGGGATGTGGATCACTGTCTGCCACAGTGTCATTATTGATACTACCACCAGGTGGCGATAAAGTGTGATATTTTACATAGTGACTTTAAAGTTTATGGCTGGCGATTTTCTATATTTTTCTTTTTGTCAACAAATCTCATGTACAGATTAAAGCAACAATGAACCGGTAGTATTGTGTGTGTATCCAAACCCTGATATATCCTGTATATATCTTGTATACAAACTGGCAGTAAAAATGATAAACGTCACCACTCCTTTTGTTTGACTAGGAGCTCAGTTTCCTCCTGGCTGTCGTCCTCAGCTGACGCCAGGAGTAGCCCCACACTGTGGAGGGCATGCAGGCCATAGTCATGGACAAGGACCTGGTTGCGGGTATGGGCCAAGGCATAGTCCTGGACATGGGCACAGGCATGGGCACCATGGACACAGACATGGTCACAAGAAAGGAAGTGTCATGGGGTTAGATCCAGTTGTAAAGTGAAAACTACGAAGTGTCTATTATCTCCATCAGTGTGTGAGATTTTTCCTCTGGCACCACCTTCAGGCTAAACATTTGTTCTGTCCTAATAGTCTAAGAATAACAAAGTTGTCTGCATTTGTACATAAAGTTTAATAGCAAGATAATCCACAAAGGCTTATATCCACAAACAGATCCAGTGCACAGCAAAAGCTTTAGTTGTGTCCCAAACAGTAAAGCAGCAAAAAAAAGAGATATATAAATGAGAAGTCAGTCAAAATTAAATGTTTTCCTAAAGAGTCATTTTCTAAAAGGATTCCAACATCCAGAAATGTGCTCATTATTAAAAGATACAATAATTAAATAACTTTATGCAACATGTTTTGATGACTTTTACAGTAGTCGGTGTGTGACATGGAGTATGCTTTGTACACTTCTGCTATCTTTCCATATTTTACCTGTTTATTCTCTATTTCATTTGACCTCAGAGTTTTTTTATTACACTGTGCGTGTTATCTGTCCGTGTGCATTTATATTATCTTTATTTACCCAGGGAAGGTTGAATCAAGACCTTTGCTCAGTGATATTATGTCACTAATAGTTACACACCCTGCAGCTCCCCAGTACATTCACGTGAATCAATTATGAATCACCTGCGTAAACAAACATTTGGTGCTGTGAATTTTTCATTTTGTGTCAAATGTTATTTTTGCTCTTGTAACTAGTAACCTTTTAGCCTTGGACATGTCTGTATTGTATTGCATGTGGCAGTAAACAGAAATCAGGCTCCTCAATAGTGTTGTTGTCTATAATGACTTCATCGACAAATAAGGAACACAGTGCATTTGATAAATTTCAAATTTCAATATCATGTTTAAATTTCATATATATAAATATCATGTTCTGTCTGTTTCGAGTCATCCAGATATTAATAATTCCTGAGGTGTTGGGTGGCAAAAAGAGACTCAAATGATCAAAACAAGTACACAAAAATCTCAAATGTTTGTGTGTGGGTGTGTGTATCCATATCTTGGACTGTAAATCCATATTGACTGTAAGTTAATGATTACACGCACACACCCATTTAGGTCACTGGCCAAAAAGCTGCTGATGAGAGTTGAGGCACTGCCCTTAATGATGTGAGGTGGACTGCTTCAGTTTGAGGTGCGGCTGGACATAAAAGCACAAACAGGAGACGGCTGCATCTGTGGATCTGCGCTCCTGCACACAGTAAGTTGTAGCTCTGTGAGTTTCATAAACGGGTGCTGAAAGACAAACTGTTGATTTATTTAAAGCGTTTTTTTTTCTCTTACAGGACCCATAGTTCCATCTGAAGTTTTAAAATGTACGGACAAAACCAAGGTAAACAACAAAGCCACTTTTAAATGTATTGAATGTGCATCACTCTTTCTAAATTCTGACTTATGGCTGACTCATCTCTTCTCTGTATGTTTAGGAAACCAGTACCCTCATGGGTACCCGAACAATCCTCAGCAAATGCCAGGGGGATACCCTCAGTATCCTCCAGGCACCGTCCCACCACACTACCCTCCTCAGCCCCACGGTAACCACAGCCAGGGACTTGGGCCTGGTTTTGGTCACGGCCAGGGCCACGGACAATGCCACGGACAGGGACAGGGCCACGGCCACGGGCAATGCCACGGACAGGGACAGGGCCACGGGCAATGCCACGGACAGGGACAGGGCCACGGACACGGGCACAAGCACAAGCACAAGCATGGTCACAAGCATGGCAGCTGTCACAAGAAAGGAAAGGACGGCCACGGGGTAAGATGCAGACGTTTTCTCCAGCAGAGTGCAGTGGATGTTGACTTTCATGTGCTTCAGAAATTGGATTTTATTAGAATTCAAACTGTGAAGACATAAGCCCATTTAAATACAACTAAAAATAAAATCACAGAAACACTTTATTATAGTAAAATTGTTTTATGGGCATTTAAATGGATTCATTAAAGGCAAGAATTGATGTTCTCAAGCAGGTAATCTGAGGTTTACATTAGTTTCTCATCACTGACTGAAATAATGGAACTATTTTTTTCTGTTCTTAGTCCTCCAGCAGCTCCTGCAGCAGTGACTCAGACTAGATGAAGATTCCTGGATGTGAGAAGAAACAAGACAAGTTGCCTTTATCCTCCTTCTTTATAATATAATCAATCATTTACTGCCTAAAGTTAAAGCTTAAAAATAGATTTGTATGCAACACCTGCATTTTTACAATCAAGCTCTTGTCAGAACATGTATATGTATATGACTGTATATAAAAACATGGCTTTAGCTTTTACATGTTGAGACCATGTATTAAGTGAAAATGGGGCTATATGGATATTCACTCTCTCCTGACAGGTTAACAACATGAATGTTATATTATTTTTAGATCTGCCACATCATAACATGCAATAATGTCATGTAAGTGTTTCTCAACTTTCCATAATTTGGATGTAATTACAGGCATTATTGTATCCATGTTTGTGTTTGTGAGAAAAGAATAAAAATGTTAAATGCGAGTAAATTAACTTTGCTGTGTCTTTCTTTTTTATTTTGTTTTGTCTCCGTACAACATTTCTGAATGCACTTGTAGCCAGGGCGGACTCTTGGTTTGCCCAGGGCAGGATGACTGAGCACATTTGCTCAGCCAGACCTTAGTCACACTCACACAGCAGTAAATCTCACCCTTGACCTGCCAGTGCAGTTTCCCTAATCTCATTTTGATAGCCTGTGTAATCAAACACATTAATGTTGATTTTCAGCCTTTTACAGAACATGTTCACTGGTCTCTGGTGGCTGCTGCTCCTTGTTCTTGTTTTAACAGTTGTTCAAAGATGGGCTCACGACAACATCTAACAACTATATTTCACATCAAAGTTCACTGAAATTATGCTGTTGCTGTTCACTATGCTTTGTTAACCAAACTGTCTCATGGCGACGTTGACTGTAAACTCAGACCTCAAACCTCGTCCTCAGGGGACACTGAACAAAGGCTGATTCCCTCCATGTGAGCTCGCTCTCCAGTCCTTGTGTGACCAGCAAGTTGATCGGTTCTGCTGCAGAAGGAATGTTGAGAGTTAGCGTTCATCTCGTCTCTCTGTCTCTGAGAACCAGCTCAGAAATCTTGGTGTAATCCTTGACTCAGAGTTAAACCTAAACAGCTGCGTGAAATCAAATCTACCATCTTAAAAACATTGATGTCCAGGACTTAGAGAGACTAATCCATGCTTTCATTTCCAGCAGGTTAGATTACTGTAACAGTCTGTTCTCACGTCAACAAAAAAACTCTCAGGCATCTTCAGCTCAGTATGCTTCCAGTACGTGAAGGTAGAATTTAAAGTACTGCTGCTTGTCTATAAATCTCTCCATGACTTAGCCCCAAAATACAGATTTTCTTTTATGAGATGAAGCCTCTCAGCCTCTCAGGTCATCAGGTAGGCGACTGCTAACTTTTCCCAGAGTGCAAACTAAACATGGAGAAGCAGCATTTAGTTACTGTGCAGCACAGAGCTGGAACGAACTTCAAGAGCATCTCAGACTTAAGCTAAAAACATTTATGTTCTGCACTGCCTTTGACTGAACCTTAGGTAAATTCAATTTATACCTATACAGTATTCATACCTCTGTTCTGAACTTGCTCTATTTCATTTAAATAGGGTTATCTGCATTTTAATGTTTGATGCTGTTTTTCTATTTGAATGTTTTAATGTACTATAAACTTGCCTTGCTATCATATCATTATAAGTTCACACAGAAACACTACTTAGCTTATGTTTTATTTACGACGTCATTATTGCCGCGTGTCTGTTTTATTTCAGCTGAGAACACATTTTCTATCAGTGGCATTTTTACTGAGGCACGTAAAGTGATCATTCACTGCACAGCAGGCAGAAATAGTATTTTAGATGTGCCCTATGAAATGAAAAATCAAATGATTTGCTGCCAATAGAAATGATGAGCTTATACTCACGAATCGGCAAAATCTTAAATTACCTCACCTATTTAACATATACATATATAACTATAGCTACATCTACCAGAACCATGACTTCTGCACATATTTTGCACAACTCTTCTATATTTACAACCCATTGTAATGTTAATTATGTATATAATCATGTATATAGATTGAATTTCATTTGCTTGACTTTTTATCTTTTTTTATATTGTTTTGTTGTGTTTATTACTCCTGGTTCTTATCTGTTTCCTTGTTTCCTGCATTGCTGTAACACACGAATTTCCCCTCTGGATCAATAAAGTCTTATCTTATCTCATTTTATCTAAATATAAATTTGGTCTGTATAACATCACGTGATGATCCAATTAATAGTTTTTGAGATATTTGAGTGACGAGTCATCCTTACTTGTGTAAGGATGAGTGGCTGAAAAAGAAAGAAAGAAAGAAAAACAAAAGTTTCATAGTTCATGTGTAAAGAAGACAGGAGTCAGTGGCTCCTCTGTACAGCAGGTGGCAGTGTTGCAGAGACGCACCGCGGACTGAATCTCCCTCGATGGTGCGTACGCCCACCGCTACACTGACCAATCAGAGTAGCTGTATGCCAGTATCAGGAAGTAACCGACCAATCAGGGGTAGCTGTGTGCCTCTGTCAGGAAGTAAAGAGAGGAGAGAAAAGCAAGCTGTGCCTTGAAGTACAGCCACTGGCCTCACGGCATAAGTCATTAATAATAGTAATAATAATAAATATGTCTTTAACGGTGTTGACTTCTACTTACAGGTACGTGTCAAGTAACGACGTGTGTGATGGTTTTATTCGGTGCAGTCAGCTGTTGTCGTGATACTCCGAGTTTGCTAAAATCATGTAGCTTGTTTTAAATGTCACATAGTTAGCAGTGGAGGAAGAAGTATTCAGATACTTTACTGAAGGAAAAGTACCAATACAGCAATGTAAAAATACTCCATTAAAAGTAAAAGTCCTGCATGAAAAATCCGACTACAGTAAAAGGAAAAGTATTATGAGCTTGATGTAGTTAAAGTATTGCAGTAAAAATAGTGGTTTGGTCCTTCTTTCAGTTGTTGGACTTTTTCTCTAATCTTTGATTTTTGCTGAAATATTGGATCATTTGAACATTTATTGAAATGAAACCATGTGAGAAGTTTAGAGGGAAAAAATCACTATTTGACATCTGAAATGTGACCCCGACTACACACTGCTTTTTGTAAGACGTCAAAAGCCAAAAAGGTTGGAAACCACTGGTTTCATCTTTAACAATGTGTTGTATTTTAAAAGCCTGTTATATTATCCATTGTGTCAAATCTTCATCTGAAAAGTAACTAAAGCTGTCAAACAAATGTAGTGGAGTAGAAAGTACAATATTTCCCTCTGAAATGTAGTGGAGTGGAAGTATAAAGTAGCAGAAAATGGAAATACTCAAGTAAAGTACAAGTACCTCAAAATTCTACTTTAATACAGTACTTGGCAGAATGCAATAGATTATTGATAAGTTTATATAATGTCATTTAAAGTTCTCGACCACTCTTTCCTTGTTGCTTCCCTCAGACTGAGGTCCCTCTGCAGACTGCGGCGAATCCAGGGCCACATGGTGAGTAAACCCCTCTCATGTATTAATACACTGTATTGTAGCTCCTGTAGTTTTCCAGCAGTAGACTGTGAAAATTTTAGGAATGCATTGATGTAGTTTTCTGTAAGATAGCTGATAATAATGTCCATTACTATTTACAAAGCTCAGTAGAAATAGAGATTTAAAGGACAGGTTCACAATTTTTCAAGTCTGTTTTAAAACAACAGTCAGGAGCCCAAATGAACATTGAAACCTGTTTTTCTTGCTGTAATCATTCCTCCTGTTCATACTGACCTTTAGAAGATCCCTTCATAATGCACTTACAATGTAAGTGATGGGGGACAAAATCCACAGTCCTCCTCCTGTGCAAAAATGTATTTAAACTTTATCTGAAGCTAATATGAAGCTTCGTCCAAATGAGTCAAATCAAGTAGATATCTTTCAACGTTACAGTCTTTTTAGTGCCAAAGTCCCTCTTTTTGTTACTATACTTCCACCGCAGCTCAACAGGGAAACACTGTCCGAGGAAACACAAAGAGGGAATTTGATGCTAAAAAGACTGTAAATGTGGCAGATATCCACTTGATATGACTAACTCAGACTGCTGAATATAAGCTTCAGATAAACTTTTAAATGCATTTTTGCATAAAATGACTTTTTGAAGGGGATCTTTTATATAGCCAGTATGAACAGGAGGAATGATTACAAAGAGGAAAACTTCTTTCACTGTTCATTTAGACACCTGACTGTTGTTTTAAGACACACTTGAAAAATGGTGAACCTGTCCTTTAAGGCAAATGAAGGAATTTGTATAAAATGCAAATTCCTCTAACAGACAAATATTAACTGTAGAATTAAAAGTGGACCAGTGTTGATATTGTGTCTTTAACTAGTATTAATCAACAGTGGTAGTACGCTATGTGGTTTTCTCCTGACAGTGACTTTATGGAGACTGTTGTGTAATGTTCTTCATGTGTGTTATGATTTGATGCATTTTAATTGTCTTGTGCTGATGTTGGTTTTACATCTGGGATAAGACCAAGCACAGTTTTCAGTGAAGTTCTGTTCTTGTTATTATGCTCCTGTCTACATAAAAAAATCACTTTACTCTGTTTGGTACAATTTCTATTTTGTGTATCACTCTTATATGAGTGTTGAAGTGATGATACTATATTCACTATTTAAATCTACTAGAGTGATACTGCTCTTTCTGAATTCATTAAAGTGTGTTATAAAGATTTCTACAGATGCCTGTTGTCTCTGTTTTGAATCAGATGTCAAGTCATGTGGAACCAGAGGTTCTCATGGAGAAAGTGGGCAAAGCCGGCGTGATCACCCTGAACAGACCTAAAGTCCTGAATGCTCTCAACCTGTCCATGATCCGACAGATCTACCCTCAGCTCAAGGTATGAGGAAAGCTCTGTTAATGCAAACGTCCACTGGGACAAGAGTCAAGAACGGGACTGTGTGAAGTGTTGTGTGTTACAGCAGTGTGTTACTGATCATAAACGTCTGTCAGTATCTCACTTAGTTTGACACTGTTGAGGTCTTGATGTTATTGAGAGTTGAATAGATTTGCTCATATTGCAGCGTATGAATGAATGAATGAATGAATGAATGAATGAATGAATGAAATTTTTATTATTGTGTCGTGCATACAATTATGCCCAGCATGTACATTGTCAAACAGTAGAGAAAGAGTAGTGCAGAACTTCTAATTTACTGTCAGAAGCTCACTGTGTATTACTGAAGAATCTAGATAAATACTAATTAAACAGTCTATCTCGCCTTCTTTTCCAGGCTTTTGAGATAAAGTTAGCAGACTTACACACATCAAAATTAAACAGCCATTCCTGTTTTTTGCTCACCTGAACACCAGAATATTTCAGGGTTTTGTTGAGCGATTTCATGGTACAGTAACTCTTTTAAGTCATCATAATTTGTGCAGTACAAAAGAAAATGATCTCACTTTCCACTTCACCCAAATCACACAACTCACACAGTCTGTTTTCCTCCCTGAAATATTTTTGAATCGACTGACCTCAGTGGGCAGAGGAAGAATACCAGCTCTCACTGTGCAACCAAAGACCTTTGGCTTCTACATAGACGGGATGTAACATATAATTCTGTTTAATATGCACATATGTCCTTCATTTTGGCTTTTTGACTTATTGCTGTAATACTCAGTTTCTTGTTATAACAAGAAGTTTTTCTCATTTTAACGCGATCCTTTTCATATAACTAGTTTCATGATATAATGACGTACTTTTCTCATTAGTACTAGATCCTAAATTATTCAGTTTTAACAAGAAATGTTTCTTGTATTAATGTTACTTTATCTCGTTATATCGCAAAACTTTCTCTTTATTCACAAAATGAACGTATCGCATTAAAACAAACTTTTGTTGTTATAAAATGATAAGTTGTTATAACAATATGTCGTTAAATGAAGAAAAAGATCCCGTCAGTGCTTTAAGAGACGATATTGTGGTCTACATCAGCTAAAAAAGAGAAAATAACAGTTTGTTACGGTACTAAAAATATCGAGTTATATAACATGAAAAGCATGTTGTTAAAACGAGAAAAGAAACTGAGCAAATATTTTTTGTCATGGTGACAGAAATACGCTGCCGTACTTGCACTTCTGTAGCAGTTTAGGGAATTTAATTACTTTAACTCTCTGAAAAACAGTTTGATGTAATCAGATAACAGAAGACGCTCATAAAAATGGTGAAGTGGAGGCTCATAAAAGTGGAGAGGACACAACTGGTGCATCATTTGTGGTTTTCTATGTCCCCAAACTGTATTTTGTGCCACTTTTGTTTGCCTGCTTTCAGTCCTTTTCAGGCCACATTTATCCAGGTCTTTAAAGGAGAAGGACACAGCTTGTGTCACATTCAAAATGTCTCAGTTGTTGTTTTTCGGAGCTTCTCAGAGCTTCTGTCAAAAATGTGTTGAATCAAGTTTAAGCTTAGTGACACTTGAAATTAACATTTTTGGTGATGATTTATTGCAGATTTTCAGCTTAGATGGGTTTTTTTTGTGTGTGTGTGATTCTAGAAATGGGAAAAGGACAACGAGACTGACATTGTGATTATCAAAGGAGCAGGTGGGAAAGCCTTTTGTGCCGGCGGAGACATCAGAGGTAAGCTTTAACCTTGTAGGTTCAGTTTGGTGTCTGGGGACCTTTTTATGTGCAACAGGATGACTGGAGCTAAAACATGCTGCTTCACTTCTGTTTGTCTTGTTTTCCTTTCAGCGGTTACAGAAGCGGGGAAGGTCGGAGACTCTCTTGCGCAGGACTTTTTCCGGGAGGAATACATTCTGAACAATATTATAGGTAAGCTTTGTGATTACAATGACAATCACACCTGTATTATCTATTCAGTTTGTCATGTATTGATATTCATTCACCTACAGTCTCACCCATTGACATAAATATGGACGTCATGACAGCTCCCCAAAAGTGAAGCCAAAACATCTGGATCGCCCCTGGTGGCTGGCTGCAGTATAGGTCATAAGTCCCGCCCCCTCCATGTTAACGGATGGGACATGAGCCAAACTAAAAAAATCAAAGTAGATGTCAAATAAATTATTCCCAAAGATGGTTTCTGTCATTTTAGGTAGTTCTTATCACGCTGATGTTTGTCCAAGTGCTCATTTTTTCGGATACGTTTGTTTTTAAATAGTTATTTGACGATATAAACAGGAGGTGTGATGTCATGATTGACAGCTGTGACAGCCGCTGTCTAGCCTCTGTCAGGTGGCGGGGCGGCTGAGGGGGCGTGTCCCGCGGGCCGTCATCCAGCCGCCCGACTCCACTGCACAGACTCTGCCTCCAAATAACATCACACAAGCAAGATGGCAGCTCCCGGAAAGGAGATATTTTGGCTTCACTTTTGCATAGTGGCAGGAAGTGGAGACATGTCGTCCATATTTATATACAATCAATGGTCTCACCTAATAAATTTCCAAACTATCAGGCTTCTAATTTATCACTTTGCATATTTAAAATAAGTTTTCCTTCCTTCTTTTCACACATTTCATTTGATCTTTTAAGGAGCGTGCAGTAAACCATATATCGCCCTCATTGATGGAATAACAATGGGAGGGGTGAGTACAGTTATTTTTAAAGTATATTTCATTATACATTATACAGTTGGGTTAACCCTTCAACAGTTTCTTTCTAAATAGATATTTACACATTATGAGGTATCTGTCTGTAATCTTGTTGCCGCTTATCAAAGATTTATCCTTTTAACCTGGAGCCTTTTCCCTAAACCTGCTGGAGGATGAAGGGCTGAGGTGGTCAGTTCTTTGTTTTTCTATTATATTTTACAAACCACAAAGGATCAGATGTACTGTATGTCTTTTTTTAAAGACTTTAGTGATCAAAACTAATTCCATTTCAACACAATCAAATCCAAAAGTTAGACATTGTAAACTGAAATTACAACAAAATAGAAACACAAGAACAAGAAGAAGTAAAGATTAAGTTTTAAATGTGTGTAAAATCATGAAGAAATATAGATAGAATTGGTAATCTTTTAGAAAAACAACATTTGTAATTAAAATAATTTCCCATTACAATCATTGCATTTACAATAAAACCAATTTTAGGGCCTCTATAATTTTTTTTCATAACATCTTTAAGTTGTTTAAAGTTTAAAATTATGTTTATGTTGGAAATGACAACTAAAATCTGACCCATGTTTGTCTGTAATGTTACAACTGAGAAAGAGATGAGAGAGTGATTCATTTTCTTGACATCAACATAAAATGTGAAACAACAAGGTGTGGGGGGTTTATGTTATGTAGTAAATGTTACACATATTGCTCCTGCTGTGAGAGGTGATATCAAAGTCTGCCTGTAGGTGTCAGTAGAGAGCTATCTGCCAGTGGCAAGGTGGCGTCTGATTGGATGAAACATAAAGTGACAAAGCGTTGTTGCTGCCACTCGTTTCTTCCCTCCACGTGTCGGTTGGAATTTGAATTGGTACCTTTGCCCCATAATAAGCACGATGACTCGTTACACAGACAGAGCTGCACAGAGGCTCGTTAATGTTATTAATAAGCTGGTCAGAGGGGATTTTTGGCTTTTGGATGACTCTGTTCTCTCTCTGCTGTGACCTTGACCCTGTGATTTTTCTCCTGAGGTGTCACCAAGGTCACTGACAGCCAGCAGTATCTGCTGGGTCATTACTCATGTCTGTGTGTGTGTGTCAGTGTCCCTGTGGTGCAGAAATGTGTGAAACCCCATCAAGCCCTTTGCACAAAAGTGACCCTCACTCTTTATATACTTGCCAGTTGTCGCCACTATAATACACTCTGGTACTAAAAGAGTATTTTAAAAGCAGTATGTTGTTCAAATCAATATGATAATTAGTTGGCTGTGTCATGTTGTTACGAGAGGTTGAGGAACATGAGAAAAATACCAGATATCTTGTTGGTTCAGCTGTTTAAAAACTGAGTGTATTTGTTATTTTTGAGTTGTATGTTTTACACTTTTGTTTGAATAGAAGAAGGAAGTTAATGTGTTAATTTTTAAGTAGAGGGAATCAGAAATAACATTGTACGAGACAGGCTGAAGATATTAATGGCAGCGTTTGGCATTTGTTCAGCTGTGTCTGCTGTTGACATACAGTACAGGACAAAAAAGAAATGTTACGACCCAGCTGTCTACGGGAAAGGGAAGCAACATAAACCAATGGGAGTTCAACTTTAGTCTACAAATGACTGAAATAAAAGAGGGAAACTACAAAGGAGAAAGAGCCTGAAGGTGCTGCTTCAATCAAATAAATACAACCAAAAGAGGACGCTTAACTAAAGACTAAAACCTGCCTTCAAACAAAAGAAATGACAAATAAAACCTCAACTAACCTGCTCTGCTCTTACCTGTGCAAAAACCCAAAAAAATATTAGAAGCAACACCTGTGATCAATAAACTAAACCTGTCCCAGTCCCCCGGTAGTTAAATTAGCGACTCATTTAAACGTTGAATTCAGGTCTATACAGACTATACAGAGGTCTATACAACACTCTAGTACAGACAGGAGAGACAGCGGTGAGCTCGAATCACAGCCGCCCCGACTGATAACATGCCCGAGAATATATTACTTGAGGGTCATTTCGGAAGCGGCACCAATCTCACACAGGAGACACCACGTCCTAATTTACATACATGCTGCACACTGAAAAACGGTTAGCAGCAAAGGTGAAGGCCATAACAAAAACAAAACACACCAGAAAGTGCCACAACACCAACTCGACTGCAATAATCTTTAATCTGGTGGATGGAAAGGATGAATATAGAGAAGACAGAGAATTTTATTAGTGAAGCAAAGCAGTTAATCATGAAAGTCTGGTTTAAAATGGTCAGTTAATGGTGTGTGTTTATGGAGACCATGGGAGGGAGCGGAGGACACATCTTCTGTACATGCATGCAAACATTTGGAGTTGTATTTCTGGTGACCTGACATATCTAAGTCCAGTATTCACTCTCCTTTTAGCTCTGTTTTGGTCTCCACCAGCTCCTCCAGCTCTTTAGCTGCTAAATGCTCCACTCTGTTTACCAGTCGGTCGCTAACTTTATCTTCTATGTGGTGCTGAGCAGGTACCGTCGGTTTATCTGAACTTTTTCACTGAAAACAGCTGCCTGCTAATGGATATAAGGTGGATGAGAGTGAACAAAAACGTGAAGTTGCGGACAGAAACCAAAACAATGAGCTAATAGATGCAGAGTCAGGTAATAATTCCCTGTGAGTTCATCACTGAGTCACCACCTTACACACTTCACATGGTCATTTCATCCATTGCTTTTACAAAAATGTTGTGCAGTGTAGAAGCAAAGTGGCTCACTCATAACTAACTGTAGTCTCCAAATTATCCACAACAAGATTAAAAATTACACACATTTTTTCTCAAGGTCCAGTAATCCACAGGTCAGCGGGATAACAAAATGTACTCCACAGGACACCGTATTCCTCCACAGCTACACCACACATGGAATAATTAACATTAATTATCTGCCTACAGGTGTTGCTCCAAGGCACTCTTTCTCTTAAAGTGGCAGTACCTGGTTGCCAGGTTCATTATAAACTAATGAATTATTATGAAATGCATATCTGCAAATTACTGATTTATCATTAAACTTAAATGTATCTAGAGATACCATCTAGACACAACCAGCAATCCAGAAGTCCAGCGATTTAATAAATCCTTGAAAACTTAATGTCCAAATTTATTGCAGATGTGTAAGGATCAGAAATTTGTTTTAATTTAGACAAACCACCCACCAAAATGGGATGGGCATGCAGGGGTTAAACTTCGGACACTGATAGCCTGGAGGGTGTGTTGTAATTAAATCAAAATGTGTACTGTTGTTTTTGAGGCTGACCTTCATACAGTGAATAAGTCAATTTTCATAACGTTTGACTCCTGTTGCAGAAAAATAAACAAAAACACATACGCGTCGAGTCTGATAAGCTGTGAACCAAAAACCCATCTTGTTTGCTTGTTTTTCCATGTTTAGACAGCCATGATGATGATGATAACATACCCACTTACCATTTTGCCTTCCAGGAGAGAGAAAAGCTATAATTTATTTGTCAGAACGAAACTGGGAAAAAAAAAAACAATACAGGGTCACATCCGGTAATGGATGCGAGGGACAGCTGAATGCCTGGTTCTATGTTGCACCATATGGTGCGATACAAGTCACTTCAGTTCATCATCCCAACGGAAAAGCTGTTAAAAGCTGTGTTTGTTGTGTCATTTGTGCTGCTTATCAAACGTTTTTTTTTTTTTTTTTATGGATTTATGGCTTTGGGAATAAAACAGTTTGAAGTACACCTCTCCTATCTGTCATGTCAGCACGGAGAGGACAGTAATGTTGACACAAACCATCCTCGGGGTGATTGCTGTTTAACGTGCGCAGTAGTTGAAAACAGGCGAGTTCTATATATGGAAAAAGTCCGAGAGGCACCGGAGTCCCTGCTCCCAGATCTGCTCTGAGCTCAGGGCAGAACTCCCACGTCGAACGAGTATTCTTGCATTAGTGATAACAAACCACACACATACATCTGTTTGCCTCCCTCTTACATCAGCTCATCTCACGCACATCATTCACTGCTCCCAAAGTTTAAAATCCCCACAATAAAGACCTGTGAATGCTGAAGTGTTATTAATCCCCGTCTGCTGTGCTTTACATTTGCGACGACAGTTTCTCTCTTTGCTTTTCAGTTTGAATGTTTGAGTTTGCTGTTGAGATTTTAAACATTTACACAGCGGGACAGTCGGCTTCTCACGTTCAGAACAGACCGTTTGTAAGACTCTCTCTAACAGGGGCGGCGATTGATTCCCTATTGATGGATATTTATCCAGAGCTGTATGAGTGTAATCTCTTTCCCCCGGAGAACAAAGCTCTCGATCGCTAATTTCCAAGACACGAGTGAGAGCCAAGAAGTTCCTCGGGGCAGATTTTGATCCCTGCATTAAGGTTCTCATCCTCCAGAGCTTTTGCAGCCTGAGCTTGTTTTGAAAGTGAATATTTTATGCAAGAGTGATGTGGAAAGTAGTGCAACTGTTGTACATTTTCAAACAGGCGGCACCGTCTCTGTGTTTATAACTACTGTCTGTCACTTTTGTCCCTTCACACCGACTGGAAGGCTTCTGCATAACCCACATTTCTACTCTCATACAGTGTGGAAACCTTAAATCCTCTGCAAAGTCTTAAGGGGGATAACATTGATCGGGACAGTTACCGATAGTTATGCAACTGCAGGAACTTTTTAAAATGGATTTCATATGATATTTGGTTTATATCAAGTCAATTACATATCCTAACGAGGGCTTTATGAAGCCTTGCATATTCTTAGGCAGTGTAGACTCTCCCTGCAGGGTTGTAAATTTTTAAGCCAACTCTGTTTGTAAGCATGAGCTATAAACATGCTGCTCTGCACACTTTTGCACATTTCCATTGTTTACAGCAGGTTCTGCAGACATGTTCTTATATGGTGCTTGGTGGTACCGCACCAGCACGCAACAATCTTCCACTACTTTTATGGTGAAATGTGAGATTGGAGGATCCCTCATTCCACTGGCTGCATCCTGTGAACTTTGCAAAAACAGTCTTCTTTTTTTGTCCTTTCTTTCTTTCTTTCTTTCATTTCAAAAACTCTGCTTTTCCCACATCTCTTTCCAGATTGTGTACAAGGTTCATTTAGCATTTTGAAGTGCACTCCATTTTACATGACTCATTCAGTATCTAATAATAGATGAAGACAGGAGGAACACTGGATGTTTTGCTAGAACATTAGCTTAGACATATGGAGCTCTAAACGGCCAGGATTAATTAAATATTATATAACAAATAATGAAATGAAAAAATGCAGTAAAATATACAAATTAGCAAATTGTGAAATAATTACATTCCCTATTATCTTTATTTTCATAGTAACATGGTTTCATTGGAATTCATTTTTATTTAATTATAGCTATTTTTATTAGAAAACATCCAATATTACTGGGAAAGACCTTTAAATCTCAACACTCCAGAGGTCATTCTGAGACAACAGACATTTGATTTGTCATAGAAAGAAAAGCACAGGTAATAACATTATGATGGCTCCTTTCTATTCTAGTGTCCCAATAAGTCAATGTGACAGTGTCACAGTGAGCCAGCATGCACATGACCAGGACACCGAAACAGAAGCAGCTAAATGGAATTCAGCCATCATTAATTATATTACTTACATCTGTATTTCTCCTGGTTCGACAAGTAAAAATGTCTTCCATGAAAAAAGGCTTATTAACCATCTGACTGCTGCCGTTAACACCGGCTCTTCACTTTGACACCCAGTAAAAATCCAAACTAACTGGACAACCTGGCAAGTGAAAGTTTGAAATAAAAACATCCAAGATTAAATAAAAAAAACCTCCAGTAATGTTTATTATTATTAATAATAATAATAATAATAATAATAATAATGACTTTGATTTATTGTATTTTGGTTTATTATAGTTAATGATTATTTAAAAAGGTTGTGGTTAATTTATTAAGTTGTTGTACATTTAGGAGTTCCCTACACACACACACACACACACACACACACACACACACACAGTTTCATGGTATATATGGGTCATATATATGGGATTAAAACTGAATATCTTTTGATTTCCTATTTCCACTCAACAAAGTTTCCTTGTTTTATAAGAAAATGAACCCGGTGCCCATCTTCACCCTCATGTGCCGACATGCTGACAAAACACAGAGATCATGTATCTCATGACAGAAGTCACAGTCTGTCTCTTTCTGTTTTTTGTGTCTGGATCTGGCTCTTTGAGACGAGCAGCTACTCTTAGCAGAGGTCTGTTTAGTCTCCAGTGATCAGATATTTTTAATCCTCTGTGGTCGTTTGTCACACAGCAGCGCTGCTCTCCGGCTCCCTGCTTGTTTCTCTTTTGCTGTTCGCTAAGAGCTCGGTGAAGACAGCTTGTCGATCTTTATCACAGTCACCAACTGTTGCTCGACAGTGATTCAGCCCTCAGCGGGTGGGATCCTGCATATATCTGCATAGTTTGATTGATCTTTTATGAGTCTAAATGCCGCTGCTTGAAGTCATTATTTCATAAATAGTCCTTATGTTCTTATGACTGCAACTAAACCACTAAATCTATAACCCACATATACAATCTATACTCTTTCCTTAAATTGGATTTGATTGACTGTAACAGTGTTGCGCTGACTGACTGATATTGAATTTAACTAACAATTTATCTCATTAATTGATTAAAAAATCAAAGTAATCAAGGAATCATTTAAGTCATTGATCAAGCAAAAGTGACAGATATTTGTTCATATATTTTCAGCTTCCAAATGTGAGGATGTGCTGTTTTTTTTTGTTTGTTTCATATAATTAACTGAATATTTTGGGGTTTTGGACAGTTGGTCAGATTTGAAGATGTCACCTTGAGCTCTAGGAAATTGTGATCAGCATATTTAATATATTGACAGCTTAATCAATAATAAGAAATGATCGTTTGATGCAGTCCTATCACTCTGCCTCGTTCGTTGCTCCCCAATTGTCTACAACTGCTTAACAATGATGTGATTGGTTGCATTTGTCCTTTAATGCGGATCAATTGGACTGCATGGTTCAGTTTCGCTCCTCTTTTTCCTTCTGACTCCGCCTTGCGTGACTCGTTAACTCCGACTGCCTTAAAAACATTCTGGCATAAACTTCTATGTGACGTGTCGAAACACACAGTTGTTTTTTCCTGTGTTGTTACTTTGTTTTGATTCACTTCAGGGAAACAAATCAGACTCAACAACATGTAAACACCAGTGACTCGCTTATCAGAGAATAAAATTAAATGCTGCATTATCCATTGAAAGCCATAGGCCCACTGGGCCCGTGCCCACTGGCTGACTGATATTGGCCCATAGTGTATCACACTGAAAATCATCATAACATTATATAACTTGATATTTGTCATGCATTGACCATATAGCCTGGCAAACAGAGCACACAGTCACGCTGAGCTGTCTCACCTTAAAGGGAACACATCGTGCACATTTCCAGGTTTATATTTTCATTCTGGGGCTCTGCTGGAATATTTTTGCATGATTTACAGTTAAAAACGTATTTATCTTATACTGGCCCTTTACGCAGCCCCTCAGTTCAGCCTCTGTCTGAAACAGGCCGTTTTAGCTCCTGTCTCTTTAAGCCCCCCTCCCGATGAGCCCACTCTGTTCTGATTGGCCAGCTCTTAGAAGCTTCCCCTCGGCCGACTTCCACCGGCTCCAGAGGCTACGTCAACAAACCATGAAACAAACTATAGTAGTAGGATTTCACTACTTTTCCTTGTTCTTTACTCATAAGGTCAACTTCTCAAATACATCCGTACATGTTCAAGCCGAAATCCGACCTGAAATATGAGCGTAAATAACGCAAACAACACATGGAAAAGCCTTAGCAACAGCCTTAGTAACCAAGGCTACAGAACAGACGGCCGTTTATGGGCATACGAGGTGATGTCAGCTCGTAGGCAAGGTAGGACAACATGTCACAAAGTGTTCAGAGCAGGTTGAAGCCCTGGTTTTGACTTGCAGGGATCATTTCTACATATATTAACCTCAAGTTTTGGAACTTTGACCATGTTTAGCAAAAATATCTGACATCATAACAGTATATAAATAACAGAAAATCACAAAAGGCACTTTAAACCACGTGATTTGTACCTTCCTTTGTGCAAAAACATCCACATTATTAAAATCCAAGGCTAATTATTTTCCATCTGTCAGGACCTTGATGTTTTCATGATTGTCTTTGCTCTCAGTTTCATTCTTCATGTCCCAACTTGAAAACAAGCACAGTGCTTTAGCACAGTTTGAGTGTCCAGTCAGTATTTTAAAATGCACTGGATTAGAGGTATACACTAAGCTAAGTGTAGTTTACAGACTGAATCAACTTTGCTGCCAATTCTTTCCGAGTGACTAATCGCAATACTGCAACAAACAAATCCCCTGCAGCCCTAAAAGCATTTTTCTCAAAGACAACAATTATAAATGATGTAAATAGCCTTCAATGTCTCCTAGTACTCTTTGTGTTATTAATTTTAACCCACGAAGACTAAATATGTAAGTCTTTCCTTGACCTTGGAAAGGCTTTTTTATGTGCATGAAATCATCTTAATATGAAGTCAGTGGGCCAAGATAGTGGGGAAAAAAGAGAGGGAGTCACTAAAATGTGTATTTTGGGCTGCACAACACTGACGCAGACCAAAAAGATGTCTTTGGCGTATGTGCTGGATGAGCACATTGGAATTAAATGGGCGCCATTTTGGACTCTGGTATCCACTCGCCATAATACATCCATGATTTGTAGCCATTGCTGATGTGTGCCTGTAAAGCTTAAAGAGAAACTGTGTGTAATATCAGGCTGTAGAAACAGATTTACGTGACGTGACTGTGCCACAAAGCAGATATATGAATTAGTTTAAGGAAATTAATCAGCGATATGTATTCTAGCCTCCAGTTCATGCGTATGGCGATCCCTCTGGGGATTTACACCGTGACCTTCTACAGTCATCAGTCATCACCACTCACTGACATACTGGGTTTTTTCTCTGGCTTGACCAGTTAATGACCCTGCTCCCAGGAGTCCTCTCCAAATAAATCCCCTTGTAGATGAACGATAAGTTAATTACTGATAATCTTCCAGAATATTGAAGGTCAGTGAAGTAATGTGATTACTTTCTGTTACTGTTGGATCACATCTCCTCCAGAAACTAATTTCATCTCTATTTTATCTTGAGATAAGAACAGTATCTATCTCATCTTCTAGTGTTTAGCTTTATAACTGCTTTGTCATTTTATTTTTATATTGATGACACCCAAACTATAATGTAATTTATTATTTTTATTGTGTCCTTAGCTACCCGGCAGGTAGAGACAAAGTCTGTACAAAAGTAGAATCTGGAAACTGTTCAGTCGACTTCCAGCACTTTAACTCTAAGATGATAGCGATGATACCTCAACTAGCACAAACTGAGAGCTCAGATCAGTGTGCAGATTCATTTTCAGACTGTCCTTCTTGTAGATGCGGCCGTTAAATTCACTACGAGAGTCACGACAGTCCCGTAAGCCTCGGCAGGTGCTCATGTAGTGAAACTAATCACGTCACAGTTTACGGGACTGTCAAAACAGCTAATGTAGCAGCTAGCATCTACTTTTTGACAAAAAATAACATTTTTGTGACATTTTACACGTCGTGCAAAAACAAAATTGGGATAAGGCAGAGTACTTTAAGATATTGCCCGGCCCTACTTTCAGCTCATGAAAGTGAAAACAGCTTTCTAGTGTCAAACTCTGCACATACATCATTCTGCACAGTGAAGCTCAAACAAGAAGAAAACACATTTTTGAGTGGACTGGGACTTATTGTATTTTAATATATCTGTACTACATGGTGCTTTACCTGTCAGGCAATACAATGCACCTGTCTGTGTGTCTACATTGTTTTTATGCATATATGTTTTTGAGGATGTATGCAGAGGGATGTTATTTCCACGGTAACCTAATCTGACTCGCACACAAACACGCACACGGGGTCCTATCTGTGCTGGAAATGTCCTCTGGCCAACGCTGTTCATTAGCCTTCACCTCTCTCCCTGCTGGGGCTTACACACTTTAATCACACACACACATACACACACACACACTTTCACACACGGTCGTCCTGGTTTACTTTTTTTTTTCCCCCAGTCAGCACTTTCCATCTCAAACTTCAGCTCAGTTCCTCCTTGCAGAGGTGACAGTTATTAATGTTTTCTCCATGCCCTGTTTCCCCCCTCTGTGTATTCTCTTTTCCCAGCATGGGACTCTATTTTGTCCTCTTTTTATTATAGCATTGTTTTTTTTTGTTGTTCTCCTCCACCTGCAGGGTGTAGGTCTGTCAGTTCATGGACGGTTTCGAGTGGCCACTGAGAAGACGCTGTTTGCCATGCCCGAGACTGCCATCGGTAAGTCCAGCTGCACTGGCTCCTGTCCTCCTAGAGAGAGGGGGGCGGAGGGGGAGGATATGCTGGTTGGCCTACATCAGTGTGAGAGGGTATCAAGTCCATTAATTATGAAGCAGCAGTGATTTCAGTTGCAGACCCAGCTGGATTCAGTTCACATGCATTCATTGACACAAGGTCTGTCTGTGTGGAAAGCTGAGAAGGAGCACCGAGGGTCAGTACAATATATGATGCAGGCCTGTATGTTTTTCCAGCTGAGCTGCAGCTTCTCACAGACACACTCCAGGAGGATGAGAAATAAAAAAGAAATATTGCATCATCCAGAGAGAGAGAGAGGGCACTTACAGCTCCAAAATTCTTTAATTTATAAATGTGCCATGGATCAAAAACAGACATGCTTTGTGCGGTTTCCGAATGTAAATAGTTTGTTCCGTTTGAATTTGTAAAATGTTGTGCTTTTAAAGACCTTGTACTCATTTTATCTGCTGCAGACTGTGAAAGGTTTGCAGAAGCTTTTAAAGGGGACGTAACATGCTTTTTGTGACATTCTGTCATTTATATACTGTTATGATGTCAGATGTCTATGTTGAACAGAGTCAAAGTTCCCAAGTCACCTCTACTTCCTCATCAAACTGACATCAGATTGTTCATGCATGCCTACAAATGGCCGCCCGTTCACTAGCATTTGTTACTGAGGTTGTTCACATCGTCCACTCGCATATTTCGGATCAGATTTGGGTTCGAACATGTACTGATGTACTTAAGGAGTTTATATTTTGAGTAAAGAAAAAGAAAAATAAGTGAAATCCTACTACTATTATTCATTTACGTTGCCTCTGGAGCTGGCAGAAGGAAGCTTCTGAGAGCTGACCAATCAGAACAGAGTGGGCTCATCAGGAGGGGGGCCTTAAAGAGACAGGAGCTAAAACGGCCTGTTTCAGACAGAGGCTGAACTGAGGGGCTGCATAAAGGGCCAGTATAAGATAAATAAGGAGTTTTTTGAACTGTAAATCATTCAAAGATATTCCAGTAGAGCCCCAGAATATAAATATAGAGCTGGAAATGTCCCCTTTAAGTAAAAAGAGCCAATGATGAGTTTTTCCGAAGCTGATATGACCCGTCTTTAAAAACATCCCACTCCAACAACAATATCTTTATTAATCATATTTAATGACATGCTTTCACACTGAGGGGGGCTGTTAATATAGAACAAAATGTTTATAACTATACAATTCTTGAACTTTTATAACTCATAACTGATACCGCTTATCAAAAACATGCACATGGCATAATTTTACTTCATCAGTGACTGAATGGCTTAGTGTCTGCAGAAATCATCAAGAACTTATCTTGATACTGTCTAAAGCCAGTTCCTCTAGAGGAAATAGCCATTGCCAGAGTACAAAGCTATAGTTTGCTCTTTAGTTAAATGACTCTTGTTGACAGATGGTCTTCTCCTGAGGCGCTGAGGAGATTAGTAACAAATCTCTAACTAACTAACTAATTACAGCTTATGTTATGGTATAAACTAGCTTGTTGTCACTTAAATCCAGATGGGTTATCACAGTTTTATATTTGTATATGAATTATTTGCAGAAGGCTATTAGACCAGCGCATTAATCACAATGGTTTTGTGGTGAGAATGAGCCTGTAAACAAACCAGACAGCTAATGTCGTCAGTATCCACTTCATAAAGCTGGATAATTGATTGTGAAGTGGTCTTCGAGCAGTTTTGACGGTCAGTTTAAAAGCTCTTGACAGACTTTCTGTCCATAATTTATTATATTTGGGTTAGAATCAGGTGACAAGTGGGAAATGCTTTCAGTGTTTTGTGCAGAAATTATTGTGGATCCTGGTAGAAAGTACAATCTGTCTGGAAACGAGCTCGGGGTCGATCATTTTTTTTCTGCAGTTATAATGTGTTCATTTTCTGATGAATTGACTGTGAGCACTCACTCCCTCACACTTGCAAACTTCCAAGGACACTCGCGTCATCCTCTATTAAACACACAGATACTGACACGCACACATCAAGCTTATTCCAGTGCAGTCTTGGACTCTGGACTCTATCATAAATCCTCAGCTGATGCCTTATAATGTCTAGTGTTGTGCGGTGGAATCTGACTCGCATGTCTGGGGCAGTAAAGGTGTAGATTATGTTGTTAGCGGACAGGAAATGAGTGCAGCAGGAAGAAAAGGTCCTTGTTGATGTGGTCTGAGTGTTGTGTGAAATTTCTCAAAGGCGAGGCCACAGCGAGGAGTAGACGGAAATGGGACGATAATTGAATTGCACAGGCTAAGAATTGGTTTTATGAGTGGATGAGTGTGTCTGCAAGTGTTAATTCTTGTGCTCATGTGCTCGTTTTCCTTTCATCCGCACACATACACCCTTGTGTACAATAAAAACCACTACCATTCTGTTTAGTGTTGTAATTAATGGTGCTAAAAAGGCAGTAGTCTCTCCAGTCATTTTGGCGAGGTGGCGTGAAATCTCGGCTAATCCTCTTTGGAGCTGCTGTGGTCATAACACGTTGTCACTATTGTTTACTTGACTTCCAGCACGTCCCCGCTGCAAACAGCAGAGCAATTTTCCATTAGAAAACAGCATTTTTCAGCTGCCTCCAGACCCCACATGCTTATTTTAGCCTTGATCTTGGGGTCGAAGTCTCTCAAGAGCCTTTTTTACGTGCTGTGGAATCTGGCTTTTTCCACTCGAGTGGACCAATATTATACACAAGGTTTCAAGTGCTGGAAAAGTCTGAAATATCTGAAATTTAGTCACAAATTCAAGTCTTTAAATGGTCTAGAATACAGTTAGAATTTCACTTATTTTGGCTTATTTGACCTCTTCTCGGGACTGTTTGGCCTTATACAGACTTCATTTGACATTATCCTCACGCTCCTGTTAGTTTTGTTGCACCTGTTAGGGCAGGACAATTAAACATTTGTACTTTAATTGTCTCTTACATTGATTCTGTCACTTCAAGTAATTCCCAGCACATCTCCCAACATCAGCCTGAGCAGAGGTCTAATCACCCTGAAGTTAAAAAGACCTGTGTGGGTATGCAGGTATTTACAGTTGGCATCATCAGCCCAAATAAATCATAAACATGAAGATAACTATAATAATCCCAACTTTTACTGATTATACTTTTTTGGACTAATAACCCCTTTCCAAGCCCAGCATTTTACCATGCAGAGCTGACAACAATAAACACTGTGACGTTATGGTCATTGCTTTATAACCCAACACCCATTCATCCATGTGAAATAGTAGAAATTAATACACACAGACAATCAAGAGGCTAAATGGCACACGGTTCATTAAAACAAACATTAAATGTACTCAAAGCTAACTTGTTGGTATATTAATCTAGTAATGTAAAAAGAAAGAATTTAGTTTGTTGTCATTACTGCCTGAACTGTTTCTTACACCATGATGACCAAATGAACAGATGGGGGAAAAGGGCTGATCCTATTGTCCCAGTCTGGATTTTAGCACCAGTACTGCCCCTGCCCTTTTGGGGCCCTGGCTATAATTTATTAATTGTCCCCCTTCCACCGCTCTCTCACCAACATTTTATACTTCAGCAATCACCCTTTAAAGCTGGGACCTACCAAAGACATTGCCTTATAAAGAGAGAAAGGGACAAAGATGCAGCACCAGCTGTATTAGGTTTCACCACCACTTTAGGACAACATTGTACTGTTCAGCAGTAATCTAGCTTATTGTAGTGGGTATATGATGATTCCCTCCCAGCTTTATACACACCCGTCCTGGAGCGACACCCCATAAGCACCACCACACTCACTAATGCATGCAGTACATGCATCCACATATAACTGAGAGCGCTCTGAAAGAGCTGTGTTATCAACAATTTATTATAAGCAACACAAGACTTTAACAGCCAATGACATTTACAGCTGGGAGATTTAAACGCTTTACGCTGATTTCCTACAGTTTTTAGTGTTAATCATACCTGGTGATTTCACATGGCTGGAGGAGACAGTCAGTCACTGCTCTGACAGCCAATGGTGCGCTTCACATGGGGGTTCATCACAATGATAGATCTCTGGGCTTCTTACTCGTGGTCTGGATGAGAGTGAGGAAAAAATACAAAGAGGAAAGGAGAGGAATTAAAACAGTATGTTCACTTATCTTCTGAACCATTGTTAAATTTAGATTATGTATCAGGTTAAATGCAGGGGAGAGCATCCAAAAACTGCTGCAAGACAAATAAGCTTCAGAGACAGAACTCCTTAATAAATAAAGGCTGAAAAGACATTTATCAACATCATCTAATTACACATTCTGAGTTCACTGCGTGTTCGCCCACGAGCCCTGGAAAAAGGATGAAACACTTACAGACGGCCCAGCTCCTGTTCCACCTGGTCCAGTTTCTGCTGTTTGCTGGCAGTGTCCTTGAGGTGGTGTAAGAAGGGGAGGGGTGGGGTCGCTACAGAGCAGGAGCATAATGTTTGTAGGGGGAGTGGGGGGGAGGGGGAGGGGGGGGGTAAGAAAGGGGTAGGTGGGGTAACTAGCCTGGTAGTCTACAAAGCTTTCCAAATATGTTTGTACTCATCTGAGGTGTGCTTCGCCTCCTTGCTTCATTTTATTTATTCTTTATTTATTCAGTTTATTTCTCAGGTGCATATTAATGAACATTACTGTAAATATGCCAGAATTAGCCAGAAGGCTAGTTTTCATCCGTAGTCCTGGCCAGGTGTGAAGTCTTGTGCTGCTTTCAGAAGTTCCTGTGAATTTTTATTGGATTGACTGTACAGATTGTGGATCTTCTCCATAAATGCTTTGAAGTGCTTTGCATGTTGGCTGATATTTACCTTTATCTTTCTGTGCCTCCACTCTAACCAAGGATGGCTGTTTTTAAATTCCCTCGCCTGACTCTCAGTCCACTAACCTGACACACCAGATGGTTGTTACACAGAACCATCTGAGAAGTCGTCTTTGGAAACTGTTTGGAAAAGAACCGAAAGAGGTCAAAACTCCAGCAACACTTGTAGTATATAGAACAACTATAGCTTGCTTGTTATAACTAGTTGTTCTATATACTACAAGTGTTGCTGGAGTTTTGACCTCTTTAGTTTTTTTTCCCCTTCTCCGTGCACCCTGGAAGTAGGTGAAGTTGTGCCAGAAACTCTCTACTCTACTACTACTCTGCCTCTGCAGCACACTGTAAAAGGGCAGGACACTTTCAAAAAATACTTGGCTGAACCGTCTGTCTATCACCGTCTTACCTTGCGAGGCAGCTGGATTCACAAGATCACACCAGAATCCTCATAGGACACTGATTGGTCCGAACCACCGGTGGCGGCTGAGAAAATTATGAGCCATTTTAAAATATGAACACCTTCAGGAACAATATGGACTTGAGTACAGAGTGAGATTGTTGGTTTTGGTCCTTTCATGGGATTTATTGATTATAAGATTATAAGAGGAATATAAAATGTCAGCCTTATTATTGCTGTCGGCTCATTGCTCAAAAAAATACAGTATATTATTCTGTAGTGATTATTCATTTTAAAAGTTATCTAATTATTGATTATTTCCCTCAGGATAAAAAATATGTGAATCTATGATTTAACTAAAGCAGGACACCATCAGGGCTGTTTTAAAGTTTAGACTAATTACTAACTTCATACCTACCAACAAACACACTCACCTCTCTCACTCACACACAAACACACTCGTACCCTCCCTCACGCTTTAACATTAACCCTTCGGTGGCAGGATTAACAGATTTAACCCAGCCCTGCTAGCATTCTGAACAACAGCCATAATCTGCCACATTTATGATATTACATTTTCAGCTGTGAATCAGGTCAACTCATCTAATCCCTCTCTCTCTGCCATACACCGCTCTGCCCCGTGTAGCCTCATGCCACGCTACAACTGCGACCAATAAAGCCTGGTTTCCTCTTCAAAATCAAATGGAAACATGATTGAAAATACAGAATAAATTCCATACAGATTAGGGCTGCGGATTGTGGTGAAAGATTTCATAAACATAAATGCTTATAATCCACATGTTCCACAATCATACTGTACGTACATCATCTCTGGGTGGAGTGGACGGATATTTTATATATTTTACATATATTTTAGGAAGTGCCAGTGCAATTCACTAATTTTACACAGTCTTTCTGCCGATGCAGCTGACAGTAACATCACCTACTGAAACCTCACGGAAAAAAAGAAAGATTTAGGATAAGTTTACAAAAATGTTCTTGCATGATAATAAATCCCCTCTTCATTTTAAGGAAACCTTTTTTGGTCATGATGCTCCATGAAGTGCATGTGTATTAAAACTGTACGAGAATGTGCTTGAACTCTTTCTGTTTCGTTTTGTCAGGGCTTTTCCCTGACGTGGGAGGCGGCTATTTTCTGCCGAGGCTCCGGGGAAAGTTGGGACTGTTTCTGGCCTTGACAGGCTTCCGTCTCAAAGGACGCGACGTGCAGAGAGCTGGAGTTGCTACTCACTTTGTAGAGTCTAAGAAGGTACGGTACCTTAAGGTGATAGATAAAATTGCACTGCACGCTGGGCAAGCCGCACAAACAGGATTTTTACCGATTTATTAGTTTTAATTATATTATCTAAACCACTTTTCATCCCATGCAAGGTGATAGTGATGCTGCAAGGACGAGTGCAGGACAGGAGCGTGGTGGGGAGGGGGTGTTAAAGCTCCACTGGAAAGCTGGATGCTGAGTCACTGGGTGTTGTTCATAGATGCCAACATACACTGTCTATTCCAGAGGCAGGTTGTTTGTCTTTCTGTTGGCGTGAGGTCAGCGCAACAGTGGGCGGCAAAGAGTGTTTAGACTGTAACCTTTATTTTCAGGACAGATGACCAGTTGAGTGGATTTAGGCATTTTTACAATTTTTTTCAACAGAGTCTGACCAAAGACAAGGCTGGAAAAATGTCTTAATGGAAATTAAGGAAAAGTCAGATTATTTTCAAATCACTGAGCACTCAATCTACCTGTTGGCTAAATAAAAATAAAGTGAGATTAATGTTTATAATGAAATAATCTCTGCTTTGGTCATAAGTTAGAATTGTTATCTGTCTGTTTGTTAAAGATAAAATGAAATGTTTTTTATATGTTTGTAGGAATAACCCAACATCAGGGACTTAAGGCTGGTTACAGCAGTGCATTCACATGTTATTTTCTCACTGAATCAAGCCTATAAGACCAATTAAAAGTTTTGGAGTCAGTTCTGCTGTCCTGATTTCCCTCTAACTGGTTAAAATCTGCACAAAAATTCACAAAAAAAGAACTTTGCTGGTAAAATTCTCAGTTCAGTAACCTCCTCTTCAAATATTTATTTCCTAGAGAGAACTAAAAGGGAAATATTCAGTCTTTTTATAATGATAAAACTGAATCTAGGCTGGAGTCTTGTAGAATCAATAGTCGACCACAGAAAATCAAAACCTAGAAGCATTTTTCAGCTTGTGTTAATCTCCAGCCTTCTCCTTCAATAGATCCCAGACCTGGAGAAGGAGCTGGTGGATTTGAAGTCTCCCTCCGCTGAGGACGTCTCCAGAGTTTTAGACTCCTTCCAGAACAAGGTTAGAAACAGAGGCTGCCGTTAAACATGACTTAACATGCTGCGAGTTGCTATTCAGAGATCTGTTTTTCTGTGAATGCCTGAGAGTCATTGTGTTTTCTGTCCACAGAGCAGTCTGGATTCTGAGAAGACTTTTGTCTTGGACAAGCACATATCTGATATTGACAAGTAGGTTGAATCTCTGCACTCTCCTACCATAAACATCCATCTGATTGGAAAGCTAGTTACATAAAGGTACCCCGTGAAGTTTCTGACCTCTAGTAGCACTATGGAGCAGTTTTTTTTATGAGTGGGTCCCCTGTTTTGCACACATACACGCATATGTGCCCACTGTTCCAGTGATCTACAGGAGGTAGTAATGCACCAACAAACTCAGCCAGCAAAGCAAAGGCATGGAGGAAGAAGACTGTTTTATGAGGCAGGAAATGCATTCAACACTTTTATTAGACCTCAAGGATACACACAGTGCACTTTGCATTCAATGTAAACATAACTTTTGTTTGTTTTACAAGAAATCTCCACAGGGCACCTTATAAACTGGACCTAACTAAAAAAGTCCAGCGTCACAGCAGACAGTGAAAGTAGTGAAAGTTAGATTTTTGAATAAGCTCCACCTTCTGATTTCAGTTTGAATTAAAGTGAATGGAGGTAACCTGCTGAAAACTTGAACCCATATCATCCTTTCCCTCCCTTCAGGCTGTTTAGCTCCAGCAGTGTGGAGGGCATCATCCAGAACCTGAAGGCAGATGGCTCCGAGTTCGCTAAGAAACAAGCTGAGGTATGATCTTAACCTGCGGCTTAGTCGGAAACAGATGACAAAATGTATTTATTCTCCAAATAGAGTAAATGTGGAGAAATCAAGTCAACCGTCCTGAACATAGACACTTTTATTGTCCTCATAGAGTTGTTTGTCCTTTTACATTCCAGAGTATCTGCAGGTCTTGAAAATACATTGAGCAGTTTTATTATTTTTTAAATTCAGTTTCCTTAAAAAAAGCTTTAGAAGGTATTAAAAAGTCTTCAGTTTCATTTACAAAAATCTGAAATATTTTATCTTGCCTGTCGTCAACAGTAACATTAGTTATAAAACATTTTGACTGTTGTTGGGCTGTCAGCAGATGTCTCTAAACTACAAGTGTGGTTGTTTCGACAGTGGATTGTGCTGCAGGAAGCTGTTAAATCTGTTCTTTGTGGAGTTTTGAGTCAGCATCATCATACCTGCAGCGAACACTGTCACTGCTGATAGCTGCAGTAGCTAGAAAGCTCATCCACTTATAATGGGCGAGTTTTTTCATCAGTTAAGCTATTATCTGCCGCTTATCCAGGTCCAGGCATTAACTTAATTAATTATATCATTAGGAATTATTGGTATATACTGATGGGAAGTACTGAAAAAAGGGATTTGATATTGTCAGGTCATATTGTCCCTTCTGGTTTTCCATCATACTTTCACACTTTGACCAGTATGATGGTGAAACAAGTATTAATTTGCTACCTGTGTGGTAATAAAAAGGTCTTAAAATGTCTTAAATGTAACTTTATGAACCCTGACATTCCCTGTTTGCAGTCTGATGAATCCCACTGACAGGGTTAGAGTAGAACCAGTGTATTATTTGGCTTTAACAGTATATGTTAGTAATTATGTACCTCAGTTTAAGAACTTAATGGTCTTGTGCTTTGTTGGCTGGACCAAAATCTCTCCTGTGAGATTTGAGAGCTCATCAGACCACAGTGGCTTCATTCCACAGATTACTTCAGTGAAACTACATTTAAGTCTCTTCGACATATTTCATAATTCTCATAATTGTATTTTCACTTAATGTCCACCTGGATGGTCCAATGAGATCAGACCGAGAAAAGACGGCGTACAACCTTATGAAACACGCTCCTCCCTCACGTACGCCACCCCTCTCCCCATCGTTTCATTCTTCATTGTTCATCTCCTGATCACTTAAAGTCCACTCAAGGATTAATAATACAGTACCACTTGTCAGTTCTTAAAGTAAGCCTCCATTGATTGATAAACACCTGACTGTTACTGCAGTTTTGATGTTTAACATGTGAAATATACAGTAGTCCACATTTAAGAACTGTTTTAACCAATAATACTCGACTGCTTTCATTCTGCTCAGTTCAAAAAACCATAAAAATCTGAATTACAGCCAGCGAGGGTCGGCTCAGGGATCAAATATTTATAATAAACCCACTTCCTCAGTTACTACTACACCCCTGACTCACTATCCTGCACATTAAAAATGTATAACAACCTTTTTTCCTGTTGACACATTGCACTGCTTGTGTTTTTCTGTTGGATATTTGGCAACAAAATGTATCTACAAGCAAACATTATCAGCAGAAAAAGCTGAAGAACAAGCTGAGCATTCAAAACCATCTCTCTGTTTGAAGTGTGAGTCAATTAAACAGTAAAAGTTCCTCGTATCTCCTCTTGCAGACACTGTCTAAGATGTCTCCCACATCCCTGAAAATCACCTACAGGCAGCTGCAGGCAGGCGCCTCTCTGAGCCTGTCGGACGTGTTGGTGATGGAGTATCGACTGAGTCAGGCCTGCATGGTAAAAACCTAACAAATGATCAACATGCATCAGGGTCTGTGTGCATGTTGGTATGTGAAGTTTCCTTTTATACAAAAAATGAAAAAGAGAGTTATTTGATTTTCAATGAAAAACCACAGAATGAAAAACAAAAAAGTAAGTAATTTTCCATTTTCTCATTTGTACATCAAATAAGAAAACTGCAGGAAAATAAAACACGAAAACAGTCGTTATTTAATTAGAACAATCTGTTCAGAGCCAGGTGACAACACCACCACATAAGTTAACATGGTAGCTAACGGCTTGTGTAATAATGTCTTCATAACAATATTCTGACGTGATTATTTCTGAGAACTATACATTGGTCCACGTTGAGTGTGGTAACGTCGATACTGTGTATGCGTGTCGCCACAAATGGAAGAAGAAGACAGTTTTTCTGGTTTGCCGGAGCAGCGAAAAAAACAACTGTATTTTTCAAAAGGTATTATAGTTTCATTATTTAATTCACAAACAAACATTTAAGTTTATGTCCACCTTTTTTTTAAAAAAGGCCACTTTCTATTTTCAGTTTTTGTTTCTTTTTATAAAAGGAAAGGGGGGATATCAGGATTTTTGTGATTTTCTGTTATTTTAACTGTTGATGTCAGATGTTAAACATGGGCAAAGGTCCAAAACGTGAGGTGAACGTATGTAAAAATGTTCCCTGCAAGTCAAAAACCAGGGCTTCAGTCTGCTCTGAACACTGTTTGCAAAGTTACTTCTACTTCCCCATCAAACACATCATCAAACTGACATCAAATTGTTGGCGCACGCCCACAAACAGCCGTCCGTTCCGTAGCCCTTGTTGCTATGGTTGTTGCTAAGGTTGTTCTATGTGTTGTTCGCATTGTTCACTGTTATATTTCAGATCAGAAGTCAGCTCGAACAGATGTATTTGAGAAGTTTATATTTTGAGTAAAGAACAAGAAAAAGAAGTGAAATCCTACTACTATTGTTTGTTTATAACCAATAACCAATCAGAACAGAGTGGGCTCATTGAGAGGGGGGCCTTAAAGAGACAGGAGCTAAAACAGCCTGTTTCAGACAGAGGCTGAACTGAGGGGCTCCATAAAGGGCCAGTATAAGATAAATATGGAGTTTTTTTAAAACTATAAATCATGCAGAGATATTCCAGTAGAGCCCCAGAATATAAATATAAACCTGTAACTGTACATGATGCGTCCTCTTTCAAATACCAAAAAGTACACAGACCCAATATCTTTACTTTGTTAGTTTTCATTCATAATTGGAGGTTTAGTAAATGATTCTTCAAGTTGAGGATCCCGTTGCATTCTTTAACATATTAACTTGCATTCCTCAATAAAGTTGTAACGTCAATATTATTTATCTTAATTAGCCACAACTGTGTTAGTTTAGCTGTGACTTGTTAAAGTTAACTAAATTATATTGTTGATCAGTAGGATTTCATCTCATCAGATTGTTCCTTGTTGTTTCGCAGAGAGGCTGTGACTTCTACGAGGGAGTTAGAGCCGGTAAGTCACTGCAGTACGTGGGCAACAAGACTGGAAATGATCTCAAAGATGTAGCATAATTTATATTGATTGCACAGAGAGCTGTAATGAATTGAATTACAGTGAAAAAGAAAGAAATATTGATTGTTGAATTGTTAGTAAAGGTTCAATAAATTATATTTTTATCCCTCCTAGTACAAAATGACCATAATATACATTGTATACATATCTGCAGGGATTACTGATCACTTCCAATGAGTCAGCTTGTAGTCCAACTAGCATCTACATCACTAGATGATCAGTTGCCAGTAAAGGTTAACAAGGGTCAGATTAGTTATTGCCCCTTTAGAGCTGAAGCTTGACACCACCTCGTATTACCTGCCTATCACATCACCTGATTCCCCTTTTTATGTTTTTAAATTTCTGTGTGTTGTCAGTGCTGGTTGACAAGGACCAGAGCCCCAAGTGGAACCCGTCAACACTGGAGGAGGTGTCTGACCAGAGTGTGGAGCAGTGCTTCTCCTCGCTGGGAGAGAAGGACCTGACTTTCTGATGTCCTGTCAGCCAGCAGCTGCTTCCCACCTTCAAACACACACCGCTGAGCCTTTCTCTAAACAGCTGCTTCCTGTCCCCACATCTCCGTTATAGTCAGTCGCTTGAGAGGACTGTACTGCTGAGGATGAAGGAGTCTGCTATAATACATCAAGTACATACATAGGTCATATACAGAAATGGGTTGGTTCTATAGACGAATCAGGGTTGTAGGTGGAAGTAGAAGCCGCCGTCACTGCAGTGGTACCTCACTTGAAAATGTTCATTTAACACTATGTAAAGGATTTTATTTTTTGGGTGTTTAATGCTAATCTCATAAGGAAATCTCATAAAAGCGGTTATGTGTTGAAAATATTGTCATCATATGTCATTAAAATAAAAGTTATAATCTAAAAAACTTTTCAACAACATTTAGTCCCGTTTTAACAGACGGAGAGACGTTTTTTCTGTTCTGTGCCTTTATCAGCTGCTCCAACAGTGAAATTTAAGTTTGGGGGGAAAAAGCAGGAAGTAAATCACATTCTGAGCTGCATGTCGAGTACTAAAGACCGAGCAATCTGTCCACAGTCCACTTTTACTGTGTTTCCGAGTTTTATTGAACAGTGCGTTTCTTCTAATTACAATCCAATAAATCGTGGAGTTTTTTTATTTTTATTTATTTATTTATTTTTTTTTTTTTTTTTCAATCATACACTTGCAAGCAATTCCTGCTGGGTTTAATGAGCTACTCCACACAGCATCTTAACATCCACACTCGGACAGAACCAATATCATACTGGTGTTTTTACTAGACTTAGACTACCTTCATCTGTCCACCTCGATTAAACATCTCTGCTTTCACTGACGGTGGAAACTAGAGCTGCAACTAACGATTATTTTCATGATCAATATACACCTGATGATATTCAATTCACTGTCACATATGAGAAGCTGGAACCAGAAAGGGTCGGGCATGTTTGCTTGAAAATGATTATTTGATTATCAAAATAGTTGTTGATTAATTTTCTGTCGATTGATTAATCGTTGCAGACACACATCTATACTTTTAAACACTGTTTAAGTTTTTTCTGGCGACATTTGACTGTAAAATCCAGAATTGTTCCTCTGCAGCTGAGGACAGGACGGTCTGATTAATGTTCGCAGCCACAAGTCCAAAATAGTAGCAGAAGAGGTAGCGAACAGATAAAACACGTTTAGTGTAAACTTGTCCTGCAGTGCAAGAGGAGCCTTTTCCACACGCGCCGCTTTTATCTGAAGAGTCGTACTGTAACTCTGCTCCGCTGTAAACTCGAGGCGTCAGTCGAAACGGAGGCTTCGCATTAACATGAGGACGTGAGAGGAGAAAAATGATCTCACCACTGAGTGCTTTATTACATTTCCTGTGGGTTTGTTGATGTGACACGGATCGATATCATCTGTATTTCTGCAGTGTTGTTCTAATATAGATAAAATAGCTCTCATCTTTTCCAGAATTTTTCTTTTTAGTGGTATTTGTAGTTTTTTTTTCAAATTGTCTCTGACATATCCAAGCAACACTCCCAAGACAAATAGATTTAGAAGTACATCAGTATTTTATATTCCCTCTGCATTTTTATGATCTTTACACTGCATCTTATAAATTAAATATGATGTAAGCGGTTTGAAATGTGTGCGATATATTGTGTTTTTACATTTAACTTGTTTTAATAGACACCTTTTCACCGCTTTGTCAGCAGGGAACCTCGTGAATTAAATCTCCTGCACACACATCAGTTCTCGACTGCTGCATTATTTATGAGTCAGTGCTGGAACAGATGGCAATAAAGACGGTTGGTAATGTAAAATAAAATGTTGTGTGTTCTTGTTGAGTGAAGAAGCCGCTCGTACGTCTTGTGTTTGATGTGAAAGAGCTGCAGTTGTGGACGGCAGGATTTCTTTATGACCTGTTTGTAAAAGGATGACAGGTTGTCATAAAGTGCCTGAACTGCTGCTCAGATATCAAGTTTAGAAAGCAGAAACGTTTATTTTAATTGCACGTCAGGTTATAAACTGGTCTGTACAGTATTGGCAGGGAGCCAAAAAGGTCAAACAGGTCGTTACTGTTGGTTACCAAAGCCACTGTATCACTCCGAAACAAAAAAAATCAGTTTTTTAGAATTATTTTTGAATCCTAATCTATCCGCAGTATGGGATGCCTTTTATCTAAAGTATGTTTTAATCTTCCCCGCCCGCTTCACATTCACACACATATCTAAAGTAGGCTTTAGGCTTTCTGTGTGTCATATTCATCAAACAACACGTACGCCGCCGCATGCAGTCCGACTCCTTCAGTCTTTTCGCAGCGGCTCATTGAGCAGACAAGATGACCTCCACAAACTGTAGACAATAAACTTCCATAAACACTGAGAGCACAGTCTGAGTATTTCACTCTGCGTCAAAGATAAACCCTCATGGTTTATGGCAACCATTTGCTCTTCAAACAAACGCTGGCTGGCAGTCAATTTTAAATCCTTTTGTTTGTCCTTTCGTGTAGCTGAACTTTTAACCTGCTGTGCGTTCACTCTCACACAGGATGCAGCATATCCGTGTGTCTTGTTTGACCGACTTTTAAAATAAACATTACTGAGTATCTGTCTTCGACCTAACAATGCCAGAACCCCACACGTTGTTTTTATGTCGTCATTTATACAGTAATGATGAAATGTTTTAATGATAGAAGGCGTAAATCTGATTTATTGGCATCATCAGTTTTTACACACACTAAGTACACTCGGCAGGTTAGGCTACATGAATAATGTACTATTGGACAATGCAAAAAGTCACTCATTTTACATTATTTTATGGTGATATATTCACAGACTTGTATCATGTTACAGAGCTGCTTCCTGGAGGTTATTTTTCACTCATTTGGCAGCAGAGAAATCATGGAAATATTCAATTCAGCTGATCTTTTTCTGCTGCCCCGCTCTGGCCGATGGCTCACTTTGTTGTAGGGCTGCTACTAACGATTATTTTCATTATCGATTAATCTGCCGATTATCGTCTCGATTAATCGTTTTGTCTATAAAATGTTACAATTTCCCAGAGTCAAAGGTGACGTCCTGAGATGTCTGTTTTTGTCTGACCAACAGTTCAAAACCCAAAGATGTTCAGTTTACTATCGCAAAGAAAAGTATTAATTTACTGTTGAAAACGGCAAATGTTGCATTTTTACTCGACTAATCGACTAATTGTTGCAGCTACTACTGCAGAACCATGTGACCACCTGTCATAGGGAGTGCATTATTAGATCAGCTGACTTGGTTTCAGGCAAGTGGCTTTGCAGCTTTGAATCATGGGCTAAAGCCTGATTTTAAACAATTTTCAATAAAGGAATAGCTGCACATTTTTCTAAAAATTAAACAGACGTCCTTTGCAGGAAAAGAAAGATTCAATTCTCACTATTCTTCTGGCTGCCAAAGGACTCTTAAGCAACATGTTTAAACCTTAAAGATCCCCTACAGCCATGTTTTAGATGTTTTAAGCAATAATACTCTTATTTGAATAATAATTTGTGTCTGACCTGGTTTTTCCCTACAAAAAAGTTAAATTACCTAATTATAAATCCTTAAAATGACACCTCCTCCTTCTCCCTTTCAGCAGATGAATGTGAAAACAAACTCTGCACATACATCATTCTGCACAGAGAAGCTCAAACATCCAACTGAAGGAAGAAGAAGAAAAACACTTTTGACTGGAGGGGGACTTTAACACAGCAGCACTACAACCGCCCAGACTCAGCAAAGGGAATCTTTTCTTATTGTGATGAATAAATCCTACAAAAAAAAAAGAGGTGTGTGGGATGAGTCTGGCAAATACAGCAGCATCTCCCATCTCTGTCCAAACACCTCCTGCTATAAAATAATCTAAAATGGGTGACCTTTAAAAGCTACAAATCACAGTTTCCAAAAGGAAGCATTGGCAGCCTTTCAGTCAGTGTTAAAAGCGTCAACTGGAAGACGAAGATGTCTGAATGAAGACAGGCGTTCACACAGGATCCGATTTTTAACTTTCTGTGCTGCAGATGCAGTCGCCTCATGGCTGTCTAAGGAAGGAAAAACCAATTCACTGCTTTTCTCTTAGACAACCACAAGACCTGATCATTGTTAAAAAAAGAAAGAAAACAAAGGTCTCTTGTGAATTTGTAAACACAGATGATACCACAGTTTGTGTACTTAAAGGATTGGTTCACAATTTTTCAAACAATCGTCAGGTGAACATAACATACAATATATGAACATTGAAATTCATTATGTTCATACTGGTTATTGTAGTATTCATGTCCATGTATTTAAAAGTTCATCTGAAGATAATATGAGGCTTCAGCAGCCTGGATTAGTCAAAAAAAGCAGATATCTTCCACAGTTACAATCTTTTTAGTAAGAAATTCCCTCTTTATGTCTCAACAGAGTGTTTTTCAGCTGCAGTGGAACAAAAAGAGGACATTTAGCACTAAAAAGACTTGAAATTTAAAAGATATTGCCTTGAATTGACTCATTTGGACGACTGAAGCCTCATATTACTTCAAATAAACTTTTAAACACACTTTTGCACAGAAGGAGGACTGTAGATTTTGGCCCCCATCACTTACACTGAAAGTGCATTATGAGGGAATCTCTTAATGGTCAATATGAAGAAGAGGAATGATTACAGCAAGAAACACGTGTCAATGTTCATTTGGGCACCTGACTGTTGTTTTAGGACAGACTTGAAAAATTGTGAACGTGTCCTTTAAACTTTTCTCGGTGGTGACATCACACTGGAAATGCAACATTTTGCACAGTAAAGCCTGACATCAGCGTTATGGCAGCATCTTTTGATTTATCGCCTTGGAAATAGATTGCCATCACCCGGTTTGGAGTCTATATTCTAAATTACTGTTTAAAAAATGTAAAACAAAATGACATATGATCCTCCAGCATGTGAACCGTAAAGAAAAGAAATGCTCTCACTTCTCCGTTCTACTGAAACCAGCCTTTTGGTTGTCAAATCCCAACACTTTGAGATGAGCTTATCGTTTTATCTGCAACAAAACAAATGGCATCCGAGTAAAGATTAGGAATACGTGGTGTGGAGAATAGTGTCATCTCTAATCTTTAATGTGTTCATAGCATGTTTTCGGATTATTCTGTCTGCACAGATTAGTGCAGAAATTACGTTTTTCATGGCAACGTCGTGTTTCTCTTGAGAAAACTCTGTTTGCTTGTAAACTGAGACTCTGAAATGCCTTTAACGGGGACTTTTTGATTGGTGCTCTTCACTAAAATGGGCACAGCGCTGAAACAGCATCTGTACTGCTTCAACTCCCCAGTACAAATATTATAAATAATATATATTATGTTATTTTTACTGGCCACTTTTATGTCACTGTTATTAAAGAAGACCTGGGGAGAAGGCAAGTGGTGAGAATACCCTGCCACTGTTTGTTTTTTTATGGCTTATCATTACCTTGGGTTGAAGTTTTCTGGCGGTTCCCACTTTCATGATTGATCTTTACAGTTATTTTGTAATTATTACAACACTATTCACAGCTGTAATCACTGCAGATAGCTGTGTGGCAGTTTAAGTGTCTTCACGCTCAGCGTGCAAATGCGACTTGAATTTTGGGCAGATCCCAATGACATCAGTTACAGTACTTGTGCACAAATCTGACAAAATTTTACTTCTGAGGCCTCGGCTTGTAGCTAAACTATCCGTCTGTCTAATGAAGAAAGGACAGACCTTTATAATGTCCACTCTAATAGAAATCAGACAGTATAAAACAAACTATACTGGGCTCATAGTAACATTCATTAAGGACTTGAGCGGCTGTGAATCCAAATATATCTACTCTGTCCCCTGGGATGTATTGTGGCCCACTGTTATAGAGCAGCACCACACTATTTTAAGAAGTCATATATATATATATGACTGGATTATATAACTATATTTAATATAATGTATATAATAATGGTATAATGTATATAACTATACATTATACTGGATTGAAATGTCATATCTTTTGAGGTTTGCATATTAGTGCTTTTGTCCTCTGTATGGCAGATGGCAGTATTTCTCTTTTAAGTGTACTACAATGACACAATGTTGACAAAAAACTAGGCCTACAACATTTTAGCCAAAACCACGTGGGGTTTTTTGTTTTGTTTTTGTTTTTTTTTTAAACTCCAGTTCTGTTGATAAGCCAAATCCTTTCCGAAAAGTATGTCAATCCTTTCTCATGCCCTGGTTTCTTTGTGGCTGACAGACCCAGCAGGCCTAATGTCAAAGTTGTGTTTACAGAATATCCTGGAGAGTGCAAGAAAAATCATTTCCTGGACTCATTTTGAGGACCTTTGCCTTCTGGATGGATTTCTGTGGCGGAGGCTGCCTAATGGCGTCTCTGCCACAAGTTCTCCGGGGAGGCCATTAAGGGAGAGCTTCAGCCCGCACCGCTTTTTGTCAGACCAGGAGAAGCTGAACAGCTGGGTGTGCTTCTGATCTGGCGATACCAGTGAGAGATTTCAAGTGAGAGCCTTTTCCAAATGATGGGATCTATTAATAACTTCCACAGTAAGAAGAGAGACTCTTGGCCCCGGGGCAGCATCAATGGATGGGATAGACTTTCACTGGCGAGGAGGAACATTATGATTCCAGGCAATATCTGACAGGATTTCTTGCTTTGCATTATGAGTCCAGCCACACAGAGCCAACACCTACTGGGAAAGAGGGGACAAATAAGGTCTGAGAAAGTTGATATCCAACTGAAGGTGCTCTGCTTCAGCGAGACTCGAGCTTTGATACAGATAATCACAGAAACGTGAACGGGATCAGAGTGCTTTGGTCGCTTTGGAGGAGGGTTTTTAGGCTCAATCCAAGTATAATCCAATCCAAAAGTAGGTCAAAACTGATTTACCGACGGCTCATTCACACTCCTGCTCACAGCAAGTAGATTTTGTTTAGTTTGAGACTAAATGGCCTTGTTTCATCACATGTAGAACCTCCAGTGTCAAAGTCGAGCTTGGCCTGATCTTTCCACCGCGACACACCGTCCCCATCTCACGGCACGTCACACTCAATGTAGGGGATGTCACCATAGCGGCGGTCTACCTCCACCCACTGCTGCACGGCCCGGGCCACGATCTCCTCGGAGAGCTTCTGGGCGTACTCCAGCAGCACTGGGTTGATCTGAGGTGAGCTCTCCGCCGAGTCCATCTCTGAGTGCACCAAGTAGGCTTTCTCGCCTTTCGTCCCCTTGGTTTTGCCGTCCACCTTCTCCGTGGCGTTCGCATTTTGTGCCGCAGAGTCGCTCTTCTTGGATTTGACGCACCCCATACTCTGGAGGATGTAGCATTGATTTACTTTAGGGTGGGCGGTGGGAGATGTGCGGTGGCAGTAAAGTGCAAAGAGTCTTTGGTGTAAAGTTATAACTCACACATCCACGTTTTCATTTTGATTCTGGAAGTAAGTCCCAGAAGCAACTTGGTGCTTACCCTCGACTTCTTTCTGCTGCAGACGCCTTCGTGCTCCTGTCATCCACTCAGTCGCTCATCCATGTCTGAGTGCCAACATGTGTGATGATCAGGGGGGGTTTACACAGTAGAGGGCGGCAATTTGGAGGGCGCTGGGGGGCGACCGGCTAGGAGGCCCATCCCTGTGTGGGTCTGGCGGCGCTGAAACGGTCAGTCCTGCTCCCTCGGTGACTTGAACTCATCCCTTCCTCAACTGCAGAGAGAAAGAGAGTGGGAGAGGGAGGATTTCAGTGACTTATTTTCCATCAGAGGCAGCCTAAAAATACCAGATGGCGGGGAACGAGGAAAGGATTGAGAACGATTTTCACAGTGGCTGTGGCCACTATGTGACCCGGGCTCCAGAGGCTGGCTGGCTGGGGGTCAAGGCCCCAGCGTGGCTCACCTCTGTGGAGTCATTTTTAAACACACTGTTCTACACATCCAGGGTGTTACTCACTCATCTGACCCCCCCCCCCCCCCTTCTCTACCTCAGAGTGTTTTATGACTCAATCCCTCTGCCTGTATTGTGTAGCATGACACGGGGACGTCTGTCTCTAGCTTGAGTGCACTGATGCTGTTTTGCTGTAAGCCTGTGTCTCCCATCTGTTCTACTAACCAAGCCTCGCAGCCTGATTCACACTGACAGCTCCTTGTCTAGGACTACAGGCCTTATTGGTGCACAGGAAACATGTGCTTCATTCAGAAAGCAAACACGCAGGCCATGAATGATTAATGCAGAGCTGGGAGTCTCCCTGTGTGTAAAACAACGTCTGGAGGTCCAACACATCAACACAGGAATCTCAACTCTGTCACAAAAATCCTCTGTCACATCTGACATTATGTTGATGAGCTTAAAATGAGCTTAAATGGTTGTAAACATGTCTTAATGTTAACATGCATCAAACTGTGAAAGCAGCCATTAGCTGTCAGACAGGCAGATTTGGATTAAATCTGATTTATTTGAGTAACACAGTGTGGAGATTTTGTGCTGTTCAATGAGCCTCAGTGGAAATATTTCTGCAAAGATTAAAATTAATTATGTGTGATCTAGAAGAGCTGTACATACTTTTAAAGAAGTGTGGCAAACGCGTCAGGTTTTTCTCCATTCCACCAAAAATTTAATAATAATCCGGCGAGAGAAGAAATAAAACCCAAGGTCGTTCAAGTAAATCCGGACATCATCTAGTGTCGCGCCGGTTTTCCTGCCCTCTCCTCGCCTCCTCAAACATCACACGCTTTTGACTGATTTTAGGCAATGTGTAAATAAACAAAATTATCTCCAAAGTTGCTTCCTCTGCTGCAGGTTTGGTTAATTACTGTAGGATGAGGCGCTCCGCACCAGACTCCAAAATATAATCTTTGAGGATGAAAAAAAAATCCCAGACTGATGCACCAGACGACAGACTGCTTCCCTGTTGCCTTCACGTCGGTCCACACTGAGTGCAGCTCCTCAGCAGAGGGAGTATTATTATTATCAGCGGTCTGGACTGACTTCAGTGAAACGACGCTCCACGGCAAACAGACGGAGCTGCAGCGTCCAGCAGCCGCTGCGCACTGCGCGCTCTGTGCGCACTGTGCGCAGTGACCGCGGCTCTGCAACCGACACTGGCTGGTCCAACACTGACATCTGCCGGCGGCTCTGCGAAGTACTGCTTCAAATATTATTGCCTCTTACCTTTTCATATGTTTACCTGATTGTTTCTATTTTTTGTTGTTTGTTTTGTTAAAAAAACATTTTTTCTCTCTTGATTTTCAGTATAATGACACCTGTTTTGTTTATTTGTAGCATCATTTCCACCATTGCTGATTGAATTCTATCCTTCATTTTGGATATATATTCTTTGTCTTGTTCTGTATATTTTCCTTGTGCTTACTAAAAAATAAATAAATAAACACATTATAATCTACAGTATGATGTCCATACTGATCTTCAGTGTTTTGAATGAAGGAATTCATTTATTTGATGATTTATTTGCAGTCATTACACTAAAGATCACTGATGATGAAAACACAATAATTATCTCCATTGCCGTCCTCTAGTATAACACTAAAACACCACAAGATAAAAGCAAAACAACAACAACAAGACAGCAAGTGAAGACAATACAATCAACATATGAGCAGCAGGCGGCAGGAAAGCTGCTGTATGTCAACGTGTTTTCTTGGTCATAAAAAGTTAAAATTGAATATTCTACCTGGTTGTAAGCATTTCTTTAAGGCCACTTTAAGTTCAGATTTGTGGGCACCATCAACCACTTAAGCTTTTAAAATGTGCAGGATCAAGATGTGTATGTTGATGGCCTGTTACTAGAATCCTTATCAGTTTATTTTGAGCCTTTTGTAGTTTGTTTCTGAGGTCGTGTGATGATCTGGTGTACCAGGAGATGGCAGCATAATCAAAATGACTTTGAACTGAAGCTCCAGCTAGTGTGTGAAAAGCTGTCCAGAAAGTTAACTATTCTGGCTAAGAACTTAACACGACTCTGATACGGCTGCAGGCTTCTGGAAAGCTGACCAATCAGAACAGAGTGGGCTCATCGGGAAGGGGGGCCTTAAAGAGACAGGAGCTAAAACTGCCTGTTAGAGACAGAGGCTGAACTGAGGGGCTGCATAAAGGGCCAGCAGAAGATATATAAGGCCAGGTGGCCAGATTGACCTCATACAGAGCTACGGGGCAGTTGATTAACTGATTGACAGAAAATTAATTGGCAACAATTTAGATAATCGATTAATGGTTTAAAGTAATTTTTTAAGGAAAAATGCAAAAAAATGCCAAAATTTCATTCATACCAGCTTTTTCAAATGTGAGTGTTCAGTAGTTTTTCTAGTTTTCTATAATAGTAAACTGAACATCTTTGGTTTTTTGTCTGCTGATCAGACAAAACAAGACATCTGAATAACTTAACTTGGGCTTCATCGACATGTTTTCTGACATTTTATACACTGAAAAATCAATCGATTATTAAAGAAAATAACTCACAGCAGGTCCCAGGTTTTCTGTGTGCAATTTAATAAACTTTACAACAAATGAGCTCAATATAAACTAAAACAATGAATGTCTTAAAACTAGATTTTAACAGAGTCCCTCTTCAAGACCAGGACTACAAGATGGAGGATGGATTGAAATTGTATGTCAGTGCTGCAAATTTCTAACATGTTCGATAAATCAAATTATGTAGACTCAAACGATATGAAGTAAACTCGGGCTTCTGGGGTCCCTGGACATGGGTCTGTAATGCCGTTAACTGTAATCCAGCTAGTTTGGTGATATATCGATTAAGTATGTTTTGTATCCTTATTTTTTATTTATCCTTAAGTGTTAGCGAACATTTCACTTACATCACTTACTTTCTGTTGTACACACACAGTAAACAGACCCCAGAACTAAACTAAATAACATTATCATTCGTTTAAACTCTCTTAATTAACAGACAATTAGACTTGTGCTATCTGGCGTTACAATAGCTGTATCTGATTGGTGGAATGTCAATCAATCAACAACCAATCAGAACAGTCCCGCCTTCTTATTAAGAGGCCCTTGACTTTGTGAATCTCATTGAAAAATCCAGAATCTATGAATATGCAAATAATTTTTATTTCTAAAGTTTAACTGCTGGACACAAGATGTCTCCTACTTCACTGTAAAGTCCATTCTCAGTGTTTGTGCACTGCAGGCTTCAAGTTTCCACATCAAACTTGTGTAAATTGAATACTGGACCACGATTGGCTCCAAACTAGTTGCTGCTCATAGGTACACGTCTTAAACTCAGATTTAAGGTGATCACAGAGAAACTTTCCTCTTTCAGCTGATGAAAGTGAAAACAAACTCTGCACATACATCATTCTGCACAGAGAAGCTCAAACATCCAACTGAAGGAACAAGAAGAAAAAAACACATTTTTGAGTGGAAGTGGACTTTAACTAAATGGCCACATCAGAACAGCATCTTGTTTTTGCCTGGAGGCCTAATAATCCAGCCACATGCCTGCAGGCTGACTGGAGACTCGTGTCTTTTCCTAAATGCTTTCTGCTGATTACTTGCCACACGGTGGCACTATCCTCTCATATACTCCAACCATGACAGGCTGTGTGCAGGTTTCACTACCAAGGATTTGGACAAATCCTGGACCAAGAATTTTATTTATCTTCACTGAATGTTTTAAATCCCTGCGCAGAAACCAACGTGTTAATACATTTGATTTCACATGAGCCAATAAACAGCTTCTCATAAGAAATAGAAAAGATTTGACTGGCAGTGGAAAAGATTATAACTCTTACTTTTCCTCGAAGATCTATTTTATTACCATATTCATGTACTGTACAACACTGTGATTCCTCAAAAGCACAAAGAGAATTCAAACAAGTCATTTCATGTTTGACAGAACAATCACGCCTGCAGTTAGAAGTAATCATTTAACAAAATATCTTATTTTATTATGTATTATTATGACAAAGCGTACTTCTAACTCAAACTGTATGATTGAAACTAAGCATATTATCTTGTTTTCCTTCAAAGATGCATTAGATATGTTGTTGTTTTTTGTGTGGGTTTTATAACTTGAGGCTAATCAGAACATTACATATTTCACAGATGGTCAGGTTTGTACCCCTGCGCTGGTTGCGCAATCACCGCAAGAAAAGTGAATTTATCCATCTGTGGACACGTTCAGCACATGCTCACAGTCTCAATCCCTGTATGGTTTGACAGTGAAAAAAAAGTTTTCAGGTCAGTCGGTTAAAATTCATTGTTGCCTGTCCAGCCAATCATAGTTTTTGACGACACAAAAGAGGCTAAAGTTGGAGTATAAAAAGGTGTGCGCTAATAAAGTATGATGCCTATCAGTGTGGGACATTAATCCAAACCCAGTTCAGTCGCGAATCAGGTCCAACACACACCACGGGATCTTTTTTTAAACCAGACTTCACACCTTAGAGACAATGCATCTGTCTCAGATTGTGCTGTATCTTAGCTTGCTGATTGCTTTGGGTCCAGTAGTTTTGAGTGACCAAGAGACGCACCAGCAGCCCTCCGCCACCAGCCCAGCAGACACGGAGCAGTGCTCAACCTGCGACGTCCGGCAGCAGATCAAAACTATGCGATTAAACGCGATAAAATCCCAAATTCTGAGCAAACTGCGAATGAAAGAAGCTCCTAATATCAGCCGAGATATAGTGAAGCAGCTCCTGCCCAAAGCGCCGCCGCTGCAGCAGCTTCTCGACCAGTACGACGTGCTGGGAGATGATAATAAGGATGTGGTTATGGAGGAAGATGACGAGCATGCCATCACGGAGACAATAATGATGGTGGCCACTGAACGTAAGTTTTTATTTCTCTTCATTTGTTGCATGATGAAAAGGACGCGCACCGGGAGCTCATCCGTCTCCAAAATAAGTTTTTACGCACGGAAGAGCGCACAGCGACGCAATCAAGAGGCAATAATGTTTTGAAAACATGAGGCTAGGTTTCAGCAGGTTTTGAAATGTGGATATACAAATTACCAGTATTTAAAAACAGTGTATCAGTGTATTTTGACACAGTGCGCGTGGTCATTACGCACAGAGTTTTTTAAATAAACTTTATTAGTTCCTCTTCCAGAGTTTAAATGTGTCAGGGATTTTTATTTGAGCCTGTTTATTTCTGTCTGTGAGATTTCAAGCACACTTTCTCTCCTTGTCTCCCTCCAGCCGAGTCCATCGTCCAAGTGGATGGGGAACCGAAGTGCTGCTTCTTCTCTTTTACTCAAAAGTTTCAAGCCAGTCGCGTACTACGGGCTCAGCTCTGGGTGTATCTGCGCCAGGCGGACGAGGCGACGACCGTGTTCCTGCAAATCTCCCGCCTGATGCCGGTCGCAGACGGGAGCAGGCACATACGGATCCGGTCTCTGAAGATCGACGTGAGTGCCGGGGTCAGCTCTTGGCAAAGTATAGACGTCAAACAAGTGCTGACTGTGTGGCTGCGGCAGCCGGAGACCAACTGGGGCATCGAAATTAACGCCTTCGATTCGAGGGGAAATGACTTGGCCGTGACCACCGCGGAGCCAGGAGAGGAGGGACTGGTGAGCTAAATCTTTATTTCACATTTGATAGAACCCTTGTGGTCAGCTTTTAAGCATAAGTGATAAACTAAAAGTTTAATTAAATCACAAGTGTACAGGTGGCTTTAATGCAGAGCTGTTTATTGCTGCTGCAGTTGAGTTGCTTCAGAATTTGGGACTCCAGCACTAATCAATGCGTATAATGGGACCATCCTCCTGGACAAATAATCTCTAAAAGTCCATATTCCATCTGGAGTTTTAAAAATTGCTTTTGGGGTGCTCTATTGTACCCTGCAGAGGTTTTAGTGTGCAGAGAGGCTTTGCACAGTCCGCAGGTGGTTAAACATTCATGCATTTCACTGCTGGAAGCAGGAATCAAGATTTAAAAGACCTTTGAAAGTTGTTAATCAACACAGACTCCATGTAGGCGCACACCTGCATTTGGACTAATGCCTAGTCCACAATAACCTCAAATCTTATTGCTTGATTACATAAAAGTTCACCTGCCCCACATTCCTTAAAGTATTCTGTGTGACTGTGCAAATCAGAGTAATTGCCTGCACACACACACTGCTACTATCAATGACAAACACACATCATACGGCTCAAATACTGGCACCGGGCTCTGAGGCAATTAGAATACCTAGACGGCTGTGGTTAACCAACCGTCAGATGATTTAATTTCTTTAAAACTCAAAGTTTCATAATATTATCGTGCCATGTTTCAAAACCAGCTGCCAAAGGTCGCGGGCGCCAGATTAAAAGATGTAAGCCGAATGCTGTCACCGGCCTCCTTTTGCAAAGCAGCTATTTTCAAAGTATTCACACACACTCTGTCATTCCAGCTACCATTCATGGAGGTGAAGATCTCAGAGGCCCCCAAGCGTGCCAGGAGAGACTCGGGCCTGGACTGTGACGAGAACTCGCCAGAGTCCAGATGCTGCCGCTATCCGCTCACAGTGGACTTTGAAGACTTTGGCTGGGACTGGATTATTGCCCCAAAGCGCTACAAGGCCAACTATTGCTCCGGGGAGTGTGAGTACATGCACTTGCAGAAGTACCCCCACACCCACCTGGTGAACAAGGCCAACCCCAGAGGGACCGCAGGCCCCTGCTGTACCCCCACCAAGATGTCGCCCATCAACATGCTCTACTTTAATCGCAAAGAGCAGATAATCTATGGCAAGATCCCTTCCATGGTGGTGGACCGTTGTGGATGCTCTTGAGTTGGGACTGAGACCCTGGCAAGAGGGAGGGGAGGACGGGTCTGGCCTCCAACTTCAGACTTTTTGACACAACCAATCCACCAGTTCCAGTGCTTTCCTGCAGAACACAGTGCAATAGAACCAGAGTAGAGGCCACAAACAGCCCGACCCTCCCACAGGGCAGCGCTTTCACAACCGGCATAGCTTCTTTTTCTTTCCTCCAGTGAAATCTTACTCATAGAGGCTTGAAGGATGCAGGAACACATACACAACACACACACACACACACACACACACATGCACACACACAGACACACACACTCACACACACACACATGCTGGACGTGAATGTAGACAGAAATTATCAAGTTAACCAAAAACTTTTTCCTCTTTGTGTCAGCGTTCTGTGCTCTGTCCATTTATTCAAACAAGCCGACAGATTATACTCAAACATGCGCCGTCCACTCCTCACTTTCACACTCCACTCCTAGACAACATACAAGCTATTACACTTTTTGCTAAGCTATACGTTTGTGATAATCATTTTTACGAGTTATGTTTTCAGAGTGAAACCAGGAATCCTCATGGACTTTTTGAAAGGGCTTGGAAAAACACAGCTGGAGACTTTTTAGAGTGATATTTCACACTGGTAGAACATGTTTTTAGTACACGTAGATCCGTAGGAGTTGATGAAAAGATGAAAACTGGCTGCACAGCAAAGCCTGAGTCACCCCTACGTTATAACTGCCATTTATAAAACCCAGACATTTAGAAAATAAGACTGTATTGGATCAAACTTGAAGTTGTAATTTAGATTTTTGGCTAACGATACAAAGATACTTGGGAATTTTTTTTTAAAAATGCAGGCGGTGACGTGGCGGTTGATCATATGGACCCAAAATGTTCCACCAGGGTGAAGTACCACTTTCGGTCTTGACAGGTCTTCATGCACTCTGCCATATACACACAAACATGCATCCACATACCCGAAGACGCCCTCGCTCAGTCATAATCTCCACAATCCAACAGAACAGCCTGACCTGCCCGATACACTTGAATTATTCTGATTGTAAATTCACATTACAGGACGGAAGGACTTGAACTGAAGGCACAATGAATGCAGCCTACAAATGAAAAATGTGTTTAAGACAGAGAACATGGATTGTTGAGATGTATGAATGTTGAGATCATGCTTATACTCTGTCTTATAAACAACACAGTTTGCACTATGGCACACCAATAGAGAGAATTGGTTGCTACAAAAGTTGTAAAAACTGATTTTGATATGTTTGCTAATTTGTATTGTATACATATGCCATTGTTTCCATTAGGAGTTGCTTTTCTAAACCACTTTTGGTAAATGTATAAAACCACAATCTAGCAAGATAAAAGATGTAATACGGCAACTCTATATACTTGTTTTAACAAATAAAGTTTCTAGCTTGTTTGTTGAGTTCTGTTTCTTTGAGTAGTTTGTTTTCTGAGGTCACTTTCACGCAGTTTGTCCTTTTAGCTGCACTTCACAAGAAGCTCATTTTCCTTTAATCTGAGCTTTAAGGATGAACTGTAGCATTTAAGGTACATTTAGTCACGTACATTCCTGGAATATGTGGAGGATGCAATATCTTCTTGCATTCAGTGTCTAAATCATGCACAATATTTCACAGCCAGAACATAATTTTACTGCAGTTTATCAAAAGAATAAGGCTGCATATGCCTTTGTTTGTAGAGATAGCTTCATGTCATTCTGTTGATTAAAAGATTACTTCCGAACTCGATGTTTCGGTATCACAACACACACAACCTGAACCTTAACACTGCAGCCCCATTTCACAATTCAGCAGCTGAGAATCTTTATGTCTTCAGCACATGGTGTAAACTGATAAGTTACACAGGCAACGTGTGAGAGTGTGTGTGAGCAGAAAAGTAACAACACTCACACACACACACACACACACTCTGTCTACCTGACTACACCTGCACAATCCCATCACCATAAGCCTGTTTTATCACAAGCGTAATTCAGCCCAATTTCCCTGACTTTGCTTTTTTCCAGTGAAGGGATGTTGAAAGTATTGCAGTCTAATGAGAGGATGTGAACTCTGGTGCGCTCTGACAGCATGACCTATTCGACTGACGGCCTCATTGAGGCCTGACTTCCGCCCAGTAGAGGGCGAATTGAGCACTGCCCCTGAGAGCCACTTCCTTTCCTGCTGAGAGCTGGAAAGCTGCCACGACGATCGGCCACAGCAGAGAGCAGACCCCGGGTAGAGTGGATCCACAGAACTTCTTTTCCCCGAGGAAGAGTTTTACATTCTACACTTCTCTGTTTTTTGGTGAGGGGGCAAAAAGTGGATGAAAAAAATCTGTAAACTAGAGAAACACTCTTGAGGAAAAGTAATTCTTATAAGTGAAAACATACAGGTTTAACAGCACAGGACAAAACCAATTTACAGTCTGTAATCTCTATCCTCATATCTGCCCCTTAAAACTGCTGTTTCCATCTGCAATTTGACATGGGCATGAACTTTTTACAAGTCTAATACTCTCCAGCAGTTTACTTTCACATTATTACTAATGACGCATGTCTTAAAAATTAGCAACTGAGGAGTATAAAAATATAATTGCTCCCAGGTCCCATGTATAAATGTCAGTTAAAGTCCCCCTCCAGTCAATGTGTTCTGATTATTGTTCGTTCACCTGGATGTTTGAGCTTCACTGTGCAGAATGATGTATGTGAGGAGTCTGTTTTCACACTGATCTGCTGAAGAAGGAAAGTTTCTCTGTGCTCACCTTCAATCTGAATATAAAACCTGAATGAAAGATTTTGTGACATCACAACTAGTTTGGAGCCAATCATGGTCCAGTATGCATCTTAGACAAGTGTGATGTGGAAACTTGAAGCCTCCAGTGCACAAAAACTGACTTTGCAGTGAAGCAGGACATCTTGTGTCCAGCAGTTAAACTTCTGAAATGAAAAATATTTGCTTATTCATTGATTCTGGATGGATTCAATGACAGAGAATAAGTAAATGTAATTTGAGGTAATCAAACTTTTCTGTGGAAAAACCACATCAGATACAAATTATAACTAGTATTTAGTATTTATAATAGTATTATAGTATTATCTCTTAAAACACATCTGCAGGGGATCTTTAAACTTGTTTTCATTGTTTTCCACAGCTTAAGTTTAAATTGCTGCAACAATTAGTCGATTAGTCGATCGACAGAAAAGTAATCGTCAACTATTTTGATAATCAATTAATCATTTTGAGTCATTTTTAATCTTTTTGAATTTTTAAATACAAAAATTCTCTGGTTCCAGCTTTTTAACTGTGAATATTTTCTGGTCTGGACTGCTGGTTGGGACAAAACAAGACATTTGAGGTTGCATCTTGGGTTTTGGAAATCAGCAATCAACATTTTTCACCTTTTTCTGATATTTAAACAACTAATCGATTAATCAAGAAAATAATCAACAGATTAATTGATAATAAAAATAACTGAGACGCAGCCCTACAACTTTGCCACTTTACAGTTATGTTATAGAGTAAATCTCCAGTACAGATTTGATTTTAGATTGTATACATAAAGGAAGCTGGTAAAAAGAAGAAATAGAATAAGATAAGTTGAGGGCTGCAGGGCACAGCTGTAAACAACAGTATGAGCTGTTCTGATTCTGCAATGTTTATCATACCCAGATGCATCATTTCACTAAGTGCTGTCCTGCAGTAATTGCTGCTGTCTGCTTGTTTCGAGCTACTTTGTGTACGAGAGCTGGGAAACATTTTGACTTGAGCATCGCTACATCTGTCAAGAGTCAGACCCAGGAGGACTGTATCCGCCAGCGACATTCCACCTCTGACAGGTGAGGAAGTGAGAGTGAGAGAACGGGAAGAAGGATGTTAGGGGGTAAAGGAGTAGTCCAAGACAGCTGGAGACCACGTTATTGGACAGGATTCCTGTTGTGTAAGGTTAACAGAATTTGAATGGATAGAAGCTGTATTCCTCTTCAAGTCCTTATTAACAGATGATCGTTAAACAATGCCTGATATGGCTGCTTAAGAATGTTTGTGATGATATGAAAATGGACTCTGGTTATTGGGTTGATTTACCAAAATCACATTTTCCCACATAACTTTAGTGGAAAACATTTAAAGAACTTAACAGCAACATCTCTTTCCAAGAAAAATGTAATACACAAACATTCCTGTCAACATTTTCCATCAGGATCTATTTTCCACCTATGGTAAAGATTGTAACAGTGAGTGACCAGGACATTGTAAACATTGCAAAGACACACTGTTGTTGAGTTTTTGAAACGTGATCTTTCGATGGACTGTGGCTAAACTGAGCTGCAGATATCTAACCAGACCAAGAGCCTTCAGCCATGCTGGTGTCTCTTTGTGAGACTGCACTCAGTCGGAGGTCGAAAATTTCTAAATTGAAAATTCCGAATTCTGAGCTTGAAGCGTTCCACGGCTCTCAACGGCCAACGCAAACAATCAACATGGCTCGTTAACTAACTTGCAACATTTATGGTTAATTTTGACATCACTCTACATAATCAATCTTATTTTATTTACACTGTTTTAAGGGGAAATTGCTATATGGCCTTCAACTGATGACTTTCATTCACAGTGTTGACCTCCATGTTCACTTCTGTGAATGCTGCCATATTGGGTGACGTCAGATAGGGGGTGCGATATGACGATATGCACATTATGTTAAACTGACAGCTGGGCTGCAGGTAAACGCCACCGTTTAGCAGTTAGCTAACCAGCTAACTGGTAGCACTAACTTCTGTCATTCCACAAGCTAGCGTGATGTCGTACTGTGTTGGTGCCTTTTTTTAATGGTGCACATCCTGCTAGTATTCCTGTTGTACTGTTAGTTTGGTTTCACACTGCAATATCCATTTTAAACAAGGCCAAATGGACTGTCACTACTTTTTAATGCAGCTTTGCACACCTGCTCATTTATTTATGGAATTGTTTGTGTTTTAATGTAATTTTATGAGACTCTTTCATGGGAGTATGTTTTTATGTTGTTAGTGAGCCCCTAACCTAAGACAAATTTCTATCATTATGTGATAGACAATAAAGTTTTTTAAATCTTGAATCTTGAGTACTGTTCAGTAACTTGCAAAATGGTCTTAACCAACACGAAAAAGAATCGTGATATGATCGTAGATCGTGATCCTGCCTGAAAAAGATCGTGATATGATATTTTTGACATATCGTCTACCCCTAACATCAGAGCATCTGCTCCTCGGTGAAGTTGGGGTGCATAAAATTGGCCCGAGTTTCCCAGTCGGAGCTCCAACTGCGTTCCATCATACTTTTTCGAGTAGTATCAGAAATTTTCAAGTTACGAGTTGTCTGGAATGCAGCATTAGGTACAGTGGTGCTTTGTGGTAAATGCTAATGTCAGCATGCTAAAATGTTCACAGTGACAGTGCTAACATGTTGATGTTTAGCAGGTGTAATGTTAATGTTTACCATGGTCAACATCTTGATTATGATTATTGATTATATCTGGACCAAGTAAAAACTCCAACCTGCTGGTGGTAGATAAAGAGCCAGAGGATCAACAAAGTCATGAGGATTCATTCTCTGGGAACCACAGATATCTGTACCAAATGTTATCCATCCAATAGATTTCTTGATATTTTACTCTGGGCCAAAGTAGTGCAACGAAACGACCGATCAACTGACCAGCTAACATTCCTAGAGCCATGCCACTACCATGGCTAAAATACAATAATGAAATACCATTATCTATATCTATACCTAAAGGCAGAGTTTACAATGGGCTTTGAAAAGGGCATACAAATAAATGTAGTAGTAGTAAAGGGGCATAAAATAGATAAAAGATGGAATTTATAAGATTTGAGAGTTGAATTCGTCTCCTGGGAAACATGGACATCTGTGCCAAACTTTGAGGCAATTCATCCAATAGTCGACTAGAAATTTCATTTCTTAAATTAAATTAAAATGTCAGTCTCATAGTCGTGCACATCATCAGTATTCAACAGGGGAACAAGAATGCGTGTAGAAAATTTCATGGCAAAAGTCGTGAAGATAATTCAGTCTGGACCACAGTGGCCGACTGACCGACCATGACATCTTTCTGCATGTTAATCTACACATTTCTGTGAGTAAGCAGAATATAAGAGATAAGGGGCCCAGGTTTATTTTAGGAAGGTCAAATGGGTCTCTAGAGAAGGTCAGGTGAAGACACCTGACAGATGATCGCAGCTATTCAAGAGAGACGTCACCTCCTGAGGCCTTTCAAGGAATCTGGGATGTATGGATGGACACAAGTTGAACTTGAACCTAAAGGCTGCGGTCAAAGAACAAGTACCCAAACAGAAAAAAGGTCAAAGTTGGTGAAGTGTATTCGTTTTATAGGAGTTATCAACAGAGCTGTTGGGTCCTTTATGACACAGTGGACCATCCAGTTCAAATTATGGACCATTATATTCCTCTGATGATAAAATTGTGGCCTGTTTGATTTGAACATCCTCTGTTATCTTATTTGGAGGCATCATATTTCCACCTAAAGGCGTGCTACAACCAGTTTACTAAAATTCAAGAAAGTTTGAAGATAGTCAGCGTCATAATTACAAAACAGTTACTTCAATTAAAACTACGCTGCTAATGTGTTACTACAGAAAAACATTTTAATTAACATTCCATGTGTACTTTCCAAGTTTTGTAAGTGTCCAGACCAGACAACAACTTCACTCACTGTTTCCAATTTTCTATAGCAGCCATTGTAGGTTTGTCATTCGGCTTTAAAGAGCAATATTTCTATTCCTCCTAATTCTACAGCAAGGCCTTGAGATTTCCCCCACATCTGGACAAAGGAGTGGGATGCCCTGTCCTGGAGGTGGGGCAAAGCCATGGACAACGGGTGGTGAGAGAAAAGGGGCTTGCCAGGTGCATCTAAAAACATCTGGAGCCTTCAACAGATGAGCAAACCATTCCATCTGGACAAGTGCTGCTGTTGACAGATACAGATCCCTCTGTGACAAAGGTCTTCCTTGACAACAGCAGGGTTGAAGAGTGATGACAGATGAAAGCTGTCAAACCACGGAGAGATTGAAGCGAACATGTCTGCACAGTGTGATGAAATTGTGATAGCAATGAAATAATGCAATTAAATTCTTTTATTGAACCCTCTGGAGACAAAAGAAAACAGTTTCCTGCTGTTGTGTGGACCACTACCATCTGGTCAGAAACTTGAAAATATATCCTCTATAGAAAAATTACGGATGATTTCTACAGTTCAGTGAGTTAATGCATCTAGTGTTGTTCCTGTCCAGTATTGTTCCCATTGACTGTTGTTTTCCCTGGTTGGAAAAACAACTGACCCAATCGGAGATTTGTAGGCGAGATTAAGAATGAGGATGCCATCTTTCTACATAGCTACATTCATGAAAAATAACCACAAAATGGCGCCAACAGTGGATGAGATTGATGCAGGTGTACAGGTTGTTGTAAATCAACTTATAACAACAACTAAATACCAACCCCCCAATAACAAATTGGCAGGTATGTAAACAAGAAAAGATGTCAAACTGAATCAATAACATTTAAGAAAATGAGAGTGAAACAAAATGACAATTTAGTGTTATCAGGATACAAGGTCAGAAGGCTCCTGAAATAGTAATTTGCAGTGTTTTAACCATGTGACACTTTATAGTATTTATTTAAACAAGACTCCTTTAAGTCCAAATTGATACCTTTTGCCTGAACATGGGCCATTAGGTAATTACACTACAGACTGTTTAGAGACCAATTCAGAATTATAGTTTCAGAAACAACCATTTAGACCAACACCAGATTCTCTGTGTGTAAATGGGGCAAGTATAGTAAATGTGTTGCGTATAAAAAACACTGTTTTATGTAGAAGCAAAGAGAAACTATGTTGATGTTTATCAGATATAATGTTTACCATGTTCACTGTGTTGGTTTAAAGTGTTAGCATACAAACATTTTGTATTAGCATTAAACACAGAGTAGAGGCTGATGCAGGTATTGGACAAAATTGACCAGAAAAATGACAGAAATTTTGCCCAGGTGATGGCACCAGATGTTCGGTCAGGAGATCAAAGTTATTCAAAATCATCCTGAGGGGACCATGAATGTGTGAACCAAATTTTAACGCAATTCATCCAATAGTTGTCAAAATATTTTAATAAAGAACTAATAACTCAACCTCATGGTGGTGTTAGAGGAACAGCCAGAGAATCACCAAAGTCATTATGATACATCATCTGGGAACCATGAATGTCTGAATTTTGTCTCACTCTATCAAGGAGATGTTGAGATATATCACAGCATTAGTGAAAGCTTTGACCTGCTGGTGGTGCTAGAGGAAAAGTCCGGGGATCACAAAAGTTTTTCAATTTATCCTCTAGGGACCTTGAATATCAATTGTAAATTTCATGGCAATCCATCAAATACTTGTCAAGACATTTCACTCTGAACCACAAATGTCAACCTCATGGTGGCACTAGAGGAAACGTCAGAGGTTCATTAAAGTCAGTAGGATTCATCTTTCGGGGACCATGAATGTCTATACAAAATTTCATAGCAATCCACCTCATATTTGTCGAGATATTTCAGTCCGCACCAAAGTGTTGGATTGACCAACAGACTGAATCCCCAGAGCTCTGCTGCCACCATGGCTAAAACATTTTTAGTATATGTGTTGCCACTAATGTCAGATCAAGCAACACAAATGTTAGTGACTGAAATTGTGTTAAGCTCTGCATGTCTAACTCCTTGTAAATGTCTAAGACATTGATCGGGGTTAATGCAGAGTACACAGCGTCCGTTGTCCATCTGAGCACTGACTCAATCTATGGTGAAGCCACTTTATCTTATAGGGGCACGATGTTCAAGATGCACATTGTAATCACTTAAACAACCAGCAGAGGATGATCACCACAGGCCAGATTGACAGCCTATTTGTGAAAATCCCTCTTGGGTCTACAGAAAGCAATGAAAAGCAATAAAATCAGCCAGTCTGGGACATGATAAGGGCCAAATGTCCAGCTGCTGAATGCTACCTGTCTTCACTTCTCAAGTGATTTATCCTTTCCGTCTGCACTCCGCTTGCTTTTTCACTTAGGGATGAGGAATCACTATTCCTACCCCAAAACTGACAGTCACCTCTGGGAAGCTATAATATGATTAATGACTTTGTAAAGCTACTGGACGTTTGGAGACGGGACAAATTTGGTGTTCACTCCAGATATGTTTACAAAATTCTTCACTGTCAGTGTTTGTTTGCGAGGAGGGGTTAAGTGACGAGCAAAAAATGTGGCTGTAAGCCATCCAAAATCCAAGGCAGCGAAGCATCGTCTCTCTGGGGATGGAGAGTTGACAGTGATGAAGAATAGATGTTCCTCTAAGGAGGCTAAGGGAGGGCAGATTATGGAAACCTCCTGTCTCCAGATGATATGCCTATGCTCTTAACACAGACGGATGTAGAGTAGTATCAGGTATGTGTCAGAGGGCTGGATAGATTTTGACATCTCAGAAATAACATTTATGGTACATTTTTACAGATTACTGCGTGCAATTAATTTAACAAGAAGCTCAGTTGAGTGACATTCATGCAGTAAGCAGGACTTTCCAGAATTAGGCCTCGTGGATAAATCCAGGAGACTGTCTGAACACTGGTTTGACATTTATTGAATTGGAAGGAAATCCCACTTTCAAAAATGCTTCAACATGTTTATGGCATATTTATGTGAAAAAATCAATTGTGTTTATTTCTATTTGTTTTCTCCTGAAGCCTGAAAACATAACGACCTACTGGCAGATATTCCTTGAAAGCAGATATTCCTTTAGCTAGGCATCCTAAGTGAATTTCACAGTTTTAACTATGTTTTCCTCCTGTTAACCCAAAGTTCCTCTTTTCTTTAATTACCCCTCCAAGTAGCATGTCTTGGAATATAAATTCAATAAATTTGCTCTAGGAATTGTTGACAAGTGATTAAAAATTAAAAAGACCAGACTTGATGGCCCCATTGTGGATGCCCTTGACCCATGAAATTGAATGTGGTGTGGCTTTAAATTCTCTAACTGTTGAGAACCTGTGGTTTTTTAACACCCATCACATTAGTGTGTGCCTGAAGCCCATAAAAAGAACTAAGTGCCTCTTCAGCGGTTGGCAGAAAAGTGCACAGTCACAGCAAGGCACCACCACCAATTACCAGCTGAAAAACAAAAACTTAGATGCATTTTATAGTTGGTCCTATATGGACTATGGTATGGTTTTAAGACGCTTAATTAAGACCTTCTGTGAAGTTTGGTGCTGCGTTGGGGTTTGGTGACAGATTTAAAGACCTTTGTTTGCATCTGATGAAAAGATTATTAAATGGTTGATTTATTTAAGGGAAAAAGCATATTGTATAGCTCTGCTAATCAATATTTTAAAGAGTAAGGCTGGTGATTTTCTATATTGTTCTTATTGTCAACAAATCTCATGTGCAGAGCCAAACCAACACTGAACTGATCTACTTACAAGTATTGTGCATGTATCCAAAGTCTGATATATCTTATTCCTCTGTGCCATAGACTTTCATTCTTGTCCAAAAACTATTAAAAACATGGGTGACATGTTCCTTCACCGTGAAGAGTTTGGGCACGTTAGTTAGTTTGTTTGTGAAATGGCTCCAAAGACTAATAACAGCGTTCACGTTTTCAGTCTCCAGAGAGTAGTTCTTTGTAAGGCAGACGGCACTGAGTGTGTGTGGGAACATGGTTTACAGCGCTTCACTAGCTTGTTGTGCAACATATCAAAACCTCTTCATCTGGAAAAGCAAGTTGGCAGTTTTCATATTAAGTGTGGCACATTACAGTGACAATGCCCTCTTCAAAGAGGCGACATACAGACAGATGAAGAGCTGGGAGAGGCAGCAAAGGGAAGTAGTTGTTTGGAAACCTGGCTTCAAAGCAGTAGACAGCCAACAGGTGAGTCATAACAGAAATATCCAGTTTTTATATATTTTATCTCCATTGGAGTATATGTTTGTAGTAGTTTGTAGTTATTCTGTGTGTATTTGTATCATCAGATCTGTGTTTATTCCTTGATCGCTCAAGTATGTGTGTGTATTTGTGTGTTTGGGTGTACAATATTATATAGTGTGCCAACATCAGGAGGAGGCATGGGGACAATATGGTGGATGTGGGGGTGCCCTGTTTTAGAAAATTGATCCACTGTCTCTCAAAATGTCACAAATGCACGTCCCTGAACAGCAGGATACAGATTTCAAACTTTGTTAGTATGTGAGGTAATCAGACCGTCATCAGCCAATGATAGCCGACTGTTTCTACTGGGGCTGTCATTTTAAATTTGTTCAAAATCACGTTTGAACAAATTCAAATATGTAATTTATGTGAACTAATTTGAAACATGAACTCCTAAACTACTTTATAGAATCAACATTTTTCGATTCATTCACAGTGCCTCTGCTGCCTCACTTGAGTAACAAGCTAACATTAATATAAAGCAGTTGCATTACAAAGTTAGCAAACAGTCTTTTATCCAAGATCCCGGTGTACACTCTTTTTGTCTTGTTTGCTTTTGACTAAAAGTACTTCTGTGAGTCCTGCCTAGCATCTTTCCACTGGCTGTTGTACGTAATGATTGGAGAGTAATTCTCTGCTACTACTAACAGGTAAACTGGCCTTCTCTCCAGCTTTAATTCGGCTTGTACAGTTGGTGGCTCATAAGAGTGAAGCGCGCCAGGAACAACTAAAAAAACAGGAGTTGTACTACTCTTATATAACCCTGCACTACAGGTGCAGCTCTCCCCACCCGGAACTCAAAATACTACCACTAAACTACTATATGTTACGTCTTTTCAAAAATTTCCCCTTACATGATCAAAGCTAGCACCAGAATGCAATCAGATTTTGTTTTAGATGTTTTGATGGTGCAGAGGTTCATTGGTGAGTTTAAGACCAGAGTATGAACAAACTAGTTCTTCTGACCATGGCTAAAGGCAAAGGCTGGTGCTAGATTGGATCAGCCAGAGGGACGATTTTGCAAAACTCACAAAATTTGTATGCGTTGTGTTTCTTCATTGTGCGCGTAACCTTAACCCTAAACGCACTTGTAAGTTCGTCCCTCCGATTGATCCAACCTATCATTTACCAAAGGCAAAAGTGTTCATAGCTGTTTCGAACAGCCACAAATCCGCCATTATTGAGAGGGGCAAGTCATGATCAATGGCTGCATGAATGTCCCGATTGATGTTTCCGAAAGTAACACAAATTGCGGGACGCAGTCCGCCTTAATTCAGAAGATGGAAACGTTGGTTGAACCATTCTGACGCCGTTAGTCTCTTCATCACCATTTTTGTCAATATTTGAAGAAGTGGCTTGATTAGTGATTGATATGAATTTTGTTCTTTCCCATTAAGAGGTCACGTTTCTGAACGAAACAACCTGTTATTTAATTACTACTTTTGAAAGTGTGACATAATTAAAATGGTGTATCCATGCATTCCCAAGGGGATGTATAAATGTTGTCTTTCTCCACATCTAGTTTCACATTTCTAAACAGAAACAGGTGGTGCTTGTACCCAGCACCGGGCAAGGTACTCTATGTGACTACTTCTCATAACAGTTCCAAAAATAGAGTGGGAAAGGGGTTAAATATAGTTCAAGTCATTTTATTTTGGATTTGACGACTCTGTTAAAGTGCACGGTTACTTCTGGGTTGTGCGAGTGGTGTACAGTTGCCCTGGCTGCTGAATACGACCTGAGAAGCAGTAGCTCTGCACATTAGGGCAGTAATAGGAGAATAGATAACTATCTTGATGACGCTGTATGTGAAACGAGTATTCTTGTAACGAGGGTTTGGATATTCAACATTTTGCATGCATTACAAGATACTTTCTTTCTACATTCACCAGGTCACGTTATAAACTAGCAAATACCTCAATTTGGTTGCAGAAAATGTCAAAAAGAGTGCAACAGGTGGTTTAAAAGACAGCTGGCAAACTGAACCGTTGCTGACCTTTTAAACAGTGTGGTCGCGTGGTCAAAAGATGGTCATCAGTTAATCGTCCCCAATTACTCTGATATGCCCCCTGGGTGCCAAAGGCAGCATGTACAGAGTAAATTCTGCTGCTGCACACATTTCTGGACACAAGAAACTGAGGAGCACGTGTCCAACAGTGAGAAGTTTCACACAAGAGTCCACAAAGGAGTAAGGGGCAAACAGCCGAGGGGAGATGGGGGGTGGGGGGGGGAGGGGTAGGGGTCCTCACCAGCATTTATCCCCTTCCCTGAGGCACTTTGCATAGCGTTGGCCCTGCAGCAATGCTGAAGCCATCTGTGGGAGGGTTCTCTCAGCAGAGGCCACGTAAAACAAGACGTGTGCTGTGGTTTGACCTTTCACTGCCCTAACTATAATATTATCATTAGATGAGTATTCAGATTGCACTTTTCCCTGCGGTGAGATTCAGTGTCCATATGACAAGGCGATGAGTGAAAACCTCTTGTGGCTATACGTATCCCTGTTATCCAAATGTGGTCAAATCATAGTCAAGACTATTTCTGTACTGACAGAACTGAAGCCTTTGTTGAAGTTTTACCTCTTCTCATCACACCAGGTCTATTGGAAAGTATTAAGAAATTACATGATTGAGAAAAAAACCATATACTTATAGTCTTTTTAGACTACCGGTCCCTCCTTTTTTAGGGGTATAGCACAGGCTAATTAAACTGGCTTCCCACAGGAAACCCCAGGCAACATGAACACCAGAATGCTGCTGTAATAGACTAAGGTCTTTAGGAAGTGGCACCGCTACAAGTTAGCGCAGTGTCAAGGATTTGCTAAACTTTGTGGTTGAAATTACAGCGCAAATCTCTGAAGCATTTAATGCAGCCAGGGATTATATACAACTATCTGTCAATACTAAAGGCCGAGCAGCTGGCACTAATTGAGGGAAAAGAATTATGGGTAGTAGCTGGCACAGTGTACATCTCTGGCTTGTTGCTTGCCAATACTCATTCCAACGGTGCCACAATGAGGCTCAGGGGTAGTAAAATACTCTGGTTTTCAGGTGTCACTCAGCAGTTCAAAGACTGCTGTTGTTAATATGAGAAAATGCAAACTAGGTCATGTAGGTGTAACAGGAAAGAGTAAATATACACATAAATACCCTGGTGTTGTGTATCTATTATCTAATTTTAATTACATATCATTACTCTTCACCTGCTATACAAACATATTTCACTTTATGTCTCAACTTCACTGCACAGTCTGACTTATGTCCTTAAAATGACAGAACTGAGGCATTGTTTCTGCTGACAAATGCAATTGGATTTAGTTACAGTATGAGCAGGCTGTGAGTATATATGTTATCCACTACACACACACATATATATATGTATCTATCTATCTATATATATATATATATATATATGGTGAAAAAAGGCATGTTCAGACTCATTTAGCATTAGCTTAGCTTTTAAACTTTACTTTCAAGCAAGCTGACAACCAAAAGGTTTCATGGTCTGTAACCTTTTCTTCATTTTTTCCCCCAAATAGGGCTATTTAGACCTGAATTTGCCTCAAACAAATCATCTTATTTGGACTTGCATAAGTCTGATAACAATATATCAGATATTTATTTTTCTCAAACAACACATAACTAAAAACAAACATGTTTGATAAGGATTCCTTAAATTTGGTTATAACCGGGTGGTGACTAAGATTTTACTGAACGGGACATTTTAAAGTTGAAAAATAAACTAACACGAAAAGCAAATTATAACAGTTTACGGAAGAAAAGCAAACACAAAAAAAATATGTAAGCTAATATAAAAAAATGAGTCATACATATAAAAATGTGGCCTTTTAACATAAAAAAACTTAATATAATCACACTAAACTGTAATAAACATTGAATAAACTAGTGTGTGATGTGGGAACATTTAACACAGTTTTGATCAATAAAATAACCTTTCACCTAATTTATCTTTATGTATGAATATATCCTTTATTTATCAGTACTCTCGTTATTTATTGGACAACATACACTCCGGTGTTAACCTGCTAAGCCCTAAATGAGCTCCATCCTCAAATCCATATTTGTTAGAGGCCTTTCTTATTACAGATAAACTGTTCCATCAAATGTATTAAAAAAATAAGTACTCCATGTTTACAAAATGAGTTACAAGCTTAACCAAAGTACAAATGTGGAAACATTCATTTATTATACTAAAGTTTGAAACAAACTTGTACAGAATTAGAGCAGAATTGAAGTAATTCAGGTAGTTTACAATAATCTGCAGCATAAAAAAGACACAGCTGTTCATTGATATTGCACTGCTGTTGAAAGGATAGCGGTGATTTTCTATATTTTCTTTATTGTCATCAAATCTCATCAGCAGAGCCAAACCAACAATTATTAATTGATCTACTTACAAGTATCGTGTGTGTATCCAAAGCCTGATATATCATATTCCTCTGTGCCGTAGACCTCCGTTGTTGACCAAAAACTATTAAAAACACGTCAGTGAGCCACACCGCTGCACATGTTCCTTCACCACTAAGATTACGGTCAAATTTATAATGTAGCACAAAGTCCAGAGGTTGTGATATATAGCACAACAAGCGAGCGAAGCATCTGCCGTACAAGGAACTTCTCTCCTGAGACTGAAAACGTGATAGCTGCTAAAAGTCTTTGGAGCCATTTCTAATAATCTAACAGTAGCCATTGCCTTCAGGGACAAGGAACATATCACCCAGTGCAGCGGTGTGGCTCACTGACGTGTTTTTATTAGTTTTTGGACAACAACGAAGGTTTACGGCACAGAGGGATAAGATATATCAGGGTTCGGATACACACACAATACTTGTAAGCAGATCACTTCATTGTTGGTTTGGTTCTGCTCATGAGATCTGTTGACAATAAGAAAAATATAGAAAATTGCCAGTCTTCTCCTTTCATTTTTCCAAAAAATGTGTCTGTGTTTTTACAGCTCTAAAGGCTTGAACAGAGCTTTAGCCTCCTGGTCTGTACAAGGGATGTCAGATAGGTGTTGTAGAAATGGTCGTCCATGGAAACAGGTCCGGTTGTTCTCATCAAGCTGCTGTTCCATCCGTTGAAGCGTCTCCTGCACATCCTCTCTGGATAAATGTGAGGGCAGCTGACGGGCCAGTCGAACCGCTTCACCCTGTCCAGAAAAAGTCACAAAGCATACATTTAATTCAACAAAGCAAATGACCTAACATAACTTTTTCAGATGCAGTTTTTTTTTTTGATCCTCAATTCATAGCATGTCTCACTTGTAGGTAGTTTGTGACTTTAAGTGGCCGGCACTCCTGCACGGTGCTGGCCTTCCTGTGAAGAACTGCAGTCAGGATCTCCCTGAGGTCCTCCACGCCGAGGAAAGGCACGCAGTCTGCCATAGCTGTCACTTCCAGATGTCTCTCGGCTGACGTGAGGCCTGGCCAAAACAAGCAGAAAACAAGGATTCATATACTCCAGACGCTACTACTATCTCCAGGAAAGAATAATAAATAAATATTGTGGTTTACGGCCGGACTGATGACCAAGTCAAACAAGCGAAGGGCCAAATGGAGTGTTAAATGACTAATAGAAGCCCCAGCAGACTGAAAGGAAGTTGTCTTGTAGGGTGGAAGAATGATAGCTTCTCATTTCATGAGGAAATACTGGAAATCATGCACAATTTATATTTCTGATACATGACTTTGGATGAAAAATGAACCAAAACACCCTGGAGACTCAGAGACAGTTATAATATTTCTGTGCTGGCTCTGTTGTCTGTGCAAAACTGCAAAGTCCAGTGCATGTGCTATTAAATATTTATGTAGGGAGCAACAACTGTCAGTAAGAAATGTCATTATTTTACAGCATATTTAACTCCATACATAAATTTGCTGTTTTGCTTGTAAGAAATCTGTCAATTTTATATGTGAATATCTGCAAAGTCACAATAACCATCACACATTTTCAACAATCCTAACAAAAGCCGTAGATATTCAGCAGAGACTGTGCAACGAAACCATCTTATATACACCTCTACCTCCAGTCTCATGCACACCCACCGAGGCTGGCAGTGCCAAATGAAAATTCCTTGAATTTCTTAAAGGGCAACTATTCTCATCACCTGCACACTGGGGTACAAACCTACTGTGAGACCACGCTGTCGGGCAGAGAGCCAATGTCAACTGAGGTGAACCATTCCAGTAACAAAAACAACCAACATTCACAGGACACTGTATACCCTTTGCAAGCGAACAGAGAAATAATGTCATAATAATGATGAAGAAATCTGGCAAAAACAAGTTTAAGTGCACTATTGCCTCAAAACTGGTATAGTGGTTTATTATTATATTATGCTTATAGTTACTTTTACCTCTGCTTTTGACTTTCTTATACTATATATGGTTAAATTACACTAATGTCATTTTATCTGCTAATATTCAAACCACAAATATGATCTCCCTAAAATATGAAGCTTATTGGATATAAATAACAGTCAGAAAACTAAATTTTCGATAAACAACTGATGTTTTTTGATCAATTATATCCACTATACTAGTCTAACTGGTTATTAACAGCCACCAGATTATTGTTTAATATGAATAAATGTGTTAATTATCTAAATATGTGTTTGGTTCACTGATAACTTTAATCCTTAAACATGTGTCCAAATAAAGGTGTTGTGGTCAATGTGGATGATTTGCCAAAATTGTCTTATCATACTTAAATATTGTTAAACTTTTCATAATCTTTTATGAAATTAAAAAAGTCTTAAATGAAAAAAAAGTCATTTGTTTGGTTTTATATCATAGGATTCTATAAAATCTGAAGTTTCTATGTCATCATTCATTATTTTGCATGATGGACACTTTTTTTTTTAAGGAATGAGAATATTTTGTCTTATCCTCAACTAATCCGATACACAAAAACTGTCAGAAATAATTGACTATAATCCATTTATCCGGGACTGTATGTTTGACATTTCTGTGTGAACTATGACATTAATGATGGCAAACGGCTCCAACATTTGTGAAATAAAACTACACGATCCGTAAGACCTTTAAACAGCGTGACTCAGAAACCTAAGAAAGGCTTGTTTTCTGACTGGTCTGTTGTACTCCAGTGCCTACAGCACCAGTCAGAGGTTTGTATGTTTTGTTGTCAGGTTTAGAGGGACGAGCCACATAATTAGCAGGAGAACATTCAATTACTCGCACATATGTTGGACTGTCTCGTACAAAATTAAAATTAAAAATAAAATTTTATGTACAAATACCTGGAGTGAGTCTGATTTTAAACCCATTAGCCACGATTCTGGGATCAGAGATGAACGCCCCTCCGCTCAGCTCAGGACTTTGTTTCTCCATGTTGCACAAAGCCTCAACGTATTCAGCTCCCCCGAGATTTCTACGGAAGAGAGACAAGAAGATGTTTAATATACGGCAACAGTGTATTTTCAGACTTTAGATAAGACCAGAGGTAAATGGTGACTAAGTACATTTACTCAGGTACTCTACTTAAGTACAATTTTGAGGTACTTTACTTGAGTATTTCCATTTTTTGCTACTTCTACTCCAATACAATTAAGAGGGAAATATTCTACTTTTGACTCCAGTTTTAGTTACTATTTACTTTTCAGATTAACATTTGACATAAAAAGCATTTGATGAGATTATAAAAAAAACAAATTGTAGACATTTTTGTATAAAATCAGTGTGTAGTTGTATCTCCTCGTTGTGTTTCAGATGTCTGAGTTTTTTCCACCACGGACACGTTTCCCCTCACATGGTTTAATTCCAATAACTGTTCAAATGATCCCATATTTCACCAAAAAATGAAAGATGAGAGAAAATAACTTTGCTTTTTCTTCTTTCCGCTCCCAACGGATTTATCTGCTGACCCTTTGGAGGGGCCCGAACCCTAGATTGGCAACCACTGCACTAACCTGTATATAAAGTAGTTCAAGGTAGCTCCACCTCGAGCAGCTACAGCACTAAAATGCTGCTTATGCAGTGATGCATCAGTATTAATTATGTAATTTATTATAAGATACAGTATATGTTTTATATCAGTCACAGGGGCCTTTTTCTGCAAAACAAGTACTTTTACCTTTAATACTTTAAGTAAATTTAGCTGATAACACTTCTTTACTTTCAGTAAAATTTTAAATGAAGTACTTTTACTTGTAATGAAGTATTTAACCCTGTTGTATTGGTACTTTTCTTTAAGTAAAGGATCTGAGTACTTCTTCAATCACTGGATAAGCAGCCAAGGGTTAGGATTCATTTTTCTTGGTAATGATGTCTATTAGATACTCTAAGTATCTAAAGAAATTGGATGAGTGTGCAGTTTCTCACAAGGAAAACAACTGACAGCATTGGAATTTTGCTGGAGAGAAGTGAGTGATACCTTACCCATCTGTTAACTGTATAGGGTTCTGCAGACTCACTGCTGGAAGTATATTATTCTCTAGAAGTCTCTTAAACAACAAGGCTTCCTCCACTCGAAATGGGTTTAACAACATGAGCCTCTGACCACATAAAATGACCCAGGCGCTCTGAGAGGCCAGCCGGTTTACAAGACAGAGGCCCCGTGGTGCTGCGCTGCTCTGGGATGAGAGGCGCTGAAGCTGCAGCCGAAGGGCAGCCACGCTGCAGGGGAGGGGCTGTGAGGGTTTAGGCGCAGGGTTCATCATCTTCTTCTGGGGCTGAGCAGAGAAGAGCTCGTCCAGCAGCTGCTGGTTGGAGAGCGGGGCCTTGCGTTTCTGGCCCTGCGCTTGGCCTCTCGCGGTGCTCACACTCGTCTCTCTGGGACCTTCAGCAGAGGCCAACTTGGTCCTGTGGTCGTGGTGTTCCAGGTGTTTTTTTGCTTTCTCCTCATACCTGCAGAGTTCAACCGAGTCTTTAACAGTTACAACAGCAGTGACAAACTTCTTTCTTTGTTATTAAAGCTGACATCTCAACAAGCAGGCGAAAGACGTCTAGACATCAAGGGTATTAGAAATTTCATCATAAGTTTTATAAACGTCTATTAAAAGTTACTTATAACCGTTGTTTCAACAGCATTTAAATGACGACACTTGAACATATAGTTAGAAGCTGCTTCACATTCAAATGTAGTTAATGAAACACTAATATGCAACCTGGAAGTCTGTTCATTTTCCAACCAAATATTGTCCAAACATCCAAACGTCCAAATATCTTTTGACCTGCAAATCACCAAATTAACGCTTACTGGGGTGTTTATCCTTATTAACATTAGTAACCAGCCCAAATGCCTTAATTGCTTAATAAGTGATTCAGGCTTTTAACTTTATTTACAGTGTTGTGCCTGAGCTGCTCTGTTCTGTGTAGCACAGCTGCTGAGCTGCCATCTGTTGTTGTCGACTTAATATACTACAGTATGTTCCAACATAAGAATTTAGATACCGAGTACCACCTTGTTCCACCTTGAATTATATAAATATGTATATATATACACATGTATAGGGTGCTTTCCTTAGAAAAATAGGTATTTGCCAAGTCATGTTTCCATGCATCTTCATATGTTAAGCATTAAGGCTTAACATAGCACCCCATTATTCAAATAACCTGTTTCGTGAACTGTGTAATTCCTAGAAGTGGTACACCACTTAACAGTGGCGGTGAAAGAAGCCAAGTACTGTACTTACCACATCTTATTCCATGTTAAAGACAGCAGTACGGCAAGGCGGGATTCTAAACAGATGTCTTTTTCCATACCTTATATAAGGCCCCAAGTACTGCTGATACACATTTTCCAACCTTGCAATTACTTTAAATTGGTATGCAGTCATCTAACATAATTGGGTTGAAGCGCTTTCAGTGCAGTATAATGGTGTTATTCCATGGCTGGAGAGCAGAAGATTTCTGTACAAACAGAAAGTTTGTATTTTCTGTTACTGATGTGTTCGTGTGCACCTGGAGCATTTTAGAAGTTAATAATGACTGCGAGACAAGATTTGCCTCTGTGCCTCTTTCAGAGTTGGTTTTAATCCAGTAGACAGAATGAAAAGTAAAGAGTTGCTCACAGAATGGAGAATGACACAATGGCTGTGTCCAAAATCACTACTCCCTCTATAATAGACATTCAATAGTTTAATCAATAGTGATCAGCAGCAAATCGAGATTTTTAGACACTCACTACTCATCATCATTTTGTGTCATCACTGTCAGCGGTGGAGTCGTACAACGGCCATTTTTGCATCTATAAAATGCAGCTCATTACATCGTGTACGTGCCATTTTACATAAAAAGCATTTGATAATATTATTAAAAAACAAATCGTTTAAGATGAAACAGGTGTTTTCATGACCTTTTTGTCTTGTGAGCTCTTGTATAAAATCAGTGTGTAGTTGTGTCTCCTCTCATGTTTCAGAGTTGTTAGCAACTCCACAAGAGACATTTCCGCTCTAAACATCTCACACGGTTTAATTTCAATAACTCAAATTATCTAATATTTCACAAAAAAAAAAATCAAAAGATGAGAGAAAAGATCTTTGTTTTTTCTTCTTTCCTCTCCCTTTAATCTACAGCCGCGTATTGTTGCCACCATGACAAAAAAATATTTGCTCAGTTTCTTATTATAACGAGAAACTTTCTTCATTTTAACAAGATATTTTTCATGTTATTCTGAGATATTTTCTTGTTATTAATGGATACCAGATTATTCCGTTTTTACAAGAAACATATCAAGTAATAACAAGAAAAGGATCTCGTAATAACATGAAATAATCTTGTTATAACGTGAAAAGGATCTCGTAATAACATGTAAACAATCATGTTGAAACGAGAAAAGTTTCTTGTTAGAATATTTTTTGTCATGGCAGTAATACACAACCCTTCACATTTATCTTGTGACTCTTTGGAGGGGCCGGCACCCTAGTTTGGGAATCACTGGACTGAAATGTATATAAAGATAAAACTAGCTCCACTTTGAGCAGCCACAACAATAAAATGCTGCTTACACACTGATGCATCAGTATTAATTATGTAAAATATCATAATATATAGTATATTGAATATATTAGTCGCAGGGGCAGATTTTCTGCAAAACAAGTACTTTTACTTTTAAATTTACAACATTTTAAATGCAAGACTTGTAATGTAGTAATTTAACACTTTTGCTGGATCTGAGTACTTCTTCCACCACTGATGATGAGTGATTTCAGACACAACCAATGACTAGATATTCTACCAGAAGTCTGCATCCATCTTTTTTTTTTCTCCAAATGACTCCATCCCTGTCTTACCTTCATTAATGTAAATCCTTTGACTCTGAGGGGACCAAGGGTCAAACACAAATGCTCATTACCTCCATCTGTTCTGTGCCAAATCTGTTTGGCACAGAACAAATCTGTTCTTGACTAGCCAACTATGTGTCACTCCTCAAACCACTTATGAAGTAAGTGTAGGTGAGATTTTTAAATGAACAAAGAGACTTGTGAGAACCTGCAAACAAGACATTTACCTTTCAATTGATATTAAAGTAAATGATGAGATCTCTAATTAAAAATGAGGAAATATCAGTTCATTTGATTTCTATTCAATCATTATATCATGCTTGTGTTTAGGGATTATTGAAATTGTGGGAAATGAAGTTTAAGAAACAGTGACTAATATCTGCCACAAACGTGAGACATGTGAATTCTCTGAATGAGATGGCATACTTAGGAAAGAGACGACACTTCATCATTAGTGATACCTTTTTCACTGTGGAAAATGTTGTCTACCTAACCCGCTATTAGGAACAGTTGTCTGGAAATTAGAAACACAGCTCATATCAACAAAATTTCCAGGCTGGGCTTTTCACATGCAAATGACAGGTCAACCCTCCTCCCCTCTCTCTGCCTTGCAAATAACAAGAAATGGAAACAACTGCTTGGAAAGGTGAAGGTCTGGAAACTCACTTCTTACGGTCTTCCTCCCTCAGATTTTTCCATCTCTCGTGAACGGCGACGCTGATATCCTGCAGGCTGGCTGTGGGTTTCTCCCTGAGGACCTCTGCTCTGGCCTCCTTCTCGTAGAGGGCGGCGGGAGACAGCGGTGCCCTCATGACGCGGTTGCTGATCAGGTCGTAAGCCGTCAGAGCGGCCCGCTTTTCTGTTATGACGTTGAACATCTTTTTGTTTGAGCTGCTCTGACTCTTGATCTCATCCGAGTCTGACTGATTGTGCTTTGAGAATTGATGGACTTTGACGGGTTGCAGGGGTTCTCGTGACACGGGGTCCGTCAGAGCCGTCCCCCTGCTCCAGTCCTCAGCTGATAGCTGGTCTTTACCCGTGTCTGCGCCTAACACGGCATTGTCCTCACATTTCTCAGGGGATTTGCTTGCTGTACATGCTGTTTCATCATCATAAAGAGAAAAGTCAGACTCGAGCCCGCCTGGGATCTGGTTGACAATCCAGTCCTCCGCTACAGAGGATGAAGAGCTGCCGTTTGAGGTCTGACTGTTCAGCGCAACATCAGCGCTCGCCGCTGTTGACAGAGCTGCGTCACAGTGTTCAGGCGCATCTTTGCGGACGTCACCACTGTGGTCGTTGGGAGTGACATCCCTCTTAGCGCTTCTCTCATTGTCCGGTTGTAAAGCATCAGTCTGCAGAGGACTAGATGGTGAAGATGTTTCATGGCTGAGCTGCTTCCCAGGTGGGGGGTCGCTACTGGGCCGATAGCCATACAGAGAAACCAGCAATGCCTCTACTGCAGTCAGCACAGCCTCCTAAAAATCACACAGATGACAGATGGAAAACGTTTTATTAATTCCCTTTAAAGGACAGGTCCACAATTTTCCAAGTCTGTCTTAAAACAATAGTCAGGTGTTCATATGAACAGTGAATCAGGTTTTCCTCGCTGTAATCATTCCTCCTGTTCATACTTGCCATTAAAAGATTCTCTCCAAATGAGCTTTTAATGTAAGTGATGAGGGACAAAATCCACAGTCCTCGTTTTGAGCAAAAATGTACTCAAAAGTTTATCTGACTCATATATACGGCTTCAGCCACCTGTGTTAGTCAAATAAAGTGGATATCTTCCAATGTTGAAGGTTGTTAGTACAAATTTCCCTTTTTTTGTTTCCCTAGACAGTGTTTCCTTGTTGAGTTGCAGTGGAGGGATGAAAAGTCTGGATTTGACCAACTCAAAAAATCTTCAGATAAACTTCTGTGCAAAAAATACATTTTGTATGAAAGGAGGACTGTGAATCACTTATATTAAATACGCTTTAGGAAAGGATCTCTTAATGGCCAGTATGAACAGGAGGATTGATTACAGCAATAAAAACCTGACTATTGTCTTATGACAGACTTGAAAAATTATGAATCTATCCTTTAACACCTTCTAGGTTAGTGTTTTTAATTATTTCCCCAATGAAAAGAAACGTTGGATCATGCTTGAAAAACACCAATGTTGAAGGACTCAATAACACGTCTGAACGACAGACTGTGACCAAAAAAAACAACACATGTTCAACTGATCAAGCTTGAGTTTCACAGCTACCTTGTTATGAAGAAGAACCTGGGTCTTGTCCGGTGTCAGATTGACGTCCACTGACGAAGGTGAAACAGCGATTTTAAGCATGAGGACGGGATATCGATTTCGGTCATCCGGATACTGAGCGTTGTAGTGTTGACGCAACAACTGGCGATCCATCACACAATCCAACCACGATAACGTTTGCAGGGAAGCAAAAAGAAAAGAATGGCGTAAGACACAATAAAAAATATTCATTGTATAAACTTTTTTCTCCAAAATGACTCTACCTTCATTATATCTTTATGGTGGACAGGCCGGTTGTTGACAAATATAAATGTTTTGTCAGGGCTGGACGTGCTTGTAGAAGAGTAATCTGCTCCAGGCTTAGGAAAAAAGCCATCTAAAAAAATCTGAATAAAATGTAAAATAATGTTAATATTAATAATCCAACACAAGTCAAGCAGAAAGTAGATGTCAAACAAAAAATACAGTAAGGAAAATACCACACTACATAACAAACAACGGCTGTAATAAAGGACTGAATTTGGCTGGGAAGTTTCTGAAATGCCTTTGCAAACATTGTCAAACTGACATGCTCAGCAGCTGGCTGGCACGGGGGCGTAACAAACAGTGTAACTACTCGTTTTAAAACCTGGACATTACATAAACTTTGCCACCATTACATTTTCAATTAGGATGACACGGTTGATCCAGTCCACTGCCTGCACAGCTGGGAATGAAGCCATTAATTCTGATTGTGCACAAGCAAACGGGCACTTGGCAGCGGTCACAGCATACCGTGCATACACTGCCACGGCATAATGAGGACGAGTAGTAGCTACATTTCCACTCGTTTCATCGACTCCTTCACATTTTTGATGCCTACATATCAAAACTTCTTTGTAACTTTTGAGACAGGTAGTGAAACAAGAGAAGTTGAATCTACTAGCAGGCGTCACCATGCATACGGCCAACCGGCTGGTATTTTTCTATTAAAATTTGCGTCATATATTATGACCTTTCACCTAGAATCTCGCCTGAGGCAGATCCCATGAGCTGAAATTGATGACTTAACATAAAACTGAACAATTGTACTCAAAACTCCATTATGAATGTAAGCTTGTAAGAAATTATGGAAAGCTATTAATGTTCTACAGATTGCAGGCGGTGAGTAGCCATGCTTTTTTTTTTTTCTCCACATGGCCTCGAGCTAACTATTAGCAGCAACGCACGCCAATGAAGTTAATAAATGAACTGCTGTTTCAGGTCGGGGCACATATGCTTCTCTCTATTTCTGCTCATTAGGGTCACTTTATGAGAGCACGAATGGCACCTCTGGCCCTGAAGGGCCGTGGCTATGTGTAGCCGAGCTGCCAAAAATGAGTGTCACATTTTGTTCTGCAGAGGACTTGCTCTTGCAACTCTCCCCGAGCGAGGCCCCGGTGAAATTGTCAACCTGGCTCCCTTGATCACTAAGCTTTGGTCTTGGGGACAAGGAGGAGAAAAGTTCCCTTTCATTGCTACAGGGAGTAAGAGGGAAAGGTGAAAGGTTGTTCTCATAACTGGGCACCAAAGTGCAGCAGCAAAATAACAACAACAAAGAGGAAAATGAGAGAGAAACAGGGTGAAAAGGGCTGCTCCATATCTGTCAGACTAGATTAGTTGGGAGCCTGGCAGCAGGTACGAGCCACATGACACCTACCGTGACCAAGCAGAAAGTTACCGCTCAACAGTAATTCAATTACAATCAGCACAGCAAATCTTAGCTAACCAAAATCACTCACTCTTCATCAGGAAAGAACTCAAGAGAAAAGGGCAAGGGAATAGTTGGCCAGCCACCAACTGACCACATTTGCTGGCTTGAGACCAGGCGTTCATGATGAGGTTATTAGCTCACGGTCAAGTATAACGTGCATGCTTTCATTTGCTCGGCAAAAAGTATCCATCTTAACAAGGCTTTTAATGTGGTACTGACAGTTAAATTAGACCTTTCTGAGACAAGTAAAACAAATAAGCTATCCAGCGAGACCGTGTCAGTTATTTCCAGGGCTAATTACATTATTTCAAAGATGTTTTCAAGTGCTTTTTAGTGTCACTCAACGTCAGAGAAACTGACCTCTAGAACATTCCTGAAACAAGTAAAATTGCTTTTTTTTTCAACCACATATCAAAAGATTTGATTTGATTTGAACTGAAAATGAGACTAAAAGACGTGATTTTAAGATGGACTTGTTGACAGTGAGCTTTCTTTAAGGGGCGAGTGTGTTTCTTTTGAAGATAAACTGCTATATTGGCCCCATAATGAAGGGCAAAGGGGCATGGGAGCCACAGTATGAGAGCAAAGAGTGGAAGGTGTGTGCACGAGGTGGAACGGGCAGCATGTGGCTGTGTGCCAGCGCAGCCCTGCTATGTGCCTGTGACGCTCATCCATCAGAGAGCAACGCGCTCCATGCAGTCTCCTCACATTCACTGCATCATTTGTTACGATGTTCAAAGGTGACTTTGTCCAGCTGAGCAACGGTCCATGTGAAACAATAAAAATAACAGTTGACCATGAAACCAGAAACCTGTAAACGCGAGTGCTTTATACTGTGATATAACACAGCTTTACATTACCTTTAGTCAGACAGGGTGAACTATTTCAAACTGACTTATCTACATTGTGATTTTTTTTTTTAAAATGATACACATGCATGCATCTCTGCCAGCAACGTTAGCATGTAAGAAAACCCCAAAAAAACTCAAACAAACTCAAGTATATTCTGATATTTGTTTTACAGATTTGCTGAGTTTTCTCGTCTCTGCATTTTTCCCCTTAACTAACCTCTGGTTGCTCCTGGTGATGGTGGCAAGGGAGCAGGTTGGCAACAGCACTGGGCCCCAGTGTAGCGAGGAGGGCACTTCTGTGATTGACCACCTTGGCCTTCTGCCAAACCACCACCTGGAACAATATGACACCAGTCAACTTCCATGAGTCCACAACAGGCGAATCACACTGCATAAACACCTGTCAAGATAGAAACTGGGCCACCGAGCCGCCAACATATCTGGAGCTCATACATATTCTTTGTAAAGATACTCAGCCGGATACTCGGCAGATACTTAGCCAGGATAAAACAGCAGTTTTAATGTTCAACACTTTGTTTTCCCTATCTGATATCAGCCATGTATAATTTAAAGTTCATCAGACTACTTCTGAGAGCGCCAACAAAGATCTTTTTTGGCTGAAGTAACATTAATGGGGATTTAACAACTACTTTATATACTATGATTTGATTCAGTGATCTGTGACACAGAATTTCAACAATATATGAAACTATGCTGAGCTGCAATGATTAGTGGATTAATAGATTAATCGCCAACTATTTTGATAATCGATTAATTGTTTTGAGTAATTTTTTAGGGAAAAAAAATGTCCAATTTCTCTGATTCCAGCTTCTCAAATGTGAATATTTTCTGGTTTCTTTAGTCCTCTATGACAGTAAACTGGGTTGTGGACAAAACAAGACATTTGAGGACGTCATCTTGGACTTTAGGAAACACTGATCCACATTTTTCACCTTTTTCTGACATTTTATGGTCCAAAGAATTAATCGATTAATTGAGAAAATAATTGACAGATTAATCAATAATGAAAATAATCGTTACTTGCGACCCTAATGCTATGACAGGACATTCAGTTACTTACTAAGTCATGATTACTTTCATTATAATGAATTTATGGCATTTTGGAAATGATCACAAGAGCACAATTAAAGTCAAAAACATCGTCAAACATGACACATTTAATGACAAACTTACCAATGATGCTTGTGAAACTGCTTTATTGCCAGAAAAGATCAGGAAATATTTCTGATACAAAATATGTTGACACCCACGGGTAGGCTTGTAGTTTGTGTCCACCAGTGATTATATCCCCTGGGTGTTGATTTCCCAAAGCATGCACTCCGTTGCAGGGCATGTCTCAGCTATTAAATACGCAATTTGGCACATGTAAACGGATCACTCCTGCAAACAGTTCTCAAAGAAGCTGTGAAACACGACACAGGCCGAATAGCAGAGTTCGAGATAAAGGATAGGGGCAACTGGGTGCTGATTGTACAAAATGGGGGGCACCACCCTCCCTTGACAACCTCAAAACTGATTTTCTATGAAAGCTATATGGTGGCCGTGTGCCCCCTCCCCGACCCACACCACCTACACGCCTCTGTGTACAAACTGGCTGCAGCCTGAAACTGAATCTGGGGCTAAGTCCGCAGCTGTGTTCAGCAACTTACTCAGGCGTCATAATCAGCCAAATCCGAGTTCACAGTCAGCCATATTTGTGTTTGGGGCACCTGACAGTTATGCTTAGCTGCGGTGGGAAAGAGCGAAAAGGGATAGAAATGTCTAATTGCGAAATAATTCCACTGCTGATTAATCTAATCTTATGTAATGGAACAAACTGAAATAACTGGCTTTTTTATTGTGTGCCCCAAAAGCATGCAAGTCCAGTGCAACCCAGGGGACGGGTGATAAAAAGTAACCAAATAAAAACAGCTTAAAAACATGCTAACAACCAAAATTATTGACTTTTTTTTTTTTTTAAATAAGTTATTCATACCAAAAGCATGCAACCCCAATACAACTCAGATGATAATTAATGACTGGTGGTTAAGTTGATGATAAAAGATAATTAATCATTGCAAATGTAGGCAAATAAAACTGGACATTGTGGAATATGATGCATTGCTTTGGTATGTGTGTTATCAAACTACCTCACGCAACAATCAAGTAGTTATTTGACTGTTTCCATTCTCTAATGTGCATTTTTATGAACTCACTTTTAGCAATTTACGCTGATTTTTTTCAGACACTATAAATCCAAGCTGTCAATATTGCAAGAGCCTCAATCTTAAAGTCTTAATGATGTAATGAAATGACACAAATACTTTGTGCAACCAGGTTTAATACACAGACATGCTCTGACTTGGACACAAGTGAAGCATTTCATTCATTTAAGACAATATATAAAGTGAATGTAGTCTAGTGTTGGGTCATCTTTATCTACTGTTTACATGCAGATTTTTTTTCTCTAAAATTTCCTGATAGATTTTGGATTTCATTATTCCCTCGACAGCTGCGAGCTGAAACCACGATGATTGATGCATCATGAGGTTTTGTTCTTATGTTTTTTCCTCTAAAAACAGCGCAGTGCTCACAGCATATTACTCCAGTAGCATCGTGCACAGGCAGCAATGTAAATAGTGTCCTCCATTAACAGCACTGATGCCCACAGATCTGAAGCTGTGTAGTTGTCCGGCACCTCTGTCTTGCAGTGATGTTGCAGACAGAGCAGCTCCAGTACTTAATGTTTTCCATTTAAACTATTAAACTATAGCTATCACTTTAATGTTGAACGCACAAGTCTTTGGAAAAGGGTTTGTAGTTCTTTGCATCCTTATGTACATCAACAATTTATTATATTATAATTAAAAAAAAGAATTTATTTATGCATCGTAAATCATTTAAAAGAGCAGGGAGCCTCTAACCCACACCTGAACACATATCTGTTCAATACCGATTAACACCCTTTTATACCAGTGATTATCTTAAAAGTTAACATCTATTTGTGTGATAATTATCTATTCAGAGTGTTATTATGACTGAAATGAAGAATAGAAACACAAAGCAGAAAACCAGGGAAGTTTGAATGTTATCACGGCATCAATGTTATCATCATTCAACAGATTAAAAGATGCATCAAATGCTTCTATAATTAGTTATAACAAAAGTTATAGAAATGGTAACTCATTTAATAACATTTAGAAGTGTTGTATATTTTCTTTGCATCCAGAATGCACTACTGTGACTGTGGGCCACATGCACAACAATTCAAAGAGTCCTCCAACTCATAGTTACTTCTAAAAAGTTACATGTACTGTACATTTCAATGCATCCTTTTGAGAAATCTGGTTTCTTTAAGTGACTTTATCAATGAGCACAGACTCACTAACCACTAACAGTATCACCATCCGTCACGTCTGTCCGACACTTGGCTCAATAGAAGCTTTAGTCGATGTGTTTATAAAATGTTTTCACAAGCCAAATGAATATTTTTTCCATTACATGTAACAATTTCATAGCTCACTGACTCGCATTAGCACTGACAACAAAACAACAGGAGGCTGGAGACAATTAGTGTCTTCAAGAGGGTGTTTGATTCATAATTTATCGAACAAGCTTCTTCACACATTCTGACAGAGACAAAGAGAAGAAGCAGTGCACACCTTGAATTTTGAAGAAGAAACTTCTGCAATGTTTCACAGTATCATACAAATGTAAAAGAAATATATAGACGTGGCGTGAACAGTGCGACAGGGTGAGATTATTTATGCTCTTTTTTGTTTGTATTTTACTCCTCTAACATTTTTATGCATGTTTTTTTCTCTTCATGCCTGAATGTCAATGGGTACATTTACAATCCCACATTCAGCCCATTTTTATTTCATGAACAGCACATACACTCACTTTCTATCTACATAAAACTGATGCAGTATAATATAACTGCTCTGCTATAAATGCTACCTTAATCAAAGTTATAATGTTTTGTTTAAGAGAGGTGCTACTTTTTGGAGGCTGTAGTTTGAGGTGCTGTTGAACTGTATTGTGTTCTAATATTTTGTCTACCCTAACTCATATAAATGGGATGGACAATATCAATCAATATCAATATAAATATTAGAAACATCTCTCAGCGTAACCCAATATAGTTCCAAAAATAAACACTTCTCTGAAACAGAAACACAAATTTAACATTATAACCCTCATGTAGGTAGAGATTTATTGCAGGGCTGTGGCATCATACTGCATTAGTTTTAACAAGTTGTACCTAATGAACTGGCAAGTGAGTGTATTTGCTCCTTGCGCTTCATAATTGTTGTTGTTTTTATTTGTTATTCTATCTGGAGCGCTTATTTTTTTAAAAAGTGCTGTACAAACATCATGTGTGATTCTCTGCATAATGACAAAAAGCAGCCAGTGATGTTGGGACAGTCATCTGAAGACTAATGAGGACACCTAGTGGCTGCTGTTTGTAGTGAGCTATATACTGAATATATTGTATGAGCAGGTATAAAGTCTAAGTTTATTACTATTTAACATCACGTCTTACATAGACTCATTACATTAGGGGTCATTACATTTCTCCATGTTTTGTAATCTAACAAATTTAGTCTTAAAGATGATTAAAAATCTTTTTCTTTTGAGTATCAAACGCATGATATTGGCTTGAAAAGTAATTATTTCATCCTTATGTAAAGACCAACCGCTCGAATTATCTTAAATTATGTTACACAGCTGCAACAATTAGTTGATTAATCGATTAGTGGATCAACAGAAACTTAATCGGCAACTATTTTGGGGATTGATGAATTGTTTTTAGACATTTTTTTAAGAAGAAAACCTCAAAATTCTCGGTTCCCAGCATCTCAAATGAATTTAACACAATATGAATGAATATTTTCATGTTTCTTTAGTCTCACTGATAACAAACTGAATATTTTTGGATTGTTGATTGTTTGCCGGGACAAAACAAGACATGTGAGGACGTCTCCTTAGGGTTTGGGAAACAGTGATCGACACTTTTCACAATTTTCTGACATTTTAAAGAACAGACGACTAATTGATTAATCGAGTAAATAATCAACAGATTATAGCGCTCAGAGCCCAATACACATGACTGTAGTGACGTGTGTAAGACTGAGGAAAATAGACTTGAAGCGTAAATGAACGCTTCAGGTTGCGGTTACGCCCGTGAGACACGGCTGAGATGTGAGCCTGCACGGAGCCGATGCAGACAGCTGCATAGATTAAAATGAGAGCATATGTGTTGCGTGTGACGTGTGCGTGAAAAACACGTCTGACACACTTGCTGTCTAGACACGAGGTGAGCAGGACAATAGCATGACAAAAATGAAATAATACATTTTAATCACTGTAAAAACTCCATATTAAGCGGCATGAAACTAACCAGTTTTCTCCTCACTTGGTCACATCTGACACCGTTGGAGGAGTGACTGACCTTATTGTGAGCGAGCGTGAGCCTCAAGTCAGGTTTTATAATGGCGTAGGCCATCAGCAGGTCCTGCACCTTCTTCAGTTCCTCCTTGCACTTCTTTGTCGAGGAATAGTACTGCCTCCTCACTGGAAGATTCTTGAAAAGCTTCAGTGCACTCACTGTTGTTCCTGGAAAACACAAAGAGCGGTGAGAGGTGTGCAACAGCTTTAGACATAAAATGCACTTTTCCTGTGACAAGACTGAAGGATGCAGGCAGACTAGATGTATGCTACAAGACTGAGTCAGTTAACGCTGCCTTGCCTTGACCTAAGTGAGACGGCTTCTGAGAAACGATGCCTCCCGTGGAGTTAAGTGTGTACTGGGTGCTGATGTCATCATCTTCTGTCTTCGTAGTGACAGCCACCTGAAGAGAAACGATACGATATCAGGTCTAACTACGCTGGGTCGCCAACCATCCCAGCAAATATATACTGTATTCCATGTATCCTGTTAAAGAAAAGGGTGTCGCTATCTGTAAAAAATACTATATTATAAATATATGCAAGCGCTCATATGCTTTTTTTCTATTGATCAATGGGCACCGACCCTGTTGAAGACTAATAAATGAAATAAATATGTGTGCTACTGAACTTTGCCTTCAAATTGCAAAATGTTAACAAAAAATACAAAATTTTCTAATTGTGCATACTTTATACTGTAATGTTTGTTGTAATAACAACATTGTAAAAATAATAGTGTATTTTTGTTGATGCAGTAATCTTCACATGGATCCACGTCATCAATCAGGTTCAGTTTTCAAGTTCCAAACAGATTAAAACAGGCAACCAAACTTAAGTGCTCAAAAAGCAACATTATGAATCATTTACAGTCAAATTTTAATCTGCTGGGTCACGAAGCACTGCCATTTCATAACAACAATCACCTCGGCCACGGCACAGATGGAGCCCAGCGCCTCTCCTCGGAAGCCGTACGTCTCCAGTTGCTCCAGGTCCTCGTGGCTACAGATCTTTGAGGTGAAATGTCTCACAGCCATCACAGCAGTGTCTGCAGCTTTGATTCCATGGCCATTGTCACGTACCTCTATCCTGTCCAAGCCGTAGTTCTCCTACAATGGGATATTATAGTCAGCCATGTCCTGTATATTGTCTGAGCTGTGAGAAAATTACAACAACAATGTGCTGTGTCACACCCTCCATACTTTAGATTTACAGATTGTGTTATAAAATACAACAAAACAAATCCTTCTATACACAAAAACATTAATCATTCATAAACCATCATATTTCTAAAAATAAATATTTTTTGTCCAGTAATTTAGACACTGTACCAGTTTAACGTCGACGCTTGAAGCCCCAGCGTCCAGGGAGTTTTCTATCAGTTCTTTCACAACGTTCACCACAGAAGTGATGACCTGCGCGCTGGACAGCAGCCGCACAGTGTCAGCAGGCAGCTGCTTCATGATTCCAGCTACCTGCTGAAGAAAACAGCCTGACTTTAGTTTTGTAACTTTGAATGTTGTTGCGTCAGAACAACATCATGACATGAGGGTGGAGAGAAGCTTAAGAAATGTTTAAGATGTTAGTGAAATCTGTGGCTTCTCACACTACAGGACACTTCCATCAACCAGAATTTCAATGTAGAAATTGTGTCATAAAGGAAAACACTTTTGAACACACTCAGGACTCCTACTGCACAGGAATACAATGGTTGTAATTATCTCTGCCAGGTGAAAGCCTGGAGGAGATCATGTGTTTGCAGTGATTAACAATTGTCAAAAAAGCTATTTTTAATAACGTGTTTTATCCCGCCATTGACTGCTGACTCCTCACTGCTCTTAACCGGCTGGTAGGGGTCGCATGTGTTTAACAACTGCAGCAAAAGGCATTTCCGTCAATCAGCTAGGCTAAAAACAAGTCTGTTGCAGGCCACATTTTGGCCTTTGTCGTGGCTCAAAAACTGACATCCGTAGAAAAGTTTGGTCTCATTTTGAACCAGAGCATCTGCAGATTAGTTCCATACCCAATATGTTATGATCCACTAAAGTTAGGCACAATACAAGATGAATACATCCCTGTTTTTGTTAGCTTTGCTGCCATCTTGACTGTAAAGGAGCTGGGAGGGACAACTGAGTGAGATTCAGCTCTTCTTTGTTTGGGAGAGGAGAGGGAGGTAGGGAGGGGTTTTATTTTGTGTGGTTATGTTCTAAATAAATAATAATGTTTAAATTGAGAAGTTTGGACTTATCATCCCGTTTATTGTTACCTTATTAAGTTTATACAGTTAGGCGAACCCTGGAGGATGCACAGTTACAATAACGTTACACTATTCTATGCATCTTAAAGAAAGGGGCTGTACATGCCCCCAGACACACGTGGCGGAGATCTGCACTCTGCTGAGTGCCCTCTTCTAGTTGTTTATGTCTCCTGACAGGTAATCAACAACATGCACATATCTGAGCTGCACTACAGCGCACTGAGGGCTTTTCTGCAAATGTGGATTTACTACATACTGAAAATTGACAATACCAAGAAGCACAGCCTATAAACATTATGTGAGGCAAACACATCAGTTTAATTGTCCATCTGCAATAATTATCGAGACTGACCTGGATGAAGACACAGAGTTTTTTTGCCACAAGTACTGATTTACTACTGCTAATTATAGAAATATTAGGGCTGCCACTAACGATTCTTTTCATCATCGATTAGTCTGTGGATTAATTCCTTGGTTAATCGATTAGTCATTTGATGAAAAATCTCAATCACTGTTTTCAAAAGTCCAAGCTGCAACCTCAGATGTCTTGTTTTGTCCTGACCAACAGCCCACAACCCAAAGATATTCAGTTTACTGTCATAGAAGATTAAAAAAACAGAAAATAGTCATATTTAAGAAGGTGGAACCAGAGAATTTGAATTTTTTCCTTTTAAAAGATGACTCAAAAAGATGACTCTAATAAATATGTGAACTTTATAAGTAATAGCTTCCAGTCAACACGACGTTGTGACTGCCCATTAAGAAGGTAGATGTGTTCTTACATTATTGACTACCTGTTTCCAATTGTAATTAGTATCAGAAATATTGGATTTAAGTCGCCATACAGACCATAACAACAGAATGTCACCTGATATGATATATTCACATTTAAGACACTGGTATCAGAGAATTTTGACATTTTTTTTCTTGAAAAAATTACTCCAAACGATTAATCAATTATCAAAATGCCACAACTCAAAGATAATCAGTTTACTGTCATAGAGGACTAAAGAAACCAGAAAATATTCACCTTTAAGAAGCTGGAATCAGAGAATTTGGTATTTCTTTTCTTTAAAAAAATACTCCAAATGATTAATAGATTACCAAAATAGTTGGCGAATAATTTAATAGTTGGCAGCTAGTCGATTAATCGTTACAGCTCTAAACATCAATAATTAGTTAAAAAGCGATTTAACGTTAGAGCTCACACTAACGTTAGCTAGCTGCTCTGCTACTCATTTTTAGCTCGTTAACTTACAGTTGAAAACTTAATTTCGTTTAAACTTACGTGGGGGGTTAAAAGCTCATACTAAACTGAATATTAACATCAATAACAAGATAAAAAGCTGAATACTGACTTACACAAGGACCATTCACTGCAGCCCCTGTTCAATCTTTCATAAACAACAGACACGAGCCACACGGCGGAAATGACCCGATTCCCGCCCCCTCTACTGAACGCTGATTGGTCAGAAGTGACACGTGGGCGGGTTCAGAGTTACAGATAGAGAGGATTTCCCTGAGTTGAAACTTGCAGGTGTAACGCGTTGTCAGGCTAATTAGAAGTACACAGTGGTGGAAGAAGTATTTAGACTTTGGAAATACTTAAAGGCGACTTTTTCTCTGTCACTTCTGAAAATAATAAGAGCTGCTTATTGAACCTGCTCATTCTGTATACTGTTATAATAATGAATATACTGTACATGCTGTATTTTAACCTTAATGGCATTGCAGAATATATTCAAGATTCAAAATTTTTTTGTCATTTCTCAGACCAAAACCAGTGCACCTGTAGAATAAACGATTTAAACAAACTTAACTACTAAAAATATAAGATTCCTAAAAATATATATTGAGAAAGTTTCAAGAACATAAATAAATCAATTATATAAATTCACACAAGTACACAAAAGTATAAAACTCTTAAAATAGCAGCAAAAGGTAACATGAGGTAGTGCAATGAGTGTGCATCAAGGCTGCTGTGAAAGTGACTGATTCAGTATGGAGACATTGCACTTAAAGTCCAGTGTCAGTGGTGTAAAGTGTCATATCCAAGCCTACTAGTAAAACAGAAGGGCAAAAATGTTAATAAAGGATCATAAAAACATTCTGAATAAATGAATGTTTACAGTAGCAGTGGTGAAACATCAACTTTGAAAGACATGATGAAATATTGCAACAACATGCTGCTAAAATAAATGTGCCACCAGATTATCAAAAAGCAGCTGAATAACTGAGCGTGTCTGTCACATCAGTGTGAAATGATGGAAACCAAAAGTATGAAGAAAAATCACTATTTGGTGGAGCTGTTAAAAACTCATAGACATCTGAAATGTGACCCCGACTACACACTGCTTTTTGTAAGACGTCAAAAGACAAAAAGGTTGGAAACCACTGGTTTCATCTTTAACAATGTGTTTTATTTTAAAAGCTTGTTATATTATCCATTGTGTCAAATCTTCATCTGAAAAGTATCTAAAGCTGTCAAATAAATGTAGTGGAGTAGAAAGTACAATATTTCCCTCTGAAATGTAGTGGAGGGGAAGTATAAAGTAGTATAAAATGAAAATACTCAAATAAAGTACAAGTACTTCAAAATTGTACTTAAGTACAGTACTTGAGTAAATGTACTTAGTTACTTTCCACCGCTGCTCTTTTGTAGAAGTTGTTGTTTTTGAGATCAGCCTGAGAAGTCAAAAAATAGGGCATAAATACCTCCGGGACAGTCTCCTTCCGCTCGGGTCCGTATCTGTGAACTGCACACACCAACACGGCGGAGACAAACCATTTCTCTCCGTAGCAGTTTGGTTCCACAAATACCTCCACTGCTCGCCGCCACCTGTAAGTTTCAACCGCTGGGTTTGTGGGTGTTTTGATTTTACACTTTTCTAAACCACAAAACGTTACTTAACGTCTCTTATTTACGCAGTGACGCTGACCAACTTTGGTTGAAGTGGTTGGCTCGGTTCGGGCTATGCACTGGAAACGAAAACACGTCTCATGTTTACACATAGTTAGTAGGACAAGCCAGACAGTAAAGATTAGCTAGATAATCCGGTTTATGTTAATTCATTAGGAAGTGTAATCAGTTTGACTGCATGTATTTGTATATCTGAAGTCGTGCAGTTTGCTGTAGCTACAACAAAAAATAATCAGCAAATAGACTAAGCCAGTGAAAGTGGGCTGAGCACCAAAACACGTTTAATTTCTCTGCAACTGTTGTAAAATCTTGTTTAATAAGTCTTTTCAGTTGTTTCAGTCATTCCTGTTGTTGTATATACTCACCATCTACACGTAAATAGTCTCGTTATCAGATCAGAAAATATCTGTTTCTTGCACTGTATGAATAATTGTTGATATTTTTTTGGCCAAATGTTGAAGCAAATAGAAATTAAAACTGTATCACAGTGGTATATTTAACAGTTTGTGGCCTTTTGAAAGTATTGCAAGGATTTAGATCAATGGTTGTCAATACGGCTGCAACTAACTATTACTTTAATGATCGATTAATCAGCAGGTTAGGCCTGTTTTCTAGATTAACTTTGTCTATATAATGTGAGAAAACAGTGAAAATGCCTGTTTTTAATTTCCCTGAGTCAAAAGTTACGTCTTAATTTGAACAACAGTCTAAAACTCAAAAGATATTCAGTTTACCTTCATGTATGACAAAGAAAAGCATTACATCATCAGATTTGAGAAGCTAAAAGCAGCTTTTTACCCTCTTTTAAAATATAGTTTTAGTTGGTGAAATAGTGGAACAGACTGCTGAATGTTTGCACGCTTCAGGTCCTGTCGTTTGGAAATGTGGGATTTAAGTCATCATTGCTTTTAATGACTGTAACCTGTAATCTGTTCCTTTTCTTTAATCCAGTCTGGCAGCTTAAAGTGTGCCAGAGGGCAAAGTTCAAACAGATTACATCATTTATAGTTATCACATTTAGTGTTGCAGGCAGGGCAAAGTACTACAGTGGCACTTTTGGTGGCATTATATACGTCTTATGTTTTTATTGTATAAATGTATAATTTCACACTTTTTTTAGTTATGAGTGGAGATATTTACAGAGTATATTTTACATTCTCAGTGCTCATAAAACTGTTTCAGGATTGTAGGATTCAGAGCTTGTAGAATAAATCGAGTTTTGAGTTAAAGGTGATATTTCATATTAAAGCAACATATTTTATACTTCACATGGTTACATGGTACAAAATTAATAATCCTTAGTCTAATATCACATACTTACTAAAATATGTATTTACAACTAGAGCTGCAACGATTAGTCAACTAATTGATTAGTTGATCGACAGAAAATTAAACTATTTTAATAATTGAATTTTTTGTCATTTTTTTTAAAAGCAAATATGCTTTTAGTTGCTTTTAGCTTCTTAAATGTGATGATTTAATGCTTTTCTTTGTCATACATGACGGTAAAATGAATATCTTTGGGTTTTGGACTGTTCGTACAAAATAAGAAATTTAAAGACGTGACCTTTGACTCTGGGAAATTATAACAGGCATTTTCATTATTTTCTCACATTTTATAGACAAATTTAAGTGAGAAAAGAATCGGCAGATGAATCGATAATGGAAGTAATCATTGCAGCTCTATTTACAACCATTGATCTGACATCGGAAATCCTTGCAATACTTTCAAAAGGCCACAAATGTTTATTACCACAGTGAAAGTACAATCTCCAGATGCTTTTGAAGTAAAACAGACATTTGACTCCTCCTGGTGAGCCGAATGTCCGACGCTGAAAATACTCTTTAATAACATTATGAGGGTAAGAAAAAGATAAAAAGTATAAATGTTACACAAAAGTGAAATAATTTTTCCTTCACAGACCAGAATGAATGTGGGTGTGGCACACAGTGAGGTGAACCCAAATACTCGGGTCATGAACAGTCGAGGGATCTGGCTGACCTACGCGCTCGGTGTCGGAATACTTCACATTGTGCTCCTGAGCATACCCTTCTTCAGCGTGCCAGTGGTGTGGACTCTCACTAATGTCATACACAACTTTGTAAGTCACATTCTCACGCATCATCTTTGTTGCTCTCCGAGACAAAAACCGCCGGGCCATTAAAGGCAGTTTTATAGAACATTTTGAATACCACAAAGTTAGTTGAAGCCTCTCAAGCCTGCTGAATCTTGCATACGTGCTCAGCCAAAGAGCCGTGTGTCTGCTCAGCTTCTGCCGAGCCCGTGCTTGTGTGTGCTTGTTTAAGATATGCTCTATTTTGGGGAGGCTGTCCTTGTTGCAGCCTGGCGCGTGACCTATTATGATGATATCCCCACTCCACATAAGGTCTGTAGACAAAACTGACCTCTCATTGTTACACGGCTGGCCTCAAATAAAGAAACAAAGTCGATTTGTGTGACATCATCAAGTAGTGCAAGCTCGAAGCAGTTTGCAAGGATTGTGTTTCACAGCCAATACGGAGGGCTATTAACAGTAATGGCTAAGGTCAACTATAGCCTATTGTTTTCCACACAATACAACAGCAGTGTGCTGATTATGTCTTGGCTGTATGCCACCATTTTAGTTTGATTACTTTCCCCTCTGTAATGCACGTTTTCCATTTAAAGCTGAATTCCTGTGTTTTGACATAGAGGCATGTTTGGAAATTAGTGTCATTCCCAAGATAGCTAATTTAGCAATAAATCTGCATCATCCCGTCCTCTTTTTTTTTGGCTGTTGAATGTGTGTTTATCGTGGTCCCACGCAGCACAGGCACCAGACAGGAGCTGTGTTGAAATTCTTTTTACTTTCTGCCTGAAACGCTCTGCAGGCCAGACACCAAAACTCCTGCAGCAACCAAAAGTTGGTGGTTTTTAATCCCACTAGTTTATCAGACAAAAGGAAAGTAAACAGACACTGCACTAAAGCCTCAAACTTAACATATTTTCAAAAAAAAACCTTTTTGTACATTTGTACACCACATGGTGAAGATTATTCAAAACCTGCAGAATTTTTTAACCTGAAAGTCAAATGAATTGCAGCCGGGTATATTTAAACAACCATGATTATAGCCTAAACTAAAAGTGCTTTAACTTTAAAGAATGTTAAGCTAAAAAGTTTTTGTCATGCAGTTACAACAGAGAGAACATGATGGAAACAAGCCCTTCCTTTTCATCAGTCTTCAGTCTCTTTTACACACTGTATTCACTCCACTACTGACTGGCTTTTTGTCTCTACAGGGAATGTATGTCTTTATGCATGCAGTGAAAGGAACGCCTTTTGAGACCCCTGACCAAGGAAAAGCCAGACTTCTCACACACTGGGAACAGCTTGACTACGGCGTGCAGTTCACTTCATCGAGAAAGTTCTTCACCATCTCACCAATCATTCTGTATGTATAAGATATCCTTTGATTCTGTTTTTATACTGATTTGATAATATAAGTATAAAATAAAAAGGATATAGCTGGTGATCATCAACAAATCTCATGAGCAGAGCCAAACCAACAATGACTTGATCTACTTACAAGTATTGTGTGTGTATCCAAAGCCTGATATATCTCATTCCTCTGTGCTGTAGACCTCTGTTGTTGTCCAAAAACTATTAAAAACATGTCAATGAGCCACACTGCTGTGCTGGGTGACATGTTCCTTCACCCTGAAGGTTACAGTCACATACTACATTGTTAACTTCTCAAAGAACTTCAGTACAAAGTCAAGAGGTTGAAATATGTAGCACAACAAGCTGTAAACAACCACGTAACCGCACACGCTCAGTGGTGTCTGCCTTACACAGAACTACTCTCTGAAGACTGAAAACATGATCGCTGTTATTAGTCTTTGGAGCCATTTCTAAACAAACTACCATGACTGTAACCTTCAGGGTGAAGGAACATGTCACCCAGTGCAGCAGTGTGGCTCACTGACATGTTTTTAATAGTTTTTGGACAACAACAGAGGTCTACAGCACAGAGGAATGAGATATATCAGGCTTTGGATACACACACAGTACTTGTCAGTAGATCAGTTGATTGTTGGTTTGGCTCTGCACATGAGATTTGTTGACAATAAGAAAAATATAGAAAAGCGTCAGACTTATCCTTTTAAGCATTGATGCAAAATTTTGACAGCACAAGTAACATTTTTGGTCATTCACACTGACGACATGACATGAAAAACAAAACAGAACTTCATCAACGCTAAAAGATCATAACAATGGTGTTAAATGTTGTGGAAGAGTCATGGAAAATGTATACAAATACAATTTTTTTTTTTTTTTTTGTTACTATTTAATTATATTTCATTAATCCGTCTGTTTTTGCTCCACAGATACTTCCTGGCGAGTTTCTACACAAAATATGACACCGCACACTTCTTCATAAACACTGCCTCACTTTTGAGCGTGCTGATCCCTAAGCTACCGCAGCTACACGGAGTGAGAATTTTCGGTATCAACAAGTATTAAGTTATTGTAAATGCGGTGCCTCATAGCAGCAGAAGTTAATCCCTGTGTAGTCTGTTCTGCCGATGTGTATACTAAGTCGAACAATTTGTGTAAATGTCACTGTCGTCGTTTAGATATATCTGGTTTAAGATGAAAAGTGAAGAAAAAAAAAAACAGGAGTAGGTTTGTAGATGACAGGATGCCATATACATTACTAACTTATGTGAATATTTAATGATGTATTTTTGGCCTGCATAGACCCGGGCTGGCCCAGGTATCAGTGAGGCTTTTGGTTGAGTTTGTTTTTCCTTCATTTGCCCTCACTTCACATGGTGACACAAATTGTGAATATGTTTCTAGCCACAAAGATGTCCCAAATGTATTTTTCAAAGATGTTTACTTCCTAAGGGTAGGAGCCTGTGGCTCATTGTTTATTGGTACACTCTCATTTTGTAACGGGTGTCAAACTTATTCATGCTTGAGTGAGGAATCATAGTCTTTATTTGCATTTATTCTTTCGTATGTGAATCATTTCTCAACTCAATCAAAACAGGGCAGGCTTTTTTCATTGTACAGTTTTTTTTTGTGATTGTCTTATGTGTTAAAGAAAATGTAATGTATGTAGAAATGAGACAAATTATTGTTGTCAGGTTAAGTGTTTACTGAGGGAGGTCTGCAATGTCTCTGTGATGATTCATGTAGTTGCTGTCTTCAGATCATGACTTTTTGCTATCATCAAGGCAGCTAGTCCTGCTTTGTTTGGCCATAGCTCATAGTACTCTTGATATTTCTTGTTCTTAATCTTATTAAATTGTTTGTGCCCTCAGAGTGTTTCATCTCTCATGATTGTGCATTGCATGTTTCCCAATGATAATGGAATATAATGAGACTTTTTAGATACTTTCCATCAAGGAAAAAATCAAGTAATTTTAGGATTTTCATATTAGAGTTTTACAGATGTTACATTTATAGATGCATTCAGAATTTATTTGACAACTTATTTAATATAACGTGTTTCTATAAACTTGATTGATTGTAAAGCACTCAGCTGTGGTGGAAACCAAACGTTTGATCTGACAAATAACACCAGAAGAGGTATTAAAACCCATCTGACTTGGGCTTCAAACTCATACAGTATGAGATAAAATGATTAAAAGTGATTAGAAGTATTAAAACAAACTGCACAAGAATAACATGAAGCAGCTTGTAAATCATCAAAATGCATAATTTCAGAAAAATGTGTTGAGTAGAACCTAGAATACAAACTTAAACATGCTGTACAAGTTGATGGATGCGGTCAGATAATAAAATTACACATGATGAATGAGATGCATCACCTGCAGTTGTGAACCTGCACCCCCCCCCCCCCCCCCCCTGTAAACAAAAGTAATATCCTCTTCAATCTTGATAACTTCACAAAAACCTACAAAAAGCTGAACTGTTTTCTTATGCATGTGTTTAATATCAAATAGAGACTAATGTGACAATATTTTTTATTTTAGCTTGTACAGAAGGTATAATACCCACAGCCTGCAGGTGGCACGTGTTAAAATGCAGCCATTACTTTTTATCTGACAATGACCAAACAAATCACAATCTGCAGCTAAATGTGAACGTGTGTTTTCAGTTTAATTAACTGATTTGTATCAGACTTATAATGGCCTCGTGTCAATGTCTTTTATTTAAAAAAAAAAGAAATGCAAATCAGTGTTTTTTTTATCTCATGGAAACACCCCCACCTGATGGAAGTTCAGCACCATGATGGGAACTTTTCAGCTACACACATGCTCTTTCTGCAACAATCACCATAAGATTAAAAACTTTATTTAAAACAAATGCTTGGTTTACTACCGTTATGAAACATGATAATCAGATCTCAGATTTTCAGCCCTGCTGATCAAACAGATGCATTTATTTTCTACTTCTTCTCTCTAAACTTTCATCCAGCCTGTTGAGATCCTCACACTGCTTCCCCAACACTCCTTTATAAACCTCAAAGCGATGGTTCAGATCTTTCTGTGAGTGGATTTTATATTTAGTCCCTAAAGCCCCGTCTGCAAAGGCGCTCCCGTAGAACACACGACCGATCCGGGAGTGGACCAGCGCCATGGCGCACATCACACAAGGTTCTCGGGTCACATAAAGGTCATATCCAGTGCATATGTACGGCTGAGAACCCGCGTCTGCATCAGGTGTGTTTTGACAGGTATCTGAGGTCGGTGTAGAGATGGGGCCGGGCGATGTATGTTGGCAAGCAGGGTATCTGTCAAAGCAGTAACACCCACCACCCTGGCTCCGAGCCACAAGGTCGATGCAGACCATGACTGCGTGATGAAGGGGGTGGTCACCCCGGCAGTCGTGGCCCACTGCAATGATCCTCTCCGTCGCTGGGTCGACCACCACAGCCCCCACCGCCTCCATCCCCAACTCCCTGCCCTGTTTGGCAGCAGTCAAAGCAGACGTCATGTACGTGTGCATCCTGGCTTTCTGCGGCGAGCTGAAGAGCTCTCCTCTTAGGGCGACGGTCACCTGCTTGTCTTCGTGAAAGGAGGTGGGCCAGTGTTTGCTCGCCAGCTCAAACTGGGGTCGGGTCAAAGGGGGACGCGCAGGGACCTTAACCACAAAAGGCTCACCTAACCCGTCATGTCTAACTTCACCTGATGGCAGCAGAGACTCCATGCTGACCACCTTTACGCGTGGTGCGTCACTGACGAGGCACAGCAGCACCTCCAGAGGGTGAGGGCCGCCCTTCTCCTTGCATGCTCGCACCCTCTTGATGTGCTGGAGGCCGTTCAGGGGGTAGAGGCTGTTCAGCTCCCTGACTAGTCGAGACGTCTCTTTCTTGTTGACAATGGGCGCAGCGAACGCCTCTATCAGCTCGACGTCTTGTGACTGCTCATCTGACAGTACAGGATAAGCAACCCAGGAGTCGGTGTCACACACCGACCCTTTCCAGCGCTTCGTCTGTGGCTCCATTGTCTTGGCGTCCTCCTGTGAAATATGATTTCACACCGAAGTGAAACAAAGTTAGTGCGTTTGCAGGACAGATCACATGATGACAAAGCCCTGCAGTTGTGTTGTCTATGTCCAGTTTATCTAATACAACAGTTTAAAACCTGTGATGTAGAGCTACCATTAGTCGATTAGTCAGTTGACAAAATTAATCGCTATTTTTATCATTTTTTAAGAAAAAATTATAAATACTTTGCTTCCAGCTTTTTAAATTTGAATCTTTTCTGGGGTCTTTAGTCCTCTGTGACAGTAAACAGAATATCTTTGGGTTGTGGACTGTTGGTGGAGACAAAACAAGACATTTCAGGTTGCATCTTGGGCTTTGGGGAAATTGTGATTGACACTTTATCAAAAATGAAAATAATAATTTGTTGCAGCTCTACTGTGATGCTATTTGCATATTTTTGTATTTCCTTAACAGAGATCAGCTGGCAGGTGTGACTGTGATCTTTAACAGTCAAGTCTTTTTTGTTAGTCAAAACACGAACAAGCCAGTTCAAAGATAACAGTGAACTTGTAATAATTCACTTTAATACACTTTGGTTTAATATAGTGGCAAGTGACATGGTTTTCTATAGGGCTGTGAATGACAATTATTTTCATTTTTTTTATTTTCAGTATCAATTAATCTGTCAGTTATTTTCTTGATTAGTTGTTTTGTCTTTAAAATGTCAGAAAACTGTAAAATAGTTTCCCAAAGACCAAGGAGACATCCTTAAATATCCTGTTTTGTCCCAGCGAGCAGTTTTCAATCCAAAGATATTCAGTTTGCTGTCAGTGAAGACTAAAGAAACATGAAAATATTCATTTGTATTATATTATATTCACTTGAGAAGCAGGGACCAGAGAATTTTGAGGTTTTTTTTGACTAAATGACTAAAAACAATTATTTGATTACCAAAATAACAGTTAATTTTCTGTCGATTGACTAATCAATTCATTGACTCATTTTTGCAGCTCTAACTTTTCTGACAGTAGATGACGCAGCCATAAAGTTTAGCGCTGGGCTTCTTTGAAAGGCATGCTCGATTGTTGTTATTACATCTGTTACACAAATGAAGATTTACTGTGCAAAGTGATTTATATTTATAAGTTTATAAGTGTTTTATATTAGAAAGCAACAGGATACTGACAAATCTGATAACAATACATCAGCCACCACTAACTTTTTATTTTAAACATTTTGATAAGGACGGTTACTAGGTTGCTACAGAGTTGTGACCAAGATATGTGCTGAAATTTTATAGTTAAAAAAATAAACTTGTCAGTGCTCTCTGGTGGACAATCTATGTAATGGTGACTCTTCAAACACATGTTTGGTATTTCTCTACTGTAGCTTCTTGTTCCTTATGGGACAACATACACACAGATACTGACCAGGCTTTTTTTAAGTAAATCCATGAAGTAAACAATGCATACACCAGGAACAGCTGATAATATTTTTATGTGTAGTGCTGAAACAAGAAGCTGACAAATCAACAAAAACATGATTGCAGTTCTGATAATTGATTAATGATTACAGTCATTCATCAAACATTTGATGGTTACAGCTTCACAAAACGGCACAGGGCTGCTCGCTTTTCTGATCGGACATTTAATACTTGAATCTTTTTTTGGCTGCAGATCAAGAACCATTCTTCTGTCATTATTAAGTAACAGAGAGTAAATTATTAATCCCTTACAAATATTCAATCTCTGGTTGCAATCCTTTATGTATGTGTAGCCACTACACCTCCAGAGGTGCAGTGGGATCAACAAAGCTTAAGTTGATCCAATCAGGGCTGCAACTAGTATCTGTCAATTATTTTCTCCATCAATTGTTTAGTTGTTTGGGCTATAAAATGTCAGAAAATGGTGAAAAATGTCAATCACTATTTCCCAGAGCCCAAAGTGGAGTCTTCAAATGTCTTGTTTTGTCCACAACCCAAAGAAATTTAGTTTACTGTCACTGATTACTACAGAAACCAGTAAATATTAATATTTAAGAAGCTGGAATCAGAAAATTTGGACTTTTTTTTCTTTAAAAAGAAAAAAAGACTCAAACGATTAATCGATTATCAAAATAGTTGGCAATTAATTTAATAGTTGGCAACTAATCGATTAATTGACTAATTGTTGCAGCTCTGGATCCAATTATTAAAGACATGAAATATAATTCATAAAGCCGCCTGCTGTGGACTTCCACTGATATTATGCTTCATGTTATTGATGGCAATTGTTTTCTGTAGTCTCTCTTCATCTGCGTCCCAGGATAAGCTTTGTCTTCATGACTTTGGGCACATGTCGAATGGTCAGTGACACTCTGGTTCCTCGGGTCAGTGTCTCCCCTGGCAGCGCTCCGGCAGCGGCCAGGTTCAGCACCTTGTCCGTCAGAGTGTCCTGGGTGCAGGCCTTGATGCCATGAAGGAGGCGCTGGTACATTTCATCCTGCAGTATCAGAAGACTGCGCGGCCTCACCAGCAGAGAGAGGAGGTAGCGGTTCTCCTCTGTCCGCGGGGCATCATCATCATCATCATCATCATCATCCAGGCTGCTGACGGGCGTGTAGAAGTCCAGGAGGGTGTGAGAGCCCAGGCTGATAGTGGTGACTGTAGGGTGGTACAGAGGGCCATCTTCATGTGGCATAATCCCTTCTCCTTCTTTATACTCATTCACCAACACGTGATTGGCTGTTTTCCCACTGAATGCACCTAAAGAGGAAATTTTCTCACAGTACTTCTGGAGCCAGTCTGGGATCTTCTCTGCCAGCATGCCCTTGGGATGCGGTAACCCTCCCCAGTTCTGAAGCCTTCTGCCTGACAGCTGAGTCCATTTAGTTTTTGGAGACCTGTAGACCTGCTGCAGAAGGTAAGACTCCTCATCCTCTGATATGAAATCTGGGATGTAATACACTGTCGGTGGGGCGTCACTTACGACAAACTGCTTCAACTCCTCCAAAATACAAGCTGGGTGATCCATGCCTCCTTCAGAAACATGAAATGCTTGTTAAAAGTGAAAAAAATGCCAATGCTGACAACTACAACTACAACAATTGACTGAAAATCTTACCAGGACGTCTAAGATTTGAGTATAAACGTGCAGGTTGTCTAATTAACGAGCAAACACTAAAATATCACGTGTCTACTAGCAGCAGTCCTCTCACGTCACGTGATCTGAGGCATTTCCGTGTATGTTGATAGCATTAGCAACCGTAGCTCCCTCGAACCATTTGCACACACTTTGCATTTATGCCTACAACACATTAATTACAGTACAGACAAGGCGACGGAGCGATTGTATGATCCATTACGAGTTCACTGACACATATTAAAAGGGAACTGGTTTGCTTTTCTGCAGTTAGTGAGCCAGAAAAATCAGAAAATGGCAAAAATCTTACACACATGGACGTTGTGGCGCATTTGTGGCACGTAGGAGAAGTCGAGCAGTATAAATGATTTTTACTTTCATTCAAATAAAGTGTTTTCTGTCACAAAATGTATTTATCTGAAGCTAATATGAAGCTTCAGCTGTCCAAATGAGTGAAATCAAGTAGATATCTTTCAACGTTACAGTCTTTTTAGTGCCAAAGTCGCTCTTTTTGTTACTATACTTCCACCACAGCTCAACAGGGAAACACTGTCCGAGGAAACACACAGAGGGAATTTGATGCTAAGAAGACTGTAAATGTGGCAGATATCCACTTGATATGACTAACTCAGACTGCTGAAGCCTTATATAAGCTTCAGATTAACTTTTAAATGCATTTCTCCACAAAAAAGACTGTGTGGACACACTGTGGATTTTGGCCCCCATCACTTACATTGAAAGAGCATTTGAAGGGGATCTTTTAATAGCCAGTATACAGGAGGAATGATTACAGCGAGGAAAACCTCTTTCGGTGTTCATATGGACACATGATTGTTGATTTAAGACACAAAATTGCGAACCTATCCTTGAACAAAAAGAACCATTGAACAGCTTTTATAGTGGTCTTTTTTTATTTATAAATCCTTCAATTAACCGTTACCTGATGATGCCATGACATAAAAGAGAAATGTTAGTATCACGTTATTTTAATTAAACCAAATCTCAAACACTGACTGTTTAAGCACATCTCCAACTATTTGCTCATTTATCCCTTCATTAGTGTGAGCGTTCAGAAGTACGACATTTCTGAGACCCGTGAAGGCAGCACAGCTAATTTCAACGTTTGTAACGTTTTTAAAAACAGCGCCTTTATCTACAGAAACCTAAAAACTAATACATTCTGTCTATGAAGTGACAGAAACTCTACTTTACCTCTATAGACATCAAAACCTTGATGAAAAATTCCGTATGGTTAAAAAAGGCCGGATAACGGCTCGACTCCGTGCCTACTTCCTTGTGCAGCTGACTAAAGTGTCCCCAAAGAGGAGCCGTGCTTCATTTTTAACGATTTTTTAAAAATAGCTTTCTAAACGTATAGTTTGTATAATGTACATTTTGGGGTCTTTATTTATTTATTGTGGACGTTTCTTTTAGCTGGCTATTGTTACTTAACATATTGTCACTAACTTGCCGACCTACGGAATTATTTACATGTGACACAGGCTGACGTCTTTCTCTCATGGAGGAAATATCAGTCAAGAAACAAAACTGAGTAAAATATTGCTTCCTGCAAGCAACTCTTAAGTGCCACACTTTACTTTCCGTTATTGGTTTGTTACTGTGAAAGCTAATGTGATGTTGCTAACACATTTGTCTCCGTTTTTTATGTATTCTGTGAGTTTAAAATTCAGTGGAAACTGAGGTGAGGTCACCCTGATTCATTAGACTATTTTAACTCACAGTTGGCTAACTTAAGGTGCATGGCTATGTTCCCTTCTAAAGTAAAAATTCTGCAGAGGCTGCTACAGGTTAGACACACACCTCGGTGCACTTCTTCATTTGGAAAAGCCTCTGGCTCCAGACTGGTTTTGGGCATCGAGACAAGCTGTGATGACACTGGAGCTGCTGTGTTGGATGAGACAGGTGTAATACTGGGGGAGTCTCTGCACTCACAGACACAAGTACATCTGAGGTGGGTGTATTTTGTATTCTTTCATTAAAGGATGTGTTCACAATTTTTCAAGTCTGTCTTAAAACAACAGGTCAGGTGCTTAAATGAACATTGAAACATGTTTTTGTTGTTCTTGCTGTAATAATTCATCCTGTTCATACTGACCATTAGAAGATTCTTTTATAATGCACTTAATGGAATGTAAATGATGGGTGCCAAAATCCACTGTCTCAAAACTTTTTTATTGGGTTTCCAAACAGATAACAGACAAGTAGTATACCAAGCTTCAATTGAGACTTTAAGTAATTACAGAACAGAAGATCAGAGAGAGAAAGAAACAGAACACCTCTAAAAGCAAACAAAACAAGATGAAAAAAACAACAACAAACAACAAAATGGATTTGGTCGCCTATGAGAAATAAGCAGTTGTGTAATTACATGGCACATTTAAAAGCAAACATCTATATGTGTGTACACATACACTAACACATGTGTAGAGTACACAACAATAAAACAAAATAAATAATTTCAATAAATTAGGTAAGAATATTGAATCGGGCCTGGGAGTTTGTCAGTCCGGGATGGCAGTGAAAATGAGTTTGTAGTATATGCGAAAAATGGTTCCCATGTCTTCTTAAAACTGACAGATGACCCTCTTAGTGTAAACCTAATTTTTTCCCCCATATTAACAAAGTAGAAAATATCTCTTAATCCAAGAGTGATGGGGAGGTGGAGCAGGAGATTTCCACTTGACAAGAATCAGGCGTCTAGCCAAAAGAGTAACAAAAGCTATCAAGTTTTTCATATGATTTGATATTGCAGGTGTCAGGGTGACTCCAAATAAGCCAGTGATTGGAGATGGTTTGACAGAGATGGAGATAATTTGTGAAATTGTTTTGAATATTTCCAACCAAAATGCAAAGAGGGTCATGTTCAAAACATATGGACAGGACAGGACAGGACAGACGGGACAGACAGGATCAACATCCTCATATATTCTTGACAGCCTAACCTTAGATAAATGATAGCAGTGAAGACCTGACTGTTGTTTTAAGACACTCTTGAAAAATTGTGAACCTATCCTTCAAGGTCATTGCTTCTGTTTAGGGATTTGTTTTGACATATTTGCTCTCCTCTTGAATGCTGCAGGACTGGTGGCATCATTCCCACGGTGGCACAACAGCTCCACAGGGAACACATAGAGCGCATAGTCCAGGAGGCTTTGGAGAGGAGCGGCGTGGTCCCAAGCCAGCTGTCAGCTGTGGCCACCACAGTGAAGCCGGGCTTGGGCCTGAGCTTGGGCATCGGTCTCAAGTTCAGTCAGAGTTTTGTGAGGACACACAACAAGCCCTTCATCCCCATCCACCACATGGAAGCCCACGCCCTGACTGTCAGGATGCTTCAGCCCGTCGCCTTCCCCTACCTGGTCCTGCTCATTTCTGGTGGTCACTCTCTTCTCGCCGTGGCTCGAGGAGTCGATGACTTTCTGCTTCTGGGTCACACTCTGGACGAAGCTCCAGGGGATATACTGGATAAAGTAAGTTTGGCTGTTGTTGCTGTTTGTGATGCTCGGTTTGTGATCATGAACTAAACAAATATTGTTTTTGTGTGGATTCACAGGTGGCAAGACGTTTGTCCCTCATTAAACACCCGCAGTGCTCCACACTGAGTGGAGGACAAGCTATAGAGCTTCTGGCAAAGGAAGGCGACAGGGAGAGGTTTCCTTTCAGGACTCCTATGGGCCAAACTTATGACTGCTGCTTTTCTTTTGCTGGACTGCGCAATCAAATTACAGAGATAATAAAGAAAAAAGAGGCAGAGGAAGGTATGAGGACAACCAGTGATTTGCAACAAGCAGCTCAACCCTTTGAATATTGTGAATTCAATGTGGTGAACATTTACTTAGTTTGGTTTGTTATATTTTCTCCCTGCACCTGTATTTAAATAATTAGCTACATGTGAAAAGTTTACTTCCTGTTATTAGATACATGACCAAGGGAATAATGTGGAGAGAAACTAAAGTTGAATAGATCTTTTTTCACGACAGACATTTGTCACACACAGGTGTACCAACATTAAAGATCCCCTCCAGACATGTTTATAAAATACTCTACTTCAACTAATAATGTGTGTGAGATGTGGTTTTTCCACAAAAGGCTTCACTGGAGGCTTCAAGTTTCCACATCACACCTGTGTAAGTTGCATACTGGACCACAGTTTGCTCCAAAATTGTTGTAATGTCACAGATCATGCTTGTAAGTACAAGTTAAACCCAGATTTAAGGTGAGCACAGAGAAACCTCTGCACAGTGATGCTGCATGAGTTACTTGTTTCCCCAGTATTGTTACCAGTTTGGGAACCAGTGGTCTAGAGAAATGAGATTTTTCCTGTAACATTTTTTCCTTCCCTCTGTAGGTATAGAACAGGGGACGCTCTTATCATGTGTGAACGACATTGCAGCCGCCACACAGCACACAGTCGCTTCTCATCTTGCAAAGCGCACACATCGCGCCATCTTGTTCTGTAAGGCGAACGGCCTGCTGCCGTCACACAGTCCCACCTTGGTGAGTGCGTTTCTCTTTGTATTCTATCTAATTCATGAAAAATATGTTTTCTTCAGTGACCACTCTAGAGCTATTTTGATGATTGAATCGAGATAAAATGCCAAAATTTTGTTGGTTCCACTGTTTTCAAATGTGAGAATTTGCAGCTTTTCTCTGTTTTATATCATTGTAGACTGAATATCTTTGGGTTTTGGACTGGGTGATTAATCAAGAAAATAATTAGCAGATTAACAGAACAGAACAATAATGAAAATAATCATTAGTTGCACTTTAGTTCCACTGAAAATAGTCCCTAAAGAATGCATTATTTCCTCCTGTTTGAGTAACATTTCCAAAAAAAACTACAGCTGCTTGCTGTTTAAGGCAAGCCTTTTTTAAACATGAAACTATATATTTGTGACCTGTTTGAGAACATTGTGGACATAAATTCAGGTCTGAAGTTGTTTTTTTTTTAAAACTGCTCTTTTTTCAGGTGCTGTCTGGAGGAGTTGCAAGCAATCAGTATATCCGCAAGGCCATGACCATTATCACCAAGACGACAGGCCTACATCTGCTCTGTCCTCCAGCCAAATTCTGCACTGACAATGGAGTGATGATTGCATGGTGTGATAATCAGTAAAAAGCTTTGAATCAGATTTGACCTTCCGTGGAGTCTGGTTAAGTTTTTAGTTTTGTGTTTTTTTTGTTTAATCAGGAACGGTGTTGAGCGTCTGAGAGAAGGGAAAGGGATACTGCCTCCAAATGTGGATGTAAGCTATGAGCCAAAGTAAGTCAACACCTGAAGGAGGGACTTCATTTGAAATTTCAATGGAGAGTCAATTGAGATAATAAACCAAACCTCTATGAACATCGGCTCATGTACATGTTGTGTTGCAGGGCACCGCTGGGTGTTGACATGACAGACGAGGTGAGAGCAGCAGCAATCAGGTTACCGTCCGTCAAGATGAAGATCCCCAACTGACTGTAAAAGAAATGTTTTGTCACTCATGGATTTTCCCAATTAATAGTATATACTGTGTATATATTTGAAAAACTATGTATAAAATTATATTACACAGATATTTATTAAAAAATGTGTTTTTATACCAGCTGAAAATCCATTTTTCTTTGCTACATTTGGATTTTCGAACAATTAAACCACGATTTTTAATATCAATAACAAAGATTTAGTGCAGTGTCACAATAATCAAAATGCTTGTAATCTATTTTAAACTATAGGTGTGTGACCCAGCTACTGACAGTCCCAGCCCCTCTGCTTGTTGAACACCTGCTGGTTAACTATCTCACCTCAGTGAACTAAGAATCCCGGAAATGATCCAGTCTAATTGGCTTTCACTGATAGGCGGTTATTAAGAGTGACAGGTAAGAGGCCAGTGAATGTCCACATCAGTGATTCTAGGAGCCTTTTTCCACAGTGGCAATACTACCGAGGTGTTTTAGGCTGTAAAGGCCTTTTTCACAGCAGACATTTTGACTTGTCACAGTAGGAAAAGCACAGGTGTCACTAATAACATTAACAATGGCGCTGTTATATTCAAGTGTCCCAGTTAAGTCAGTGACAGTGTGACAGTGAGCCAGTACGCACAACACCAGGACCCTGAAACTGAAGCAGCTAAATGGAATTCATCCATTATTAAGTGTATTATTTGCACCTGTGCTTTTCCTACTGTGACATGTCAAAATGTCACAAAAAGGCATGTTGTTACTACTCTTCTAAATAGGACATACGTTTAATTTGGATTTATACACATTTGAATTGAACATCTGTGAGAGTGATACATCTTTTGTACAAAAGTTTCGTGTTACAATGACGTACATTTCTTATTAGGCTACTAGATACTAATTATTCTGTTTCAACGAGAAACGTTTTTTGTTATATCATAATGCTTTCTCGTTAATTCACAAAATGAATCTCATTAAAACCAACTTTTCTCGTTACAACATAAGTTTGTAAGTTGTTATAACAAGAAACGTCCATATATCGTTTAAAACAAGAAAGATACTCAGACAATATTGTAGCCTACATCTGCTAGAAAAAGTAAAAATGTTTATAGTTCCTCGTTAACAAGAAACTGATCAAATAGCTTTCATGGTGGCAGCAATACGCTGTTTCACACCTATTTAAGTGTCGCCTTTAAGGGGCAGATAAAGACTTTCTTACACCTCTCTGCCACTGTCTGAAAAATGTACATTATAAGCTTAACAAAGTATTAACTTCAGGGCTTTTGTGTTGGGTTACATTATGCTGTTCAGTTGTCGATACTGAAACCATCCTATAACCTTTCTGTCCAATCTCTGTACAGCAGATGCGATCAGATCTTTCCTGTTACTGCTGAACAGTACCCTCCGCTGGTTACTGTATGAATGGGCAACTCAGCACACAGTGGAAGGGGAATTTCTACTTGATGACAATTATTTACTTTTGACATTTATTAAGGAACATAAAGAGTAAACATTGACATGAGAACATGAGTTAGTCATCTAATCAGTGACTGATAATTTCAGGTCAAGAAATCAATCACTCTACTCTGAAAGACACTAAAACAATTTGTCTTATCAGCTCTGTCCTTTCATGTCAGTTACATCCACCTAAGCTGGAGGTTAACTTCAAAAACATGCTCTTATCTTCAGCTTAGTCATAGCTTCTCTCTCAGAAGAAACTCTTTTTTTCTCATCATGGTAAAAACCACATGAATCTGTGGTTGCAACCAAGGAGAAAAAGCTGAATGACATTCAACAAACATTATGGCTTATTTATTCTGTTACTAAATACAAAAATACAATGAAAATCATGATCTTGACTACATAAAGATGTACACAAAACTTGTAAACATGTCAACCACAACACTACATACATTAAATGTGCATTTTTTATCAATTATATTCAAACTTCTCCATTACAGCCACATTAAATTTCTTTTACACTTTTCAATTGGAATATCGTATCTGTTTCGGAAAAAAAATTAGTCTTACAAACATTTTGCAGTCACCTCTCTGTGAAGGAGCTGATCACTGGTGTGATTTTGCAGAACAGAGGGCAGAAATATCACAGGAAGGTGGAAAAGTTGGAGCTGTTTTCTCTCAGTTCTCACATGACAGTCATGGTACAGTTTAAAAGCCACTGAACATTGTGCAATCTTGTTGTTTGTTCTCCGGCTGCAACTTGAGTATCTGAGACACACCAAAAGACAAAACTATAACAAATAGGAATAAAACATTTCAAACGCTAAAATTTAGTGGTATTGGCATAAAATTAAATGCTTGCTCAGGTGTTACAGATGTTCTTCCTTGCAAGGTTTAATACTTTATATTAAAAAAATGAGAGTCTAGTGCTGGTTTGGAAAGTCGTCTTTGGGACTTGTCAGATCTTTAAAGGAAAAATTCACCCGGAAACTCTTCCGACACTTTAAAAAAAACAGCTATTTCCTCCCTCAGCATTTCTGATCGCATTTAGGTGTTTGATGTTTGTTTTTTTCACAGTTACAATCTTTTCATAGCAGAAAGCTTTATGAGACATCAGCAGTACAAATGTTTAGGTTCAGGTGTCAACCCCTTTAAAGGGGACATATGCTTTTTGCAATTTTCTGTTATTTTTATACTGTTATGATGTTGGATGTTAAACATGGTCAAAGATTCAAAACTTGAGGTGAACGTATGTAAAAATGCTCCCTGCAAGTCAAAAGTCAGGGCTTCAGTCTGCTCTGAATGCTGCGTTTGCAAAGTTACCTCTACTTCCTTCCTCATGATGAGGTCAGATTGTTCACGTGTCCAAGGTTGTTGCTAAGGTTGTTCCACGGGTTGTTCATGTTGCCTACGCTCATATTTCAGATCGGATTCAGGCTCAAATGTGTACGGATGTATTTGAGAAGTTGACGTGTTGAGTAAAGAATGAGAAAAAGAAGTGAAATCCTGCTACTACTGTTAATTTATGTAGCCTCCGGAGCCTACGTAAGCTTCAGAGAGCCAATCAGAACAGAGTGGGCTCATCGGGAGGGGGGCCTTAAAGAGACAGGAGGTAAAACGGCCTGTTAGAGACAGAGGCTGAACTGAGGGGCTACATAAAGGGCCGGCATAAGATAAATAAGGAGTTTTTTTAAACTTTGAATCTTGCAAAGATGCTCCAGTGGAGCCCCACAATATATACGCATAGACCTGGAAATGTGCATGATACGTCCCCTTTAAGACCCCAAATTTCTCTCTAGATAAGCCACATTGAACTGAAGCTGAAAAATCATCCAGGGAGAATTCCTCCATAGAAGAAGTAGAGACATTTCCATTTCTACTCCCACAGTAGCTTCAACAGAGCACAGTGTGCGCTGCAGTTGTCAAAAGGCATTCTGGGAAGATTAGGAAACCCCAGCTGAAGTGGAAGTGATTGACGTAAAGTAGGTAGACAGAAAGTGTAAACTTTCAAAACAAAATGAAGTTGACATCTAACAGTGAAAAAACATCTGAGGGTGGATTTTTCCTTTAGATTCTTTACCTATTCCTGTTTTCTCACTGACTGAATAAAGTACTTAAAACTACAAAATGACCAACATCATCTACACTAGAGCTCATCATGTTTAAAAACATTATACTCCTTTGCGCTGATCGCTCCGTCTTTGTCGCCGTCATTCTTGCGGAATATGTCGACCACAATCTTCTCGTAGAAAGCTTCATCGCGGGGCTTCCCATCTTTTTCATACTCCAGTTTCAAGTAATGTCTCACCTGAAAATAAAGCAACACTGTCAACAATCCAGATAACACCATGATAGCAAAGTAACAACGTTCTTTATATTAAGGTTATTACAACGTTATTAAACTCAGCTCTGATCTTTGCTGTAGGTACGAATTCTGGGGTCATGTTAATGTTATTTTGAGTTGAATTCTTTTATTCTTAGTAAGCTGTTTGAAAAGCCTGCGATTAGAAAATATGTCAAAAAAAAAAATCACAAAGGGTTGTTAGTTTCTTCTCCGACATAAAATTGAGAGTCTCCCCCAGCTATTTCTTAATCAAACTAATTACCTCTTGTTCCATACTTTACTCACAAACAGAAGTGGAAAGAAAGCAAAAAAAAGTTTCCCATAATGTCAAACTGTTCCTTTAAGGTCAGTTCTGCTTTGTCATGTGGCCCTGTCAACATCTACTTTTAAGACCTTCATTATTGCAGTTTTGTGCTTGCGTTTAATTGTGCGTTAATTAAATTACCACACAACAAATCAGTGGCAAGAAATTATCCTCAAATAGAAAAACCAAAGGTACAAGGATTGATTGGAGGCCCACAGCTCATTTTTGCCCTGTAAGTAACTCCCTAGCATATTAATCCAACTATGGTTATTACCACTTTTCTTACTTGTAACTTACCTCTTCCTTTGTGAGACTTTTGTCTTTATCAATGTCTATCTCTCCGAAAGCCTCCATGGTGCGTGGTCCCCTGGACACGGAGTAGAGCTCCACCTCAAAGACCACCGTGGCATTGGGCGGCACTGGACCTATTTCAGTACCAGGAAAAAACAGAATATCAAGATTTAAACAGACCACATTCAAAATAACCATATAAAAAAAGCCAATCTTCTCGCTGATGGTGTTGTTTGCTTATGTAGGTCATATAGAGGCATCAGAGGCATCATGAGACTGTTTAATAACCACTTAAAAGTTCCTTGTAGTAACTTTAATAATAGTATAATCATAACTTATCTTAACTCCATCTTATAGGCTGCAATAGTGAAGTTGGTTGGACAATATTTCAGAAACATTATTTACTGTGATATTCTCTACTCTGATAGTTTCAGACTTCGTGATGAACTGAACTGAGACGCAAAACACAACACAACATTTTAGAAAACTTTAAAAAAAAAATCACAAAACACAACAACAAAAAGAAACACAGCGTTTATGACAACACAACAGATTTCACATTTTCACATATGTAAAATGTGTTTTGTTTTGTTGTGTTTTCAGTTTTGTTGTTGCGTTTTGCACATCAGGGCCACCGTAATAATAGCTACTAACTACATAAACATATGAATAATGGGAGCGGTGACTTCACTTTTAAATAAAAGTAACCTACTTTTCTGAGTAGCGATTTGACTTCAAGGACACAAATCTACAAAATGTAAAAGCCTGTAAGAGATACAACATATTAATCCAGCAAGAAGAGGGAATATTCTCCTTAGAGCAACATGCAATTAAAGCTGTTAATCTTTATTGAGTAGGGAAGAAAGAACAGGTTGGCTCCTTTGCAGCTCTTTAACAGTGAGTTTTGATTCAGCAGCTTTCAGCCTGGGATGGTTTTGACTGTATATAAACTGGTGCAGGGACAACATGCACACTCAGCAAACCCATTTCCTCCACAGACAAAGAGACATATCAGAGTACAGTGAAATGAAGAACCTCGGGCTGGATTATAACACCATCAGATCCTCCCACGCCAACATGAAGGGGTTTGCAGAGAATAGTAGTTGAAGGTGAAACACTGCTCAGCTGTTAGTACCTTAAAAGTGCTCCAATGCATGCGAGAGAAAAGAGTGAAAGGAAGTAGAGACCTTAAAACCTCTGTGCATGCTTGCAATACATGCCATGGGGAGATGAGTAGCAAACACTGCGAGGGATGTGATGCCCTTTCAGCTAAAGAGCTGTGAAAAGAAGACAAGACAGTGTGAAGGCAGCTCTTCAACCACAGAAACAATATCACACAATACAGTTGGTCAGTTTAAAAGAGTGTATAAAAAGGATTTCTTGTTTATAACTTATCACAACATGCATACTACTACTGCTGACCTACTCCTGGCCACTGACATGCAGTACATTTATTTTACTGAAATAGGAAAATCAACTTGCTTGAAACAGGATATCCACCAAAGAGAACATCTGGACAACATGTTATGATTGCACTGTAACGCAGGTGAATCTTCTGTTATTTTTCTTATTTAAAGTGTCAGTCTGTCCATTTTACACATAAAAGTCAGTTTACTACTCAGCCTATGAAAACGTCCGAGGCTGAAAAATTAAGCCAACGCAGAAGTGCCAAAGTTCCTCAAATGGCCACTTGAGGCCGCCTCCAAAAGCGAGTCAATCCCCATAGACCCCCGTGTTAAAATGCCCAACTTTACAGCAAATAAACATGTTTACAGCCTGGTACAAAAAGCGGTTTTGGTCTCTATAGCTAATTTACCCGTTCATGATGACAGTACAGGGGGATGAATTTTTATACAACTCACCCGTTTAAATTTTATTAAGGCTTAAAGTTATGCATAATTAAGGGCGTCACTTTGAGTGACAGGTGCTGCCATGGCAACAACGTTGGTTAGGTGATGTAACCATGGCGTAACCCCAGATTCACAGAGTTCACGCTATTTCAGTGCGTTTTCAGTTCATGAAAGTTAATTGTAACATTTTGTTTGCCTAAAAAGTCTTATTCAGCGTTTGGTTGTATTAAAAGACCCTCTAAGGAGTCGGATGTTCAGTTTTTCCAGTAAGTACATTTTTTTTAATGGATTGAAGCCAGTTTTTCTCTAGCGAAAATTAGCATTAGCATTATCACAGTTAACTACAGACTCAATTTGCATTATTGGAAATGTAGGATCCAGTGTTTTTAGAGTTTGACCCAAATTAGGGACTAAACGTCAGGGTATTTTGGCCTCTATAAAGTTGTGTCATCATCCTTAAAATAAAGTATAGATAAGTTGTAGTTATTGAAAACATTAAAACCACATTAGGCCTACCCATTAAATAATACTCTTTTGTGATTCCTGTGGGTAAAAATCACTGTCTGTTACATTTGATTACCTTTGCCCTTTTCTCCAAAAGCCAGGACAGGTGGAACAGTTATTTTTCGCTTCTCTCCTGGACACATATCCATCATCCCAACGTCAAGGCCCTTGATGACCTGTCCGACACCCAGAACAAACCACTGAGGGTGCCCAGCTTTGTCAGATCGACTGAAACAGGAAAAAAGTACAAAAAGACACAACATGCTATCAATCAATCAGCTTTCACATCAATGGGATCTGCAGGGCAGATATGATTTTGCTCCATAGATTCAGCTAAAACTGTTGAAATAGGCCTAAAAGATTATAGATTTTGCATTCCTACCTTTTTAAAATGATAAATTTTATCCTGTTGCACTGAAAACATACAAAAAGACTTCCCAATTCTATAACCTGCAAGTCTGTGATCAATCAATCACTGCATTTGCAAAAGAAAGTACAAAGAAACTACGTGTTATATTTGCATGTAGAGACTTTTAAAATATGAAAGTGGCTTGCAAAGATTTTCTGTTAAGTTTTTAAGAGTTTTTTCCCCATTCTCATACAACCAACCTGCAGTAGAACTGGGAACCATCTTTGGCGAGGAACCCATCATAATGGACATTCATCAGATCTCCTCTCTTGCTCTGTTGGTCGCATTGCTCAGGTTTGACCAAAACCTCGATCTTGACCTCGCCGTCCAGCTCGTCTGCTGTCGCCCAAACAGACCATAAACTGAGCTGTGAACATACAAAGAGCCACAGTGTGCAGCTCACCAACTTCCACATCATGCCGCTGTGTATGCGTGGCAACTTCTGAAAATGACGTTTCAACACACCGGAGCCGGGAGGACGTGGAGAGCTGCGGCTCATCAGGACTTTGTGGCCCTGAGTGAAGACTGTCAGGGTATTCTGCTTCCTGGTGCGTACAAATCCCACCTTCTCTACTATATCTGCTCCGCTCAATGAACATGGCCCTCTGATAACTATCGCTCATTGGACTGGAGAAGCCTGCCGGGGGAGGGACCACTCACCCAGAGTATAAACTCTGCCTGACAGACTAAACTCAGGGAAGGAAACTAAGCATAATAGAATAATGCATGATTGAAGTGGGAAATATATAAAAATGAAGATTAGGGCTGCAATGAATGATAATTTCCATTTCCATTATCATTATCATTCATATCATTAATCTGTTGTTTATTTTCTAGATTAACTGATTAATTGTTTGGTTTATAAAATGTCAGAAAATGGTGAAAACTGTTTCTCAAAGTCTAAGATGCAACCTCGGATGTTTTGTTTTGTCCACAACCCAAAGATATTCTGTTTACTGTCATAAAGGACTAAAGACATCAGAAAATATTCAAATTTAAAAAGCTGGAAGCAGAGTATTTATATTTTTTTCTTAATGACTCAAAACCATTAATCGATTATCAAAATAGTTGGTGATTAATTTTCTATCGACCAACTAATCAATTAATCGACCAATCATTGCAGCTCTAATGGAGATTAATGCACACATGTAAATGCTGTAAAATTAAAAGTGTCCACACTCGTGCGTCAGATGTCCCACAGAAATGTATTTATAATATTATAAAGTCACAACAGTACAAAATAATGCCAGGGGAGATAAAAGTACATATATGTATAATAAAGACATGATAATGAAAAAATGTCAAGCTGTATATGTCTTAATCTTTATTTATGTGCTATCTAAATATTATTATTTTTAATTGGTGGCATTATGGCGTGAGGAGATTAAATTATCCCTAAATTGTGTGTAGACTACCAATTTAATCAGAGCAAACTATAAAACAATGACTGTTAACTACCTACTACTACTACTACTACTACTACTACTACTACTACTAATAATAATAATGTCGATATTAATATTAATATTAATTATAGGAAGAATGATAAATAAATAGATAATAACTTGGAAGGAGGCACATCTGGCTGTAGATGATTGACTGATTCATATTGCCCCCGTTTGATCCCTTATGTTGATGAATACATACTGATTAATATTTTTGATATTTTATGATTTTTCAATTTATTCTTTTTTTTCATTGTAAATTGTTAAAATTGTTATATGTTTGGTTGTTTTTTAATGTCTGCAACCCTGTTTAATGAGACTTTTCCTGCTTAAATAAATGTTAAATAAAAATGTAATATAACACAATATGAATAATATATTTTTTTTAATGATAAATAAAGATGGAGTGGAAATTGGAGGAAAAATAAGAATAACTAGTCTAATACATGATCTGATTATATTCAAAGGGAGACGTTACTTCATATATTAATAAGCCATATTTATGACATTTATAAACAGAGGTTAAACAGGTCTGTGTTAAGCGGTTCATTCGTCCTCGCTACAGGAATTGACAGACATGAAGACACTCCAATAGCCAGTTAGAGAGCGTCATATATTATCTTTGAATACGGACGTCACCTCATTTCCACCAATAGGAGCGGCGGGGGCGTGAACGTGCGCCTCTATTTATTTTTGGCCGCGCGCCGGTCTGTGAGTCATCGCCTCTCAGACAGTCAACGGTTGGACCTCATTCTTAGCAAGACTGTAGTCGCTACTGGAAATATCTGGACCCAAGACTTTCTCTCTAACTGCCTGACAGGATTGAGATGTTACATTTTAGGTTCTCGACAGTGCTGAAGGAGTTGTTTGAAGCCACCCTCAAGCGTCCCTTGCCCGGCTCTATACAGAAGACCTGGTTACCGACCCGCCGCTGCTGTTACGGCACCGCCTCCGTTGATTTCAGAGCCGCTTCCACTCAGCTGAGGGTCCTCCATGCCGCCGCGCATCGCACCGCGCTCTGCGCCGCGCCGTTCCGCTCATACTGCGCGAAAACCGAAGGCGCCGTGGAGCTGGACGAACAGCTAAAGAAGGATGGTGTCAGCGGTGAAGCAGCCAGTGACAAGTAGGTTTTTCAAGTGCTGTCATCCGGCAATAAGCTGCCCGGCTCCATGATGTGATCTTACAGCTAGCGTTTATGGCGAGTCATGACGCATACACTTGCCGCTAGCGGATGTATGCTCCATCCGTCATAAAACCTGTATTAAAACAGCATTAAATAACGCACAATAACTACCTAAACTTAACACCATGTTCTCACATGAAACCAATGTCTTGCCTATAGACAAAATAACCCCCCCTTAAACACATATATGTAATGTATATGAACGTAGCTAGCTAACCGCACCGCCCCTGTAGCAACAGCTATCATACCATGTGTGACCTCCACTTACCGGCTTTGTGCCAAGTCGCTGAATAAATACACCACCTTGGAATACCCTCACGGCAACTTAACCCGAAGTTAATTAGGATTTTAGTTGGCTTTCACCAGCTTGTATGTAACGTTGGGTTAGCTATCTGTTCCTATGGAGATAACACGCAACGTGGTGGTGGGCTGTTAATAAAAGTGAAAGCGGGGCCTGTTATCAGTGATGAGGTGGAGGCTAAAAACATCTATATTCAAGTTTAGCCAGCAAGCAGTTTACCCACATTTAATAGTCTGGAAAACTGTATTCAGGAAAGACCCTGAAAAATAAAGAAATCCAACCACAAACTGTCAACTACTGTCACAGCACTCTGTGACAATGAATGAATAAAACCTCAAAGTATAATTGATTTGTGGCTTACAATAATGATCCGTGCCTGGCTGGAGATCAGTCTGTGTGTGAACTGGTTTGAATGGATTCTAGTGGTTTCTACTGTGACCTCCCACTCTTGTCACTGAGATGGCTGTAGGTCCCAGCTGGAGGGCTGCTCCAGACCAGAGACAGTATCCGCTCTCTAAAAGTCCACTTTTGTCTGTGTGTGGTTTAACTGCTTTATATGACACTAATATAGTCATAACAAGGTAATATTTAAATGAATCCACTCTAGCCCTGCAATTTTACTATTAAATTGCATGCAAACCATTTGTACATATTTGCCTGTTTTAAAATTTTCCTGCCAAATGTGTCTTTTTTTTTTTTAAATAATGCCTGAAGGTCTGTAAAGCATGTTTGTACCATACCTCACATGTATTTGTTAAGTACACAAAACTCCAGTTGTGTTTTTGATAAATCCGTGGAATCTATGTCCTTATGGATTCTTGTCATTATAGGTTGTTGTAGCTCTTTATTCAGATTTGCGCTGAAACTGTAAATCCAGTTCTGTTTTGTTGGCATTTTCAAATTGTCCCTTTGTTTATTATTATCTTTTAGTGCCTGTAATTAAAAAACGAAATCGTTCACCCTTGCTCGATTTAAATCTGCCATTTTGCATTTCAAGTAGTATCGTCTTAGCCAGCTGGCTGCCTGTACAGTAACTGCAGTTCATGTGTTTCCCTTTCAAGTGAGGCAGTTTTTATGAGTCAGCTCAGTGCAGCTTAAATTACTGGGATATTTCTTGACCTAGAAATGAAGCTACATCACTAAAATATGGACTTTGGGGTTGGATTATGCTGTTCTCTCTGCTCTCACATAAACCCGAATCCTCTCTGGGTCAGTAGCTCACTCTCTAATGACCGTTTTCCACTGAAAGAACTTAACGAAACACAACATGAAGAATAGTTTTTGTCTCAGGCTTCTCGTCTCGTTTCCACTTAACTGGAACTAGATTTCCCCATTTTTCAGGAGGAGATACCAACAAATGTAAGTTCCAGGTACTTACAGGTCTAGCGTGATCAGTCTAGCAGACATGATATGATAGAATATGATTTATTTATGGATTACAGACACAAAAACAAACACCAAGATGTTGAAAGACAAATAAACTAGCTACTAACATCTTTGCACTGAGCTTGTGGTATGTTGCAAACAGCAACAGTTAGTTTTTAGCTGCAAGGACAAACAAAGCAGGTGTCTTTTGGTCAAGGCAGACGGCTGCCCACCTAGAGCCCGGTTCTGCTCAAGGTTTCTTCCCGTTAAAGGAGAGTTTTTCCTTGCCGCTGTCACCAAGTGCTTGCTCATGGGGGAATGCCTGTACGATCTAGACCTGCTCTATGTGAAAAGTGCCCTGAGATAGCTTCTGTTGTGATTTGGCGTTATATAAATAAAATTGATTTGACTCTTTACCTGAGTCTGAGGTGGAGAAACTGAATGTGTGCACAGGTTCAGATGCTGTCGCCGCCCTTGGAAACACATTGTTTCCAAGAGTTTGGGTCAGTCCGATGATTCATGCGTAGTTAGCACAAAAAGAGGTGTTGATAGCAACAACCGGTCTCTGAAATATGCAAATCTCAACTCATATTTGTTCATTGGATGTTTAGCAGTGTTTACATTTTTTGACACTTCAGGGTTTAATTATCAAGCTGTAAACTGAGCTGTAAGCAAGCTGAATTTAGGGCTGCAGCTAGTGATTATTTTGTAGATTAATCGATCAGTTGTTTGGTCCATAAAATCTCAGAAAATAGTAAAAAATGTCGATCACTATTTCCCAAAGGCCAAGGTCAAATGTCTTGTTTTGTCCCGACTAACAGTCCACAACCCAAAGATATTTTGTTTACTGTCATAGAAGAATAAAGAAACCAGAAAATATTCTCATTTGAGAAGCTGGAATCAGAGAATTTGGCAATTTTCTTCTTCTTAGTCTACCTACTTACTTACTTACTTTTTTCTATATTTCCTTAGATCAGCTGTTGTGTGGTCTAAGTGGCAGCAGAATGTGTGCTTACCTTATTAAAGCATGTTGTTCAGTAAGTTTCCTTGGCAAAGAGCCATTTAGCCTGGGAAATTTATCAGATCAGAGCTGGGAGGGATTCAGATATCAAAAACAGGCAAATTACTGTTGTGATACATGACTGAAAGAGAAAGTAAAAGTCACTGGTGGTGTTAAGTTCTAACACACAGTGCATAGTGAAAAAAAACTGGTGTCAGGTCACTGGTATGGCTTACTAAGGATATATTCTCTCTCTCTTTGAGACTGAATATTACAGCTAGCTCTTTGCAGCCTCCAGTCTGCTTCTTGAACCTTGAATCTTACACACTGGTCCTTCAAGGACCCTGCTGTTGCAAGTCTATAATATAATAATATAATGTACAGTAAGCCTGCAAACTTGTAAAAAATGCAACAAAAAAGGTCTAAGCATTCCTTGGACCTCAAAGCACCTACAGTATAGAAATTGTATGTGTCCCAAAACACAAATTTTATTGTTGCCGATAAGCTTTTAAAAGGATTTGATGTAGTCAAGTACATAAAGACAACCACTGACATGTGAAGTGAATTGAAGAATGAATGCCCAGAGTGCCGTATGTAGCACTGCAACGGTTAATTGATTAATCGATCGACAGATAATTAACTGGCAACTAACTATTATGATAATCTTTTTTTTTTTAATGAAAAAATGGCAAAATTCTCTGGTTCCAACTTCTCAAATGTGAATATTTTCTGGTTTCTTTAGTTGTCTATGATAGTAAACTAAATATCTTTGGGTTGTGAACTATTGGCCGGGACAAAACAAGACATTTTAGGTTGCATATTAACATTTCTCACAATTTTCTGACATTTTATAGACAATTGATTAATCGGGAAAATAATTGATAGCAGATTAATTGATAATAAAAATAGTTGCAGCCCTAGCTCTATGAATAATAACATACTGGCCATTAATACTGCACTGAAATGTCACAGAACACCCAGAGAGAGATTTTTAATATCACAGCCCAGTCTTTACCTCGTATCCAGGAAACTCTTAGTAAGTGTTGTGCTCACACCAATGAGCAGTCATCCAGAGGCAAATGGACTGAGCCATCTGCCTGCGATGAAGACGAGGATTTTCAAATGTGCAAATGCAGTCGACTGAGGTGTCTTAGCTTGTATTCACACCTGATTTGTTTGTACAGTTTAAACAGACTCTGTTGCATTTGCTCATTTATCAAATATCTGCCGCCTCCTGTCACAGTACTGTATGCCAGGTCTTCTTCTCTGTTTCAGTAAAGTGGCAGTTTTGACTAACGCTCATAACCAAGTGTTTCTGTGTAAACTCTTCATGACATGTGAGTGCAGCATAACTTGCTGACCAAGAACAAACCTCTGTAGTCTATGTAACATTGACGATGCACGATAGGTCACTGAAACTGTCCAGGTAATGAGTTACCAGAGTTAACAGTGGCTAAATGTCTTTGTTTGCCCTGGAAAGGAACTTAACCTCAGATATGAACGCATCCATATAGCACTGATAGTGCTTAACAATACCTGCTGGTCTGCAGAAATTACCACTATGCATCCTCAAGATGCATGAACGTTGGGAGGGCAGTATATTAGGGATAAATAACTGATGAGAAACTGATAAAAACGTGTCGCCACATTAACAGTATGGCAACCCCCTCGAGTGTCACCATTATGTTTACAGTGTGCAAAATAGCAAGTTCAGCAGCAAGTTGATTCACTTTTTTTTTTTTTTTTTTTTAACTGTCCAGGTAGACACAACAGTATGTATTTGAACAATGCGGCTTGCATCTCTGCAGCTTGTCTACACATAAATGTTTGTAAAAAATGAATATGATACTGAGCATTATGTTGTATACACTTTGTCTAAAAAGTAAAGATCTGTGTGCTCAGCTGTCATCTGGTATTTCGCTACTTCGTGTTGAAACTGGACGGTATGTTAATCTAGAAGAAGAAAAGCAGATTTGTTCAATGTGCTGTCTGAATGATGTAGGGAAGGAGCTCCATTTTGTTTTCTACTGTTTTTCCTGTGAACAGCGCAACACTTTCTTTAGTAAGATAAAAATGGATATTGATTTTGTAAGTATGGATGACGCACAAAGACCTGGAGTTGGTTGTTCATATACTGTGGATACATACTGTATGAAACATATAAATTAGCCAGTTACATGGAGAAAGCCTGGGAGGAGGAAAAAAGCTCTTTATCGGGATAAGATGTAGATATCAAACATTTCTCTTCTGTGAATAGTTCATTTGAAATCCTTTGTTTTTCGTTTGTGTATCACCGGAAGATGCATGTTTTGTACAAAAGCGCTTTCTATTACTAAACTGTACATAGCAAGTTTATCTTGAGCTTTAATTGTCCAAAAAACGTTGCCGTCATGTTTTCGTCAGTCGCTGCTCAAAGTGCTGCCATGTGGCCCATGTGAGCAGAAATACAAACACACTTTGTCCATTAAGTAGAACCTGTTGGTGGTTAATGAGCTTTTCACAAACACGAATAACTTTTCAGTCCACTTGTGAAAGCAAACACTTTAAATGCGCCTGTAAAGGTAGATTAATGAAGATTTAGCCCCAATTCTTAGATGCTTAGGTGCTTTTTTTAAATTTCCCATCTGAGTTCTCACTTCCCCTACACTTAGTCTAACCTCTGCCCTGTGTGAAGTGTATCATCCTTGCACAACGCACACACGCAAACCAGTTTGTGAGTCTGCGGTGCACCTGTTGACTCTGCTGTATGAAAGGGCTGTTTTAGTGACAGATGTCAGGTCAGTAGTGCTCCCTTTGAATTAGGCATGCCTGACAGACAGCATTTCAGCCGATCTTGGTTTGTTTGCACATGTTCTGGCGCGGTTACCTTGGCTATATGTGGAGTGTTTACTCTGTGGAGAGCAGAAGATGTGCCAAAATAAGAGGAGATGAAGGCATGGAGGCATGAAGGAGATGCAGACTGAATCCTAGAATTTCAAATGTTGGTTAATGTGCAGCACAGCTACCATCTCACAGAGTTAGATCACAAGCATAACTCGTATCCTAAGGATGTTACTTCCCGTGTTATTCTGTGTAAATGACAAATCACGTTCCCACCACAAACAAACTATCCAGAGTTCGTTGGGACTGGATCGAGACCACCTCCTCTAATGGTGTTTTCACACCTGCACTTTTTAATCCAGTTAAATCAAACTGTGGTTCGTTTTCCCCCCTCGGTGCGAATCGTTTGGGCAGTGTGTGCACTCAAACAACCGCATTGAGACCCTTTAGAGGAGGTGGTCTTGGTCCAGTCCCAAACGAACTCTGAAGCTGTTAATTTGTGGTGGGAACGTGATCTGACCTCAATCTGACCTGACTACTAGGTGGGTTACTCTGCAAGTTTGAGTGAAACGGCTCCCGTAGCCAGGTGAGCATTTAACATAAGGGAAGTGTAAATCAAATGGCTGCTAGTAGTTGGCTGGACTTTTTATTTACACCCACGAAGGTTCAGGTGCTTGTATCGAGATCTTTTTCACTTTCAACCACAGAAGTGTGAAAATCTGTCTCGAAAATGTAATTCTGAACACTCTGTCTGGTCATGCTGTTAGGTTTTTTTGCATGAGGGTGCCTCATCTGTGTCTGAGCCTGGTTTGCTCTGTTGCGGACCATGTTTGCTGTGTCATGACCAGCGTGTGAACAAGCCACGATGTTGGCTTTATTAATCCGAGAGCCGCAGAGCGCTGGGCAGAGCTAAGGACAAGAGAATCCCAGGAATTCAGGCCTTGTCTAACACTGGTCCAGACACTCCCGCCAAACCTGCGTGTGAGTTGACACGTAGTAGGGTGCCATTGTGTTTGCATTGAACAAATTGATGCCAACAGTTTCTATTAATTATACCCTCACTGATGGTGTGTGTCCAGTGAACAAAGCGAGTGGAGGCGCTTTGGGTGACAGGAGAGGTTGCCATGCCTCCATTTATGTGACATTTCTCAGGTGGACCACTCCTCTGAAGTGTAGCTGTTAGTTGAAAACTGCATTTTTTTTGTTTAATACAGCAACATATCTGCTCTGTAAATTACTTAATAATAATATTTAAATAAAATAATATTTAGCCCTATATCACACGCTTTTTTAGTTGTCTTGGAAAATACGTGTTGTTGTAATGTATAGGCTTGGACTTAATATTTAATTGAAAAGAAAAGTCAAATTCCTCTCACTACTTTGATGGCTGATTTATGCGATGCATCAGGAGTGCTCAGCTGAGATATGACATGCTGCAGAGGTCGGACAGCTGGATAGGCATCGGCAGAGAGCGCCTGAGTTTCCACTCTGAAAGGTTTCAGTGTGTCTTTGAGCTGCTCAACCATAGACCAAGTGCAAAGTTCCAAATGGGACATCATCTTTTCAAAAATGCCACAGCTGCTTGTTGCACAGATGCACGATATATCATGTCAAGTGGTTTTCCATCTGGTGACGCAGTCATTTATTAGTCTCTTTTTTTTTTTATCCAAGGAGCTCCTGCTTTTCTTCCATCAGGCAGCTGTCTGATGGAAACCTTTCAAAATGAGCTGCAGTTTTCTTTAGTCTGGTCACCTCATGCCCCTTGCACTCTTCCAGGTTTAGCGTGTGGGCCAAGCAGGGTACATAAATAAGCCCTAAATTGTGTATGGCATTCACATAGTTCAGAGCATTGTCTGTGACGACAGCTACAACTGCTTCATGGGAGATGTCAAAGTCATCCAGCGTGCTGCCAATGGTCTGTTGCGCTAATAGACTGTAAATTTTGAATTTGAACATCGTTACAATTCAATTTTTTTTTTTTTTCCCACGTTTGAACAAATGTTAAAATGAAATAAAATAAATAAAAAGTAACAGTCCTGATGTCACTCAGGTGACATCACTTGGTGACATCACTTGAGGCAATTTATCAGATTTAACAGCTCTGTCTGGAGACACAAAAGGCTTTATACAAGTTTTTTTCACATATGCTGTAGTACTCCTCAACACCTGTAAACAGACTTTGACGTGAGTAATCGGTGGACCTCCCCTTTAATGCAGGCCTCTTTTAGATTGACTGCACAGTTGTATCTGTATAATAATTAAAATAGTAATAAAAGCTAATTTATCCCATTTTTGTGCCAGTTCAGAGATTATTATCTCCTGACTTCAGGCTATTAAACGTAATGGTACCCATCAGGGAGCGCTGCTAACAGGAAACACTAAATGTTGTAATTTATGCGTAATGAACACTTTGATCACTTGGTTGTACAAACAGACAGACACACCTCTGTGGTTAATGCTTACACTTGTGTTGCATAGTTCCTGTATGTGTCACTGAAATCCCTCGTTAATGTGATAAGACTATCAGCAGCTACAAATAGGCTCTGTGTTTACTCCGTCAAGACAGGTGGGAAAAGGCTGTATTGTAGCTCGTGCTAAAGGGCAATCCTGCTGCATATCAGCCATGCTTAACTATATTTACTTTGAGTAACAGTGTCCCAAATTAACTTTTTGACTCATGTGCCAAGGGGACTGGAAAAGCCCTTTTCACACATGCAGTCTTTCCCTGAAATGTTCAGGAACATTTCCAGCATGGGTTCATGTGTGAATGGGAGTAGGGATCAATATTCAGGTAAATCTGTACCGCCAATTTCCCACCTCCAGACCTCGTAACATTTCAAAGAAAATGCTGGTACGTCAGTGTTGTGAATGAAAGCAGTAACATTGCAGGGACAAGCACGTAAAGGGTTACGTTTGTCTGACAAAAGACTCCACTGATGACGTATTTGAATCTGCGACTTGTTTATGATTGCCTTGCCAATGCTTTCACGGGTGGTTTGAGAACTAACAAGCAATACAAGTTCTTCTGTTTGCAAACAAGCCCCTTTTTTCAAGAATGGCTGGAAACTGGACAGATTCAGTTTCAGTGAAAAGGTGCAAGATGGAAATGTTCCTGAATTTAGCTGCGTGTGTGAATAGTGAAAAACATTAGCGGTGCCTGAAAGGTTATCCCAGTAATTTACTGGGAACAGTGTGTGAAAGAGGCTGTAGATTAAAAAAATCCACCAGCCAAGCATATTTTTTACTGGCCAAAATAATAAATTTCCTTTTTGTGTCACATATACTTACTGCTCGTAAATGTCGCCACATAATAGCTGTTTAATTAACGGTAGCTAGAAGCAGACCGGCGACAAGCAACAGTTTAGAGGAGAGCTGCGAAGTTGAGGAGCTTATGTCCCGTATGGTAAACAGTGCCACGAAACTAGGAGTGCTCGAGATGGTCTGTGGCTGCTGTGCTGCTTAAAATGTATTTCTCACCTTATTGAAATGCCTTCACATTATTTTAAACTGTTATGTCTGTCTTTCGAACCTAGGAGAAGAAACGCAGGCATTCTCCCCAGTCTGGAGGATTTGCTCTTCTACACAGTCGCAGAAGGTCAAGAGAAGATTCCTGCTCATAAATTTCTCACAGTAAGTCCTTTTAAATTGACTTCAGTTTAATGATTTGTGCTCATTTCACAGCATTAAGTGCATTAACACACATTAAACCACTGATCAGAACTACACCAGCATTAAAAGACACTTTGCTTTTGATTGTTTCTTTTACGTTCAGAGTTGTTCCTAAATTTTCTTCTATTTTAGGCTCTTAAAGCCACTGGGCTTCGCAGTGGAGATCCACGACTGAAGGAATGCATGGAAACCCTCAAAGAAACTTTAAAGAACACATCAGATGGCGTTACGCTGGACAGGCACCTATTCAAGAAGTGAGTCTCGTCCTGTCTCGTCTTGTCATATTTGGGTGTTTTTTTTTTCTCCATCATATACACCAACACCACTCTTTTGTATCACTTTTCCCAAGAATTTGTACTCTTTTAAGTGCATTTTAAAGACCAAATCCAAACTTATACAATACTTAATTTTACAGATTTGGATATTTCATAAACTTGTAAAAAAAATATCCACGAACAAGCATTTGGGTAGCAATTCTGTTTTTGTCTGACTTGTGCACGTTCATTACAAGAAACTCTTCCCCTTCTAGATCCTTCTATTCCTTAATGCAGTAATTAGTAATTATATCAATAGATGTGATGTAAGGTCAGAATTAGGACTACTGGTGGCTTGCTATAAATATTTAATTAAGATTCAATTATGTGTCAGATGCCACATTTCTTTCTGTCATAACAGCAAAGAATAATAGTTGCTGTGGTTCACTAACATGCTTTTGGCACTTTGTAGCATTTACTCTTGATTTTATATTGTACATTAACAAAAAACACCAGATTTATTCAACCCTCTAAATATTAAAAACACTGGTTTCTATCACACTGGGGTCAACACCATGAGTGGATGCCAGTATCTCTGCAAAATGCTCCAATATGCAGATTATCTAATAGCTACCAGGAACTTGCTCAAAAGAAAACTCTGAATTGTAATCAATCAGAAACCCACAACTTCCTTCCTTTCTTCAAAACACAAGTGAGATGTCAAATCATAATTATTTGTGTAGCGGAAGTAGAAAAACACTCAAATTTAAATTCTTTTAAGGCTCAAGTAAGCTACAATCTGAGTGTCGACGCGTCCCTGAAACCCTCACAGGCTCTATGTCCGTGGTTTTCTACAGTCTGTGGTTTGAAAATGATCATTCATCACTATATGGATTCATGTTGGGTCATGCTAAATGGATGAACCAATGAACCAATATGTTATGATGAAGCTTCTTCATCAACCACCTCTATTAACATTCACAGAAGTTTGTCAGACATCAGGGTTTCAGAACTTGGTTGACAAACTTTTCCTTCAGTTGCATGCAGTCACTGTATTTGAGCATGCTATTTGTGGTTTATTCATCAGGTGTGTCCAGAGCAACATTGTCCTGCTCACTCAGGCCTTCCGCAAGAAGTTCGTCATCCCAGACTTCCAGTCCTTCTCCTCCCATATTGATGAACTGTATGAGAGTGCCAAAAATCTCTCTGGAGGACAGGTGTGATCTTAGATGCATGACTCTTGTTTTTTTTTTTTTTTTCTCCCAGACCATCTTCTCTATTATTTAGCTCATACGGATTCATTACCATCAGTGTGTTCTAACAGTCTGGCTTCAGTCTGCAGTCAGCTGGTTTCCTAAATGTAAATCAGCCCTTTATTTGATATCCAGAATGGAAGCTAGCATTGCTCGGATCCAAAGGAAAAACCCCACCCTAGAACATGTTAAAAGGATCACAGTGGTGTTCCCGACAGCTGTAAGTTAGGTGCTTCTTTCAAATGTATTGACAGTTTCAAGGAGAAAGCGGCATAGTCTTAAATAAAAAGCACAAAAGCCTAAGTGACTCCAATTGACTCCCATTCAAAAAGTGTCAACTTCTCTCTAGTAAATACTAAGTCATTCATTTGTTGACGAGTCATTTTGGTCTCAATTGCTAAATTCAGGCCCTCTAATAAGTCTGCTGGTGGTCATTTTGGAAATTATTGCTCCGTTAATAAGATTTGAAGACTTATAGTAGCTTTGATGTCTGCTGTGTGGGCGTTGATTGGCAGCTCTGATTGCTAGTTTGTTCCGGGACTCTCACTGAGTCTAATGTGTTTAATGTTACTTGATACCTGCCCTGTTAGCACAATTTAGCTTAAGTAGCTAATGTTAGCCCGAGTGTGCTGCGTTCTGTGTTCCTAGTAAGCTAGTGCTGGTTTAGAGGCAGAAAGTTGTCCTCTTGACTGTGTCTTGGCAGGGTCACGTCATTCTTTTCCAAAAGTTCAGTTTCCACATCCACACTAAAGCCCAAACTTTACTTTCTGTGTCTTTCTTCTTCATCTGCCCATGTCTGCAAGGGTCTGCACAGATTGTCCACAATTTAGCCCAGAACTTATGACCGTGCAGACTGTACGCACCAACATGTGCATATATAGGAACACATCTGTGTTTGCAGGCATTCTGGGAAATGTAATAGTGGTAATGGAAACTGATAAAAGACACAAAGTAGACAAAACACTGTCTTAAAATAGCTCCTTTTGATATGAGTATCTGAGGGTGGATTTTTCCTTTGTGATTGTCAGATGAGGATTTCACCTCTGTCAGTCTTGTTGTTCTGTCAGTGGTGTTAGCTTTCCATTGAAACATGGGCCTCAGCAGACGTCAGCGGTGTAAGGTGACCCTCTTTCAGCTGTATACTTCTCTTTCAGGTTGCAGACTACATTCCTCAGCTTGCCAAATTCAACCCTGACCTGTGGGCCGTCTCTCTGTGCACGGTTGACGGACAGAGGTGAGAAGGAGTCATGAGCGGGACCAAGTATTAAAGGGATACTGGGATGTTTTTCAATTTTAGCACATTATTTTTGATGTTTCTCAGTTATGTTAGTGGCAGCTTAATGCTCTGAAAATTCCTGCCTGAAATCACAGTCCCATTTCCTAGAGGTGAAATAATTACCAAATGGCATCCAGTGCTTTCAGTGAGGAATGCTAACAAGCCAGTTCTTATTTATTTTACCTCAGTGTCAGAAATCAGAAATGATATTCAACAATATTAGTAAAACATGATTACATTTCAAACTGTTTAATACAATCCCCCTTGTAAAATGGACTTAAAGGATGAGGCTGGTGACTTTCTACATTTTTCTTATTGTCAGCAAATCTCATGTGCAGAGCCAAACCATGACATACCTGCCAACGTTTAGGTTTCAAAGTAGGGGGGGGGATAACAAGCATGAACATGTAGAAAAGTGATATTTTCAGCTGCTTTGCCCGCACTGTCACATCCACCGCCTGTATGTTTTACACAACCACAGTGCGCTGGTTAAGCTAACGACACGAAAGCTGTCTGTATGTAGCCTAACTGTTTATCGTTTGCCACGTATCTTAAATTCTTGTAAACTGAGCTGCTGGCTGAGACAAACCAGCCCCTCCTCTCTCTACCAGCGGTACCTGCAGGCAGTAAATCACATCAGCAGCAGAGGGAGGAGGACAGAGGACAGGAGGATAGACTGCCTGCGCAGAGAGCAGCTGTGCTTGTGTTGACAGATGGGTTCAAATTGTATGTTGTGTGTAGATTGGGTTTCAAAGACGATCTGGCAACTTGGGTAATGTCAGACAAACATATAAAACTTATGGATCCCTGTGTATGACGATTATTCATAATAAAGGCTGAGGACCACGTACATTACGGGAGTTTCCCAGGAGAAACAACAAAACGGGAGCACAGTGGTACCACGGCACGTATCCCACACAGAAACTGAGAAACATCCATTTGATTTATATCACTATGAAACCGGGAGATCAACGGGAGAAATTACCAATCAGGAGCACAGCTGGAGAAAGGTTTAAAAATAGGGAGACTCCTGTGAAAATCAGGAGTGTTGGCAGGTATGCAATGAACTCATCGTCCTTACAAGCATTGTGTGTGTGTATCCACAGCCTGTGTAGCTGCCTTTGGCATTCAGAATCACAGCAGAGAGTCTCTAACGGGTGCAATCTTTTTTTTCTTTTTTTTTTTTTTTCTGGCAGCATGATGAGCATCTTCATTTTCGCCATGAAAACTAAAAAATAAACACAAAAATTGCTGCTCATTAAACCTTTCCTTAAGACAAGTACAATAGATTGTACACAATTACATATATTTTAACAGTGCAATTATTATTTAGATACATTCAAACACCGCACAGGCATGTAAGAAAACACGTGTATTGCCAGTGACCAATATGATCCAGTCTTGTGCTTCTCTAAGCTAAAAATAGTGACAGTGGCATCTGCTTTACAAGGAACTACTCTCCGGAGACTGAAAACGTGATGGCTGTTATGAATCTTTGGAGCAGTTTCTAAACTAACTAACATGACCAAACTCTTGGTGGTAAAGGAACATGTCATGTAAAGGAACACCCAGTGCAGCGGTGTGACTCACTGACGTGCTTTTAATAGAGGTCTATGGCACAGAGGAATAAGATATATCAGGCTTTGGATACACACACAATACATGTAATAAGATCAATTAATTGTTGGTTTGGATCCGAGCATGAGATTTGTTGACAATAAGAAAAGTATAGAAAATCGCCAGCCTTATCCTTTAATATGAGGAGTCACATGATGATTAATGATTCTGCTGTAAATGACTTCTCCGAGTCCTGGGGATGGACAGAATAAAAGGAAATGCAGTGTAATAAACACTCCCTTTGTGAAGCTTACAATGTTCAATATATGTTTCAAAGAAGCATTAAATTCATCCTTATCCTTTTATTTATTGTAGGGCTTTGCATTATCACTGACAGCTGCTGGTTTTACTGCGTAAACATCCTCATATTTCTCAGAAAAGACAAAAGTAGTACAAGGAGAAAGTGTAGTGTAATGATATCGGCAGCTGTTTTGACCAGCTTGTTCTGATAGGCAGTCGTAAAATTCCATAGGTGTGTATATGTATGTTTGTGTAAGAGTGGAAGTAATAAAGATAACATGGTACTAAACAGATCATGTGGTTCTGTTATCATGCTGCAACACTCTCCTGCCTGCTGTGTCACTGAAGTTGATGCCTTTCCCCCGAATACTCACATTATTCTATGAACTGGCAATGATAATGACATTCACTGTTTTCATGTCTCTTCCATTTTGTCGTCTGTTTTTCGTTCTGAATGTTTTGTTTCTAATCACTGAAACTGTGGCTGCTTTGACATGCTTAGATAACCGTTATCTTTTGTCCTGTGTAGACACACAGTAGGAGACACCAAGGTCCCCTTCTGTCTGCAGTCCTGTGTCAAGCCGCTGAAGTACGCCGTTGCTGTTCATGACCACGGCACAGAGTATGTGCACAGTTTCATTGGGAAGGAGCCCAGTGGCCTACGTTTTAATAAGCTATTCCTGAATGAAGATGGTGAGCTGCTAGAGTTTTTTTTTTTCTCCCTTTTTATGTTTATAGATTCTTCTTCTTTGTCTGTGGAGAGCTTATCAGCCCGTACACACTGTTTTTCCTCCTTAAAATGTTGCGAACTAGTGGAGACCTGATGCAAGTTTGATAAGGAGAGTTCTGTGTTGCCAACAGAGGAGATTAGGAAGTTAATGTTTCCTACTTTTGCATTGTTTGTATTTATATCATTGTGCACAAAGTGGCATTGAATCATAGTGTGCAAACTACTAGTGACAACCTACATTATCTGACACTGATTTAGTGCTATTTTTTCGTTGTAAACAAAGGAATCATTTATGTTTAAATTCAATCTAAATCACACTTTTGGCATTTTTCCCACAAATCTGTCGACTGATACTGCTCCCCTCACGACCTCCATAACATTAGGAGGAGCAGTCTGTCAGTACCAACCCTGAAAGTTAGTCATTGACACTCGTCTACTGTCTAGCTTAAAGCCCCACTCCAGCCAGTGTTACTTCCTGTTTAGCGGTTAATGCTCTTTCTCAAACAGAGAATGGAGTTGTGGTTAATAGCAACCAGATTGGCATAGCAACCATCCCAACCAGATTGCCGTTCTAGCACACTGGTGCTGTTTCGGAATTGTAGTGATATTATAGCCCAACCTGTCCACTTACTACAGCATTAGCTACTTTGGTTACATGTCAGTAACGGAGATATGTGAAATCAGACGATGGCTTTAATGATGGATCATCTATCCTAAGCAATGACATCTTCCTTTTAGTACATGTCTGTAAATGTTCCTCCTCAGTGGCCAGGCCCGGTTCTACAAGGGTGCAAAAGCATGCATTGCACCCTCAGTTTAATATTTTGCACCCTCAGTTGAAATTTGAATAATAAATGTCAAGTGCAGCGTGGTAGGGCTGTGTGGACGTCTCCATGTGCACCTGTTATTTTGGTTCATGTATGTGCAGCAGCGCAACGTGCAAAAGGGCTGAGTGAAGGTAAATATAGATCAGCGGGTGTGGTGATTGTTAAATATTCTCTCAGCCAGTCACGTCACTTCATATAGCTCTGAAACAGCTGTAACAGTTACAGTTAAATGTGATAACGACAGCAACAGAAAGCGTTTCTTCAGGAAATGTCTGGATGGTTCAGAGCGTCACGACATGAACACACATCACCACAAACCTGCAGCCAAAGACAAATGGAGTGTTTTTTTTCATCAGTTAGTTACTAAAATAACAATAGAAATAAAAAAACAAAGAAATTGATTTGGTGAAGCTGTTTATATGATTATATCGGCACGATGCTATTTGAGCAATAATTCTAATGTATCTCACCTCATACACGGTCACATAGTTTAGTAATTAATGTTACACAACATTAATGTTTCAAGGATAAAACACGAAATGCTACTTTTGCTAAAAAGAAACAGTGTGGCTGATCAACATTGCCAGGAAATGACGAAAAATATCTTAAAAATGCCAAAATACACTGGAGGGCAGCTTTAGGTGTCACCAGTGAGAGCTGTGACTGAGCTGCCAAGTTAATGAGTCAGATGCTTGAGTTAGAGGATTTTGTGGAAAGTTGTTTTTTTTTGTGTGTGTGTTTGTTTTTTGTGAAAATACTTGTTTGGTTGTCTACCAAACACATGAATTATGCTGTAGAAGTATGTGGATATTTATTTATGGAACATTTTGATATGAAAATAAATCTCATAGTTACCAAAGTCAAAGTTGTTTTCAGTTTTTCAGAGGAAATGCCACTAATCTCAGGCTGGTACTTAAAGTGGAGCCATCTTGTCGTCATATCTTTTGTTGGAATTTTGTTTCTCCTCTGCTCGGGTAGCTCTTTGGCATTTCTGTTGTGTAAGGAGATCATGCACTAGTGAGGTAATGCAGGTGATGTAAGAGCTAACTCTTTTAGAGATCTAGGGGAGGAAGGCTTCCTCTCATCTCCTTGCCCTGCATTGCTACAGCTAACGGGAAGAGGAAGAGAGCTTATCTCAGGGGACAAGTTATGGAAGTGGAAGTTAGTTTGTGATGTTTTGGTTGAACTGTGCTGTAGAAGGGATACAGGACATTATGTCAGAAGTCACATGATTGAAATTAATATAAACTTTACACTGAAAATAATTGTCTTTGGGTTATTTTGTTGGACACAGACAACCATCCACCCCCGCTTGCTACCACATGGCTGTAAAACTGCAATGATTTGTTTTTAATCTCTTAAAACCATTGTTCTTAACATTTGTATGGTACCCACTCTTGCAGGAGATTGTTTGGATGGTATAAAAAAACAGTTGAGTTCACACAACATGGCAGAAATACAACAAGCGGTCTCCACACAGACTCTGATAGTTTGCCAAGCTAAGAATGTCCCAAAATCTACAATCATGTGCACATAAACATCAGGTTACCTGTCAAGCAGGTTTGAAAAGTGAAACATATAAAGATCATGCCTCTATTTTATATGTATTTATATTTATGTAACTGTCTTTTTATCTGCAGTATCTTGAGTCGGTGTGTGTTCTATGTATATTTGATATGATTAATTCATTGTTTGATCTGTCTATAGACAGAGCTCTTGAAGACTTGAAGAAATATGACTCCATATTTACACTTTGATCCTCTACTGCATGTTAACTGAGCTCTTGTTGTTCTGCAGATAAGCCCCACAACCCCATGGTGAATGCTGGCGCTATTGTTTGTACTTCACTGATAAAGGTAAAAGCAGTAACACTTTTTTTCTTTTCTTTCTTCATGTGTGTTTTTGTGTGTCATTTCTACTTAAACATTAAATAGAAAATTCCTTGTATGGTGGGTATCACTGAGCTGCTTTATCGAGTAGATAAAATGAAGGTGAACGTAAATATTGGTACCAGATAAGATTTGACTGTTTAACAATAGCCTAATTAACCTACTTTTGTTTGAACACAATGAAACCCACTCAAGACTCACAATAATGCAATATTTTGCTGAATTTATACCCCTGTCCACACTTGTCAAACTATTTTACCAAAACTCTTTGTAGTTGAATCTTTTGTGGTGTTGTTACATATTCAATAGACTGTAGACTTCCCAGTGTGCTCAGATATTTATGACTCTTGACTCAGCTTCAAGAATTTCTAGGTCACTACTTTAGTCCACTGCCATGTGTCTTGTTGTGGTGATTAAGATTTGTGCTAATCCTTCCTGAGGGGCACTTAGCTGCCGCAGCTCACACGTTGTTATTGTCCCCGCTGAAAATAACCTGGACGAAGAGCTAGTCAAATGCAGGTGTACGTACACCAGCCACAGTCTGTTCATGAAGACAGACAGGAGGTCAGATAATGCCACAACGCCTCCATCTTGTCACCAGAGTTTGGTGTCATCCCCATTTGAATTTCTCTTGGTTAACTCAGTGTGAATACAGATTGACAGTTAGTTCGCCTGCACAGTCACAGATATGAATCACTCGTCATCCAACAAACCAAACGAGCTGCAGCTCACAGGTTCAGCTGTAACAAAGGAAATGTTAACATAGCTTAAATACCAGCTTTGCCAGTAGGCTTTCACATTGGCAGTGTTCCATTTTTAAACTCTGCCATAAGCTTTACAGCTGTTAATAATCATTCTCAGGTTTAATTTGTAATTATTTAACCCTAACAGGGTCTCTTCAGATTATTTGTGGAGCAGTGAATTATTAACACTCACACGTTCACACACGAGCTGCATTATAGACATCTTTACTGTGTGTCAGCTCTGTTGCTTCCTACAGCTGCAAGACTGTATCGCAGATTTTTGTTTTTGATGTCTTCAAATTAGCTTCTTTTTACTTTATTGAATTATGGATATTTGACAAATTTTCTGTTAATTGCTACACATTTTTTTCAACTTCAAGAACTGGTATTTGACCTTTGTTATGCCAAGCTTTTGTCCCAAGCACTTCGACCTTGAACTCTGACTAATTATGTGCTTGATCTTTGTGGCATTCTCCCTGATGTTGTAAGAAACAATGTGCTATGAAAGCTTGGAGGTGTGATTATTAGTTTTCATTTGACTTGAGAGGAAGCAATCTAGAGAGGGAATGAAAGTCTTTACACAGTAATGAAACTGTATGTTTGAAGAGGCATGCTGAAGCACGTGGCCTGTTTGATGTTGATTTTTATTTTGGACCTCTTGCAGGCAAAACCCACCAACAGAGTAGCTCTGTCAGGGTCTGGGACCCAAGTGTATGCATGTTATCAAAATCCCATTTCATTGTTTTAAATATAAGTTTTTCCACCTGTGCTTCTTGTGCATTATCACCATGCAAATATAAAAATACAAACTTGTTTTCTTGACCAAATAGTTTCTAGTGAAAGAGAAATCATTCAGAACTACATTTATCTGCAAATCATTTGATGAAAGATTGTGCTGTTCCCATGACAGAAAACATTTACAGACATGATATACAGGCTAGGATAGTAAGTGGAGCAAGTAGTTGTACACTCACAGAGGCCTGGACGTATAAATTGTGCCTTTATTGAGCATTTAAAACAAAAATGACAACATAACTGTGACTGTAAACCATTTGACATGTTTTTGAACGTGGTTTCACAAAAGTAAATTTTTAAGCAAAGTAGTTAAAAGTAGTTAAACTTCCCTCAGTGCTGCTTAGCAATCACTTGTGGTGCAAGTGATTAATGAATAATCAATTGTAGGACCATTGAAATAGTGTTCAGACATTTTTCTTTTCATTCTACCAATTTTCATTAAAGTGTATTGGTCTCTAAGCACTCAGGGCCTTGATAGGAAACTAACAGTCAATTGTTAAAAAGCCATGATTAGTTTTTGTATTATAAGTCCTGTAGTCTAAGTACTGCATTTAAACGTTGGTCTTTTTTAGTTACCAGTATTAAAATCTGTCCACATTTTAAATTATCTGGTTCGTCTTAGCAGTGTTTTGATCTGTTTTGTCACCAGCGATGTTAAGAAGCCAACTGTTGCTCCTTTTATTTCATTGTGTACAACACAGAACAGTTCATTGAGACTTTCTGTTTCTGTTGTCTCACAACTGCTACAACTGATGCTAGTCAGCATTTTGTGACCTTTGATCAAAGCACTTTGTGTATATTAGCTGTACAGTGGTTGAAAAGAAATAGAAAAATGTAGAAGATTTCAAGTAAATTGTGTTAAATGGTATACTACAGTCAGAGCTGACAATAAGTTTGCTTCTTAAAGGAATAATTCAACAATTTGGGAAAAACTCTATGAGAGCAAGATGAGAAGATCGGTATCAGTCTTCTATCAGTGCGTTAATGCTGCAATAATCTATGTTTTATATCAATAATAAATCAAATGACTATATCTATTATCTTTCAGCACTTAATTTGTGTCTTTACAGAAGTCTCAGCTCAGTCTTACAAGTGAACCTTTGTGAACTATTCATAAACATGAGAAGAAGTCTTTTCAGTTTGGACAAAACCAGACTGGCTGCTTCCTCCTGCTTTCAGTCTTTATGCTAATCTTGGCTAAGGGCCGGGTTATGCTAGAAAATAAATAATTTGCTTGATGTGTTGCCCGATAAAGTCAGAAGGCTAAGCTGGTTGTCATAGAGAGGGGGAAGACATGATAATTGTTTAAATATAGGGAAGACATGATAATTGTTTAAATACAGAGATAACAGCACACAATTTCAGACTGGAAAGCTTTCATAATGTTGTATTCAGCTGAACTAATGAGAGCTCAAGAGAAACGCTGCTCTTTCAATTCTGATGTCGGAACGGTACCGGGTGGGGGGGCGTCCAAAGCTATTCGACCATCCAACAAGCAGTTCAATAAGGAGAGATCAACTGGAAGTGAATATTTATTAATGTTAGCGACAGAAAGACTTTTGGCGATTAGACTCCATCAATGTGAAGTATCTTCATATAGCGTAGGCCCATATGGAGATAGGAGATAGGACAGGATCTAGATGCTGGTGGCGGTGGAGTGGAGCCGACAACGAGTCTCCCTGGATATCATGGAGGTAATGGTGGTGATGGGAGGAGGACCTGCGATAGCACGTCTGAATGACAGAATAGCAGAATTTCAGCGATATTTAAAGAATGGCATCTGGGGATTGATTGGCTGGAGGAAATATCATTGGTCAGGTATGGTGATGTCAGAATTTTGAATAATGGGATTTTTGACAGTGTGGGAAAACAGAAGTGACAGAGAGAAATACAATAGGGGGAAATAGACGTTTTCCCACATGGAATAAAAGTGGAACACGAGGGAACTTTCACCAAAGCTTAATTTCCGATGGAGTATACTGGTGCCTTAACCACTTCCTGACTCCAGCTCTATACTTGACGTACAGACATGATTGATATCAATCTTCTCTTCAAACTTTCGGAAAGAAAGCCTGATAAGTCCCAAAATGTTGAGGTATTTCTTTAACATTGTGAGCAGATCCTTCTAAGACGAAGCAGAAGTACATCTACTGTGTTTTGAGATTTGTATTCCAGAAAATCTACAGGTTCTGTTTTCTTAAATACTACATAGTACAGTACTCAGGAACCTTATAATAGCTGTACTCCTTCTGTGTTTGCAGTAATCAAGTCAAACAGGTTGCCTCACAGTTCTCTGATTGATTTTAAGAGGCAGACAATAGAAACTGTAGCATGTGAAGAGTTATGTGTGCTGGTTACCACTCCTCCATCAAACAGCAAACTTGTAAAAACTGCCAACTAAACTGCATTAGTCTCACTCCAGAAATAATTCAAAGACATCAGCTCACATTTGCAGAGACAGAAATGTGTGTCTGTGTCCACCTCTGCTCACCATTGTCATCAGTATCTCAATGTGTGTGTTTTTATTTTTCATAATTGAAGCACAGATGTCAAGCCGTTGGTCAGGTCGCCCAGTCAGCTCCGTGGGGAAACTATGGGATGGTTGCCGTGGCAGTATGCCCCAAACTGTTGTTACATGGTGCTTGAAGGCTACATGTTGTTGCTGTTTTTGTATGTTGTTGCATATTTTCCAGACTTAGGAACTGTGGGAAATAATGACTGCTGCTGCAGGTCAAATGACGTTGGTAATTTTTTCTTCCTTTTCCATATCTATCTCCTCCACTCTCCCAATCCCATGATCCCCCTCCCCCTCTTCTCTTTTTCTCCTCCAATCAGCCCTGTAGAAACCCCATTTAGTGACTCTTTAACACCTCCATCAGTGTCACTTATTTTTTCTTCTGCACAGTTAAGTGTAGAATTTTTAAAATGTACTGTCAGTCACACATGAAGCCTCTTTTTTTACATGTAAAATCTTTATCACACCATACAAAACATACATATAGTTCAATATTTTGAGTTCATAACAAATGCTATAAGCACTGTAAATGTGCATGTGTGTCCATTTTTTTCTTTTGCTGTGTTTTCTCTGTGGGAATAGGCAGCATCAATGAGCTTGTGACTTAATAAATATACAGTACACTAAGCTAGAAGCTCTGAATTTTACTCTGAGGAAGATCATTACTCCCTCATTTACGTCCCTCCCCGGTGGCTCTCTGCACAGATGACACATGTCGACCTACAGTAGACACAAACACATACGCACCTGCATTATGGTAACCCATAATACAAACTTCCCTGTATAAACCCCCATCTCTGTGCAGTCATACCTTATGTACAAACATACACACAGTCAAGGCTGCCGCAAATTTTGAAAAGTGGTGTTTTTAACTTTTTTGCACTTTAGACTTTAAATAAAAACGAGTCCCATACTCTAAATAAGTGAGACATAATAGTGAGACATGTTTTTATTTAACTGGCTAAGCTCTGGTGATGCACATGTCTACTAAATCTCCCCTTTAACTCCAAAACACTTCCCTCTTTGTAACCTATTTGCAAAGCCAATCTTATTAATATTATTTATCTACTTTTGTATAATTCTTGGCAAAGCTCGTATGATTTATTATTACAAAATGTATTCACATCTGCTAATTCTGTAGTTTTAATATGACAGCAGTAGCATTATCGTTTTAGTATTGCCTTATATGATGCTGTTCTTTACCTCTGCATCAGACCTCGGTGAATGAACTGTACTAACTGCGTGTTCTTCTTCTCCTTCCTCAGCAAGGTGCAGGCAACGCAGAAAAATTTGACTATGTAAGTATTAGAAGCCAGATCTGGGTCAGACACTGAAGTCAAAAGTATCCAGAGTTAATTTACATACATTAGGTTCTTCTGTGGACTATGTTTTTGTTTATTCTGATAACTCTTTATTCTTTTTATTTTGAGAGCATAATAAAGTTCATTAGCTGTGTCCCATTTCCTTACTACAAGCTCACAGAATTTAGTCACATTAGGAAAAACACAGGTGTAAATAATAAAATAGATGAGAAGTCCATATTCTTAAATGCAGTTGTTTAATCAAATTATAGCCAAACTAACCAGAAAAACTGGAGTGCTCTCTTAGGACTATTGTAAAATATTGAAATACTATTATTCTCTCATTTTCAGTCACCAACCAACCACACAATCTAATCTTTTTTTATAACTCCCACTGCTTTCCTTCCAGGTCATGAACTTCCTGAAAAAGATGGCGGGAAACGAATATGTGGGTTTCAGCAATGCCACGTAAGTCCCTCTCAAATAATGAGTTCAGTTTTCAGGCTGAAACTTCAAAGCATGTTGCACCTTCGGCCACACTCCCATCAGTCATCTCACAGCAGGCGTCTTTAATCAGCTCTTAATTAATGCGCTGATTTGTGTCAGAGAGGCAGATTGAAGCACAAGTCTGTGGTTTGTGGAGCAAATGCTGGATGTACCAACAGGTAGCATGTAGACGATAGTGGACTGGTAAACATATGTCACAGGGTTTGTCATGGTTGAATCCAATCCATGGTGTATTTTCACTGCCAACACTTGTAAGATGTCTGAAGGTAACCCACAGGTGTTTTCAGTGACTCTGCTCAGGCTGATGGTGGACTGACCTATTAAAAAATGGAAATTACATGACGACACCAAACTACATGTACCAGTTAGAATGAAAATGGTGTGACGACCCCTCCGGCACCGGTGGGCAGATCTACCGAGCTGTCAATCCAAATGCTGCCTAGTTCATTGTTGCTATTTTGGCTCATACCTGCACCTCAGTTAGAACATTTTTGTATCACTTCACTCAGAAGAATAATTCCATTAAAATAATGTGTGTAGATGTATGGTGACTCATTACTGGTCATTTGATGTGGATGGACTTTATTTAGGATGAGGGCTGGGATCGGCGTCTGTGTTGTAAAGGTCACTTGCATGTGCATGATCTAAGATGACGCTATATGCAAACAATGTTTACTGAAAAAGTGCCGCGGCTCATGTTGCAGTATCATCACATGATGGTATGAGAGCTCTGGTTGTACTGTACACATGAGGGGTGGGGTAATGACATTCCAACACACACAGACACACAGTGCAAACATTTCCTTCCTCTGTGTAATGGGGAGTGCTCTGCTCTTTGTGTGACAGATTCCAGTCGGAGCGTGAGTCAGGAGACAGGAACTTTGCCATCGGCTACTACCTGAAAGAAAAAAAGGTTTGACCTTGGATCAGTCATGAGGCACCGCTGACTTTGTTTTGCTCTCTTTCTGTATTCTGCCCTCAAAAGCTTCACAACAGCAACTAACAACTAAAAAAAACATAACTGAGAAAAGCAGCTTTGTTGTATTGAGTCATTAAGACTGCAAGGTGAAGTAAATAATCTATATTTGTCAATTAAAAAAAAAAAAAATGTAACTCCTGATGTTTGATATTTAGAAAACACAAACTGCTGTCAAACTTTTTAAATGGCAACATTTTTTCTGTCTCTTTGCTGCTTTTTTCACCACCAAAGTTTAAAAGCGCATACAAAGAAGAGTAAATTATTGTTAGAGGCTTGATCAGTTGCTTCATTAATCATATATGAATATATAATATATTCACATATATAATTTAGAAGAGACAGCATTTTTGTGTTCCACAGCTGATTATAATGTTATGATTTAATGGAATAAGCTGAATAAACTTTCATTAGACCTGCTTATATTTGACCAATGCAGATGGATCTTAAAGGGGACGTATGATGAACATTTCCAGGTCTATATTTATATTCTTGGGCTCTTTGCTTGATTTACAGTTAAAAACCTCCTTATTTATCTTATACTGGCCCTTTATGCAGACTTCCGTAGACTACGTAAGCAACAGTAGTAGATTTTACTTCTTTTACTCATTCTTTACTCAAAATGGAAAATTCTCAAATACATCCGTACATGTCTGGACATGAATCCGATCTGAAATATGTGAGTGAACAATGTGAACAACCTTAGCAACAAAGGCTACCAACAGACAGCGGTTTGTGGCCATGCGAGAACAATCTGATGTCATCAGAGGAGGAAGTAGAGGTAACTTTGCAAACAGAGCGTTCATAGCAGGATGAAGCCCTGCTTTTGACTTTCAGGGAGCATTTTTACATAAGTTCACCTCAAGTTTTGCTGAGGTTGTTGCATGGGTTCCTCACTTTGTTCATCCGCATATTTCAGATTGGATTCAGGGTTGAACATGTACAGAAGTACTTGAAGTTTATAGACCGAAGTAAAGAACGGGAATGGTTTGTTTATGTAGGCTGCCGGAGTTGACGGAAGTCTGCTTCAGGATCCGTCCTCTTTAACAGTAAAACACATTCACCTGCTTTTTACCTAAAGGTGCTGCAGCATCGTAGTTGATAATTGTTTCTCTACTGTATGTGCTCTTTTGTCTGAAACTCTCATTTTCCTCTGCAGTGTTTCCCAGAAGGGACAGATATGACATCTGTACTGGACTTCTACTTTCAAGTGAGTGTAGCCGTCCCCTTCATTTTGTCACTCTCTGTTTTCCATCTTGTTTTCTTCCCGGTGTGCAGTAAACAGCTTCTAAACTATATACCGATGGGTGATGCCTTAAAAGAAAAAAAACAACATAAAGTGTCTTTGTCAGGTTTTGCTCATCTGGAGGGATGAATACCATTATTCAAAAACCTATTTTGATGATGGTGATGATGGAGAGACACAGTAGACGGTGAACTCAGTTTTGACCTACACAGATCTGACATCCACAAACACTGCCAGCAAAGACTCATTCATCGTCATTCTCCAAACTCAAAGCCCTCTCTGTTGCCCCCCACGCTCTGTTACTGCTCTACAAAAGCATAATTCAACCAACACTACTCTGCTGCTCCCTCTGCTTTCTCACCATGTTGTCTGTCTCCACAAAGAACAAGTCGTCTCATATCACACGCTCTCCCTCTAAAATCATTAGTCTTCCAAACCTCAAAAGAGCCGCATCACCATTCCCAATCGGGAAAATACGCAGATTTGTTTCGGTCTGACGCTAACAAATCTCAAAACTCTCATGAAAGCTTTTATCTCTCCTCACCTTTTTTATTAGCAAAGACTAATTGAAATATACTATAGGCAGCAGCTTCTCATTTGTAGCCAGCTGTTGCTGGTTAAAATGGGACATTTGTAGCTAATTAATGTTAATTACCTAACAGCTAAACTGAAACGTTAGTCTGTTCTCTCTCTGGTTAATGTGCTCTCTGCAGCTGCTGTCTGAGTTCAGACAAAGATTGTTTGTGATTGAAAAGACACATCACTCTGTAACACCACTGTAGGACCGTCAGTGTGTTTCTGTAGTTTCAGAGGAGAGATTCTTCTCTAGTGAAATGATCAGCTGATCACTTCACATCAATTTAAGAATCTCCCTGCTAAACTTTGATTCATATCGGATCAACATTTGAATCCAGTCAGCTCTATAGTTGAATCAGGACCCTCAGTATTTGGAATAAGTAGCTTGTGAATGCTGCTCATCTAATTTTCAGGATGTGAGCATTAATTAGGCCTCCACTAAAAAACTGTTTCTGTCTTCTCAGCCAATAAAGGGCGTTGTAGGTATTTGAGACTTTAGTTAGTTGCACATGTTGAACCTTATAAGATTCGATACCGCATTTGAATTTGATAAAATGCTATCGAACCCCATCCCTGCCCTGGACGCTCCCTCCACACATTTTTCACTCTACTCCCATCTAGTCGTAGATACAGGACACTAAAATGGAAATAAAGCGTGTTACAGTAGAATATGTGTCCACTCTGCTGCAGCAGTTCTGAAATCCAAAGCCCGCTAATCACAAGAACAGTTTTCTTCTTTCTTTCCTTCATGTTTTTGGATGTTTTGTGTGAGTGTATCTCCATGGAAACAAATCTCCCCTTTAGAGATAATAAAGTCTATCTATCTGGGAAGCCTTGAGGATGGGCCAAGGGTGCTGCAAAATTTTTTCATGTCATTCTACATTTGTTGTTTATTTTTACTATAATTTCACCACGTTAAACTGGGATGACATTTACATTAATTATGTTTTATGTTTCCAAATATATTAAAACAGAAGCAAAAAATACTAAAATCACCATATTAAAAATGTTTAATATGCAGTAATACTGCAGCTAATGACAACTCACTGTTGCCGGTTACCATAGTAACGCTTTCTGGCTTGCCCCTGCGCCTCATGTTTCTCCTCATTTATTCAGGGTTTTACTTTAATTTGTCATCTGTCTGTGTTTCTGTATGGATGTACTTTTTCTCTTCTACCACCACTGTGACCATCATCATCCTCCTCATGTCACGCTTGACTGTTCTCGTATTGCTTCTGTGATATGAGACACGTGCCTTGCTGTGTGGACGAAAGTTGTAACAGAGGATTAATACAAGCTGTTTTTTTTTTTTCTGTGTGAATGAAACTGCAGCTCTGCTCCATTGAGGTGACCTGCGAGAGCGCCAGCGTCATGGCAGCCACCCTGGCTAATGGCGGTATCTGCCCAATCACGGGTGAGCGTGTGCTGAGCCCTGAGGCGGTGAGGAACACCCTGAGTCTCATGCATTCCTGCGGCATGTACGACTTCTCGGGACAGTTTGCCTTCCATGTAAGTCAAATGAACATTTTTCTCTCACAACAGGGCGAAAATGACTGCAGGGAAAGATTTGTCCGTCACAATAGAATCACTGCTCATGTTTCCAGGCTTCGAAGGCTTTTTGCATTTTAGCTTCACACAGTAGCCTAATTATTCAAGTTGTTATTGAAGGTTACATTTACTATAAGATGTTACTTTCAAAATTATGCCAATTACCTAATGTGTGAATCACAAAGTTCCAACAATAATGTGGTTGCAGGTGGAGCTGCAATGATTAGTTAATTAACTGACAGAAAATGAATTTGGCAACTACTTTTGATAATCGACTAATCGTTTTAGTAATTTAAGCAAAAATGTCAAAATTTGTTGTTCCAGCTTCTCAAATGTGGAGATTTTCCACCCTTCTCTGTTTTATATAATTGTAAACTGAATATCTTTGGGTTTTGGACTGTTGGTCAGACAAAACAAGACATGTGAAGACGTCATATTTCGCATTTGTCACTATTATCTGACATTTTATAAACAAAACGATTAATCAAGAAAACAATCAGCAGATTAATAGATAATGAAAATAATCGTTAGTTGCAGGCTACATTCCCAACCTGAAAATGACGGCTATAAATTATTATAATTTCAGGATACCGTCCAGGTACAGACTGTAGGGCAATGGGACACAAAATGAAATTCATCCTTGACATACTGCAGTGATTTTCCTGTTTACAGTGTTAATTGCTTTATTACCGGAAGCTGCTACAGATGTATCTGAGTAAAGCCATAAATTACATGTAAACCATTTACTAAAGACTGAGGCTTTCCTCGAATTTGAAAGGCGCAATCTGATGTAGTTAATCAGTAGTTTGAAGTTAACGTGCACAGTAATTGTGTAGTAGAGCATTACAAGGACTTTACACACAAGCTAACAACAGTTGTACGTAACATTGTCGGCCTCTGGGCTCAACCAGAATGAGCTCGACTCAGGCCGTACATCATCACTAAAAAGTAATAAGCACAGTGTCATAGCCCAGTGGACTCTAACACTTTTTCTACATATACTTGTCACTTTGACCAAAATGATTAAAAATACTGTTCAGAGATGTATCCACATTATAAAACTGATGAAGTCTTGATACAAACATATGCTGTATGCCTCCACAGTAGGAAAAGGAGACAAAACACCTAATCCCAGACATGACATAGCAGTCACGTCACATCGTCAGAGGTGTTTTAACGAGACACTTCCTGATGGAAGTGAAATGCAGAGGGAATAAGCAAATTTGGAGCCGTCAGTTTAGGCATTACTTTTGTTTAAGTTAATAAGGAAATGACGTCCACGTCTTTATCCATGTAAAACAAAGGAGTGGTAGAAATACTGAGACAATACTCGGCTTTTGTATCAGAGAAAAACTGTGGAGACATTTTCAAAAATATGCTGATAAGAATCAGGTCGCTCTAACTGATAAATGATTGTAGCCGTGCTCTTTGCTGACTTTCCACTTTCAGCATTGTTATTGCGGCCATGTAGGCAGAAACACACAGATGATCTTCTGTTACTCGTCTGTTTTCTCTGTTGTAGGTCGGTCTGCCAGCCAAGTCTGGAGTCGCAGGGGGGATCCTGCTGGTTGTACCCAACGTGATGGGTATTATGTGCTGGTCGCCTCCACTGGACAAGCTGGGCAACTCGGTCAGAGGAATACAATTCTGCTTGGTACGTGATGTCCGGAAATAGAAGAGCATGCAGTGTGTACTTGCACATAATACATACTCGGATAAGTATTTTTAGTGTTTAACATACCAGGGATCAAACATTTTCAGCAGCATGACGGTGTTTTGTCAAGTTTACATTCAACAATATGACCTCACTTTGCTATCAAGCATGCAGTAAAAAAGCTGTTTGGGCATTTTGCTATTCAGCTATACATTCATTTATTTTTTATTTTATATTTCTGTGGCCTCAAGGAGAGAAGTTATTGTACACAAGCCAGAATAATGTCTCATGAAATTAATGTTAACTCTTGGAAACTTGTGCAACAGTGTCCTTGAGGCGCTAATTCCACTTGGCTGATTTACTTTCAGAGTGACTGGACCTGTTTGATAATTAAGTGATTGATTAATGATCACCTGGAGGCCTGGATACAGATCTCAGGAAACACAGGCTGCAAGAATCCACCTTTACCTGCGAGCTCTTGCGTCATGTATTTTCTTATTTAACACTGAAATAATAGTTGTTGTTTTGTTTTTTTTTCAGCCTCCAATCATCAGAATGAAATGTCAACTTTAAAACTTCGTACCATCCCTCCAGAAATAACACATTATTCATTCTAATGAATCTGCTGTACGTGTCTTTTCATTCACAGGACCTTGTGGAACTTTTCAACTTCCACAACTACGACAACTTGAGGCACTTCGCCAAGAAGCACGATCCTCGCAGAGAGGGAGGGGACCAGCGGGTAAGGACGCACAACACCTTGTTGTGAGGAGAAAAAAAACCCCACCAAAAACTGCACATCAAACACACTTACCAACACATCTCCTCTCAGAAAACTGCTGCTAGTGACTTCAGGCGACTCTGAGGTTACTGTTACGGTCACATTAAACAGCTGTTCTGCACCGCATCGGCTGATTTGTAGCTGTTGAGCTCCATAACTGTAGATACAGTACATCTAATGTGGAAAAAAAAAAACATGAGCACAGTCTGTCTGTGCTTGATTTATTTTTCAACATGTCAGATAATCATCATCATGTCGCCTTCGTCTGTCTTTGCGCTGCCTCTGTTCAAATTCTTGCGGAGGTCGACGCAGGTGTTTTCAGCAACAACAAAAACTGGCAATTTGTTCCTCACACTTTGTTGCACTTCTTTGGTGCATCAGCTTAACTTTTACCAAAACAAAACACATCGAGGCCCATGCAGGTGAAAAAAAAACTAGAGCCAAAATCTCCTCATTTAATTTACTACACGCTGCAGCACCTGCTATTCTCACAGCAAAGTGTTGAAAGTATTCCTCGTAAAATGAATAAATAAATGAACTAGGGCTGCAAATAATAATTGTTTTTATTGATTAATTAAATATTCTGCCATTTTCTTGATTGTTTGGTCTTGCCCGTTTTAATTTCTTAGAGATGTCTCATTTTTGTGAGATTGAAGATATTAAATGTATGTATTCATGTATGGAGTATATAAAAACCCCTCACATCCAAGGAGCTGCAACCAGCCAATTTTTTTAGCACTTTTCTTTAAAAAAAATGACTGAAATGATTATTCAATCATCAAAATAGTTGCTGCTGATTCATTTTCTGACGATCTGCTAATCATTGCGGCTCTAAAATGAACTGATTTTGGCTCTATTTTTATTTATTTTTTAAATGTTAGACAAAAAGCATAACACACAAACACACAAGGAAGGAGCGAGACTAATTTCTTATTCGTGTCAATTGAAACAGCAAAACACCTTCGGACCCATGGATTACGAGAGCCTCCAACAAGAGCTAGCTCTGAAAGCCCCTCTTTGGAAAAAGGTGTCTCCCACTGAGTCGCACCAGGACTGCTCCACCACTGTAGTCTATAGGATGGACAATGTCGGCGAGTGAAACTAAAAAAAAAAAAAAAAAAAAGACCCGCCTGTCCTCCCTCACACCCCCACCTCACCTGGTCTCTCTCCCCACCTCTCGCAACAACAACACCACCTCTCCTCTCGCCAGGCCCTCTGTGCCGCACCCTCGAATATTTATATAAATTATGTAGAGGATTATTTATTGCTTGTGAAGCAGTTACTGTGTGGACGGACTGGGAAGCTTCTTTTGTTTTTATTTGTGATGGAAATGAGTTACTGCTTCTTCTTTTTTTTTTTTTTTTTTTTTAATTTTCCCTCTGAATTCCAAATTAACTCGTAGCCTCCGCCTGCTTGTTGCCTTAGTGTGTGTAGGATCTGATGTACAGTGTACAGGTTGTGCTCTTGTATTGAATTCACTCTCTCTACTGCAATATGTTTTGTTTTTTTTATTTTAACTCTTAACACATAATCCTTTTGAAAAACGTAGGCTAAGGGCTGATTTGAAATTCAGTTTTATTTTAACCAAAAAAAAAACCGTGTATGAGTGTGTTTGCATGTGTGGAGCTTCGGTACAGCCGGCCTTTAGTTTAAATAAACACTCAGACTACTTTTATAGGAATGATTGCTTACTGTAGCTCACACTGAGGCCTGAGACTCTAGTTATATTAGCACATAAATACAGATGCTGGGTGTATGATAGTGGATGATCAGCAGTATGACGGTATGTGTTTTTGGATTATTGATGGAAAATTTTGGGTCCAAGGAGAATATTAACGTATCTGTTGTGAATGCAGCAGTGCTCTGGCTCGGTTTCTCATTTTATAAAAATGAGGGCTGAAGTCTGAAGGGATTTAATAATTCTTCAGGAAACCAAACACTTATTAGAGTCACTAATACAATACAGTTCTGATCCAGTTCTGTAGTATTAAAGCAGAATATTTCTCTGCACCTTATACCAGCACCTGTACTGTCTTTCTGTAAGTGGTTAAACTCTGGAAGACGTTACACTTGCCTAAAGATGTCTGTTAGAATAAATGCAGACATGTGTGAATTGAGATTAGTCGGGAGCCCACGTCAGAGTCACTTTATATGCAAACAGGGTCGCAGGAGATTTTTAAGAATGAGCGTGTTTTCAAATCTACAGTTCGTTTGCTCTGGTCAGTCAGTGGCTGAGATGGTAAACTTTGTGTTTTTGGCTTTTGGTTCAGTTTCTTTTCACGCAGGAAAAAAAACAAAACGTAAACACAGGAAGAAGATCCAGAAACTTAAGAAACAACTAACAGTTATTTTCATTATCGATTCACCTTTTAGTCGATAAAATGAAAAAACGCCATCATAGTTTCGCAAAACCATAACACATTCAAAAGTGTTGTTTTATTTTGACCAAGAGTCCAAAACCCCAAAATATTGAGTTAATTTTCATATCTGACAATCAAATAGTCACATCTGACAGTGGAAAAATTATTATTTGATTATCAAATTGGTTGCTAATTTTCTGACTAATCGACTAAACAACACAGGTTTGAAAACGCCCTCGTACTGCACATTTGGTAAGTGCTCTGATTATTTTAAATAGTTAACAGTACATTGAATAACATTGAAATACAGCATCATTTGTACTTCCCTCAATGCCTTAATGGATATATAAAAATATAAAATACTCACTTTGACTTCTGCTGCAGTCGAGAACTATTGTGGTGAAGATAAACTTGACTGGACTTCAGTCTGTCAGTATTTACACCTGGACCACAGTTTGGGCTGATTTTTCTGATAATTTGATCAGAAATGGACCAATAAATGCTGCACCAGTATATCTGACAATATTGCAATATATTGCAGATATATCATAATTAGTCCCTCCAGGAAATCAGTATTTGTGGAGGCTTGCAGTTTTGCAAAATTTCTGCAATTTCTCCACATTAAACAGTCCCTCCAGGAAATTGCAATTTTGCAATTGCAATAATTATCACGAAAGCTTGCAATTTTGCTAAATTACCACAACTTTTCTGCATGAAATGGCCAAATCAACAGACCGCTTGTGATTTGGGCCAACTGTCGCATTTCATGTTGTGGTAACTTATGTCATTGCAGTTTTTAAAAAATTGCATTATCTTCCTTTGCTTGGAATTTTTCCCAATTCCCACAAGTTAACCGCAACCACATAAAACATTGCAAATTGTATCACAATCTTTGAGGAAAGCCGCTGCAAAATCATTTGAGGCTGCAATAATCACAAAAAAACTCAGTGAAATCCTGGAAGACATGATGGCGTCTATGTCGACCGATAAGTAAAGAAATACCAAAAAATGTTTAGAAACAGTGTCTCTATGAGAGAGCACCAAGTTTGTTTTTAAACTGTAAAATGTCCCACTCAGTATTTTTATGTAAAACAAAATGAAAATCAGCTAATATATCATTAAGAGATGTTGTAAGTGTATCAGTCGGACTCTAAATATGATGATAATGTGGGTGCTGATAAATGGCTCAACCAAAAGGTTCAGGAGAGATGTGAGAAGACGAAAACAACGAGCTCTTTTGACTTGATTGTCCTGCGTCAGGAGCTCGGCGGACCGGCTGCAGCATTTTGAGCTGCTGTTGAGTCTGAGTGTGTGTGTTGCTGGTTGTGCCGTGTTTGTCCAGGTTAATAAGTGTACTGTGTGTGACGTCGGCTGAGGTGATGGGTGGTGTTCACTGCTGTAACCTCCAGTTAAAGCCCCTCGTAGCTTGTAGGGTGACTGCAGGGTGTGTTTAGGCTGCAAAACTATCACAGTGTGTTCACACGGAGCACAATAACAAGCTTGTGTTGCAACAGGATTCATCTGCTTTCTACAGGAAGTTTGTAAATTTAAAAATAAGTAACAGATATGACGAAGGGTTTAAAGCTTCAAGGGAAAAAAATAAAGCGTCTGAAAGTCTTAGAAACCTGATATACAGTTCAGACAGAGCGGCAGATAGAGCTGGGTATCAAACATCAATACTTTTTTAAATTAATCCACAGCACAGATCCAAAACTGTCAAGTACAAAAATTTGGCTTCAAATTTCAGATTTTGATCTCATTTACGTATTCTTTCATCTGATTATTTCTGATTTCAATCAAAATTTTGCCAGTTGAGTTCGACTATTCATTCTTGACCTCGCTGACAAAACTCTTACTCGCTTGCTCTGGAGCTTTTGACCGCATCACACGGTCTTCATCAGCAGATCGGGTTTGCTCTGTTGCCGTGGGAAATGTAGATGTTCAAACTTTTACGTTATTCTGAGCTGCTCTAGGACTTCTCGTCCGTGTTGGCTTTGAAGTTGAGAGTTCCACGTGGTCGAAAGCCCCGCAACAAGCGAGTAAGTGGCCCTTTAGGATGAGATTAAGATGCTTGTTATGCAACATTTAACATTTGAAAAAGGAAAACATTTGTATTAAATTAATATGGTATCATATTTCTTTTCATATATGTGTCAGAAAATTCAAACGATACCCAGCTCTAGCAGCAGAGAAATGATTGATTATTGATTTGTTGATCTTGCAGCAGTGTTTTTGGATAGTACGCATTCAGAGGGGGAAAAAAAAACTATATCAAACAGATCAAAGTGAGTTAGATGCCTCAAGTCCACTGATCCAGAAATGTTTATCCGTATACTCAAAGTGTGATTTCAGTGTCAGTATGCAAACACACAACACGTGTTCAGTATTGTCTCTAATGTTCTCAAAGTGTTACTCCTCTAGTAAGTTGTATATTATCAAAACTTCTTTCCACACACATGATTTACTGTACTTCTGAATGTACATAGTGACAGGTGTATATAGCTTTTAGGTGTGTGTCTGTATGTGAGTGCTGATCCTTAACAGCAGACCAGAATGTGTGTTGACACTTCAGACGTTCCGAATTTATGATATTTTCTCCTCCTGGAAATAGAAAAACTTGCACATGAATGTCAAGTCAGCAGATGCCTTAGATGTCGCTCTACTGTGACTGGAGTTGAAGTTTCATCTCTGTGTTGTTCAATCCATTGTTGAAACTGTACAAGTGGTGTTTTGGTGTCTGTCTGAGGGTTTGACTTGAGCTCAAAGCGACTGCTGCCGGAGCCAATAATACCCTGTTATTACTTTATCATGTTGTGAGAAGTTATTTTTTCTTTTTTTTGAAGTCATGGAGTTTTTTTCTGTTTCTGGTCATTATTTTGTGGAGGTAAAAAGTATTCAAAAGCCTCTGTTATCATTAATGGACCTTGGAAATGTTGGACTGTATGAAACATTTCCTTCCTACAGTGTTTAATACAGTTTGCAATAAGTTGAGTTTGATCTGTCGGCTACTTTAAATGATTTAATCTGTGGATCTTGTTGCTTTCTGCTAAAAGTTTAGCAGCGTACTTTCTTATAAAGTACTGATATTAGTATTAGTAGCACTCTACTTTGTTAAAGTTATAATCCTTAAGATTTTCATCATATCAACTCCAATCTTTGATACTGTTTGTGGCTGGCGTTTATTCTGCTATAGCCATTAAATGTATTTACAAGCATTAGTTACCTCTCTGTCTAGTACTGCAACTAACAATTATTTTCATTATCGATGAATCTGGCGATTACTGCCGCGATTAATCGATTAGTTGTTTGGTCTGTAAAATGTCTGAAAATGGTGAAAAATGTCGATCAAAGCCCAAAGTGACGACCACAGCAGTCCAAAATATCCACATTTGAGAAGCTGGAATCAGAGAATTTCGCAATTTCTTTTAATCGATCATCAAAATAGTTGCCTATTAATTTAATAGTTGGCAGTTAATCGATTAATCGTTGCAGCTCTACTGTACAGTCACTTGCATTATAAGTGGCAGAGTCTGTCAGTCCTGTGCTGGATTAATATGGCGTCACAGGAAATGATGCATGCACATACTGGACAAAATTCGTAAGACGGGAGCTGATGCGTGCGCCAGTTGTATGTAATATGTGAACATCTGTAATGATGTAATTCAGAAGAGAGGAACAGAGTGTCAGAGGAAACATATATGCATCAGTACAAGTATAACTACAATGATTTATAAATATAAAGTTATCTGGGACTTATTAATATTATCACCAGTAACCACAGGTGTCGCCAGATCAGCCACAGCTGAAAATTTAAGGATTATAACTTTCAGAATCGTTGATATAATCTTTATCATTTTCTTCATGATGATAAAGCCTGCTTCACTACAGTTTGGGTTTTTACCCGTATAGTGTAGCCAGCATTTGCTGCCATGACTCATTTACTGGAAAAATAACCAGTTTTCCCTCAGATGTGATCCGTTTCCAAGAGTAGCTCTCATTTCAGTGTCTCATCTCAGGCCTAGTCTCTTTCCCGACCCGTCTGTGATCGTTGGCAGTGGGTCGCCTCTCTGGAAGTCAGGGGAATCAGTCTCTCTTTTATAACAGTGTGCGAGTCTTTATTTCTTTGCTGCTACGTGTTCATTTTCCCCCTTTTATTGGCACAAAATCTAAAATCCAGTGCCTGCACGTCTCATAAGACTGGACCAGACCAGCACAGACAGGAGACTGATTTAACCTTATTGCAACCAATCAGGGTTGATTATCTGAACTGTTCCACTTTGCTTTTGTGAAATCAGAATGACAAACAAGCCTGATGTTACTTTGCATGAAGGTAAATAACTGTATTACTTGTAATTGAAAACCATTTTTGCAATCTTCAGAGTGTGATTTAATATTCTGTACAATCAAACTCAAGACAGAGGGGCTTTTGAATGCAGTTACCAGTGTTTCCACAGAAATCATTCGATTTTTATGGCTCATACCATGTATGTAATGTTTCCTGGTGTTCATTATTTTCTCTGTGAATTCTCATTCTCCCTCTTGCATGCATATTTTTGTATGATTTTAATGAATGTGTTTCAATCCCATGTAATCAGTATGTTTTAAGGTAATATTTATTACCTTCCACATGTCTTTATTTATGTTGATTTGTGTCTTGGACATGAATTTTATCCCTTGTGACATGGAAATTGCATATAAATTAAAAACCTTTCACCACCATTACAATTTAGTGAACTTGGAATTGTAAGGTTCTCTGGTGTTTTGGTCAGATATTATATATTTATTTATTTATATGCAGTTTTACAAGCAGATTTGGCAAATGAAGAAAAATATGAAAATGAAAACTTAAAGGAAAGTTACATTGGATGTCAAATCTTAAAGCATAACATAAAAAAACATCCAGCAGATGAAACCGCACAGTTCCAAGCTCATGACTGTCAAACTTTTTTATATGTTTTGATTTCTTTTGTTGGTCCACATGGTTGTAATTCTGTATGTAATGTCTCCATAAACCCCATAAACTGTCCTGTCTGCTTAGAGGAGAAGACAGCTTCACAATTCTGAGCAAATACTTCAGTTTCTTTTGGCTGTGATGGAACTGCAGACATGACAGTGAAAGTGGTGATTTTTATTTTATTTTTTGCTTTGGTGTCCCTTGTATAAAATCTAATAAAGCACTGTTATCCATCATCTGTTTCTCTGCGACCATAGCTGTTCTTTAACGCCCACCTTGTCTTTTTTTACACACGTTTTCAGCCTCACTGGTTACCTGCACTGCACTCCCTTCATCACTTCATCAGTTGGTTAGAAATAGTTGCCAGCATTAGGCGGCTGTGTATTAAAATATCATTCTGCATACTTAAAGCATACTTAAAGAGGGTGTGTCCTGCACATTTCCAGGTCTATATTTATATTCTGGGGCTCTACTGGAATATCTTTGCATGATTTATAGTTTTAAAAAACTCCTTGTTTATCTTATGCTGGCCCCTTTATGCAGCCCCTCAGTTCAGCCTCTGTCTGAAACAGGCTGTTTTTAGCTCCTGTCTCTTTAAGGCCCGCCTCCCGATGAGCCCACTCTGTTCTGATTGGTCAGCTCCTGGAAGCTGCCCCTCTGCAGACTCTGAGGCCACATAAACAAATAGTAGTAGTAGGAATTCACTTCTTTTTCCTGTTCTTTACTCAGAATGCAACTGATGTTGCAAACGGAGCGTTCAGAACAGGCTGAAGCCCTGGATTTTGACTTGAAGGCGACATTTTTACACACGTCCACCTCAAGTTTTGGACCTTTGACCACATTTAACATAGACATCTGACATCATAATAGTAAAAAAATAACAGAATCACAAAAAGCACGATAGGTCCTCTCTACTGTAGGTATTCCTCTAAAAAAAATCTTTATTATTTAACTTTAGATATTAATTTAACTCAGCTAATCTGCCTTATCAGTATAGTAATAGTAGTAAAGGTTTAATCCCTGAATATACACTAGTAAAAAGTCTGAAGGATGTTTAAACACTAAATATCCTGCTGACAAAAATTCAACTTTCATGTCATGTTGTGTCACATGGCCCTGCACTGCTGTCAGTGACGTAGTGTTCCAGTTTTACAGCATTTTACAGTTTCAACAAACATGTTTTCTTGCAGGAAAGTCGGCACTTGGAGGGTGTTTAAATTGATTATTTGTGGTAGGTATTATTTGCAGTATCTGTAGGATTTTATTTTTATTTATTTAGCTGGAATTTATAACATACATAATTTATACAATACTCATCCCTAGATGGGTTTTTATCTAAAAAGAAAAGGAAAATATCTGACTTTGGTGAATAGTAGTTGTACATTTTATTTATATATATATATATATATATATATATATTTTTTTTTTTTTTTTTTTTTTTTTTTTTTTATTTATTTTTTTTTATGTCAAATTACATTTATTGATTCCCTGAACAGAAACTGGGCCACAAACCCATTTTTATTGTCTCAGCAGAGGGTGATACTGTGCACTACTGTAGCATCTACAGGCTCTTTAGTGCACACACTGACCCACGCAGAGCTTTAATAGAAATAATGGCTGTTATTAATTCTTGGCTGCAAACTGTCAGTACAGTTAGAGAGTTTTAAAAAAACATGATCTGAAGCGTTCCCAGTATAAGCAGCAGCTATACGAGCCTGATATGTTAAGACTCGGCACTCTGAGTGCTCTTTAAATCTAAACTGTAATCTGACAATTTTGCCCCTGGCTGAAGGACAAAAAATGTTTTCTAGATTTGATTTGATCTTCATAGTTTAATGCTGATGTACATTAAATTAAATAAACAGTAAATTGACACAACTAAAAAAATAACTCACCCTCCGTCTAACCAAAATAATTTACCCTCTCTTCTCCTTCCCAAACTGCATCACAGTGGGATGACCGTGGCAGAATGACGTCATGATTGACAGTGTGATGTTGCTTAAAGATCCCCTCCAGACATGTTTTAAGATGTATAAAATGAATCTGCTTGACACAAGATGTCTCCTACTTCACTGTAAAGTCCATTCTCAGTGTTTGTGCTCACATCACACTTGTGTAAGTTGCATACTGGAACATGATTGGCTCCAAACTAGTTGTGATGTCACAAATCATGCTCATAAGTCTTTGCCATAAACTCACATTTAAGATGAGCATTAAAGCAGCTATAACTGATATGTTTCTTATAATAACGTATCAAATGACAGTGTGTAATGTGAGAAGTGTTGCTTGTAGTGATGAACCTACAGAGAATTATCAGTGACTCTGCAGCTCCTCTTGGCTTTATGGAGCTTTATATTGAGTTTCAGCTCATTGTTTATCTGTCTGGCTGCAATTTTACTGTTTTGGTTCACTCTCAGCGCTCTCATGGTGTCGTTTTGGGCCGCAGCAGGCAGCTGTTTTCAGAGAAAAAGCTCTAAAAACCTGCTCAGCACCAAATGACAGACAGACACAGTTAGCTGTAGACTAGCTGGTGAACATATTGGAGCATTTGGCAGCTAAAGAGCCAGATATTTCCCTCAGGAGTTGGTAGAGAACAGAAACAGCTAAAAGAGAGTGAATATTGGACTTAGATTCATCAGGCTGGACAAAAACACGACTCCAGATGAATGATAATGTTGCTCCGTAACTGCTGGGTGTGGAAATAAACAACTGTTCAACAAGGTGATGATATGCCAAATATTCACAACTTGTTTCCACTGCCCAAAAAATGTGTTAAAGCAGGTTTAAGAAACTTTCACTTTCAGCAGATGAATGTGAAAACAGACTTGGTGAAATTCAAACATCATGACGGCACAGGAGGAAAAACACGTTATTGACTGGAGGGGAACTTTAAGTTTGTTTGGCCACAAGTGTTTAACATGTTTTTGCTGCAGGCAAAAATGTTTCACAGCCTGAATCTTGTACGTCTGCAGCAGTGACGTCTTCTCGAGGAGCTTTTTACTGCAGTGAGGCTTTAATCTGTGTGAAATGAGGCTTTGTGAATGTTTAGTTTGTCTTTGGTCTTTAACTGCTGTTTCTGCTCGTAGTCGTCTAAGCTTTACGTGAACCTCTGCAAGATTATTTTCTCAACTAATTCAGCGCTTTGTTTCATCTTGGCTCTTGAAAGTTGTCGGTGATTTTTTTATTGCTGCATGGGCTGTGTGACAAACTGTCATGCTCCTAATTATTAGTACTCATTTGCATACAGTACACACACCTTTGTACAGTCCAGTGTTATGTCGCCTTCATCGCACAAAAGGTTTGGTAATTCCCTCTAAGAATAACAGTTAATAATAAAAACTCTCTAGTTAACTGATTAATTCATTCAGATTTCTTTGCTTGTAGCTTGTATTTCAACAAATATTTCATCTTTTTCATCATTTTTATTTTACATTTTAAATGTTTCTTTGTAAGAATTCAACTCCTCAAGTGTTGCTTGTAGGAAATGAGTCGTTCCTGTTTCACGGTAAGTCTGGATTGATGCAGGGACCTCTCTGTCCATCATATGAATCATTTATGTTCATAATTAAGTAGATGTAGATTTGTCGGTCAGCTGAGGTGAATTCTGTTTCAGATCTAAATTAATAGACTTGCTTGTAAAGGCTGAAGATACTGCTGAAAATATTCTGTCAACAAACACCAGAAAAAAATCACATTTCCTTTTAAGATTAATATAAGAATGAATGAAACTGAATTCTCTTCAGTGCTGCTTAGAAATTAAATGCATAACATTAATTAAATGGGAAGTAATTCATGTTTTATACCAACTAGTCCCTCATGAACATAATGATTGAATTTAGGGCTGCAACTAACGATTATGAAGGTTTTGTCTATAAAATGTCAGAAAATAGTGAAAAATATTTGTAATAATAAACCACATCATGTATAACAAAGAAAAGCATCAAATCCTCACATATGAGAAGCTGGAACAAAGAAATGTTTGGTGATTTTTGCTGAAAAAAATGACCAAAATGATTCGATTATTAAACTAGTTGTGGATTAATCGGCTAATCGTTGCAGCTCTAATTGCGTCGTATATCTTGGTAGAGTTTCTCCAGCTGCTGCTGCTGTTGGCAGAGGAGGAGTAGTGAATCAGAGTGATTCGGTGATTGTTCTGCATCTTTTTCTCTTTGTGTGTCTTCTGTTATCAACAGGTCAAGTCTGTCATCAACCTGCTGTTTGCTGCCTACACAGGAGACGTCTCTGCCCTGAGAAGGTGAACAGCTCACACTCACTCACTTCACTAAAAGAGAGTAAATATTGGGCTCACATTCACCAGGTGGACAGAAACACGACTCCAGATGAATGATAATGTTGCTCCGTACCTGCTGGATGTGGAAAAGTTCAACATTATCGATTTAAAACAAAATGTCAGTGTTGTGTTCACTATTTGTTTCTGCTGCCCCCAAGTGGCCACAAAATGAGTTATTGCAGGTTTACGTAGAAAGAAATCATATAAAATGATGAGTTCAGCTTTTTAAAACGCTGACTTTTGGGTCAGAAGTTATGGTTAGGGTATGTCTCCAGGAAATTAATGTAAGTCTAAGTCTTTTTCTCCAAAAGTGACCTAGGTAAACGTGTGTGTGTGTGTGTGTGTGTGTGTGTGTGTGTGTAGGTTTGCGCTGTCATCCATGGACATGGAGCAGAGGGACTATGACTCCAGAACAGCTCTCCATGTGGCAGCAGCTGAAGGTAACGTGTTGCTTACAGTCGACCAGTCGATCTTTATTAAAGTTTAATTAAACCAGATCAAAAAAACAGAAAATCAAAAAGATAGAAATCAAAGACATTACATATACACAATAATGTCCTGAGGTTCAGACTCAGTCAGTGTGACTGTAATAACTCTGAGGTGAGGAGCTGCACTATATGGCTCATCAGGATCATTATCCTAAAGACAAAATCTGATATTTTTATTGAGCAGTTTGGTTCATATACAGTTTACAGTGAGTCAGTTGTTACTCAGTTTAACAATTATAAAGCTAAAGAATATGTTATACTGGTGACAAATTTAAAAAAATTAAAAAATGAACAGTAACAGCAAAAAATAAACTGAGGATATAAGGGGGGAAAAGGGAGAAAAAAACACCTATTTCAATGTTAATTTGGGCTCCTGACTGTTGTTTTAAGACTTGAAAAATTGTGAAACCATCATTAAACATTTGGGACATTAGTTTTATTCCACTGTGTGGATTATTATGAGTGAATAAGAAGCTGAGCCGAAGATGATAAGTAAACTATCTGCTTCTAGATTAGAGGCAACATTTTACAGATAATATCAATGACGATGTTATGAGTGCAATGCTAAACTGGTGGAGACTCTTAAAACATCAGCAACATGACCATAAATAACACTGTCACATGTACAATATATAAGGGATTATTTGTGACTAGTTCTCCAGTCAATTGGTATAAAAATGGAAGATGGGAATAGCTGCAGGGAAAAGACTGTAAATCTGTTACAGTATTTGAAGTGTCTGCTGTATGTACGCATCCTGCTCTATTTACAACATCTGCTCTGCTTTCAGGACACACAGAGGTGGTCCGCTTCCTGCTGGAGGCTTGCAAAGTCAACCCAGTACCCAGAGACAGGTGAGAGCGGACCCTCCGTCATCACTGCGGTCTCTCTGAACGTCCTCATGTCCTCAATCATGTAGCAGATTTTTTTACACGACGTCAGCTTCTTCATGTCGAGGCTACAAACTGCTGCATGTGTGTTTTCCCTTTGACACAGCAGGTGTATTGATAGATTAGTGCTGCTGCTAAAAGATGAACATTGTTTTCTATTTTCCTTCATGATTTTACATATTTTATAAACTCAAAAACTTCTAAAACAGAAAGAGTATATGTACAAATTAATTATTATATCGACATTTTTGAAAACATTTAGAACTTTGATAGTTGGTGTGATCATTATTTAACATTTTATTGATGCTGAAAAACCATCTGGATGAAGATGATTTATTAATCCGTTCGTAGTTGTGTTTTTTCTTTTTACCCTTTTTTTTTCTTTGCAAAGGCAGTGCTGATATGTTTATAGTTTGTGCTAAATGCTGTTTGTATCTATACAGATGGGGGAACACGCCGATGGAGGAGGCGGTGCACTTCGGCCACCACGATGTCGTCACCATCCTGCAGCAATACCACGACAAATACAGCCCGCCTGCTGGCTCTGATGACAAGGAGAGGGTGGAGAAGAGCTTGGACAGCCTGCTGTAGACACGTCGGGGCTTCAGGTTTCTCCGCAGCAGTGAACCGTTGTGCTTTTCTGGAGTAACTCTGTACATTAGTGGCCAAACGTCTGAACTGTGAGCTGAACTTGTGTTTCTCTGTTGCAGCAGTAATCTTATTAGCGTGCTATGCTTTCAGGCTTCCTCACCTCTATCATAATGTGTGTGTGAGTGAGTGAGCGCCTTATCAATACTGTTAAATAAATGATACAATATCTGAATATCTGTAATGTAATCTGTCGGGATTGTAAATCACATCACAGGATATAGATTGTATCGTTGTATTAGTTTAGTTTGTACTGTTCACTACCTGGTAGTATTTGGGTTATACTCTCACTGTAGTAGTTTTGTGAGTTTTGTAAGGTGTGTGGAGATTATTATGTATATTCTTATGTGTCTCTGAATGTATACAAATGATCGTACATGCTGTAAAGGCATCTATTTTCAGAATGTCCTCCTGACTGCTGGTCAGCGACGATCATCAGCAGGATATTTGAAGCTTCAGGTCTCCATTTGAAGTGATTGACAGATTGTATTCTGAATGTATTTTTCAGTGGTAACACTTGCAATAGAAGCAGTTTGTATTTATTTCACAGAGACTTTTAAAAATGTAAAATTCATCTAAAAGACGTCAGGTTGTGTCATTTGATGTGTTTTTTTTTTGTCAGCATAGTTACATTTTTCTGTGGGTGTTATGTGAGTTTTTCACCTCATGTTCATAAAGCAGGCGTGTTTTCTGCTTTCCTCCACATCCTCTTTCCTTTCCTGCAATGAATGCCAGCAAGCACATTTCCTCTCATTCCCCTCTAAACATTATTAAAACATACAGAAATATTCTGCTTGGAACAATAATGTGTGTGTGATCTGGTTTTCCCACAAAATAAAGTACAAATACCACTTGAAAATCCTTAAAGTTGTATCTACTCCTTCTCCCTCATTAAAAATCCAGAATCTATGCAAATATATTTCATTTCAGAAGTTTAACTGTTGGACACAAGATGTCTCCTGCTTCACTGTAAAGTCCATTCTCAGTGTCTGTGCACTGCAGGCTTAAAGTTTCCACATCAAACTTGTGTAAGTTGAATATTGGACGCACGATTGGCACCAAACTATTTGTGATGTCACAAATCCTGCTTGTAGCCCCCCCATACAATCAGATTTTCAATGAGCTCAGAAACTTTTCCACTTTCAGCAGATGAATGTGAAAACAAACTGCACATACATCGTTCTGCACAGAGAAGCTCAAACACCAAACTGAAGAAACAAGAAGAAAAACATGTTTTTGAGTGGAGGGGGACTTTAAGTTTTCCACATGAACAGTAAACTGCAAACTGGTGCTTAGACGGTCATATTGTTGTGCTAGTGCTAATTTTTAAAAAGTACAGTTTTGAGGTACTTGTACTTTACTTGAGTATTTCCATGTGATGCTACGTTATACTTCCACTCCACTACATTTCAGAGGGAAATATTGTACTTTCTACTCCACTACATTTATTTGACAGCTTTAGTTACTTTTCAGATGAAGATTTGACACAATGGATAATATAACAAGCTTTTAAAATACAACACATTGTTAAAGATGAAACCAGTGTTTTCCAACCTTTTTGGCTTTTAACATCTTACAAAAAGCAGTGTGTAGACTATCGGTAGAATAGTTACAATTTACTGATGCTCCCTAAACACCTCACATGCAGCAGAAGTTGATTGGATGAACTGTAGTGTCCTCTTGTCTTTTTTAAAATGAGTTGGGAAACCCACAACAAAGCCTAACTTTTAATGTTATCAAATGAAGAGACGTCCCCTCCTCTCTCTCGTGGCAGGGTTTTACAGCTCTGAGTTCATCAGTAGAGCTTTAGTCTCTTAAACATTTTCAAGCCATTAACACTATGGATGTAATCCCACCTCTGACCACAATGTGGGTTGCAATGGCAGAGTGGCGAAGAAGCAAATCAGTTATTTATGAGGTATTTTTTTATATATTTCTCGAGAAACCGCTCATCCAACAACTTCACGCATCGACACTGCATTTCCCCGTTTCTCCAGCAACCCACCTGTCAGGTATGAAGTAGATCAGATGAGCGGTTCTCAAGATATGCGAAGGACAAACTTACATACAGACAGATTCCTTGTTTTATATAGAAAGATAAACAAATGCGGACTTGAAGGATACAAAAGGACGTATATATTTCAGCTGTTCTAAAATGCTGTGCAGCTTTAATTTCCCAGCCTACATATCATCTTGCACTTTCTTTTTTTTTCTCCTGCCACTAAATTGATTTCTAACAAAAGCTCATATTTTGCAGTAGAGAGCTCACAACGTGTTGTCAGGACTGATTCTCCTGGAAAACTGAAGACAAGCAGTCAAGAAATGGGGCCACTTAATGTTTTCTTTGTTTTCCCTCCATAAATAAAGTTATTATTGTAGATTTAGTGCTGCATAATAAAGATGCAAAGATGTTAAAAATATGTTTATTTTGTTTAACAAAATGAAATACAGTACAGCGATGTCCGTTTCACCTACAGCAGGAGAGATACAAAAAGGCAGCTTGTATAAACATTCAAATTAATCTCCAAAAAGAAATTATTAAAAAATAACAAGCATAAAAACATAGAAGTGCATTCAGAGCCCAAACCTCTTAACATTGCAAGTATCTTTGTACAACATGTATATTTAAAACATGTGCAGAACCTTAAATAGATAGTTGTCTATATTTGTTTTCCTGTATGTTGGTATGTTAAGAATGTTCATGTGTATTTATCATTGATTTTTATTGTTCATTGTCTTTTACTGATACATGCACCAAAACACACTGCTTGTTTTTGATTAATAAAACGTTTCATTCTGACAGAAGGTCCTGGCACATTTTCAGGAGGAGCTACTGAGAGAAACAAAATTAGCCTGAGTTGATGAGCATCTCCTCTCCAGATGTGCAGAAGATAGGGGATCCAGGGCTGTCGAGTAATTCAGGGAAGAGTTCCTGCATCAGTTGGTGATCCTCAATCTACAGAGAAACAAAGAGGTCCTGTTTAAATTAACTGCAGCGAAGGAACATCAAACCAGCCGTATATTTGAAATAATTGGAATTAGTCAAATGGAGAGATTCTCAAAGCTGCACTAATCAATGTTTTTATATTAAATTTTTATATTAAACAGCTCTACTGCGTATTTTAACCTCTTTTAGCTCATTGTTTTGATTTTGCAACTTTTGGTTACGGGTGGGTGAAAAAGCTGATTATGTTGTACAATTCTGAATCGATTCACAAAAGCCAAAATTGATTTTTGTTAGTAAAACTTCGACTTCCGGGTGCCAGAAACACTCCAGAAACTCCAAATGAATGTTGCTGGATGTGTAAACAGGTAACTGTTTGCTAACAGGTTCACAACTTCATAAGGTGACAGATAATAAGTCAATGTTGTGTTAACAGCTTGTTCCGCTGCCTCAGAGTAGCCAAAAATATCAATAAATACAGCTTTAAAGGACCAGTGTGTAGAATTTAGTGGCATCTAGTGGTGAGGTTGCAGATTGCAACCAGCTGAATACCGCTCCCCTCACCCTCTCCTTCAAAGCGTGTAGGAGAACCTACGGTGGCCACGAAACTTGTGAAAAATACAACAGGCTCTCTCTAGAGCCAGCGTTTGTTTTGTCTGTTCTGGGCTACTGTAGAAACATGACGATGCAACATGGTGAGCTCTGTGGAAGAGGACCCACCACCTATGTAGATATAAAGGGCTCATTTTAAGGTAACAAAAACACAATGATTCTTATTTTCAGGTGATTATACACTAATTAAAACATACTTATGGATATTATATTCCAAGTCCGTTCTGCTAGATGCCACTAAATTCGACACAGTGCACCTTTAAAGGAATGTAGAGAAATGTAAAATTTCAAACCCACACATTCAATGACGGTTTTGACATAAGTCTCTACGTCCATGTTCATGTCCTCGTCCATGGTGAGCTTCTCTTGAGGTGGAGAGGGAGGTGGCGTAGGATCGCTGTAGAAAAAAAAAAAAAAAACATACTGTACATAATTAAGGCAAGTCCTTCCTCTGCTTCCTGTCAGTTACATCACACAACAATACGGACCTTTTAAAATACACACATCACAACAGTTACTGTACATACAGATTGACTGGGGGGCAATAGACGGCTTTGGGGTTCATATTGATGTGGGGAAAAAGCTGTTTTTCAAATGGTTTCTCCTGGCCGGCAGTAATTTATATCACCTCCCAAAGAGTGACGGCTGGAAAGAAGGTGAGCTGGATAACTGGGGTCTGAGATGATTTTATGTGCTCCTATTACAGTTCGTTTTTGGTGTAAGGGGTGCCAGTGATTTTAGATGACTTGTTGACAATCCGCTGGAGTCTTTTGTTGTATCAGACTATCATGGATAATATGAGGATACTTTCAATTATCGCTGCATAGAAGCGGGAGAGGAGGCGTTGCCTTGCACTGACGTAGAAAGAAAAGTCTTTTTCGATGCTGTGGTCTGTGTTGAGGTGACATTCCAGTGTATTACAGATGTGGGTGCCAAGAAATTTGATTGAAAAAGCATGGCACTTACACTGCCATTGTTAATGGCTATATGATTTAAAGGGGGGACTCGGGGTCATGTTAGTGTTTGGTGCATTTTGAAAGAAAGTATCCTCCATTTCTCTATGATGGGGCTGTAGCTGTAGATACTTAAACATTTGTGTTTATTTCTGATGTATTTTTTCTTTAATTATCATTATCATTACTTACTCTGACAGATGGCCTTTTCTTCTCTCCACATAACCATTTTTCTCTTTAGATAATGTCATTGCTGCATAGATAAAGGACATTAGAGGGCTCATATTCAATAAAGAACAGTATACTACTATGCAAATCTCACATTATAAATTCATTAACCATTACAAGTCATACAGTTAGAATTAAATTCCTCAGCAGATAAAGTGATTCTGTTTTTCTGTGATACCAGAACTGTTGTGGTAGCGTCCGAAGGCGATGTCTCTGTGGATGTTTGGGTAAAGATAGAGCAGAGGACTCTTGGTCATGTTCCCTTTATCCTCGAGTTTGTAGTTGTAAATGATGTCTGCCAGAGAGCAGATCAACAGTTCTTTCTTGGTGTAGGGCTCTACTGCATGCACATAGGCCTCTACAAGCAAACACAAGAAAAGAAGACAAATATCTGGTTAAGACAGTACAGACGACTGGAGTACAGTCTCTCTCCGCTAAAAAATATGTTTTTCTTCTTGTTCCTACAGTTGGATGTTTGATCTTCACTGTGCAGAATGATGTGAGAGCAGAGTAGACGAAGGCTGTTTTCACATTCCTCTGCTGAGTCAGAGTACAAGCATGACTAGTTTGGAGCCAATCTTGGTCCAGTACGCAACTTTAACAAGTGTGATGTGGAAACTTGAAGCCTCCAGTGCACAAACACTGAGAATGGACTTTACAGTGAAGTAGGAGACATCGTATGTCCAGCAATTTCACTTTAGAAATGAAAAATATTTGCATATTCATAGATTCAGATTTTTTTCAATAAGGGAGAAGCAGCAGGTGTCATTTTAAGTATTTTATCTAGATAACTGAACTTTAATTGAAAGTTGTTTTTTTTTTTTTAAAAACGTCTTAAAACGCCTGGAGGGGATCTTCAAGAAGAGGGAGGAAATTGTTATTTGTACTAAATATTCAGCCATTTCAGAGGCTTTTCCACCTTATCAATAATAAATTTCCAAGCAAAATAACATTGAAAATATGATAAAGTGATTGTGAGCTCCAAATAGATATAAAATCCCATACAGCTAACTCCAATTTGAATGAGTTTTGTCTTTTGAATTTTGTCTAAACACACATACACAGAAACGTACGGCCATTGGAGTGATCAACCCAGCTGAAGGTGATAGCTCCGTCTCTGATGCTCTCACTGAAGCGGAGCAGAAAGGTCCCGATCTGTTTTTCCTTCAACAAGGACCGTGCTCTCTCTCTGCTCACGAAACCCATGATGGACCTGAAGCCCACATGAAGAATATGACGAGTTTAGTTAACTGAGAAACACAGCGACTTAATCCCCATCCACATTCCCAAACCATAATACTCATACAGCAAAACATTAACAAGATTATTTAGTCTTACCCTTCCTGCCAAAAGTCCGACAAGTGTCTTTTGATCAAATCCAGGATTCCATCAATCCAGATCCAAGCGCTGTCGTTCTGTCCACACAGGAAAGTAAAGAGATTAAGTTCCTCTCAGATTCTTCTCTAACCAATAAAATAAAGGAGGTTCATTTAAAAAATACTGTATAACTTTTATCCATGTAACAAATATTTCTTCGTTATGCTCATTTTGTAAATCTGAAACTGATCTGATATTACAGATTGGTCAGATGTATCTTTGTCAATATTTAGTTGCTTTAGCATGATTTAGTTTTCATCTGTTAAAACCAAAAAAATATAAAATCAAGAACAACTAACAGTGTGCGCAGGTTTACAGACCAATGTTATGAACTACAGTATAACACACACCTTAGAGAACTTGTGCCAGTGAACCAGATCATCAGGATCATCTGTGAAGACGCAACAGTTACAGAAAAATGTGAAAAAAATGTAATGTAACATAAATGTAAATAAAATATTTTTAGTACATTAAAAACACAACTGACTGTCTACTCCTTTATCTGAAATCCTATTGAAAACTCATGTATTTCTTTTATTGAGACAGTTTCCAAAAAATTCTGGGAACACTCGCTTGGACATTTGGGAAATACGCTTTTTTGCCAAGAGTCAGATGAAAAGCTTAAAGGTGCAAACTAGGTAACTAAGACTAAGCATGATAGCAATATCAATTCAGTGCTAACGTTGAGCTAACATTTGCTTGAACACAACACAACTGTACAACAACGTGTTGTTTTCACTCAATTGGTTTTTGTATGGACAGGCTAGCTGTTTCCCCTTGTTTCCATTCTTTGTGCTAAGCTAAGCTAACAGGCTGCTGTAGCTTTATATTTATCACACAGACATGAGCGTGGTACCAATCTTCTGATCAACACAATCTTCTGATCTGGCAAGAAAAGATTAAGCATATTTCCCAAAATGTCAAACTGTTTCTTTGACAAAGAAGTTTACAGATGACAGACTTATAACTGTCTTCAACAGTGACTTTTGATGTTGAATAATAAAAAAATATTCTGAGATGCTCACAAATACTTGCAAGCAAAACTGATTCACTCTGGAAATACTGTATGTTTTAGTGTCACATTAAAGAATCAGTCTAGATCAACGTAATCGTAGATCAATCTCCGTAACGAGTTTTAGCAAGCAACCGCTAGAAAGTGGCATCCTGCAGCTCCTTGGAAGAGGCGGTCAAACACTTACCCACAATTTTGTCTCTCAGCATGGAGAGCTGGTCTTCATCGAGCTCTCGTTTGCCAACAGACAAAAACTGCCAGCTCAGAGCCTGTGACAGCTGCTGCCAGGTGAGTGGAGGAGGGTCGACAAACAACGAAAGGTTCTGCAGAACAAAGTTAAGAGTTTAATACAGTTTGTTTGTGCTGCAGTGAAAATGACCCTAATTCACCCTCCGTCACAGGGATGTGACCCTGTCGGGCTGGTTGTGAAAATGTGAATGTATATGTAAATATGCAAATATTCGCTCATTTAATACAATAAGAAGAAAGAAAACGGTGCCATCATTAAAGATGAACCAAGGTCTTTATTATAGCAGAAAACATTAACTGTACAGTATAAACAGAAAAAAAAGAACTCAACTGACTTAAGTAAAAGTACCAATACAGCAATGTAAAAATACTCTATTTTAAGTAAAAGTACATAAGTATTATGAGCTTGATGTAGTTAAAGTATTGCAGTAAAAGTAGTGGTTTGGTCCCTCTGACTGATATATTATTATATATGACATCATTAGATTATTAATACTGAAGCATCAGTGTGTAAGCAGCATGTTACTGTTGTAGCTGCTGGAGGTGGAGCTAGTTTCAACTACTTTATATACAGTTAGCTAGTTTAGTCCAGTGGTTCCCAACCTAGGGGTCGGGCCCCTCCAAAGGGTCAGCAGATAAATCTGAGGGAGTTTTTGGACTTTTTCTCTAATCTTTGATTTTTGGTGAAATATTGGATCATTTGAACATTTATTGAAATGAAACCATGTGAGAAGTTTAGAGGGAAAAATCACTATTTGGTGGAGCTGTTAACAACTCATAGACATCTGAAATGTGACCCCGACTACACACTGCTTTTTGTAAGACGTCAAAAGCCAAAAAGGTTGGAAACCACTGGTTTCATCTTTAACAATGTGTTGTATTTTAAAAGCTTGTTATATTATCCATTGTGTCAAATCTTCATCTGAAAAGTAACTAAAGCTGTCAAATAAATGTAGTGGAGTAGAAAGTAGAAAGTAGCATCAAATAGTACAGTACCTGAGTAAATGTACTTAGTTACTTTCCACCACTGGATGCATCTTATCATGCAGATAAACAGATCCTGATTGCCACTTGTTTATTTGTTGTGTTGCAGTGTGATGGTGGATTTACCGTCAGTTCACTGGTGGACAGCATGTTGCACCACATCACAGAGGCCCAGGCACTGGGGGTCTGATTGGTACTGGAGATGACAACCACAGGCAGCGAGCTGGCCTGGACCCACACGGGAAGAGAATTTAATAAACTTCCAACACCGTCTTCTCCTAACCCAATATTTATTATTATTTATTTATTTATTTATTTATAAGTTCAGCAACTTGTGCTCCACTGAAGTTGAAACTCACCTGAATGTTACACTCCAGTCCAGCGTGCTGAAACTCGGTCACAAATTTAATCACGTGGAGTTCTTCAGTGACTCCCAGACGACTCTGGTGAAGAGGAAAGAGACATTACTTGTATAATTACTAGGCTGGGCAGGTAGTGTACAGTAAACCAAAACTGTAAAGTTTCAGTAAAAGGTAAATCAACTTTTTGAACTTGTTTTTATTTTCCACATTTCCCTCCCAACTACACAATGCAGCTTTAATTGCACTATAGTTTGTACTTTGATTTCAGTTGGTCAGAGAGTATTCAAATAACTCAGAAAGGAAGAGGTTTACCACATCAGGACTATCAATATGTAAAACACAGTTATGTGTATGAAACTGAAATGATTCTGGTACATTTCTTATAGTAGAGAAACACTTTCAGGGGAACCCCAGAGTTCCTTTTAAAGACGACATCAGATCTATCCTGTGTGACTATAACTTTGTCTTTTTGTTGGATCCCTAAAACATGACAAAATATGTATGTTTTCCTCATGATTGTTGATGACACTGGATTATACAGTATATTCCTTTGCTTAATCTATAAAAACATAAATGTAAAGCCCTGCCAAGAGGTATTTATTTGCAAACACAATTAGACCCACATCTGGCTGCATGCCCACAGCCACCAGGTGGCGACCTAATACGTAGATCAATATTTGTTCATTTCTACAAATGGCAGTTAAAGGGGACATATTGTGCACATTTACAGGTCTATATTTTTAGTTATGTGGCTTCACTGGAATATCTATCTGCATAATTTACAGTTCAAAAACCTCCTTATTTATCTTATACTGGCCCTTTATGCAGCCCCTCAGTTCAGCCTCTGTCTGAAAAAGGCCGTTTTAGCTCCCATCTCTTTAAGGCCCCCCCCCCCCACTCGGTTCTGATTGGTTAGCTCTCGGAAGCGGCAGATATCCACCAGCTCTGGAGGCTACGTAAACAAACAGTAGTACTAGGATTTCACTATTTTTTCTTATTCTTTACTTGAAATGTCAGCTTTTCAAATACATCTGTACATGTCCGAAATATGAGAGTGGACGATGTGAACAATACATGGAAACACCTTAGCAACAACCTTAGCAACAGAGGCTATGGAACGAACGGCCGTTTATGGGCATGTGCGACGCTGTCGGCAAGGTAGAAAAAACCATCGCAAACAAAGTATTAAGAGCAGGTTGAAGCCCTGCATTTTGACTTGCAGGGAGCATTTCTACAAACGTTCACCTATGACCATGTTTAGTGTAGATATCCAACATCATAAACGTATATAAATAACAGAAAATCACAAAAAGCATACTATGGCCCCTTTAATTGAATTTGAACGTCTCCTCGTACCTCAGCTGGTCCTTTGGTTCTCACTTTGCTTTCCTTGAGTGACTGAAAAAAAAGAAAGAGTGGTCGTTACTGTACTATATTTGTTTAGGTCAAATGATGCATGCATTATATTACATGTACTGTTCATACTGTACAAAGTTATATGTTTGTTTAATGACATGTAGAAAAAGAATTCACATTTCAAAGGTTTATTATTTCTTTAGCTTCTAAGTTCAAGAGTTTGTGATGTTTCATACCATGTGCCCAAATTCTGCCACTAAGCCTCCTTCCGGCGTGTCCACGTCCAACACTTTGGTGTTATCCACGGTGAAATCGAAGCGACGGAACCTACAACAACATCAGACGAGTGTGTCAAAATTAATCAGCAGTCTATAATGATTCATGACAACTGAACCAATTGACCAGTTTACCTACCCTTTAATTGTCTTCACTTCTTCAACATCCCTTATTTATTAGGGGGAAAAGGGATACAAACAGATTTATAGGAAAACACAGGCTTCTGTTTATGTAAAATAATAATAATATATCACTTGTGTCAGACCAAAGCTTTTCTTTGACTTACTTGTCAAATACAGGTTTGACTTTGACTCGGCACTTGAATTCTGGGATGTTTGCTAAGAACCTGAGAAGAGAAAAAACAGATACGGACAGAATAATCTACAAATAAACAAATAAATAAAAATATTTTAACATTTTAAATATGCTTCTCCCATGTCTTCCTATTGACTCCTCATAGCTCATATTTAGCAATTTATTGGTGAAGCAACGATTTGTTTGAAACATAATGTGCTGATAAGAAGGTGAGAAGTGGTTTCTGCTGCAGGAGGTGGTATCAAAAGTTTCTGCAGACATTTTGACAAACTTTTTTTGCTGTCTAGGTATGTTTATGCCAACAGCATCATTGTTACTGCTGTGAATTCAAACTGAATACAGCTGCTGGGAGAGGATTTTGTGAAATTGCATTCAGCATCACAACTGCAAAAGATTAAAGCTTCATGTCTACTTTATTTTAACATATGGAACATTTTGTTACAGTTAATGCAGTTATTTTAGAAAACAATAACATTACAGTAAAAAAATCAACACAAAAAGCAGTTATAAGTTACAGTAATAGTATTTTTTTACAGCACAGTGCTGTATTTGATTATACAGCTTGTTCATTATGTGTTAGAGAGTTTTGGAGAAACTGCAGAGCGACACTGTTAAGTGCAGCCTTACCTCACCGTCACTGTGAAACGCACCCCGGTCTTCAGTATGAGAGGCCGGTGAGCCGAGCTCAACATCATAGGTTGTTTCTCAACCACTAGAGCACTGCAACGCAAGAACACAACAAAACATGTCAACAATAACGAGATGTGTGCACGTATATAACACACAAGAGTCCCGATGCCGTGACTCACTTGGTAAGAAGTTCTTTGTACAAGGACAGTGTGAGTTTCTCAATTTCTGGGAGTCCAGGGAGGTTGGAGGCATCAGTGATGTTGTATTTCTTCCTCTGGTCTTGCAGTTTCTGCAGCTCTTGATGTACTTGTTGTAGCACTTCTGCTACAGTTGTGAACCTGCACACACAGCATGAACACACACACACACACACACACACACACACACACAAAACCGATTCTGTCATTAAGTGCGACAGATGGGACTGAAAGACGTTTTCTCAAACACAAAACGTCTTCTACATGAAACATGAAAAGCTAAGGTAGCGCTTTCTTACCACTTCTGGAGATGGTCCAGACTGGTGTCAGCTGGACTTCCTATGCAGGCCATCTGCTGTCTGTGCTTCCACTCAGGCAGCTCCACAGCTGTGAGAGTCCCCACAATCTTCTTTGCCAGGTTTAAAATGTTCACTATCTGCTGCAGCACCATCTGCAAGACAAAAAACAAACAAACACAACAAGCTTTAAAGGGGAACCAATTTCACACATCAAAATTGAATTTAACAGGAGGAAAAAACCGCTTGGAATAAAAATCAATAACTAAAAATAAAACCCAAATACAATACAATACCATACTGTTAGAGCTGACAAATGATTAATCGATTATCAAAATAGTTGGTGATTAATTAATAGTTGACAACTAATTGATTAATCGACTAATAGTTACAGCTCTAAAATACCTGGTTTGAGTCTGGGAACCTTTGTTGTCTCTAATATATAAATATATAATGAAATAAATTTGATAAATGATGCAGTGTTCAAAATGTATCACAAAATACAGACATGACAATTTTTACATTTTAGCTTTTGCAAAAGATGGATTGAAGATGAAGATGCTTTAACAAAGTAGTTTCAGTTTGTGCTGTGTCGACACCATCTACAGTACCTGCTTTGTTTGTGTGATAAAGTTGGCCCGTTTCAGACATTCATCTTCCACAAAAGCATGAGACTTAGCCGATCCAACACGCTGCTCCACTGGTAACGACAAATGAGATACAAATGAAGCAGAACTCACAACAAACCAATCAGCCGTTTCTTTCCGTCTCCCCACCGTACCTTGGCTTTGCCAGGTCTTCTGTATGTAGTCAAGACTTTCATTCAGTTCCTCCAGTGACTTAATTTCCTTCTTTACTTCCTGCATCAGAGTTAAAGAAATGATGGCAGTCAGGTGAAATACAAACCAACAAACTGTGTGGTCAAAAAAAAAAAAAAAGTTACAGTCCAAGTTTACCGAAGTCTGCCTTCTCAGTTCTTCAACTTCGTTGTCCAACTCGCTCCCTTTTTGTTCCACGGCTGGACGGCTGCAACCCTGACAACGATATTTCTTTCATTCTTTTGCTTTTATTGCTGCGTGGTGTCAACAAATTCAGATTCTTACAAAAGAGACTCTCGTGCCAACAGTGCAAGTTACATTACAGGCTGCTCTGCTAAACACAGCACAGCATTAAACATGAAGCTCCACATATCTGTTCCTTTTTTAACAGAATGAAACAGACATTTAGAGAAAAATCTTCACTTGCTGAAACACTGCAACACCCAGAAACAGCAAACACATCTTACAGCATTTCTGCAGCATGGACATAATGCCATTACAGACTTTGCATCTCTGTTTCTTACAGTTTTACTGCAAAAGAAAATGTCGGTCTACCTACCTGTGCTTCAGACGCTGAAGCAAGGATTTTCTTTTCCTCCTTTAGGCATTCAGAGAGGATAATGGCCAAGTTCAGTGGCTTATCTTGAAAGTATTCCTACATAGGACAAAAAAAAACAAGCAAATACAGATAAGGTGAGGAGAGGTCATAATTATTTTACTTTGAGAAAAGATAAGAAGTTAAAGTTGTGTCTATCCTCCAAAGAACAGATTCAGTATAAGTGAGGATGCTCCCACAAAGAAACATCATCTCATAAGCAGCAACAATGCAAAATTCAGTTCACATACAGAACCAGTCAAACGTTTGGACACACCTTCCCATTCACTTAAATTGACTGGTACTGTACACTGTAACAGCATGTCTGCCCTACCAGCAAGTAGTTTCTGAACCCTGGAAAATGAGGTCCCTGCAAAATGTTGTTCTCCTGGACAGAACGGTTCCACTGTTTTTCCAGATGTGCCAGAAATGCCTGGAAACAAGCGCTCGCTTTATTTTCATCCACAGCTGCCAAATCCCTAAAAAAACAGCAAAGCAACAGATATATAAACAATTCATTTAGGGATGTGACAGAAAAAAGACGCTCTTTGTGTGAATGAATTCAAGGTCAAAACTGATTGTAACACAGTGATTGTGTCTTAGGAAGTGACAGGTGTGAACAGCAAAAACAAAACCAGGATAAACTATTAAACCGCCTCCTCAAACGACTTTATTTCCAAATTAGAAACTTAGTGCGTTTCTGGGACACGCAGTGTCAAGTTTCCCCTCTGACTCACTGGAGTTTATTATTATTATTATTATTATATACTGTAGTTATATATAGATTTATGTGTTTCTGTGCAGATAATCAAAAGCCACTCTCACATTAGTCTTCTGCTCTTTGGTCATGTTTTGGTACTTTGCTCCACACGGCTCATGTTTTTGTAAGATACTATTATTTACTGTTATCTTGTTCACCCAACTTAGAGGATGAGGACGTCAGAGCCAAACCAACAATGAACTCATCCTACTTATAAGTGCTGTGTGTGTATCCAAAGCCTGATATATCTTATTCCTCTGTGCCATTTGAGTCATTTTTTTAGGAAAATATGTCCAAATTCTTTGATTCCAGCTTCAAATGTGAATTTTTTCTGGTTTCTTTAGTCCTCTATATTAGTAAACTGAATATCTTTGGGCCGTTTGAAACAGTGATCGACATTTTTCAGACATTTTATAGACCAGACAACTAATCGATTCATCAAGAAAAAATCCAACAGATTAATCAATAATGATGATTTTTGTTTTTCTTATATGCAGTTGTACTTATATATGTGTGTATACATATAATGTATATGTATGTGTGTGTGAATACATCCTGTTTTTGTGGGGTTTTTAAATTATGTTTTGTATGTTTGACATACAGGAAATTCAAAACAAATGAAAAAGAACATGACAAGGAGCCACAACTAGATAGTGTCACAAGCCAAAACTGTTGGAATCACTGGTTTAATCTTAAACATTGCAGCATAATTTATATTTGTGTCATATTATTTCATGTAACAAGTACAGTGTTTCCCTCTGAAATGGCAGAAAATAGACTCAAGTCGAGTGCAATTACCTTAGAATTGTACTTAAGTACAGTACTAACTCTCTGAATGTTATGCAACATGTGTTATTCTCAAACTTACCAGTCCTGGCTCTCTATCCAGGAGCTCAGATAGTGGCGGATCTCTCGGGGGAATTTTCTCTCATACAGCTGACTCACCTGGCCCTGCAGTGCTGAGTCCAGCCTCAGCAGTTCCTGCCACTGGGCCATCTGCAGGATAACAGCTGACAAAAAAAAAAGTGGCCAGTCTGAAAACCATCACTGAAAATAAATCAGTAATGCTGGATAGTCCTACTACTACTGGGTAACATAGCTGACAGGTAACATAGCTGACAGGTAACATAGCTGACAGGTAACATAGCTGACAGGTAACATAGCAGACAGGTAACATAGCTGACAGGTAACATAGCTGACAGTTTACCTATTTTGATCCATAATCTCAGTGGTAGGCCTTTTCTGACTGACAACAAGTGAACATTTGAAAATATTATTATTTATTATTTATTTGAAATTATTATTATTATAACATGCCTTCCCTAAATTATAATTATAATAATAAGAAGAAATTATTTTTTTATTTACTTTTTTTATTTATTATTTTTGTTAGTAAAATATATATTTATTATCAATGGACATGAACTGTAAACAACTCCCCACCACAGCATGACTTATAAATAAATATTCACCTTAAAAACACGAAATAATTCCGACAACAAAACATGAACAAAACGTTTTTTCCTGCAGACAACAAAGTGACTTACTGTGTGGCTGTGGTTTCTCGGTCAGATTATAGCAGCAGGCTGGTGTTTCAGGACAGATAGTCACTCTGCGTGGGTTTGACGGGGAGGAGGAAGAGAAGGGGGAATTTATAGTCAGCTCACTCCCACAGACCGCGTGATTCTCGAGAAATGAGAAATCCAGCGGTGTCAAGTCACTCAGCAGTGGTTACAGCTGCAGGGTTACACGGTTTCAACTTCCGCCTTCAAAATAATAAAGCTGTGTGTGGTTACTATATGTTATTATTTCCACAGTGAGCCCACAAACACCAAACATATAAGTAACTACCCAATCCCGTCAACCCAGACAACAACATCAACAGCACCACAAATAATTATAAATAAGTCAAGAGGGGGAGAAATATGGCTGCACATAACCATACAGGTCATGGATGTATTACAGGCAGTAAAGAAACGCTGTTTGTTGTCCACAGCTGGCTGCGTGTCAGATTCTTTCCTTTGACTTTATTAAACACCTGCAGCATCACACAGCAGCTGAAACCGCCCGTGTCTTTAAATTGAAAGGGTGACGTGCGCAATTACGCGCGTGGCACAGCAGCACCGGTATACGGTGGGATTGTTTGTAATAAAGGAGCCTTTATGGGTGAATCCTGAGCTCTATCAGAGCTGTCAGGACGTTTTTATTTTAAGTAGCTAAAAGCTAAAGATCAGCCATGTCTGGCGGAAGATTTCGCCCTTGCTGAAAACCACCATGTGTGAAACAATATCGGCTGTGTTGGTGTGGGCGTGTTCCGGTGACACAATGAAATACGATCCAGGAAGTCCGGTGGTTGCAACAGTTTATTGCGGTTTGTAACAACTGTTGAAAGTTGTCACGTTGCAGCCTGTTTACAGACCCCGAAAAGTATTAATGGAACCGAGTGCGTCATGACAATTAGTATTATTATCATATATTATATAGTTAAGAATCTGATACATATAAGGGGAAAATGCTAAAGGTAAGTCTAGCTGCGTTTTAGCATCCAGACGAAAAATGAAAGATGTTTAATTTGTTTTCTTGCACTTCAAGAGCTGAACAGAAAAGTAAAGACAGAAGGCAAAATAATAAATGAAAACTCCTTTAGCATTAAAGTAATTAGTAACTCGTTAGCACCAGAAAGTTAGCAAACAACATAAACTCAATTATTTTACACTAATAAATACAATTCAGCCTCCTTGTTGCCACTTTAGACTGAAGTTAGTCATATCAAGTGGATATCTGCCACATTTACAGTCTTTCTAGCATCAAATTCCCTGTTTGTGCTGCAAACTACTACGAATGCAAACTTTACACACAGGAAACACACTGTGCATTGGGGTCATTTACACCCGGGGAGTAAGTCTGGGACTTTCCAATAAAAAAGCTTGGGGAAGTTGTTGCGTGCTTAGACCTATATACACACATATATACCATATATGTCTATGGGTTTCAGGTTTCAGGTTTCTATCAGAGTACTGCAGGTTGTATATCCAGGTTTCTGAAACCTGAATAAGCTGTTTACATGCACAAAACATAACCAGGATTCTCCAAAAACCCAAATCATAACCAGGATACTAGTGTGCATGTAAACACACTCATTTGGTTCACACATAAAAAGCATAATTAATGATCCCATTAGGACTAATAATAGATTATATATTATCAACATGTACCTAACTAATGGCAGACCTGTCTGGTTCAGATTTTTTTTCCCCAGACAAATAAAAACATCCTCCCAGTCTTGACTCTCCAGAAATCACGTGGTTCTCCACAAAGGCTGTAAGCAGGCGTGTGTATCAAGCTGGTAGCAGTCAGATGAAGGCGTCTTTACTTCCGGCTAAGAGAGTTTCTTCCAGAGTAAACTGCAGACCTTGTTATGCCTCCTCATGGCTGACAGGTGGCAGACAAGCTCACGCTGACTGAATCAATGACTGATGGTAGTGAGTGTATATATGTAACACAGGTTGAATCCAAACATTGTGCAACTGGCAAAAGAGACGTCGGGGCCACTGATGCAGAAATAAAGAAGCAAGTAATGTCACTAAGTTACATAAGAGACAAAAATAATTACATTCAAATTATTTATTTTATATACAATATAAACTCATAGAAAATCAACTCACAACTTACAGTAAAAACAGACTAACAAGAGAATTTCTTTTAAAAACAACAGTTATGGGTAACGCTTTATTTTACAGGTCCATTAATTTTATATACATTTCCTGGAATTTTGTAAAATATCCTAAAAATGTTAAATACCTGTCAAATAAAATGTTACCCAATTATGAATATATGAGAAATAAGAAACAACAGCAGAAGCAATGAATCCAACTTAACAACAAAAACCTCTTTTCACACAGTGGACTCTGTTTCATAATCGAAAAATGAAAACATTGTTTTAAGGTTGCTCTGTGATTGACTGGCACCCTGTCCAGGGTGTAGCCCGCCTCTTGTCCAACGTCTCCTGTGATTGGCTCCAGCTGATGGATGGATGGATGTATTTGTGGCTGGCGTCAGTGTGAAAACATAGAAGGATTCAAGAAACCTTTGATCAAAATGTTGCGTGTTTCATCTCGCTTTACTCTGAATATGGAGAACTCATCTGGAAAACAAGGAGAAGAACAACATTAGCAGCAGACTTCGCTGGAAACATTTGTCCTGGTTTAGTAGAAGTTTTCACTCTGTGTTTAGGAGTAAATTATTTAAAGGACCAGTGTGTAAGATTTAGTGGCATCTAGTGGTGAGGCTGCAGATTGCAACCAACTGAACACCCCTCGCCCTCGCGTTATTATGGATCCCACTGCTAAGTAGTGACTATTTTTAGCTGTGAATGAATACACTTTTGGCTCTTTAGTGAATATAAGGTGTGTGTGAGATTGACCCAAAATAAACTACAGTGTGTGTGTTCTTTGTAATGAAGGAATATGTCACCCGGTGCAGCGGTGTGGCTCATTGACGTGTTGTGGAGCTCTACAGAGGAATAAGATATACAAATATCAGGCTTTGGATGCACAGACATTACTAGTTACTAGGATCAATTCCTTGTTGGTTTCAGCCTTTTTCATGGCATTTGTTTGCAATAAGAAAAATACAGAATATTGCCAAAGTCTTTAAATGCCAACGCATGAAAACTTACGGTGTCAATGTCGAAGCATAGCTGCTCGTTGAGCATGTCAAACTCTCCAGGGGTCATTGGAGGCTCAGGAGACTGACAAGGAGGCGGTGTGGTGCTTGTGTTAGAGCTGCGACAGCAATGAGAGATTGATAATAAAAATTAGGGGACTGCTTCTGATCAGCAAATGAAATTAGCTCAAATGTCACGTAGGATTTTCTAGTTAATTTTACTTGTTTTTCCTCTCATAAACTTTTTCTCTTTACTTTCACATTACAAGCACAGGTGTGATGTTTGATATATATTCCCTAAATTTGGTCCATTAATTAAATGTAAAAGTAAAATGATTGATTAATAGTTTACTACAAAGTAAGTTAAATAGAAGTCTTGTGTAGCTTACAAATGTCCAGCATCAAGAACTCACCGCAGTTCTGAGATGGGGATCAGGGTAGACGGTATGTATGGATGGACTGGAAATTCAACAAAGGTATAAAAGAGATTAGTGTTGAAATCTACAATGTAGTCAGCTGACAAAGATTCAAAATGTGCACTAAAAAACTCTTAATGAAGAGAAGGTTGTGCTCTCTTGCCTTTGCTGGGCTGACTGTTGTAGAGCCGTCCGAAGGCCTCGTCTTTGGGGATGTCTGGATAGAGGAACTTGAGCGGGTTCTCGGGGACGACCCCGTCTGAGATCACTTTGTAGTCTCGTATGATGTCAGCAAACGGCAGAGCGCTCAACCGGCTTTTAGTGTAAGGCTCCACAGAGTTGAACTTCACATCTCCTGTTGGAAAAAAAATCACTGTTAGCAAACAAGCAAAGACGACAGTCCAGAAGCCCAAAGTATAAATACTTTGTGTTTACTTTATTGTCAAATTTATGGGGTTTTCAGTGTAGTATACATCTGTAACATACTGTATTCCCACAGTAGTGATTATCATTCTAATAAATCTGGAGAAAACGGTCTTGCACCATGCCTATTAACTTTTGTAAGCCTCTATGGTGTCTGTACAAGCCCCGTTTAATTTATCTGATTAATATTCCAAGATTAAAATGTCTAGTAGACTATAAGACCGATGTTCCCGTCATTGTTTAGGTATAATGAGGATAAACACAGCAGACACACTCATGATTAGAGTAAAAGATTGTTTCTTTGAAGAGGTTTCCACAGTGGAAATGGTGTATATACGGTAAAAGATGCTTCACCATTGTCTTTGTGCTCCACCCAGGTGAAGGTGATTCCTCCGAGGTGGCTCTCACTGAAGCGTAAGAGGAAGGTGCCCGGCTCTCTGTCCTTCAGCAGAGTGCGCTCCATCTCTTTACTCACAAACCCCATGATGTAGCTGCATGGACGGTGAGAGGAAAAATCAATCTTTTCATGCTTTGCACTGAATCTTTACTCTCAACTCTTCTGTTTCACATATTGACATATTACAACATCCATAGATAAAGTCTGTGGTTTCTTATGTTGTTTGCATTTTTACATACAATCAGAAATTTTAACTTTAGCCAGAAAATTTGGCAGAAAAAATTATTACTGCTGCAATTTTAATACTTGTGCCGCCCTGAGACAAGAAAGTTAACAGGTACATGATTATAGCAGCTTTTCCTGTGTGTGTTATGAGCTCCAGTTTATATTTTATAGGACCTCTTATTGAGGTCGTAGTGGGTGCTGGTGCTGTACTGAAGTGCATTATATTGAAAAGTGTTCCTAATATTTTGTCATGAGTGACTGTAAATACAATTATCACATCTGACAATGTCAACAAAAACTGAAAATGTTTAAGCTTTGTAACAGTAGAATTTATGGCAGAGCTGTTGTGTTGGGTTGCATTAGACTGCACAGGTGTTCCTAGTAAAGTGCTCGCTGAGTGTATGTGTTAATGTGACGTGGTAGAAATGGAGTTTTTCTTGTGTGATGCTGACAAAGCCACAAAACTGGCCTGTAAGCAACATTTTGCTACTGGGTGAGATTTGTCACAACTTTTTATGAAAAGCTCAATGACGCATAACAAGAATGAGCTGTCCTGTCAGCACAAATGGAGTTGTACGAGAAGAGCTTAACAGTTTGGGAAATATACGTACTTCTCTCATGTTTGTACTCTAATTATGAAGCTACAGCGAGGAGACAGTTATCTACGTTTAGCATAAAGACTAGAAACTGGCTCCGTCAAAGGTATCAAAATCTGCCTACTAGCACCTCCATAGCTCACTAATTAGCAGTGAGTTTTGGATTTTTGTTTAATCCATACAAAGTGTAAAAACAACAAGTTGTGGTTTTACAGGCTATGTGTCAGACTATTTCTTGGCCAGGCGTAGTCACTTCCTGGAGAACCTGCTGGTTGCCTGGCAACCTCAGAATAAACAAATGTGATATATACTGTGTTCATTAGTAAGCTTTAGTGGTGCTGGTAGGCAGATTTTGTTTCCATTGGACAGACAGCTGTTTCTCTCTGTTTCCAGTCTTACACACATGAGATTGGTTTCCATTTTCTCATCTAACTCTCGCCAAGAAAGCTAAAATACTGCCCAAAATTATGAAGTATTCCTTTAAGCTTTAGAGACTTTCTCAGCTAGTGTAAGACAGGTGATAAAACACTTCCCACGTTTGTCCTTTTCAGCAAAGTGAAAACAAATACAAACAAAACATCAGTGTGGATGGACAGGCACGTAAACAGAGCTGTGTTAAAGGTACACGAGTGTGAATCCAGCACCTCAATACAGACTATTCTTATCCAGTAATGTCATAGTAAAATCCTAAGAGGAGCAGCTTTACTGGGAGAGATGGAGGGTGAGACTCTTACTTCTCATTCCAGACGGGCAGCAGGTGCTTCTTGATGAGCTCCAGGATGGAGTCCAGCCACATCCAGAAACTGAAGGGCTTTCCTGGAATATTCTCCTTCAAAAATATAAAAAAGGAAACAATTAGTGCTTTAAAAAATAAATATTACATTATGTAATAAATGTAGACATGAGATGGAATAAAAATAAACGTGTCCAGGATCAATAATATGACATACTGTATGTGGCAGACATGGCCAGATTAACCTGCTAATGGGCAAAAATTTGTTGTTGGACCTGTATCAATTTGATAAAACACAACTGTATGTGGAAAAACTACAAACAATCATGTCTATAAATAAATAACAACAACAAAATAATACAGCTTTTGACACACAGAACATACTTTCCCCATGGCCACTAGATGGCACAATCATATTAGCCATAACATCACTTACACATACCTTAGAGAACTTAGACCAGGACACGTGACAGTCACTACAGGAAGCATGCTGACCTGCAGACACATAAAGTAAATAACATAAATGACTGTTACCCAGTAGCCTGAAGATAAAACCAGGTGGTTGAACACAAAGCGCCATTCTCCAGGATAAAGAAGCAGTTTAAAATATATCAAAATTTACAGCCACCGAGGCCTAACGCACCAAGAAGCTTTTCTCCCAGCATGGTGAGCTGCTCCTTGTTGAGGCCCCGACCAGCGAAGGTGGAGAACTGCCAGCTGAGGACTTCAGAGAGCTGGCTCCAGCTGGCCCGAGGAGGGTTCCCAAAGAACGCCAGGTTCTGTGGACGGATAGTAATATGAGTACATTTACTTGAGTATTGTATTTACGTACAAATAAGAGGGCCTTTTAAGGCTGCTTGATACTTCCACTTCACTACAATCCAGAGGCAAATATTGTACTTTCTTCTGCACAGCATTTACCTGACTGCCTTGTTAAAGATTAAACCATTGTGCTTACTGTGAAATTACAGTTTACAGACAAAACCTTCACAGTAAAGACTTACTACACATTATTGTTAGCTGTTAAACTGGCCACTGACTCCGTGTGGCACTTTCAAAGACATTTTAAAATGAATTCGCTCACCCTCGGCTCATCAGTCAGAAGGTTGTACCACATGACAGAGGCCCAGCCTCCAGGCAGCTGACTCACGTTGGAAATGACCACCAGTGGCAGAGAACACGTCTAGAAGTAATTAAGTACACAATTAGCATGTAGCAGCAACAGCAGGCGCCCAAAGAGCAGATCAAATGTACGCTGCTGCTGCTGACCTCCAGATCGATGGTGAGGCCCTGCACTGTGAAACAGGCCTCGAAGCTGAGAGAGTGGAGTTCTTCTGTCACGGAGAGCAGACCCTGAAAAACACACAAAACACTCTTTCATGTCAGAGTTTATCCTTCTGAGCACAACTTTAAAGAAAATGAGGCTCATTGCATAGAAGGAATTAGGAATAATGGGTCAAACAATAACAATAATCCTTTAAGCTTTACAGTAGCAAAGGTATTTAGCATAGGTGTTAGGACTCCACTTAGCTGGTACATTAATGGTCAACTCATTTTTTACCTCATTTCCCTTCGTGCCATTGATGTATTTCTTCTCTTTCAGCTGCTGTAAGAGATAAACTTAATGTCAGTCGACTTAAAAACTCAAATCAAAAAGACTAACCGGTTAAAGTTAACATTTAGTATCAGTAAGAGTAAATAAAGTCAGGAGGTGGATGGGTCGTCATACCAAGTGTCTAAATTCCACTGAGAGGCAGCCGTTGGAGTAGTCCTCGATGTCCATAACTTTAGTGTTGTTGGTCAGGATAAAAAACTGACGACTTCTGAGGAGAAAAATAAGGTAAAACACAGAAACCTTCACAGCTTTGTGAATCTTTATTAGTATCTATGTATTAGATCATATGAATTCATTGAAGGAAGTAGTTTCTGACTGTTTTTAGATGATACAACTGTAGTGGCTAAAATGTAAAATGTAGTTTTTCTTTTTTTTTTCCTGAATACTACAGACTTAAGATTTGGACTTTTGCATGTGGTTTCCAACTCTAATCTCAAAAAACTGTCTTTAAAGTCCCCTTCCACTCAAAAATGTGTTTGGCCTACTTTGTTTTTGGAAAGTTTGTCTGTTTTCACATTCATCTGCTGGAGGAGGAAAGTTTCTCTGAGCTCACCTCAAATCTGAGTTTAAGGCCCGTACCTACGAGCAGGATTTGTGTCATCACAACTAATTTGGAGCCAGTCGTGGTCCAGTATGCAACTTGCACAAGTGTGATGTGGAAACTTGAAGCCTCCAGTGCACAAACACTAAAAAATGGACTTTACAGTGAAGGAGGAGACATCTTGTGTCCAGCAGGAAAACTTCTGAAATGAACAATATTTGCATATTCATAGATTTTGTCTTAAAACATGTCTGAAACTTGTTTTCAGATTAACAATTATGAAACCTCAGTTGTAGGATCCTTAAGTGATGGTTATCTCCAGCTCATGAATGACTAAGTTTTCAGTTTCAGTAAGAAATACTTTAAGACATCAAATGTATAAGATTTGTGTCATGTAGAGTAGGAGAGCAAGAGATGGACCCAAATAGATAACTTCTTTATTTAGCTCGAGTGCAGACAAAGAAAAACTGAACAGAACAAGCAGAGCAGACTGAACTGAAAACCAGGACTTCAATACAAACTGAACTAATGAAACAACAAGGAACAGGTGAGAAGGCTGGGAGCTGACACAGGGCAAAGAGAAAAGCAAAAACCCAGCAAACACATGGATATAACTTAAATACACTCTTAAAGTCACTCTGAGCAGAGAAGAAGTCAAACATACATTGCTGCTGACATAAACACGAAACAATAAGTTTGTCAAGTGGAGTGACCTGAATATTAAGGCTGCATGTAACAACAAAAGTAGGACTGAAAGACAACTTTTGCTCTGAGTTTCAGTTCACTTTTTCACTTTCCTTAGGAAAACAACTAATGTGAAAAACTTCAGTTTCAACTTCAGGGGCCTACTGCCACTCAGTCCAGTTCAACAAACAGGGAAAAAGCCAGAGGGCATCTGGTGGACTGGTGGAGGGACATAGAGCCAGACCGGGACAGGACCATGACAGTTTGAAAAAGATATAAAAAGTTTTTCCACAAGATGTTTAATTACCTATTTAGAAATTCTGAAAATAGCATCTCCGTCATTAAAAACCCAGAATCTATACAAATATTTTTCACTTCAAAAGTTTGACCGCTGGACACCAGATGTCACAAGATGTCACCTGCTTCACTGTAAAGTCCAGTTACATACTGGACCACAATTGGCTCCAAATTAGTTGTGATGTCACACATCATGCTCATTGGTACACGCCTTAAACTCAGATTTAAGGTGAGCTCAGAGAAACTTTCCACTTTCAGCAGATGAATGTGAAAACAAACTGCACATACGTCATTCTACACAGAGAAGCTCAAACATCCGACTGAAGGAAGAAGAATAAAAACAGTTTTTTGAGTGGAGGAGGACTTGAAATAGGGATTGAAAGAAAGATTTATTGTAATATTTAAGTTACAGGTAAAGATGTTTACATGTTTCCTGCTTTTAAATTGTGCAACAAGCTTCAGACAAACATCTGATACGTTGCATTTTGGAACAAAACAGTTCATTTGTTGAAGTAATGAAGTGAGGTTTGCCACTTTTTTTCCGACCCCACTAACATCGTGCTACACTTCTTTTATCTAAAATTAAACAGCAGCAGTACGTCCTGTATTGAGGTTGTTTGTACTCACACTCTGCCGGGGGGGAGGTCCCTAGATACACACACACACACACACACATATAAAACGATTAACAGACAAATTTATCTGCAGTTATGTGCAGTTATGTATATCAAAATTATTATTTTTTTGGCCTGGAGGTCCAATCCAGCAACAACATTTTTAACTTACTTGTCAAATGTTGTTTTCACTTTCAGCTGATAATCCACTTCTGGAAGTTTAACCAGGAGTCTGGGAGGAAGAGGAAAAAATGCTTTATTGTATCCTCAGCCAGCATCACTACTACTTTTTCACCAACCAACAATAAACAAAACCAGCAGATACAAATGAAAACACTAAAAAACAGAAATGATACCTGACTTTGGTGGTGAACTGTACTCCGGTCTTGATGATGAGGGGTTTCTGTGGATGTGTTGGCATACACGGCTGCTTCTCCACCACAAATGAGCTGAGAACAGACCACAACTCGTATGATTTGCACAGTTTTCACCATATTCATGGGGATATGCCTGTGATACGGCTTTCAAACCAGCAGCTGAGCTGCGTTAGTGCTGCAACTACAGGAGGAAATCCTGCCACTTGTTTATACATGTCAGCATTCTTAGTTTTCCATGAATAGTTTGCGAGTGTTTACAGACATGAAAAAAAAAAAGATTGTGCTGCACAAATTCTGAGAACTATAAAGCAAAACTTGAATACTGGTTTCAAAGGCTTCTTTTACGTGTGTCATTTACTGCATATAGTAACAAAGTGAAGTCAGAATAGTCAGTCAGAATATATTTTGGTTCACAATACAAAATACTACAATTATAAGCTGTCAATGATTATTAATAATAATAATCATCGATGACTTAAAATGACTTAAATTCTTTTTAATTTCCCAGAAAGCCATCGTGCCTCTAGTCGCTGTTAAACTGTAAGAAGTTGTTTACTTCCTTCAGGTGCTGTTCAGGTCAATTCATGATCTTTGTCTGTTTCTTGGAAATGGAAACTTGCTCAACTAGAAACATAAAGCTGTTGTACATCAATACTCATGATTAAACCACCTAATAACCTAATAACCTAATAGCCTAATAACAGGAACACTGAAAAGAGAACAAGTCCACCTGCATTATGTTACATTGTGCTGCATTTTTAAGTACATGAAGAGACTGTGTGGAGTACCTCTTGATGAGGTGATAGATGAGGTATTTAACTCGCTCCTCCATCTGAGGTTTTTGCAGGGGGATCGGGTCACTCTCATAGGTGACCTTCAAAACAAGCTCCCCCAGTTTGTCCAGCTGGCGCTTGATCTGGAAGAGACTCTGGGCCGTCAGAGTGAACCTGAGAGGGGACAGATGAGAGGAAGATGAGGGGAATGATTAACGGAGATTTTATTCTGGAATGATTGACGGAGATTTTATTCTTATTTAATTTACATAACCTACAAATGTTACGTTGGTTTTTCATTGTATTGGTTGGAATTCATGCTGGAAACAACTAAAAAATACAATCAGAGCAGAGTTTGACCTTTTGTTCAGGCCAAATATTTATTAATATTAATATTAATATGGCAACTAATCGATTAATCGACTAATTGTTGCAGCTGTAGTACACAGTAAGCAAACACAAAAACATGCAGACTCCAGCTTTTCATATTGGAGGAAAACCTCATGGATCGCTCAGTCATGTGGTCGACCACAATTTGGGGGCTGATATGTTGAAACTGAAGTTCTGGAGGGTCTGGGAACCATCACGTTAATTTTTGCAAAGACTCTGAACTGACACAAAAAACAAACAAACAAACAAAAAAATTGAAATAATATAGTGAATTAATTTTTCAAGTCTTTTTTTTATGTCTTCATCAGGGTCTCATGAAGACTTAGAGTCGATATGCGTTGGTCTGCTTGATAGAACATACACTGAATTCACTATATTATTTCACCTGAAGATGGAGTGTATTAGTTTTTCCCAGGGTTGTCTGCACCACTTAAAGACAAATATCTAGAAAGACTTCCTGGATTTAGTTTTTTGTACTTCTACCTGCCCGACTAAAGAGCACCTGTGGTATGAGCCATCAGAAGCATGCAGCGCTTCCTCCTCCTGTTGTAAAAAAGACAAAAAACTATACAAAAATTGATAAGTAAATTACTAAATTACTAAAAAAGAAAGCAAAACAAACAACAGTTTTATTATAATAATAATAATTATAATTATTATTATTATTATTATATATTTTAGTTGTTGTTGAGCAGCGTCGGTGGATGAGTTGCCTGTATGTTTTATTCTGTATCATGTTTTTTTATAGTTTGTATTTGTTTGTACTTGAATTGTAAAACACTATAAAAATAACATTTACTGCTGTGCTTTTGTAGCAACCGTTTTATCAGAAAATACAACTACTGGAGTTATTGTAAAGAAGGTTAAGGGAAGGAAAGTTGTAAATGACAACAAAGAGAGTGGTTCATCTTCTCAGGGGAATATCTTTGACTCAGCATTATGTTTCCATGACAAATTATGAATCTCTGCACTTTCAGACAAAATAACATGTCTCTCCAAATGAGACAATTTATTCTGATCAAAGTATTTACACGAGACATTTATTATTCAGACTGAGCCCTTGTTATTAGTGGAATAATGGTTTGGTAAATGCAGGAACTGAAGGTCAACCCACAAGTTATGGAAATATGTAACTGATGTTGTTAGTAACAATTACAGAGAACTCCACTGATTCTGCATGTAAAAGGTCTATTCAATCATCACGAAGAATATTACTCAGCCTGTGAAAATAGATTTTTAATGTATTCTGTGGTTCTGGAGAAACCTTATCAAGTCTGCTAAAATAACCGTGATGAGTTCAGGGCTTGAAGAAGAAATTTAGTACAGAAATCTTGAGTTACAAACTTTTTTTTGCTATTTGGCATACCCAAATAGAAAAGATTATAACAGAAGAACTGTAAGGTGAAATTCATGTATTAGGCTTCATTTGAAAGGTGACATCTTCTAGTTTAGAAATGTGCTTGTTTAGCTTTTGGCTAAATCACAACCAAAACTACATCAGTTCAAATATGTCTGAAAAAAGTGTGTTTTTGGTCCTTGTCTATAATGAGTCATATTTGAATGACGATAACTGGGACATGCTTTATGTCAGAACTATACAAATCACCACATACCTTCTACATCTTGTCAATCACACCTGTATACAATTCCAGACCTGTAGGCCTAACCCTTTTAGGAGTTTTTAGTTTGTGGTGTCACTGGTGTCCCCGAACCTCTCCAAAATCTGTCCAAGTGGTGAAATTGTGCCAGTTGCTTTTGCTCATTACTACGTGATGCTAAGCCGCTTACTACTGGCTTAAGAAGGTCGCCAGCAACCCGGTGGATGTTAAGAGGTTAAGATTGGTACTAGGGGCTAAAACTGAGGAAATCTCAACCTCTGCTGCATCCATGTTGACCACTACTTTTTAAATCTGTTTATATTTTGTCCCACAACTTTATGGAAGTGCAACTTTAAATCACCAAAGTGCTCCTTTAATGTTCCATAATGCACAACAGTGCATATCTGTATGTGCACATACTGTACACACACCTACATATGTCTATGTAATCATATAACTATATTTGCATGACAATCCTCATTATCTGGATTAATTTATGCACATACGGAAATGTAAATATAATTTCTGTTATTGTCATTTGTCTCTTGGTGTCACTTGTGCTTTTCTCAGCTGTGAAAATATCCCAGTTTCCCCACAGGGATCACTGTTGAATGTGTAATCTAATCTAGAAATTGATCATTTGCATGTTTGTGTGTGAATGCTTGTTAGTGTGCCACAGTCCTTATAGTTAAAGCTACAGTATGTAAGTTTTTTTCTCTTTTTTTTTTTTTTTTGTTAAAATATGTTTCAAAGCATATGTTAATATGGAGAGGCTCATTGAACAGCCTGACAGCAGTACAGAGATATTCCTTTTTTAAGTTTTTAAACAAGCCTCGCCCTTTTAACTGATCAGTGAAGACCAAAGTCAGAGGTGGGAGCTCACGGCTGTCAATCAATACGTGGACACACTTCTAGCCTACAACTCTACGACTCATACCGAGGCTCCAAACTAGTGTAAGCCTGCATTAGTTGAATCAAAAAGCTCCATTACTTCCAGTCTCGAGGAGAAATCAATACATCGGGTGCGTGCAGTCACAAAGATGCAGACGAAGGGTTGGACGGAGAGCAACGGAGCAATGAGAAGAAGGGGAGGGAGGGAGTGGTTTGCTTTGAGTCTCACGCCAGACATCGCACATTGTAGCTTTAACTGGTATGAAAGTAATTCATTTTGGTAAACTTTCCCTGAAGTTTATTACCAACTCTGCAGCTGGTCCAGGCCGGTGAGCAGCGGACCCCCGATGGCAGCGATCTGCTGCCTGCGCTTCCAGTCCTGCAGCTCGGGGTTAAGCTGAGAAGTCATCAGATCATCAATCTCCTTGATCACAATGTCCATCTTTGACAGGATCTCCTAACAAAGGTTTGAAGAACAGTTGTGATGGTGTGTGAGGTGCAAATCATACGATGCAATGAGTCTTTGTCACTTTTATGTTTACTTTTGTAAGACTGCCTCCTCTCTCACATGGCAGGGCTTTGCACGTTGACACAAAAGCATACCTTTCTTTTAAAGTCGAGCCTGTTGAGTATTTCCTGTAGTCTTGTTACTTCCTGTTTCATCAGTTCAGAGTTCCTCTCTGCCGGATCTGGCACACACACATGCAAACACGCGCACACACAAATGTATAGTTTTATCTGTGCAGATTTTTGCACAGTAGTAGGAAATAATACTGTTTTGAATTAGTGAATTAGTTTTGGAACAACTTGTGTGCACATCTTATGACAGAGCTCACCTCGAGACTGTAGGGTCTTGTAGCGGAAATCAAAGTCATCCTGCATGTCCTCGATGTATTTCACAGCCTGGTCCATCAACTAGACACAGTTTTGTTTAGTTTTTTTCTTTGTACAGGATATAATTCAGCAACTTGTGTCAAAGCGATGTCTTTGTTTTGTGTTGTTGTGTGTAGTTACCTGCACGCTGCCCCTGATCAGCCCAACTCTGTTGTCCATGTTCTTCTGCCTCTCAAAGGCCACTGAATTCTGCAATGATTTCTCCAGAGGACCCTGTTGAAAAATGTTCTTTTTAAAAAAAACATTTTCTTTTCTAACATCAGCAAGGTATCATGCTCACAATGACAACACATCAAGTCTGCAGTTGTAAATTGTAAATGCTGCCCTTTTCTAGAAGGTAAGGGTCAAACAGTGCATTGGAGGGGTCGTCCCGATGAACTAAAGACCTAAATGCAGGATGAGGACTTTCCACAACCTGGCAACCCATAAGTTATTCTTACAAATTACTTAGCTTTAGCAAAATATTTATTAACCATTAAATAATTAACCCTTTATATGAGGTGACTTATATACAAGCATTTCTCTAAGTGGGCAGAGCCAAATTTACTGTGTTTCAAAATACTTAAAATAAAGTTTTATATTTTTAATTTTACACCTTTGCCTCTAAAAAAACTGAAACTCAAATTAGGCTTAAATCTGCAGTGGGAACTTTTACATATAAATGTTATAAAATATCAAATTCAAGCTCTTGCCAAAGGAGTGATTAAGACTATCACCGCCAGATAAATCTCTCTGTATTTCACAGTATACAGAGTTTTTAAATCTCACGTTGGGTGGGAGATTCCCGCTCTCGCTGTTTGAATGCGCACCCAGAGACTTCCCCCAGCCGAGCTTCTAACTTCTGGTTAGTTCTCTGCTAACTTGAATGGGGATAAAATAATTTAATCGTGTGGCTCAATCACAATTCTATTAGTGAAACAAGTCATTTCACTCATTTCATTTTCACTCAAAACAATTTATCCATTGTTTTACAGCCTCAACAGTAGTGATGGAATAGGCTACGGCCGTTTGCTGGTGAGCAGGTAGTTTACAGCGGGCTTTTAGAGCCTTTTCACTGAAAACTGCTGCCTGCTGTGGCTGGACCTGCTGCCTGCTGCGGCTGGACCTGCTGCCTGCTGCGGCTGGACCTGCTGCCTTCTGCGGCTGGACCTGCTGCCTGCTGCGGCTGGACCTGCTGCCTGCTGCGGCTGGACCTGCTGCCTGCTGCGGCTGGACCTGCTGCCTGCTGCGGCTGGACCTGCTGCCTGCTGCGGCTGGACCTGCTGCCTACTGCGGCTGGACCTGCTGCCTACTGCGGCTGGACCTGCTGCCTGCTGTGGCTGGACCTGCTGCCTGCTGTGGCTGGACCTGCTGCCTACTGTGGCTGGACCTGCTGCCTGCTGTGGCTGGACCTGCTGCCTGCTGTGGCTGGACCTGCTGCCTACTGTGGCTGGACCTGCTGCCTACTGTGGCTGGACCTGCTGCCTACTGTGGCTGGACATTGCACCAATTAGAGCGGTGAAAGTTGCGATCCAGAGAACCAAAACAATGAGCTGAAGGACACGACACAGCTCTGTAGAGCCGGGAGGAACTGCGGAGTTGGTGATTATTATGGGTGGGTTCATCGCAATGAGCAACAACTTTAATTTTCAACAAGATCCATAGTTAATATAAAAATACTGATTATAGCCACTTCAAGAAAAATACAAATTAAAGGAGAAACAAATCTTTTGTAGTTGTAAAACTTTTAGTATTAATATTTACAAACAAACTATCTGAACTGAAGGATTTTACAGGATTTTCTCCCAATAAAACTTATCGAATTGTTTGCTTTACTTTTCAGTTGTTTACAAAAACTACTCTTTAACTGTTATCTTGTTTATGGTTATTGCAGTACTTAAATGATTACCAATTGCTTTTGGGAATAAAGTGAAAGGGTGGGATGTGGGGGTGTTCACTACACAGTGCTGTCTTCCTGGTAGCACCTCTGATTTACCAGCAGCAGCTGGAGGAATCAGAGGGACTTTCCCACTGAGGGAGATAATGCTACAAACCTGCTCCTGCATGCAGGCGCTGGAGAGAATACGCCGCTCTTCCCTGAGGCAGGTGGAGATAACTCTGGCCATGACAGCAGGGTTGGTCGTGTATTTCACCTGGTGGTCAGACACACGTGACATACAAAGAAAATATTACAGGTTACAAAAACACCTGAGCAACAAAATAATTAAGAGATAAGGAAAACTGTTTATCTTGCCAACTAGGAAAACAGTCCCTGCTAAAGAGGAAGTAGTGTTAACAGACATTTGCTATCATGGATCTTTTCTGAGATATATGGCCTTTACTGGAACTGCTTTAATCTTTTCAAATCAGCAAAGGAATGAGGTTCAACTCGATTCTGGGAATAAATAAACGGATCATATTCCAGGCATCATTGGTAAATAGAAGACCTGTAGGCGTGCACAGATACCTGGAGCTAAACCAGTTTTTCCCAAAGGGCGTTACAGCCTGTAAGCATAACGGTTATTTGAAATTTGGAGAACAATATGTCTATTGAACAAGTACAAGAGAAAAACGTCTGGGTATAACCTTGGATCATATAGTATCCTGGTCTAAACAAGTTGATAACATTGTGAGGAAAATGGGAAGGGGTTTGTCAGGTGTGAGAAGAGTTTTAAGTTATCCCACCAGATGTCATTAGACAAGTTCTAAATGCTTTAGTTCTGTCACAGCTTGATTAGTGTGGAAATTCATTGCCAGTGCATATTGTTCAAGAGAATACTAAAGATCAGTTCTGATACTGTTAAAACAGTATCTCAACACTTTTCAGGAACCATAATTGAATTGTGCATGTAAACTAGGAAAAATGGTGTAAGAAATAAAACCTGAGTGAAAGTAGAAATCCCCCTTTGGCAGACAAAGAGAAATGTATAATAATATCGTACTTTCTTGGAATGAAATGTGTGAAAGTGCAGGATGGATAAATATATAATTTAAGAAGGTCATTCAGACAATGATTTATGTTTATTACTTACATACTTATTTGTATGAAGAAAAAAAATCAAGTTTTCCATGAATTATTGAGGAATTGTGATTGATTAATAATTTTGTGTTTGGCTTAATGTCTGCTGAAAGGATGACAATTTGTTTCACTTCTGTATGAACTTGATTGTTAATTCAATGAGATGAGCTGTTTGTTTGTTGTGTTTATGTGGCTGTAGTGTGTATAAGTGTGTATATGACTGTATGTGTGGTGGACCCCAGGAAGAACAGCCAATGCTTATGCTGGTGCTAAACTGGGATCCTAAGAAAGAAAGAAAGTAAGAAAGAAAGAAAAAGAAAAGGTGTGAACCTCTTTTCTGATGGAAACAAGTTGCAGAAACAAAATAATGATTAAGCATTTTGCAGCTACTTGAATTCAGGGAAGATATTTTAAAGACTGATACTCTAGTTACAAAACATTTAGTAATCTTATAAAATATGATGCAAATAAATTCAACCACAGATATGTGAAATACTTCAAATTAGCTCAACCTCGACCAACTCCAACAGTAAAATGCTACTTACATATTAATGCATCAGTAATAATAATTTAATAAATAATAAAGCCATATTTCAGGTTTATTTGAATATATGAGTTCATTTTGCTTTTAATATGTACTTTTACTAAAGTGACATTTTTAATACAGGATTTTTGCTTGTAATGGATTTAATTGGATTATTGCAGTATTGCCGCTTTATGTCCTCCACCATTGGCTTTGAAGCGTCTCACGTACAGTATATGAGAATTAATTTGGTTTTATTCGTATGGAGTATGTATGGAGTATTGATAACAGTATTTGAGAGTTTTAAAATCTGATAACATTATAGCAGTCAATAGTAATTTAAAAAGACATAAACGCATAATATCAACAAGCAATCTTGATTCTTTCATATGAATTTAGATTTTTCAGACACATTTAGAAACTGTTTTAAAAAATATATAGATATATAGACCTTTATAGTGATAAATATCTTTATTTGTGTATGTATGTGTTTGGTACACTCTGCATTGTAGTAAATATTTTGTGTTTGGAAGGTTAATTGTGGATGGAATTTCCTAATAAACTCAATTGGTGACACTGTTACTAAATTACCTCAAACCTAGTTGAGCATTTCTGTTCTGCAGTTTGTTGTACCGACATGCACAAACTTTCCCTCCTGCCACCACAACAGCCTTTACATTACCGCTGTATATTCTGCATGAGATTTACATGAAGTGTTTGGTGCTTTGTTCTTCAGCCAATTCAGAATCCCACTTAGAAAAAGTACAAAAAATTCTGCTGTGGGAAGAGGAAATTTTTTTCTCTCGCCTCCAGGTGTGACTAAGTTTTCATGCATCAGCATCCACGCCAGAATGATGACTAAGGATGCCACAACACCTACACGCTCACTTTCATGACAGTAACAACCATGACATTTCACACTGGTAAAAGGCAGCTGTCACTGCAGAGTGTCTGGTTTAGTTAAGTTTAGTTTAATTTAGTTTAGTTTGGTTTAGTTTGGTTTAGTTCAGTTTTAGTTTAACTTAGCTTAGCTTAGCTTAGCTAGGCTTAGTTTAGTTTAGTTTAGTTTAAGTTGTAGTTTAGTTTAGTTTAGTTTAAGTTGTAGTTTAGTTTAGCTGAGCTTAGCTGAGCTTAGCTTAGTTAGGCATAGTTTAGTTTAGTTTAGTTTAGTTTAGTTTAGTTTAGTTTTGCTTAGCTTAGCTTAGCTTAGCTTAGCTTAGCTTAGCTTCGCTTCGCTTCGCTTAGTGTAGTGTAGTGTAGTGTAGTGTAGTGTAGTGTAGTTTTAGTTTAGCTTAGTTTAGTTTAGTTTAGTTTAGTTTTAGTTTTGCTTAACTTAGCTTAGCTTCGCTTCGCTTCGCTTCGCTTCGCTTCGCTTCGCTTCGCTTAGTGTAGTGTAGTGTAGTGTAGTTTTAGTTTAGCTTAGTTTAGTTTAGTTTAGTTTAGTTTTAGTTTTGCTTAACTTAGCTTAGCTTAGCTTAGCTTCGCTTCGCTTAGTTTAGTTTAGTGTAGTGTAGTGTAGTGTAGTGTAGTTTTAGTTTTAGTTTAGCTTAGTTTAGTTTAGTTTAGTTTAGTTTTAGTTTAGCTTAGTTTAGTTTAGTTTAGCTTAGTTTAGTGTAGTGTAGTGTAGTTTTAGTTTAGCTTAGTTTAGTTTAGTTTAGTTTTAGTTTAGTTTAGTTTAGTTAAGCTTAGCTTAGTTTAGCTTAGTTTAGTTTAGTTTAGTTTAGCTTAGTTTAGTGTAGTGTAGTGTAGTTTTAGTTTAGCTTAGTTTAGTTTAGTTTAGTTTAGTTTTAGTTTAGTTTAGTTTAGTTTAGTTTAGTTTAGTTTAGTTTAGTTTAGTTTAGTTTAGTTTAGTTTAGTTTAGTTTAGTTTAGTTTAGTTTAGGTAAGCTTAGCTTAGTTTAGTTTAGTTTAGTTTAGTTTAGTTTAGTTTAGTTTAGTTTAGATTAGTTTAATTTAGTTTAGTTTATTTTAGTATATTTTAGTTTACTTTAGTTTAGTTTAGCTTAGCTTAGCTTAGTTTACTTTAGTTTGTTGTTTCTAGGGTTTGAAAGCCTTGAATCACAAGCTGACATCTCTTTGTATTTGACTTGCATCATTCATCAAAAAAATTACTTTGGAAATATCTTTGGTGCTTATCTCTTACTGCTTTGGTTTTTACACACTACACATGTCAGAGATCTTCTTCATCTTAACTTCAGTCAAACTAACACTGTGCTGACATTTTCTTGAATTTCTGACCTTTGAAAGATCCAAACGAACATTTAAAATGCATCTCTTTGTGTGCACCGGAGGGGTTTTCCCAAGAAAGATTCTACTTCAAACTCTGTGATAAGACAAACAAATGGAAAAGCTTTCATGAACATGGCTGTGCTTTGAATCTCTATTAACTTCACTCACATATAACAACAACAACCCACAAACACCCCCCCTACCACAAAGGAGTAGCTACTTCCTCTGAGAAGTGTTGACTTTGACAGACACACACACATTCACATACGTGCACAGGAAACAGCGCTATAAGCCTTCCGAGTTTGTTCTGCAAAGGTATATGTCTTTTCCAGAATAAGGCTCATAACATCGGCGAGCTCTGACCTCAACCAAACATCCTGTACCACTCCTGGACCAAACTCTGCACTCTGGTGTGCTCATTTACTTTCAACGATTACCTCCAGATCATCATAACGTGACAATAGAAGGCATTTTCTCCCTTTATCACATGAAGAAAGAATAGACTGTCTTAATTTTGTTTAAAGCTACTTGCATGGCTTTTACCTTCTTCATTTGACATTTGAGACACTGAACAGTTAAAACAGTAGCTGCTTTTCTCAGATGACAAAACAAAAAACATCAAACACAGAAGTCAATCAAGTGACTCCCAAAATGAAGTACAGCTACAGCTGTGTACTGCTACTATACTTTACTTCCCTTTCACCTCCAGTACACACACACACACCATAAACTTCCTCTTATTAGAAACGTTTTCAGTACAAGTGTTGAACTGTCTTTTGTACTAGAAAGAATGACATCCATGTCATGGGGAACATGGGGAAAAGTGTAGAACAATTTATGCAAAAGCAAGTAATATCTGATTGTTTCCAATTAGTGAACATGTCAACTGAATGATGATAGATTTCTATACAGATACAATATATACACACATGCAAATAGACAGTTAGAGAGAGAGAAGAGTCTATTGTTGTACTGTATTGTAAAGTATTCCAAATCCCAGGAATCTGCTGAAACATGTTAAACACAATTTAAAACTTTTTTTCATTAGTAACCTTTAAAATACTGCTTCTTCTTCCCTGGTGTATAAACTTTGCCTTCTTCTGGTTTTAAAGTGTTGTAACTTTCTCATTCAGTTTTAGATGCTGTACCTCGACTGCTGCATTGGTGCTTCCTTTGTTTACTCTTTTTGATGCAGCTGCCTGTCAAGACATGCTGCTTTCTCATTTAGTGTCTGTATAGTGAAAGTTGTTCATGTCATTTACCCATGTATGAAGTGCTGTATCAGCATTAAATGAACAATCAGTGAACTGAAAGAAAAATATGCTTTCCATCTTTTGGGGTCAATTTCTGGAGTAACACAACAGAGTAAAATATGCAGTGCAGAGTAAAACTTTGAAGTAAAACCGCGTGATTTTATGAATCACTGCGGGCAAGTAACTTACGAGAAGACAAATTTGTGGTTGAAAAGGACCTCAGTGCGATTTCAGGTTACCTCTGTGACTGAAGTTGACATAACTGGAATATGAAAAGCGGAGCGGAGACTGACGCACCTGTAGCTGTTGTTGTATGATTTTCATGTTGTGTCTTTGTAGGAAGTTCTGCTCCTGCGAGCGCACCCTCTCCAACTGGGACAACAGATTGGTGAACTGCACCGCTGCCATCGACTCATCGTTAGCTGCTGTGTCCCTGAAAACAAAAAAAACAAAAAAAACACAGTGTGATGTTTAGAAGATCCCCAGCAAAGGCAACTGAAGAAGATGACTGTAAACAAAAAAGACCCTGATATAGTAAATCTGTGGGTGTGTTATCACTTGTCTGTTTGCGAACACATTCGCCATATCAGCTTCATAAGATGATAATATGTCAGTGTTGTGTTTACAGCTTGTTGTGCTGCCCCCAAATGGTCAAAAACTCAATTAATGCAGCTTTAAAGTGGCTATAATCAATAATTTTATAATAATGTATCAAAATACAAGCTACAGATAATTATCAGCAACTCCGCAGCTCCCCTCGGCTTTACAGAGCTTTATAGTGAGTTTAATCAGTAATCAATTCATCAGTGGAAAGAAACACAACTCCAAATGAATGATAGTGTTGCTCTGAAGCAGCTGGATGTGGAAATAAGCAACTGTTTGCTAAGAAGTTCATTATATCAACTTACAAAATGATATGTCAGTGTTGTATTTGCAACTTGTTTCCACTTCCCCTAAGTTGCCAAAAAATCAGTTAATGCAGGTTTAAAGCCACGCAACTTGACATACTGGTGACCACTAATGGCGTCAAAGCACTACTGTGTGAACTGCATTACCTCAGATCATGAAGACCAGGGCACTCTGCAGTACATTATGCCAAAAAAGGCCACATATAACACCAGTGAGCACTGCGTCATCTGAACATTGAGCTCACTAGTCAATTTTAAAAAAAACTACTGCAAACAGGTAGCCTACAGATGTTTGTATGTCTGCTGACATGCTTACACATTTACCAAAATGGAAAGTACAAGGAAAGAAAATAAATACTTAAAGCTTCATTAGTGGATTTTTTTGACCACGTGGGGGCAGTAGAACAAGCTGAAATCATACCAAAAACATATTATCACCTTATAAAGTTTTTATGGCAAAGGAGTTTCAAGGAGTTTCAGAGCAACATTGTCATTCATATGGAGTCGTGCGTCTGTCCACCTGGTAAATTAAAGTCTAATATTCTCTCCAACTCCTAAATAAAAATATCTGGCTTTTTTTACATATATAAAACCTTTACATACACAGTAACTTCACAGACTTCAGACATGCTTCTGTACAGGAGCCCCACATTGTAATTTAAAGGGTCAGGACACTCAAATTACAAAAAAAGCTAATTTCTTACTTACATATTTTGAAAGATCTATTTGTGATATTCCTGTCTCCATCCCAGTACAATGGAGTTGAATAAAATTTGGTTACCTAAAGAGCTAAATTACATTTTTTGGCACTTTTTTGTTGTAAAATTTAAAGATTTACCTTTTTAAAAGGTTTATGACTGTATTTAAAAGGGTTGAAGAACAGTAACCTTCTTATTTCTGGTACATAATTTTTGGGCTTGTGCACAAAAATAGAGGTTAAAAAGTCATTCTTGTCAGGAAGATTGTCCGTGTTACTCCACAGAACATTTTCTTTTCTATCAAAGAAACACACACACACACACACACACACACAATGCAGGACTCACCAATCCTGAGACTCGATCCAGCTGGCCAGACCCTGCCGGATGTCCATGGGGAAATTGTCATCATACAGATAATCCACATGTTCCAGGAGTCTGATCTCCAGCTGCTGAATCTGCTTCCATTGACTCATGCTGCAGTCCACACACACACACACACACACACACACACAGTCATGTTTCCATCACTTCAGAGGACATCACATTGACTTACATCCATTTCCTGGAGACATATTCTCTTATTAACCTTAACTGTAACCACCACATGCCTAACCCTAACCCTAATCTTAATTAATAAGTAACCCTTATCTTACCTTAACTTTAAAGCAAGTCTTCACCCTAAAACTAATGATTTACATTAAGGAGGCTTGTCCCCACAACATGATTGTGTTAACAGATGTTATGTCTTTACAATATGAGGAATACCTGGTTGACCCCCCAACCCCCCACCACCACCACCACCACACACACACACACACAATTAAAGCATTCTGTTATCACAAATGGTTATGCTTAAAGTGACAAAAAAGTCTTATTTTAACCATCTCATTTTTTTTAGTAATTAGTTTGTTTTGTTTGTTAATTAGTTTACCTGATTGCTGTTGCGCTGCTCTCCTGTCAGTCTCACTCACCATGTGCACTTGTTTCCCTCTTTGACTTTCGTTTTTTAACGTGCCCGTCAGTTCAGGAAGTGACCTCATTTACTCTCAGTGCCATGGGGCTGTTCTCAGGTATTTGGAAATCTACCTATTCAATCACTGTCACTGCGCGCACACACACAGACACACACGCACACACGAAAAAAAAAACACTCACATTCAACAAAAACACACACATGCTGAGTTAAATTTGTGTGTAAGAGAGGAAGAAGGAAATGTTATACCAGTAATAATTTCCAAAAAATACGTCAGAGCAAACATGACTCTGAGGTTTTTAAAAAAGTTTTTTTAATGCCATTTAAGGACTTGTGTGGAGCCTATTGGTGGATTGAAAATAAAGAATTTAATTTTGGACTTATGGACTAATACTTCATATTTATCTTTCTCTTATGTGATCAGTACATGGGCCTCATTTCATAGAAAAGTCACTGGGTCAGTGTGTGTGTCCACTTAAATTGATTATCGGTGATTTACTAAAGATGTTCCACCTGCACATTTCTGACTTTATCACATTATCAGTTGATTATTAATGCTTTATACCAATATCTAATGCCACTACTAGCAATGATCAACAGTCCCCAAATCTATCAATTATTAGATTAAACATGCTCAGGGATTGTTGTGACAAGGGGGGAGTTTGTTTTTAATAACAAAACAATAATACACATAAATTTTATATATAAATAAAACATAAAATAAAAAGGTTCAGCAGTTCAGACAATAATACAATTTATATGCAGTACTGTGCAAAAGTTTTAGGCACTAAATGTAAAGTGTGGATGCTTTCAGAAGTAATGCCATGAGTAGTTTTTATTTATTGATTAAATTCATACAAAGCTCCTCGGTACACCTGCACACAGTTTTTCAGGTACTTGGCAGGTCGCTTGTTCCTGCATCTTGGAAAAGTTGCCACAGTTCTTCTGTGGTTTTAGGCGTCTCAGCTGCTTCTGTCTCTTCTGGGGGCCATACCATCTGTTGCAGGACTCTACACACCACCATTTTCAAAATTTTTCAAAATGTCAACCCCAGAGATAAGCCGAGCATTACAGTTTTTCTCGATTGCTTATGCGCTATAACTGGGCCTATTAACTAAACATCCCAAACCGTGATGCCATTTACCAAAAGACAGACTCATTTCCTAAAACTATAAACACTATTCCCCTGTTTTCACTCATGTGCTCATTTAGAAAGCGCTGGCATTTAATGTCATTAACTTAAGTCATCACAGCTGAAACCCAATTAACACATAATTCCCCAGGTGGAAACAGTAAGAGTCAAAATTGTTCACACACCAGTCAGAACATCTGGATAGATAGATAACAGGGCCGTGGGTCAGTTCACTTGTTTAGGAACAATGGATCCACAAAGAGTCAGAATAAATGTCATTTCTGTACAAACTGTTTTTTTCATCGGTTTATGTTGGTAAATACATGGAAATTATTTTACTGTATTCTATGTTCTTTATATCAGTTACATATTTTACAGTACATTTACTTTTTTTCTCTCAGTTTCAGTTTATTTTACCACAGTACACTGAGGAATTAAACATTTTGAAAACACTTGTTGTGCCATGTTTTGGGGGAAAACCATAAGCGCCTTTATTCATCACAGTATCAGGTTTTTAGTGTTTTGAATTGATCTCACCAGTGTGTGTAATGCCTATTTTATAGTGTGTGTGTGTGTGTATTTGATGGCTTTTGTGTGGTGTCTGAAGGCAAAGTTTGCTTTAGATGTAAGATTACATGGTTTTGAGTGAGTTTGGTTTTGACATGGAAGTTTAAAGTTTGTAAAGATGAGTGTGCAGTTATGTATTTGTTTTTAGAGCTTTGGGAAATGGAGCATAATTTCAAGAAATGTGTCGTAGCAATCAAGAAAAACTTTAATATCAATCAATCAATCAATCAAATTGTCACATATAATCTTATATGGTACAATCACAGTAAAATGTGACCCCATCAGTTCCTTTTAATTTGTGCATTTAAAGAGTTTAAATAGAATAATAGAGACAATCCCACCAATAATAATACAAATTTTCCCACCAATTACAGATTGTGCCAAAGCAACTGACAAAACCTGTAATTTGTGTTTTGCTGCAAAATTTGCACATTTGAGTGTGAAATTTAGTGAAAATGAGCTTTATTCAGAAGTATTATTATATCATTATATAATGTAGACAAAATGGAAGTCAGTCACATGACCTGTTTAATGTCAGAACATACATGACTCTATTTCACAACAAAGAAACACCAAAAAGAGGAACACACAATCAACAATCACTTGATCATGTGTTATTGTAGTCAGAATCAAAAACAGGTTTAGTAGGTTTGCACATAAAAAGAGTTTGCCTTGGTGTTGTTGCGTAACAGTCAAAATATACACAACATAAAAAAGAAAGAAAGAAATTTACAATAAAAAATATGTAAAATATATTCTAAGTGAGATGAGCTGCTACATGTTTAAATTTTAAATTGAAGAGAATGAAATGAAATGTACAAAATAAACAAAATATTGATCATGAATGTGCAAATGTTCATAGTGTTAACAGTATATGCAGTGTGCAAGTAATAATAATAATAATAATAATAATAATAATAATAATAATAATAATAATAATAATAATAATAATAATAATACAAGTTGTGTTAATGTAACGTGCTATGTTAGATCAAAAACACAGCTGTTTAAGTAACTGCTTCAGAGACACATATTTACCAGAAATAATTCAATGAATTAATTTTATTTTATTTTTTTACGGTAACTGGTAATTTACTGGTCAACACTCCAGTCCAGTAGGTGGTGATATAAGCTGGAGAAGAGAAAAGAAGAGACGAAGAAGAAGAGGCGGCGGCAGAGGTCAGAGGTGAAAGTTGAACGAAGTGAAAACATGGTTGAACACGGGGACATCCGCGTGGTTCACCGAGGTGGCAGTAAAATAAACTTCAGGGAGCCTGTCATCACCAACGATTCAAGGTGAGTGTGTGTTTTCATTCCGATAATATTTAATGTTGTTTGGAAGAGTTATTAGCCTGAGAGCTAAAGCCGGCGCTAGCTGTTAGCCGTTAGCATTTAGCTGCTAGGACACTTTCTGCTGCTGTTTACATAAAATATCTCCAGTTTGTTTCACCTCTGCGATAACTCTCTGTAAAGATAACTTAATGACACTCATACCAACTAAACATAACCGCGTTTGAGTGCCAAAACTGCGATTTGTAGCGTAAAACATGCAGTGATGCAAAGTAACTAAGTACATTTACTCAAGTACTGTACTTAAGTACAATTTTGAGGTACTTCTACTTTGAGTATTTCCATTTGACTTTATACTTCCACTTCACTTCAGAGGGAAATATTGTACTTTCTACTCCACTACATTTATTTGACAGCTTTAGTTACTTTTCAGATGAAGATTTGACACAATGGATAATATAACAGGCTTTTAAAATACAACACATTGTTAAAGATGAAACCAGTGGTTTCCAACCTTTTTGGCTTTTGACGTCTTACAAAAAGCAGTGTGTAGTCGGGGTCACATTTCAGATGTCTATGAGTTGTTAACAGCTCCACCAAATAGTGATTTTTCCCTCTAAACTTCTCACATGGTTTCATTTCAATAAATGATCCAATATTTCACCAAAAATCAAAGATTAGAGGAAAAAATCCAAAAAGTGAAACAGATTTGTGTATCAGAACTTTGTTTTTTCTTCTTTCCTCTCCCATTAATCATCTCACGACCCCTCAGATTTATCTGCTGACCCTTTGGAGGGGCCCGACCCCCAGGTTGGGAACCACTGGACTAAACTAGCTAACTGTATATAAAGTTTACACACTGATGCTTCAGTATTAATAATCTAATGATGTCATATATAATAATATATCAGTCAGAGGGACCAAACCACTACTTTTACTGCAATACTTTAACTACATCAAGCTCATAATACTTATGTACGTTTACTTAAGTAGGATTTTTCATGCAGGACTTTTACTTGTATTGGAGTATTTTGCTATATTGGTACTTTTACTTAAGTAGAGGATCTGAATACTTCTTCCACCACTGAAAATATGTGTTTTGTGCTGCTGCAGGTTCCTGCTATGTGCCTCAGGAGAGTGTGTGAAGGTGTTCAGCACCTCCACAGAGGAGTGTATCCATGACCTGCGAGGACACACTGACCTGGTCACAGGTGTGCTGCTCAAACCCTCCAACCACCTGCAGGTACAGTCCTCTCACCACACAGTTGGTTAAAGCTGTAATTTACTCACAAAAGTGGCTCATATGAAAATGTATATACATATTTCGTGTCTGCTTGCTTAGTGTCCTTCCTAAATTAGATTGTTAAATATAGTGTAAGATAAGCATCTCTCAGCTTGAAATCCAATCGATTAAACGATTAGTTGCCAAATATTAAATTGATCTCCAACTATTATCTCCAAATGATCTGATTCCAGCTTCTTAAATGTGAATATTTTCTGGTTTCTTTATGACAGTAAACTGAATATCTTTAAGTTGTGGACTGTTGGTCGAGACAAAAGAAGACATTTGAAGATGTCACTTTGGGCTCTATGATGATTTTCAGTTTTCTGGCATTTTTATGGACCAAACACCTAATTGATTAATAGAGAAAATAATCTACAGAGTAATCGATAATGAAAATAATCATTAGTTCCCTGTGATTTTTCAAGCAAAAAACACCAAAAATAATCTTTGCTTTTGGATTTTTGGTCGGACAAAACAAGATATTTGAGGACGTTCTCTTTGGCTCTGAGAAATTCATGACCAGTTCTTCATTACTTTTCTTTATTTTATAGACTTAACAATTAATCAAAAAATAATTGTTAATATATATCCTGGTTCAAGACGGTGCTTCTATTTGCTTTACATTACTGTGAATTGAATATTTTGTGGTTCTGGGCTGTTGGTTGGAAAATACACTTGATGACGTCACCTTGGACTCCAGGATATTGTGATGGACATCTATTGTATGTTTATCCTGGAAGAGGGATCACTCCTCTGTTACTCTTTCTTCCTTTTTTTTCTCCCATTAAAAGGTTTTTGGGGAGTTTGTTGTCTTGGGTGTTGTATGTTGTAAAGTTCTTGGAGGCAAATTTGTGATATTGGGCTGTATAAATAAACTTAATCTAACTTGAAAGTAACTGTTAGTTGCAACCCTACAATATATTAAATATATGATTAGTGTGTGTTCAGGTGTCAGTTTGCGCCTCTTCAGTTGTTTCAGGTGATTTTTTATATTTGGATTTTATTGTCGCATTACATTTCTTCTCCTGTGTTGTTGCAGGTCTACTCTTGCTCAGCAGATGGCACTGTCCGGCTTTGGGACTTCACAGATGGGATTCTCATTAAGGTACTGATTCAAGTATTTGCAGTCACTCTGGTTCGTCCCAACCTGCCCCCCACAGGCTCTCTCTGTCTATCTCTATCGTGTGTGAGGGGGTTTCCCATGTTGTTGTTGAGTGGACGGTGAAATGTTTGGACAGTGAGTCTGCAGCTGTGCTGACTTTTCTGCACTACGCTTAACTGGAAGTATAGGTGCCAGAAAGAATTAAGCATCATAAATGTTCCTGCTTGGTACTGTGTAAAATATTATTTTGATCATGAATATAAACCTATAACTACACTTTCCTAATACAACCTTTTCATGCTGGGTTTAAGTAAAGTAAAATAAAAGGAACCGTCACTTTGTCCTTTTACAGTTTAAACCAATATGCACACCAATTAATTAAAAAGGATGTACCTTTAATTTTTTTAGCACATTCTGAACAGCCAAATGATTAAGGTGTGTATTAGTATCCATGGAGACTAGAGCTGCAATCATTAGTCGATTAATTGATTAGAAATTGGGAGAAAATGAATCAGCTTTCTAACTGTTTTTGATAATAGTTTCAGTCACTTTTCAAGCAAAAAAGCCACATTCTTTGGTTTCAGCTCAATAAATGTGAGGATTTGATGCTTTTTGTTGTCAGAAGAAACAAGAATTTTGAAGAATTATAAAGAGCATTTTCGATGTTTTGTCATTTTTCTGATTCATTGATTAATTGAGAAAATCTGCAGATTAATTGATAATGAAAATAATAGTTAGTTGCAGCCCTAGTGGTGACAGATGTCATGAGATGAGGAGAGTAACAAATGCATCCCTCAGATTGTATATTTCCACCGTCCTCGGAGCTGTGAGCTTGACTTAATGTACAGTCACACAGTACTGAAAGAGTAGTTTGTTTGGATCGATTTGGGAAAGAGTCTGTTGTGTTTCTCTGATGTCTGGCAGCTGTTTGTGACCGCTGTGTGATCTCTTTCAGACTTATGTCATCGGATGCCCAATTTACTCCATCTACGCCTCTGCAGACCATGAGGGAGTCATCTTTATCATCACCCCCATGCTAAATGACAAAAGATCTGGTAGGTTTGACATCTTCTCTAATTTCAGTGACTGTTTGACACTCAGGTTGTGTTTTGTCAGAAGAAATTCATCCTCTGATCCAAACTGTTCCTTCAGCTGCTGTCACTATATTGATTTAAATGTTGGTGATTTCATTGAGATATGAGCCAAAAACTAAAGCAATTAGTGCCATGAACTTCATTATTGAGTTACATGGGGCCAAACTAGAAGTCATCAATAATAATGCTGAAAAAGTACCAAACTGCAGAACAAGGCTAGTTGGCATGTTAGCTGTAAACATTAAAGTGTCTTTTTTTAAAACGACCACTAGGAGTTGCCAGAGACAAAAAATTCAAATCACACTCGCAGGTGCTTAAACATGTGTGCAGTTAAAAACTGTGTAAAAGGTCACTGGGTAAGAATGTCAAACAGGCTGGTGTTTGACTGTGTGTGTGTGTGTGTGTGTGTGTGTGTGTGTGTGCGCAGAGCTGTTCCAGCTGGTGGCAGTACATCTGCCTCAGAGTGGAGATCAGCTGGTGGAGGCCCGAGAGCTTTCTGCTGTGCTCAGCGACGTCAGCTCCAACGCGGAGGCCATCGCCTTCGGCCGAGGGGTATGTACACCGTCACCACTGTCACCAACGCACATCTGGAACTGTCACTTCCCTAAAAGTGATATCATCCACTTAGTTGGTTTGCTGCCATATCAGAAGGAAACATAAACTCTGAAACAGTTTTCAAAGACTTTTCTGCTCTGCTAAAATAAACTGATTTGGGGAAACAATAATTGTTGGCTTTTGGTTTTCAGAGAAATATGCTCAAAAAACCCACTGTACACTACCTGCTCAGCACCAAAAGGCTGGTGAACATAGTGGAGCATTTAGCATCTAATGAGCCAGATATTTCCCTCAGGAGTTAATAGAGTAAAAACAGAGCTAAAGGAGAGTGAATATTGGACTTACATTCATCAGGTGGACAGAAACACGACTCCAAACGAACCATAATGTCTCTCATAATGTTTCTCTGTAACTGCTGGATGTAGAAATACGTTTGCTAACAAGTTCAACATATCTACTTAAAAGGTGATGAATGTCTAAAGATTATTTCTGTTGCCCCAAAGTGGCCAAAAAACATTTATTATAGGTTTAAGTCTTGTGTAAATGACTCAAGAACAGGTTTGAAGTACACTTTGATCGTAGCCCTCCTGACCTGTGATCCTGTGCGTGTGTGATGATGATAATAATAAAAACATTATCGTCCTCACAGGGGGAATATATTGCTTCAGCCAAAGGTTTGCAGCTGGAGAGCTATTTCTTCAAGAAACAGAAGTCATACAGGTGAGTCACACAGTGTGGAGATGATATTTTATTGAACATTAGTTCAACCACAAACCTCTGACAGCTTTAAATTACATGCAGAAGTCACACCACAAAACTTATATTTGTGTGTGTATTTCTGCTTCATTAGACACAAAAAGTGGAAAAATATGCGACCAAGGTCATGAGCCACCAGCACGGCCAATAACACCGTATGTCTGATTGTTTTAAAGGTTTTACCTCAAAGAGGACAACAAGAAGGGAGGCAAGAACACATTCACATGCGTCGCCTGTCACCCAAAGGATGACTGCATTGCCACGGGGCACGCGGATGGAAAGATTCGCCTGTGGTGAGTGTTGTAACAACGCGTCCTTGAAGCGTGTACACTGACTCCTATTTAGTCTAAACATGTGCTGCTCACGTGTTCTGCGTTTATTTTGCTGATAGCTGCACCATTGAACATCCCTTTCTGAGTATGATGTGAAAGAAACTTAAAATAATTTTGTCCTCTGCTCAATTTATTATTGTTCAATCAGCTTGTTTTGTTTCTCTGTAACCTTCTTATTTCAGTTTAATTATTCTTTTTCTTCGTAAAGCAAACTCGATAAAGTTTGATCAGATTTGAATCTCAAGAGATTAGTTGGCGTCAGAGCAAATCTGCGGGTATTTTGCAGACAGAGAAACCTGCACATGCATGTATAAATCTAGTTTATCAGGTGTTGAGGAGACACTTTATATTTCTGTTTATCCTTTCAGGAGAAACTTTAACCACAAGAAGGAGTACACATATTCTACTCTACACTGGCACCACAGTGCTGTCAGCTCACTGCGCTTCACCCCAGAAGGTAAACACACATCACCTGTTTACTGTTGATGTCTGAGTTAAGTAGAACTGCTACGATTAGTCGATTAATTGATTAATTTTGTTTGAGTCGACCAGACAATCAATCTGTAACTATTTTGATAATAGAATAATGGTTTTAGTTCTTTTTTAGTCTGGTTTTTTTGCCATTTTTAAAGCAAAAATACCAAACATTGGCTGGTTTGAGCTTTTCAAAATGTGATGTGATTTATACATGTTTGTTAAACATGATAGTAAATTGATTATCTGATTGGTTGGACATTTAAAGATGTCTCATTTAACTCGGGGATATTGTAACAGGCATTTTTCACTTTGACATTTTATAGATGATTTGATTAATTGAGAAAATAATCGGCAGATTACCAGTCCTTCAGAAGGGCTTCTGTGTGTTTTTTTGACCTTCACCAGCCGTAGGACAAACAAAACATCACTGTTGCGCCTCTCCATCTCTCTCTGCTTTGTTTTACCAGGAACCAACCTGCTGAGTGGAGGCGTGGAGTCGGTGCTCGTCCAGTGGAGATACAATCAAGAGAGCCAGCGGGACTTCCTGCCCCGCCTGGGCGCTGCCATCACACACATTGCTGTCTCACCTGATGGAGCGCTGTTCTGTACCTCACATGCAGACAACAGTAAGAAGCTGTAAACCTGTACTGTACCCTCGGATGAAACACAATGAGCAATTACAAGCTGCTGGGGAATAACAGTAATAGTGGAAATACAGTGGTGCTTGAAAGTTTGCGAACCCTTTAGAATTTGCTCTATTTCTGCATAAATATGACCTCAAACATGATCAGAGACATCAATTAAACAAGTGAGACAAAAATCTTACACTTGTTCATTTATTTATTGAGATAATGATCCAATCTTACATATTTGTGTGTGGCAAAAGTATGTGAACCTCTAGGATTATCAATTTAGTGTGAGTCTGGGAGACCCTGCCTTATTTAAAGAAGAGAAATCTGGGTCTTCACTATCAAAGTCTGAGCTTCACATCAGAGGTTTGTGGAAATGTGTCATGGTTCACACAAAGGACATTTCTGAGGACCTTAGAAGAAGAGGTGCTGATGCTGACCAGGCTGGAAAGGGTTACAAAACCATTTCTAAAAAGTTTGGACTCCAGTCGACTGTCAGGCAGATCGTGTACAAATGGAAGACATCCAACACCATCAACAACAAAGATCACACCAAGAGGGGGCGTGTAATAGTCCACAAGTTCACAAGGGTCCCCAGGGTAACGTCTAGGAAACTAAAGGCCTCTCTTCCAGTGGCTACAGTTAATGTTTATGAGTCCACCATCAGGAGAACATTGACCATCATTGGTGTGCATGGCAGAGTTGCAAGGAAAAAATCCACTTCTCTCCAAAAAGAACATTGGTCTCGTCTATGGTTTGCTCAAGACCACGTGGATAAGCCAGAAGGCTGTTTGAAAAATGTTCTGTGGACAGATGAGACCGAAATGGAACTTTCTGGCTTGAATGAGAAGCAGTATCATGGTTTGGGCCTGCTTTGCTGCCTCTGAACCAGGACGGCTTGCAGTCATTGATGGAGCTATGAGATCTGAGTTGTAGCAGCAAATTCTGCAGGAAAATGTCAAGGTATCCGTCTGTAAACTGAAGCTCAACAGAAAGTGGGTCAAAGTGGGCCTGAAGCAGGCAGTTCGTGCAAGGACGCTGAACGACATCCCTGAGTTGCGACTGGAATGGACTAACATTCCTCCAGGCCAATGTGCAGGGCTGATAAACAGTTACCAGAAACGTTTAGTTCAAGTTATTACTGTGAAAGGGCTTCAAACCACTTACTGAAAGCAAGGGTTCACATACTTTTGCCTCACACGGACATGTAAGAGTTTAACGTTTTTGTCTCGTTTGTTTAATTGTGTTCCCTTTACCTAGTTTTAGGACTTGTGTAAAAATCTGATCATGTTTTAGGTCATATTTATGCAGAAGTAGAAAAAATTCAAAAGGATTCACAAACTTTCAAGCAGCACTGTAGTTGTGTGTATTTAACCTTTTCTCGAGCTGGTGTCTAGTTTCCGCTGGTGGAACTAGAGTTTAAGTTATTTCTGGTTTTAGCATTTTTAATTCTGTGTTCACCGCTTGGTTTAAACTCCTTAAACTTCAAACTTGCACATCTTGTACATAAGAGCTTGCCTCTGTCATTGACAGGTGAGAAAGGTAACACTACTCACAGTAATGTCTGCAGCTGTGGATCGTTTGTACAGACTTGATCCAGACTTGATTTCAGTATTAATTGGGGAAAAAAAACAAACTGAAAGCTGCAGTAACTGATTTCTGTCTCTTCTTTGCTCTAGAAATCACGATCATCCAGAGTTGTGTGAAAGTGTCAGCTGTCATTCAGGGCCTGGTCAAAGGTGAGTATAGACTGTAAACGAACAAACAAAGCATACAGATTCAAATGTAGACGTGCAGAGACGCACAAAAAAAGGTTAACAGCACAGAAAACAAAGTGTTGTGCATAAAATATAAGCATGGCACATGATAAAAACACTAAAAATCTTCAGTAGTTACACAATTCCTTCAGTGTACACTTTCAAATAAGAGTCTACACAAAATAACCCTGCGCCCTACAAAATCAGATGCAGATTTCTGAACAATTGTGCCTCTGTCTCTTGCGCCAAACTTGTCTGTCTACATAAGCAAGATTTCAGCCTTGCCTGACACAGATTTATGCTTTTAAATGTGTCGAGACATGCCCCAACATCCCGTTCCCTCGAGAAAGACGCAGGTCAGTGAAGGTAGCTGGTAGGTGTCTCCACCTGTGGGGAGGAAAATGTTGTTAACTTTGGATGGCTTCTTCTTAATTAGACCTGAAAGCAGCAATTGATTTTTTTCCCCCCTTTTTTTGTCTGTCCTTGTTCAGGAGAAAGTGTCAGTTCAGACCTGATGGTGGATCCACGCAGCAAAGCCCTGGTGCTGAACGGGAAACCAGGCCACCTGCAGTTCTACTCGCTCCAAAGAGACAAACTGCTGTTCAATGTAAGCACTCCGCTCTGAGCTAAAGATATCACACATAAACCCAACAAAAACTATGTTTGTGGAGGTTTTTATTGTCATACTATACATGTCTTACCAGGGTGGATACATATGGTTGAGTATTTGGAAAAAACTTATTTGAATTACAAACCAATGCAGATATTTTTGAGAACTGAAGGTTCAAACACAAATCCCTTCTGATCCACAGGCACACTTAACAATACTGCCAACAACCACAACAACTTGGTGTAAATTTGCCTTAATAGCCAAATTCTTGGGCCAACTTCTCTGTTTCCCACAGCTGGACATTGTGCAGCAGGAGTACATTCATGAGTCAGGCCTGCAGCAGTTCGAGGTGGTGAAGGCGGCTTTCGATGCCTCTGGCAACTGGCTGGCAACGGCTGAAGAAAGAAAACAGAAAGCAGCTGAGCTGGAGCTGAATTTAAAACTGTGGGCATTCGATGAACAAACACAGAGGTATCCAGTTTACACTTATTCAGTGTGTTTACATGCTCTGAAGTTACCAGTTTACTCAGAGAAACTAAGTTATGAATGTAATCAGTTACTGTTCATATTTGCTTTTTATATTTGCCGATTATGTTTGTTTCTTATATTTTATATTGGTATTTTAATCAGGGCGTCCTTGTAAAAGAGCTTGCTCAATGGTCTACCCTGTCTAAATAAAGGTTTGAATGAATGAATGAATGAACAAACAAGTTTACATGCACTGTAGTAACCTGGTTACTGTAAATCTGAGTAAACATGCAGCTGATCAGTAACTAGATTTCTCCTCTACCCCTGGGGTTATTTTGGAGTCATGTCTTACTGATTTAAAGTTTATTAGTGATAGAAGATGCTGCTTTTTGACGTATTTATTAAATTTATTTCACAGCGAGAAAATGGCTGAATTTAACAAATCAATGTTCAAATGTTTAGTAGTGGAAACCAGCTTATTTGTGTTAGTTTACTTTTAGTCGAAATTTGGACAGAATAATTTTGAACATGAGGACACATCGCTCCGTGTAATGATTTCTTATTTCATCCAGCTGCAGTCTGTTATTCTGCACATGTGTACTTGTAAAAAGAGTAGAAACCCAGTTACATGTATACATATCAGACAAATCTACCTGTGAAAACCAGGTTAAGCAGCTTACTCGTTTACAGGACAGTTAAGAAATCAGCTCACTGGAGAAAGCCGACTGTAACCCTTTTACTTAAGGAAACACACTCATTTTTTTATGTTTGCACAAAAATACAATTATTATATAAAAGATATACTTACATATACATATACTGAGATATATTCTGATGTACTTACTCTGAGTGTAGTGTTTTTTTCCGTTACTGTAATAGGAATGAATGTTCAATATCAATTTTTTTTCTTGGTCTCCAACCACAACCCTGTAACATTCATTCCCTATCACCTGCAGTTTTGTGCTGAACACGACCATCTCGGCCCCCCACGAGGCCCGGATTACAGCCATGTGCTTTTGCCACGCCGCCGACAGCCAGACCACCATGCTGGTCTCCACCAGCAAGGACGGGCACTTCAAAGCCTGGCAGCTGGCTGCCCCAGCCCACACAGAGGGTAAGCGGTCTAGCTCAGTTTCTGCCAGTCCAGTCGACCAACAGATGGAGTTCAACAACATTTACTGACCTTATTAAATTTGCTGTGACTCTGTTGTTGTAGGCTTTGGCCAAAGTCATCTTTATCTCATTGTTTTTTTTGTTGTTCGGACGTTATGTGTACCAATTAATTCTCATTTTAGACATGCATCACTGTGTGTGTAATCCTGAGATTTGACTAGTTCAGCTGTGACTGCACCTGCTTTGTGAATCTGTCTGCTCTCTTTACAACATTTGACACGGACACTGTGGCTAGACACGTGGACTCAGCACACCGCACACACGCTGGGATTTTTTTCTTTTATTATTTCATTCTGCTTTTAATACTGTACACACAAACACCCTACTGCAACTCACCCTACTCAGTTTTTTCAGAACAGGCTACAACAGGTGCTTGTAAATGTTTTTAAATCCAGCAAGGTGATTTTAAACACAGGGCTCCCCCCAAAGGTTGCGTTTTATCCCTCATTCTCTTCTCGGTTTACACCAACAACGTCCCCTGCAGCACTGAAGGAATGACACCTTTAAAGTATGCAGATGACATGGCCCTAGTGGCCCATCAGGCAGTAAACAACCTGGTCTGGACATTTTTTGGGAAAGCTCCCTCGAACTCAACATCACCAAGTCTAACGAGCTTTGCTGTGGGAGCAGAGAGAAATCAGAGAAATTTGCATAAATGAATCATGGACAAAACCTCCACCAGCCAATTTTCTCTGACATCACAGTGAAAAAAACATGAGGTCAAGGAATAGCTTGAGCAGGAAACTATAATACATAAAGATGGCTAAGATGCTATATAAACATGCAATATCAGTTGTAACAGGTTTTGCATACTGTCATTTCAAAAAAGATGAGTTCACTCGGTTAGAAGCCTTCCTAATAAAAAAAAAAATAAATAAATAAAAAAACCTGACTCTGAATTGCTCCCAAAAAAAAAAAAAAAAAAAAAGCAGGAAGCACTCTGTGGGCTGACACAGCGCTCTGTCATGTTAAACATTACAGACTACTGGTTTGGTCCATAAACATGAGCGAGCATTTCTGTAAGTTACATGACACATGATTAAAGGAATAGTTTGACATTTCATTTTTGTAGCGCTGAAACGATTAATCGATTGTGAGGAAAAATGAATCTGCAACTATTTTAAAAACTGGTTAATTGTTTTGAGTCATTTTTGAGAAAATGCCAAATTCTCTCATTCCAGCTTCATAAATGTGAATATTTTTGGGTTTCTTTAGTCCTCTGATTGTAAACTGAATATCTTTGTGTTTTGGACTGTTGGTCGGGACAAAACAAGACATTTCAGGGTGTTTCCTTGGGCTTTGGGAAACAGTGATTGACATTTGTCACCATTTTCGGACATTTTATAAACCAAATGATTGTGTGCCAGTGTGTCTCACTGGGAGGATGCAGATCTAGACTGCTCCCTGTCACCTGTGGTGTTCTGCAAGGATCGGTTCTCGGCCCCATCCTGTTTACCTTCTACATGCTCCCCCTTGGATGTGTCATCAGCAGACATGGGATGTCTTTTCACCGCTATGCTGATGATACCCAGCTGTACATCTAAACTGCCCCAAGCCCTTCTGCAGTCACATCATGCCTCAGCACCTGTCCTAAGGAGATAAAGACCTGGATGAGCACAAATTTCCTCCTCTAAAACAGCAGTAAAACTGAATCTCTCCTTATTGGCACTCCACACCAGATCCAGCCATCCCCCTTACCTTATCTCACCTTTGACGGCCAAGACATCCCCCTTTTCCTCCTCAGTCACTAAACTGGGTGTTAAGTTTGACCGTCAGCTGACTTTTGATGACCATGTAAGACATCTATTCAAATCCTCTTTCTACCATCTCAAAAACATCCCTAAACCCTGTCAGATGCAGAGAAACTTGAAATCGATCAACTGACATGTGCCTCCCTACCTACAGGAACTAATCATACCACAAACCTCCACCCACATCCTCAGATCTGTCAGGAGCTTGCTCCTCTGGGCCCCCAGTACTAAGCTCTGCACCATGGGTGGTCGAGCCTTCTGCTCTGCTGCACCAAGCTAACCATCTGAGAGCAGCACAGACCCTAGACTCTAAAGACCTAAAAACCTTTTTATACAGGAAGACTCTGATTACTATTTTCTTATGGTCTAAGTTATACCGTAGCACTTGGAGTTTCATTAGGAATGAAAAGTGCGGTACAAATTAAATGTCTTATTATTTAATCCAGAACTCTTGGTGTCTGTCTCCCTCTCTCTTTCCTCTTGACCGGGCCGGCAGATGAAGGACCATCCTGGTCGTGTGATTTCGTCGGAGCCTATCACAGCCTGGCGCCTGAATGCTGCTGTTTCTCAGCCGATGGCTCTCTGTTGGCCGTCAGCTTTCAGGAGGTGGTGACTGTGTGGAGCCCGGCCTCCTGGGAGCTCCTGACAACTCTGTCCCAGCCGCCGGGAGCTATCAGGTCAGAGCACACAAACACGTTCAATAGTGTCGACTTGTAGTACTGAGTTTATTATGTTTGCAGCACTGTTAAGTACACAACACAACAATCACTGAATACTTGGTCACATTCTTTAATTTTGTTTTTAGTTCATCACCTTCCTGAACAGCTGTTTATGTTAAGATTAAAGAGTAATGCAGTAAGGGGATTTTTTTTTAATGAAAAAAAAAAACATGTTTACTCAACAAAACAAGATGTCAAAGTATTATTTTATTATCTGTATTAAAATGCTGACATCATATTTTCACCAGCTTAGGGCTACTAACACACACACATAATGATAATTATAATCCAACATTGGTTTTTGGTCTTTTTATGGAATTTGTTGACAAAAAGAAATAACGGTGAATCTTGCCAACCTTATCCTTTTAAACAAATAGTTTGACATTTTGGAAAATGTGTTAATTCGTTTTCTTGCTGACAGTTAGATGAGAAGATCAATACCACTCATGTCAGTACACTAAATATGAAGTTGCATCCAGCAGCTCAGTAGCTTAGCTTAGCATAAAGACTGGAAACAGGGAAGGGGGGGGGGTGGGTTGTTTATGTGCCAGGCTATTTCCTGGCTCTGAGCCGTTGCCAGGCAACCAGGGGAGACTGCAGGAAGTTGCTGGTCCCGGCCAAGAAATATCCCCTTTGTACAGGTTTAACAGACGAGATATAACGTGTTAATTTGTGAGCTTTAGAGGTGTTGATAGGCAGATTTTGTTGCCTTTTGCACTAAACTAAGCTAACCACCTGCTGGCTATAGCTTCATATTTACCGTACAGACGTGAGAGCAGTCCTTTAAAGCGCACAGTGTTGAGTGTTTTTGAGATTAGCAGAGGTATAGATTTAACTACATGGATAGTTTTCATTTGCAGTCTCTGTGCAGGCTGATAAAGACAAAAGAAAGCTGCACGCTCATCACATTCCAATCTTCTATTTTTATCTGTTGGAATCACTCTTTTGGCACATATTGATGTTAACAGACAATAATCTACAACAGGCACTCACCAAAACACTAATTCATACACTGTTTAACAACATCATCAAGCAAAAGAGCATGAAGTGTTTAGCAAATAGACAGATAGTCTGTGCAAACACTGCAACATGAATAACTTGTGACTTGTAACGTCCTAAAAGTGAGAAATCTCAAAAATCATAAAGACATATCAAACACACAAGTAGCTGCATTAGAAAACTATCACCAGCACCGAGTGAAAGAAAGTTGAAAGGAACTTAACAAGGATCCAAACTAACATTAATATCTGTGATCGAGCTGCTGCACTGTAAAGTGTTTATTAGTCTGTCCAACCCTGGTAAGCAGAGACTCGACACACATTCAGAGAAAAAGACAAGTAACAGAGGACAGTTAGTGAATCTGTGATTATTCGCTGTGTTTGGTCGTTTGCTGTCAAGTCTCCACAGCGGTCGACGACTCTGAACAGTTAAATAACCCTGTCGCCGCGCTGGCAGAAGTCCAGGAGTGTTGTTTTCTCAGAGGATGTAACTGAGAAGAAGTGCTGCCTGTTATCCAGCTGACGGCAGGAACAGGCTGTAGTTTCACAACGTTGCTCGAGTCTCTGAAATGTTGGCAGATGTCCCCTCTGCTCAAGAAGGGGCCCCTTAGGTCATTGAGGACGTAAAACTTGTGTTGCTAGTTTCTGTACCACTTTTCTGAAACAAACACTAAGTCAGCTTTTAGCAAGAAAAACATGGAAAGATGACTTAAAATTCATTAACCCTTACCTACTGTTCAAGTCAAATTTGACACATTTTTACATTTGAGAGCAATAAAACTTTTCTTTGAGATATTTCCTAAAGTGACCAGAATATACAAAAATGGAAATGTCTGTTTTTTAATTTTTGTGCAGCTGATACACATTTTTGTACATACAAAAGTGTTTCAGGTTAAATTTGACATGTATTTATTCAGAAATTTCAAAAATCACCAAATTCAAATGTTCATTGAAATCACGATGGCTGTTATATTCTCTTATTTTAGGTAACAGAACTATAATAAAGTGTGATTGTGAATGTTTTTTTTCTCCATAAACAAATAGTGTACAACCTAAAGAATATACACTCTGCTCTCTGAAAGTTTACAGTATAATCAGCCATTTATTAATGACTGATGAGGTATTTATTAATTAAAAGTTCAGAAATTTGGTAGACTAATTATGAGGGGATACTGTGAAGGCTCAGAATATTAATGGTATGTAAGGGTTAAAAAGAAGGAACCAGCAGAAGGAACATAAAGATTTAACCATCAAGAAACTTCTTCTTTTTAAAGCGTTCACATCAGATAAAACTAGAAAAGGTGCTGGGCAGACATTTGTGTTTCCTCTGTCTGAACTAATTTCCGTTACTGGCACCTTATCTTCCCCCCAAAACTCAATCATACTCAGAAAACTTCTTCAAATGAGCAGACATTTCCTGTGTAATTTGGGAGCTGACGAGGAATCTATGCGTAATAAGACTTCAAAGTTGAAAGGAGGGAAAACTGGAGGACGTTAATGGTCTGCTGTTTTGACAGCTGCCTGGTGCCCCTTGCATAACTCCCACCTATGGATGTGTAGAGCTGGGTGAATTGCTTGAACTCGAACCTCGACCAACTTCAGACATTAATTACACTTGGTTCACCTGCTGAGAAACTACATCAAATTGACCTGCTAAGAGTCATTTTTGTCAAGATAAGTCATAAATGAATAATACATTTTGTTCATAGGCAGCAGTTTAAAGTCAGAAAGGCTGGCCAGTATAGATAAATCTACCGTTTTCTTGGCGTTTGGTTCTTGGTGGGTGTTCGGACCCTGCTTGCATGTTCCCAATTGAAGCCCCCAAAGCGGAAAACTCCTCAAAAGCTAATCCTGTGAAATATGTGTGGTGTAAGGAGGTGGTTCTTTGAGGGGGTGCACATGGGATTCTTTACAGCAACAGGAAAACAAATGGAACTTTTTTTTTTCCTCCACCAGGGATCTTTGTTTTGGGCAACTAAGCTGCTCCAAATATCTGCTGGGAACTACAGTGAAGAACCTGCTCTGCTGCTGGAATCTCCTCACCTGCTCCTGTAAGCCGAAAAAATTCATATTTGCAGCTGCATGCATTTGTTTAAGTGTATATTTTAGTTTTGTCAAGTATATAACAATACTTCATAACAACACTTCTTCCCCTTTCTCTTTCTCCCTCTTCCTCTGTCTCCTGTCCTCTCTGGCAGTGGAGTGGAGCACCTCCATGGACGTCAGCCTGCTGCTGGCTGACCCCGTCTCTGAGAACATGGCTGCCTTCTGCTTCCAGGAAGGATGCACTGACTGTAAGATTTAAACACGAGCAGCCCAAATATGAGTTTCCAAGTTGGAAACAGACCTCTTTAAAGTTGCAGGAAACTTCATTTAGAATCACATTTCTTCCATATCTATATATAAGAATACTGTGCAAAGCATTTGAGGTTACAGAAAACATCAAATAACAAATAAAAATGACCATTGATTTTTTTTTTTTAATGATTTTTCAAAAACACTTCATTAAAGTCATGAATAACTGTTTAGAAATGTGTCTTTTGATCTAAGATACAGCTGCTGCTTGTGTGCAAGAATTGAAAAAAGTCAATATAAAAGAGGAAGTTTACTTAGAAACATAGGTTTGACAGTAAATAACATGCTGTGGTTTATAGAATACATCATTAGTGTCATTATCAGAATTATTCATCTGCTTTGACGTTTATATTTGTTCTGTTCCAGCAGCTAAAATCCTTAATCTGTACGAATTAATCTTCTCTTGTTACAATTTTTTGTTTTGTTTTCTCTCTCTTTTATTTTCAGTGTTTGTCTTTAAGCCCAGCGAGCCTCGGCCGCTGTTTTCCCATAAGGCCGTGTGTTCGGGGAAGGTGAATCGCGCTGTCTTTGCCCCGAGGGAGGAGATGCTGGAGAGCTGCGAGGAGAGCAGCCAGTGGCTGAACTGCTCCCAGCTCTACTTCCTCACTCAGTACATGGTAAACACATTTTATGTTTAAAGGAGACATATCGTGCTTTTTTATTGTTATAATGTCGGATGTCTATGTTAAAGATGGTCAAGACTCCAAAACTTCAGGTGAACGTATGTAATAATCGCTGCAAGTCAAAAGTCAGGACAGTTTTCATTGGCTGGCAGAGGCAGTTTCAAGCAACGGAGTCTTTTTACTCCTCAAATTGTTAAAATTGTTTATACTTATAGGTTGGTCATGTTCTGTCATACGCCATCATTCAAGTGTATATTTATTTTATACCTCAAACACAGCCAGTGATATTTTGTCTTTTGGATGATGATCTATTTGATCATCATGCTCTGCCCTTTGTAGATTTACAGTGATTGGTCCAAAGGGGGCGCTACGCTTACATGTTTTTACAAGGTGTTATATTTGTTACTGATTGGCCAAGTCAGGATCACTGCGTTATTTATAAAAAGATGGGATGTTTTTTGCTTTTGTCCCTTGATGCACAGCTCTGATACTTAAAGTCCCCCTCCACTCAAAAATATATTTTCCTTTTGTTCCTTTAGTTGGATGTTTGAGCTTCTCTGTGCAGAATGATGTATGTGCAGAGTTTGTTTTCACATTCATCTGCTGAAAGTGGAAAGTTTCTCTGAGCTCATTGAAAATCTGATTTTTAAAGGGTGGGCCTGCAAGCAGGATTTGTGACATCACAACTAGCTTGGAAGCTAATCCTGGTTCAAAATGCAACTTACACAAGTGTGATGTGGAAACTTGAAGCCTCCAGTGAACAAACACTGAGAAAGGACTTTATAGTGACGTAAATTGAATTCTTGGGTTCAACAGTTCAACTTCTGAAATGAAATATATTTGCATATTTATAGATTCTGGATTTTTTTTAATGAGGAAGAAGGAATAGATGTATTTATTTATGTATTTATTGGGACCATGTACAGTGTTAAACATAAATGTTACCATCTGCAGTCCCTTCGACAGGTCAGTTACAACATATAACAGCACAATAACAAACAGCACAAAGCAAAAAGACACATAATACAAAATACAAAGCTACACACAATAGCACATCACAAATACCCACAACCCACAACTAGAAATGACTAATGTATGCTTGTTAAATAAAAGCAAGATTATTATATATTATATGTAGAGGATATTCTGGAGGATCTAATAGAACTTACTGAGCGAGTATACACAAAGTCACGTAGTGGAGGAGGGGCCAAACCATTTAAATTTTATAAAACCAGAGTTTTAATAATAATAATTTAACTTTTTTTGTAGAAAAACCATATAAGACACTGATTATTATTCACAGCAGTGTTTTATATACATGTAAAACATGTCTGGAGGGGATCTTTCAAGGACGGATTCTCAATTTTCCACGTCTGTCTTAAAACAACAATCAGGAGCCCAAATGAACACTGAAACAGGTTTTGCTTACAGTAATCATTCCTCCTGTTTATACTGGCTATTAAAACATTCATTCCTAATGCGCCTCCAGTGTAAGTGATGGGGGACAAAATCCACAGTCCTCCTTTTGTGGAAAAATGTTTTTAAAAGTTTATCAAAACATGACAGACTTGAAAAATTGTGAACCTATCCTTTAAAATAAACATCTTTACACCAAAAACTGCAGCATTTATAAAATGGATGAATTCAAAATGGATGAATTCAACTGAGTCAAACTGTTTGTTTCAGTCTGTTTTATGTCTTCTTAGCCGTGACATTCACATCACATGATGATGTTACGGTGTAATCGTAGTTACAGGGTGCTGTTAATAATCAGTAATAGTATGATAAAAGCAGAGACAGCTCCCATCCTCCACATCCAGAGTTTCAGATCTTATCTTCTGCTTCTCTTCTTAGAGCAACGTTAGCAAAAACTTACAAAAAGTCTTTCATCCCTTCAACCATCTCTCAACTTAACTCTGAGAGCAAAAGGTTCCTTTCTTTTGTACTTATTTAATATTTTTGTATTTAAACTGGGGTCCAAAAGTCTGAGACAACTAGTCAAGATACTTGTATTTTGCATTTGTTTCGAATATAATACTATTTTTTTCATTATAAATGATAATGTCAGCTTAACAATTTGAGTGAAAAGTTGAATCTTTGAAAAATATAATGAATTTCAGAATGTCTTAGTATTTGGTTTGTCCCCCTTTTGCTTTAATGACAGCATGCAGTCGAGCTGGCACAGACTCCACAAGTTTATGTGAAACCTAATGACCCACGTTATCCCAGCATGATCTGACAATGTTCCAAACAGCTTCTTGTGAGCCTTTTCTTGGCCGTACTTTTGCTGATTGGAGTCTTGCGTTCTTTATTTAGCAAACTCTGTATCTGTGTGAAAGTTGCTTTTCTATCTCTCAGGGAACTAAGCTTGATGTATTGATCTCCTGATCGTGCTTTGGATACAACTGATCCAGTTTCTACAGAGCGTTTTGGAGCTCCATGCACTGCCCCCTTAGAAACCTTTAGTCGAGCCGTGATTGACGCTGAGAAAGCCCCTCTTTGCTTAGAAAAACGATTTGACTTCTGACACTTTCTCTTAGTTCTGATGCCACGTTTCCCACTATCACAAAGCTGCTTAGTAAGCAATGATCTGCTGGAAACTTGAGGCACAACCATATTTATAGCAGGTGAACACTGGCTGCAAGTTGAGTTACTTGAACGAGCCTCTGATGATTTCCAGGTTTACGTGAAAATATTAAAGATTTTCAATGTGGTCTCAGACTTTTAGACCCTGCTGTGTATGTTGTGTTCACGTGCTTTGTGTTTTTACCCCTTTGGGACAAATAAAGCAATTGATTCATTCATTCATTGATTGGTAAAAAGGACTTTGCTCCATAGTTACCTTTTGCACGTTGTGTGCGTGCTGTTGTGTTGGTCTGACTGATGTGGACTCTCCTGTTCAGGACCTCATGACGTTCACCACCAAGGCGGAAGAGGAGCGACTGATGGCGTCCAGCAAACAGGTACGACACACCTGTACACTACCCACTGTACACTACCCACTGTACACTGTACCACTGTACACTACCCACTGTACACTACCCACTGTACACTGTACACTACCCACTGTACACTACCCACTGTACACTACCCACTGTACACTACCCACTGTACACTGTACCACTGTACACTATCCAGACGTACCCTCTTGTTAATCATATCAAATAAAAACATCACTGCTGAAGATTTACCCCTGTCCAGTCTCTTAAAACTGGTTTTATTTTTATTAGTGTGAGACATGACCCTATTTTATTCTCTATTTATATTGTACCGTTGGGCCTTTTTAAGTCGTCGTTTTTAATATCTTGTAACTTTTATGTAGATGACACACAGCTGACTATGAGAAGCTGAATGTCTCAGTACTTCCTTAATTTAAATGAGGATGAAACAGATGCTTATTATCGGCCCTGAGAGCGCTCAAAAGACTCTGCAGCAGAGAAAACAAGAATTTAGGTGACTTTTGACTGTTTAGACTTCTCTGTTCACATTAAGGAACTTGTGCAATCATCTTTTGTTTTTTTGTTTTTTTTTTTCAGTTACGAAATATCTCAAAGATCAGACATATTTATCTTTTTAAAATGTGCTTTTTTGTCGTCAGGGCTGGACTATTATAACTCATACTCGCCTCAGTCGAGGAGCTGTAGCTCGTCTGCAGATGGTTCAAAACGCTGCAGTCCGTCTTTTAACATAGACGAAGTGCAGGTGGTGCGTTACTCCAGTGTTGGCGTCTCTCTATTGGCTGCCTGCAGAGTTAGAATTCAATATAACATTTTGGTTATTACTTATCAGGCTCGACACTTTTGATAAGTGTTGCTCGACAGAAATGACGTATTTTCATGTCACGCACCTGGAGAATTTTATGTCGCGGACACCGTCATATTTTGTCACACAATGTGATTGGGTGGTGTTACTAACGTTGCCATGGTGATTTTAGTTATCAATGAACTTCCTTATTGACATTGTGGTCTGTAAGTTTAGATAACTTGTAACATCCTTGTTTAATTAGTCCCGGTCGGGATATAATGTAACTAAACAAGCCGGCTGGAGGATAGCGTCTGGTTACCATGGCGACAACTGACACCTTTCGCTGAAGCACAGATTGAAAACGTTGCGTGACTCTTTAATTTCTGTTGAGCGATACTTATCAAAACCATAAATCAGCCTTTACATTCCCTCACTTCTTAAAAAATATTTTCTGTTTTGTTTTTATTATTTTTTATTCTGTAAATATAAATCAAATGCTTTTAACTTCAAGCACTAACTTCTGTTGTGAAAAGCTGTGTAAATAAATCTTTACTTATATACATTTCCAATTTTCCATATTGATTGTGATTTTTTTATTTTTTTATTTTCCCCTTCAAGCTTGTGATTGATGACAGTGTTGCCATGACACCGTTCTACCTGTTGCTGGGGAAACACCGGCAACAACAAGAGGAAAATCAAGACTCACTGAGCGTCCTGTCTGCTGAGCGAGCACATCTCCCACAGGGCTCCGTCGCCATCAAAGAGGTCAGTAGTTTGACCCTTCGTGGATTATGTCCACTTTGTGTTGTGTATAAGTTGGTTCATTGATCATTAAGTGAAAGATGAAAACACAAATATATATTAGTAGTTTTTTGCTGTCAGTTTGTAGTTCTTTAAACTTTGTTGTGTTCCTGACAGCTTCTGCAGACCCCGGCACACGTGCTGCCCTCCACCTCTTTCCTCTGCTCCATGTTCGTACAGTCTCTGCTCATCTCCGTCACAGACACCAGGTCAGTTACCCTCTAAAGCTTCCAAAATTCAACATGTTATCTCAATGAATACCTGGATATTTGCAGTGTGGACAGTGGATGATGCGTTCAGCCAAAGAGGTTATTTGTTCAGGGGGGTGGCTGTAGCTCAGAGGTAGAGCAGGTCGTCCTTCAGTCCACATGTCACAGTGTCCTTGGGCAAATGGTTCCCGAAGTGTGTGTGTGTGTGTGTGTGTGTGTGTGTGTGTGTGTGTGTGTGTGTGTGTGTGTGTGTGTGTGTGTGTGTGTGTGTGTGTGTGTGTGTGTGTGTGTGTGTGTGTGTGTGTGTGTGTGTGTGTGTGTGTGTGTGTGTGTGTGTGTGTGTGTGTGTGTGTGTGTGTGTGTGTGTGTGTGTGTGTGTGTGTGTGTGTGTGTGTGTGTGTGTGTGTGTGTGAGCATTAGGAGGTTGGCACCTTGCATGGCAGTCTCTGCCAGCAGTGTGTGAATGTGTGTGTTAGTGTTGGCATGTAGTGTTAAGTAAGTAAGTAAACTTTATTTATAAAGCGCCTCTCAAAACCCGAGTTACAAGGTGCTGTACAATGCAAACAGTTAAGAGAGAAATAAAATAAAGTAAAGCGCTTTGAGGTGACTAGAAACTTGCTATATAACTGCAGTCCATTTACCATTTGGTCCCTTTTTCATGTGTTTTTATTTGGGGGGAAACTTCACTAACGTCATCACCGAGGGTCTGATAGTGTCAGCGTCAGTTGACAAAACACTGCTGGAATTCAGGCTCTCACATGATTCAGCAACTTGAGATCCAGGCTAAAACAGTGTACGTGGGAAAATGTGGAGCTTCTTGTTTATCTCTGAAAATATGACAAGTCACGCTAAAACTTTTTTTCTTTTTTTTTTTTCCCAATGTGTGCTCTTGTGGCCTCAGGGAGGAAGAACAACATGCAGAGGAGGACATGGAAAGCGAGAAAGAGGAAGAGGATTCAGAGGAGGAAATGGAGTCCAGCACCTCGAGACTGAAGCAGACGACAGGGGGAGGCCAGGCAGCAGAGCCTGTAGCCTCCCCTCTGACAAAAGCTCAGGTCAGAGAGCTGAAGAGGGTGAAGAAACTTGACCACAGCTGGCTCAGCAGCCTCCTGGACTGCTAAACATGACCATGTAAAAAGACACTTGCAGAGATTTACAGTGCTTATAGGAAGTGTGACCATCCACCGTGGATTTTTTTTTTTGTTTTATGGTTTTACAACAGTTGATGTCATTTGGACTTTTGGATAGAAAACAGAAAAAAAAAATCTGTGTCAAATCTGTGCAAATATTTTAACATAAAATATTTGTAAAAGTATTCGTCCCTTTCACAACAGTATTGTTTTGTTCATGTGGACAAATCTGTATCGGTGTGAATGAAAATTACGTTTTTCTCTGTAAAACTGTTCTGTTGTATGTGGAAATGAGCAGCAGTTTTAAAGTCTTGCCACAAGCTGGACCTGCTTGAGGTCTGAACTCTTGCTTTATGTTTCGGGGTCGTTGTCTCGTTGTAAATCTTCTAAGTAAGTCACAGTCTGCCTTCAGGGCTCCCAAAGCAAGTTCAACTTCGTCTGGCTGTCTTAGGTTACCTGGCTAACATCAGTTAGGCTCAGTCAATAACCTGTATCAGTTAACTCTTATCCAGGTGCAAACATGTTTACGCAAGTTCTTAATTTCAAACCGATCACGTTTGGAGTCGTTTCTAAGCAAACTAAAGTGACCATAATCTTCCTGGTGAAGGAACGTGTCAGTGCAGCAGTGTGGCTTACTAACATGTTTTTAATAGTTTTTTGGACAACAACAGAAAAATCAAAAGTTGCTGAAACAAAATAGAAAATCTCCAGCCTTAACCTTTAATTATGACGTGAGATGAAAGTGTGGCACCTGTGAAATGAGAAAATGAGTCACCAACTATTTTGATAATCATTCATTTTTCAAGCGTTCAGACATTTGCTTGTTTCAGCTTCTCAAATGTGATGATTTAATGCTTTTCTTTGTCATACAGGATAGAAGACTTGATTGTTTTTGGGTTTTGGGCTGTTGGTCAGACAAAGTAAGATGTATGAAGACATAACCTTTGACTCTGGGAACTATCTGGACACTTTACAGATGAAACAACTAATCGATCAGTGAATAAATTAATCAGCAGATTAATAGTTAATGAAAATAATCGTCAGTTGTGGCCTGATACAATATAATCACATGAATATGATACACTTAAGACCAGTCAGACTGAAGTCAATGAGACCAAATTGTTGCATTTCTAATTTGCTGAGCTCATTAACAGCATGTGGATTTTTTTTTTTTTTTTTTTTTAATAAAAGGCAACAGTGGATATATTTTTTACTTCCAATTATTATATAATTGAGTAAAAAATTAGTTACTTCTCATGTTCTCTTGAGCTACAGTGATGGGATGAGAGAGTAAAAGCAGGATCTGGAACCTCCAGATAAAAGTTTAATTGATCTTAAATCAACTGTCACGTCCATGTGATCACAACTTGAACATGCATCATTCATGATTTAGATATAGATGTTTTTACATGAAAGTTTTAGTTTACTGTTCAGTGTCAAAAATCCAATTAACATCCACTTTGATCAAATGTTTAAAAAGTCAAAGGGTGGATTCAAAGTTTTATAGACGCTGTATTCATGCACATAAATGTGTAATCACACTTTTCTACAATTTAATAAAAACATGTAAGCCTTTCTTTAAGCTGTCGGCCTTGTTCATTCCTTCCTCACCCTTTTACACAACATCGTCTCTTCCAGAGTCCAAACCTGCTGCGTTTTTCCGTTGTCATTATTTGATGTTGTAATTCAGTATAGTGATGCAAGTAAGACTAAAGGTTATAATGCTTATATAATGCTTATTCTCACGCTGTTGTATAAGCAGGCCAACTACAACCAGTATCTAGCCAGCCTGTTGCTTTCAAAAAAAAAAAGATAATTAACAAATAATGCAAAATTAATGTTAACAGCAAACACATTTTTGCCTGAAAATCCTTCCCTTGATATTTGATATTACAGTTTCTGGTTGCTTTCTTGGAAATCTTCAATGATAAACTTTGCCTATATGGTAACCAGGACTTTGAAAGTTTACATTGGTGCTGTAAAGTCAAGCAGGATTCAGCCGACTCTTGAGTTTTGAGTAACAAATCCCAGAGTGATGAGTAATCGGTCTTAGAAGGAGAAGGTCACGTTTTGTTCCCATGGTTGGAAAAGACTGCACTTTCATCTCAGCATTTTTCAGTTCCTTTCTCTATCAGGTGCTTGCGGCCGGCCCGAAACTTCTCGTTATCGACATTTCATGATCTCTGCATTTGACAGACGTCGAGGGTTTTATAATGACTCCTGCACACTTCCACTGCTGGATGATCTGGGTCACCCTATACATCCTTATCGAGTCCTGAGCTGTTTATCTTCCACTTTTATTGATTTATGGTCAGCTGGGAGTGCAGATCCAATCAAATACAAGCCCTGTCTAAATTTTGATAGCGAACTCAACTTACTCTGAAATGTGCCAGAAAAAGAAAGAAAAATTCACCTGTTTCTTTACATTTATCCTTGAACAGCAGCAACAAACAATCCTTTATAGAAAAAAAAACTCAACAAAGCTCATGTATTAACACGTTATAATTCAGTTGTTTAATCCGTAAAAAAAACAGCACATTGTGGTTTTTACGGCAGGTTATGCGTGGGACTATTTCTTGGCTGGGTGTGCTGACTTCCTGCAGTCTTGTGAGGTTTACAGATAACCAGCAGAAACTAGTCCGACCATAAACCACCGTAAAAACACAATATGTTGGTTTTATACATAAGTTTTTGAATGGATTGGACAACCAAGCTTTATAGATGCTGTGAAACCAAATTTGTGATCGTTTGACAGAGCCAGGCTACCTGTTTCCCCCCGTTTCCAGTCTTTACGCTAAGCTAAGCTACCAGCTACTGGCTGCAGCTTCATATTTAACATGAGAGTGTGGTATCGATCTTCTCATCTAACTCTCGTCAAGAAAATAAGAAAAACAAATATTTCCCAAAATGTTGAACTATTTCTTTAACGTGATCTCAGACTAAACAAGGTTGCACGGGACAAACCAACTTTATAAATTGTCTGTAATAAAGATGCCCAATGTATCACTCTGGAGTTGGTTGCACCAACTTCAAACTCAGCAAATTTATAACATAAGTGTTTACTAAGTGGATATTTAAACATCACTAAACTAGTTTGTATGTAAAGATGAGTTGTTACTAAATATTCACAGCTACTAACTGCCAGGTGGGACTGTTGCGTTAGCTAGCTGAATGAACCAACTGACAAAACTAACATTAGCTTGGTGACGCATTTAGATTGAAGAGTAAAAGACGTTAACATGGAATATCTGACCTGACACTTTACATTTCACAGTCAAAAAAAACACACTAAACCTCAAATTACAAAACTTTATGCCAATAACTTTAGACTAAATGACCAAATAACATGTTAGCTTAGCATAATTGGATATTTCCCGCTCTTCTGTAAACTGCATGAATACTACAAATTCTAAAACATATTTTACATATTTCTCCAGGTATGCAGATAAAGAAAAGTCACACCTATGTTCACAAAGGATTCCTGCACATTACTTAAGTGTTAACTAGCTAAGACATTTCTTAAGTTTTAATGGTGCAACCTGATTTAGTAAATCACTAGTTTGACACTAGCTATTTGTTACTCAGAACTTACGAAGGACTTTACGCACAAACTCGTGGATTTGCGAACAGTTGGTGTACCTGAACTGGCTTGTAAAATTGAGCAATGTCTGAACTTTTAACTGACTTTCTCTATCAGTTGTGGTATCACTTAGATATTATTCCTGATGTCATCTTTGAGTTTACAGTTAAGGGCTTTCTTGGAAACTTCAGTTTCAACAAAACAAGTGAAGATAAGGACTTGAAGGGAGATGCCGTATGACTTAACATGCTATGTTATTTTTGAGAAAATCTCTCTTTCAGTGCTCGTTATTTAAGATACTAGAGATCTTCGTCTTTACAAGAAATATATCTCCACTGCACGGACTTATCTCGAGTCCCAGTTTCCTGTATGTAGACGTTGGACTTTTGTTATTGTCGGAGGCCTTTTCCCTCTCAAGTATGAGGAGGGGCCTGAAAAGATGTTGTTCCTCATGTTGAAGTGTTTTATGACAAATCCTGCTGTCAGAATAAAAAAAAACATCCAAAGTGTAGAGCACAAACAATGAGCGCATTTTAATAATCCTTCTGTGTCTGTGTAAGAAGAGGGCATGTCAGCATGTGTCAGTCATTAAAAACAAGACAGAATATGCAAAAAAAAAAGTGCATTTGAATACATAAAACAGGAAGCTAGAGAGATCTCTGTGTTGTTTAAGTCTGTCTTAAACATACTGGTTTAAAAAAACAAAGTAATTTTGCTGTAAGTGACGGGGGACAAAATTCACAGTCCTCCTTCTGTGTAAAAATAAATACTTAAGTATAATAATAATTAAGTTAAAATGAGGCTTCAGCGGTCTCAATTAGACAAATTAAGTGGTTATCTTCCAAACAAACAGTGTTTTTACTATGAAGTTCCTTCTTTGTGTTGTTGTCTCTTGACAGCAAAGAAACACTGCCTGTAGAAAAAAGAGAAAGCAGGAATTTTGTCCTCAAAAAGTCAGCAGTTTTGGAAGATACCAACATTTTTGCAGAGAAAAGGACTGTGGGCTTTCACAGTCTCCCATTAATCACACTGAAGTTGTGTTTGGAAGGAATCTGCACAGATCAGGAACGACTGTAGCCACCAACAACTTTTTCTCTGTATGTAAAGTGTCCCCGGGTTACGTGAAAGACACTTAAAATTGAATTTACTCTTTTTATTAGTGCTGACAGTGTAAAGGTGTTTCCTTCTTTGTCCACACTGTGTTACAAAAATGCGCCCAACCTCATCTCCAGGCTAAATCTATCGTTTTATGTGTGTATTGGCCTATTTTTTTAAACTGTTGTTTAAAATGGAATAAACCTTTTTTTTTTCAGGGTACAAAGTTAAAGAGAGCTTGAAATAATTACACAATTTAACAAGAAACAACTGCTGAATGTGAGTCAAAAATGTTTCTTCAAAGTTATTTTCACACAGACTTGTAATCCTAACAGAAAAGCCAAAATAATACAAAAAAAGAAAGAAAGAGAAAGAAAGCTGTCTTACTGATTAGCAGTGTATTGGTATTTAGTGTTATGTAAATCTCTTAAAGTGGTACTAACTTCTTTTTTGTTATAATAATTGTTAAATGAAGCACATATTGAATAAAATAAAGAAATATAGATGCATAAAGTGTTAAAATACAAAAAAACTGGCCACAGAATACAGTTTCAGGCTGAGCCTTTCTGTCGCTCTTGTCGTGCAAAACCAGGTCACTCTTTGTCTTTTCACCAGGCATGCGAGTCCAGATCATCCAGCTCAGCTTAAAGTCAGTCAGTTTAACGCTGGCAGCCTGAAAAAAAAAGGGGATTCTGGGGAGGAAATTAGCAGCTAACTCTGCTGTGGTATGTGACCTCACACAGCAGCAGCCAAACCTGAGACTGAGGCCAAGAAACCTAAGACACATAATACAGTACGAACATACACACACACACACACACACAGAAAAGACTGTACGCAGGCGCTCCTGAAGGTTTTCTTTATTTAAGAGACCTCATGCAACACAAGCAGTACCAACGTCCTTCTATTCAATGGAGTGCGATTATTAACATAAAAATGAATTTGATTTCTCTATGATTTGATGCTTTTGTCTACTGAACTACAATAACACTGATATATATATATATGTATATATATACAGAGAGATATATATATTGATTAAAGCAGTATGATACAGATGTATTCAAATGAAATGCAGTAATTGCTTTAAACACAAATTTTTAAAAAAATCTTCAAGAAACCTCAATTTGACACAAAATGTTAACACTAGGTATATAAAAACATAAAAAACATGTCCAGACAAACACCATGATAACAGTATACACAATATATATTTTTTTTATATTTTCTAATTGTATATTTAAGTAGGCTTATATTGACTGACAGCTAAGGTTATTTACATTAAAAATATAGTTTATGGCCATGTGAAATATTCCTGAATCAGCAGACCAACTGTTGTAAGAGCTGGTTTTGTTCTCTCGTCTCAAGTTTGAGGTTACATTAAACTCGGGTGGAACATGAAAAGTCTGCACCTCATGGCACACACCTGCAGACATCCTGACTCACCAACACGCCCTCGTCAAGGCTTCAGCTAAAAAGTGGACTACTGTTCTCCTACATCTGCTGTGGCTTCCTCTGTTTCCAACCCAAATATTTCTCCCCGCCGTTGCCAAAATCTAACATTTTCAAGGGTGCGGCTAGTGACCATCTTGATGTAGCCACATGTGTGCGTTTAACAGCTGACAAGGCTCGTTTACAATAAGGTGTTAGAAAAATCACAGAAGATCAGAGCTGGAAAGGAGGGTTAGTTACTTTGTTTGGGTAGATCTTGAGAGGAGATTTTATCGTCAACAAATCTCATGTGCAGAGCCAAACCAACAATGTATTGATCATCTTACTGTAATTGTGTGTGTATCCAAAGCCTGATATATCTCATTCCTCTGTGCTGTAGACCTCTGTTGTTGTCCAGAAACTATTAAAAACACGTCAGTAAGCCACACCGCTGCACTGGGTGACATTTTCTTTCGCCACGAAGATTACAGACACGTTAGTTTGTTTAGAAACGGCTCCAAAGAGTAATAACAGCGATCACTTTTTCAGTCTCCGGAGCTCAGTGGCATCTGCCTTACACAGAACTACTCTCTGGAGACTGAAAACGTGATCGCTGTTATTAATCTATGGAGCCATTTCTAAACAAACTAACGTGACCATAATCTTTGTATTTAAGGATTATGTCACCCAGTGCAGCTGTGTGGCTTATTTTTTGGACAACAACGGATGTCAACAGCACAGAGGATTAAGATATATCAGGCTTTGGATACTAGGGATGTGCAGAGAGCCCAGTATCTGTATTTGTATCTGTATTTGTATTTGTTGAGGCAGCAAAATTATTTGTATTTGTATTATATTAGTATTTGTATTAAAAATCCTGTTTTTGTTTTTATTACACTTCTAATTTTAGGATATTAAAGTGTTAAAATAAGTGTTCATCAATAAACTATTTTGTGAAGGAAGTCTCCACACCGGGTCTTTAAAAACCCACTATTTCTGCTTTTCCAAATACTGTATTCAGATTCAGCTCCACCCCTATTGGATACACACATAATACAGTAAGTAGAATCAATCCATTGTTGGTTTGGCTCTGAACATAAGATTTGTTGATGATAAAAATATAGAAAACCGCTGCTAAGATGATGTTTAATCAGTTAAATCACTTGGAAATGTGTCAGGCAAAAAAAGCCACAAACTTTCATGTGGCACTTTAAAAATAAAGTTTCTAGACTTGTACTGTAAAGCCAAAGAAGTCAAATCTAACTTGAGTAAAATGTTTCCACCTCTGCTGAAGCTTACAGCAATAAGAACAAAAGCCCTGACTCAGTCCAGAGTCTGTTGGCAGTTTGAAGCGGTAAACTGAGATAAGAATTGCTGACTAAGCTCCCTGGCTGACTTCTCGAGGGAATGGAGGTATCAAAGGTAAATTTGGGGTTTATTTAGACTTTCTCACAGGAGTTGGTGCAGTGTTTCCTCATGAACATGTGGTGTTGAGCATTGCAATATGTGCCTTTTTGAACCACAACCCCCCTCCCCCCCTTTGACAGTGGCTGACCACCTTGACAGAGAGACTACAAGTGATTGAAAGAAGATTGTGCAGGGGGGTTTAGGGAGGAGTCAGGACTTCAGCCTTGTGCAAAAATATTGATCAAATGCCTGATCACGCATTAGGTGTAATGACAGATGTCAATCACTTAAAGTGCCTGTGTAACAACAATCACGATTGAAAAATCAACCTCAAACATAAAAATCAAATAGGTGACAGAATGACGGTATAGATGTAAACTACCAGGAAAACAAAAAATTTAAGTACAATCTCAGAGTGGGTTAGAAATATTCAGATATAGTAGGGGCGTATGAAAGCATTAGTGAACCTACTGTACACAACTAATGTCACCTGATGTAAAAATATATATTTGGAATGCTTCAGACAGATAACTGGTTTCCCTCACTTCCTTTTATGCCACATATGGAGCTTGACTTTGGTAAATGAGAGAACTATTGACAAGGGTGCATAGGATTTCTCATTTGTTTAGTGTGGCGCAACCTCAAGTGCGCAACACAATACTGATGAAACAACTATTATAAAAACCACCGTCTGCATTTCCTGAATGAATACAGCAAATTGCATAACCCTTATAACCACGTATTAAAGAGACAAGATCCCAGTTTTGTGTTTGGTTAAATAAAAAGTATCTTCCCCCCTCTGGAGGAAGACATCCACAACCTGCTCATCATACATGAAGATGTAAGCTGATGTAAGGCTATCAGAGAACAGCTAGCAGACACAGCTACAGCACCAATGAAGTCACCGAGAGGCAAGTGTCAAAAAATGGGCGACGTTCTGTCTTTTAGGATCTCAGACAGTCGTCCCTCTTAATTCAAGCCTCAGTGTCTGCATCCCTGCAAATATTCTCCCTCATTTTGCCCCTCTGTTAGCTGAAGCACCTTTTACAAATCTTCTCAGCTAGATACAAGGCTGTTAGGAGGAGAATATTTTACAGCAACTTATCCCTTGATTTCTTTAACAGCACCCATAATTGGCGCCACAAGCCTAGAAGTGATGGATCATTGTTTGACAGTACATGTGTATGTATTAAGGAGCCTTGACCCATGGATGAGAGGCTCTCATCTGACTCCTAGACTGAAAAAGTTAGAGAAACCCTGCCTTTTCTAAGGTTTTACTTTGGATTAGTTTCCTATGACTGTAAGCTTTCTACTCACCTCCTTCTGCTAATGATTAATGCTTTATTAATGGCTCTGCATTGCTTGTTAAGTTACCGTTTTCTGGTTTATGTTAGCATTAGCAGTCTACCAGCTACAAGCAGTTAGATAAATAAGATGCAGGGGTGGGTAAGGCTTGAGAAATATGTACCCAGGACAGAGTCTCTTTAATGGGGTTAGACGGTGGTAGGAAGTGAGGGGCTGTCTTCCGTCTCCACCTTCTGTTCCGGCGAGAAGCAAAGGAAGAGGCGGCTGCCCAGGCTCTTGAAGGCAAACCTAAAGTACATGATGTGACCCATGGCCACGAAGGAGACAGAGATGATGACCAACAGACCAAAGGCCTCTGGGTTAGGAGCCAGAATCACCATGATGAAGTGCAGCAGGTCTAAGAGGTAATTCATGGAGTTCTGGACACCGTTGATCACACCTCGCTCCGACTCGATCACATTCTCCTGGATGAGCTGTGTCACCGTCAGGTCAAAAGACCACAGTCCTGCAGGACAGAGATCAACAGTCATTCCTATGGTATTTTTACAGCAGCATTAAAAACGACTTTAGACCTCAACAGTAGCTATAGCTGGAATTATCAGGCAAAATTATTGGCATCAAAGGTTGAAATTATTGCGCTGACGTAGAGGTCTTGTGTGAAATTCTGGTCACTTATGAAAAAGCTGAACCTGTGGACCTGCTTCAGTGATTTGTCAAGTCATAGTTGGAAACCAGCCTTTTATAATCTTATGAAAGGAAGTGAAACATGCCAACAAAGCGCAAACACTTTAATACCTACATCTGCTGTCAAATAAAAATAACAAACCTCAATTTACTTTATCTATGTGCCACAATCAATGATCAATTAGACTTTGGAGCTTCTGCTTTGCTCCAAAACAAAATAATTGTATTGTAATTCAGTGCAACATCATTATATTTAGATACCACAATACCTGGAAAAATTTGAAATTCAATTCTGTAGCACCGTCTTTCGAACTGTTACTCACCAATTCTAGCAGCAATGACGCCAGCAAACAGCAGACTAACAGACATGTAGGACTGCAGAGGTGGCAGCTCTTCAGCTGGTGCAGCAGTAGTAGTAGCGTTGCCGCCAGTAAGAAAGCTGGTGAGGCTGTGGTCAGCCTCGGGCAGGGTTTTCTCTCCGATCAGGTGGGTGTAAAGGTCCGTGAAGGGCGAGACACTGAGGTCGAAGGGGCTCCCGGGAGCAAAGACAGAGACAACGCACATTATAAGGCATGAGAGCTGGGCGAGGCCTGAGATGAAGCCCGTGCGGATCAGGCCGCACTTCTTGCGAACCCAAGTGAAGGCGACGGTGCCGCAGATGCCCGAGATAGCCGAGGCCCCCATCAGCAGGCTGAGCACCGAGCCATTGAGGCCCTGCGTGTAGGCGTAGCCTGTGGTGATGCAGTCGAAGCCCAGCACCGTCATGTAGAGGAAAGCCAGGGACATGCCAGCGAAGAAGATGTTCTGGTTGTAGTAGGCCACCCAGCCGGCCTTCAAGGTGCGCAGAGGTTCAGACACCTGATAGCAACAGCCATGCTGCTTGGGAGAGTCGGGCAAGGCCACCACTGAGGTTTCATTCATCAGCGGCTGAGACGACTCCTCAGGACTCTGGTTGTTCTCCGAGTCTGAAAAATGACAGAAGGATGAAGAGATTTAATTGAGTTTTCTTTTGCTCTGAACTAGAGCTGCAACAATTAATCTGCAAATATTTTGATAATTGAATAATCATTTCAGTCATTTTTCAAGCAAAAAAATACCAAACATTTCCTGGTTCCAGCTTCTCATATGTGACAATTTGCAGTTTTTCTTAATTGAATATCGAAAAGTTTTGGGCAACAACGACCTCTAAGAAATTGTGAAGGCAATTTTTTCACTATTTATTAACATTTCATAGACTATACAATAAATTGATTGAGTTAATTGATAACGAAAATTATCGTTAGTTGTATTCTGAACTCTCAGATGATACAAATCAAAAACACACCTTTCGGGGAGCTGAGCTGTTTGAGCTCCTGCTGCTGCTCCTTTTGTCCGGCTTTCACGGCCAACGCCGGCGTCTTCTGGTAGACCTTCCACAGCAGCGCGTACTCCACACACATGGAGCACAGGTTCCAGCCGGAGATGAAGCCGCAGCCAATGAAATGGGAGCCAAAGGCCATGATCTGGCCCACCAGCATGGGAGCCAAGATGTTGGTCAGCTGGTCAATAATCCGCACTGTGGCATTCATGTCTGTTTGAGAGTGGAGTGGAGAGTGTGGTCAATATTAACAGTTTCTTCACAACTGATTTAGTACTGATTGATGTCAAAGGAAAAGTCAGGTGGCTCTTATATTTCTGTAGGTTTTACATTCATATGACAGCAATTTTTACTAGAATGATGTCACTACACAGCAGAATGATAACGGTCATCAAGTTCATGAGCGCTGAGAATGATTTGCACCATGTGAGCAAATCTTTTAAATAGCTTATAACAATCAGCAGAAAACTGCAGGGACATAAAAAGTAAAAGCAAGACAGAGTGAGTCAGCATCCAGGGTTCAACGTTCACACCGGACAGATCTGATAGCGGGACATGTGAGACCTACATTGGATGATAAGCCAGCAGCTAGTAGGAAACACTGACCTGCCAACTTGCTGCTGTCCTGACCGGCCACAACCACCACCCAGTCCCTCTGGATGGTGATGGCTGTAGCTGTGCTGGCTAGGTTGGCGATGTTGGCGATGGTGATCACCAGAATGTAGCAGGTGGTCTGAAAAAAAAAAGAGGGGATTTTACATTTTTATGTTCTTTTTCATCAAATTTGATCAATATCCATTTTGTGTCATCAAATCAACAAGAAAAAGACCAACACCAGCTATTATGTGAATGAATTGATCATACAAAAGTCTGTGTCAACATGAATTATAAGCAGTTCAACCAAAGAGGGATTTTTCCTACTTGGATTGTTTTATTTGTAGGATTTTTAAGCAACTGAAGAGGTTTCAGTTGCCCGCCCCCCCCTCACAATCCCAACATCCCAAAGTAAGGAGAAAAAAAAAAAGAAAAAGATGGAACTAAGGGGAAACAAAGAGTGGCAACAACAGTAATAGTAATACACCTGATTTAGAAATTTAAGTAATGAAATAATAATGAAAAAAGAAAATCAATAATAATAATAATAATCAAATATATAGTAGATAATAAGGCTCGGGGGGGTATATATCTTAAGGTATACATTTTTCTATTTTTGTATAATATTTGTTTTATGTGTCCTCTTCCATATCACATCAAACAGATTCCTAATCCTGTGATTTATTATCTCCATTTTATAGATTTCGTTAATTGTGTCCTTCCGTTAAACTGCCTCAACTGGTTTTTTGTTATCTGCTTAAGTGCAGCTGCTGTTAAAACTCTAAAAAGATACGTATCAGCAGCTGTGGTTTTCTATACAATAACTGCTAATAACTGCTCAGGCCCCAAAAGTCATGTGCATTGAAATGCGGTGTCCATAGCTTCACTCATTACAGTCCAATACTGCTGCAGAGCTGCACAGGATAAGAACATATGGGTGTGGTTGGCTCCTACCTCCCCACATCATCACCAACAGCTTGGTGTGACGACAAAATACTCTACTAACACAATACTTTATAAACCAAAAGCAAAGCCCAAGTGCTAAACTAAAAAAAAATCAGTAACTTCCTGTGTGAGAAAAACAATCTAAAGCATTCAGTGAAAAGTTACTGCTTAAAAGAAAGAGCATGACTGCTAATGTAATACTCAACATGTGACCTCAATAACAGCAGCAATATAGAAAATCGAGGATCACCAAAAAAAGTGAACATATTTTGTCTGGAAATGTGTCAGTTGTGAAACACTCTGGCCTGGTACTCTGTTTGCTGATGTATATGCCTTTTGAAACACAGCTGCTCTGATCAGAATAGCAACAAAAATGCCTCAACAGGCCGGGCCACATTTCTCTGTGTCGCTCTCTCTCATCATGTGACAGGCCTCCAAGAACCTGCTGACTGCACAGCCTTCAACTAGACACTCAATCTCCTGTTTCACCAACCTCTCTCCACCTCCGCACACACTCCGACACCAGCCATCCCCTCTAAACTCTCTCACATGGCGAAAGTCCACCCCCTTCTCTCTCTGTCTGGAAATCCAAAGGCGTCCCACAAATGCAGAGCAGGAGACATTCCCCCCCAACAGAAACGCTTTTGTGTTTTAACCCCACACCCCCAAACAGCCGCCCATGACGGAGGGAAACCTGCAACTCTGCATCTCAGGCTCAGGTCAGCTGCTGAATCAGGTCCAAGTCGTTGTGAAGCCACATAACTCGACAAGTGTAAACAAGCCTCCGGCACACAAACTCTGTTTTTCTGCACGGTTGTGTTGAGGGTGCGACATGATTGCTTTCTTGCAGGCTTTGTTTTCAAAATTTGAAGTTCAGAAACTAATTACATGTAACTGCAAGCAAAGTAACTTATGCTGAGATCATGAAATAAGAAGACAACTTGTCTTCTTGTGAATTAATTACTTCATGATCTCGAGAAAATAAGCTTGCTAGTGGAACAGTCAAAGGTCTTCTGGGAGTTAATTACACTCATTTCATCTTCTGTAAAAGCTGCTCAAGTGGTCATAAATCGTATTGACGTGGAGGTTCATATCAGTAATAGCAAACAAGTATCCTGGGGTCAGATGTTTGTACTTGAGGAAAAAGGTTAAAATCGCTTTCAGTGAAAGTTCCCCATCAGATCACGTTGAAACAGCGAGCGTGTAAGAGACAGCACAGGGGGGATCTTACCAGAATCCATCCATTGTAAAGCTCCATAAGCTGTTCTTTAAACTGGAAAACAACCATCAGGAGGATCCCGCACACGATGACGCAACTGTTCTGGACCAGCAGCGAAGTCTGGGCCACTGTGGAAACACCACGACCAGCATTAGGGACACAAGTCTGACCAAAGACAACAGATTTCTGTCTGATGAATTAGTTCATTAGAGCAGCTCCACAAGATTTCCTGCGCTCTGATCTACTATTGCACCATCTTTGCCAAATTCCTCTGGATAAACATTCCACAAGAGGTGCATTTAACTGTTTAAATGAGGGAGAAAAACACTGTACATGACACAGTAATATGCTTCACTTTAAAAGTGCTCCAGATAACTACAAAGTTTGGGCATTTCAATAATGAAACACAGCTTATACTTGATTTTGTGCTGCCTTACCTTTGAGTCTGGGGTTTCTGTCCACCCAGTCCCCAATGAGGGCCCCCAGAAGCAGCACGGAGCCGGCCACCACCAGCCCGTACACGGCCGTGAGCAGCAGGCTGTTTCCATACAGCTCTACCAGGAAAACAGCCACGGCGAAGTTCCACATTCGGTCACCCTGTGAATTCAAATACTCATTATTTAAAGGCCAGGTGGATTCAAGGTATCCAGGTTGGGGCTGCAAGGAAATGCGGTGTGAATGCTGCATAAATAATGAGAGCCCTCACTGCTTTCAAGGTCTGAAAAAACTGACACCCTTGCAAGTTAAATCAAACCTTTCGGGACGTGAGCTTTTTGTAAAGACCGGTATTGTGTGGTGAGCTGTTACACAAGGAAAAACATGTCATTTTTGTCTTGTCATGACAGTAATAACAACACATAATGCAACAATAACACATTAATAATGTGTATTACATCCAGTTTAACACCGAGCAGAGCCACATAAGCAGCCTGTCATCATGATGAACACGTCCAAATATATGATTGTCTGTCATTTATTATAAACGAATCATGTTTAAATCTACACTTAATTCTAACATCCATGAGCAATCATGCACCTTACTACCACAGCAATATCCACCTGACTTGCACTAATGTAAAGTCTATTATACTATAGCATATTAACATCATTGAACAGTGTATACACACACACACACACACACCCTCATTACACTATTTTATATATTGTATGTCTTTGATTGATTTATGCTGCCTATTTTATGTTCGCTTTTTTGATCCTATGGCTGCTTGTTCACTTATTTTTGTGGATTAAATGACTTTTGTATTTGCTTATAATGAGGATGAGATTCCTTCTATTAGCCCCTAGGGGTCTCTCTAAATTTCCCCTGCACAATTTTGCTTTCTTCTCTTTTGTTGCTGCTCTGTTTTACCATGCAAATAAAGAAATAAAGAAATAAAAATACTCCACAAGTAGCATATTATAGTTATGGTTATATCTCTAGTCTCTATTCTATTGTATTTGTTTCTTTTACCTACCTCACAGTTTTTTTTTAATTTATTTTAAATTATGCCAAGTGGCTGCTGTAACACTTTAATTTCCCTTTGGGATCTATCTATATGTCTATCTATCTATCTATCTATCTATCTATCTATCTATCTATCTATCTGTCTATCTAACTATCTAAATGGGGGCAGAGACAATAATGTGGTTACCTGTGATATTTTGAATGTGTCACTTACCCATGTTGACAGTGCATGTCCCATATAAATAAGGAATTTCGATGAAGTGAAGAAATCTTGGATAGATTCTGTGAAGAAAACATTTAACTGTCAGAAATGTTTATTCCCTGAAGGCTCCGCTGGGAAAACATGCAGTAAATAAAAAAAACGACCTACCACAGCAAGTCTTCTTAGGTCCAGAGTTATCCATTTTAAAGCTATCCGAAATGCAAAAATAACCAGGTGAATATAGCTTATTTTTGCTTTACGCTGTCTAGTCTTTTGTAATGTAAAAAAAAGGGGGGTCGACCCCGGCTACCGCTGCATAGACCGACACAAAAACAACGAAAACAACGACGTTTCTCCCCGTTTCTCCTCTCCAAACTTAGCTATCACTGTAGCTGAAGTTGGAAAGAAATGTTATTAAAAAACGGGGCCGGTTAGTCTCCAAAGGTTAAAAAAAAAAGAAACCCCGGCGATGCCAGGAGCTGTGTGAGCGATGCTCCGGTGGACGGTTGCTCTGCTGCTGCTCTGCTGCTCGGTGTTTACGTCCCGCCTCGAATATACCCCCTACCGTCACGTGACCGGCCGTTATTTACATTATGTCAAAAACAAATGTGGTCCTCCCACCGCACGCGCGCTCAAAAAAAGCCCGGACCACACCTGCACAAAAAGGTGTGATAGCTAACAACAAATACTGTAATTAGGTCATTTAGCTGCCGTTACACAGCTTTACAATTCAATTCAAACTTTATTTGAGTCCAGATAAAAGACAGAACATTACATAGAATACATTTATATAGGATTAGTTACATACAAAAGCACAAGAAAAGATCATGCTTTAAAAAAAGAAGAAATACGTATTAATGTCTTACAAAGAGACACCTGTGCTAATGTCTCCACAGCTGCTGGGGTTGGCAGCCGTTTCATTTTCAGACTCATTAAGCCGGCAAGTAAATGTATACATGAGATTTCTTAAAACAGTTTGTTTTCAGAAGTATTGACTCCTGCAGCCACAAAAATTTCACCTGCATTACATCATCCAGGTCTCTTATTGTAAAGTCAGTGGTTCTCAAAGTGGGGTCCGGGTGACCCCCTGAAACCACCTCAAGGACCCCAACAAAAAAGGGGGAATCATTTATTTTCACTATAATTCCATCCATATGTAACACAGTGACAGAGAGTATGACTGTTTAGGTCATGGGCTTCATACACTTTCTGTAATAAAACATCTAAAACTCTTATCAGATGGGGGTCTGTGGTCTAATTTGTGTTGGTTTTGGGGTCCTTCATGTGAAAAAGTTTGAGAACCGCTATCTTAAGTAATATTCTCATCATCAGCATCATTATAAGCTACTTGAAGTCTCTGTACATTTGCTTTTTTGTAGTTTGACCACAAGTGTGCAGTATAGAGTGAAGTACAACGTGCTCTGAACAGACATCCTAACTCCATCTGCACACATACTAAACTTGCGTAAGACAATGTTTGCATGTGCATACATCATGTGGCATTACCTGTTTGGATTAGCTTTCTCATCTACCTGTTTACCTTTAAACTCCAATCCAAATCTTTTCCATTAAGTGTCCTTTTTTTTTTGGGTTACTCAACTTTTCTGAAGGCTTAAAGATCCCGTCCAGACATGTTTTAGATGTATATGAAACACTCTGAATAACAACTTGTTTCTGATATGGTTTTTCCACAAAAAATGGTTCAATTATCTTGTTAAAATCTTGCCGTCTTCTCCTTCTCCCTCATTAAAAAAAACAGAATCTATGAATATGCAAATTGAACTGCTGGAAACAAGATGTCTCCTACTTCACTGTAAAGTCCATTCTCAGTGTTTGTGCTTCAAGTTTCCACATCACACTTGTATAAGTTGAATATTGGACCACGATTGGCTTCCAAACTATTTATTTTCTAACATGCTCGTAGCTCCACCCCTTCAAAATCGGATTTTCAATTAGCAGAGAGAAATTTTCCACTTTCTGCAGAGGAATGTGAAAACAGCGTTCTAGTGTCAAACTCTGCACATACGTCATTCTGCACAGTGAAGCTCAAACATCCAACTGTAGGAACAAGACAAAAACATTTTTGAGTGGAGGGGGACTTTAAGGTTTAGTTGTTTAGTAAATGGAAGAAGTATTATTAATGTAGGTAAAATAATATAGTGTTTAAATGCTCAATCACAAGTCTGATATTCAATACGTTCCTCAGGTAGAAGATATATTAGTATAAAAATGTGCTTAAAGTATCAAAAGTTTTGTTATGCAGAAAACCTGCACCATGAGTATATTATTATATATTATATTATTGATTATTATTACTGATGCATTAATGTGTACACAGCATTTTAATGTAGCTGGTCGAGGTAGCGCTGGTTTAAACTACATTATATAGTGTTAGGGTGTTCATGTTTATATGATGATTATATGTTATCTTTATCTGAAGCTGCCAGATAAATGCACTGGAGTCAAAAGTACAATATTCCCTTGTGAAGTGTCGTGGAGCAGAAGTATAAAAGAACATAAAATCAGTAGTGGAAGAATACCACAATATAAAAATACTCAGTTACAAGTAAAAGTCCTGAATTCAAAAGTTTACTCAAGTGCAAAAGTATTATCAGTAAAATGTACTTAAAATATCAATAGTAAAAGTGCTCATTATGCAAATACAACCATATAACCTTTTACAGGAATCCAGTTTACATGAATTCAGATTTACACTAAAATGGTGTTAAATTGTGGCCAATACCAGCAGAGATTCATTGATCGATGTAGTGCAATAAAACAATTCACCTTCAATGGGAAACATTTGAGATGTTTTCACAGATTTTGATGATTTTTTTAAAATTATATTCTGTACTTACTTTTTATATATACTGTACTGTACATTGAGTTTGAGAAATACCGAAGTGATAAAAAGAAGAAAACAACAGAGTGAGCAAATTGATTGCAAAAGTTAAAGATTAACTGGACTTGCCTGTGCATGTGATGCCACACTACACAAGTTTAACTTGAACATTTTGAGCATTTTGGGAGGAATAGCTGCCATTACTGCCTTGACCTGTTTACCAAGAATGAGCCTGTTGCAATCGAACTTGGCAGTGAACAAAGACAAATTGTGTACAGAGCACACAGTTGGATGACTTGCATTTGTTCACCTATGTCAACAGAACAGAATCGCAGCTATAATTACAGGCTGCATGGATCAGAGCTGCTTGGCCCGCATCCATAAAAAGTCATAACAACACAGCTTAGTGAGCACATGGCGAATACGTTCCTTTTTAATTTTACACTGTGTCTCGATACACAATGAACTATAAACTGAAACCTCACGTCTATTCTCAGATGACTGACTGTGTGATGAATAATGCCAACACATACACTACATTACACTGTAAAAAAAAAACAACAACTTATATTCTTTGACATGAATAACAATTACCAGTTGTTAGAAACCTAAATTATCAGAATTTAAAGTAAAAATTGAAACTGTGCCTGTTGTGAGTCCTGATAACTTTGAATCTTAATCTGTGATTCATCACAATTATCTTTTGTACTGTAAAATCTCATATAATGTATATTATATAAACTTTTACTATTAACTCAGTGTGATTAGATGAGTTTGACAGTTTCAAGTAAAATTGTTATTTATAACTTTCAGAATTTCTGATCAATGAGTTAAGTTGACTAAATATCCACTGGATCGTTTACTTAACTCATTGAATTAAATTATTTATTTGCATACACTTCCCAGCATGCATTGCATGAAGGTTAAAATTCTCCAGAAATCCTTCTTTTTTCTGATATATACAAAGTTACTTGATGAAAGCCGACATGTCTTTTTATACATGTGTGTCTCAAAGGAGTCAGGTGGACTTTGGACTCAAAATCCAAACAATGCAAACCATGATGGAAATAAGTGTGCACTTCACACACTTCCTGCACCTGAAATGCTTTAGTTGTTGTTGTTGGCATCTACATTGCTGGTATATTAATAGTGCAGTAAATGGAGATGGGAAGTTGATACAATGGATAGTTCAGATATAAGAAAGTAGGAGTTAAATTTCAGAGGTAAGCTGTGAACCTTCAGTAAACTAACGCACAGCTTTGAGTTAGTTTAATTTGCAGTAAAGTAACAGCAATAAACAATCTGAGTTGTGATGTAGAAAATGGAAATAATCAAACTTTGTTTCAGTTCAATCAGGGAAGACAGAAATTGACATAAATTCAAAAGCTTTATTTGATAGTCTTTGGCACTGACCTCGTCAATTAAATGGATACACAGGGACGGAGCCCTTTAAATAGCATCCAATTGGAGATCCCCCTGGGACCTTGGCATTGTGAAGCAGCGATGTGGCACAGTGACAGCAGACAAAACAGGTATGGTGGTTTAAATGTTCTTCAGCCAAGATGATCATTGGATGATAGAAAGTGAAATAATTGGATAATAGTTGAGAGGTGGAGCTCAGCGTGATGATGAAATAGGCTGACAGTTGTCTTGTACATTCAGTCTGTTGCTAGTCCAAGCTGTCACATTCAGCTCAGTGCTAAACCAGCCTACATAAGCACTGCACATAAGTTTAACAGCTCAGCAGTCTATTATTTACAAGAGTTATCAGGTTGTGATTGTTTCTGTAGTTTTCATGGTCTTTTAATATTCTTTAACGAGGAGTTTAGATAATGTAAATCTTCACTGAGCTGCTCCACTGCTGAGAGCTTCTGATTTGGTGATTCAGTATAGTCAGTTCACTTTTAAGATGCGTTGATGAAGATTCGTTCATACACGTACTGAACATCTCTACTGAGATGGTGTAAAATAATGCTAGGCCTACTTTGACTTGGAGTAATTTAAGAGGAGTTAAATTTTAAATTGGATAAACTCGCCAAACTCAAAACTTTACCAGAGTTTGTTGCCTTGAAATTTTTTCTCAAAAGTCGTTACCTGTTTTACATTTATCGGTTAGTGTGCTGCATCTTGTGGCAGCTGTGTGGTTTTCATATTACATTACTGAGATTATATGTTTTACTTCAGGTGGATCTCATGCATATTATATACTTAACAGTGCTCTAACTCGCAAACTTTCTCTAGTGACCATTCCAGTTCCTTTCAACTCATCCCTACAGTGCTATGAAATGTTAAGTATGTCAACAAAAATGTGCTCCATCTGTTGTCTAACCTCCCTCAAGCACCCGCACAAAGCACAGAGACTCCCACAAACACCCAAAACTTTGGCCGAATCAACACCAAAATGACGGGTGCTGAGGCAGAGTCTCTTGTGAGAGATTTTTGTTGCAGTCATGTTGTTCCAATAAACATTCATTATTATATCCAGTGCTGTTGCAACACACTGAAATATGAGATCAGCTCAGAATCCAATCCAAAGTAGGCAGCCAGCTCTAAAGGGTGTGGTGTGGAAAGTAGGCTTTTGCAGCTTTTCATGCATTCAAGTTTAAGTACCTACTATTTTTAACATGGAAATGTACATATGTTGATGCATGAGGTAATGAATTAAAACATAAGTTAACCAGTTTCTCCTTCCTTCTTCTTCCTTTCATAAATACTGGAATGCTGACATGCTTTTTCCCCACTCTGCTGCTCATAATTATGTTCTGTACTAGGGGGACCTGCCTCGTTCCCAATGCATGCTGGGACTGACTACAGTGGGGCTGCAACTAACTACTAATCTATTTATTATTTAATTGATTGATTCATTGTTTAGTCAATGAAATGTCAAAGAAAATAGTGGAATAAACACCAGTCACAACTTCCCAGAGCTCATAGTGACACTTTCGAATGTCTTGTGTTGTTCGACCAAAAACCACAAACCGAAAGATATTCTCTTCATGATGATATATGACAAAGAAAAGAGGTAAATACTTTGAGAAGCTTTTATCACTGAATGTTTTTGTTCCTGCCTACCTTTTCCCTCTCTAACCTCCATCCCTGTCCCTGGACACAGCTGGTAATAAGTCACTCTGCTGTAATTTTGCCCTTCTAAAGGCCTGTAATGATTGGGCTCAGAGGACGGCTAAGGTGGAGGCGAGAAAGAAAGCCTTTCATGGGCCTTTTTGCAATGGGCCAGTGGGGGAAAGAGGGCAAAAGAGAGGAAGGCTCATCAGGTCACATTGTACCTTTACTGTTTATATATCAAATGTACAAGATATGATGTTTAGTGTGTTGAAGGAGCTGAAAAAAATGTCTCCAATGAAGTGCACACACATGCTGATACAAAGTGTTTAAGCCACTAAAGTGCGATGAGTTAAAATCTACTTGGAGATAGAAAGTAAAGAAACACGCAGTGAAAAGGAATGAAGAGAAAGAGAGGGTCATTCTAGGTGACCAAACTCACAAAATACTGTTGAAACTGATATTTTCTGACATTTAGCAAAATGGCAAACAGCTCATTTCATTTAGCAGATATGTGTACGGCAGATGTGACAGTGTGGGTTTGTGTATCAGACAGACCAGATAAGGGCTGATAGTGAGAATCGCTTGGCCTTCTCCACAGACAGAGCCGGTCGACCTGTCAGAGCCCAGCTAAACACAGACATTGGATGATTTCTGATAGATGCGCCCCTGTCCCGGTGGCCTTACAAGCACTGGTCCTCATGTTTCTTGTTCCACTGGGCCCTGTGTGTCGACCCGGTATAACCTTTTCCCAGAGTTTGAACTGCTGTCACCTGGGGCGAAGCGTAGAGGAGGAACAGTTCTCAAGATATGCGAAGGACATACAGACAGACAGACATTCTTTGCTTTATATAGAGGGATTACTGCAAGGGGTAGAAGTGGTATCACTATATGATTATATTGTGTACTCTAGGATTAATCATCTCCAATTTACCTATAATGAACAAGGTGAGTTGGTCAATATTTAGCCAAGGCTGGACTGGATGAAGTAACTGGACAAAGTGAGCAGCTGCCCTGTGGCCCCAGGCCCTCAGGGGACCTGAAAGCTCCAGGTTCACATTTTGGAAATACATGTATTTATTTTCTTGCTGAGAGTTAGATGAGAAGATTGAGACCACTTTCATGTCTGAGTGTGGTATAAATCTTCTCATCTAACTCTCAGCAAGAAAGCAAATAAGCGTATTTTCCAAAACGTTGAATTGTTCTTTTAAGGCCTTTATTATTTCAGTAAATTGGACGTTTTACTAACCCTCCTATAGTGTTCGCAGCTCAAATTTGACCCGTGTTTGAATTCATTAACAAGCACTGAAAAAAACACTTACTATACTTACTTTGATATTTTATGTACCTTAGACCACATTTAACTAACAATGTACAAATCATTTTTAGTTTAAAATAGGCACAATGTATCTATTTTATTGTTTATGATGAACAGAACAGGCAAATACATTATAAGACCATGAGAGGCTGATGATAAACAAAATAATTCCTAAAATAACTTGTTTATATTTTCTTATATGTTAAAATGAGCAATTATTGTTACATCTATTGCGTTATGGGTCAAAATTGAAAATCCTATGAAAAAGTGAATTTAATTTCCAAAAACAACGCCTTATTTTGGTCAATCACACAACTGTCATCTCTGGCGTGTGTGTGTGTGTGCCAGGTGTGCAGTGAGATGTGAGAAGTAACGCTATACAGCTGGGGAACAGGAAATGTGTATGTGTGTGTGGACAACAGCTGTGCCCCCATTTTAATTGAATTGAAAAAGATGATTTTTGAGTCAATGGTTATGGTTATGGTTAGGGTAAGTCTCCAGGAAATGAGTCTGTAATGTCCTCAAAAGTGACCTAGGTCAATGTGTGTGTGTGTGTGTGTGTGTGGGGGGGGGGGGGGGGGGGGGGGGGGGGGTATGTATTCAGTAGGGCATTGCAGAGGATGTAATGAAGCCTTGTTTTGATCAGAAAAAAATAAAAGTATGTTTCACACATCTAAACTTGAAAACGGGTCAAATTTGACCCAAACACAATAGGAGGGCCAAATAAACCTCATCAAGTTAGCACAAACTTCTTACTAATTACTAACTAATACATCCACATTGCACAGAGAGTGGGGGGAATGTGGGGTTAGTGAGGACCCACTGCTCATATTTGCTCAGGTGTCCCATAGTGGATTAATCCAGCCCTGTATTTAGCTTTTAATATGTGTCACTTCAGTGGGTGTTTTAACAGTCATTATCTACATATAATCACTATATTTTAGCATGTAGTACTGTGAATGTACACAGAAGTTGTTGAGGATAGTCAATGTGAAGGCCTGGACTAAAAATATGACTTATTATTTTTACTCATGTAGATGGTAAAAAACTGTACAAAGCTCTGGTTTCTTTTTGTCTCTGAGCAACACATAGGTCTACTCTGTGCCGTCTCATCGCATGAGGGAGCAGAACTGACCCCAAGAAGAAACATGAGCACATATTTTGAGCCAGATGATGACAATAGGCACTTCTGTCCCTTTGTGATCTATTCAAGGATCACAGAGAGCTCTCAGCCATTTGAAAGTCTGCACACATTGAGCTGGTACAAACAGATTACCAGCCGCACTATTAGTGGGCCGGTGTGTCATCCGGGCTCAGGTACCTGTCATCAGCGGTCAGACGGCTGCTGTGTCATTTTGTGGCCATGTGACCTGCAGGTATGTCTGCCCCTGGCGGGATCCCTTTTCAGCAACAACAAGCTGTGTTTACGTCGGCTAAATTTGTACTTCCAGGACAAAAATATGGGAATGACTTGCCTCCTGCGGCCTTAAATTGTCTGACACTCACAGGCCGCAGCTAAAGAAGGGATAGTGGGTGGAGGGAGGGTGTAAAATCTCACCTAAAGGATGGTGTATGTGAGGCTGGATCAGATTATTATTCTATTCTTCATGCGGGGATTCTGTTCTTTTTTTGTGCTGTTGCAATAGAGCTAAAAGGTATTACAGCTCAGTCATTTCATTGATACTTAGCTGGAATAACTTGAGGTCTCCCAGAGTCTCATGTCACTGGACACAGTCAGACTACCAGCCATCTGAGTGACCAAACACAAGAAACAATGATTATAATTACTGCCTTCACCCATTTTAGGAACACAACAGTGTTGCGGTCTTATTGTTTCTGTGGATATCTACCACTGAGACTTTGATGCCTGCCTGACAGCTCCTCTCTGTCAACCATAGAACGATAAACATCCAAGGTCACTGTCTGGCTGTGATAACCTGGTCGCCTTTCCCAAAATGACAGCCCTTGTTTCCAGGGAATGAAACGGTAAACATTTGCAGCTGTTTCGGATCAATACAACATCACAGCACAGTGGGCAGCAAACCAACGTGAGACCTCAGACAGGTGTGTTTTTCTGTGACCACTGCCATGTCAGTGGATCTCAGATGCTCAAAATGATCTGTGTGATGTAACTGTACCACACATGAGCTCAGAGAGAATATATTGAGGACGGTTGGTTGCTGGTTTGAATACCTACATGCTCCAACTAATCTGAATTGGGGAAGTACTCGAATAATGATTTCCTCTCCTTCAATAGCTTTTTATCCACAGTAGTGGCTCTGGGGGGTCAGTCGGTCCAACACTTTGGTCCAGACAGAAATATCTCAACAACTGTTCGCCATGAAATTTTGTACAAAAACTGAATGAATTCTACTGATTTTGGTGATCCTCTGACATTTTCTGTTTTTTAGAGAAACAGAGAGAAATCTGAACATATTGGACAGGTTGACATAGATTTGGTACAGATATCCATGGTGCCCAGAGGATGAATCCCAGTGACTTAGGAGGACCTTTGACTTTACATCTGGCACTACCAAAGTTTTGCTTGAGCTGCAACTAACAATAAATCAATTACTTTATTTGTCCCCCAAAGGGCAGTTTGTTGTGCAGCAGTGTGACACAGGATTAAAACAACATAACAATAAAAAAGAAAGCAGAGACGAATTAAAACAATTTCAAACAAATGGTTTTCAATATAAATATATAAATAATGTAAAATTTTGAGGTGTCTAGGTTTTGGGCCCTGAGTGAGTTTGCGTGCTTAAATCACCTTTTCCTCTCAGAGTTAAGTGAGATGGCTGAAAATAAATATCAAATAAATATAGACTTTATAGAATATAAATAAACTTTCCCCAGAGGAGGCCAGGTCAGGTTTGATTGAATGGCAGGTTAGTCAAGTTTAAAGGTGAAATATAGAACAAAGGTTATTGTTTATAATGCAATAGTCCAGAGTCCTGGAAAGATGACGCCTCGCCTTCGAGGTTATAAGTGTTTAATAAGGTGCAGCAACTTGATCCTGTCTCATTGTTCTTTCTTTTTAGGTATCACTTTGAGCCTCGTGTTGGCTGATGTGCAGAGATTCACACATCCAAGTCAACACCATCCCTTTATCTACATAACTGAAAGTGACGACTCCACCAGACCTGCATGTCTAAATGCACACAGTCACAGTGAGAACATGTAAACTCCCGGGAACCTTCCTGCTGTGAGGCAACAGTGTAAGTAAATAAAACTTGACTTTTGTTAGTTAGTTCAAGTCACATGAGTTTGTTTCCCCATGTTGTTGTTTCCACCAAGGTGGGAAACTGAATCAGATGATGAGATAAATAAGGAAATCATTCTTACAGTATGATTTAAGCCTCGTGTAGTGACAGGAGAATCACAAGGGAGTGTCGGAACAAAAACATGGAAGCTTTGAGTCAGTTTCAGGGGTTGATTTACTCGCGTAAAAGTCTGAAATACTGAGATCACTGAGCAGCTGCTGGTTCTCTGTGTTCTTGCTCAAAGGCATGTTGAGTCTACAGCCATGCTGGCAGCTCTGTGAGGGTGTACTTAGGCTACTTACTTACTTGTACTTTACTTGAATATTTCCATTTGATGCTACTTTATACTTCCACTCTACTACATTTCAGAGGGAAATATTGTCCAAAAACTGAAAACAGATTTGTGTATCAGAACTTTGTTTTTTCTTCTTTCCTCTCCCATTAATCATCTCACGACCCCTCAGATTTATCTGGTGACCCTTTGGAGGGGCCCGAACCCTAGGTTGGGAACCACTGGACTAAACTAGCTAACTGTATATAAAGTTTACACACTGATGCTTGCTTACACACTGATGCTTGCTTACACACTGATGCTTCAGTATTAATAATCTAATGATGTCATATATAATAATATATCAGTCAGAGGGACCAAACCACTACTTTTACTGCAATACTTTAACTACATCAAGCTCATAATACTTATGTACTTTACTGTAGTAGGATTTTTTATGCAGGACTTTTACTTATAATGGAGTATTTTTACATTTCTGTATTGGTACTTTTACTTAAGTAAAGGATCTGAGTACTTCTTCCACCACTACAGATTAGTTTCACACCAATATTCTCTAAAAGCCCTCCTCACCTCCAGGGGGCAGTAGAGTAAACATTGGACGGACCTCCTGACCCGGAAAAGCTACAGCCACGTGAAGATAGCCAGTTAGGCGGTTAGCCATTTCCGGCTACATCAAGGAAAACTTTCACCTGTTTGTGTATACGTTTCTTTTGGCCAACATGTCTTCAAAAGTCCGGGACAACGACGATAACTTTGAGGGACAGTCTGCACTGAAGGAGGAACTGAACAGAAAGGTAACTTAGCGTCAGCTGCTGCTGGCTAATGTTCGAGCTACAAACATTAGCTTCAGTACTCTGTTAGCTGTTTTAATATATGTAACGTTACAGCTATGATGGTGTATAAATATACGGACTGAGTACAAGTACCTCAAAATGGAAAAATAGAAATGAAAAAACGGTCTTGCACCATGCCTATATATCCTTTCCAAGCCTCTATGCTGTCTGTACTAGCCCCATTTAATTTATCAATTAATACTCCATGATTAAAATGTCTATTAGACTATAAGCCCACTGATTTATTATAGAGAATGATCATCTTAATGCCAGCAGTTTCTTTGCTGCTGTACAACCGGCGAGCCAGAGACTTTTTCTGATGGAGAGTCATATTACAGGAGGAGTCATCGATTAGGAGCATCAATTCTGGATTTTAATTCAAGTCACACTAGACAGACAAGTAGTCACATCGAGCCAAAACGTTTTAACTGGATGATAATCCCACATCATATGGAAATAAGGAGAAATTTAAATGTGACAGTTGATGATTCAGGTTACGAGATGAAAAGATAACATCATCAGCTTGTCTGTTAGCATCTTCAAATTGAGGACTGAAGATGTTTAATTTTGTCAGATCAGTGAAATCATTTGTGTTGCTGACTTTTAGATCAAGGAGCAGAAAGTTGTTGTGGACGAGCTCTCCAACCTGAAGAAGAACAGGGTGAGTTTCCTGGAATGTAAAGATGATTTTTTAAGTGTGTGTGTGTGTGTGTGTGTGTGTGTGTGTGTGTGTGTGTGTGTGTGTGTGTGTGTGTGTGTGTGTGTGTACTAATGAAAGAAAATGTTAATTACATATGTGTGGCTGTGTTTGTCTGAAAAAAAAAAGTTGTGAAATAACAGAAACTAAATCTGTCTGATAGATACACTTATAAATAAAAATACACATTTGAAATACTCAGCAAGCACTTTATTAAGAACACCTGTGCTATCTAATGCACTATAATGCTACTTTTATGAAGCTTATACATTTTCAGTTTTTGTTGACATTGTCAGAAAGGTGATAATTGTACTTTATGTTAATTATTGTGGTCATAATGGGTGGGGGTGGTGTACTGGAGTGCATTATATATTGAAAAGTGTTTTAATATCTTGCCCCCCTCATGTATGTTAATGGGGTGTGAAAATGAAAATGTTTAAGCTTCTTAAAAGTAGAATTTATGGCAGAGCTGATGTATTGGATTGCATTAGATTGCACGTGTTCCTAATAAAATTTTGTGTTTTTTTTCCTTCTTCCCTTCACTTTTGTACTTTTGTGTGCATTTATGTACATTTTGTATGTATTTTTTGACAGAAAGTGTACATCCAGCAGAGGAACAGCAACATATTTTTCCTGGCAGACCGAGGTCAGACATTGGGTTCATGCAAAAGTAAGTTGAGAGCTGAAACCTTGAGTAAATTAAAGGATAAGTCTGGTGATCTTCTATATTTTTTCTTATTGTCGAAAAATCTCATGTACAGAGCCAAACAACAATGAATTTATCCTACTTACAAGTTTTGTGTGTGTATCCAAAGTCTGATATATCTTATTCCTCTGTGTGGTAGACCTCTGTTGTTTTCCAAGTAAGGGATAATGCCTGACAAGGTGTCCATTATCAGGAATTAATGGATGATGGGGAGGCCATGCAGAGGACACTTGCCTCAGTGGAGTCCCTTAATTCCTGATAATGGACACCTCGAAGGGCATTGTCCCGTTTACACACACTGTTGTCCTGGGTGACGTGTTCCTTTCTTTCCTGAAGAGAGCGGTTACTGTAGTTTATTTAGAAACAGCTCCAAAGAGTAAAAGCAGCAATAAGATTATAACACTTGACTTTGTACTACTTTATACATTCCTCTAGATCGTGTCTGTCTTTATATATATCATAATGTAGTAGATGAACATAACTGATCTAATTGTCCATCTGCAGAGGAACTGGATAACATGAAGAAAGAGCTGCAGGATATGTAAGGCTGTCCTTCACCTTCACCTCAACCATGTGTGGCATCTTTTGTCTGCTGAGTCTGTCGCCGGCTCAGTTTGAGTGGGACAAAACAGTTTATGAACATTTGAAAAGAAGAGGGCCCAACTCGAGCAGGGATTTCACAGTTACAGGTACAAACCTCTGTTGTCGGTGTTTATTCTCCGCCCATGTTCTTCACATGAGAGGCCTTCTCACCCCTCAGCCTGTTCAGGACGGAAGCGGAAACGTCCTGTTATGGAACGGGGAGATATTCGGAGGTCTGCCACTGAGGCCAGAAGAGAATGACACTGCTGTTGTGTCTGAGCGGCTGTCCTCTTGCAACAGCCCTTCAGAGATTTTGTCTGTCCTGTCCGCTTTACGGGGGCCGTGGGGGTTCGTTTACTACCAGAAGGCTGGAGACTACCTCTGGTTTGGCAGAGACTACTTTGGCAGGCGGAGTTTGTTGTGGAAATTTGATGCAGACGTCAAAGCCTTGACCTTGACTTCTGTGGCTGCACACACTACTGGACCTGTAAAACCCGCTTGGCAAGAAGTCCCAGCAGTTGGCGTGTACAGGATTGACCTGAAGGCAGTTACAGAAACTGGCTCTGTGACCTTTGAGGTTTATCCTTGGGCCCATGCAGGAGATGATCTCCTCCCTACCTGCAGTGAAACTACATCTGTCCCCAGCGGCTGCACTGCTGTGATGAACAAATCGGGTCTAGTGCTCACCTCGCCTGTGTGCCGTCTTAATATGTCCATCCCAAAATTGTTAGATGAGACAGAAATTTATTCGAACTCACATTTATCTGTCAAAGACCTGGAGCAGCTGCTAGCAAGCAAAGAGAAAAAGGATGAAGTGGACGGTCTTATTGATGTTCTCAGCGAGGCAGTGAGGCGACGTGTTCAGTCTCTGCCTTTCAGGGTGCAAGACGACTCACCTCCTACTCATGACCAGGCAGCTGTTGCCATACTTTTCTCAGGAGGCATCGATTCAATGATTCTGGCAGCCTTGGCTGACCGTCACATACCTACTCATCAACCAATAGACCTTCTCAATGTAGCGTTTAAACTGCAGGAGCCAAAGAAGCAGAAAGAGTCTGCAAAGAAACCCAACAAGCACAAAAATAAGCCCTCAGATTCAAAGACTGACAGAGCTGAGTCACAAACGTTCAGACCCTTTGATGTTCCAGACAGAATTAGCGGTAAAGCCGGGCTTAAAGAGTTACAAGACTTGAATCCTGACAGAAAGTGGAATTTTGTTGAAGTCAACATAACGCAGGGGGAGCTGCAGAAAATGCGGCGTGAGCACGTTTGTCATTTGGTGCACCCGCTGGATACGGTGCTTGACGACAGCATTGGATGTTCTGTGTGGTTTGCAGCAAGAGGGACGGGGTTCATCGTGGAGGACAACGACCAGAGGATCTTCACATCGTCAGCAAAGGTGAAGTACAAACATCAGACTTTGTACTTTCCGTGAACAAAGTTTCTGAACTCTATTTAACTTTTTACCAGTGCAGGGGACTCGATGTAACTGTCCTCTGGGCTGTTTCACCGGGGTGAGACCTGAGGCACAGACAGTTCATCACAACTGTGAATTAAGGGACATGTTCACATTAGAAGATCTCTTCATAATGCACTTACAATGTAAGTGATGGGGGGCAAAATCCACAGTCCTCCTTCTGTGCAAAAAATGTATTTAACAGTTAATTTGAATCTAATATGAAGCTTCAGTGTCCAAATGAATCAAATCAAGTAGATATATTTCAACGTTACAGTCTTTTTAGTGCCAAAGTCCCTCTTTTTGTTACTATACTTCCACCACAGCTCAACAGTAAAACAAACAGGGAATGTTTTACTAAAATGACTGTAAATGTGCCAGATATTATTTGACTAACTCAGGCAGGTGAAGCTTCATGAGCTTCAGATAAACTTTAAAATATTTTTTTCTCAAAAAGAGGACTGTGGATTTTGTCCCCCATCACTTACATTAGAAGTACATTATGAAGGGATCTTCTAATGGTCAGTATGAACAGGAGTGATTCAAACAGGTTTTTATTGCTGTAATGTTCATTTGGGCTCCTGACTGTTTTAAGACCTTTCCTTTTAATGAAACAAAAAATAAATTGCACGTAAGAGATGTTTCACAGCCCTAACAGTCTTGTTATTTTATGCCTGCAGGTCATTTTGACAGGAATCGGAGCAGATGAGCAGCTGGCAGGTTACTCCAGACACAGAGTCCGATTTAAGACGTCTGGACATGAAGGACTGATCCAGGAACTAGCCATGGAGCTGGGCAGGATCTCCTCCAGGAACATGGGCAGAGATGACAGAGTGATAGGGGACCATGGGAAGGAAGCGAGGTAGGTGTGGTGCCTGTTATTTAAACTCAGTCAGTTAATCTATTGAATGTAAAAAATTATTATCCATCACAAGTTACCAGAGCCCATAGTAATGTCTTGAAACTGTTTATTTTGTAATAAAACATAAAAGGTAAAAAGCTTTTTTAACAACATGAAACAGGGAAAATTGTACTTTTCCATTATTATTTATGTGACAGAATCATTTTCAACAAGTTGTTTCAGCGTTAATATTCAGTATGTACCTTAATGCCTGGAAGAATTCACAGTATAAATGATTCATAGTAGGCAAATAAAAAGTGAAAGCAGAATCCAAAACCTGGGCCTCAGACAGGGAGGGTTGTTATAACTTTGGGTTAGCAGCATTCTGGTCAGCAGCAAGTACCCAGATTAAACCCTCTTTGTGTGGAGTTTGCACTTTTTTTCCTGTGTGCACTCGAGTTTCCTGCAGGTACTCCAGTCAGGTATCTGAGCTGAGCAACAGCCTGCAGTTCAGGCTTCTAATAGACCTTTTTCACAGCAGATATTTTGACTGGTCATAGTAGGAAAAGCACAGGTGTTAAGAATAACCTTAGCAATGTTTCTGTTGAATTAAAATATCCCAGTAAGCCATGAAAAGTGAACCAGCATGCACAACACCAGCACCCTGAAACTGAACTTTAATTTTACACTTGTGCTTTTCCTGCTGACTTATGAGAAAAATCCTATCATGTCAGAGTAAAAAGGAAAATGCTCTTACAGATAAAATCTGAAATAGGTATGAGATGGACTTCATGATGCATAAATGTCGAGACTTAAAGATCCTCTCCACACATGGTGTAAGACATAAAAATGTCAAAATACATATATTCCTTCTCCTTTATTGAAAGATTGAGAATCTATGAATATGCAAAGTTTAAAAGTTTAACTGCTGGACACAAGATGTCTCCTGCTTCACTATAAAGTCCAGTCAGTGTTTGTTCACTGGAGGCTTCAAGTTTCCACATCACACTTGTGTAAGTTGCATTTTGAACCAGGATTAGCTTCCAAACTACTTGTGATGTCACAAATCCTGCTGGTAGGTACATATTTTAAACTCAGATTTAAGGTGATCACAGAGAAACTTTCCACTTTCAGCAGATGAATGTGAAAACAAAGTCTGCACATACATCATTCTGCACAGAGAAGCTCAAACATCCAACTGAAGGATCAAGAAGAAAAACACATATTTGAGTGGAGGGAGACTTTAAGTCTCATTAAGCAGTATTTATTAAAAACCCTTCATGCTCATTGTCCACTAACTTATTTTGGCGTATTAGACCTCTGATCAGGAATGTGGGAGCATGTTCAGACTCTGCTTGATTGGTCTCTATACAGACTGTGTTCTGCAGAATATTCAGAGTAATCAGGACGTTGTGTATGTTAAGATGTTTTCTTTTTAATCCAAAAACACTGAGCACCACAAACAAAATTCCATTCACCTCCATTGTTCAGGGTTTAGTATTTAACGTATATCACTCTTGTATCTGCAGATTTCCCTACTTGGACGAGGATGTTGTGAGCTACTTGAATTCTCTGCCTGTGTGGGAGAAGGCAGACCTGTCACTCCCTCGAGGCGTTGGGGAGAAACTCCTCCTAAGACTGACAGCCAAGCAGCTGGGCCTCGGCCCGTCAGCCGTCCTGCCCAAGAGAGCCATGCAGTTTGGCTCCCGCATCGCAAAGATGGAGGACAGCCATGAAAAGGCTTCTGACAAATGCAACAGACTCCTCACTGGGTAGACAGATCGTTGGTTGTAATAAAAAGAATATAAAATCATTTTCATAGAAAATATTCATTATAAAAGTACATTCAGTTCAGGTTCAGAATACTTTCTGTGCTTGGCTTGGATGATTTTGAAACATTGCATAATAAAGATAATAAAAATAATGTTTTTGGTCTTTCTTGTTTCCTCTACACCATGTAAGACTCAACATCTTCAAGTTTTTCTCTGAAGTAAAGGTCACATTCTGTGTAGGACGGCAGGTTTCCAACATCAAAACGCCCAGAGATCTGATGAATGTGTACTGGTTTCCTGCAAGGACAAACAAAGTCATTTATGGTGAAATGCAGACATTTTGAGTTAAAGTGTGCTAGTTTTAGCCGAGTATCTTCATAATTTTACATGTACGAAAAACCTTTATGGACAGATACAGGAATTAATTCAAATCCTGTTTTGTGTAAAGAACAGTAAAGAACCACAAACAGCCTATTTTACAAAGCAGGATTAGTAAATAATTCTGAGTATAAAAGGTCCAGCAGAAGTTACCTGGGAATGAGCCAAGACACAAAGTTTCCTGGAGCATCTTTCTCTTCAATAGGAGCTTCCTGTGGGATGAAAACATTGGGTATATTAGTGAAATTATGAAGCATTCTTAATTATGCAAATATGGTAGCTCTGATTATTACATTTACCTTCTTTTCCTCAAGGAAGGTTTCCAAAAGAGGAAGGCTTTTCTTTGATAACACATAGAAACAGGGGCACTGAAAAACATGGAGCATATAAACAATGGAAATGATTGAGTGTCGTCTGATTAAGAGATAAAGAGCTGCAACGATTGTTAGTCATTTTTTAAGCAAAAATTGCTTAAAATTGCAGCTTTTTAAATGTGATGATTCTGTGTTGAATAAAACGAGTAATTTGAATGCTACCTTGGGCTGTAACGGGCATTTTTCACTATTTTCTGACATTTTGAAGACAAACGATTAACTGAGAAAACAATTGTCAGATTAAAAGATAATGTAACTAATTGTTACATGCACCCTAATGCATAGTCTGTCAGTTTCAGGACAATGCAGCAAGAAAATGACCCCAATCTTGGAGTGATAGCAACCATTTACTTTACTGACAAAGAGCAGAATGTTCTAGACTGTTCAAATCAAAGTGCCTGCTGATGTTTATGGATCACAGACTTCAGACAGTCAGACAGACACATTAAAGCATATAAAAAGGCTCCAGTTCCTACATTGTTTATCTGATGTGGCTCAAACCCTCAAATTAAAGCACTTCCCCATAGTCACTGTTTCATTTTAAAATCTGAAGTATGCAGCAAACAATAAATATATCATGGCCCTGATGCTTTCTGCACTGTGGGGACACAGAATGTTGCTTACAAAACTATAAATCATTATTATTTCTGGGGATGATCTTCTTCCACAAAGACTTAAAAAAAAAAAAAAAAAATTAAATCTTGTGTGTCCATGTGAAAAGTCTTAAATTACTGACGGGCTTTATGAAGTGTGGAGAACTTACTGCTCTTCTCGACGTTGTCTCAGAAGGACGAGGTTTCTCCTTCATACAGAGCACGCGAAGATCACCGTCTACTTCCAATATCCCATATTTATGAGTTTCTGTACAAATAAAAACACAAAAAAAACAAAGTAAACTGTGAGCTTGAGGCAAAGCCAGGTTTGGCGTTTTATGGTGATAATCTCACTAAAGAGTTTCCATCAGTCGTAGCCTGAATGGTTGGTTCTGAGTAAAGCTGCAACTAATGATTATTTTCTCGATTTATCAATTAATCATTTGGTCTATAAAATGTCAGGAAATTGTGGAAAATGTACATCACAATTTCCTAAAACCCAAAGTGATGTTTCCATTTGTCTTGTTTTGTCCAACCGACACAAAGATATTTAGTTTACTAACAGAAAGCAGCAAATGCTCACAAATGAGAAGCTGGAAGCAGGGAATGTTTTTGTGTTTTAGCTCAAAAAATTACTGAAAGGATTATCAAAATAGTTGCTGATTATTTTTCTGTCAATTTATTAATTAACTAATCATTGCAGCTCTAGTTCTGAGCGTGAACATGCACCTTTGAAATCATTTCTGTCAGCAGAAAACACTTCATCAGAGCCATAAAGCTGGAAAAACTCACCGTCGTCTCTGCACTGGTACGACAGCAGCAGACAGCTGTCCTCACACTTTGCTTGGAGGTCCGAAAATCTCTCTTTAACTTTACTGAGGCTGAAATCTTCTTTGAAGAGGGTGTCACTGTTGAGGAATGAATGAATGAATTCTTTTATTTTTGTGTCATACTCACAGAGAAAAAAATGGCCACTGCTCAAAGTGTTTTCATAATTTCAACGTCTTCCGTAAGAAAATGATTGTTTTTAGCTCTTTTTCTGTAATTATGATACAAAACAGAATGAATTTCATTCTCTACGACATTTAACTCAGATCCTGTTCAATACCAACATAACGTCCTGTTTCAATGTAATGGTAAGATAACACACAGGGATATTTTCCTGTAGTCCTATTCCTAGTCCTAGTCCCTATAGTCAGATTATATTTCCCATAATTTTCAGTCCTAAACTCATTTTTGATGACACCGTATGTTCTGAGTTTTGGCTTATTGTGATGAGTGTTTTTCACCGTTTTCTGCTGTTTTATTGACCCAAATGATTGATGGAGAAAATAAATAGGAGATTAATCAATAATGAAAATAATTAGTTGCAGCTCTACTTCACAGGGTTCCCATCCCATGGCTCCTGTCACAGAAGCTGTATCAATTTGTCAGAAACAGGAAGTAATCGGTAAGAATATCGATACTATAAGTTCAGTAAACTTACCCCCCGATAACTATGACGTGGTCCTCTATCTTGAAGTGCTTTACTGCGAGCTGCAGGCAGGCCACAGCGCCAAGACGCTCCTAGAGGGACGAGATGATTCATATCGGCTGGATTTAGAGGTTTGATCAAAGTTTTGGACAATTATGATTTGAAATACTCCAGAAGTTAATCAAAAAAAGTTATGATCACTAGAGACAGTATTAGCTGGCAGGTTAGATGTCAGTGAGAACAGGAACTGTAAAACTTTATTTACATCATTGCTTCTTGTCTGATCGCTGAGAATCTTGACATTTGAGAAATGCGCTGCCCACTCTTCAAATGCCGTTTGGTAAAGAGCGTTGGTCTGTGGAGAGGAGAACAGAGAGGAGTGATTAGAAGAGGAACATAATGGGTCATTTATTCTCAGTTCACAGTTAGACCTGTGCAGGAAAAACATCAAGATTTGAGACATTAGCTGCAAAAATATCTCTATCTGCCTTTAAAATATATTGATCTGATCATATTTATACACAAATTTAACTGTCCAACTCAGGAATGAATGTGGTGGAGTAAAGTACAACATTTCCCTCAGAAATGTAGAGGAATAGAAGTATTAAGTAGCACAAATGAAAATATTCAAGTGAAGTACTTCAAAGGTATACATAAGAGCAGTACTTGAGTGAATGTACTTTGTTACTTTCCACCACTCACTATACTGCAGTAGTGAAAGAAGTACTCAGATCCTTTACTTAAGTAAAAGTACCAATACACCAATGTAAAAATACTCTAAAGTTAAAGTCCTGCATGAAAAATCTACTACAGTAAAAGTACATAAATATCAGCTTGATGTAGTTAAAAGACGTCAAAAGGCAAAAAGTTTGGAAACCACTGGTTTCATCTTTAACAATGTGTATTTTAAAAATACAACACATATACAACAAATATAATATTTTATATTATCCATTGTGTCAAATCTTCATCTGAACTACAGCTGTCAATTAAATGGAGTAGAAAGTACAATATTTCCCTCTGAAATGTGGAGTGGAAGTATAACTACACTGTAAGTTACTACTCACAACAACATAGATGCGGTCCACGCAGCCGGAGGCGGTCAGGGCTTGGACCCAGTGGGAGATCAAGGCGCAGTGTCCCACCGGCAGCAGCGGCTTGGCGGTGCCGGCCAGGTGAGCGAACCGCCCGCTGCTGTCGGCCGCCACATCTCTCTGGAGCCTAGTTCCGTACCCGGCGGCGAGAATCACAGCTTTCATTTTAAACTCCGCTCAGAGACTTAACTTCTACCAGAAAGGTCAGTAACGGTTATTAACTGCAGGCGACACGTTAGCGTTAACAGAGAACCGAGAACCCAACGGGCAGTTAGGAAACATTCCGTAGTAGTTTGGCGTCGCGAGACCTGCCGCCCGGCCAGTAGTCAAAACTCTGACCTCGCGAGATCTAGCTTCGGACAAATAGCGCTTCCGGGTGCACTTTCGTGATTGGAGAAAAAAAAATGACAAAAGCATAAATAAATGCAGAAATAATTAAATACAGAAATAAATGAAAAAATAATTATATTTTGGTCATGCAAAATGACATAATTTAATTAATGCCTTTGATTTATTTTCTATATTTCCATAAATAATCTTTTATTTAGGCTATTTCTGTATTTCCACATTTCTTCATTTTATTTTATACTTTTTTACATTTGTTTATTTATACTTATGTCATTAATAATAAAAATAAATGTTATTTGCACATGTACAGTGACCGTGACACATGGACACATGGACATATCACTATAGATGCTTTAAAAGTTCAGAATGAATACACAACTCTTTGACAAATCAAACAAAAACTGAGTTTCACAAAACTGGTATGTACGGCAAGAGAAGCAATGAATATCCAAAACCAGTGCACAAAACCTCCAGCTCTGAGTAACCAGTATACCAGTGGTATGGTCCTATGAGTATTCCTTCACCACTGCACATTTTTCTTCTTTTGCTGTAAAATCAACAAACACAATCCATATCTTAAGGGGGTGTGGAAGTTGTTCTGCACCATTTTCTTTCAAATCTGGACATTTTCTGTTAAACATGACTCAGCTTCCTACTGATCACACCGGAAAGCCTTTCAAAACCAAAACCAACGTCTCCAAACACTGCTGTCCATCTTTGTAATTAACAGATTCACGCTGAACAAACGGGCGGCTGTGGAATAAACAGAACTGAAACAGACAATATCTGTGTTTTGTAGATTTATTTGCCAACTCGTCATGAGATGAAGGCATATGGAATGCTTTCATACACAATTTTCCTCAAAATATGTTTTCTACAAATACAAAAAGAAAGGGGGGCGGAGGGGTTTCTTGACAAGAAGTTCTGAGAAACCTGTGGGATGTCTGCAGATGATAGAAATGTTCTTTTGTTTTGAGTGCTTTTGTCTTGATCAGTCATTCTACGTCCTCGCTGCTGCTTCCAGCCTCAGGCCCGGTGAAGTCAGCTTCAGCGTCTTTCAGCGGCTCCTGAAGGTCTGACGGCTCGGGTTCAGATGCCTCCATTGGCTCCTCAGCTGGTTCTGGTTGCGGTGACAGTGTCTCTTCTCCTCCTGCCAGCTCCACCTGAAGAGAACCAAAACTGAGCTTACAGGGTATCTGCAGGGGTCAGTAAAATGTTTTTTTAGTTTCAGTTTCATCAACATTTAAATCCAGTTGTGTATAAGAATATTCCATCCTTGATAAAATGTAATTGATTAATAATTTTGAGAGGCTTACAGTAATTTTATGTTGATTATGGTGCACATAAATACAAAAAACTAGTTACTTTATAGATTTGTGATCTGCCACACCCTCATTCTGAATAAATGCCTGTGTGAAAACTTTTTTGGCGGCATTTTTGTCTTTATTTGACAGTCAGAGAGAGAGACAGAAAAAGGGAAAAGGGAGAGAGATAGGAGTAGGACATGCAACAAGTAATTGTGTGCGAACTGTGGATGCTGCCATTATGTGGTATGAGCTTTGACCATTAGGCCACCGGGGCGCCCGAAAACTTTTAAACAGAATGATTAAATATCTTTAAAAACAGACCTTTAGAAGGCCTTTATTTTTCTGACCTAACTTTCCTACTTTTCCAGATTTCTCGGACCAGTAGATAAGTGATCCCCTCGAGCGCAAAAGAGTGTGCCGCTCTAACCTGTGCAGGTTTTTAGAGGTTAATTGTCACTGAGTTTAACTGTATTTAACATGTAAATACAGAAGGTCCAACTACTCTCACATCTCACAATTCAAAGTAACATCATTTTACCTGAGAAACAGCGTCAACGGTCTCCTCCTGTGTCACTGGATCAGCTTCTTCTTGCTCCATGGGTTCCTCCTCATCTCTCGTGATGGCTGGATGTTGCTGGTCAGCTGGTTCTGACTCTTCTGCTGCCACAGTGGAAACCTCTGCTTCAACTGGGCCAGCTGGATCAGGAACTGGTTCAATCTGTGTTATAAAAGGAGGACAGAAACAAACGATCAATACAGTAAATAGGTGAATACCTTGTTTTTGTGTCACACAAGTGGACCATGATAAATAACTTTATATGAGTCATTAAGTCAGAGTTGGCTTAGCAGGAATGACACAGCAGTGCTGGAAAGACATTTAAAAAGATGTCAGTGAAGGACACACATGACTTATGGCAGGGAAAAGTGTGTGCAACATCTTTATCCGTTACCTCTTTCTCCTCAACTGGCTCCACAGGCTTTGGCTCTGGTTTTTTATTGACTTCCAGGACCGACATGATGGAGGCAGGTATGTGAGCTTGCTGTTATATAGAAAAACAGAAGCAGAAAGAGAAACAGACCTTTAGACTGTATATGACATAGGGCTGGGCAACTCATCGAAAAGTAACCAAGACCCACATTATGACTCTCTAATTGACCTAATTTTAGTCACAGCGACATATTCGGTAATTTAATTTCTTCATACAGAATGTCCACCTGCAGTTCAAAGTGATGTAATTAACTATACGTTAAGACAAAATGACTCAAGTGTGGTGTTCTCTGTCAGAGAGACGTGATAAGCACATGTATTTATTTATCTACAAGGCCCTTATTGGGAAGCTGCCATCTTATATCACATCTATGTTTGATCACATCACACTCGGTCTAATGACCGGCTTTCACTTCAAGTCCCTCGAGTTTGTACTGATCTCTGAAGATCTGCATTTTATTTTCATGCTCTGACCGCCTGGAACTCTTTGAGCAGCCTAAAAACTGATACTTTAGTAACCCTGAGACATTATAAATCTACAATCACCCACCAATTAACTTCTGTTTGTACTTGTTTTAATTGATCCGTTTTATATCTTGTATCCTTTATTGACTGTACTTATACTGGTTTTAATTTCTTTTCATCGTTTTCTTTTACCTTGTATCTTTTATTATACTCGACATCATTGTAAATGGAGGGCCAGCCCATTTTATTTAGTTTATTTAAAGATAATAAGAAATAAACTAATGAAAATTGTAAATATGTTCATGATTCAGGGTTTTCTGTATATTTTTCAGTACAAATAACTAATACGAGCTCCACTGTGACGACTGAGAATCTTGTTCACAGGTGTATTTAACAAGAGACCGTTTGATTCATTGTTACCGAGGTAAATGACAATTAATCGTGATACTGATTTTAGGTGATATCACCCAGCCCCAGTAGGAGTGTCAGTACACCTGGAAACAGCTCTTACCTGGTGAAGTGTGAAGGAGTGGACGTGCTGTAGAAGAGGCTCTCTCATCTCCGGGCAGCGTTCAAACACGCTGCTCAGCTGTGCGGGCGGCAGCTGTAGCAGCACGCTGTACGACTGAGGCTTCGTCCTCTGGCAGCACTTAACAAATCCTTCCCACACCTTGGGATACTTCCACACCTACAGGAGAAGAGAACAAGCAGCATTATCCAGCGAGCACTGAACACTGTCTAACTAAAGAAGATTACCCTAAACCCAGAAAACAGCTTGTAAGGTTTGTCTCATCATATAAGACTTTTGTGAAAATACATGGTGATCAATTATTATAAAGAGCAGTTTAGGACTTTCTTCTTCTTCTTATTATTAGGGACAAGTTTCTAAAAGAGATGATGAAAACATGAATTTCCGAGGTTTTGTTTGGAGAGTTTGGTTCCGACCTGCTTGGCGATGAGGCGGGACAGGATGTTCATGACGAAGCCACCCAGTCGTGGATACATGGTGAGGGACTGGATGACGGTTCGCATGAGCAGCATCGGGAGGGGACTCTGCTCCATCAGCTGCTGCATCACCACGGCTAAAACCTCCGACGTGTACACGTTCTTCTCCCCAAAGCACAGGTTGGTCGCTGCAGTACAGACATCATTATTCATTAAAATATTAATATTACCAGCAGTGGTACATATGTAACACAGACTGATCGATCGACCACTAATTGACACTTTTATTTATTTTCTTTTGATCCTCATAATTATGTGTGTTTTTATGTGATTGTAATTCTCAACTCTCTGTAAATCACTTTGGTCAACATTTGCTGCTTTTAAAATGTACTCTATAAATAAATTGACTTGACTTTGTGCAGCTGGTGTCTGTAAGTGAGGAACCTCCACTCTGTAACATCGCAGTACAATTGTGAGTGGACTGGTGGTGAGTGTGTGAGATGTCTTCTCTCTAGTGGATCGCGTAGTTTTGAACCAGAACCTTCAGTATTTGGATTAAGTAGCTCATGAAAAATGTAAGCCAAAGTCAGAAGGCAACACTTCCTACTTTAATGTACCAGATACATATTAAATCAGCACTGCATATCTTCTGCTGTTTTATAAATATAAACACTGAATCAGATTTAAAGGACTTGGATCAGGGCTAGAAAAGCTTGATTGGGACATCACATCCCTACTGAATACACATTATGTTTTAGAGCTAATTTATCACTGAACACTGACCTTTTATAATAGACTTCATATCACATTTGGTTGAGTCTATGTTGTGTAAGGCTATGAGCAGGTCTCCTGGGGTGAGAGGGGACACAGATGAACTTCCCTCACCTGAAAAACAAAAACACAACAGAGAGAATACATCAGAGTCCTTCATCTGAAAGAATCTTCCTCCAAAACTGATGATATATCTCGTGAGTAACAATAAAATTGACATTAAGTCTTCACTAATTTGGAAGTCAAGTTAGATACCTCAGCTGCACTAAAGGATGTGCTGACAGATGTTTTCACAATGAGAAATGTTAAACAGAGTCACTTATTACAAAGGCAGATGATAGAAAATAAGAAATAAAGGGAAAAGAAAAGCCTGTGATCAAAACTATAATGTAGAGTATGTTGTTAAATTAAAACAGGTGTGAAAGGTATACATGATATAACCAGTGGAAGACATAAATGACTCTTACTGTGCTGAGTGCCCAACAGACGGTTGAACACCTCCTTCACTACAATCGGGTTGAGTTTGATGAGCTTGGGGAGAGCCTGGATGACTTCATTCTACATGAGAAAAACAAATATAACATCAAACGTTAACAGTAAGAAACCTGAGTCGAAGGTGAATTGTATGCCCCATTTTTCTGACATCTTAGAGAGACAGCTGGGATAATGTTCATATACAGTTATATTATTTAACTTGTTCCAAATCAATCCCAGTATATGGCCCATACTGTGTGCACCCTGCCTTTACTGGACAACTGATTTCAGTTTCAGAAATTACCTTCTCCAGGCCATTTATGACTGGGATTAGGAAACGAACATCCGGCACTCGTTTGTGGTAAAGGTCTCGTACTCTCTCCACCAGCTCTGGAGACGGAGGCACTGAACAGACAGAGAAAGAAAGTTATTTTAACCATAAACGTTTGTCACATATCGGTCTTCTATTATGATCAGAGCTGCATGTTAAACTCAGTTTTAAGTGACCTAAACGCCACCGAGCAGAGCAGCAGTGATTTTCTTTTCTCCACCGTTTTTTTACCTTTATCTGTCAAAATGTGCAGGCAGCGAGTAACGAGTGTCTCTGCTCCTTTGGGGCAGTTTTCAACCAGGAGCAGCAGCTCGGGAGAGTTCATCCCCATTCCACGGATCTAAAGTAGTGGTGTGAAAAAACAACAACTTGTCAATACTTTTCAAAAACAACACAGCTCAGTTAGAACATTGCTCAATGTGTGTCAGTTTTGTGGAACTTTCTTTTTATCTTCATTGAGTTTATTTGTGATCAGGAACGTTTCTCTCACAAATCATGAAACTGCTGTTTTTACATTCTGACAACAGGCAGGGTGTGTACATGCCTTCAAGTGAATAAGTTACACTGTGTACTGTTTGTCTAATTTACAAACCAGTTAAAAACACATGAAGAAATAAATAAACATATAGTGCAATAGTCCAGACTGTTGATTTTGTCATGCCAGGTTTTCCAGACATACATAAGAGCGGGCTGTCAGATGACAACATCCTTCTCCGTTCACCCACAGAACAGTTTTAAAATCTGTTTTAGGTTCTTGTCTTGTCACAATTATTTAGTGTCAGCAGAGTTTAAATATCACTGTTTTCCTCTGAACAGCAGTAAGAACTCAAACCTTGGTTTATTTTTTTTGGAGGCAGCTGTTGATATTCATAAATACCGATGAGCTGACTGGACTGTGTCAGAGATGAAACTTGAACACTTAAAGCTGGAGTGCAGGACTTTTTGTCTCCCCCTTCTGGCAGTGAGAGTAAAAGGGGGGCGCTCGGCTGTGATTGGCTGACACAGGCATGCGGTACGCTCTCATGTACCGCATGTCATGTACTGTGTGACAGGCTCACAGAGGGCTGGCTGTAACCTACTGTTGCGGCTGTAAAACGGTGGATAAATTGTTTTGAGCCTCACACAACACCTGTAAAACGACTCGTTTCACTATCAGAATTTGCTCCATTGGATCTAATAACATTTGGAAAGTCTAGAAGAGCCGCACGATTAACAGCCAAACGGCCAGCACAGGATTCAAAAACTCTGTATACTGTGAAATACAGAGATTTATCCGGCGGTGATAGGCTTAATCAGCATAGTGTGAACTTGTTTGGCAAAGGCTTGAATGAAACGGATGTTTGTTTATATGTAAAAGTTCTGCACTGTACGTTTAATTTCAAACTACAAACTAGCAATGGCAGAATGAGGACATGAGACCCAGAATGCATCTGTGCTTTCTGCTGGTGTGAACTGTGCTTCAGTATCAAGATTTAAATTACAGTGAGGAGTGACTTACAGGCTGCTCTATTGCTCGAAGCACGCTGCGCTTGATGTCAGCGATGGCCTCGGTGTAGACAGAAGCCAGCTCGTGGACCAGCCGGTGGTTCAGAGGCAGCAGAGACAGGTAGAGGAACAGACACTGTCTCACCGTCTCCTCAGTCCAGGGAGCTGCCACCTCTGTGTCAAACACACAACACTGTGAGGTTACAGGACAGGCTTTCTGCAGGCTTCACCAAGATAAATTTAAGACTTTCAAAGACATTTTAATACCACATTGAATGCAATTTAATACCCGTTTACGCAAACATATCAATAAAAACAATTATTTACCTAGTGCAATGTGAAATAAATGTCAATTTATTTTAATTTATTTCATTTTTGTCATTACTCCAGGGCAGTATATAACAACCATTCCCAATAATATAACTAATTACTCAATAATCACAACCTGGATGTGGATAAGCAGCAGAAAAAGAATGGATGGAGAGATTGACTAATTAAAAAGTAACTAATTCATTTAAGGTCAGAGGTCTGGAACAATAGAACTGGGGGTTTTCCAGCCAGGTTTTGCTGAAATCACATAAAAAACATGTGCACTTTAGGAATTTCAGGGAAGTTTAAACAAATAACATGATATTGAAATCATCCACATATATTCCAAACCTGTGTCTTTGTCAGCCCCAAACAGCAGAGATGGAGGGTTCGGGTGGACCAGAAGCTGCATGTAGTTCAGGGCAAACTTCTCAATGTAGTCCCTGAGATGGTCTTTCTCATACATGCGCTTGAGGAAACCCAAGGCTGTGGTGCGCACCTGAAAATAAAACAGTCAAAATATGACAACCACAGAACATCAGTTCAGCAAACTGTGAGCATGTCAGCTACACATTCATAGAACAGAGTTTCTGCAGGATTCATGAAGTTAAATTTAAGACTTTTAAAACCTTTTTAATATCATATAAAATGCAATTTAACTTGTTTCACCATCATACCAACCAAAGTCTGAAAGTATGATGGAAATGCAGCAGCGACAATAAGACTTAGACTTATTTATTATTATATAAAAAGATCTTCAGTTCTTTCCAGCAGTCTGTAACAATAATTCCTAATGATAATTAATTAAATTAATGCCTGGACCTGGATAAGTGGCAGAAAACTGATGGATAGATTAACCGATTAAAAACGAATTTAAAAAGTTTTTGCTAAATTTGACACTTGTCCTTCATGAGTTGATAAGCTGCAGATACTGCAGCTTTTTAATACCTTCTAAGTCTTTTCTTGAGGAAACTCAATTGTTAAATGTTGTCACCTTCTCCTTTTCATGTGAGCTGAGGTCCAGAAGCACGTGCAGATACTGAAACTGCCTTGAAGGTCGTTTGATGATGAGCTCCTTCAGAGTCGTCATGCCCAAATACACCCGCGACTGAAACAAAACGTTACAACAAACAGTTGAGTCGACATGTTAGGAAGAAATACAATATTCTTTTTAAAAAAAGCTGCGTCTTCATCCTGTCATTTACCTCGTCCTCACAGTAACGCCGTATCACCTCCAACGCTGACTCTGTTATAATGGGAGCCTCCAGTACCAGTTTGGTGAAAAGTCTGGGAGAGACAGAAAGTGAACATGATACGATTTTATACTTATTTATACCTCCAAACATGAAAATCTAAAGCTGAACCAAGGCTGACAGTACAGAATATATATTCACATCCAATGTATTCATTCTATTGTATAAACCCCCAAATCATCAGTTTTTAAATTTCAGGCTAATAGCTTCACTTTTTTGCTCCATAGTATCAGCTGATAAACACAGAATCAGGTCAGCACAGCTTGTTGTACATTATTAAACAAATAACATCACGTCAACCAATGTAAAACAAGAGCTAGAAAAACAAAAAATAAGGCAACTATTCAGTGGTGGAAGAAGTACTCAGATACCTTACTGAAGGAAAAGTACTAATACAGCAGTGTAAAAATAAGTCCTGCATGATAAACTTAAGTAAAAGTACATAAGTATTATCAGCTTGATGTAGTTAAAGTATTGCAGTAAAAGTAGTGGTTTGGTTCCTCTGACTGATATATTATATATGACATCATTAGATTATTAATACTGAAGCATCAGTGAGTAAGTCACTGCTGTAGCTGCTGGAGGTGAGGTACCTGAGGTAAAGTACAAGTAGCTCAAATCTGTACTCAGGTACAGTACTTGAATAAATCTACTTAGTTACTTTTCACCACTGCAACTATTAATATTTTTTTCTCACCCATCCCTCTGCTCGGGTTTCTCCTGCAGACCTGACAGCAGAGTGTACAGACAGTGGTCGTAGCTGTCCAGCAGTCCAGTGGGCAGCTGGCCGAGGTAGGTGTTGTACTCTTGGTATAGGAGAGAAAACGCCAGGTCACTCCTGGTCCTGATGTCATCCAGAATAAATTCCAGCACGTCATCTTTCATCATCCCTTCAAATTGTGTCACCAGCCTGGAGAGGAGCTTCACTCTGACCTGCCGCACAGATTTAGCATTTGAGTGTTTCTCAAGTGCAAGTCACTCATCATGAGACAGTGAGAAATGTGCCATGATTTTGATCACTTACGTGGGACATGCCACTTTGGGCGATCGCCTTTTCTGAATGCAGGATGCGTTTGATTGTTTTGGAGGTCATCTTTTCAATCTGGGTGTCTGATAAAGGCTGGACGACATCTGACAATCGAAACACTTTTTTTCTCCCACTCGCTCCTGCCAGTCTGTAAAAGAAAAAAAATTATATTAAAGGGTAATAAGTGATGTACACAAAAGGTGCCGCTTACAATACTTTTGCCATATTTGTGGTAAAGGACAGGTTCACCATTTTTCAAGTCTGTCTTAAAACAACAGTCAGGTGCCCATATGAACTGTGAAAGAGGTTTTCCTCGCTGTAATCAGTAGTGTAAAATTCCCTCTTTGTGTTTCCTCAGACAGTGTTTTAACTTTGACACTAAAAAGACTGTAACGTTGAAAGATATCTACTTGATTTGACTCATTTGGACGGCTGAAGCTTCATATTAGCTTCAGATAAACTTTTAAATACATTTTTGCACAGAATCACTTACATTGTAAGTGCATTATGAAGGGATCTTCTACAGGCCAGTATGAACAGGAGGAATAATTACAGCAAGAAAACCCTTGTTGAACCCATCCTTTCATGCCAGAACTCACTTGGTTTGTGCAGAAGGAAGGATGGGTTCAGGAAGCCTCTTGACCGCTGTGGGAGCCTCTGCGGTTGGAGCCTTTTTTGCGTAACCTCCCACCACAGAGATCGCTTGTCCCATCATCACTGCTGGAACTTTGCGCTTGATGAGCAGATCCTTTGCACCGGAGTCCTCCTCGTTGCCTTCCTCTTTGCCTGCATCGTCCTCTCTCATTTTGCTCTGCTCTAGTCCTGAAATATTTGTTTCCAATTAAAGCTCAACAAATATGGAATTTTAAAGGTAGATAGTAATATGAATATTGAGTGTAACTAAAAATCATGATATACGGGACAAGTTATTTACACAAAGGAGTTAGGACAAATACATGTACTTGACAGGATATTTTACTGTTTATTTTACAATTATGCAATATTATATATATAATACAATATCCTACAAATTTGATTATATTGCACTTCTTTTAATCTAGCCGAGTGTGTAACAACTGAAAACAAAAGAGACAAAGTTTTCAAGTGAAGTTGAGTCTTTGTTGCTAACCTGGACCGATCCCAGCTGCAGTCATCTGCGTGGCCATCAGCCTGGCCAAATGTTTAATCTGTGCATCAGTGCCTGCTGACTCAACAGGTGTGTATGTGGCCTGGAAGGATGCTGGCATGACGTCGGGCAGATACACCATGCTGATGAGCACCTGAACAATGAGACAGAGATTAGTAAGAGCAGAACTGTCACTGTCACTTGAAGTGAGAGAAACAAACACAAAAAAGGCCACTGATGCTCACCAGGTTAGCTACGTTCTCAGGGTTGAGCAGCGGACGCAGGAACTCGGCTGTGACGTCAATGGCAGACTGTGCTACTGGAACAGCAGCTGGTTTAGGGACCGAGAGAGGGGCTGGCTCCTCTTTGTCCTCATCATCTTCAATCAGGGTCGGCTCTGAACGCAGAGGAACAAAAGGTCATGAATACATATAGCAGCAGTGTCTCTTTCAAGATATTTTCCACCTGGATAACCAAGTAGTTCTATCAAAGAGGACGTAACGTGCACATTTACAGGTTTAGAGGTAACTTTCCAAACGAAGCGTTGAGAGCAGGATGAAGCCCTGGTTTTGACTTTCAGGGAGCATTTTTACATACATTCAATTTTGGACCTTTGACCATGTTTAACATCAGAAATTATAACAGTATATAAATGACAGAAAATCACAAAAAGCACAATATGTCTCCTATAAATATGCAACACTGATTCTACAAATTAACAGTTTTCTTGACAGCAACAAATGTAAGAATATTTGAGATCGTTACTCACCTATCTTGACCTTTTTGCCCTCTGTGTATTGTTCATGGCGAGGTCTCTTGCGCTGCTCACGCAGTGCAGGTGTCGAGCGGGTTATTTCACTTTGGGGCATTCCCAAGTCCAGCAGCAGAGTGCTGATCTGACCCTGGAACTCCAGGCTGCAGGGATGCTTGAGGACCGCCACCAGGTGCAGCTTCAGGTTCTTTCTGACGCTGCTGACCTGAGACTTGGCCAGAGTGGGTGGCAGGTTCGCTAAAAAGGTTCAAGTAGAAAAAAATCTTTATCAATAAAAGAATGGCTCTTTTAATACAGAGCGATCGCCCATCTAAAATTTGCTTAAAAGTGTATGAATTATTGTCATTTCTGTTTGTTTGTTACTGTATAAAAGTTGTTTTATATATACCCGTGAGGGGGTGGGGTTGCTGTGTATTATTGCCATGTACTAGTTTGTGTCTGTTATGTCCCTTCAGGTATGCTTGTTTTTGCGTTTTGTGTCTCTTAATTCATACAAAAAATAATTGACCACAAAAAAAATGTAAAAATGTAATTACTATTTAATTAACTTGCATGTGCATAATAGATTCATCGAGAAAATAATCATTATTTGCAGCCCTAATTTGTTTGGTGTCAGGCTGACATCATGCTTGTTTTAAATGATGTGATTGGGAACTGGCTCAGAAGCACTCACCATGCAATGTCTCATACGCCTGCACCACCTTTGACATGAACATCGGCCTCTGACGGGCGATGGTTGCCAGGGAGCCCAGTGCTGTGGTGAGGTTAATGCTGGAAATGGCCGGGTGGACCATGAACTTCAGCAGCTTGTCCAGTGCAGTCTTTCCCTCTTCACACAGAACATCTAATGAGGAAAATATCAGGACATGAGTGTCACATTATGATTATAAAAGCATTAAGACTTCAGTTTAAACAAATGGATTACAATATCTGTACCGTAGCGAATGTACGAGTGATCTTTGGGTACTTTGTCCAGGCTGATGTCACCCTCCTGTCTTTTGGGGACGTCAGAGTCTGACGTCCGTGGTGACAGAGTGACAATTAGTGATTCTGTGAACTTGATGGCGTGAGTGCGTACGCCGTCATTTTCAGAGTCCAGCAATGCCAAAACATCTCCTTTCATCTGCGTGACCATATCCCAGCATGCCTCCTGCATCTCTGACACTGCTTTGGATCTCACCAACCACTGGAAAGAGAGACAGAGTGTGAAAAAACTACACATACTGGGCCACATTTATACAAGTAGCAGCTCGATTTTGCTGTAGATTTTTTTTAAAAAAACGTTTATTTTTTAGGCTAAATCAGAAAAATTTTAACATGAGAATATTCAGTACCTGTAGAGTAACTTTGTACAGCTGGGTGAGTGTGAGGATGGCCTTCTTCACCACGTTCACACTGTCGTCTTTCAACAACATATTCATGTTGGCGATCAGTCTGAGAAGGAGCTCATTGTCCCGTTTACTGGAAAATACATAAAATTGCAAAAGTTTGAGAAAACTGCAAAACATTTTCTTTCACAAATTTACAACCATGATGCGAGTAGACTGTGTGTGTGTGTGTGATAACCCACCACGCCTCCTCTATGAAGCCGATGACAAACTTTCTCACTTCAATAGACTTGTCAGTCTGAAAGGCGATCATCTCCTGCAGGGTGAACAGGTCAGTGAGAAAATAATTCCTCTAGTTTGATATAGGTCAATTACACAGTGTGTCTTTTCATACTGAATACAGCTTCTGAATTTAAGCAGCTTGAGCATTTCAGTTCAAACAACAGTTGGTTAAGAAAGCTGCAGACATGCTTACTTACATCCAAGAAATTGTCGAGAAGAGAGGGATCCTTGTTGATGATCAGCTCTTGGACCTGAGAATTACATAAACACATTTATTCAGTGTGATCAGGCGGATCATGTCCCAGCATACACTGGGAAAGAAAGCAGACAAACACCCAGGACAGGTTGCAGCACATTGCAATGCAAAGTAGCCAAGTAACGGTTGGAAAACTTTAGTGTTTATTGAAGGAAAATACATTAATTCAGACAAATGTGTAACGTTTGAGTTTAAATAAGCCTCAAATTATTATGAAACCGTATTTTATTCACATCAGTAAAACCCTGATATAAAGAGATCAGACTACAAACCTGTTTTAGCACCGTGAGCTTTTCATCTGTGGTTATCAGAGCGGCCTGATTCAGAAGATCCACCACCTGGAACGGAAAACCAAACTGAATGAACTTTTCCTTATTTAGGTGTTTATTTTCATTGTCTTTAAAAGGAAAACAGAAGTTGGGCTGCCAACTAACCAAAAGAATTGTACTGATTCTCTTATTGTGCACATGGAAAGTGTAATAGCTGCTTTCAAACACTTCTGCTCAGCACTAATGATTCAGATTCATTATACTGTGGACCGAGCCTCCACTTAAATTTATCATCTTAAAAATGAACCCTTTCCACACTATTTATATAGTGGGCACAGCTTTTGTTGTTGTTTTAGGTATGTCTTAAATAAAAAGCTCATGGTGGGTGAAAGTGTCTCTGAGGTAAAAAAACAAAACAAAACAAAAATGATAGCCTCATTGTGGAGGTTTAGTAGGTACATCCAACTTAAAGGAGTCCCCAGAACTCAGTAGAGAGATTAAATATCCCGTTATTCTTTGAACCCCCCATGAGGAGCTGAAGGAAGTAGCTAGAGAGAGTCTTCTATCATCAGAGTAAAACCCAGAACCAGATATGTGAGATAAATGGTGAGATAGAAATAAAAATAATAATGATGGCTGTGCATGTAGAGGGAAGTCCTTCTTCACTGCTGTAGCTAGAACTACTGAGGTGGAGGTAGTTTGAACTACTTTATATACAGTTATATACAGTTAGCTAGTCCAGTGGTTCTCAACCTAGGGGTCAGCCCCCCCTAAAGGGTCACCAGATAAATCTGAGGGGTCGTGAGATAATTAATGGGAGAGGAAAGAAGAAAAAAACAAAGTTCTGATACACAAATCTGTTTTCAGTTTTTGGACTTTTTCTCTAATCTTTGATTTTTGCTGAAATATTGGATCATTTCAACATTTATTGAAATGAAACTATGTGAGAAGTTTAGAGGGAAAAATCACTATTTGGTGGAGCTGTTAACAACAAGACATCTGAAATGTCACCTTGTCAAAAGCCAAAAAGGTTGGAAACCACTGGTTTAACAATGTGTTGTATTTTAAAAGCTTGTTATATTATCCATTGTGTTAAATCTTCATCTGAAAAGTAACTAAAGCTGTCAAATAAATGTAGTGGAGTAGAAAGTACAATATTTCCCTCTGAAATGTAGTGGAGTGGAAGTATAAAATAGCATCAGGTGGAAATACTCAAGTGAAGTACAAGTACCCCAAAATTGTACATAAAAGTACAGTAAGTTACTTGAGCAAATGTACTAGGTTATTGTATCCCTGTAATACAGTATCAGGATGTAAACAAACCTTTTCACTGGTGGTCATATCGATGACCCGGGGAGTTTCAGTTTCCTCCTCCATGATGCCTATCTGCTTCCCTCACTGTGTGGATGACATGGTCTTCAAAATCCTATTAAACACTGAGACCTGTGCGACAAATATTTTTACATTTTTTGTTATATTTCATTAAAACCCGCTGCAATTAATCACAATGTTGTCAGATTTCTAGGAAAAACAGAGGTTAGCTTTGAGTTAGCCTGCTACACGTTCATGACTTCACTGCCAGATGTTCCTATCCTATTAAACTATGTTTATATTTATTATAAACATATATTAGCTATAACCCATTAATAACAAGCTGTAATCAGTGATTATCAGTGTAATAATCAGAAACACTTCGTCCTCAGATAGCGTGCTAACAACATGCTAACACTCACGCTAAGCCTGCGAGCTGTTTACACGTTTTAATGACAGCTGTGTGAAAGCTACTTACCGCTAAACGCTGTAATTTCTTTTCGTCGTAGCGACACCAAAAAATGCAGCTTGTGTGACAAACCTGTTAATGTAGAAGCTTGAATTTATTCAATAAGTACAACCACTCTGCGCCATTTTTAATTCAAAGAGCGACGTCCTCCTCCTTCTTCTCCGCCTCCTTCTTCTTCTTCTACTGTTACTGCACTCACAGCGCAGTCACACCACACCGCCACCTGCTGGAGACACGAACAACAACAAAACCAAAAAATTGTTGCAGTGTTTATATAGTTCTCACTTATTTGTATTTCCATTTTTTAACGGCAAGTCTACACTTTTCGATTTTATTTCAAGTTATCTAAAAGTCTGAGACCACACTGAAAATATTTTCACGTAAACCTGGAAATAATCAGAAAGTTTGAGGATTCAGAAACATTTAAAAACACAAGAAGTTATGACAATGAAGAAGAAATATTTAAGATTCTGCACTATTTCTAAGTCAGTATTCAAATTTAAGCCAATCTGTGCCATTGACCAAATTCCTTTGTACAAAAGGTCAGATTTCCTTGAGTTGTATCTCTTCCATTGAAGCATTCAGATGACACTCAGGTGGATTTAATTTACTCATCAGAGGCTCGTTCATGTAACTGAATTTACAGCCAGTGTTCACATGTTATAAATATGGCTGTGCCTCAACTTTCCAGCAGATCATTGCTTACTAAGTAGCACTGTGATAGTGGGAAACATCTATCTATCTATCTAATAGAGCAATGGCCGAGTAGCAGGGAGAAGAAAACACAGAATTTGTCAAAAAGAAGTCTATTAAGTATCTGTTAGTTAAAAAATTATAGTTTAAGTATAGTTTATCAGTTCTATATTGTTATTGTTATGTATTGAATGTAATGTAAAATATCCATAAACTATGTCACTTTGTCAGGGGTCAGTTTACTCAATGATAGAATAGGGGCCCCTTAAGGAAAAAGGTTGGGAACCACTGTATTAAAACAACAGTATTACTTCGACCTTAAAAATTCCATATGTGTTGGGCTTTAATTGAAAACATATAAATATTTCAGGACTCCTGAAGGCAAAGAGGAAGGCAACGAAGAGCACTCTGGTGCATCTATCTATCTATCTATCTATCTATCTATCTATCTATCTATCTATCTATCTATCTATCTATCTATCTATCTATCTATCTATCTATCTATCTATCTATCTATCTATCTATCCATCTATCTATCTATCTATCTATCTATCTATCTAAAGAGGTCTGAATTGTGTGATGACAATATTCGCCACGTTAAGACTCCATTTCCCAAAAGTCTCTGCACCGCATAAGTGATGTCACCTGATCAAGAAGAGGGTGTGCTAATGTTTACAACCATAGAGCTGTCAATAAGTTTCTTGCAGTAACTGTGATTTTGTCGATATTTCAGCAACACATGGAAAGAAAAGTAAACAATGGCGCAAACTAAATGACTTCTCCTCGCACTCAGGTAAGAAAAGTACCTTAATTAAGCATTTTTATTTCTTAATCATGCAAGCTGGTTAGCGCTTAGCTAGCCCGTCAACGTTAGTTTTCTGACATTGATAAACAAGTAAACGTTGCACAATAGTGTTAACGTGACTGACTCATGTTAACTTGACAGATTAGCTGGACCTGTAACGACTCCTGTCTATGAACTGCCGTTAACGTTACATTTAAACACTAGCAGTACTTGCTGACCTCTAGTCTGTAACAGTTAAATTGCTACTAAAACAGCTAGCTTGCAAGCTATTTCGCTAGCTTTCAGTCGTCGGGGAGTTTAATCGGGATTCACACATACCTGCACGGTAACAGATGGAAAATAGCATATTTACTAACTATTAAAATGTGTATTTTCTTGCAGTACACCTCTACACTCTCTGCTACACTTGCAGCCATCCACAGCTGACACTTAGCATTGGCACTTACTGTCATACTTGCATTTAACAGCAAGGAAAGTCGACATGTAAACATATTTTTCATTAATTAAGTCTTTGGTGGTTTTACAGTCATGTAGCATTTCCACTGCTGTTTGCTCAGACGTTACAGAAATAGTTGTTTTAAAAAAAAAAAAGGACAGTACAGAGTAACATGACTTTTTTGCTTTGTTTTGTGGCAGTTTTATGTCCACTGTGAGCCCCCTGGTTGGTCTTGACTCACACTAACTGAGCTGACATCTGGAAAGAACATTTCAGTGTAAATTTACTTGGTAAACAGGTGTGTATTGCAATGTAAACATGCTTTTGCTTTTACAGTATTGTATCTCTTACCTTTCGCTGTCTTACTACAACTTTCTGGATTTTTACCTGAAGTGAATGTTGATTCTTGATCAGTGTGACAGGTTTGTGTTGACAGTGGCTGTTGTGTTCACCGTTGCAGTCCTGCATGATCAGAGAGACTTTGAGAGGCTGTTATTAATCATCTACAAAATGTAATAAAACAGAGCTAAATAGTCCATCACAATTACATCTGAAGCCAAGGTGACAAAGTTTTTTTTTGTCAGACCAACAGTCCAAACACAAAGATATTAAATTTACAAAGATATAAAATAGAGAGATGCAGGAAATCCTCACATTCTCGAGGCCGGTACCAGTAAATATTTGGTTTCTGTGTTTGATAAATGACTTAAACAATTACTTGGTTGTCCAAATAGTTTGCGACCAGTTTTCTGTCAATTGGCTAATCAAATATATGACATAGTTTCAGCCCTAATTTGTTAACATATGCTGCCATAATAGAACATAAAATATAACATGTCATACATCATATTTGCATGATTTCTGTATTTTGAGTGCAGTATGAGACACAGCTGACTAACTGTAACACTAGCTGTATGTCCTTGTTAGAATCTATAAAGTCATTCATCAATTAATGATCCCTCTAACGCTGGGTGCAGTAGTGATCCAGTTTCGGAGTTTCATGTAACTTGACCATGTTTGTGTTCATCCATGCATCTCTTATCAGTGCCCCGATGGAGTGGGTGTTCATCATGAACAGGATGAGCTCTCAGGGCAGCTCGGCAGCCCAGCGGAGACGCATGGCCCTGGGGGTGGTGATACTCCTGCTGGTGGATGTCATCTGGGTAGCCTCCTCGGAGCTAACATCAGTAAGGACTTTGTCACAGTCACTCAGTTTTCCAAACCCGCTGGTGCAAGGTTGCAGTACAAGATGACACAACAGTAATGAAATGAGAGAAGGCTTGCAGATGTACTCAGTAACCCGAGTGTATTGAGATGTTCTGGGATCAGCACATAATGATCCAAATATTTACTTAAGTAAGTTAAATTAACTATTATTATTTTTTATTTATTTGTACATTAAAAAGATATTTTTTATTTTAGAAAAAAAATATTTTATTTGCACACAAGGACATCCAGTATTATAAAAACCTTTACCTGCATATACTCAGCTAAAAAACTGAGTATAAAAACTAAACTCTCCTAAAAACTCAAGACAAGATAAACAGAATTACATTAAATAAAAAGAAAGAAGAAGAAAGAATGAATTCCACAAAACAGCCTCTTTATCTAAATGAAGATTTAGCCACATAACTGGAACATAAAGGAAGATGAAGATGTTCAGACTGTCTACAATATGAATAAATGCTTGAATTAGTTTGAAAGAAATTATGAAAAGTCTTTTTCGTTCCATTGAGCGCTGAAATAAAATTTTATAAATGAACATACAAGTCTGTAGTTAATTGATACTAAAGGCAGTTAAAAGTTAAAGATTGTGAAAAAGTGAAGTTGAGGATTCATGACAATAAGAATTATTTTGAACTATAAACAGTTTGAGATTTGAGGAATATGTAAGTTTACTCATATTACTAATAAAATGCCAAGTGTTCCTCTTTTTAGAATGTTAAATTATTGATGTGTTATTGTCTAAGCATTAAACATTGTAGGTGCTATAATTAACTGCTGGATAGTTAAAACTATAGATGATTTCAAAGTTGAAAACGTGTACATAAAATGGATGCCAGTTGATTTCTTGTGGCAGTGGCATCATTACAAGAGAAGGCTGGTTCAGGAGTATAAGAAGTAGTGAAAGCAGCTGGCAGTGAACATGCAGCCTCTCAGTGAAAAAAATAAAGATACAATCGTAATTACAGCCATCAGAGAAATGAACTGGAGTAAAAATGCTACGATTCCCTCTGAAATATTGTGGAGTGAAAGTATTAAGTGTTACGTTATATTGAGTAAACATAAGTTCGTCCTATGCTTCTAGGAAGAACTATCATATAACTGGACAAAAGAACACACAGTACAGTAAACAACAGGAGTGTCTGTGGGGGGAAAAATGTGGTTAAACATATTTAAATTGAGAGTGCAGCCGGTGAAAGCAACCTGGTCCTTGAAGGCATAAAAATGGAGACTTTACAGCCTGCAACACATGTTTGTCAACCAATAAACAAACTGCTTTCTCCTGTTAATTCTTCCTGCAGTACATTTTCAAGCGACAGGAGTACAACAAACCCTTCTTCAGCACATTCACCAAAACCTCCATGTTTGTGCTCTATTTGCTGGGTTTCCTGCTGTGGCGGCCCTGGAGGCAGCAGTGTACCGGCACTCTGAAACGCCGGCACTCAGCGTTTGTAAGTAGTCAAACTGCACTCTCACCACATGGGGGCGCTACTCTCTTAAAGGATTTACTGTTTTTCAACACACACCTTATTAAATGTGTTTTTTTCCCCCAAACATTTAAGACTTTGCCTTTCACAACCTCTGATAAGTATAATTTTGAGAAATCCTTCTGCCAGAAACCATTCTTTCTTTCTTTTTTTCTTCTTAGCTACATCTTCAGCAGAAGCAGAAGCATTTTTTGTGATATTCACATTCAGAAATGATTGCAAACAACATTTTAACAGAGCCTGGGTTGAAAAACAGTGAATCTGTCCTTTTAAGACAAGATGAAAATGTAAATGATTTTTAAAACTACAGTCAGATGCCCAAATGAACACTGAAACAGGTTTTTTCTTGTTGTAATCATTCCTCCTGTTCATACTGGCCATTAAAAGATCCCCTTCAAATGCGCTTACAATGTGAGTGATGGAGGCCAAAGTCCACAGTCCTCCTTATGTGCAAAAATGTATTTAAAAGTTTATCGTTTATCGTAAGGGATCTTCTGATGGTCAGTATGAACAGGAGGAATGATTACAGCGAGAAAAACATGCTTCACTGTTCATTTGGGCTCCTGACTGTTGTTTTAGGACAGACTTCAAAAATTGTGAACTTATCCTTTAAAGTCAGAATCAGAAATTTTGGTTATTGTCTGTAAGTTGATTTTTTTTTAATGTATCTTTCTGCAGTTTGCTGATGCTGAGGCCTACTTTGCCTCCTGCACCACTGACACCACTGTGAACAACTGTTTGGTACGTAGTTTAACTGCAGCAGAAATAACTAACTAACTAGCTGAAGGTGTAATGTGTGTTGAAGGCTAATCTGTTGGCAGTGGAAGGCACCATCATGTATCATGTAAACACTGACGGAGAAAATACAAAGTTATTTTTAATCGTCGGTGTAGCAGCAGTGTCTTTAACAGCTATAAATGACTGACTTTCTTTCCCTCTTGAGCAGAGTGAACCGCTGTACGTGCCGGTGAAGTTCCAGGACGTACCTGCTGATCACTCAAATTGTTTAATTGGAGACTGTGAATCTTGTGAGTACATGGCTGACATTATCTCTGTTTTAAAAGAGAACATGAAGCATTTTTACTTCTGATTTCATGAGGAATCAATTTTCATTCAGTTTTGTGTCATCGATGAAATATAAGATTTGACCCACAGAGGGCACTGTCGAGCTATGAAAATCATAATGCTGTTTAGAGCCAATATGAAAGAAAAAATACAGTATTTACTATGAGAAACTGCTCTCTGACCATCAAACTTTGTTCTCTTTCACATACCATCATACTTTGGAAACAAACATGAGGATTACACTCTTTTCTATCTCGGCTGTACTTTGCAGAGCAGTGGAATAAACTGATTAATGTGTTTGGATATTAGTTTATCACACTTAACTGATGCCGTTTACGTATGATTGTGTTCAGCCCAGTCATGCATTAACAACTGATAAGTGCGCCAGCACAATAAAATAATCACTTACATTTCATTTCCTGTATTTGGGCATTAAAATGAAACATGTTTCTCTCTGCCTCCATCAGTTCTCACCTCTCTCTATTTCTACCTTCCAGCAGCTTCCAAAAAGCAGCGTGTGCGTTTTAGTAATATAATGGAGGTGCGTCAGCTGCCCTCTACTCAAGCCCTGGAGGCCAAACTGTCCCGTATGTCCTACCCAGCTGCCAAGGACCATGAGGCCATGTTGCGCACGGTGGGCAAGCTAACCGTCACTGATGTGGCCAAAATCAGCTTCTTCTTCTGTTTTGTGGTGAGTAGAAGTCAGCTTTTGAATTAACGGTCCAGTGTGTAGGATTTAATGGCATATAGTGGTGAGGTTGCAGATTGCAACCAGCTGAATACCCCTCCCCCTCCCCTTACCATCTCCTTCCAAGCATGTGGGAGAACCTACAGTGGCCACGAAACTTGTGACAAAGATGCAAAAGGCCCTCTCTAGAGCCCGTGTTTGGTTTCTGGGCTACTGTAGAAACATGGAGCTGCAACATGGCGGGCTCTGTGGAAGAGGACCCGCTCCCTATGTAGATATAAAGGGCTCATTCTAATGAAACGAAAACACAACGATTCTTATTTTCAGGTGATTATACACTAATTAAAACATACTTATGAATATTATATTCCATTTCTGCCAAGTCTGTTCTGCTAGATGCCGCTAAATTCTACACACTGCACCTTTAAATTACAGACATGACGATGTGTTGACTGTTCTGTTGCTGTGTTGTTGCCCCCCTCATGTTTGTTAATGGGGTGTATCACCTTTATGACAATGTCAACAAAAACTAAAAAAAAAAGCTTCATAAAAGTAGAATTTATGGCAGAGCTGTTGTGTTGGATTGCATCAGATTAGGTGTTCCTAACAAAGTGCTTGGTGAGTTTATAATACAATACAAAACAACCCAGAAATAAATACCACAAAGAAACGTTATATACATTGTTTTTTGTTACTGTGTCCGAGGTTATAAGATGTTTCTGTCACTCAGATCATGAAACTATGTACTGTGTGTTACATTTTCTATTCTATTTCCTCCTCCAGTGGTTCCTGGCTAACCTGTCGTATCAGGAAGCTCTGTCCGACACGCAGGTCGCCATTGTCAACATTCTGTCATCCACCTCAGGTGACTCTTCCTCTCAGTGAAACTTCATCACAGTAAATAACATGTAAAAGCGAGACTATTGTACCTCTTTTTCCACATTCTGACAATCGCAAAAAATAAAACCTTTTCTTTCTTTTGGAGATCTTGAGACCGTTTTACATGCTCAAAATGCAAAATGCAGCAGTTAGACTCCTCACTAGTACCAAGAAGAAAGACCACATCTCCCTGATACCAGTGAAATACAGAATTGATCTAAGATGCTTTTATGTGTTTTTAAAACTATGCAGCCGACATCTCTGATCCCCTCAGTCCATATTCTGCATCATGTTACTCCTCTGTTTCATGTTACACTTACTGTTTTTTATAATTATTTAACTATTTTAAATTTCTCTGTAAAGCACTTAAGTCAGCACCTGCTGCTATTTTTTTTATCATTTTCAAGTCTATATTTTTTTCTGGAGCTCTACTACAATGATTTACAGTTCAAAAAACTCCTTATTTATCTTATACTGGCCCTTTATGCAGCTCCTCAGTTCAGCCTCTGTCTGAAACAGGCTGTTTTAGCTCCCAGAAGCCGCCCCATGGCAGACTTCTGCCAGCTTTTTTTACTCAAAATATGAACTTCACAAATACATCTGTGCCTGTTCGAGCCTGAATCAGATCCAGAATATGCGAGTGGACAACATGAACAACATGTGCAAAAACCTTATTGACAAAGGCTACTGAACGGACGGATGTTTGTGGGCATGTGTGAACAATCTGACGTCAGTTCGAGAAGGAAGTAGAGAAAACTTGCCTGACTTTTGACTTGAATGCAGCATTTTTACATACATTCACCACAAGTTTTGGAACTTTGACGATTTAACATTGACATCCGACATTATAATAGTATAAAAATAACAGAAAATTACAAAAAGCATGATATGTCCCCTTTAAATGGGCTCTATAGATAAACTTGAGTGAAAATGGACTGAAAAAGAGTCTTGGTTACGTATTGTTAGCATCATACATTATTTAAACCTAAAGAAAAGTATTACTCACTGCTTTGACTGTTTGGTCTGTCAGCTGTCTGATTTAACGCAGTTCTTTCCCTCTTCAGGTCTGTTTACGCTCATCTTGGCGGCCATATTTCCCAGTAACAGCAGTGACCGTTTCACCTTGTCCAAACTGTTAGCTGTGGCGCTGAGGTAAGTGCTGGCATTAGAGGGAGGAGGGCGTGCTGGGTGGTTTCAGTGCTCAGTGTATATTTGCATGAGTTTTATGTTGTTTGTGCGTCCCTAATGTATCTCCACGCTTTCTATTTTCTAAAATGCTGTTCGTTTTGTAAAAGTTTTGTAACTATTGGAATTTAGTGTAATTGTATCAACCATGGATTTAAAAGATACAGCTGGTGATATTTTATCTTTTTCTTATCAAATCTTATGAAAAGACTAAAACTAACAATGGATTTACTTTGCTAACAAGTATTGTCTGTGGATCCAGTCGTATTGTTTCACAGGGTGACGTATCCTTTCATTATGATGAACAGTCAGTGCAGTTCATTCCTCCCAGCTTGTGGTAATTGCATTTAGGTATATTTGACACCATGTGGGTCCACAAAATCCAATCCCTCTTGTTGAGTATTGTTAGCAGAGTGTTCAAACTCATAATGAGTTTTATTACAAAGCAGTTTTATTTATAAAGCACGTTTCATACACAGAGGTAGATTCAAGGTGCTCTACAGAGAAGTTAAAGGTAGAGTCAGTCATTCTGGAGGAAGATTGTTGATATTTGAACTAAACACCCAAACGAATACACCCCTCCCTTCGTGCCCCCCAAATTAATAGACTTGCATTGCCGAGGCAACGACCAAGAGAGAAATATGGCGGAATCCAGAGTGATGCATCAGCTGTAGAATCACTTCATTTCCTCTCACACTTCATCACAATCTCATGTGAGCACAACAGTCCACCCACACTCTCCGCCTCTCTGCGGCCTCCCCACTTCTCACTCGACCTGCGTTCAGCGTGCCGTCTGTCAGCTGCAGCTCCTGGACAGCTGAGAGGACAGCGGCCGGACAAACTGCCTTCACCAGGCTGACTGACAGCAGAAATTTACTGAACCAAAACAGTTTGCATGTCGACTCCACGGGAAGAAATCCACAGTGTATTTTTTGATACATTGATACGGTTAATAAGTTCAAACACATATACAGCAGGATATTTGTGTGATTTAAACGACTGCCTGCTCAGATTACGCTTCACTATGACAGAAACAGACTCGGAGTGTAAAAAAAATGTGAGGGGTCTTCATGAGACTGTCTCGGATTCAGTGTGGATTGATACATTTAATAAAAATGGAAGTGTATCTGTATGTGAGAAAACACTTCCTCTCTCCCTCACCGGGTGCTGGAGACGGGAGTCTGTCATGTCCTCACACAGACAGCTGCTCTGATGACTTCCCCCGGTCCTATGCACGAGCATGAACGCTCCCTGTTGCTGATTGGCTGGAGTGGTGTTGTGTGGCTCGGTCCAAGCCACTTTTTGTTTCCCATCTACAGAGCCAGTGCTGCGTGTCAACACCACATTTTTTTTTTTCAGCACACACACAGAAGGGACAGCTAGCGGACCGTGAGGAGATTTGAATCTGAATTTGACAAAAAGTGTGTTGAACAATCTTTTTCCAGAATCACTGACTCTACACTCACAGCAACACAAAGCTAAAACAACACTATTGGGGAAAAAAGCAAAGTAAATGAGATAAAATCTATATAGAAATAAAATAAGACTTAAGAATAATAATAATCATACAACAATAATAAGACCTTGAGTTTTAAGAGCATTTAGTTAAAAGCTCTTGAGAATAATAAGGTTTTCAGTCTGGATTTAAAAGCTGTGAGGGTTCCTGACACCATCAGGCAGGTGGTTCCAGCGCCGTGCTGCATAATGACTAAAAGCAGCTTCTCCTTGTTTAGATTTTGCTCTGGGCACCATGACAAGTCCACTCCCTGGTGATCTAAGAGGTCTCGCAGGGTTATATTGCTCAAGCTTATCAGTCATATGTTCAGGGCCAACTGCATGTAGAGATTAATAAATAACTAATAAGACTTTAAAATCATTTCTGTGGCTTTAAGAACTGGGGTGATGTGGGCTGAAATATTAAAAGAATAGTTTGACATTTTGGGAAAATATGCTTATTTGTTTTCTTGATCGTTACCACTCTCATGTCTGTAAATTTAAATCAACAGCCAGGAGGCTTAGCTTAGCTTAGCATAAAGACAGGAAACAGGGGGAAACAGCTAGCCTGACTCTCTCTCTACAGTTCAAAAAGCCTACCAGCACCTCCAAAGCTCACTAATTAACACGTTATATCTCACTTGTTAAATCCAGTGTAAAAACGACAAATTACAGCTCTGCCGGGTTGTCTGACAACTGATCCCTCACCAAGATACAACGTGTTAATTTGTGAGCTGTACAGGTGCTGGTAGGCAGATTTTGATTTGAGCCAGAGTAGCTTCCTCCTGCCCCCATTTCTAGTGTTTATGCTAAGCTAAGAACTTTAAAATGGAGAGAAGCTTGTTTTGGCAGAAGCAGCCCTGAACAAATAGTCTTGTTTACCTGCCTGTTCATGTAGTATCTGTCTTGTTTAGCATGGGAGGTGTCGCCCTCGTGAGCTTCTCCAGCATGGACAACCCTGATGAGAAAGGCGTCGCAGGTAACCACTCTGTCACGTCACCACCGGTCATGCATTTCTTTAATACTGCTGAGTTTTAAACCTTCTTTCTAAATGACTTTGAATTTTTCCTGCAGGTTCTCTGTGGTCACTGGCTGGGGCGATACTGTACGCTGTCTACATCGTTATGATAAAGAGACGCGTGGATCGGGAGGATAAGCTTGACATTCCCATGTTCTTCGGTAAGCATATACTTGGTTGTTGACGCTGTGGCTGACAGAGGTCGTGTTTAGAGCCATCTAAGGTGATACTCCTGTGTGTCTGTCAGGGTTTGTGGGTCTGTTCAACCTGCTGCTGCTGTGGCCTGGCTTCCTCCTGCTGCACTACACGGGCTTCGAGGCCTTTGAGCTTCCCAGCCAGCTGGTGTGGACGTACATCCTCATAAACGGGCTCATCGGAACCGTTCTCTCAGAGTTCCTCTGGCTCTGGTGAGCACCTGACCCATAATGTGTTCAGGTCACAACTCTGACACCACATCATTACAATTTACATCTTCATAGGGACATTTGTTGCTTCTACTCGAGCAGTTTTCTGTACTGAAACTCTAAACTGTTAAATTTGTTTGACTAATGTACACAATTTCAAAAATTCTGTGTGATGTTTCTTTCTCTCCACAGGGGCTGTTTCCTCACATCATCTCTAATCGGGACTCTGGCTCTGAGCCTCACCATCCCACTCTCTATTATGGCAGATATTTGTATGCAGAAGGTTTGTTTTCCACTTGAGCTACTTAGCAATCATAGTTTCAAATAAGATTCACCATATTGTTTGTTTGGCATCGGCAAGACTCCAGTTTGCGGAGAGAAGGCCAGAGCAGATTGCAAAATGAAAAGTCCCATTAATTTCAGTTTGTTTAAACATTTGTCTTGAAATGTTTGTAAATGTTTGTAAAGTTAGTTTTAGCCAAACTGTCAAATGTTTCTTCCAGTTTGCCCAGTTAGTTAACATGTTGTTTATGAGTCAGTTGGGGTATTACTGGATACTGTATCTTTGTCATATTATTACACAAAAAAATCATAAATGGTACTATAACTATAGTAAATGTTTATCAGGGAGAGGATCATATAATTTGTCATATTTAAACATACTTTTCTAAAGTACAGCAATGAGAGTGTTGTAACAAATCACTGTTTGTGTTTGTTGTTGACAGGTGCGTTTCTCGTGGTTATTTTTTGCCGGGGCGGTTCCTGTCTTCCTCTCCTTCTTCATCGCCACGCTCTTATGTCACTACAACAACTGGGACCCTGTCCTGGTGGGTCTGAGGAGAGTTTACGCCTTCATTTGGAGGAAACATCGCATTCAGAGGTACACACGATAATTTTGTTCATTAAAAAAAGTTGCATTTGGTATCTAACTCTCAAAAGTTAAAGCACCAACAAGCTGTGGTTTCAGTTCTGCACGGGCCTAAAACCGAGAGTTATATGGCTGCTTTGGAAAGGCTTTCTCACACAGACACTCTCTCTCTCTCTCTCTGCAATTTAACTTTCATAAAATACCTGACAATGAACGGCCTATCATATACTTGACATGACTCACCTAAGGAATACACAACCACTGGTGCTAAAACAGCCACTTTGTGCCGTTTAAGGGAAGCAGAGACAAAAAAGGTTTCCTGTATTACATTGACTAATGCAGAATTATCTTCTCAGAATAAACACATTACCATACCCACACCATAACAATCATTTCCTGACTTCTTTCTTTTTCTAGATAGGTTATTAGTCATCTCTCAATGGGCTGTCTTTCTAGCATCAAATGCAGTTACTATGGCATTTGTGACGCAGTTGAGAAAAGTGCGTAAACAGACCCTAATGGATGAAAATGCTGCTCCCAGGAATTTGTTAAAAGCAAATGGAACTTTATTTCTGTACACAAACACATCTGAGACCAGATCTGAGTGAATTTACACTCAAAATCTGTGCAGGAAGTGAGTTTGTGAGGGGAAAAAACGTTTTCAATTGAAAGCTTCTAAAGTTTTAAATGGAAAGTGAGTTGTTGTTTCATTGTGTTACAGTGTGTGACCCATTAGAAATGATTTGACCTGAATGCTGACAGACACTTAAAGTCTTTTCTTCAGTGACATTTTTACAAGGACAATAGATTCCATTTGTAGCTCACAGCCTCGCCGCGTTAAGTCTGTAATCAGATGTACATGCTTGACTGAATATCCCCTCTGTGGCCGTTAGGCTCTCCATTCTTCTGTGAATGCTTGTTCCCATTTGCTGAGGGATGATTATAATAATGATGGTTGTCAAGATGATGACTGTGATGATGATTGACACCTCGTGTCCCCCCCCCCCAGACTGCCAGAAGACAGCGAGCAGTGTGAAAGCCTTATTCCTCTACACACCGTCTCCCCAAACGAAGGAAGCTTCTGTTCGTGATCCAACAAACAAAGTAAATCACTCAGTTCTCCCTGCTTTTGACTGGTGTGACTGGTGTGACTGGTGGTGTGACTGTGCATGTTATTGTGTGTGTAACTGTGAAGTAGAGCTGCAACGATTACTCGATTAACTAATGGACAGAAAATGAATCGGCAACTATTCTGATAATTGATGAATCGTTTTGCTCATAGACCATATGAGCACTCCAGGGCTCCGTTGTTTTGAGCAAATTTTTAAAGAAAAAAATACCAAAACTCTCTGGTTCCAGATTCTTAAATGCAAATACTTCCTGGTTTCTTTATTCTTCTATGACAGTAAACTGAATATCTTTGGGATTGTGGACTGTTGGTCGAGACAAAACAAGACATTCTTATCATCTTTGCCTCTTTTGCATGAAGCAAAATGAGTTTCAAGGAAATAGTTTTGTTTTAAAATTACATCGAATTGTGGCTGCAAGTAATAATTATTTTCATTATCAGTTAATCTGTAGATTATTTTCTCCATTAATTGATTAATTGTTTGGTCTATAAAATGTCAGAAAATGGTGAAAAATGTTGATCACTGTTTCATAAAACCCAAGATGACGTCCTCAAATGTCTTGTTTTGTCTCAACAGTCTCAACCCAAAGATATTCAGTTTACTGTCATAGAGGAAACCAGAAAATATTCACATTTAAGAAGCTGAAACCAGAGAATTTGGACATGATTAATTTTAACAATTTTCTGTCGATTAACTGATCAAATCAAGTCCATTTTTATTTATGTAGCCTCAGGGGGCTTTACAATCTGTATAACAATACAACATCCTTTGTCCTTAGATCCTCGATTCAAATGAGGAACCCCCCCCCCCCCCTCTTAATCAACTAATCATTGCAGCTCTAGATTTAAATAATCTGTAAAGTCTGGCAATGTCATTAACATAATTAAGACCAATGAATAGTCCTTTGTTGACTAATTTGGTGACAGTTGAACTAACTGCATCCTCTATATTTTTAATATTATCAATGGATTAAATGACATGTGTAATGTAAAAGTTATCCCCAGACTCTGCTGTTCTTCTCAGCTCTGCTGAGCTTTAAAACCTTTTCCAGCCCACATTTTTTGCTTTTATCAACCTTGTTTCCAACCGCAGAAAGCAGCTGTTTGATAATCCTGCTGTACACTACCTGCTCAGCACCAAACAACAGACAGACACAGTTAGCTGTAGACTAGCTGGTGAACATAGTGGAGCATTTAGCAGCTAAAGAGCCAGATATTTCCCTCAGGAGTTGGTTTAAACCAAAAACTAACAGTGAGTGAATATTGGACCAATAATGTTGATTCATGCTTTCTGGATGATTTCTACATAGGTAATTGTTTGCTAACACGTTCAGTACAACAACTTATAAAGTAAGTCAATGTTTTATTTTCATCCTGTTCTGCTGCCCAGAGTGCCAAAAATGTAAATGAAGCAACTTTAATGATAAACTTTGGATAGACTCTAGACTCCAAACAAGAACACACGTTAATGAGAGCTCAGACTTTCTTCCCGCTCATCCCTGCTTTCATTCAGTTGTTTCTCTTTGAACATCTGTCGTGCATTTGTCTGATGCCCTCAGTGTTTGGACATGCTGATGATCAAGACAGAAGATGAGCAGGAGAGGATGATCGTCACGTAAATATTTTAAATCGGAGATTGGCCACCCACTCCACAAAGTCTGCATCTCTGTCTCTTCACTATTCATAGGTTTAGTCAGGCTTTCCTCATCTGCCTCCTAAAGCCGCAAAGTAATTGCCAGCAGGGCAGAGAGAGATTTTGAACTCGGCATGTGGCTTCTAATAGAGGAGTTAGAGGGGAATGAAAACAGTACAATTTAGGACAGACTTAAGCCTGTCTGCTGGGTATGTCGTGTCTAATGGAGGAGATGAGTTTATGTCTGTCACATTTGTGGGTCCGCATGCATAAAAATAAGGCTGCAACTAATGATTATTTCATGGATCCACTCTTTCATTATGTGTTTCAGTTAACTGATTAATTGTTTAATCTATACAATGTCAAAAATACTAAAGGAAAACACCCATCAGAGCCGAGTGTAACATCTTCACTCTGCTTGTTTTGTCCAAACAATCCAAAACCCCAAAATATTCAGTTCATAAGAATATAAAAAGAGAAAAGCGAATCCTCGTATTGGAGAAGTTTGGACCCAGCGAATATTTGGCTTTTTTACATTTATAAATGAACAGGTTTCAATACTGAAACCATTAGTACCCTCAGTGCACTCTCTGTCTGCCAAAAGGAGAATCTCTAAAATATTTTGGGTTTATTTAATATGTTTTTTTTTTTATTATCTACACTGACAGAAATAAAGTTCTGGGAATAGTTAATCCTTTATTTATTTTGTTGGCTTTTAAAGTAGTAGTATTAGTAGTAAAGTATTTAATGCCTCTGTTTAATGGATTTTATTGGAGAGACACAGTAAAGAGATGTTACAAAATGAGAGGAGAGAGATAGATGAAGGAATATTGTGCACCAAAGGCTGGACGTTAACCGGTGACGGGTCGGTTCATGGTCGGTACCGTAACCTCAAGGCCAGCAGGGTGCCTTTAAAGAAGTCCAATTGACATGTTTAGCATGTTAAAATACTGGAATGAGTCACTTGAGCCCTTTTCAGACATGTAATATGTAACATTGCTGGCTTCATCAAGCTGTTAGAGTGACAGATTACTTGTTTGTTAATGTTCTTACGACTTATCATTTGATTGTTGTTGATCTGTAGATGTTCCTGTAACACGTTCATGTATAAATCTGCACATAATTCTTGTCCAGCTCCACTTTCTCATCCTGTTTTCTGTCTTTGTGTCCCAAGGTGGCAGACGTGGATCTCGCTGAGCGGACAATCTGGAAGCTTTCAGAGACGATGAACTACCGCAGTGCCTACTATTAAAGCTATTTATTTTCTACAGTGTTGAGACCACCCATCCATTTCTACACGCTCGACTGAGGAGCTGTTTTTACATTTTTTTTGACGCGTTTGTGTAAAAAGAAACTCTTATGGTCCTTAAGGTGCTGGACATTATCAGTGATTACTAATAGTGTCATGTGACCAAATGAAATGGTACACGTTGAACTTGATCAGAACACTAACAGAGGTGGAGCGTTTTGTTTAAAGATCTGAATCAGTGGGATGGAGATTGTTCTCATCAATGAAGCACTGGACGATCTGTCCAAAAATCCTGCTTTTCCACACACAGAGCAAACCTTTCCTGATGGTTTTAGCATCACTGAGGCAGGATATTAGTGAAGCGCCTCATTGAATTATATACAGCAGCACTGTCACTAATTTCAACACCTGCATCTGTTGAAATTAGTGCCATCTGCAGTGTCATGGCGCTAATTTTCACTGTTTCATCTGTGATTCTTCCTCGACAAATTGTCCATGAGACACATCTGTATGACTAGAATCAGAAACCCAGCCGGCCAGCTACAACAACTGTTCAGAGTGACCTCTGTGTGTGTGTTGTGAGATATTTTTCACCTCCTTTAGGCCTCCAGGTGACGCTAACACTGTCCTGACAGGGTTCAATATTTTAACCAGGGCTAACGATAATTTTCATTATCGGTTAATCTGCCGAAGAGTTTTGTCTTCAAAATGTCAGAAAACAGTGAAAAATGCCGGTTTGAATTTCAAACAGCCCAAGGTAATATATTCAAATTGCTCATTTTATTCAACCAAACTGTTCAAAATCCAAAGATAATCAGATTACTATCATATATGACAAAGAAAAGCATAAAATCCTCACATTTAAGAATCTTGAACGTGAATTTTTGGGATTTTTTCTTTAAAAATAACTAAAATGATTAAACGGTTATCAAAATAGTTGCTGCTTAATTTTCTGTTGATCGATCGTTGCAGCTGTTACAGAAAGTGTCCTTCAAGTTTTTTCCAATCTGGAACTCATCTTGATTTTCTTTTGTCAAAGAAATCTGATGTTGGACGTGAATAACAACGATATCCCGCTACATCTTAACGAGAAAGCTTCACATCTTTATTATTTTCTCCTGTTCCTCCTGACAGTGCTGGATCATGAAGACAAACTGTGATAGAGACAAAGTCTTTGTTTTTAATGAATATGAACTGATAGAAAGCCTTCCGCTATAAGCTACAAAAACCGCCTTGCTGCAATAACGGTCGTCTGCTTGAATGAGCAGTTTTCAAAATGGGTGTAAATACTGTACACAGTAAACATTAACACAAGTATTGATGTTTTATTTGTGAAATTCAGATGACCACTAAAGATTCCTCTTCTCAGATTGTGTTATTTTATGTTTTATGTATCATTGTAAACGATTACGGCCAAATTTAACTTGCAACTGAGATTATATGATCCTTTTTTTTCATCTTCAAAAGCAAAAAAAAAAAAAAAAAAAAAAATTTAATTACCGTGTTTGTGATTTCCTGTGATGAGAAAAACCATTTCTTTTAGTAGCCTCGGTGTCTTGTCATGTAATCCAGGAAGTAAACACTACAGCTGAAGGTGAATCATCCATGTTGTTTCTCTCATCCTGTTAAATGTCAGATGTGTGTACATCTTTCATGGAGTGTTTTTACTGCACTCACCATTGACTGGACACATGAAGTGGAGGAAGTAATAACCTGCCTGTGAGGGTAAATTAACAGGTTGAGCACTTTAAGTGAGAGACATAAACTCGTCTACTTCATGTTCATTATTGCATTTGCTGTGTTTTTTTTTTTTTTTTTTTGCCGTCCCACCTTCTGTCACGATTACAAGTATGAAAGCTTTTCAAGGATGATCACGTTACAAGTGGTAATGTTTCCCATGTTGTCTGCATTGACTTTATCACTGGTGCTTGTGGAATCATGGATATGATTTTTTTCTTTCTCAGGTACTTTGTCTTGTTTGTTTGTTTTAAAAAAATCTGAACGGTTTCTTTGTCTTTTAAGTTTCATTAATTAATTTGTTATACGATCTTAAAGAAGCCCAAGAAAAAAGCTGTAATAGAAACTTCTCTTTTTATCAACTTAAGCTCTTGTAATTATCTTTTTCATTTTGCGAGCCTGTTTTCATAGTTACACTGCACTATTAAAACATATCTTTTTAAATCTGTGCGTTAAAGGCCACGTTACTACAGAATCATACTTTTGAAAAGACGTAAATGTTAAGATGTGTCAAAACAGTGTTTATTTTTCTGAGATTATATTTGCATGTATTTGCTCTGTTATCTTCAGACTATGTAGTCTAATTAGAGGTTTGAGCCTGAAGGGCTGAAATCTTATTGTTTTTGTGCTGTTTTATCATCATTATTATTATTCAGAAATGTTGGCACACATTCCTGTGAGATGGTAAATGTGAGACATGAGATTTTGCGCAAGTGCTGCCCAAGAAATATGACCCCATTTGGCCAGATGGGGGCGCTATAACAACGAACTTTATGTTTTGGCCTATAGCTTTTGAACCGCAAGTCTCACAAACAAAATTATTTACAAAGGCAAAAAATGCATGGCCACACAAATCAGACTATCAATCAGAAATTGTTTACAAAACTCGCATTGTTATGTTTCATAACAATGTTGAACCACGTGTGTAAAACTATTTGGAAATAACAGTTTGTCCAAACATCAGCAAACTTGGATATTTTTAATTAAGCGGTTGAAGCTGTGTTGGCTTGAACCCTGGAATCGCAGCTTGTAGCTATATTTTATTATAACTGTGGGAAGAAAAATATTTAGATTGATAATGCTAATAATCAAATCTCACAAATTTTCACCTACTCATGAACAAGTGGCTGAAACAAGCGATTAACAGGTAGATATCATGTTTACTGCCGGTTATGTGAGATGTTAAGTTTTTATATGGAAAAAATGGTACAATGGACGTCTTTCAGCCTCATAGAGCTGCTAGTGTTGCTGTGGACTGTTTCTCTTTGTGAAATAGTTGCTCATGGAAGCAGCAGAGCTCTATATTCACACACATTGACCTCTTAGGGGCCATTCATCTAGTCAGAAAAGAAGAAAACTGCACAAAACATTCTCTATAATGTTGTATGAAAACATTTCAGGTCTGCTTTTATATTCCTTTCAGTGTATAGTGTATATTCAGATAGTAGCAGCACGATCAGCGTTCTACAATTTACAGTTTTTTGGCTTCTGAGTGCCTGCAGACAACCACACACCATCAGATTTAAACACAGTCTAGTGACCTGAATGCCAACTATAACTTTGTCGTTTCATAATGCGAAAGAGATTTCAGGTCTTGTATAGAAGATATTGTCCCTGAGGCATTTCAAGTAGACCTTTTAATCTTTTCAAGTGGAGAGTAAAGTGAATAACCTTCTGTTTGTTTGTTCCACAAGCACATGAGCATCCGAGCTGTGTGCAGCTCTCTCTTCTCTCCCTGTTTTCTCCTCCTGTCCTCTCTCGTCTCTCAGGCATCTCTTTACTGGACCAGCAGCCCATCCTGGAACCGCTCAGCTTCTCTGCCTGTCGCTGCCATTTCCTGAGGTCTTGGATCTGGTTTTCCACCCTGCAGGAGCTCAGCCTCCCCTCATATCTCTCTCTCTCTCTCTGAATGACGTCTTTATCCTTCTCTCTCTCCTGTGTGAATAATGTCCTTTACTTGTCTCTTGTCCCGTGTATGTGCACGGTGTGATGTGAGTCTCCCCATGTGTGCATATGTAGTCTGTTCTCCTGCCAGGTCTCCATGGCGATGGGGGTCACGTGGCTCAGGTCCTGTTCTGTTCTGGTGGCACCTGGAAGCTGCTCGTCGTCCTCTTCATCACATTCTTCATATATATTAGAAATCCATTATAATTTTGTTATCCTGTTCAGTGCTGTATTCTGTAATTTGTGTTTGTTCTCCTTTGTTGCTATTCCTGAGGTTTCTAACATTTTTTTCCTCTGTTACAGGGATTTTTAGGGAGTTTTTTCCTTATTCAGGGCTCTAAAGACAGGGGATGTCGTATTGCTGCACAGACTGTAAAGCCCCCTGAGGCAAATTTGTGATATTGGGCTATACAAATAAAACTGACTTGATTTAAGGCTTTTCTGTTGTCATCCTTTCATTTCCTTTATTTTTTTTATTCTGTAGAAATAAAAACAGCTCCAACAACGTACAAGTTGTTATCCTAGACATTAGTTAAGCTACATGAGCGCTTCTGTTTTATGTTATGTCTTTTAACATCTAACAGATGGTTTATAGCTCAGCATATGCAGTACAATACACTGCATAATGTGTTTATTTCAAAGTCACAAAGACAATTTCATGCAATCTCTTACACGCGAGCACCTCATTACCGCCGTCTAACAAATGCATTGTCTCATGCCACCTAATTACAAGCAGGCGTCTGAACACAATATAGGTAATCATGATACTGGTACTCATTTGAATTAACATCAGCCTTGATTTTTACTTTCTTCATTTTGGACAGTTAACATCTGGCTGCCAATGCGTTCAATCACAGTGAGAGTGCACTCAGCTTTTATCTAATCAGGTTCAACACGTTGACATCATTTCAGCTTTGTCTGGGGATGAAAAACAAATGCTTTTAAGATTAATAAAGGCCTCTGAGTGTTTAAAGAGTTTTGCTTCTAAAAGATACATATTACAAGAGTGGAAAAAAGGCCTTATAACCGTAATTACTGTATCACACATTACATTTTTGGGTTATTTCAGTTAAAAGTTTACCATACGATTTATGTTGCTATTAAGCTTTACAGTATTGGGTAAGTTATATATTTTCCATATGAATAATATATGAATAATTCCACAATGTTATTAAGTTAATTATTTTATAAGATTGTTTCATCATCATTTACAGCACTTTAACTACTATTTTATTCATATGTTATATGTGTAACATTTAAGTTGTAACATTCATGTCCCCTTGCCTAAGTAGTAAGTCATTTTAGTTCCTACCTGCCATTGTTTACGGAGGACACTTGTTTGTGTAACAGTAACATTATGTGCTGATAGAGTGAGAGGGCTGCTGTGAAGTTGTGTGTCCTTTCCTGCAGTTTGGTGTCGGTTAAAGAAGCTTTTCAAAGAGAAACTGTAGTCTGCTTATCACCCACAGCTCAGAGCGACTGGAGAACGCTACCCAATCAGAAATCAGGGTTACACATTAGTCATTATCTAAAAAGGACGTTTTAGCAGCCACTCAAATGTTATCACCCAATCTTGATTGAAAATTTGAAAATAGTATAATAAATAATAGTTAAATAGTAATAATAATAAAATAGACAATAATAATAAATAGTTCAAGTTCTTTTTTCTTCATATCAACACTGGACCTGATGTGAGAACCACTTGTACGAACAGATAAGAGGTACATACCAGTGATTTAAGAACATTTCTGGCAATTTTCTCCGAGGTACGAATGAAATGTCCGAGTTCAGACGTGTCATATGAGTCATGAACAGATAGTCTGACTTTCTTCACAAGTGGAGAAACTGGTTTGTCTTAATTTAAATGAATTTGGAGTTTAAAGGACAGGTTCACAATTTTTCAAATGTGTCTTAAAACGACAGTCAGGTGTCCATATGAATACGCTGTAATAATTCCTCCTGTTCAAATCTAACAAATCAAATCTAACAAACATTTGCAAACTCATTAACAGGTGACATTCATCAGGCTGAAACGAGGAATATACGACAAGTTCGGGCAGTTTGGCTACGTTCACGTTACAGGCCTTAATGTTCAATTTTTTAGTCAGATCCAATGTAATGTGAATGTAGCCAAAGAGAGTTTGTTGTATCCAACTTGCAAATCTCATGGAAAAAAAATGTTTTTTAGGATAAGAATCTAAAATGTTCTTGCCTGAGGCCTGTTTTATTTCTCACAGGCATGAACTCGGTGGAATTTAGCCAAGCCTGGCTTATTTCAACCTTGTTCCTGTTGTAACTTTTCAGCCTCCCTGCGCTTCTTTTTTTTAATCAAAAACCTGCCTTTTTTGTCCACATATGACTTCTCTGTCTTTCCAAATTGTCTTTATTTCTTAAGTGCACTTTCTCAGCCATGTTCTTTGAGTGTGGCAGGCTCAGGATCTGCTGCTTTATCTTTAACATTATCTCCAAACAAAACTACTCGGTCGTAAATCTCACATATATTTGATTTATTGTGGTCAAAGTCAGACATGCTCATTTCTTTTTCTTTTCTTAAACCTTTTAACCATATTTCTAATCTCAACTATAAATTGGAGTAAAACAAAACAAGCATGTCTGTGAAAGGGAAGCACGTTAGTGCTGATAATAAGAAATGAAACCAGACCTGAGCACTCATGCTGCCTGTTGTAGTGTTTAATGTTTAACTGCCCTGCCCTTGTGGGAGGGAGGAGGATATTTGTGCAAGTGGAGTGTTGGCTAACACTTTGCTCAGATTGAGGTGAAACCAACCGAGTCCGGACCAGGACCTGTGAGGACTCCTGGAGATCCTAGATGGTCATCAGAGATAGGAAGAGATGGATCGGGCTCGGGCTCGGGGTCACACACTGGACTTTTGAGGTTAAAACACTGAATATTTAGAAGAAAGTACAATAGAGTGTTTATATTTTCTACTGTGGAGTGTCATGAAATGATATACAAACTGTGATTTGAAGTTTTCCAGCCACTGGAATCATCTTCTTGAAGACTCAGGAATCATTTTAGACAAAGAAAAGTCTTGAGTGGTGTGCTGTTATCTGGAAGACGTGTTCACCTCTGGGTCCTGGCTCTAATCGCAGTGACTGCACCCAGCAGAACTGATAAGCTACGGAACAAAATCAATACCTGGAAAATCTGAGCTCACCACTTGGCTATCATGAGTGAGGAAATGGAGATAGCAGAGAACGACTGGAGGGAGCTTGAACCCAACTACCCTGTCAAAATCTTCCTGACGGTCTTTTACAGTCTCATCCTGGTGACGGGTATTGTGGGTAATTCGGTCACTATCAAAGTGACACAAGTGCTGAAACGAAATGGCTACCTGCAGAAGAACGTGACCGACCACATGGTCAGCCTGGCGTGTTCGGACTTGTTGGTGCTCCTCATCGGCATGCCAGTAGAGCTCTACAGCGCCATCTGGTTCCCGTTCACCTCCGCATCAGGTGACGCTTCCTGTAAGATCTACAACTTCCTGTTCGAGGCCTGCAGCTATGCCACCATCCTCAATGTGGCCACGCTCAGCTTTGAGCGGTACGTGGCTATCTGCCACCCGTTCCGCTTCAAAGCCTTGGGTGGAAAACGCACTTCCTCCCTCATCACCTTTGCCTGGCTGGTGTCCGTGCTTGTGGCGCTGCCCCTGCTGGTTGCCACGGGAACACAGGGCCACATTCCCTTACGAGCAGATACACCCGTCCAGAATCTGACTTTCTGCACCAACCTGAGGGAGCACTGGGTGATGTACAGGGTCAGCATCTTTGTGGCCTTCCTCGTCTACATGATCGTCTTGATCTGCGTGGGCTTCATGTGCCGGGCGATGATCCTGGTCCTACAGAAACCTGTGGGTTCCCTGGACAGCGGGATCGATGGGATTAAAAGAGCACCCAAGCACGAAAGTTCAAAGGTCAAGACGGCCAGGAAGCAGACCATCATTTTTCTTGGTAGGTTGCTTTAATATCTTAAAGGGTGAACAAATTATCTTAGAGCTCCTTGTGTATCTGTTTGTATTGTGTGTGTACTGTTCAGTGGGTTTTCCCAGTTTTAATACTTGAAGAGGACAGTTTCACAGTCTTAAAACAACAGTCAGTCCTCGTTTTGAACAAAAACGTGTTTATCTGAAGATAATTTGAAGCTTCAGGCGTCTGAGTTGATCAAATAAAGTGGTTCACTTGTGCACTTCGAGACCAGAGCTGCAACATTTAGTCAATTAGTTGGAAATAAATGGGCAACTATTCTGATAATTAATTAGTTAATCAGTCATTTTTCAAGCAAAAATACCAAACATTTGGTGGGTCCAGCTTCTCATATGTGAGGATTTGCTGTTTGCCCCTGTCATATATGACAGTAAGCTGAATATCTCAACATTTCAGACTGCAAACTAAAGACGTGGCCTTTTTCATTATTTTTAACATTTCATAGACTAACCAATTTATGGACTAATCAAGAAAATAATTGTCAGATTAATCAATAATGAAAATAATTGTTATGTGCAGTCCTACTAGAAATGTATTTTATTGGTCACACACACACAATAACAGCGGCCTGCTTCATTTATGGTTGATTGAAAGTCTGTTGTTGCCTTCGAAAAAAAATGGCATCAACACACCATTTCTGCCACATTTTTGTGTTTGTGAATCAGAAATTTGTGGCTAAAGTAGTTAAAACAATGTCAGAATTCACATGTTAAAATTGAATTTCTAGTCGGATTATTAGACTTAATTTCAGCTATTTTAATGCCCCACCTGGTGTGGGGGCAGTATTAGATGCAATAAGGTTTATAGTTGTTGGGATTTACGAGCCTTGCATTTATTTTTGAATCTACAGTAGATTTGTGATGAATTATGTTACAGTTACAAAACTTCAGCTTTCATCAGGGGGCCAAATATTTTTGCTGGAAGGCTGAATTTGGCCCACATGTTAGTATTTTCCAACCACTGCTTTAAGGGGTCTATCCAAGTAAGACTGGAAATCTCTGAAAAGAGGAAACAGAAGTGTTAGTGGGAGTTATTTTTGGTGCGCTTTATATTGTGCCGTGTGTGTCTGTGTGATGTCGTTATATTACCACTGCTGGCCAGGCTGTGCGGACGTGTCAGACAGACTCTTCATCTGTTTACAGCAGCAGTGGAAACACCATGTTGACTCTGTGCCACAAGTGGAAGTGAAAAAGACAAGTCCAGGCTGTCTCCAATGTTATAACTGTTTAAGTAATTTCTCTCTCTCACACACACACACACACACACACACGATCTGTTTAGGGTGTGTTCTTGAGCTAAAAGAAGCAATGCAGATAAACTATCTTGTTTAACGATTGCTTGTTTAAGTTGTTTGATGTTTCAACCTTGAAGATTGCTGTGTCCTTACATTTGGCTGTGCTCCTCGACCTGATTGATGAGAAGCTATAAAATTAGCTTCTCGAGTTCGTTATTTTCCCACTTGCTGACCTATTTAATTTGTCCTTATCCACCTTTAAACCCTCATCTATTTTTAAATGCACTAAAGTCACTCCACTTCTTAAAAGGTGTATTAATTAAGATTTTAGACATTTACAAATGATCAAATAAATATCTGCTATGAGGTGGTATCACTGAGCAGTACAATATGTTTGGTGTTGGAGACAACTCCTGAGCTGCAGACATTACTCCTGGTAAAGATGCGGTGTGAGGGAACTTTTTATTCATTAGGTAGTGTTCTGATTGGCTGGGGATGAAGGTGAGGGGCACACCTCCAGCCAATCGGAGTGAGTGGTCATTAGTTTATAGTTTCTGTCTCAACCAAACTCCACTCTGTTTTGCTCCTTCAATAACTTTGCTCATGGTAAATTTGCACATCTTTATACTCCTACTCTACCTTATTGCATTGTTTTAATAGTATGTTATCCTATGTTTTTTTATATTCTTGTATTGAGCTGTTTAATTTTGTTATTTGTTGTGTTAATTTTCCTATAGATATATATTTTTCTCACTTCTAGTGTTGATATGCATATTTACTGTGTATTTACTGTTCCCATGCAATGGACAACCTGCTGCTGTAACACAAGAATTCCCTAAATTGGGATCAATAAGTACATCTATCTATCTATCTAATCTAATTTAATAGCCTGCTGGAGGACAGAGGGGAATCTGGGCTGTAAGGCAAGATGGATTTAGAGAAATCTAAACAACTTTTGGTGAATAAAATGTTGCAGATATATTTAAAATAGTATTCTCAGTATTTATAAAAATTAGTCAAAAAGGCCATAATACCAGATCTTTAATTCAAAACAATGAGAGAAACAAAACTCCTCTAAAACTCAGTCTCAAAGAGAACAAAGAAAAGCTGTAGTTAAATCCTCATCAGGAAAAAAGGAGAGAGAAACCTCTCTAAGGACTGCACCCAGAGGGATTCCCCTGCCAAGCAGTCAGGCGTGCAACGACTGCCAATAGTCAGCAAGCTCAGATCAAATTTTAATAGTGGAATTTGCAGAATAAACAGTATGTGAGCACGGGGGTGGACAACCAGAGGACATCACCACCGTTGTGGTCTAATGGTCATCATCTAGCATTGGACTTGAGAAGGGAGGGACTCAGGAGATGATAACGGATGCTGATATGCCCCACTGCAGACAGCCAGAAATGGAAAGAGATAGAAGACACACCAATGCATACAGGAGACAAACTCCCAAAGTCCCTGAGTCATAGGCTACAGCAGACCGGTCACAGACAGCGACCACATGAATAACCAGCACACTGACAGGAAGCCACACACAAACTAAATTCCAGGAACTGGAGAAGGAAGCTGAACTATTGTTAAACTGGTTGAGATTTCCTGTAAAATGCACAAACTTATATCTAAAACAACTCTTAACCAGTGGATAAACAGATTTAATTCACTTTCATGATTGCACAACAAAATGTACAAACTTTAAAGCTGCAATAATTAATATTTTATATTAATATATGTGTCATGTGCAAGAAGTCGCTTTTAGTGATAAAACCCACAAAGTTTTCAGTTCTCCTTGTCTTGTTTTAGCGTCTTTCTGGTCATTGTTTTCTGTTTTGGTTTTTTAATCTTATCAGCATCATTTCCAGCAGCAGCAGGCAGCTGCAACGAGGGAAAAAAGCTCAAACAAACCCCACTTTGTACAACCTACCCAGCACCAAACGTCAGACAGACAAACATAATAACTAGCTTGTGAACACAGTGCAGCATTTAGCAGCTAAAGAGCCTCCTGTTTTCTCAGGAGTTGATGGAGACCAAACCAGAGCTCAAAAGTCAAAAAAGCTTACGCACTGTAAAAGATGTCTCAAAAATCTCTCTTTTTCATTAAATTACATGGCTGAGTACAAAGACAGAAGTTTTGGCATAGACGTCTTCTTCATTGCGGACAAACCGGTTATTACACCTCAGGTATTTCTATCTACTCAATGTGACCTTTGCAGGTGATACTGATACTGATTAGTGCTGACTCATGTCAATTAGAGACAATCAAATCAAAGGTCAAACCAAACCAGTGAAAACCTAAAAAACAAAAATGAAACAACTTAAGCCTACTATAGAACATGCAAAAAATACAAATATACATAATCATACATTTATACACATAAACACATATGTAAATTAAATCAAAACTAAAACATAGTTAAACGTAGAGTGAATATTGGACTTACTGTATAATCATCAGGTGAATATACAGCAACAGTCAAATTCCCTTGTTTTAGTACAAAGACTGCTTCCCTGAACAGACGACTGTGATTTTTATGTTACATATGATCTAAATGTGATTATATTTCATTAATTTGTTGAATAAGGAATTTCTTCATTTTTCCTTTTTTAACATTATTGTTTAGTTTTCCATTGTTGACAAAAAATGTCTTGTTTTCAAACGTTAAAAACCAGGTAAATCAGTTAGTTAATGTTTATCACATCAGTACTGAGTCAGAAAAGTAATTTTCAGCATCATCTGCATATTAGAGATAAGTGGAATACTCACAGACAGTAAGTAAGTCATTAATATATAAGAGAAAGAGTAAAGGACCAAGAATACTACCCTGAGGAACCCCAATATCACAGATAAAAGGGTAAGAAGCTACTTGGACATCCTGTGTGTTACAGATCACTCTTTATTTGAACACAGTCACCCATGATGTCATGCTGGGTCAGTCTGGCATTGCGCAGACACCAAATACTCACGACTACGTTGGTCTGAATCACAGCATTGGAATTCATTATGTACTTTTTCAGGGTATTGATTTTGTAACCAGACTGTTTGCTGCTGCAGTTGTTAGGTCAATGAAACAAATACTTTAATGCATGTTTCTTTTCCCCACTACAACCTGATTTGTTTCTCTTGTAAATCCCATCTGCACTCTTTTTACACCTCTTTCTCAGAGGCAGAGAATTTTCCCTGCAAAACTATGATGAAATGTGATTAGTGGTTTTTTTTAAAGTTTTTTTTTTACTGTGATTAGTGGTTAGTTAGACATATCATCACCTTTTAGGTTAATATGTTGAACTTGTTAGCAAACAGTTGCTTATTTACACATCCAGCAGTTACGGAGCAACATTATCATTCATCCGGAGTCGTGCTTCCGTCCACCTGATGACTGTAAGTCAAATATTTACTCTCTTTTAGCTCTGTATTTGCTCTCTACCAACTCCTGTGGGAAATATCTGGCTCTTTAGCTGCTAAATGCTCCACTATGTTCACCAGCTAGTCTACAGCTAACTGTGTCTGTTTGCTGTTTGGTGCTGAGCAGGTAGTGTACAGTGGGTTTTTAGATTTTTTTCTCTGAAAACAGCTACGAGCTCCATAAAGCCGAGGGGAGCTGCAGCATCATTGATAATTCTCTGTAGGTTCATCACTACTAACCGCATCTCTGACGTTACACATCATTTGATACATCATTATCATAGAAAATATTGATTATAGCCGCTTTAACACGTCTCCTAGTATTTATCATCCTCCCTTAAACGTATAGGCTATGAGGAGAGAGCTGAATGTGTCACATCTGCGCCTGAAAAACAGGTGCAAAACCCTCAGTGCATTGGCCCTTTATATCCTGATAACATCCATAAACATCTCACATCTTCCTTTTAATTTTGGAAGGTTCATCTCTGAACAATGTTTTTCACCATGACAAAAACTATAGTATACGTCTTTTATACTGTTATACTGGCACTGTGACTAACTAAGCTGAAGTCCCCAGGACGGCCACACTGAGAGTCTCTGAGATGTTTAATCAGCCTCACAGTATCCTGTAGAAGAAACTAATGATGGAGACTTCCTGCTAACTCCTTTGCTGTTTATCTTTTAATAAGAAATCAACAACTTTTTCTTAACACAAAATGTTTCTTCTTCTTATGCAAAATAATCAATGAATGATTATTATATTCCATCTATTCTCATGAGATGAATGAACACACTTATACACTCCTGTGTATCTTTTTAGAGGACAGTTGCACTCTGGTCGTGCTCTGATTCAATTAACAGTCAATCATACATCTTCACCGTTCTAATCATGACTTTAGTATTAACAGCATGTGAATTAAATTGAGTTTCTGTGCTCTGATGACCTTAAATGGATGAGGAAGGAGGGGTCAGCTGCATTACAACTAATGCATAAAATTGGGTTTCATCCATTACTCGCAATCACTGTGCAGCTTAATTGCTTGATAGAACATAATTGTTTCTGTCCTGCTGTATGTAGACAATTTTGAGCCTGCTTACACACATTCAGATTTGCTGTTTTTAACCGACGAGGATGGTGACATAATGATGATGATGATGATGACTGTGATGTTCATGATAGAAACGAGGAGGGCAGGGATGACAGTTATGTAATAGTTCTATTCAGTAAACAGTTCATTAGAGATTTTTGTTTTGTTTTTTTTATTTTGTTTGTTTCTTTTCTTTTTCCACATGCTTCTGTTTATACTTTGTATATGTATTACCGGAAGATGCATGATTCATAAAATAGTGGTGTCTTGTAATCCCATGTGGGATTGGCCAAATGTTTGGCATGACACAGAAATAAAACTAAAAACTAAAACTATACTGATGATGATGATGATGAGGATGAGGAGGAGGGGGATAGTGACCTATAGTGAATAAGATAATATGATGATGAAGAGTTTAAAAGGTAGAATTATGGTTCTCCGGGCTGCACGTAGGTGCACAGGGGTCCCTCGGAGACGTTCCTGCGGCCGGTCTTTTATATTTGTATGTATGTAGCACATTTATGGTTGTGTTTGTATCAGTATTGAATCCAGCATTCAGCTTGTTTGATGTGAAAGTCGCACTGCACAGTGTTTGTAAGATGTGGGCTTCTCTGCGACCTATGGTTACCCATAACACCCTTCTCTGTGCAGGTCTGCAGAGATGTAGACGTATATCTTAAGAGAATCCCAGTTTTAGTGAGATATGAAGAGGGGTCATAAACAGTGGCAGTAAATTCCCAAGTACACGCTAACCTTCCTCATTCAGTGGGTAAATGCAATAATTTAAAGCTGCACTAATCAATATTTTATATTAATGATGGATCAAGTGACAATTTGTAATGTGAAAGGGGTCTTTTAGCGTCTTTTGGCAATGTTTGGTTACAGCGTTGGTTCATTGTTTTGGTTTTACAGCCAGAAACTGTTTTGGTTCAGTCTCACAGTTCCCATTAACTTCTTTTCCATTCTTTCCATTTTCCTATTGCTAGTTTTCCAGTACTGAGTGTTGAGCATCTTTCAGGCCAGCAGAGTGCAGGACATGCTAACAGGATGTGCGGTAATAGAGTAACAGAAAAGCAATTAATGCTTCAGTAACCTCCCAAAATATTAATCTGTAGGCTACAAAAAGCCGATAACTTATGAAATGTTTTACTTGCCTCACTGTGATAAGTCACATGGTTCTGTAACGTTTTTGCTTACATGTATAGTATCTGAAAAATAAGCCAACCCTGCATTTCCAAACCATATATTCAGAAATACTGTTGTGATATTGCAGCATCAGAATAAAGTTATGAGCAAAAATATTTTTCTGGGCACAGAGTTCAGTGAAATTGACCAACAGAAATAACTATTGCCACCATAATATGTACAATATTGAGGTGTATTAAAGCTTTTGGCAGTGTTGTTTATTTTGTGCATTACTGCTGTTTTTATCTCTGTATGAAGTTCCACCCTTCAGTAATAATACATTTGGAGTTGTTATGTTCGAGTTTTCAGCAGAACATCTGTCTTCAGGCGTCATACTGTAGTGTATTGAAGGGTAATTTCATAGCAGAAAACCAAACCTCTGTGTGCTAATGTGTCCAGAAACTGATCTTTTTTGTAAAACATGAAGTCTGAGATTAAAGAAAAATTGAAGTCTGAGACTAAAACCCCACAGCCTCGACTGATTTTCAAACAGGCAACATGTAATGACGCTCCGCAGTGTGCAATCGTCTTTTATGCAAACAGTTTGCCTGTACTTTCTCTCAGTGGGAGCTGTGTGGGATGCTCGCTCCATCTCCGCACCCCATCGCTCAAGGTTTATAACTCTACTTATAACCAGCAGACTAGAATATTGATGTATCTATAAATATTGATGAGCGCAGGCACAGAGCGGATTGTGTGTTTCTTATGGTTGATATGAGTCCATAATGCTGTTATATTCTACCAAAATGCAAAATAATTGAAGTTATCGGAAATGTCTAATCACCTCACCTGCATCCTCTCCTTACATTATCATGTCTATCATAACTACTTAAAAATTCATAACAGCTCATAAACAACAACTCAATCAGCAATGCACTGGACTTCATCTTCATAATGGAATATTACATTTTACTGAATATTACAAGGGCGGTGGTGTTGGTGGTGGTGGGGTCATGACACAGTCTGCTGGCATCAACAGTATTCGCTCTCACTTTTATTGACTGCCGGAGGAATCATGAGTTTGAATTTGAATATGAATTGAATTATTGCAGGTGGCAGACAAACAGACCAGCTGCACATTGCACCGAGTCTGACGCTCTCGCTCGAAAACAGTCGTTCCCGCTGCAATCGCTAATGTCAGTTATCTCTCAAGTGGCTCGAGTCCCCGTCGCTGCTCCGCTTTACCTTGAAATAACTTTTAAATCCTGGTTGGAATCTTCTGCAACTTTGGAGAGTAATTAAAAGCTGAGAACATCCATGTTAAGTTGCCCGCACAGCACTTCCAGGACAGAAGGTTAATTACTTTAGATAGTTTTTGTCAGTCACTGTGAGCCGGCGTTTGTGAAATGAATATTAATTCTGTTTTGCCGCCTTCAGCCTTTGGCTTGCGACCTTTGACCTTTGCAGGCCATTTCGTGATGGGAACAATCAGTGAGGCTGAAGAGATGCGAAAAGGACGAGAGTGCTATGTTGTTATTCTTCATTCAAGAGGCGTGCTGTGATAATCCTGTAGTCTTCACCTGTGTTATCACGCCGGAGAATCAAGAGATATGCAAAATGATCCAGAGAGAAAATACTATTTATGCTTTGTTACACAGATACCACAATATCACCTGAGCCTTTGTAGTGTGTGTGTGTGTGTGTGTGTGTGTGTGTGTGTGTGTGTGTGTGTGTGTGTGTGTGTGTGTGTGTGTGTGTGTGGTATGACTTAAGTCACTTTCAGGGACACCAGACTTAAGACCAGTTGATTGGGGATGCTGATTTTTGGGTCAGTGGTTACGGTTAAGTCTCCAGGAAATAAATGTAAGTCTATGTAAATACCCCAAAAGTGACTTAAGTAAACCTGTGTATGTGTGTATTTGTGTGTGTGTGTGTGTGTGTGTGTGACATTTACCTTCGAGCTGGAGTGAAATGCAGCTCTTTAATCCTGCAAGAACTCAACCAAACAAAAAGGACATGGACGAGGTTTCTTCAGAGTGTAAATCACGAATGTGCTCTCAAAATCAAAAACACTGACTATGGTTTAATAACAAATCATAAAAAATTTCAAAGGAAATTTAAAGTCCTCCACACTTTTCTTCTTGTTCCTTCAGTTGGATGTTTAAGCTTCTCTGTGCAGAATGATGTATGTGCAGAGTTTGTTTTCACATTCATCTGCTGAAAGAGGAAAGTTTCTCTGAGCTCACCTTAAATCTGAGTTTAAGGCGTGTACCTACAACCATGATTTATGACATCACAACTAGTTTGGAGCCAATCATGGTCAACTTACACAAGTGTGATGTGGAAACTTGAAGCACAAACACTGAGAATGGACTTTACAGTGAAGGAGGAGACATCTGGTGTCCAACAGTTAAACTTCTGAAATAAAAATATTTGCATATTTGTAGATTCTGGAATTTTAATGAGGGAGAAGAAGGAGAGGTCATTTAAAGGAGATAATTGAGCTTTTTTTGGTGGAAAAACCATATTAGACAAATTATTTTTCAAAGTAGAATATTTTATATAAATCTTAAAACATGCCTGGAGGGGATCTTTAAAGAGCAGCTAATTAGTATCAGACATTTTGTATCATTAAAAGTTTAATTATCAGGCTTCCACTTGAAAAAATAAAAATAAAAACAGTCACAAACAATCAACAGTGGACTGCCAGTAAAGATATCTGTCAAACAAGCACATTTAATAATTTTCTGTTTGAACTTTTTGGACCACCACCCACACAAACACAAAATGATTTCATATCTCAAACTACTTTAAAAGTGGACTCATAAACAGCTGAAAGGCTTTGCTGAAGTGCACAAAACAGAGGTTCATTTCTGTTTAAGAAAAAATGTTGCTGCATCAGTTAGTATTAATATGTTCTAGGAATCAGACCTGTTTTTAAGTATGTGTTAATGGAAGAATCCACCCTAAAAGCACATTAAATATATTTATTTATTGTGTTATAGCCTCTGCTGAAAATAAAAATATAATGGCAGTTTTTTAGTTTGTTTTTTAGTAGTTTTTTAGTATTATCATTCATCTGGAGTTTCTGTCCACCTGGTGAATGTAAGTCCAGTATTTACTCTCTTTTGTATTATTTTTTTAAATTTAATTTTAAACTTAAACACATTAAACACAAACATTAAAAAAACTGTGTATGATTACCCTTACACCAGCTAAAGAAAACATGTTCATGTTCTTCCATAAGAGTGCAATTATCCTTGAGTCCAAGAGCAGTAACGTCTTTTACATTCTTCCAGAACAGCTGTAGCTTTGTTCACTCTCATAAACAATGTATTACTGCACCTTTTCCCTCAGTGCACTAAACACAAATATCTGGAACATTAGGAAACATATGACTTAGCTTAGCAGGTGTAAAATAAGCTCTCATTAACCATTTGGAAACAAGGCTGATGAGAGCAGAAAACAGTTAAGCTGCAGCTGGAAAAAAAAAAAACAGCTGGAAGATGCTAAAACGTTTCCTAGAGCTGAGAGGAACTGCAGAGTTTGGGCGATACTTATCTGTGGATTTGTCACGTTGGGTGATGTCGTTCATTTAGTCGTTTGATCCATTTCAATAAATATAAAACTATTGATCACTGCAGCTTTAAGACTTTTAAGTCTGGAGTCTGCAAGATTCCTTTTTTCTTCCCACACTGTGATAATTATGGAGGCTGCAGAAGAAATTAAATGGAAGAAAATTCAGAAGGTTTTAAAACACTGGATTCGTTTCCAGAGATAACTTTGGGATTTGTTCAGTAATTTTGACTTTAATTATGGTGTGTGAATGTATCACACAGAACACAGACTCAAGTGGGAAATTCCTTGAATTTTAAGGCCACATTGTGATGCCAGTCAAGTGCAAACAGAAACCAGACGGGGTGGTGGAGTACAGGAACAGCAAAAATGGAAATGACAATAATGATCAAACAAATTAACAGTCATCTAACAGTGGAGGAGAAGAAGAAGAGGATTCATAACTTCTGTGGCCTTGCATTGTCCTACCTGCTCCCATCAGCCTGCCAGAGCGAGGCTGTAGCTCATGAACTGCAGCGACAGCCCAATTTCCACCCATGAACCCTCTCTTCTTCAGATCGATGGAGTTTATTTATTGTGTTTGACTGCTGATCCTGACTCCCCATCGGCCCCCATTGGGAGGATTTGTTTGGGCTCTTTGGGCAGGTTGATGAATGTGCCTCACCATTTCTCCTCTCTAACCCCTCTTGTCTGCCGGCATCTATTTTGCACTGAGTGACAGCTGCATAGTTTAGTAATAAGCTCCAGAGCCCTGTGGCTCCTCAGCAGCCAACATAGCTAAAGGCAAGCCTTCCTGCAAGTGACAGCCTGCTTTCATCGAGCCGCCTGGGAGACAACCCTGCATGTAGCTTCATGGTGTGTCAGCGCTCAGAGGGGAAATCACAGATGTGTTTACTTACCTGCTTTACAGCACCATACTGTACAGCACCACATACACTGATATACTGTAGTAGGGCTGTGATTGTATGGATTTTTTCTTAACGTGGTTAAAAAAAAGCTAAGCTTGCTTGTGCTACATATCACAACCTCCTGACTTGGTACTGAAGTTCTTTAAGAAATTTACAATATAGTACAAAGTCAGAACATCGGTTTCTGTATGGACAGCGTGTGTTGTCCTCCTTTTTTTGGTCGAGACGATCTTTCGATACACTTATTCTCATAAAACATCTCTCCTCTCTGCCTGAAGTCCATCTCCTAACAGGTTAGGACACCTCTGGAGCTCCTAAATATCGGCCAACATAGGAGTCATTTCCTAAGTTAATGGATGGGTTCACAATTTTTCAAGTCTGTCTTATAAAAATAGTCAGGATGGACTTTGAAACCTGTTTTTCTTGCTGTAATCATTCCTCCTGTTCATACTGACCATTAGAAGATCCCTTCATAATGTACTTACAATGTAAGTGATGGGGGACAAAATCCACAGTCCTCCTTCTGTGCAAAAATGTATTTAAAAGTTTATCTGAAGCTAATATGAAGCTTCAGCATCCAAATGAGTCAAATGAAGTAGATATCTTTCAACGTTACAGTCTTTTTAGGCTGCTGAAGCCTCATATAAGCTTCAGATCAACTTTTAAATGCATTTTTGCATAAAATGTGGACACACTGTGGATTTTGGCCCCCATCACTTACATTGAAAGCACATTTGAAGGGGATCTTTTAATATCCAGTATGAACAGGAGGAATGATTACAGCGAGGAAAACCTCTTTCACTGTTCAGATGGACACCTGACTGCTGTTTTAAGACACACTTGAAAAACTGTGAACCTGTCCTTTTAGTTGATCAAGTTGATCAAATGTTTTTATTCCTGTCCTTAAATGTAGGACCAAAAATGTGTCACTCACAGTTAGGAATGATTTCCTACTCTGAGACACTTGACTAATGCAGCCCCTAAACTCTGCCGTGCTTCCTCTCTTCAGGAATCTCACAGCAGACCTGAAGCTGGAAAATTGCTTTCTTCTCTAACAAGGGGCCTTTGTCATGTAGGATGTAACTGAGGGTGAGGCTGCAGGCACAAGAGTGAGCAGGTGGGGATGGAGGAGCTTTTTAATGTCCCGTGGGACTCAGTGCTTCAAGGAGCTTTGCCTTAATCAAAACAAAGTGGCATGTTTTATCACGTTCACTCTTAAAAAGCAATTAAAAAGCAGGAGATGAGAGCAGAGGATGTGCCCTGCAGGATGACTGATGAATCACAGGAACATGAGATTGTTGCTAAAGGCCTGTTTTTCCCCATTTGTTGAAATATTTCTTCTGTTGCAGCGTCGTCTATATGATGAATTAGGGTTGCTTGCTGCTAGATCACAATAATGCATACAGATATACAACTTTTTATGTTGGATTTGATGTTAATTATTCATTTGGTTTGTATTTTAATTTACGATTGAAACGCCACATTACTGATTAACGCAAAGATTTGATTTGCTGTATCGAAATAAGGTCTTCATTTATTTTATTATCATTAGGATTAAAAATATAAATTTCTCCCTTTTGGTTTGTGATTTTTTTTCTCAAAGTAGAAAACACGACAAGTGATTTACAGTATGTAGCTGTAGTAGACAAAAAAAACTAACAATTTAATTTCAGTTGGACTTTAAGTCATCTAGTGTTGCCAAGTTATTTTTCACACTGACATGACGAACAGAGGGAGGAAACAGACATTGTGTTCAGCCTGCTCTTTGTTTCTCCACTCACCCAATAAATGAAGTATTGTTATGACACTTCCATTTAATCAAGAGTAAAAACTACCATCTGCTTCAGTCTGGAATCTGCTCCGGCATTAGTGTGATTGATGCAGACCCATGTGAGATGTGGTGATTGGGGATGTGTGTAAGCACACTTGGTGCTGTACTCTTTAAGTGAATTCATAGAAAATGATCAAATTCAGCAGAGTGTTAGTCAGAGCTGAAGTACTTCCTGCTGGTTTTGAGTCCGGCCTCAGAACATTTTCCTGGCATCTTGGATTTGTCTCTGTCTCATTATTTTGTCTCTGAAGTCTGTAATTGATGTTGTTCAATTGAAGTGTGAGATGTGTGCACATGCATGAGGTAGAAAATATATCAGACTGAGAGCTTATGGGGAGTTTCTTTTGTGCTTTATAGTGCACAAATTGCAAATGTAATGTGTAGAAAATGTTCAATACCCCGAGAAAGGAAACATCCCTTTTAGCTCTTTTAGGGTGCATAATGTTGAAGAATTTATGACCAACAGACAGTGACCTCTGAATAGCCAGACCTTCATATCAATTTAGCACAAGTGAAAAGTACAAGTGTGTTACCATTAGCATATAATTTTATGACAGTCGACAAGTACGCTATCATCCAAGATCAAGATATCGGACCTCATTGCTCACTTCAAGAGCTTCTCCACTCATGTCGAACCCTAGAAATACAGATTTTCTGTCCTCTTTAAATCTAATTATCATTGCAGCGTTAAATCTTGTGTCAGAGCCAGCACCATATTGCGAAATTATACTCAACAGCTGTTGCAGTCCAGCTCTGCAGGGAGAAAATAGATACATCTTTTACCTACATAGAGTGATTAATGGGATTACAAAAACACCAGCAGTAGCTGTTTTACAAGTATTTAACTGCCCCAACAACTAAAATATGACTGGACAAACTATCCTGCCCTGCTAGTCGGGATAGTAGCCCTGGTAGGGCACAAAGGATACTCCTGCAGCCAACTTTTATGAAAAACTTCTGCTTGATTGATTGGAGTTAAAAAACCTTAAAAGCAGAGGAAAACTTTTTTATAGCAAAGACGCACATCAATCACTCTTGAAAGGCCACTACAGGACGAGAACAGATATCTCTATTATTAATTTGACCTGTTATCTTCACAGTGATGGAGCACTGTCATCACTCTGTTGTTGTATGGATCAAGCAAACAAGCTTTAACATGTTAATTTGTGAGCTTTAAAGGTGCTGGTAGGTGGATTTTGTTACCTTTAGACAAAGTAGGCAAGCTGTTTCCAGTCTTTGTGCTAAGTTAACCGAAGCAGTTATGGCACTTTCCGCTCCTTGTCTCCACCCTCACCTGCTCCCACAGTAAATATACCTGCCCAGTTACTCCAGCCATTAGCCAGATTGTCAATGACTACGTTTACATGCACAAACTATTCCGGTTTTTGCTCTTATTCCAAAAAAGACAATATTCTTACTAAGCTGTTTGCATGGCTGATGAAAATGAATATTCCACTAATATCCCTGTTTACATGCAGAGGGTTTCCCTCTGCTCCAGTGGGAACGGGAATCACAAGATCTCCACAGGCAGTGAAGTAAACCAGCGAGGTGAAAAACATTAGTGAGCTGCTGCCTGATATTTCTAAGTGATATTGATATGACTGATATTATAAATGTATAGTTACAGGCACATCCAGTACCCAGGTTGTCCCATGATGTTTACTACACTGAGTGTTTTTGGTGCATCACACCGAGTCGTCACCATCAGTCCATGGCTGCATGTCAGGATAATAACCAAACACCTCCGTCCCCGTTATGGAGAAGGCGTGCTCTGTTTTTCCAGCCCGCCCTGAACATCTCTTCACTCTCCTCTCATTCCTCTCCTCTGTCTGCCTTCCTGCTCCAGCATATGTCATTTCGCCTGCGCAGGGGTGCATTACACAACCAGCCCATCATGCATCTCTATCCCAGCCTTGCAAACTGTTGGCTAGTCGGTTTGTTTACAACGCACAGAGCTGACTGAAAACAGGCAAGAGGCCGTGTGTCACAAACTGCAGTAACAACCGCAACTGAAATGCATATTCTGAATGCGCTGTATACATGTCCAAATAATGCTCCTAAAACCAGAATAGTAGTATATACCACATGTCTTAATCGGAAAATGGCACATTTGGAATAAGGCCTAATTCGGAATATCCAAACAGAATATGCTGTTTACATGATCTATCAAATTTGGAATATTGTCATATTCAGAATAATAGTGAAATATTAGTGTTCATGTGAACTTACTCATTGTTGCTCTCAGTTATTGTGTTCTTGCCACCCTGCCCACCTGTCTTCCTCCCTAGGAAAGCAGTTCCAGACGCGTTTTTCAGTCGTCCGTCTCATGCGCATCTGATGGAACAGATATGCTTCTATTTTAATCAAATGCAACCCGAAGTCTATTTTATAAGTACAGTGATTGTGTATTGGGCTCTGAGCACTTCCAAAATGCTGGTGACCTACGAGTGTGCCTGAGCACATTCTGTGTGACACACAAACGGAGCATTAGCTGCTGCTGCTGCTGCTAATGTGCTGCTCACACTACATCTCCAGTATTAGACCACCAGGGTGCCCCTGATTGCAATGCAATTGCAATGAAGGCTTGGTCTGGTAGCAGCATCACATGACGCAAACTTGCCCCAAAAGCATTTTTTCCAGACATAATCATTAGAAAAGGCGTGGCTGTGAAACAGTGAATACATTTTTTCTGAGCTTCATAAACCCTGTGAAATGACTCTTTTTACTATCAGATTATTTTATCCCTTTCATGTGTGGAGAGTCAACAGGAAGTCAACGGCTCGGCCAGCGGAGTCTTAAGTGCTCATAACCATCTTGACTACATAAGGACTCTGAGCACGCTCTATAGGCCTAAACGAACGAATGAATGGAGTGCCATATTTGAACGCGGAATTGGATATTGGATTAGATTTGGCAACATGTAGAACTTCAACACTGCTGATGACTGCTAATGAATGCTAACATTGAGAACAACATTGTTTACTGATCAGATTTTGTGAATTTAAACCCAAACGGAAACAAAATGAAACAGAATCTACACACTGTGTACTCATTACTCTAATGTCCATTAAATGTTGACTGTAAATATGTGAAGAAAACCATCTGCATCACGATTAGACCGCAGCTCTGCTCAAGAAAATCTGTGCATATTCAATAGCATCCTTCTCCGGTTTCCAAGATAACAAACATGAATCTCAAGAGCTGGATTATCTATCAGCAAGCACCCAAGTCTCTATGAGAAAATCTCCTCCAAGATTATTAGATTAGTTCCATCATGAATAATATCCCCCTGTGATTTACTCGAGTTATTCAAGTGGTTTAATGAGGGAAGATCTTCTGTTTGCCTTCAAATTAATTCATTCACACTCTTCCTGGATTTCAGCCCATTACCAACAGTCACTTCTTTCTCCATTTGCAGTTGGAGAGGAAATCAATCTATTTGCCTGACAGACTCATACTTTACATTTTCCCAGTCTGAGAGCCTTTCTTGCATAATATTTAATGAATCCAATGCAGTTGTTAGAGATTTGAAAGAAATCCTAATTGACCCTCTGTCAAAAACACTTCATGGTTTCATTTAAACTTTTAGGTATCAGATGAGTGTTTGCCATGAAGGACAACACAATTTATGCCAGACAGTGTTTGACCATTTAAAAGTATGGATGTTTTTTCTGTGATTGATGCCTACCTGGCAGTATCTGAATTGGCCTGCTACTTGAACCCATCCATCTGGCACCCCAAATGCTCATTATTATGCAATTGATATGCCAAAATCCCAATCTACAAAAAAGCTCCTTTTTACTCTCTATGGGTGTAGATCATCCGTGGTGCTTTAGACTACGCTCTTCTGATGGTGTGTGTGGGTTCAATGGATATTTGTACTCACTGTCACAGGCTTTGACAATGTTTGCCTTGATCACAGACTGCTTATTATCCACAGGACAGACTTTCGCTACAACTTCATCCAATGTCTGAAGAGAAAACCTAACAAGATCAGTGAGACAGCTGCTCACAGATCATTTCTCATCCTAGCGCTCTGTATGACGTTGATTTTCTGTTATTTTCATTTCCTTCACCAGTACAGTGATAGTTTGTATTGATGTGCATTTATGCAGTCCCTCTAATGTGAAAGCAGCTATAATCTATATTTTTATTAAAAGAATCTTACAAATGTCAGTGTGTAATATTTGAAGTGTTGCTCGTAGCGATGAACCAACAGAGAATTATCACCCGACTCTGCAAGCTCCTCTCAGCTTTATGGAGCTTTCAGTCAAGCAGCAACTACCATGGCTTGAGGTGGAGCCAGCGTGGAAGTACCTTAAAGTGCAATACCACCAACGGCTGCTAGATGCTGGCTCCAAAAAGTCCCTGGCTGCCATTAATTCCCATTCAAAAAGTGTCAACTTCTCTCTAGAAATACTATGTCAATAATTTTTTTCAACAAGTCAAGCCCTTTAATAAGTGTGCTGGTGTTCAATTTGGAAATTATTGCTCCGTTAATAAGATCTGAAGACTTATAGGAGCTTTGATGTCTGCCGTGTGGGGTTGATTGACAGCTGTGATTGACAGTTGGCTCACCTGCTGCTCTCCCCGGCTCCGGGACTCACACTGAATCAGACTTTCTGTTTAAAGAGTAAGCTAATTTTCCTGCAGACACGCACTACTGTGTTTGTGGTTCAGGAGTTACACTAACAGGACTCACAGGAGGCTGACACGCAATATTTCAGTAAGTTTAACATTACTTGATTACAATACATTCCCTGTTGGCACAATTTAGCTAAAGTAGCTAATGTTAGCCCAAGTGTGCACCGCTCAGTGTTTCCAAGGTAGCGGGGTGTGTTTCCAGAGTGTGAAAGGGAACATCTCGCACTGCTTATTTGGAAGGTCCTGGCTCCAAATGGAGAAGATGGTGCTGACCGTAAGCTGCAACTCTGGGCTTCAAACCAGCTCCAATGCAGACGGTCACACCTCACTACGTCCATCTTTATATACAGTCTATGGTTTCAGCTCATTGTTTAGCTGTCCGGCTGAAAATATCCTAAATGCTGAAGCACTATCAAAACTCATTTGTCATCTTCCATTAAGATTTTAAACAGCAGAAGTTAAATGCTGTATTGGTGAAACATTACATGGTATATTTTATTAGGGTTTACACTGCTATGTGCAATACTTTAGTTGTTGGTTTTTATGTTGAATGTGGAATATTCTGGTACAATGTGCAATACTAGTGCTGTTATTTTACTGGTTTTATCAGTTTGTATTGGTTTATGGTTTTATTGGATGTGTGTGTTTTTTTTCCCTTTTTTTCTTCTGTTGAATGAACTTTTTAATGTATTTTAATGTATGAATGAGTGTAAGAATACTGCTAATTATGTCTGGAGATAAATGCTTTGTGATGCAGTGACACTGAGCCCATGAAACATTTCTCTAAGGGGACAATAAAGTATATCTTATCTTAAAAGCTGAGCTACAACAGAGTTAATATTTGGACATACATTCACCAGGCGGACACAGACATGACTCCAGATGGCTGATAATGTTGCTCCGTAACTGCAGGATGTGTAAATAAGCAACTGTTTGCAAACAGGTTCGCCATATGAACCTAAAAAGTGATGATATGTCAGTGTTGTGTTCACAACTTTCTGCTGCCCACAAGTGGTCAAAAAAATCACTTATTGAAGGTTTAAGTATGTGGAGTATATAATATAGAATCCACAGCAATATAAATGTAAGATTACATTGATAATTTAAGGAGCATCTTCCATTTAGTGAAAGACAAATTTGTGTTTTGTATTTAGAGAAGTGATGAATATATTTTATTGGTCCATATTACATTAAATTGCATACTGAAGCAGACTGAAATAAACAGCTTCTGTGGGTGAAATCAGTTTTATAATCATGCAGCAAGCAAGTGAAGAAGCTCATTTCTTAGCCTCCCACACATCATGCAAATATGACATATGCTTTAAATCAGTATGCAATCAAGACCGTTATACAGCAGTTATGGTTACTGACGTGATCCAGTCTTCAGTCAGACGGTATTCATAAATGCTGGAGGAAATACTTCACTTCCCTTGATTATTCACTTTGAATCTACAGAGCCGTTTCCAATCATGGAAATCAAGGGCATCAATTATGTGGTGGTGCCCACTATTTGAAAAGTTCCTCCCTGAATTTTAAAAGAAATTTAGCATTTACAAAAGGCCTGCTGAACATTCATGTGCAGGTTTATACAGCCTGTAGCAGAGCAGAGCAGACAGTCTACTTCCAAAAGAGTCAAATGAATGGGTCGAATCAGCTGCAAAATATATAAAGTAATAATTTTAGAGTCGCTGCTTGTGCTGCTGAATATTCATTCCATTACAAGTCACTTGTCCTAATCAGGTTTCGACCCCGATTTACCCATTTGTGGTCAGCCTCCTTAGTATGAAAGTGTGTCAGCACTTAATTTCAACTTGATTAAAACGGAGCTCCAAAGGTAAAAACAATTTATATTTCATCAAATATCAATATATTAGTTTACTAAATCTCCAACAACTTCATGACTCCCGCCTACAAAGTCGAGAGGCTGTTTTAGGGCATTTTCAAACCTATAGTCCGTTTGCTCTGGTCCGTTATTTGTGTCTGGGGCTGGAGCAAAAACCTAAACACAGGAAAAAGACCATGAAGAAGGTCCTGACAGGTGGCAGGATGCTGGAAAGTCTGGCTTGCCTTTTCCTGATATTAACTGAAATATACTGATTCCTTTTCACCTCATACACTGACCATGTTCAGCAATGTGCACTGTCAGTATATTCTTGGCATCTACCGCCATGTCTGACCACTTTGTTTAATTTCGTGAATTGTTTCATTTGTTGCACTGACTGCGTCACCAGCTGCTGCAGCCGTCAGCCTCTCAGACTTTCTGCTGTTTTTAATACTGCTGCTGCTCTCCACAGGAACATGTACATCAATATTCATGAGGTCTTTTGCACTGACCATTTATGGTTAATTGGGGGAGTGAAATGGGTGGGATATGAGGTTCGTCCACATGCGCACATTTTGAAGTTGATTGTGTATTTGTGCGTACACACAGTTTTATAAATCTTGATTATTTTTTTGGCTCACGCCATTTCCAGCTTTTGTCCACACGTACACTTTTGGTTTGGATCCTACGCACTGTTTTATAAATGAGGCCTCTGGTCTGTAAATGAGTATGATTGCTGTGTTCAGATCTGCCCAAACAAATCCTACCAAGGAGGAAAACGAACTGACTCCGATTCAACTTGACTAAACACTGCAAGTTTGAAAACGCACTTAGCCATTTGGCAAAGCTTATCCTTTAACTTGTGTAACTTTTGATTCTTTTCACAGTTGAGGAAGAGGAAATGTGAAGGTTATGTTGAGCACTTAAATATCTTAAACCTGCAATAATTGACTTTTTGGCCACTTGGGGGCAGCAGAAACAAGTTGTGAACACAACACTGACATATCATCACCTTTTGTTGATATGACAAACTTATTAGCAAACATGCCGCAGTTACGGAGCAACATTATCATTCATTCACCTGATGGATGTAAATCCTGTTTTTGCTCTCTACCAACTCTAACATCAGAAATATCAGTCTCTTAAGAAGAAATGTTGCTGTTCATCAGTTAGTATTGATATATTCTGGGAATCAGACCAGTTTTTAAGTAAATGTCTTAATGGAAGAATCCACCTTAAAAGCACTTTATTATTTATTTATTTATTGATTTATTGTGTTACAGCCTCTGCTGAAAATAAATGTAAGGGCAGTTTTTAGTTTGAGGTCACAAAGACGTTCAAGACTCGAAGCTGCATCAACTTATTTTTTGGCAGCAGAAATGAACTGGAAACATTATTTATCTGCCAACAGGGGCATCAGATCTGAAAATGCTTGTGTCGTTCATATTTTGTTGTTCAATTTGGAGGACTTGTTGGCTTTTAGATCTTTTTCTCTGAAAACAGCTGTCTGCTGTGGCCAGAAACGACACTATAAGAGCGCTGAGAGTGAACCAAAAACAGTAAAGTTGCAGCTGGACAGCTAAACAATGAGCTGAAACCTGCTGTAAAGCTCTGTAAAGCCGAGGGGAGCTGCAGAGACAGATAAGTCTGATAATTCTCTGTAGGTTCATCAGGACAAGAGACGCCTCTCACGTTACACACTGTCATTTGATACGTTATTATAAAATTATAGTTAAAGCCGCTTTAAAGCCTTCTTTGGTTTGTTTTCTCTGTTAATGCTATCAATGTAAATTATGTTGACTTTAAACAATGGCTCAACTTACCCTGTTCTCTACTGTGTGCTGCACCAGGAAACTGAGAAGCTCAATCAAACACACTCCAATTACAGCAAAGACAGGGAATTAATTGTTCCAATAATCTGGTTTAATAGCTTTCTAATTAGCAGACAGTTATATTTTGCCCATGGCAGGGAGGGAGTGTATGTATGTGTGTGTGTGTGTGTGTGTGTGTCAGTGAGCTTGGCGACATCACTGATGAGGTTGTCAAGCTTGCCTTGCAGTTTTGAGGCAGATGCATTCAGCATGACAATAATGGAATAATAATGATTATAAAGTTAGAAGTTAAAGAAATTTATTGACAATATGTGAGTGCTTCCCACATACCCCAGAGGTGAAATGAACACACTCGTCTTTGTGGGGACGTTTACTGATCTGTGCTGACTCAGTGGCAATTTTCCAGATGAATGCTTAGACTGTGCAACGAGCTGATGTGACAGGTAGAACTAAAATGAAAAGAATCTGAAAGAGAGATACTGCCACTTCATACATGATGTGTTGCCTTGATCAGAACGAGGCCACTGATAATAAAAGGCAGCCTGGTTGGCTAATCAGTAACAAGCTGCATCATCCCTCATTTTCAGTGGCTTATTAAAAATGATAAACTTTGTACATTTTTAAACACCAGAACAAAATGCATCATCCCTCCAGGTTTCATTTAAGCTGGACCAGTGGAGTGTGTGATTTTGATAATTCCTTCACTTGGACAGTGTCATTTATGAGGATGGCAGGATAAGGATGGCAGGTTTTCATCAATTGGGCTTAAAGTGTGAAAACTGGACTTTTTAAAAGCTGTGATGTTCCACCATCAGAGGGCAGAGCTGGAGTGACCGGTAGCCGGGTCCGGGGCAAAAGAAACTGTCCTGACTTGCGGTTAGAAACGGGAAACAAACGGCGGTCTCCTGTGGCAAAGTCCACTGTCGGGTTAATACCTCCACCCACCCCTCGTCCTCTGAATGTGGAAAAGTGTCGACATATACAGTATATATCTTCTGAACTTCACCACTGCTCAGGGTCATAATTACTGGATGGCATCTGTCACTCAAACATAACTATGTTGTTTTTGGGCGATTGACAAAACGACACCTGTTGTCTCATTTTTTTGGGAGGACAGATTCTGTGTGACTTAGACTTTTGAGGATATCATTATCTCCAATGTCCATCAAAAATAAATGTCAGTAAATCTGCTTAGAAAACAAAAAAAGATGCTCCCTATGAATCCAAAACTTGCCTAAGAATCATCACAATTTAATACTTTTCTTCAAAGTTTCAAAGTTATCAGGTGATAGTTGTCTGTACATCCACGGGTACATTGCAAACAGGAACTGCTATATTGCTAACTTGGCATACTTTTAATGGTGCCAATTTGCCAAAAATGTGAACAAATGTAGACTAAAACTAGAAATACGGCCTTGTGGTTGTCCTGTATGCCTCTGCCAACTAGTCAAGTTGCAGTTTACATCCATGTCTGTCGCGGAGGCATAAAAATGGGGCTCAAATTGTAGACTGGACAACTGGGACAAGCAGAAATGCCAAACATTTCCTGGTTCCAGCTTTTTCATGCAATGATTTGCTGCTTTTCTTTGGGTTTAACACTGTTGGTTGGGAAAAAAAAGTAACTGGAAGAAGCTATTTTAGTGTTAGGGGAAGTCAAATTAAAATGACCACAAACTAATTGCCACACAGTACACCTGGGGCATTCAGGGCCCCTGAAGGTTTGTGGCCTTTGGGCAGTTAGTAATCCAGCCTTGCTAGAAGGCAGAAAGTCTCCAAAACAAACACAGGTGACATACTGTCAGCTTATCCAGGTATTAATAGCTTCTTAGCAAACATTGTCTACTTACACCCAGCAAACAGTGACAAACAATGTTCCCCTTGAAGTTGTGTTTCTGGCCACATGACAAAGACACTTAAGCTTCTCTCAGCTTCTTTCTGTGGGGTTTGATGAGAAGAGACTCACTAAGTAAGTCTGCATCTGGGATGTAGAACCAAAATAATGAGCTAAATTAAAATGGTATCAGCAGTAGGAGCAACCAGTTTTCCATCAGGGAGTCATTTCATTCAATGTTAAAATAAAAAAATATCACAGGTTTAATATAAATGAATACAGAAGACTGAAAACTTGACCTTTAATGACGGTGCCTCCTCTTGTGTCAACTCATAAAAGTTTTTAAAATGCCAGAGCATAATACCAAAATGCATCATCCTCCCACAGTGTGTCAGAACAGTAACATGGGGCATCATGTTTGAAATTAAATGGCCTTACCTTCAATTATAGCATCCCCATTTGTCCAATTAGTGACATTAAAGGGTAACTACGCACTCAAACTCTGCTAGCTCACCTCCCCATGGATGTATTATAAGAACTGGATACCAACCGCAAAGATGGCACCTATATCGAAGGAGAATTGCTCACCTGGTGTATGAGCAAAAAAAAGTTTCTAGCTTCTGGGTTTACTTCAGGGTGTGTGGTGGGGTTTCTCCTGCTGGCCCCGTCCGCGAGTTCCCGCTTGGCCCACAGACATAGGGATGATGTCATGGATTTAAAATAGCTTTTCTAGGCTCAAGGAAAATTCATAATAGAAAGTCATAATTGACCTCATTTGCAGTTCGAGGTCTCCTGTCAGTCTCTTTAATGGTGGTCTATAGTGAAAATGCTTTTTGGACTGCAGTGGATTTTTTTCGCTGCAATACCGCAAGTGACCACTGGGCAAAATTGGCAGCAAAGCTGAGCGGCGGCGATGTATCCAGTTCTTATTAGACATCCCTCCCTCCCAGCATATTTAAAAAATGCAATAGAGTGGGGGGCAACGACTGTATGTATGTACAGACAAACATACAGACAGAGATTCCTTGCTTTATAGTTAGATACATCTGATATTATCAAGCCTACTGATAATATAGCCACAGTCAGTGATCTGAATGTTCATTCATTAATAAATAAAGATAAAACCATAAACAGGGTAAGTGCTGCTCTTCACTTTCCCCACCCAGATTCATCCTGCTGGAGGATGGAACCACCACCCTTCTGGTTTTGAGCTTGCTCTCCTTTAGGTCATCACTAGCCACCTATGTAGACTTGTATAATTTACACTTTTAATCTGTCAGCAATTTTTTCCCAAGCTGTCTCCCTCGCCTTGTTAATTGTGACCATATTGCCCTTTTTGGTGATGACTCCTTTATATTATTCATTAGTTTCATTGGCAGGGTTTGTTCCCCTGCTGAGAAGAACACTGCTCTAGTTTTACCTTCTTTTTGCGACATAGTATCTTCTTTTCGACAATCGACTGTTCCAGGCTGCTTATGTACTCTGTACATGTGCACATTGCAAGTTTATTCAAGCCTGGCTAGAGTTAACGTTGACTAGACATGGCTAAGCTGTGTTAGTGGAACAGCTTGAGCCTCAAGTGAAAGTTGACATTAATTCTAGGCTTTTTCAAATAAGTGCAGCTTTCTTTAGCTGCATTGATGGAATACCCCTCAGGACTTAAATACAAACTTAACTAATGAAACAACAAGGAACAGGTGGCAAGATACACAGGCAGGATAGGAGCTGACTGGCTGGGAAAGACACAGGGAGCAGTGCAGGGCTAACGAGACTGAATGCAGGGCAGGTGTGGAGGGAAAAGGAAACACAGGATCACTGGAGGGAAACACAGAGCAAACAGAAAACCAAAAAACATGATAAGTAGGTTCAAGAAAGCCTTAAATGCCCGCAGGCCAAATGTAAACAAAAAAACCCACTGTGCTACAGAGCTAAGTGGGCTGCAAGATAATCTGAGAGACATGTAAACTCAAAGTCCAAACCACAGATCTGCTCCATTATCCAAAAACTGATACACAACCACTTGGAATGTGAATTGCTTGATAGCACTAAACCTGGCAGCTCAGTGAAACCAGCCTGAAACACATTCACAAAACAATCTCGTCATTTAACAAACATTCTCATACTTAACCAGGTGAAAGTATCGTTTGCTTTTCCAATAGCATATGTATTATGAACTAGGCAGTTAAGTGATGGACAAAGGTTCACTGCAAAGAGCCACAGTATCTCAAGTGGTTCTTAAATATAATCTGGAATTTATCTGTCCTTCTCTCACTCAGTCCAGTTCAACAAACAGGGAAAAAGTCTGAGGGCATCTAGTGGACTGGTGGAGAAAGAACCACAATCACTTTTACTCATTTAACTGTAAACTTGACACATGTCATGTGACAGAGAGGGGAGGGGGACGGGGAGACGCGGCATCGTTTCACTACAGAGATAACCGAGCATATTTTAATAATAGTTTTGTACTCGGTCAGTGTTACGGGTCTCTTGTTTGTCATTCTGCCAGCAGGGTAACCCAGGCTACCTTGGCTAAGCTGGCTAACATGCCCATGAGCATGCTAGTGGTGCGCTGCCAAAACATTCTGGGTGGAACTCGCACTCTGGGATTATTGTTCTGCATGTCGAACTAAGTGAATGACGGTTCGGGACGAATATACATACTGTTACACCCCTAATCTATAAATTTGTTTTTGTTGAGCAAGCACAAGAATCTAAAAGGTATTGACGTGTTGTTCGGCACCTGTTTTCATATTTTTTTTTATAAAATGCTCAATGACATTTTAATGTTGACACCTCTTTGCCACAGGCTTCTGCTCCAGCTGTAAATGTCCCTTAAAAACCATGAAAGCCCAGAAAGCATTTAATGAAAGCATCACGCAGCCTGTCATACTCCATTAAATACTCAGCAGAACATTCTGGTGCTTGGCAGGATGTTTTCATCCAAATTACAGGGTCTTGTTGGATTTGAAGGTTAGTTAGGATGCTAAACAACAACCTGAATATTACCTCCTGTTAGACCCATATATAAAAATAATGGCACTTCCAATTTAATCAAGCTGTAAACTTGGGATTGGCCCAGTTTACCAATAAGTGGTTGGGTTTTTCAAAAAGGTCATGAGGAGAATACATTTAGACACTTTGACAAACAAAGACTCATCCAATTATCAGAGTAGCTTTAATTATTTATCCAACCTTTAGGAAAACTGAAGCATGGCAACTTTGATTAAAGTAGTTTTTATCTTGAACACTTTGTCTCTGCTTATTCATTCCTCTTCTGTTTCCCTCTTGTGAAGTGCATTTGTATTCCAGACTTGTTCATTTTCCCATTTTGCTCTCCTCTCCCTCTCATGCCTTGTTTTCATCTCAGCATTCACACACTTTTTCCGCCTTTGTGTCGTTAACAGAGATGAAGGTCTGTCCACTCTATGCTGCAGTAATCATCCACAACATTTTATTTCGTAGATTTCAAGACGGTATGGTACAACTAGTACAATACTGTATATCTATGTATATTATTTTATTTCTGTTTGACTTTTCCATCTCTTCTGTGCTCAGCGGGTGACACAGACAGCGCAAGTCTTCTCTTTATTGTGTGAATTTTCATTTCAACACATTTGCTCCTTTTATCTTACAGCGCTAAAAGCACTTGAAAGCACTGGTGCGTGTGTGAATATTTTGTACCTTTTTGACAGCTGCAGGTAGCTTCTTCAAAATGCAGAGATGTCAGTCTGATATTGATTTGAGAGGCAGCTGTTCTCTATAGACGAATCCGGGTTCCAGGCGGAAGTAGAAGGCGGAGGTTATTCTGATTAAAATACAATAAATCATGGCGTTTGTTTAATTAAATCATAAGATAGCAAGTTATTCCTGCTGGGTAAAATTAGCTACTCTGCACAGCATTCTTCACATGCAGACTGTGGAGGTCGGGTCGAGACCTAATTAATTTTAGACTAGTGTTTAGAGACTGAATAATAATAATATACTGCCAGCCACGATTAACACAAGCATCTCTGCTTTCACTGTCAATGTAAATGTGTTCAGTTCCACTCTGCCACTGCAGCACAGCATATAAATCAGCCGCCGGGTTCGTCTATATCAGAATCAGAATGTTCTTTATTGGCCAAGTAGTTTTTATGCATACAAGGAATTTGACTGTGGTTTAGTGGCTCTCAATGTACTTACGCAACACATAACAACACAACAATCTTCAGAAATATACACAAGGAATGACTATATACAGGTGAAACCGTTTCTATGAACTGTAAACAGGATACAAGCTTCAGTTCATCCATTTTATTGGAAAGAGATCATTACATCTTGGACATTCGCAAGATGTAATGACGGGAGCGATGTTCAGAACCCCCGCTGTCGCAGCTCCTCCAGGGAGTCAGTGTGGACACTGTGGAGGACTACAAGTACCTGGAGAGTGTACATTGATAACAAACTAGACTGGGCTAATAATACTGAAGCCCTCTAAAGGCCAGAGTCGCCTCTAGTCTCTGAGGAGGCTGAAGTCCTTCAACATCTGCTGGACAATGCTGAAGATGTTTTATGAGTCTGTGGTGGCCAGTGCTCTCCTGTTTGCGAGTGACGTTGTGTCCTGTTTGCGAGTGACGTTGTGGGGGTGGAGCTGGACTCTGCACCACAGAGCGCCACAAGAAGTCATTCCTGCCCGTGGCCATCAAACTTTTCAACTCCTCCCTCAGAGTGTTAGACACTCTGAGACAATAGACTGGCCCTTGGACCCCTGCCAGCAGCTTCATAACCCCATAATTCATTCATAATTTATATTGTCAACTGTGCAATACTGACTTAACAGTACAATAATGTTGTGCAATAATTCAACTGTGCAATACTCTGGTGTACTATATGTATACTGCATTAATACTGTATATTTCAACTAATATTTCTTATTTATTTATTTATACTATTCTTGCTCTTTAACACATTTACAGATCCCATTTCTCAGCCTTATTATTTCACTGTTGTTACATTTACATACACATACACTGTAGTATGATGCACATATTTGTACATACTTGTACATATTTCTTATCTTCTTTTTTCTATTTTTCTTATAATTTCTCTATGCTTATATATATTTCTCTTCTAGAATGTGAACAACATGACCCAGTTTCCCCTCAGGATCAATAAAGTATTTCTGATTCTGATTCTGGGATCTGCTTCTCCTCCTGCTAAAATCTCTGAAAAAGTTTCTGGCTGTGTGAAGACCTTTGAAAAAGTTTGTGAACTGAACTGGTCAATAATATGAAAGGGAGTACTGAAGACCACACAAATAAACAAAAACAGAAGAAATACTAAAGAGCGCAACACAGAGGCTGCTATCCATGGCGCCATCTTGATACTTATACAGTATCTTGATACATATAAGCTTCTTCACTTTCAACAGATGACATTTTTAATTAGTGAAGATTTGGAGAAACTGATGCATGCTCTTGTCTCTAGCAAGCTGGACTACTCTAATGGACTTCTGTACAGGTCCAGTTGATCCAGAACGCTGCTGCTTGAGTCCTAAAAGACTAAAAAATCAGAGCATATATCACCAGTACTCAAATCACTGGTGGTCAGTGCATCAAAGAATTGACTGTAAAGTATTACTGCTTATCCATAAATGGTTAATCAGATCTTCTCATACAGTATGAAGCTTCCAGAGCTCTCAGCTCAGCTGCTTCTGGTCAACTTCTGGTTCTTAAAGTTAAACATGGTGAAGCTGCTTTTAGCTTTTGTGCTGCTCACATCTGGAACAAACTACCTGAAGTTCGCAGACTAGAGACAAATCTGACTGCTTGTAAGATGAAGATGCATCTGTTTGCTTTTAGTTCAATTTTAAAGCTGCACTTCATAATTTTCATCCTTCATGCTGCCTTTTAAATGCTTTTTTACTTTTTATCTCATTTTATATATTTTACTGTTCTATTACTTTACCCCCCTTTTTAGTCTTGTTCTTATTTTTATTGTTCTTATTATCTTGCATTATGTAAAGCACTTTGAATGTCCTTGTGCATGAAATGTGTTATATAAATAAACTTGCCTTGCCAATGCCAGATGTACTGATTGCATAAACACTATATGGAATCGTATTGTTTTGAATGATTGCAAAATTGCAAATAAATACAGATCGTTGACTGTTTTCATGTCAGAGTACAGAGAGGTCAGAGATTATTTTTGTCACAAAATCACATGTTGGAGCAGAGCAGATTGTTTAAAGGCCACTGGGCCAAAACTAAATCTGTGATGATGAAGCTACTGCAAGTGACCCTGCTAAGCAACAACATGCATCGCTGTGGTAACGGTTGATGGTTGATGTTTTCTAACTGGTAGAGGGCAGCGGGCTGATCGACCGGCCTCTGGCCCCACAGTGAGGCTGTGTTTGCACATGTTGAGACGTGTCATGTGGCTGCAGTGCTTTGTGAAAAATGAGTGTTATAGCAAATGGTGGAAACCGGAACATCCATAAAAATGTAATTGTTTGAAACACACTATAATGTAGTTGTTGTTAGATATAAGTGTTTGGCACTTGTCAACAAGTATAACTCCTCCTGTGGGCACCTGTAAGTGGAAGCTGCTGTATAAACAGATAAAATGACAATATAGTAAAACACAGTTGTAATAATATCAAATTTGTCTTCATAGGGAAAGTTTTTGGTGACTAATACTGTACATTAATAAACACTTAAAATGTCCTTATATATACTCATAACTACACTATAGTGTATACTGATTAAAAACAGTAAATAGGGGGACTTGAAATTTAGTTTTTACCTGAAACAACGCTATGGGTCATGTTTGGTTAGGTTAAAATGACTGCTTCCTTAAAGGGGACATATGCTTTTTGTGATTTCTGTCATTTATGTACTTTTATGATTTAACATGGTCAAAGTTCCAAACCTTGAGGTGAACATATGTAAAAAAAGCTCCCTGTAAGACAAAAACCAGGGCTGCAGCCTGCTATGAACGCTTTCCTGCTTTTTCCTTGGAAGGACAGTTTTGGAAGCTCTGCCCAGAAAGAGAGAAAAACAACCTGAATATGTCATCAACTCTGGCCTGCAACTTGTTTTTTTTTTTTTACTACTATTAGTTAGGCTGGTTAAAAATGCCCAACAAGCACATCTCTTTTCTAAATGTTTCAGTGTTTTGCTGCAGGGAAAGCTTTTTATTGACAGCATAGTTGGTGTTCACACCTCTCTTTTACACTTTTCAGACATTACAATAGAGACAATTCAGTCTAAAAAGTGTTGTTTTTGTCCTTTCAAAACCCCTCATTTTAGTGCACTTCAGGTTGCTGAAATTCTCAAATTTCCACGAAAATACTGTGGACATCTCTTTTGTGTCCTCATTGTTAACTACTCTCTCCTGCATCTTTGAAAAAGCACAAACTCAGACATGGGCTGCAGAGGTCACAGCTTGCTGACGCTTGAGATTCACATGAAGTGAGAATCACTGCTTCCAACTGAATAGGAACACCTGAACCAAAATCTTCACAAACGTGCCTACAACTCCTAATAAACACCAGTGAAAACGAACAGAGAGCTTTTTACTACCCACATTTGACTCTTTGTGAAGAAAGTTTTTCACATTTGTTATTCTTCTTCTTTCAATGACATTGGGATAAATAATTATAAATAAATGTGCTGATATCTGTGTTCCTCAGCAGAAATTATGACTCAAGCCAGATAATTTTGTGAATGTTGAAAGGATGTTCACAGCATTATTCCCATTAAAAACACTGCAGGGGAACAGATAAACACCACATTATAGAAGGAGGATATGTTAGTCCTTTCAAAGACTAACAAACATGGCAGATAAGTCAGTGGGAGGGCTCAGCAGTCAGAGGCGCCATCCTGTGTCCTGGAGGTCGATGAGCTGTGTTTCACTTTTGTGAATCAATTGTAAACAAAATGTACTCGGTGCACAGTGTGTACACAGTGTACTCACAGGTGTGTGGTGCAGGAACTCTGGATAATTTTCTGGAGCAGACTAAGAAATAATCCATTATAAAACCCTTCATGAAACAACTTCTTGTAAATATTAAACAAATGAGCTTTAGAGGTGCTGATTTTGTGTAAAATTGGCTTTGCAGCTGAAAACAAAAACTGCCTTTTTTGTCTACTATAGCATATCTGCTCTGTAAATCACTTGTCCTGTGTTCTCCTTTGAGAAAAAAAACAGAGACCAAAAATAGAAAAGTATATTTTCATTTTATGATTTGATGATTTTGCCTCCTATTTTTGATCGAATACCGTTCTGTTTCAATCACATCAAATCTTGAATAAAGCGATAATGTGATGCTCTGGCAGCCACACTGAGCCTGATAGCATCCTGCTACACAACACAAGAGCCACAGTCTCTGAACAATAACCCACATTAGCTTTCCTGCTAAATTCTCCTTCTTATCTAACTTACAAACATGAACACGTCTTGTCCTGCACCCACATTGTTGGATGAGTGAGCAAACACACATTCACCAGGAAAAAAGTGCACCGCTGAGCTTAACTGCTCAGCTGCAGCACATTAAACAGCATGTAAACATACCTGAAAATGTCACTTTTCTGTTAGCGAATGTCAATAGACGACAATCATGAAAAAGATGTCTGTAAAACTTTGAGTAGGTGCCATTTTGTGTCCAGTTCCTACAATACATCCATGGTTCCCATCCTTGTGCTAAGCTAACCTAACCAGCTGTTGGCTCTAGCGTCATATTGAATGTGGACACCTTGAACATTGATCCTCTTATGTAACTCTTGGCAACAAAGCAAATAAGTTTACATCCTCAAATATCAAACAATTCCTTTAATGTCATGTTTTTTGTTGACTTTCTTTTTTTTATCTTTTGTGTTTCTGACTTTCTTTTTGACTTCTCCTCAGGTCTCATTGTGGGATCCTTGATGGTGTGCTGGCTTCCAAACCAGATCCGTCGTCTTATGGTGGCCACCATGCCCAAGTCCTACTGGACTCCTTCCTTCTTCCAGAGCTACATCGCCCTCCATCCTGTGGCCGACACTTTCTTCTACCTCAGCTCGGTCCTCAACCCATTTCTTTACAACCTGTCCTCCAGGCAGTTCAGGGCGGTCTTTGTCCAGGTGCTGCGGTGCCACCTCACTATCGAACACATCAACAAACGCACTGTGAAGAGCCCCCGCGCTTCCTCTGCACACTCCCTCCAACCCCTGCTGTTTAAGTCGCTGCGTCGCGGCCGGGGGAACAACTCCACCCTTGTAAAAGAGAAAACTCCCCCCACCTTCACAACGTTTCAGAAGCAAAGTGACTCAGGAATAGATTCAAATACTCAATCTCTCAGCCTGATGGAGGAAACGGATTCAGCTCTCAAAGGACAGACAGATGTACCATCAGAGACTGAAGTGTAATGTGCTGTACAATTTAATGCAACACAGTAAACAGTAAAACAAACATGGCGGAAATAGCTTTTTCCAAGGTTGCTTGTGTTGTGCCATCTGCAACAAATATAGAGATATTCCTTATACACAGAAAACACGGTACAAAGAGTTAAGTTAGAAATTTCCATGACAGATCACGCTCAGCTGACAATTTGGCACGATAGAAAGCTTGATGGGACTTCTTAGAGGGACATTTGTTATCAAGTCAGAACATGATTGTACAAAAGCTCAAATATTCAGTTAAGCATGAAACTTAAGTGAAAGTTAAAGGTACCCGGTGGAGTTTGTGACCACTAAAGGGTTTTGTTTGTAACAGAAACATTAGGACGCCCCAGGAACATCACTGTGAATGGCCACAGGTCAAATGATGTACACCGACCCAAATTTTTTTTTTTTCTATACACAATCATTACAAAAGTAACAACTGTGAAATGATGAATAAAACTTTCTTTAAGGTCCAATAAAAAGTCTTAAAGAGCCATTCAAAACAGTTTCACGTGTACAGGGAGCCAGCAGGAAGCCGGCTCAGCCAGGTGAAGTCTGTAAAAACGCAGAAACGGTGAATCTACCCAGTGAGCAACTTTCACTGGAATCAACTGGTATTTTATGCTTTGAGTGAATAACCAGATGTAAATAATCAGATATCCCAATGATGTAATGCAGTTATGTATGTGAGATTGATATTTTGATGAAAGTAAAAAATAAAGGAATAGTAAACTGCATGTTGTTGACGTAGAGAAGGTATTAGACACTAATGTGTTCTTTTTAGTTTGGTTGAGTTGGACTGTAGTTTGTCTTCCTCCTTGGTGCGATGCGTTTGGGCTCCGGTCCGGACCAAAACAACCACACAGAGGCTCTTTAGAGGCGGTGGTCTTGGTCCAGAACCAAACGAACTCTGGAGCGGTTTGTCTGTGGTGGCAACATGATCCAACCTCGATCTGACCCAACTATTAGGTGTAATCTGCAAGTTTGAGGTAAACGTGGCCCCTGTAGCATTTTGGTTCGCTTGGATTTTTCCCTGCCTCAAAAGAAACCGAACCAAGGGGAAAACAACAACTTTACCAACTCATCAACTTATTCAGACCAGGGAAAATTAACTTTAAGTTTGAAAATGAGTGACAAAACCATGAGCATAACATGGATTAGGGCCATCTTTGAACACAGTATTCAGTTATCTGTATGTAAACTATGTGACGTCATAGCACTGACAGTCGTGGCGGTGAAGCATTAAACGCAGCAATGCATCAGCGAAACGGCTAGCTAATGTAAACATGGATATAAGAAAAGCATGTCTCAAAAGATTTTAAAAATTGGCTTTGCGAATCTTTTACGAACAAAGACTGTCAACAAAACGTGTGTTTGTTTACAAGAAAACTCCACAGAGTACCTTTAAGATCAAGTCACTTACAAAAGTCAATATTAACTGCTCAAATCAGCAAAGCAGACCTTTTTTTAACTGATTACATACAACTTTTTAGCACATCAAATCACCTCATATGTTTGGCCTTGAAATAATCTCTGTATATCCAATCACTGTATTACCATACATCTGGTTCCCTAATCATAGGTAACAAGTATATCTAAAAGGATAAATGAAGAACCTCTTTCAGTGTTATAAAGTCAAAAGTGGCCACAGTGCTAAAATTTCCAAAATGTTGGTGTTGGCTATTATGGTCACAGACTTGTAGCCGCTCCAGAGGCCCCTCATCTTATCACATGTTTACTGCACTGCTGTCACCCCACCTCAATGCAAACTGTAGATTTCAGGGGGTGCAAAGAAGATATGTTAAGTAGTTTCACAGAGGTTTGCGTGTATTAACAAGCTTTATCTACAACATTTGTGAATAGACTGCAAAAGCCGTTACAGAACTAGTGGAGGAAAGTTGCAGGATACAAACATGATGTTATTATACCTGTGAGGTGGTATATAGCTTTGGGGTGGCTTTAACATAATCTCTGGTATGTTTTTCTTTATCCGGTAGTATTTATCCAGACTGCAGTTTTCTTTAACCAATTGTATATATAATACATTATCATTATCATACATCTTTTTCAGCTCATAAATACTCATACAATTGTTGATTGTTTCACGTAATGGTGTTCATACAGAATAAATCATGGAGTTATTTATTCTAGAGATATTTTTCTAAGGCTCAGAGAATGAATGATGAATTATTCCCTGCAATATGTCTTATTTGACTGTACAGTATAAGTAAATAAAGACAAATGAGAACAAGTCGACTGCTGTCCAACAAAATACAGAAGTTTCATCCACAGCACTGTCCTCCACCTCACCTCACACAGCTGATGTCGCTGCACCACAATCATATTTGACACACGAGATGATAAAACTTCCTAGTGCAGTATTGTTGTTGTTTTTTTTTGACATTTGGAAACAAGCTTGAAGAGAACAAATACTATACAAAGCTTCCTCACATTTCAAAATATGCATTCTTCACTGTCTCAGTTCATACAGTTCCAGTTCAGGTCTTCTCTACTGTTAGAGGTGCAACATTTTCATCTCCGTGTGTGAAGGTCTGTCAGCACAGGCTGCAGGACAGCAGGAGGAGAATGAACAGGGAAAACACAGGGAGCTGTGGCTTGGTCAGGGTAATGGCGGCGGACGGTTGGGGTCGTTTCTTCTGGCGTGGTCCATTACACAGCGGCGTGTTACAGCAGGTGATGCACACTGAGTTGAGCTTGCCGGTGCAGAACTGCTGGTAGCCAGAAGAAGCGATGAGACAAGCTCCTGACGAGGCACAGGACTTGCGGTAGTGTATCCCTGAAAAAAATGACACAAATGGGCGCGTTAGGCTCATAATGAGAGGATTAGAGGTTGTGTGTGTGTGTGAAAGAGAGCGAGAACAAAGAAAAATTGTGAGATTGGTGCCTGTAATTGAGGATAAATATGATTTATTCTTTCAACTTGAAGGCAAACATGATTTTCAACACCTCTATATCACTGGTCTAATGCTCCTTTAGCAGTCCTAACACACAGCTGTCTTTGTTGTCTGTAAAACACTCAAGACTCTCTTAAATAATTTGCATAATATTGTCATTGTCAGTGTATAATCAGTCCATGAATAAGGGAAACTACAACCCTTACATCTTGTGTTTTAGATACTTTTTTAAAATAATAAACAACATGTAATAAAACATGTAAAGAGAAAACAAAAATTCAAATTGCTGATGATGAAGTGATGATGCTATTAGTGCAAAACCGTCAATGACAGTCACATGACTGGATGTGTCTTCTAAGTATACTGTTTACAATAAGTACAGTATATACAAAAAACACAAGATAAATTAGAAGAAAAACACAAGATTAATAGATAAAAAGAAAAACCTAAATAAAGAAAATAAATAGATCAACCTGAGAGGTAAGAAAAATATCCAGATTTACAAATACTGTGCAAAATAGGCTGATATGGATAATCAATATGGAAAGACAGAGAATGCAAATATTACCATTTGTGCATATAAGAACTATGTGTCTACATATAAACACAAGAATGAAATTAAATGGATTGAACAGATTGTAAAGTTATGAGCAGCTTGTATGATTTATACATAGTATATAAAATGGAATAAGTGCTGTTCTCAGTAGGTGTGACTTCCCTTTTTATATCCAGAAGAGGTTTATAGATACAACTTAACTTCAAGTCCAATGCAGTCAAAAGGATAACCAGCACTACAGTATTGTGATTTACTGTGTGGACTGTAAAACAGCTGGTTATGTCCCGCAGCAACGTCCGTCCCTCACACTATGCAGTTGTTCGTAAGTAGCTGATGCGTTTCATGACTGGAGATACAGACGTTTGGCTTCAGGTGTTTGAAGTCTGGGCTGAGAATTGCTTTTCATGTGACTGGCACTTGGTTCAACCCTGTCTCCTATAGTAGAAATTATGTTTGTACATTTATAGTCTTAGATCCGCATGTGGTTAGTTTTAGGCAACAAAAGCAGGTTCATGGTTTCATTTAAATGTCGATAAAAAGTCACTGCAGACTTTTTTCTGTATTAAACTAAGACCACAAACTTTTCCTAACCGTGACCAAGTGCTGCCGGTGCCCAAACATAACCATAAAAAGTATAATAATGCTGTAGTTTCTACCAGCAGAGATTGTACTGCAAGAAAAAACAGCGGCGGGGCAGACTGTCGCCTTCCTGGCAGACAGAGAGGGGCGACTGCGCAAGGTTTTGGAGCGTTCTGATTGGTCAGATGATCAGCATGGCAGTGGACAAGCAGCAGTGTCATCAGCACTGACCTCCTATTGGAAGACAGTCAGCAGCATGTTTTTGTTTTAACAAACAGCAAACAATGAAATATGTTGTCACTCATATGTTCAGTATAAACATTTTGCAACTTCCCAAATACATTAATTAACAACATTTCCTCGTTTCTATTTAGTATCATATAAATGTCATTTCTTGGCTAGACTCATTTAATTTCCCTCCATTTAGACATTTGCTTAATAGTCAAGTCAATTTTTATTTATATATCCCAATATCACAAATCACAAAATTTGCCAAAGGGGGCTTTATATTCTGTACAGCAATACAACATCCTCTATCCTTAAATCCCCGATTTGAATAAGGAAAAACTCCCCCAAAAAACCTTAAATGGGGAAAAAAATAACCTCAGGCGAACCAACAGAGGAGGGATCCCTCTTCCAGGACGGACAGACATGCAATAGATGTGTGTAGAGAAATACAGCATGGAAAAACAGGATGACAAAATTATAGATAGTTTGATAACATACATGAAGATAACATCTAGCAGTCTGTTCTCAAGTAACCTTTTATTATCTATCATTATACGATCCTACCTAGCTATTTATTAATTAGAAGTTAGTTTGTAACTTGTTCCCTATTACTCATTAATTTGTGCACCTTTTGTACAGTGCTACCTATTGATTTATGGTGGATACATCTGTGGCCATGAAGAGCTCCAAAATCTCAAGGCTGAGTTTTTGTGAATAAATATTTTATGATTAAATGTTTGACTCTGACTGGACTCTGTCGTATTTACAGTAAATATGCACAAAAATGAAGGTGAGGCTTTCTGTGTAGTTTGGTGAAAGAAAAATTCTAAGAACTATATTTTATTAAAAACATTTCCAGTGACTGCTTTCAATTTTCAAAGCTCTTCTGAAAAGCATCCATTTTCCCTCATCTGTGACCATTTCAATTGCCAGGGCAGGGCCTTTTTTAAAAAATAGGTTATTGAACATTATTTTCATTTTCACTTTTGGTTCACAACCACCAATTAATCATGTTTCAAGTATTTTATGTGCGATAGTGATAGGTCTGATCATCAAAAATATAAATAAAATATAAATCAAATAATAGCATTACAAGTGTGCTGTCAATACAGTGAAGCCCAACAAACGGATCACATACTTACCTACACACAAAAGTCTGTGTAGGCATGCATATCCAAACATATAATCACATTAATATTAAAAACATGAATGTAGCTGTATACATTAAAGAGAACATTTCATGCACATTTCCAGGTTCTATATTTATATTTTGGGGCTCTACAGGAATATCTTTACATGATTTACAGTTAAAACCTCCTTATTTATCTTATAGTGACCCTTTATGCAGCCCCTCAGTTCAGCCTCTGTCTGAAACAGGCCGTTTTAAGCTGCTGTCTCTTTAAGGCCCCCTTCCAGCAGCTCCAGAGGCTACGTCAACAAATCATGTAACAAACAGTAGTAGTAGGATTTTACCACTTTTTCTCATTCTTTACTCGAAATGGAAACTTCTCAAATACACCTGAAACCATTTCAAAATATGAGAGTGGACAACGTGAACAACACATGGAAAAACCTTAGACGTTAGACTGGATTCGCAAGATTGCGCAAGAATCCTCATAGGACGCTGATTGGTCCGAACCACCGGTGGTTTACAGAAATTTAGATATGAGCTCATGAACTTCTAATATCTGTTGTGATGTTTCACTCAACAGGCAGAGTAACACCAGCAGAACTGCATGTCCATCTAAATTTTGCATCCTCCCATGTCCCATACACTGCAAATGGTAAGTGGACTGCTCTTTTATAGTGCCTTTTAACCTCAATGGACAAAGGGCTTTATAATTTTTGCCTCTCATTCTCATTTACCCATTCACACACACACACACACACACACACCGATGGCGGCGAAGCTGCCATGCTGGGCGTTGGCCTGACCATCGGATGCAACTTGGGGTTCGGTATCTTGCTCAAGGACACTTCGACACACTGACAGGCAGACCCGGGGATCAAACTGCCAACCCTGCGGTTAGTGGATGACCCGCTCTACCTCCTGAGCCACAGCCGCCCCAGGAAATATCAGCGGGGAAGCCCAGAAGGTGTTGAGTAATCCAGCTGTAACACAGTGTGAAATGCTGCAAAACTCTGGAAGGAAATGTCCCATCATATTATTATTATTATTATTGGAGATTAAAACCTGACTCACACCGTGTTTATATCTCTAATTTGAACTGTTTCAATGGATCTCTGGCATTTTCTGTTCAAACCCTAAAATGACCGTTGAAGACAGTTAAAAAAGAAACTGGAACAAATATGTGAAATAACTGAAAGTAAGAAAATCTGACTTTCATAATTGGCTATGTAATCTGTTGGTTTTTATCTCGAGCAGTAATTGGAAAATAGCAAGAGACGATAACATGGATAGTCAGTGGAAAATGAAGTGTGGTAAATGTGCCGCTGACTGAGAATACAGATCTGATGGCTTTTCTCACCTCAAACAATCACTTACCAACCACATTTATCAGTGTGCTCGCCTTCAGCGGTGCAAACTAAACTCCTGTTCAAGCCCTTCATTCTCATTCACAGTTTACATAGAAACTTAATCCGAACTTTAAACCATTCACCAACCTTCATACATACTCATATTAGTTCAGCTTTTTTATAGCTGTCATAGTTTTTCAGTAGTCGGAAGTCAAGTTTCATGCTCTTCTCAGACCTTCTTAGACTTTTGCATTGGTGCGTATTGGTCGCAATGACATCACACAATCTCCCCCTTCAGCTCTTGAATGTATTGACATTTTAATTATTTACAGTGAACACACTTTAAAGGGGACACATCATACTTTTTGTGATTTTCTGTTATGTTTATCCTGTTATGATGTCGGGTGTGAGGTGAATGTATGAAAAAATGCTTTCTGCAAGTCAAAATGTCTGTGCTGCTTCAACTTCAAAGGGACATTTTAATTGCTTCCATTGTTACAGTTAAGCTGATAATTTTAGTGATTTTAACTCTTACTTCTTATGCCTACAGGGTCGTCCTGCATCGTGGCTGCACCACAGCTCAGTCGCTGTTTCAGTGTCCACTGGAAACGTTTCAGAAGCGCTGGGATGGGACGGGGAGAAAAATAAATTATGATGGATGAAATCCTCATACTTTATTCTTTATGGATTGCAGACTATTTGTCTATGAACTGGGTCAGATGTACAGTGTTCAACTAAATGGATGCGTGTGTAGATTTTGCTTAGTTTGGATTTGTATACTGTGTTTTGTGCTTATGGGGCTGTTTGTATATTTGTCGTATTTCCATTGTTCTGTTTTCTGGAGCATCGTTTGAGGGCTGTTTATATTCATGTTTGGATGATTTTGATGTGTTGTGCTGTTGGATGCTTGTGGGTTTACATGCCAGAATTGTTGGTTTGTTGTTAATTAATGTGTGTGAATAATTCCTTGAGGGATGGGTCATGTAAATGGCCAGACATGAAAATAAAACTATTTATCTTCATCACCAATACTAACACTAACAAACTTATTACTTAACCTGAAGAAACATGTAATTTACCCAGTGCAGCTTTTAACCAATGAAAAGTTAACTGTCTTACTGCAGCTTGAGGCTTAATACAGTGTTTCAGCTGAGATGTCTGAAACAAACAGAGGAAGGAAAGAAGAGTTTGGAGACACGCTGCAGACTGATGCCAATTACTTTCTATTGGAAACACCTGTCAGGAAGCTTAAAGGAATCCAGAATAATTGAGCTGATAAAGGAGAGGTTTGGATCAACACATCTTTACCACAATTCCTGCTAAGAAGACAGATTTACCCTTTGGTTCGATTTACTCTTTCTTTCTTACTTTCTTCAGTATTGTGTCACTACAAGCTGTTCCTTGTGTTCAGGCCCTATAAAGACCCACAGACCCACATATTGTAGTTGTTTTCAAGCACAGTCTTCATATGAACAAACAGTCCTGAAGAGGTCTACTCAGCCAAAAATAATTGAATTCACCTGTTTGTGCTTCATGACTGCGCAGCGGCTTTAAACAGCTTTTATACACTGTCGGTATTGTAATAGAGCTGTGAAGTGTGAGGAGCCGCTGATGTTTTTCCCCTTTCTCTATTCCCATTTCAGTTTTTCCTTTTAACGACATTGTGAACAAGGAGAAACACTTTCAGGTGTGTCCAAGACTCTTTCAGGTAATGTGCAATAATATAGATTTAAGTTATGGCTAACAGTCCTTTCTGAGAAATCGTGTTTTGTTTGCCATTTTGGCAGACGGCTCTAAATACTACAATACCCATGAGCCTCTGCTGCCAAAGCCGGTCAGAGGTGTAAATTAGAGCGATAATGAATTCAAAATGCTTCCTTGTTGCAGTTGAGAATAAAACGTGGCGCCATTGTTGTTGAATTCTCAATTTAAATTATTCAATTTAAACTGCAGATTGTGTTTTCAGTTTTCTCACCATTGTAATCTTCATCTTAATTTGCGTTAGCCGCGCACATCGTGGAATTTTAAGCTCTATGATTGGATGTTTCTTGCTGAAATGTAAATTTTTTTTAAATTCAAAGAACCAGGTATTTTCCAACACTTTTGTACTGATGATTTAATCAGGAGAGTTTCATGTCGATCCAAGTAGTAGAAGAGCTCCAATTGTGAGTCATTGTCTATGGGAAAAATTAATGAGATTTTTACCTCTGGAACCAGAGGCGCCTGAAATAGGTCCTCCCACTGCAGCTCTATTAAAAGTTAAAAAAAGAAGAAAAACACCACCACAAAGGCGGGAACAGTTTGCACAGCTTGCCTGGGGTTGACTTATTAGAATTACTGTATGAACTGCATCTTTAACAGTCACTGTGTGGGGATTTAAAATCACATTTAGCAGGGTGCCATGGTGACTGGGGAGGATTTTAACTGGATCATTTACACCTGTGCTTTTCCTACTGTAAAAAGGTCTGTTTAATCTGCAGGTGTCTTTGAGCAAGGTGTGAAATCCTTTACCAGCTTTTCTGCTTTGAATATTGTTTGACGCTTTCAATTTTTTGTTGAAGATGATTTTTATTTATTTTATATATTTTATTTATTTATTTCCAACCAACATACTTCTGGCCAAGAAAAAACTGTAGCATTAAATTTTCATATCAACACACGCACACGTTTAATCCTTTTAGTAAATGTGCTTCAGTAACAGGTGAAGAATATCTGACTCCAACAGAACTGAAGAAAATGTTCAGTTGAAATGGAAACAAATAAACACAAAATTATACAAAATAATTGTTATTAATTACAAAATAATTAATCTTAATTGCATTATATTAAGTTAGAAAACATCAAAATAACTTTATTTACTTTAAATATGTTTAATTGCACAAAAGTTTTTATTTATTATTATTTAAATGGTGTGTGGTTGTTTATTTTTACATACAATTGCATTTAATTGACATGAAATTTATCTAAAGATAATTACATTATGTCCATTTTTGATTGCTCTAATAATTGATTACTAATAGTTTACATGTATTTTTAATAAACTATTTATAATTGCTAAAATTATAGCTTCAGCTATATGTGTTAAAAAATATCAGTGTTTACTTTCCACTCGAGAACTCCTCCAAATGGTAAACACTAAAAAATGACAATGTACCACCAAAGTGAAGTATTACATTCACAGCATGTCCACAAATAAACCGGAGCTGTCCCGGCAGATAAATGTGTTGAGACAGTGCAGCACTTTACATACAATGCTAAAACTGTGAAACTGAGCTCAGGCACAAACACCTGAGACCTGCTGCTGCTCTCAGAGACTTTCAGCTCTGATACCACACACAGTATCTCCTCCTTTTGTGTTATTGCACCGATCAAGTAAATAATAAAAGTCAAAGGGTTATTTTTCAACTGTAAAACTGCCTAATTAGATGATGATGTTCACAGGGTTGCCCCCTCAAATGTTGGGGATTGTAAGGCTTAGAAATTGTTAAAGATCCCCTCCAGACATGAAGAAACTTTCCTGCTTCAGTGGATGAATGTGAAAACAGCTTTCTACTGTCAAACTCTGCACATCCATCATTCTGCAGAGTGAAGCTCAAACATGGTGTGAACATTAACATATTCATTGTGAAACATGCCCCCTCAAAAAAATTAAAATCTATGACGCCCCTGATTATGTTAATTGTCAAATATGTGATTCATTACTTTGAGATTATGCACTGCCAGAGGAAGTGCTCTCACTGATGTTCAGGGTGATTGTATTTTATATGTGTACCAGTTATGTGAATTCAACAGGGAGACACTCGTTTAAAGCACTCAGAGTTCATTTAATTTGTGGAATTCTAAAATTCAGCACGTCAATTATAAATGATGCTGTTGAGTAGATTTATGGGGGCAAGAGTGAAATCTCTCATCAACTTTGGCGCGCTGAGAGAAGTCTAATGATGTGGTCCAATATGTCCAAGTGTCGGGAGAACCTTTGATTGCTCTTCTAAATGAGATTTTAACCAAATAAATCGAGCAATCGCTGACGCTGGTTGTACTTCTGTGGTTTTGAAAAGAGCAAAGAATAGAGTCATAGTTGGAGTTGATGTCTGCTGTTAAACAGTACAGTACAATACAGTAGTTGTTTTGTATCTTGCTTTAAATTATAAAGCACTGTAGTAACATTGACTGTACTGTCCTTGAAACGAGGAAAAAAAGTCATCTGGTTCTTAGATCCAGTTGTGTATCACCTGCAGTTTGGCAGATGTGTATCAGTCTTCTCAATCCGGTTTATTATCCATCTAAATCAAACTTGACTAAGCAGTGAAATTAGATGGCGGCTTTTATATGAGCCGACATAAAGCTGTCATACAGATAAATGGTCAGTAGGGATGATAAAATGAACAGCAGGAATTTCTGGTAATAAAAGACAGAATTTCATCAAGAAATAAAAGTTCTGTCACAGTGCTGGAGCAGCTGTCTGGTCCAAACCTTCCTGCCACAACAGATGAATACAATACGACAAGAGACTGCACATTATTATAAGAAACCACCTGGAAAGGTTGCGCTGCTCTGACTCCGTCTCCTAGATGACATCCATATACGACTAAATTGCAACAGCAAATACGTTTGCTAGAAACTTAAAGCTGGTTGACGTTTTCTCTCAACAACATGAGAAAATGTTAGTTAACATTTTTGGCAGGTTGCAAAAATGTTGATACTGAACATATTAGTGAAATGTTCAGAGACAGAGTTTTATGGTTTAGACGCTGGCAGCACTTGGTTAAGTTTAGGGAAATATCACAGCCTTTGTTTAATAAAAGTCAGCAGTGACACAATGTGTCACTAACCTTAACTAAAGTGCTTTTTTTGCCTAAACCAAACTACACTCAGGACTTTTGCCAACGTTATCGGGAAAACAATTTAGTAGTATATGAACGTAATTTCTAGGAGCCGGGGTGGCTGCTCACGATGGGTTTAAAAAGAAAAAATATATCATGAAAGGTACGGGGAGAGAAGGGGTGTAATGTGACGGAAAAAAAGAAATTCTTGCAACAATACAAATATATAATCTTGCAGCACTCCTACTGTCTGCAGCTATGGTGGCAGCTCTGGATTATAATATCAATAATATCGAAGTAATATTAACAAGTGTAGAGCTGCAACGATTAGTCAATTAATCAATTAGTTGATTAGCAGAAAATTTATCGGCAGCTATTTTGATAACTGATTAATCTCTGAGTCATTTTTTAAGAAAAAAAAAGCCAAAATTCTTTGATTCTTTCTGTCTTTTATGATAGTAAACTGAATATCTTTGGGTTGTGGACTGTTTGTCAGGACCAAAGAAGACATTTAAGATGTCAGTTTGGGGTTTGACATTTTATAGACCCAACAATTAATTGATTAATTGAGAAAATAATCGTCAGATCGATATTAAAAATAATCGTTAGTTGCAGCCCTAATAAGGTGTGTGTTCATGTCTTTATCGTTACCTGAGGAAGACCATCTGTGGGCAAAACAACATATACATCAATAAAATAAAAAAGGAGGGAAAGTGTGGCTGTATTTTGTTTTTTTACTCAAAAAGTTACTCACTATTTAAGTAGTTGTTTTCAGTAGTTATTTTGATGACTACTTTTACTTGAGTACAGTTTATGGCCACTCGACCCACCTCTGGTTACAGGTGCCAAACAATTCAAAGTTGAGGTCAGTGAATTAAAGCTTTTCAGCTCAGAAACAACTTTTAAAAACATACCTGTAACTGTGATTTTTTTAAAAGCTTTGAGCTGCCAAAGCAATCTAAAGTCCATAAAACACTTCTTTACATAAACATTCAAAATCACACACTCAAACAAACCTCAGCAGCCATGCACAGTCCCTCTATTTCACCAAATGAATGAAAACTACTGTGACTAATCACATTCTCATTTCCTTTTCCCTGATACAGTAAATTAACTTTTGCGAACTGCAAAAGCTAATTTAGATAAGCCATGAAATCGAGGAGACACTGCTGCAGTCTCATCTTGTCTTCATCCTGCTCTCATCCTGTCTAACAGGAAGAGCAGCGTGTCCCGAACGCTCAGACGAAGAGAATCTCACCATCAACAGGGTCAATATAAAACTGCTCTCCTGTCCTCCCGAGTCTGACTTTGGACAGGATTAACATTACAGGGGGGAGGTGGGGAATGAAATATTCACCTTGCTCCTCTGTAATTTAACTCAAAGTGATTAACTATTTATTTATTTGACTATTTTAACCATCAAGACAAAGTGAAAAGCTTCCTCAGGAGGTCCTGGGAGAGCTGAAGGTGAGACAAAGATACTGCGTGAGGTGAATTTGAGTGAAAAATTGTTCTCCATCTCGCAAGTCATAACAAATCTTAACACATAGACATGAAACACATATTGATATCATTCACTTACACTTCCGGAGAATATCATTATCTCTGATGTACATATTTTAGATTGTTTAAGTATGTTTAAGTATGCGGACGACACGGCCTTAGTCGGCCTACAGAAAACAGACCCTTTAGGTGAAGCTGCCATCTGGCCGACACTAATGCTCTTCAAACATGGTGTCACATTAGCCAGCTGGAAATCAGTGTGGCAAAGACAAAAGAATTAATTATCTGTACAAAACAAGATTTAAAAATACAGCCAGTTCCACTAAAAAGTCTAACATGTTGAAACTGTGGGGAGCTTTAAATATTTTGGTGCAGTTCTTGACTTCCAGGTGAGCTTCTCTGAAAATACAGAGTATATTTTCAATGCTCACAGCGATTTTATGTTCAGACTCAGCAGCCTCAGTGTTAGTCAGCACATTTTAGAACAAGTGTACAAAACTCTTGTTGAGTGTTGAATTTTTTATCTTCCCGCCTGGTATGGTCACTCGAATTGTAGATCTAAAAATAAACTTTCCAGGATTGTCCTAACGGTCAGCAGGATAGTTGGCAAACCCCAAAAGTCCTTGATTCAACATTTTACGGAAAGGACGAAGAAGGAAGTGAGGAGTATCCTAGCAGAGAGCTCCCATCCTCTATTCAGACAGTTTGAGCCTTTGAGCTTTGAGAGGCGCTATACAGTACAGTACAGTACAGTCCCTCTAACTCTAACTCTAACCAACTAAAATGTATTTAAGAAGTCCTTCATCCCAGGTGCCAGCAGTACTCTTAAATCTGCAAAGTGACTGATGAGATTTAAGCCACAGACATGATGAACTGTTTTTAATGTGTAATGTGACCTTGTCTCTCTGTTTGTATACGGCTTCATTATCTCTCTCTTGTAAGAATCATGTGTAATAGCTGATTCAGCAAACTTTTAATGGAGCCAATTTGCCAAAATGCAAATAAATATAGGGGCCTCAAAAGAGAAATAATCAATAAACTAATTAAAAGAGATTAGCGGTCCCTACTTGTAGCTGACACTACAACAGCCCATCTGATGAGCTTTTATGGGGTCTTGCTCTCCTGATGGTTTTATGTTTTTTCTGTCGTCATATTGTTTCCCAAATAGGTCCGCATGTTGGTGTTAGCATGTTTCCAGCTATCAAATTAGCAAAAATATTTTTGACTTTTCACACAAAAGTCATATTTCACACTGAGTCGGACAAGAAGCTTTTCCTGCAGAGAAAACTCAGAGATCCACATTAAAATATGAGGACGTTGCTCCAAATGTGATTTAAATTACAGGAGGACCAGCGAGTTTTCTCAAAAACAGTCATTAATTGCAGCTGTACTGTAATTATTACTTGGGTGTGGCTGAAAAATTACTCACATACGCGCCTTGGACTGGATTAAAATCACTGACAAGGGCAGATAATGTTAAATCACCTCCCCTACAGAAATAAATCCGAACTGAGCTTTAGACGTCCTGATCATAAAAGGTGCTTGATATTTTGTTGGCAGTCTCTTTGTGTAAGCGATCAAATTATTTTCCTTCTTGATTGTAGTGATTGAACCGGTGCCCCTCGAAACAGCAAAGATGTCTCAGTGTGTTTGCAGCAGTTTGAGGAGGTGAGCTCAAGCTTCAGACCCTCTTACTATACTCAGTCTCATGTCTGTAGTGAACTAAGACTTCACAACAAAAAACATCATTTTCTGCTCAGCCGGTAAGATGCTATCATCAACTTTCATCAGCATCACCTGCACCACGTCGCGCTGTGACACATCAGCCATTATTGTCTGATTCTGAGACAACCTTCCAGAGGAAACTGAGAGGAATCATCACGCTTATTTGTCTTGTCATCGCTACCTCTGTGGATGCTGTGACGAAATTACATCCTCAGTGTGAAGAAAAACTGTGGGAGAGACGCTGCAGCAACAGAAGGCAACTGTGACAGTTTCATTTTTATGCCATCAAACGTTTATTTTAAGTCAGTCGGTTCTGTGTGACAGAGCTGCCCACAGTATCATGATGTTAGCGGTGCTTGTAGAGGCTGTCACTCATTTTACTGAGCGCTTTCTCGTATAACTGAACTTTGCATTTTAATTTGCTTCCTAAATTCTGGGATACTGTTGGTTATGATGTTGCTGCTGTCAGGTGAAAATCTTCCATCTCTAAACAGAAGCTTTACTATCATGTACAGGAGTCTGATACTTATATTTGTCTTTACTTTCCATATTCTAAGACAAATTGGCATCACTACAACACACTTTTAGAAGTTGAAATGTATTTTAAAATGGAAATAAAAAGATTTTTTCAATTTTAGCATAAAAAAATTAAAGCTCCATGAAAACTTAATGTCATCATAACTTGGTTTTGTCCATACTGACAGTCTAAGGTTTATGGGAAATGATGTTCATTAAAGGAAGCTAAAAAAAAACCTGAATAAATGACAACAATAGATCATTTTTTTTAAAGTTAACATCTTGTCTAAACATATGGAGTCAACAACATGACACTGTTTTTCTGTTCTAAAGCTGGATTTAGTTACAACAGATGTTAATGCTAATTGGATTTTCAATCAGGTTTTTCTACTTCTGGAACAGAACCCAGAAGTTGCAGTTTCACTTCACCTCTCTATTGATTCTAAATTACAGAACAAAGGAAATCTATCCATCCATTTTCTGATGCTTATCCAGGTCACACTGGCATCACACTGACAGAGTAACCCAGACATCCTTCACCCCGGGAGCGCCCTCCAGCTCCTCCTGGGGCATCCAGAGACATTCCCAGGCCAGAAGACATATGTAATCCCTCCAGCGTGCTCTGACTCTGCCCCAGGATCTCCTACCAGTTGGACGAGCCCGGAACACCTCTGGAGGGAGGCGTCCAGGAGGCATCCTAACCAGGTGCCCAAACCACCTCAGTTGGCTCCTTCTGACACAAAGGAGCAGCGGCTCTACTACAACTTCTCTCCGGATCTCAAAGCTCCTCACCCTATCTCTCAGGCTGAGCCCACACAACCTACAGAAGAAACTCATTTCAGCTGCTTGTATCCACGATATCATTCTTTTGGTCACTATTTAAAGCTTGTGACAATAGGTGAGGGTTGGAACATAGACCCTCTATTAAATTGAGAGCTTTGCCTTCTGGCTCAGCTCCTTCTTAACCACAACGGTCCGGTACAACGCCTGCATTACTGCTGATAATGCAATAATGCAGAAAGAAAATCAGGCTATCGCTTAAAGCTACAATAATCAATATTTTTCATATGAACAATATGAACAATGGAGAGTCCCATTCTTTCCAGAGAGAGGCTGGCGTTGCTAGAGTCAAACCCACAGAGAATTATCACTCAACTCTGTAGCTCTCCTAATTGTTTTGGTTTTCCAGCCCACAACTCTGCTTTTATCAACACCTGCAACCTGGTGCTCTGATGAACCCACTGTGCACTAAATCACCAGATGAAGTTATATGACGAGCTGGTGATGAAAGTCTAGCAGCTAAAGACCAAGACTCTTTTCCTGGAAATGCTCCAAATCAGGACAAAAGATAGTGTGAATATGGCACTTAAATTCATCATGTTGCAAGAAACATGAATTAAAAAGTAATAGTGCTTGAAACATTAGCATCTATTTGGAGTTGTATTTCTGGCCACTGATAAATGTTATGTCCAATACTCTTCTTTTAGCTCTTTGGACTCATTGAGCTCTTGAGGCTCTTCAGCTGCTAAATGATATTAGTTACTAACTGTGTCTGTCTGCTGTTTGGTGCTGATCAGGTAGTGTACAGCGTTTTTATCAGAGCTGCCTGTTGCTGCTGGAAACGAGGTTGATGAGAGCAGTGAGACTGAACAAAATCAGTAAATTTGGAAAAAATGCTGCAGAGTTGGGTGATGATTCTCTGTGGGTTCGTCACTATGAACGACTCCTTTCACATTTCACACTCATTTGGTCTGTTGTTCACATAAAAAAATTGATGAGTGCAGCTTCTAAAATATTTTTTCTGATGTCAAAAAACACCAAAATACCTTTGTTGCACAAATGATTTGTCCATTATAAGCTGCAAAATTATTACAGCTATCTCCAATTTCACATTTGTGTGTTAATACACTAATTTGGTTACTGAAGGCCAGTTCCTTCATCCATCGCTGTGCATCTTCCTCCCCCAGAGGACAGAGGACATTAAAATGAAAGGAGGCCTGCCAGAGCGCTGCAATCATCCCTCCTTTAAAGACAGTCGGAGAAGAGAAGTCCTCAGCAAGATAAAAGCACACTCTTTTATCATTTCTCGAGACATAATCAGAGGGGAATGATGATGATGATAGTAATAGAGGATGGACTTGGATAGGAAGCCAGGCTGCCCGGCAGAAAAAATAGCCATCATCTGTGTCTGACATACGATGTTCACTCTTGAGTGATATTTCAGGGTTCTGCCAGCCAGTCTTTTTTCTCAGCTGGAGAGGAGTGCGAGCAAACCTAGACAGATTGTATAACGCCCTTAGGATCAGAAACACTAATCTCTGAGTCAGGGGACAGAAACTAGCCCAGTTGAGGACACACTTCAGCGCTTCTACATCTTCTACATCTACATTATAGAGCTGAGTGCAAAGTCACAGGCTTATAGAGGCAATCACAGGGCAAGTATACTTAGGAAAAACCAACCAGCCTCACTGATTTTTATTCCTATCACTTAAGCACATTTCACTGAGGTGGCAGTGCAATTGTGAATCTATCTTTTGCATTTGAAATAGCGATAAGGTGCGGCCAGTTGGATTTCTAAGCCCTCCTTTTCATGCAGAGGAGCAATAATGATAACACCAGGAGATAAAGGCTTGGAAGTACACGAGCATTCATGCGGAAATTTTCTTATTAAAGAACTGTCGACTCTATAGTGTGGTGCGTCTGCCCTTTCAATGAGGAACCACATTTCCAAAGACAAGAGCTTATTGCTTTTGCTCATCAGCAACAGAGGAAAAAAAAGACCACCAATTTTCGCTGGGTGTGAAAACGAAGCCGGCCCCGGGCAGGAGGAGTGACCTTTAGTGTCTGGGTTCTAACCACCTGCAGCAAATAAGCCCGTAAACACAGCAGAGACACATTATTCATCACTAAGAAAGGCAGCAATACACTGCAAAGCCCATGAAAATACCCAAAGGCTGAATAACCCATACTTAAAAGTTGGTGAACAGTTTCAGATGTGCACAGAATTTCTTTTGAGCAGTATTCCAAACCTACATGCACAGAGGGTATAAATCTTTACTGGATAAGATAAGACGTGCACAAAACAAAAGCAATCAGTGAGTGAAAGAATCTGGAAAGAATGAGAAATCCAAGCTGCCAGGTGTAAATCTCTGCCATTGGTTGATTTCAAAATGTCTTTTCAGGTACAGATTCTTAGTAGCCCAATTTTTACGTCCATCCATCCAATCGGCTGCAGTCTTCTGTTTTATCAGTATAATTTTTGTAACTATACACCACAGTTACAAAAATGAAGAACTAATAGGAATCATATCATTTTTAGATTTTAGATAATCTTACATTTAACATTCAAAGTTTTCACTCGTATGAGCTCTGACAGAATAATAAATGGAAGAGGACAAACGTGTCAGTTCAGTTGTAATAAACTACAATTACACTTGGTTTAGACATTTAGACAGTTAGCATATGATTATAGAGTTGAAAAGATTAAAACACTGCATTGACAATATAACACCATATCAATTAAATGTGGCTTTTATTACATTCAACATCAGTCTTTGGCTGATGTGAGACATTTATGTATATTTGGTTTTCAGGCACTTCTGTATTATTAAGTACAGAGTTGGATATATCCGAGCTTTGAGAAAAAATGTCCCAGTCGTAATTGGAAACTGGATATTGATGATGATGATGAATGCTATTAACAAGTTGGAAACTCATAACTACGATAACTCTGATTTGACGTGAACACACTTTAGACGTACATCCTAATTATTCCCTATTTACAGTGTAGCAGTACAGTACATACAGACGCCTACATGTAAGGTAACAAAATGTGACGTTAAAAAGAAAGAAAAAATGTGTTTTTCAAGTGTGTCTTAAAACAGCAGTCAGGTGTCCATATGAACACTAAGAGGTTTTCCTGGCTGTAATCATTCCTCCTGTTCATACTGGCTGTTAAAAAAACTTCAAATGTGCTTTCAAGGTAAGTGATGGAGGCCAAAATCCACAGTGTGTCCACACAGTCATTTAAAAGTAGATGTGAAGCTTATATGAGGCTTCAGCAGTCTGAGTTAGTCATATCAAGTGGATATCTGCCACATTTACAGTCTTTTTAGCATCAAATTCCCTCTTTGTGTTTCCTCGGACAGTGTTTCCCTGTTGAGCTGCGGTGGAAGTATAGTAACAAAAAGAGGGACTTTGGCACTAAAAAGACTGTAATGTTGAAAGATATCTACTTGATTTGACTCATTTGGACGCTGAAGCTTCATATTAGCTTCAGATAAACTTTTAAATCCATTTTTGCACAGAAGGAGGACTGTGGATTTTGTCCCCCATCACTTATATTGTAAGTGCATTATGAAGGGATCTTCTAATGGTCAGTATGAACAGGAGGAATGATTACAGCAAGAAAAACAGGTTTCACTATTCATTTGGGCTCCTGACTGTTGTTTCAAGACAGACCTTTAAGATGTGTACCTATAAGCCAATTGTGGGATGTGGAAACTTGCTAAAAGTCCCCAAATTCCCCTGAAACAGAAGACATGACCTGTCGTCAGTGTAGCTGTTGCCCTGATAATCTCAAACATTTCTTTGGCATTACTGTATTGTAATTCTTGTCACTTACTGGCCAACATATGCAGTGTCACCAATAAATCTTACACATGCCGATACTGGCTAAAACATTTGCTCTATTTATCAGGATCTGAGGTTTTGTGGAAGGGCTGGCTGCCGCTGTATGCACCGCATGAGCCGAAACATTTTCTCCCCACATGAAAATGGAATAACTCATATCCATGACTGTTATTTCAAAATACTAACCTACAGCTAAGATTTCAGAGGCCTGTCCCTGACCTCAGATCAGTTTGATTTCTGCTCACAGCAGAGAGCCTGGAGTGTACTGAGAGCTCTTTTTTCTCATCTTTGTATAAAAGGATACAAACATGCCAACAATATCCTTCCATTTCAAAACATCCTTTTGTTGAGAAAAACATCTCCACTGATTCAGAGAATATAATATCCTGAGCAATAATCTACACTGATGCTGTGATTGAACAACACAAACTAATCCTGCTCATGAGCGAGTAGATGGCGCTTGGAGAGCGCAACACACTGACATCCCTGCTATTACTTCAGTTTTATATTGATTTCATGCCAAAAAATAAACAAACACCACTCTTCAGATTCTGAATCAAATCCCAGATCCACATCACCACCAAAATATAATCTATAGTTCTTGGATTGAGGCCAATCTGTCCAAATTTCACTGGAATCTGTTCTGAGATACACTGACAGGAAAAACAAACTATCCTCCATGTCGTTATTTAACACACCTTTTAAAAAAATAAGAAAATAATCATCCACATGTGATAACCTGGAGATTATAAATGATGGAGATGTGTGACTCACCGTCATCCTTCACCAGAACCTCCTTCTGGCACATGTCCTGCACGTTCACGGTGCAGTTGACGATGAACTCTGGCATGGAGCAGTCGTGTGTCATCTCCTCACACTGGTAGCACTGAATCTGCAGAGCCAGCCCTGCAACACACACATCTATCTATTAGGGATGTAACACAGAGCTGGAACCTGGCTACAGCAACATGGCGGATGACGTCAAACCATGGATGTATACAGGAAGTAGTTGTCTTCTTTAAAAAAAAAAACTTTAAATGGCAGAATCACAACATTTTTCTTCCCACTTGTTTGCAAATATAATTTAAATAAGCTACTAACAACAACTCCAGCCAGCGTCTTTATGCATCTCCCCATCATCTCTGGTTCATTTATATCTTTACTTGAAGAAACAAAAGTAACATTCGTGATTTATTTAAAAGACAGATGTTTGATGTTTGGATGCTACTCACAATGTTACAGTTGGCAGTAGCTACATTAACTGTAGCTAACAAATAGCTGCTATAGCTTGAGCCCTGCTTAGCTCCAGCTAAAGCTATGCAACATTTTCACACAGGAGCATTTAGTAGTTTGATTAATAGAAATAAAGAAAAGTGGCAGAGAATGGCAGTTTTAAAACCTAATAAAACTATAAAATTGTCACGTTAACTGTTCCGTATATCACTGATTGCAGCCAAGAAGAAAGCAGACACTCCAACATGCGTTCACTATCATGGCGCCGTCGTCTTTTTCTTCTTGTTAAAGTTGCGACAGACACTGGCTCTGTCTCCTCCTTCATGCTCCTTGTACTGCAAAGAAGAACCACTTCCGCCTGTTGTCATAACTTAATTTCCTGTTTATGGATGAACATCATGGTTGCCATCCGCCATGTTGCTGCAGCCAGGTCCCTCTCATGATACCTGGCTTAGCTTGCGCCGAAAGTCGTTAGAAATGGTCAAATCTGCTTAATTTTCTTCATTAAATCACTTCCTACTGCCATTCATTCCCCTTCTACTTACATCTACTTGTTTAACTGCCAAAAAAATAATATAATATGTACAGCATGTACATATATATATGTACATGATATATCTGACCTGACACTTTACATTTCTCAGAAAAAACACACTAAACCTCAAATTACAAAACTTTATGCTGATAACAATAAACTAAATGACCAAATAACATCTGTTAGCTTAGTATAATGGGATAGTTCCCTCTCACTGTAAACTGATGATACTACTAATTCTAAAACACACATACTGTATTTTTCCAGGTGTGTGGTTGATTGTGTTGGGGGCAAATATTTAGATGTTTATCTATTTAGAGCACATTATCTGTGTATAATGTATTTGTATTCTGTTACACCGCTACTCTCTATCCAGTGGTGGAAAGTAACTAAATACATTTACTCAAGTACTGTACTTAAATACAGTTTTAAAGTGCTTGTACTTTACTTGAGTATTTCCATTTGATGCTACTTTATACTTCCACTTCACTACATTTCAGAGGGAAATATTGTACTTTCTACTCCACTACATTTATTTGACAGCTTTAGTTACTTTTCAGATGAAGATTTGACACAATGGATAATATAACAAGCTTTTAAAATACAACACATGGTTAAAGATGAAACCAGTGGTTTCCAACCTTTTTGGCTTTTGACGTCTTACAAAAAGCAGTGTGTAGTCGGGGTCACATTTCAGATGTCTATGAGTTGTTAACAGCTCCACCAAATAGTGATTTTTCCCTCTAAACTTCTCACATGGTTTCATTTCAATAAATGTTCAAATGATCCAATATTTCAGCAAGAATCAAAGATTAGAGAAAAAGTCCAAAAACTGAAACTTTGTTTTTTCTTCTTTCCTCTCCCATTAATCATCTCACGACCCCTCAGATTTATCTGCTGACCCTTTGGAGGGGCCCGACCCCTAGGTTGGGAACCACTGGACTAAACTAGCTAACTGTATATAAAGTAGTTCAAACTAGCTCCACCTCCAGCAGCTACAACAGTAACATGCTGCTTACACACTGATGCTTCAGTATTAATAATCTAATGATGTCATATATAATAATATATCAGTCAGAGGGACCAAACCACTACTTTTACTGCAATACTTTAACTACATCAAGCTCATAATACTTATGTACTTTTACTTAAGTAGGATTTTTCATGCAGGACTTTTACTTGTAATGGAGTATTTTTACATTGCTGTATTGGTACTTTTACAGTAAAGGATCTGAATACTTCTTCCTCCACTGTCTCTATTTACATATTCCATGTTTTGGTGAATTTTCATACTTTTGGTTTCCATCATTTCACACTGATGTGACAGACACGCTCAGTTATTCAGCTGCTTTTTGAGAATCTGGTGGCACATTTATTTTAGCAGCATGCTGTTGCAATATTTCATCATGTCTTTGATAGTTGATGTTTCACCACTGCTACTGTAAAAATTCATTAATTAAGAATATTTTTTGATCATCTTTGCCCCTATGTTTTACCAATAGGCTAGGATATATTCTGCAATGCCATTAAGATTAAATTACAGCATGTAGAGTATATTCATTATTATAACAGTATACAGAATGAGCAGGTTCAATAAGCAGCTCTTATTATTTTCAGAAGTGGCAGAGAAAAAGTCGCCTTTAAGGACTTCCAAATCAAGGGTCACATATTGGAAATGAGGGATTGGGATTGACAAGAAGGACTACAGGCTGAGATTTTAACCACATTTTTAAAAAACCTTTGGTCAATATCTTTGGCTTTCACTGTTATTCCATTTTACAGTTATCACACATTTAACAGTAACCAGAAAACATACAAAGTACATTTTCAGTTTACAGACGTGTAGTGGAAGTTATACTTAATATTTTCAGTGATGGAAGGTAACCAAGTACATTTATGTAAGTACAATTTTTTTGTACTTACATAAATGGTAAGGTATTTCCATTTTATGCCACTTTATACTTCAACTTCACTACTTTTCAGAGGGAAATATTGTACTTATTACTTCACTACATTTATTTGACAGCTATTTACTTTTTATTTACAATTTTCATCCAAAACACAAGATCAGCCTCTAAAATATGAAGCATTGTTATTATTCTACGCAACAGAATATAAAGCAGTTACAATGAGGGACCAGCCTCAAGATTAAAATGCTGCTAACACATTCATGTCTTAATAATAATAAAATCATTATATCATTCTGAAAGGTGCTGATGTTCATGAGTTATTTAATATATTTTGCTGATTAAACTTCTGTACGTTTACTCAATTACATTTTGAATGCAGGACTTTCATTTGAGTATTTTAACATTAGCTACTTTTAAAGTAAAGGAACTGAATACTTCATCCACCACTGCCCGAGACAGATAAAATAAAAAACATCTGCAGACTTGTCAGAAAGAGAAAAACGCTCTTCATCACTCTGCCTCTGCGATTATCGCGGATCATTACTGATCCTGGTCAAATTCTGTGGGATATGTGGCAGTTTTAACTCAGAATGATCTGCAAAACTTACCTGGATCATTTCAGACGCGCAGGAGCGCAGCGCCACAGCGAGCTTTTGGAGACTACAATCTCATATCAACAGTAAAGGTGTGGCACCCGACACTCTAATCTACTGTAAGTAAATCCAAATTTGAGCTTTCCATCATTATAATCTGGAGCCAAAATCAGAAATCTGCTCGAAAGTAAAAGAAAAGACAACATGGGATCCAAGCAGTGCGCGCTGCGCCTCCCAGTTTACCTTTTCTTCTCCTTCACCAGTCACTGCGCTTCTTCTCCAGAAATAAGCGGGTTTGGAAGTTTTTGGTGTCAACCCGCAGCCTAACAGACACGTTAAATCCCGGGGAGTGGTGACAGTAAAAGCGGGGTGTCCATACCTGAGCTGAAGAAGAACAGGAGCAAAGTTGTGACAGTGAACAGCCGCATCGTCCGCTTAGTGTGGTGCTGAGCAGAAACATGAGAGATGGATGTTTGAGGCGCAGAGACAGAGCAGCTGGCAGCCTGGCATGGTGAGCCTCACACCTCCTGCGATGCTCCATCTCTTTTATCCGCTGCTGACACACGCACACACACCCACACACACACACACACACACACACACACACACACACACACACACACACACACACACACACACACACATCTGCACACACACAAACACACACAAGCACGCACAAGCACACACACACACCTGCACACACACACATCTGCCATCTGCACACACACACACACACACACACACACACACACAACACACACACACACGCACACACATCTGCACACACACAAACACACACAAGCACGCACAAGCACACACACACACCTGCACACACACACATCTGCCATCTGCACACACACACACACACACACACACACACACACACACACAACGCCCCCCCACACACACACCTTCCATCTGCACACACACACACACACACACACACACACACACAACACACACACACACGCACACACATCTGCACACACATCTGCACACACACACACCTGCACACACACACATCTGCCATCTGCACACACACACACACACACACACACACACACACACACACACACACACACACACACACACACACAAACAACGCCCCCCCCACACACACACCTTCCCACACACACACATATCTGCACACACACACACATCTGCCATCTGCACACACACACACACACACAAACAACCCCCCCCACACACACACATCTGCGTGCATATTCCATGAGACCAAAACAGTCAGTTTTGTGTGTGACGCTGGTTTCTTTATTATCTTATCTCTTATTATCTATTATCTATTCTCTATTATTGTTATCACTGTGGGTGTTTTGTATTGTGTGTGTGAATGTCCTGCTGATTTTTCCTGCTGCTGGAATCAATAACATTTTACAAATTTTCAAAATAAGCTAAAAGTAAGTGAGGATTATTTTTTTGCTCTTTTGACTACTAAATCTTTCTTAGTCTCTAAAGAAACAGCTCCAGAATTATTATTTGCTTCAGCTCATCATTTTACACAAATTCAACTATAAACTGAGTAGTTTTACCTCCAAAGTCTCCAATCAGAGTTTATCCACATTTCATCACTGCAATCGAATAGATGAATCTATAAAAGAATATCTAATATAGCATCTATTGTGTTTTACTGTTAAATGAATATTTTCACAGAACCAATTTACTTAAACTTAAAAGTGCAGTGATGGCTCTAAAGACAAAACAAATCGAATTACAATATATGATATCATATATACAGAATCAGATATAAAAGCCAGTCAGCAGGATCAGCTGAAAGTGGCACATCTGTCTCAGCAGCAGCAGCAGCAGGTGTGTGCAGCTCCAAACGCTGCGCAGAGGAGGCTGTATCTGGTGCTTCTGCAGGACAGTTAATACGCTTATTACACTTATTGTCACCTCATGTCCACACAAGCTTCACACATGGACACAGGTCATAATATAATCTTTTATAAAGAATTTACTCGAATCAACTGATTGAGACAAAATGTATGTAAAGTGTTTAGACCATTACAGTTGTACAAATGAGGTGGCTATTAAACAAGATGACAATTAAAGTTGTGCATATGTTTGTATTCATGTATTCACACACCTGAGAAAAGTGACAAAGTGTGGTCAGTGTTGTGCTCTCATCATCAGAAGAAGATGTAGCCAGCTGTTGTTTCTTCAACTGGTTCTATAGATATACAGAGGAAACAGGAAGAAGCTCATTGATTAGATTGTATGTAGCATTACATGTAGTATTTACATTAGATTATTTACCATCTGGAATGTCTAAATTGACATGTTGCACTCACTCACCTGAAGAAAGGCACATCTGCTGGGACCAGGCCTGCTTTTAGCTCTGTTTTTGCTCTCTACCAACTCCTGAGGGAAATATCTGGCTCTGCTAAGCTGCTAAGTGTTCACCAGCTAGTCTACAGCTAACTGTGTCTGTTTGCTGTTTGGTGCTGAGCAGGTAGTGTACAGTGGCTTTTAGAGCTTTTTCTCTGAAAACAGCTGCCTGCTGCAGCCGAAAATAACTATGAGAGCGCTGAGAGTGAACCGAAACAGTAAAGTTGCAGCCAGACAGCTAAACAATGAGCTGAAATATTGATACTGTATGAGTAAAATGTTCAGTGACATTTTTCTTTTTTCCACCAAAACATCCGATCTTGCAGTATAATATCTGCTCATGGTTGCTACAGCATTATTAAACTTTTTATGGTTATGTTTAGGCACTAGAAGCACTAGAAGATCATGGTCTTTATTTAATACAGAAACATGTCTGCAGTGACGTGTTTACCAACATTCAACCAACATTAAAGTTGGTTCTTGTGCGCCCACTTTAAAAACATTGAAGGGGGCGCACATTTCCAGCTTTATATTTTTATTCTGGGGCTGTATTGGAATATCTTTGCATGGTTTCCAGTTTTAAAAAAACGCCTAATTTATCTTATACTGGCCTTTTAAGCAGCTCCTCAGTTCAGCCTGAAACAGGCTGTTTTAGCTCCTGTCTCTTTAAGGCCCCCCTCCCGATGAGCCCACTCTGTTCTGATTGGTCAGCTTCAGAAAGCTGCCCCTTGGCCGACTTCAACAAACAAATGGAAACTTCTCAAACACATCTGTACATGTTCGAGCCCGAATCCGAAATATGCGAGTGGACAAGTGAAGAATCCGTGGAACAACCTTAAGAGAACAAAGACTACAGAACCGATGGCCATGTCTGGGCATGTGCGGACAATCTGACATCAGTTCGATGGGGAAGTGGAGGTAACTTTGCAAACAAAGCGTTCAGAGCAGGCTGGCTTTTGACTTGCAGGGAACATGTTTACATACATATGTTCACTTCAGGTTTTGGAACTTTGTTAATATCCGACATCATAACAGTATACAAATGACAGAAAATCACAAAAGCATGATATGTCCCCTTTAAACTCTCTCAAACTGCTTTTACGTGCAATAGGTATTATTGAGCTCTTAATGGAAGCAAAACTTTTATCATGGGACTCATAAACCAAGACTTAAAACAACAAGTGCCTGAGGAAAATATTGCAGGCAATGAAATGCATCATAAGTTTGAGGTAAACAGAGAGACACTCTGCTCTTTGGTTCAGCATGTGGCAGAAAGGCACAAAAATATGCCACAAAAGGCCTTTGCAATGAGTCTCTGTGAAGTGAGGCACTTTCCAACAAACTAATAACGCTGTCTGCAACACTTGGGGGGGTAAAAAAAACGGTTGGATACTCTTTCACAAATTCAAAAGATGGATTAGTCTCCTCAGTGCTGTGCAGTGTAGGCTAATATATCATTTAGAGCTGAAACCTGGCTGAACAATTTCTGCTTCACAACTGTGTTCCTCAGTGCTGAGCCCGACACCATATCAACCTGCTCTTTCCAGACCCCAAACTAATTTATACTGTATATGCCTCACTACACCCACCAGCACTCTGCTGCATAAAGAGTAAGAGGATTTCAGAGCAGAACAAACTGAGATGAGGGCAAACTGCTGATCTGCAGCACATTATGCTTTGTCATTGTTTACCCTTTAGTCTTTTTCAATCCTCTGTCTAAACTCTGATAGTTTCATTCAGACTCGTCATGATCAACGTGTTTTAATCAGCGGATGAAACACTGTCAGCGCTGCATCAAGCGGCTGCCGAGGAGTTGTTTGTGATTTAGTGTGCTAATCAGCTTAATTGGAACTTGGATAATTGCACATTAAGACACACTTAGATGTTATGAATCCCTACTTTGGTCGAACTTTAAATTAGTTCCCGGTCATTTTACATTACATTGTAGGCATTGAGAAGATTTACACCGACAAGCAAGGGGCTCATTAGTCTAGAATTACAAGTCCAGTAAGAGAGTTAAAGTCAAAACTGTGCTGGTATGAAAGTAAAGACATAATTTACAGCTACTGAAGCTGCAACAAAGATTGTTCAGTGTTTTAGTAGAATAATGTTCCAACTGAATTCATATATTGATGGTTTCACTTTTAGTTTTTCTCCGCAGTAGAATGAAATACTCTCTTAGTCAGACATCAACAGTGAGTGCACTAAAGCGTTTAAGAGAGTTTATCTAAATGCGCACTAGATTTTCTCTTCATGGAGTGTCATAACATGACTGATGGCACACTGGGAGGCATTATGCATATAGCTTATTAAAAACAGCAACACTAATCAAGGATGACTGACCATCAGATGAGTACAAGCCTTCTGCATACACAATGTTCCCAGTAAGAGGAAGTAAAGATTTCGGAACAAAATGTCCAAAATGCGCTTGATTTATAACTGAAAGAAGAGACTGATCTGAATGCATGTATGGTTATTAAATGAGTACCTATAAAGCTAAAAGACTTCATCATGTCAAAACTTATACGGATTTAAAGCATTTGCTCTGACAGCTCACTCTGCACAAGGTTACAGCAACCTGGATACTTCCAGAGAGACAAAAAAATTCCTCTGTTGTCATCAAGGATGATGTTTTGTTGCGCATGATTTATATTCCTTTCAATCTGAACCTAATGAACTGACCCTCAAGGATCTGACAGAGACAAACCTTCGGTATGTTCTCTGACTAACAGTGAAAACACTCACAGATTCAAATGTATCTGTAAAAAGCGAGAGAAACCTATTGCTGTATGTGCTGATGGATATAAAGATGACCATGTCAAAATCCAACCTTTACAGCAAAAATGTTCATATTGCTGCACTCGGTCGTATACAGTGAATGTGTTTTTAATTGGCAACAGCAAGATAATGCCACCCGAAGGACATTTTCTGTCAACATAACGAGGAAATATTAATTACATATCTGGGAAGTCACAAACATGTTGATACTGAATGCGTCAGCAAGTGACAAGTATTTTAAGTTTTCTTGCAGTACAATATCTGCCAGTAGTAACTACACCAAAATTAAATGTTTTTTCTTGTTCCGTCATTTGGATGTTTGAGCTTCACTGTGCAGAATGATTTATGTGCAGTTTGTTTTCACATTCATCTGCTGAAGGAGGAAAGTTTCTCGGGGCTCAACTTACATCTGAGTTTAAAGCGTGCACCTACCAACTAGTTTGGAGCCAATCGTGGTCCAGTACACACGACTAGACACTAGGCTGTACAGTGAAGTAGGAGACATCTTGTTTCATAGATTCTGGATTTTTTAATGAGGGACAAGGAGTATATGTTGTTTTAAGGGTTTTTAAAACCATGTCAGACACAATTTATTGTTCCATAGATTTTTATATGTTTTAAAACATGATTGGGGGGATTTTTAAACTTATTTAGGGTTATGTTTAGGCACAGGCAGCACTTTGTTACGGTTCGGCAAAGATCATCATCTTTGATTAATCTGAGACTTCAGTGACTTGAAGCATGAGGCGTGTTTATTAATATTGTACCAAAGCCATCTTTCACTAACTCTAATTAAAGCAATAAGCCACAAGAGGCCGTGGTTTACAGTGATTTTAGAACAGCTAAGGGGTGTTGTTAGGCACTCCGTGGAGCAGAGTTTTGTGTGCGTGTACATACTTTTGAGACATTATTTTAGGTGATCTCTTTCATAATAAATTAATACCACTCTTAATAAATATTCTACAGGCCACATTGTAGATAATTTATCAGTCAGACCTGATGTATATCTTGGAATAATGTATAGCACAGTGCAGTAAATGAGACCTTGGAAGCTTATAATTGTCAAGGAGACCTTTTCATGGGATGCATAACTCTAAATGACCGTAATGAATAAAGGGACTCAAAGTTCACAGGTTCAAACCCTGCAAAAGCCAAACAGACAGCCAACACTGTCTGGTTTCCCATATGTGACCCATATTCAAATCGAACTGTGCTGCCCTGAAGGTTCTGGGTTTGTCATAAATGGGGTTCAAGGCAGTTTTGAGTTTATAGATGGCCAGAACAGATGGCCGGAGACCTCAAATGTCCAAATGTTTTCCAAAGCCAGACCAAGAGAAATGCTCCTTTGGCTGCAGTTTTGAGGTTTTATTTGAGCCTGTTTCCTGCAAATATTAATACCTATGTATCATGTTTATATGCATTAGCAAAATACATTAAGGAGGAAACATTGAAGGATAGTTTCACATTTTTTAAAGTCCATCTTAAAACAATACACAGACTTTAAAAGATTTTGGAGGCTGTAATTGTTTCTCCTTTCCATGTTGGGAAAAGTTTCATTGTAAGTGATGGAAAATAAAATCCAGTCTTCTGTGCAAAAACAAATTCTTAAATTCAGCTAAAGCTTTATTAAAAACAATTCTCTTTTTGTGTTTCCTCACACAGACAGTGTTTTGTTGAGTCACAACAAAAACAGAGAATTTTGAAGTAAAAAGACTAACTTTGGAAGCTGCTTGTTGGTGCTTGAAGCATCATAAACTTTTGAAAGCATTTTTTTTTCACAGAATAGAGACCGTGGATTTTCTCTCTCATCACTTATATTGAAATTGCTTTGGGAAGGAATCACTCCAGGGCCAGTAAGGACAGGAGGAACAATTAAAATGACCAAAAACTGTTCTATTGTGCATTTGGGCATGTTAGCATTGTTTTAAGGTTTGAAAAATATGTGAACCTGCTCTTAAAGTTATCCACACTTTGTGTTCTTAATTGGTTATTCCTTCAGCATCCACACATGGCATCCAAAGTATGGTTTTGGTATTATTAAGGTTACCAAGACCATATTTAAAAGAATTCTCCAACAATTCAGCTTTGCATTCCTATAACACTGTTGGACTCACAATGGACAAAATCAATGCAGCAAAACCAGAGATACCATGTTCTTCTTCCTTGTGAAGACCTGGCGCCTACATTACCCATAATGCAACTCAACTCCATTCACTCGACTGCACAGATTAGGTATGCTAGTAGCAGCTAATGTAGCCTGGTGTTGCTAGCCTCCAGCAGAGATGAGGATCGGGCTGCAGAGGTCTGGTAACTCCACACCCCCAGATTTTAAATTTTTTATGTTATTTTCAAACTTCAGCCCCAACCAATGCTGACTCAATGACATCCCTTGAGGCAATTTATCAGATTTCACACATTTTTTTCCCCCACATATGCAGTAGTACTCACCAAGTACCCCCGTTACCAGCAGCAGAATTTCCTCCCTGCTCCAGTTTGGTTTTCTTGTTTCCATTTGTGGAATGGGAAGGTGTATCCAAACCTTTAACTGGTACTAGACATCATTCTGCACAGTGAAGCTCAAAAACCCAACTGAAGTAAGAAGAAGCAAAATACATTTTTGAGTGGAGGGGGACTTTAAATATATTAGATTGTTGCTTATTTGACACAATAATTGCTATTGGAGATATTAAAGAATTGACAAAAATGAAATTACAGAGTTGTTTTTCTTCTGAAGAATGAATAATATGGCAGATGTAGGGTAAATCCTTTTGTGGCTGTACCAGCTCTGATCATACAAATGATTAATCATGTAATCATTTGAGAGCTGCTCTTTGGTTTCTTACACTTCACGGTAAGCAGGAGTGAGTCACTTGATAAATGTGTCTTATTGTTCAGAAGTTGGTTCTTAGGAGCACTCTCACGTAATTATTTGAAGTTTGATAATTGAGCTCTTTCTGTACTTAAGCTGAAGGAGAAATATTCATATGCATCATAAGCCTCACTCTACAATTTCAGAAATACATGGCTGTCATTTTTAAGATAAGTATTCTTCATTAATGAATTTCTCTCTCTGGTTTTCATCAGACACTGTTTGGCAGCCAAGCAATGGTTTGCTTCCAAGAGATGTGTTGGTTGGTATTCTCTCTATTGTTTATTTTGTTTCCTTGTTGTTGTCACAGAGTTGGAGAAGCAAATTGCAGTCCCTGCAGAAATGTCTCTGAGGAGCTTCCATCTTTCATACTGGCAAGCAGAGAGATTGGGTCCGAGCCTGGAGTGGATACTCAAACTGGGAGGGAAATAAATGTGTTTCTATTCACTGGTTTTTATTTGCATTTTCTATTTGTGCATTAAGAAAACAGCGGAAACGCAAAAAATTTGAAGAAACATTTTTTGCTTTGCTGACGTGTATTGAAGTTGGTTTATCAATAAAAGCAAAAATTGCAAAGTGCAATGGAAACAGATTTAGTGAACAAATCATGATGTACATGAAGCATTCGACTTAAAGGAACTGAGGCTTCCACTGAAGAGACGAAAGCAAATGAAAACATCAGATCTGTGTGGAGCGATTAGTAGCCCCATTTCGGACTGTCCCATACACCGTGTGGGAGACAGGTTATCCCCTGGAAAAGCTCTGGGTGTAGGGCAGTTAACCAGATGTACATCTGCCAACCTAACCAGTTAGTCCTCATGCTTAAAGTCTTTTCTCTTGTAAAACGAAAAGTAAAATTGACCTTGTTTGAAGTTAAAGGTGTCCTGTCTATTTTTTAACTGCAATACAGCAAGTGGCCACTGGGAAAAATTGCCAGCAAGGCTTAGTAATGGCAACTTATCAGCTCTCTTAAAGGTCCAGTGTTTAGGATTTAGTGGCATCTAGCGGTGAGGTTGCAGATTGCAATGAACTGAATACCCCCCCCCCCCCCCCCCCCCACCCCTTCAAAGCCTTCCAAGTCCTTTCTGCTAGATGCCACTAAATTCTACACACTGCACCTTTAATACATCCATACATCAAACTCAAACTTGTTTTTCAACTTTTTGAGGTTTTCTTTTAATTACATCCCGTTGTTGCGCCCTCTTCTTCTGCAATGGTTTAATGGCCCGACTGGAAAATTAGCACCACCAGCTGTTTATCTTGACAACCCAACTCCTAATATTCACACAACGGAAGGAAAAGTGCATTAACTTTAATTTCCTTTTGCAGATTTTCTGGAAATTCAGTTAAAATTTAAGCTACATTTGAATGGAAACCAAGCTCCTGTCACCTCTGTTAGCAAAAAATTCACACCTTTTAACCGCAAGAACAATTCGGTCAAATTCAACAAACCACACTGCAATATCCTTAATGTTGTATAAGTAATGAAATAGTTTATTTTTTCTTTCTTCTTTTACATAAAACAAAGAATATCAGTAATATACAATTCTCAGTTAATACTGCTAAGGTGACTGTCACACGAGAACATCACTGTTATTATTGGGTTATGAAAAAAAAAACATTTAGAAGGAGAATTACTGTAATAGTGAGTAACAATATGTGCAATAAATGGTAAATTACACTCATCAGTGCTGAGTACAAATACAGGGCATTAGAGTAAATGTTAGAAAAATACAATACTCTCGTGAGAGCGACGCTCTTCATTATATGAGCCATTTTAAAAGCACAGACGCCATGCTCCATCTACCCGTATCAGTACAGCCAATCTGTTCCCTGATCCCTTGTCTCACCTGTACGCTACATATTTCATTTATTAGACCTGTGTGTTGCTATTGGCATGAACACCACTGCATTTTTACAAGTATGACCTTCAACATATACATGTACAGTAGCAAGTGAGCAAAAATTTAAAGAAGAGGTAAATAAGATGACATGACTAATGCTACATCACGTGTAACTGTAAACTGTCTCTGGTGTTTGAAAAGAATATGGCTATAGTCACCATGACAAGTCTGATATGTAGATTTAGTTGCATTCATTTTCTGTATATGTGTTTAGCTCAGAGCAGTGTTTGGCAAAATGCATTTTGGCAAATATCTACACATGAAAGGCAAGGAGCTGACAAGGGTGTGAGGGGAAACATCGCAGCTAAAAGTGTGAAATAAGTCAGGATGCATTCATAACACCAAAAACGTTACTAGAAAGGACACAGCATACATAATAGAGAGAGAGAAACTGAGCAACCATGGTGCGATATCTTACAGTTAAATGTACAGACAAAAACTGACAAGAGGAAAATATTCAGGTAATATCTTTAAACCATTACAGTGAAATCTGGTGTGTTCACCGGTTGCAATGAAACGATTGCACATAGTAACGTTGAGGTTTACTCTTTAAATCCACAGCATCTATCAGAGACAATAAATGTTTTTTTTTTTTTTCCCTGAGCTAGCACAACAATGTCCACTATGTGTCTACTAGGTGCTTTATAACTAAGGTTACATGCAAAACTCACTGGTTTGTCTTGATGTCATAACTGTGGAAAAAAAAAAAAAACATAAAAAAGAAAATACAGAATGCAGTTCACATATGAAGAGTTTCATTACAAGATGACGTGCACTGCTTTTAAAATGTGACACCTTTTTAAAATAATTGCAAGCGTGGAAGTCAGACTCACGAGGGATTATTTTTTTCAAGACCTTTGCTTACAAAGTGGTGACAGATTATGTGCAATATGTCATAAATACTGAGCAAGTTTCACACATCAGTATTTTTCACCTCTTGTAAATGAAACCCTTCATATGATGGATATCAGATTTATATTCATTTCTCTGGTTAGAATAAGCCCGAGGGTGTTTGCATGCAAGTTGATATTAACATTGTGACAATAAAAAAGTTTAAAGAATCACATTACTCAGTCAGGTGTGTAGAGCTCATAAATGGCAATCAGTAGTTAGTGCTGTACATAAGATATATATTCAGGATGGAAGTCATAGTTTGTAATCTTGTGATTATCAGGTTCCATCTGCTCAAACATATATTACTGACATAGTTTAGATCTTCATCTGATCCAATGCAGAGTGACAGTAGATCCTCACATAAACATGTTATATATGTTCATACATGGCTGGAAAATGTAAATGAATGAGCTACATAACTTTTGTTCTGCAGGGTTTTGGTGGACATTTTGCATTTGCCTCACTAATGTCTAATTATAATCACAGCTGGTGCCATCATGGAGGTCTGGTGGAGAGCAGGTTGTGCTTAAAAAATGTAAGCCTTTAAATATTTTGGATATTAAAATGGAATCAAATGACTCTGTAATGTGAGAGGAGACTGCTGAACAGTAACGCAGAAACTACAGAGATTTAACACCCGATTTAGGTGATCAGGTGATTTTTAGCATCCTGTTGCTCGTTTTTTTGGTCATAAAGCCAGAGTATTAAAATAAACCAGCTGTACTCTAACTGCAAATAAGACTGTGTGTTCAGACAGAACGCGTCGATTGAAGTATGTGATTAGACGCAAATTCACGTCAATGCTCAGAATTTGCAGGTGTCCCAGGGCTTTATGAATCTGCTTCATAAACGTACAGAGACGAGAGGAAATGGACAGAGACTGGAGGGAAATTTGGTAGTTTGGTAGAGTTTTTGGTGAGTTCTTAGTTCAGTCAGAGGCTGAGCTGAACACAAACACACAGTCTGTTGCTAGCTAAATTACAGCTAACGTTTATACAGTGAGTAAATTGGCTGTTTGGGGGCGAATTTTAAAAAATGGTCCAGCAGTTATATTGTGCAAAAACACAGTATAGGCAAAAAATAGTTTTCTGTGTGAACACACCTTGATGATTCCAGGTAGTTATAGTGCTACAACCTGACATTACCAAAACACAAAAGCTGTGTGTCCAAAATCCCTCCTTTTACTATACAGCGCACTACATTTACTGTGCGTCATTTTGTTTGAGTCTCTGAATCATGGATGTATTATAAGAACTAGATACCGAACTCAAAGATGGCAACCTATTCATTCAAATGAGAATTGCTCACCTGGAGCATGAGCCAAAAAAGTTTCTAGCTTCCAGGTTTACTTCAGGGTGTGCAGCCTCATTAAATAAGCGCAGTAGTGTTTTGTCTGCTGGCCTCGCCTGTGTTCCCGCTCGGCCCAAAGACTTACACTGCTTTTCTAGGCTTGAGGAAAGTTTAACAAATATAAAACCTTCATGGATTAAAAATGTATAATAGAGTCATAATTGACCTTATTTTCCTCGTTTATAAAGGTGGTCTATAGGGAAAATGCTTTTTGGGCCACAGGGGATTTTTTTGCTGCAATACCGCGAGTGACCACTGGGAAAAATTGGCAGCAAGGCTGAGCAGCGGCGTCGTATACAGTTCTCTTAATACATCCATGGTCTGAATGCTGAATAATATCCACAATATAGTGCCCTCAAAAATTCCATGATGGAACAAAAAAAGTAGCCATGATGTTTCTTTCTGCTAACAATCCCACAATGCAATGCTCCACATTTTATACAAAATGACTGCGACTCTACAGCTGATGGAAATGACGCAAAATGACAACGATTAATTAGTATGTTTTGTGAAAATGTTTGGTGAGACTCACATTTAAAAATTGAATCAACTTGCTCACCGCTGATGCCAAAAAGATGCAGACCTCCAAAATGGCTGCCAGAAGGTTCATTACAACACTCAGCATCTCAACACTACACTGAGCACAGGTGGAAGCCTACAATGCAAAGCTCACTTGTTGTCCAGTTCTGAGCCTTTCATCCTGATAGACAGACGCAGTGTCCAAACTGTAGGATTTGGGTTGATTTGATCCTCCAGGTGTGTTAGAGTGATAATGCCAACTGACTGCTTGATTCCTCGCTTCAGGTCGACTCATTCAGCTTCATAAACTCTGAAATGATGAGACGTAGAGCAGAGTGAGATCCTTCAACACATGCCATGCAAACAGTGTCCAGAATGAAAAATGTCCCACTTTGCGTCTAGCTGTTAGAAATTGATTTATATACAGCAATGTAACATTTAGAAAGTGATGTTAAAGGTATTTACTGTATGTGCTTGTGTGTATTTCCCCTGAAATGGTTCCTCAATATGTTTGCAATTACCAATTTTATTCCAAGGAAAGTCAGCAGCACTTTTCACTGACTGCTGAGCACATTAAATTACGTTTATAGTGATTTCAGTTGTATGTGTAAGTGTTGTTGTAAGTAAATCTAACATGTAACCGTTTCAGTCGTATGAGCTTTGTAGTTTCAATGCAAGTAGAAATAAGCCATTTGTGATTTGATTGACAGAAACCTGCTGCCCTGCATGTCGATGTAAAGTGACATCATTTTCCCACATAAAGCGGCTGTCTTTGCCAACTAATAAATTAATCGCCAACTATTTTGATAATCGATTAATTGTTAGTCCTTTCTTTAAGAAAAAATGACCAAATTCTGATTCCAGCTTCTCAAATGTGAATATTTTCTGGTTTCTTTAGTCCTCTCTGACAGTAAACTAAATATCTTTGGGTTGTGGACAAAACAATCAGACCAACATTAGTGCGGTGTGAAAAAACGCAGCCCTCCCATTCATTTGAATGGAGGCAGTGCGTTGACACAGCAGGTGTGCAGATGCAAAGAGCTTTGCAAAACAACACATTGTTGTCTGCTAAAATCTAAAAGCGATCGTTGCGACAAAAGATAAACGTATTGCCACCGCGATAACTTTCCAGAGTTGCTGCGCAGTGTTTTGGCGCCTTAATCTGTAGCTCCAACTGGACTTCCTGGATCGTATTTCTTTGTCTCACCAGTACCTTAAACAACACACCCCCATCTACGCAGCCCCTTGCATTTTTTTAACGCAGGACTGTTTTCGGGTGTGAATGGAGTCTAACGTTAGGCATGTGGTGGTTAGAGTTAGGCTGCAACTAACGATTATTTTCATTATCGTTTAATCTGACAACTACTGTCTTGATTTATCGTTTTGTCTATCAAACATCAGAAAATAATGAAATTTTAATTTCCGAGGTGACGTCTTCACATTTCTTGTTTTGTCCAACCAACAGTTCAAAACCAAAAGAAATTTTGTTTATTATCACACATAACACAGCAAAAACCATCAAGTCCTCACATTTGAGAAGCTGTAACCACCAAACCAGCAAATATTTGGCATTTTTACCAATGACAATTATTAAATAAACGATTATTCAGTTATTAAAATAGTTGCCAATTAATTTCCTGTCGATCTAACTAATCAATTAATCGTTGCAGCTCTAAAGTAATTTCCTCTGAAGTGATGGAAACATGACTGTGTGTGTGTGTTTGCAGCCTCAAAACTATGGCTATTTCTTTAACCCACAGGCATATCTTATGATCTCTCTCTCTCACACACACACGTTGTAAATGCCAGTGTTAATGTACTGTAGTAAGATGTAAATGATGTTTGCTACTCATGTGTTTAGTCGCCACCATTAAGCTTGCTTCCTGCTCAGTGGGGATGGAAATGAGTTTTACAGCAAAGTGTAGTTCTGAGGCAAACTGCACTCACTGTGTTTATAATGTGATGAAGTGAAATTTGTTGCACTTTTCTTCATATTTATTGCCTCCAGCTACAGTGACAGTTTTGAAAGGAGGTCTACAGAGTGCAAAAAATGATTCACTAATGTGCAGTTTTTAACCCACGGAGCAAACTGTGACCCTGTTTTTAGTTCCCAAAATTTCTTCTGACACCAGCAGTAAGAGTTTTCAAGTTGTCATGTGAATGAATTGAATTGAATGCAGCACTCTTCTGTATTTTCCAAGGATGGAGCTCCAAAGCAATTCTTCAGAAAAGTCATCTGTTTTAATCGTTCATTAAGACATGTTTGAATTCATCTAATCAGGACTTTCAAAAATTGCTGCCATTCAGTCGATGAGTCACTCAGAGGTGATAACCTGAACATAATTTGAGTAACTTTTTTAATATCTTGGCAAGAAGGAATTTATGTGTTGAATACTGAATAATAAAGTTTAAAGATGAAACTGTGAAGACTGGAAAAACACTGTGGGTGATGATGAGAGGGCGCAGAACATGACAAGGTTTTGGGCCTAAAGTTTTCCTAAAGGCGTCACTTCCATTGTGTCTTACAGTTAGCGAGCTGAAGTCTCGTCTGCTCTTTCTGTTGGCTCTGGTTGGCTCTTGTTTTTGTTTTGATGTAGGTCAACTTCTTTGGTTCCATTCCACCTGGAAAAAGCACAGAAGAGTTTTTCTCAGCAGTCAGACTTAATCCTTTCTCTTGTCAAGAAGAGGGGTCAAATGTGGAGTTGGGAGAACAGAGTGACACTGACAGACTGAGATCTGACATCTTCAAAGAGAGCAGGACTATCACTCTGAATTCAAAGTGGCAGGAGATGTGAGTGACACTCAAGGAGCTGGTGCTGACATCTTGAAAGACAACAAATTTATAATTCTTCTAACCTGCAATGTCCACAGCAATGGCTGCATCACGTTCTGGCTCTTTTCTCCGCTCTGCTATCTTTACGCACTGGGTCTATTTTTGCCAGAAGGGCTCGGATCTCTGAAATTCACTTGTGAATGTATATAGATGCCTGTATGTATTGGCAGTTGACTAAAATTAGTTTCAAATTCATTTATTGCTGACTTTGTTTTTACACATGTACAGCAAAAAAAAAGTGTTTGTAATTAGAGAGAGTTAGTCTCCTCCTGTGAACACACAAACTGTGTTTTAATGCAGCCAAATTCACCCATAAAGTTGAAGAATTTGCATATTTTTTTGTTTCTGTTGTCAGACATCGGAAGTCATGTAAAATTTGATCACCGCTCATAAATACAACCTTTTAACCAGCAGTCGTTACCAAGCTGCTGCTGCACGTAAAATCATTATTTTATAATCACTGCGTCATCTGACAAAATACAAGTTAATGACAGACACTGTTCTGTGAGATCAGCTATAAATGAATGATCACAAGGAAAGTTAGAGGTAACAAAGGGGTTTCATAGTCAAGTACAGCCACAAAGCAGCTGTTACCAAACGTGTATTCAATATGCTTGTAAAACAAGGCAAATGTCAGCAAAACAACTCAAAACTATTATAAATGTGGCTGCTGAAGAACAGACGCTCCACTTCTGAAACAGTACCAGTGGACATCAATGGCAACAAGGCAGTGTTTGGTTACTTTTTATCTAATTGTGTGGGTTAAAACTATTTTGGTACTTTTTGTACCATTTGGTTGGTTTCCACTGATGAAAGGTCCTGCAATATTCCAATAAACGGGCCCCTCCTCTCATCCGAGGCTGCGTTCATGTTATATCGTAATTGCAAGTTCTGACTTGTAAATATCTTTCACATCAACATCCAAGTCACAACTACAACTGGAAAAATCTGATTTTCTATAAGTTCCCCTATATCTGACTTGGGACTTAATAACATGGGAAGTGCCTGAAAACCGAACAAACATGGACACCTCACATCAGCCAAAGATCGACGTTTAATGTCATCAAACAAAATTTAATGGATATAGTGTTTTATTGTCAATATACCAACTCTGTAAACAACTGTCTTGATGACATGAACGCTCCAAGTTGTTAACATGGGAATATTTTTATCTCATTTAACACTTGTAAATGAAAAATTGAAATTGGTCTCTTTTAATGACGATTGGGCGGGCTCTAGGCTTTGATTGGGCTACTTTTTGTCAGTCCTATCTGGCAACACTGGGCAGAGCCACGACAGAGTCACGGAGCAGCCAGAAAGCGACACAGGTGGATCCAGTGGACATGAGGAGTAAGTAAAATTGGAATCAGATTGTCAATCAATTTTAAATATTCAGGTAAATCAAGTGCGACACAGCTGCTTTAAGGGACCAGCAGCTTATTCAGTGTACATACTGTATGTTCATCTCCCTCCTATAGTCCTTCTGAAAGTGTGCAGATGAAAATGCGTATTATATCTAACGACTGAGAATTCATGGAGCTTCACTCTGAAAACATGAATAACCCTCAAAAAACACAACATACAAAATACGTCTTTCCTCTTCACAGTGTAAATGAGTGTTTTTCTTGGGCAGATGCTGTGTGATTAGCATACTGAGCAGGTCACATCTGCAAGGAGTCCTGCTGCATGAAAGCTATCAGTGCAGTGATGAAGGCTCTGGTTGTTGTAATACTACACCATGATCACTGCTGCATGTATGCTAATGTAGTCCTTCAATGTCAGTGGCACCCTTGTAAAACTAAAGCAGAGAACATGGAGAGAACACGACATGAGTCATGAAATGCATTTTGTCATGTGAAAATGTAGCATCTCCATCTCCTTTTAAGTGCTCTTAGAACAGTTAAATTAATAATAAATCATCCGAACAGGATTTCTATTGAATATCTGGTTGCTGAAATGAAGTGGGAGTGACAGATGGCAGGAAGATTTATAGCTTGTTCTTATACAGCAACATCCAGCACATCTTAAAGTCCATTCATACTGTCTGCATGTATAATGACAAGTATTTCACTGTATTAATTCATAGATATACTGAGTGAAGCTTGTAATTAAATATGGGGTTATGTGCTGTCACTGATGTCTGTCTTCAATAGGATGCAGATTCCTTCCCAACCAAAGCCAAACAAAAAACAAGTTTGACAAAATAGCTGCAACTTCGTTGACTGCAAACTCTAAAAAATATATCTAATATGGCCACAAAATGTATGAATCCAAATGTGCACCATGTATTAGCATCAGACTACAACCCTGAAAGTTAAATTTAAAGGTCCTCTGGCCTCATGCAAGAACCACTCTCATGAACATGTTTCTTAACATGTTTCTTAAAGACGACATTCAAAAAATGTATCCGGTTTATTTTTATTCTTTTAGGTATGAATGATATTCACATGTGGTCCAGGTCTCTCTTTTTAGTCACATATAGATTGTGTGGCTTTCTTGACAGTATGAGTTTAAATACCGTATGTAAAAAACTAAAAACTTACTTACTTACTTTAAAATAAAGTATTTTGGCATGATAACTCAGCAATTCAGTAGTTGCAGGTTTAACCACTTTTGTGACCTCAGCACTCAGCACTCTGTGCCTCAGTCACATAGTGTTCCCTACACAAACCTTTTGCGCAAATTCAAAACATCATATAGGTATATACGCAAACTTATAGATGTCTGCTTTCTTTAACGTAAGTCTGCTGCTCAGGCTGTGGCAGTCTGTCTGTGGAAAAATTGGGTTTAAACTAAAGTTTTGCACTGTGCAAATATTTATCTTACAGGGCAGGATAGCAGGTCACAAAAAGTATTGACTTTTCCTCTAAGGTTTGTTACCTCGTGGTCTTCATCACCCAGTGCTTTCAGTCATCTATCTAGGTGACTAACACATTCCCTATGACCACCTCACATCTATGTCATGGACTGCTTTGCTTTAGCAACACATTTGTTAGTATCTAACTTGTCTAATGTCTGATCATTCCTTTTGTATTTCTGTCACAGTACAGCTTTGCGATGACAGCTTGTCTACGCAGAAGGCGTCCGTCTCACTCACACTTCTGTTTTAATCGATGTCCACACAGACTGTGTGACAGCTCGCGTTTCACTCGCACTATACATGTCAACCAAAGCGTTTTTTTGCACTTCAAGTCTATTTTCTTCCATTTTATGCAGGTAACTACAGTACAGTGTTGTCTGCTGCCAAAATGCAGGTGACCTACACTCAATACTGTGCCTGAATGCATCATGTGTACACAGAGATGGAGCTTTACAGCTGCTGCAAATGTCCTCCTTTCACTATGCAGCCTGCGTAGACACAGTGTGTGTGACACTGCATTTTTGTCTGCTGATTTTCGACAGCGGGACTTCAAGCGCTGCGGTGTGAAGTTCTTTTTACTCTTAGGTAACATTTTTATGAACGAAACTTACCAACAAATGGAGCAGAACAGGTAGCATTATAAGGCAATTTGGGGGCTTCGATAATATTTATGATCAAATCTCACGAACATACACATACTCATGTACAGGTGGTATTCTTTAAGTTGAAACAAGTGATTTATGACAAGTTTGTGCAGTTAAGAGTGTGTGCTGCCATCCAACACTTGACGAAGTCAGAGAAGTTTAGAATAAGCACATTAAAATATTCTTGCATGAGACCCGATGAGTCCACAGTACTAAGAGAAGAAAACCCTACTAGCATCATTGTTACTGCTGGAGTCCAAATGTTTGCATACTTGTTGCTGGAGCTTTTGTGGCTTTACTGTACCTTGTGTTGCTCTGGGTAGCCTGCTCTGGGTATCACACACACTAGCAGAGGTCACAATGGGTTCAGACTGGGGTTGAATGGGCTGGAGGAAGGCCACAGTGGGGAAAGGCACTGACTGGATATGGGTCATGGAGGAGTCGGACAGGGAGTTCGGCACCCCTGCATGGCTGCTGTCCTTAAAGCTGGAGGGTATTCTCCATCGGGGTAATGGGGAAGGAGACACCTCCTCGCTGGAGGACCCGGGGACACTGGGAGGACTGAGGGACTGTTCTGGGGTTGATGAGGATTTGGGGAGAAGGTGCAGGATGGAGGAGAAGAAGGAACAGGATTCAGGAAGGGGGATGGTCCCAATTCCACTGTCCAACGTTCGCATCTTGCAGCCAGAGCCTGCGGCACAAGGAGAACAGTTGAAGTGGCTCATGGTAGCGGGAAACAGAGGGAGCACAGCAGGAATGAAACAACAGGGTAACCATGGTTGAAGTGGCGCCAAAGAAAACGTTAAAATGTTTCTATTGCACCAGAGTCTCTAAGAAAAATCTGTGTAAAGCTGTTCCACTTACAGAATAAACTCTTTCTCATCCTGATGATAACGTGCTACTGTAGAAATTATAACAGAGGATGTGAATTCAGCTTCACAGATAAATAATAATGTATCTTCTTCCCTCATGCCTCCTTGTTATTCCTGCCACATTATCCTTACTGTTAGTTTTAGCTCTAAGCAACTGATCCAAGTGTTGTGTTTCATCATTTTAAAGAAGACATGCAATAGTTTGTTCTTTTTTTTCCCACTCACTCTTTCACTCCTCTTAAGAGCCAAGTTGAGAACGTGTGGTTCACTACAATCTAAGTACATGTAAGTGTGAGGCAGGGTAATGATTTTTTTTTGCTAATTACACCATAGCACTGCCACAGAGAATGACTCAGCCAATGCAATTCAAGCCCACTTGAACCACTGCTTTATATTACAGATGTTGTTTAATGGGTGTGTGTCTATGACTGTAGCATGCATCAATCACATAGTGAATATGAAATGCGTGTAATGGCAAATGAAATGAAATTCAAATACACTGCAAATGTGTGTATTTTATTTGCAATATACCAGTCATAACTGTCAGTGATGTACGTATTATTTAACTTAAAAAAATGCAGAATTTGCATTGTTCAATCAAAAGTCTGACATTGTGCCTTAATTTTATATTAAAGAATATGGCTGCCGATTTTCTATATTTTTCTTATTGTCAACAAATGTGCATGTGCAGAGCCAAACCAACAATGAATTGATCTACTTACAAGTATTGTGTGTGTATCCAAAGTCTGATATATCTTATTCCTCTGTGCCGTAGACCTCCGTTGTTGTCCAAAAACTATTAAAAACATGTGAATGAGTCACACCGTTGCACTGGGTGACATGTTCCTTAACCATGAAGATTATGGTTATGGCTCTGCACATGAGATTTATTGTCAATAAGAAAAATATAGAAAATTGCCAGCTTTATCCTTTAAATCACACAGTTGTTATACTGATAAAACTGTGCTGAAGCTTTGCATATTTCCATTGTGTAGTGTTTGTATGCTTTTCAGCTACATTTTGATCAGAGAATCAGCCGTCTTTCAAATCTTCCAGAGGAATCAACAAAAAGACCTTTACATTTATTTTGTATGTAACTCTTGTTGTCCAGTGAAGCTGCAGAAAACTAGAAGCAAGATGTATCACAACAGCCATCTGTCCATTGAGCACAAAATCAAAATAAGGAAAGACATCCTGAAGCTGTTGTCATGCAGGCTCATGTTTTAATATGTACCCTGTAGCAGAAACCTGTAGGCAGTCACACTGTGGAGCAAAGGCAACAGCTGCTCCCCCTTTATTAATTAAGACATACACACATGAGACTTTACACCTCTCTTCTTCTTCTTTTTGTTTCCATTTCATTTTTAAACTAGAGAGCTCAAATTGCTTGTGTTCAAAAATGATCATGTTGCAATTCATACTATACTAAATTACCATACATTAAAATGTGGATAGGGTATGGGTAAAAATATTACAAATAAAGCTATTTGTTGCCATGGAAATGCAGTCTTTGGCTTTTCTGTTATAAACAACACACAAGCTAAATTCTTTCATTTATTTTAGTAAAATCTTTTAATAATCTTTTATAACTGTACTTTAATTTTGATCCTTTTTGCTGCCTTTTTAATGCTCTTACTTTTTATCTAATTTTATGTTTTACTGTTATATTATCTTTACTTGCTTATATTCTTGTTCTTATATTATTTTGCATTATGTAAAGCACTCCTTGTGTGAAATGTGCTACATAAATAAACTTGCCTTGCCTTAACTACTCACATTCATTTTAAATTTAAAAAACATCTCTTACATGTAAAATTAGCTTCATTATCTGTCAGATGGTGAAGCACAACTTGAAACTTATTCAGATGAAAATGGTTATTTTTATCCTATTGTAAACAAGAACAAATAATTGAATCGAGAAGACCGAACAGAGATGTTATTGATTAGTTTGGTCTTTAGTTGGAATTTAACAGGAGCTGCTGTGACACAGTGTTTCCTGGGAAGGCAGAATCACAGTCTGAGAACTGATTGATTTCAACAAGCTTTTAACATGAACGATGAGGGTTTTGTCCTCCTCATATCCCCTCTCTATCACATCAAGCTCAGTCGTTTTAATAGTTTAAACAGCACAACATATGTATAAGAAATCTATTTGTGAACATAACGGCAACATAAACCAATGACAACAGGTGAATCTCTTTCACTTTTCACACTCTCTAATAAAAGAAATTAGTGACTATTGATGACATCAAAAATATAGTCTAAAACAATACATGCTATTTCAATGTTGGCTGAACTGTACTTATTTTTGTTTGTGTCACCTTATCTTAAAGTATCAAACTGAAAAGTGCTCTGTCAACTCTACATAATGGTAACAAGTTTATACCATGTCTGGAAAAATCTGTTAAGCTCACAGCTGAAGGCAAAGTCAGTTCTCTCAGTAGTGGCTTGGATGAGCGTGCTTAGCTGGTGCAGAGCTGAAATTTTAATGAGGTGATTAACCCCCGAGGGCAGGCGTCTGTCCGTGTCAAACATACTTGATATTTGCAGCCAGCGCCTTGCCGATGGTGCCACCCTGGCCAATGAAATTTCAGCGGGGTCTGTCACTAGTGCTCTACCTGAGCAATGTGGATAGTTTTATCTGCTCCTTTTAATTTAGTAAGTGACCGCAATGAAATAAGGATCAAATAAAGTTTTACTTCCTGTCTAGTTTCCCCCACTCGTTCGCCCACTCTGTCTCTCTTTCTGTGTTTTTTTAACTAGATTGCCACCTCTAGGTAGTAAGAGGGAAAGATGAGTGAGCAACAGAGCTCACATCTTCACCAAAGTGTCAATTTAGATTCAACTCGACCCAAGTTCAATGGAGCCTGAGGGTTTTGTCATATTCTGGATCATTTCTGGTCCACAAATGTTGGACAGATGGAAAACCTACCCAAACCTGATGTGCATAAGTTGATTTAAAAAAAAGACCCAAGGGACCCAAAAACAGCCAGTTCCGGATCATACTGGACCAGATACAGTAATTAGACTCAAATTGCTAGGCAGCACCAACACTGGCAGCAGCATGATGCGACACCAATTAGTGACCAGTCACAGTAAAAAGAGTAGCAATGCATGTTATTTTTTCCTGAACTTCACAGTTCTGACTCTTTGTCTTCCTCAAAAACATTTTTTTCCTGTGATGATTATGGCCAAACCTGTCTCCTAGAAATTACGTTCATATAAACTGCTACAGAAATATTTTCTGCTAGAAATGTAATTCTGGTTGAATTAAGTTTTCTCTCAACATAATGAGAAAATGTTGTTAATTAACGTATTTGGCAAGTAGGAAAAATGTATGAGTGAAATGTTCAGAGACGACAGTAGTTGTTTTTTTCCCTCCAAAATATCTGATCCTGCAGTATAATATCTGCTAGTAGAAGCTACGCAATTATTAAACTTTTTATGGTTATGTTTAGGCACTGGCAGCACTTGGTTAAGATTAGGGAAAGATCATGTTCTTGGTTTAATACAGAAAAAAGTCTTTCACGTCAAGTCTTTCACGTCAAGTCTAACCAAAGTGCTTTGTTGCCTAATTTTAACCAGGATGCGAATCCTGGTCTCTGGTGCCAGAGTCCTGTGTTTTGATCCAACGCAACCTCCTCCCAACTTCAGTCATTTGAAAAAACATATGAACATAATCCAGGCAGCAATAATGTTTGCCAGTGCAGCTTAAGTGGGAAAACAATTAAACAGTATATATGACCTTAATTACTAGGAGACAGGGTTGTTATGGTGCACCACATGATCAAAGCAGATAGCAGGTTTGTTGGGATCCATTTGGGATTTAGACTTATTGACACCCTGATCCGAAATTCCCAGCAATACAATACAATACCCTCCCTGACCCAATTAGACTGACTTGGGTCCCAGAAGATGGGGTCTCATTACTATGAACCAAGTGGACCAGTGAGGTGGTCCACAAGCTATTCTGTAGTTTAGAGTTTAAATTGATTTTTGTTTTTGTCACCTTTTGTTTCAAAAGTCAAGAATTAACTTTCAGTCTCAATTGGATCTGATAATTGGCAACAATTTTGATAATCAAGTAATCGTTTAAGCTTTTTTGTAAGCATAAATGGCATGAATTCACTCGTCCAACTTCCCAAATGTGAATATCTTCAGGTTTTAACCCTCCTCTATGATAATAAACCGATTATCTTTGGGTTTTGGACTGTTGGTCGGACAAGACATTTTAAAAAAGTAACCATGGCCTGTGGGAAATTGTGATGGACACTTTTCACAGTTTGCTAGTTTTACAGACCACGTAAATAATTAATGAATCAAGAAAATAATTGGTAGATTAATCAATCATGTAAATAATCATTAGCTGCAGCCCTAATCTCAATTTCAACTCTGTTCAGAGTACATGAATGAAAGTTTTCATCTGTCCCCTCCACCTCATCAGTGCGTGTTCACTATTTCAGCTAAGCCTGACCAGGAGGGAGCTCGGACTCCCTTATGGATGAATAGGTTCATCCTGATTGAATGTGTCTGTGCATGCAAATTTTCAGTGCATGGATCTGTGAAGATGAGCAGTCAAGCCTAGATATAATACCCCCATTAAAGTGTAGAATGTGTGAAATACAACCATGAAATGGTTCCTGTTTGGCCTGTTTCAAATTGCCACCCAAAGCAATAAATAAATTCAGAGGTAGAACAAATAAAATGAACATAAATATGGAGGAAAAAAGCACACACTGGCAAAATTAAGCATTTTGCAATTTGACTGCTCATAGCATATTCATTGTGTTTATGACTTACACATATTTGTCATATTTGGTCTTCACTTCTTTCTGCAAACTGTAAAATGGTAAGCACAGATAAAACCTTAAGGGTAATTTGCTTAAAAATTGTTTCTGTTGTTAAAAAGCTAACATTTCTAGTAAGTTAGCTTAGTTCTGTTTTTCTGGTACCAAGATGTTCAAAAGGGATCCATTACTATTTGCAGTGAGTGTTAGGAATTATTTACTGTCCAACACAGAATAAAGAGAATAGAAAAGTCTGACCTATTACTGCATCCTGGTTGGGGCTCTTCACTGCAGATCCATTTTCACCATCAGTTCTCCGGTTCATCATCTGCATCTGTGTGTTTTTGAAGAGGGACAAAAAAGAAATGACCTTCATGTTCTTTCAGACTTGTACATGTACAGTGTCATTATTTGCTTTTATCTATGATGCATTAGAATACTGTTGGTAATAATCCCTGGGTGGCTCTAGCTGACAATGAACACCTTGGCAGTACCAGAGTCATAATGTGCGCACTTAATCCATATTCTGCTTGTGTGCTTTTGTTTCTACCCTCATTTTCATCTCACGGTTGCTCCACTGATATAATGCTACCATCACCTTTTCTTTTGACTGATGTGCGGCACAACAGATATACTTGACACGCTATTCAGTGTTTGGGTGTCATGGATGTCATGTTTTGTAAAAGTATTATTAAAAACATGGAGATGCTAATGCACACATTTGCACATGTTTTGAAGTATTTATAATAATAATAAATAAATAATAATCAGACTACAACATAGTGTTAGACTAGGTCCGCACAAAGAGGCAACTACCACCGCTTGAGGCTGGAGCCAATGCAGAAGTTCAATGCCACTGACATCCGCTAGATGTTGGCTCCAACTGACTCCCAAAAGCCTCAAATTCTCTCTAGAAATACAAAGTCAATCAATTTTTTAAATGATTCATTATGGTCTTAATTGCTAAAATTCAGGCCCTGTAAGTGTGCTGGTGGTTATTTTGGAAATTATTGCTCCGTTAATAAGGTTTGAAGACTTACAGTAGCTTTGATGTCTGCCTTGTGGGCGTTGATTGACAGCTGTGATTGACAGGTTGCTCACCTGCTGCTCTCCCCGGCAAGTCGGACTATTGTCGCAATATTTCTGTAAGTTTTAATGTTACTTGATTACGATACCTGCCCTGTTAGCACAATTTAGCTAAAGTAGCTAACATTAACCCAAGTGTGCACCAGGTGTTGTTCCCAATAAACTAGTGTTAGCTTCGGTCTGAGGTAGCGGGGCGTGTTTCCAGGGGTTTCCAGACACCCCGCACTCCTTATTTGGAAAGTCCTGGCTCCAAACAGAAAAGATGGTGCTGACCAACTTTGGGTTTCAAACTGGCTCTAATGCAAACCAATGGGTGACATCACACATCGCTATGTCCATCTTTATATACATTCTATGATACGCACATCTAAGTCTATCAAGTATTTTGAGTATTTGATGTTGAGCACCTGTCAGAACACTGGAGTGCAGGAAACACAACAAGGATATGCAAGTATTGAGTGGTAGGAAATCAATTTACGCTTCATTATCCTCCCAAATACAATATATGGCTGGCAGTTAGTTTGATAACTGTAAATGCAGAGTAGAAGGTGAGAGCTTTTGTCATTGTCAGACTTCAGCAGAATCATTTGTTCATTATTTGCACCAGCACCACAATAGGTACATTCTTTGGAGGAGTAAATTGCCACCACTGGTAAGATTATGATAAATTTAAAAGTAAAATAAGAGTTGGTAATAAAGGATGAAATGATGAAACTATGTGTAAGAGGGTTTGAGCGACAGTTGGTGGAATTAACCTAAAGTACATCTCACTTGTTAAAACAGTTATGTGATTCTCTGCAATTTAATCCCTCAGCATGTATTTCTATGATTGTCTTGAGTGCATCTCTAATCTCTTTCTATTTTTCCTTTTTGATTTTTAAGGTGTCTTCCTGGTGCAATTCTCGTGATGTCATGTTAACAAACATACTGTACATAAAAACAGGGTTGGAGTCATTGTATATGGACATTTTTGTGATTAAAACTAAAACTGACCCTTTGGGATTTGGTGATGATTTAATTTACCTTTGGGTCCCCAGTGATGTCAGTGTGTCTTTGTATCTCATTCAGGGACATTCCTGGGCAGGGCATTGAGATGCATGCCCGCACTGCATCATGAGACTCTCTTCTCCCCACAGAGCTGAAAGAAAGCAGTTTGTCAACAAACCACTACATACTGAGATCCTTTGATATTGACTCAGCATGCCCAGGGCGCTGCGGCTGATGAATTACCCTATATCCCTTGAAACCTGGCTGCAATATTCTGTATGAAATGTGTCTCAACTGGTCTCAGGGCTAAGGAGATACACGCGTCTATGACTATTTGATAAAAATGACCCATGTCAGCTGAGGTAGTTAATTACTTCATTGGCATAAAAACTATGAAGAGATGGAATGAAAGAGAAGAATCTTAAAAACACAGGTGTTGTAAAACGTGCATCAAAGTTAATATATGACATTTGTTACTGATGGTACTGGTTTAGAAAAATGTTGAAATTGAAGTAGATTAATTGTTATTATGACTAATAAATAATAAATAAATGTAATATACTAACATTCTTTATTTAGAAAATGTAAGATTATACTAAAATGTAAGATTATAAAATATTCCCTTGAGAAGATATTAAACAATATATGAACAGAGCTACATAACACAAAAAAGGAAAAATCATTGATGACATTTGTATGGTATTAATTATAAAGCTAATGTGTGTTAATTTGCAAGTGCTGGTCTCAGTGAATTATTACTTTTGAGCTTTAATTCTTATCTGCGCTGTTGTTAGTATCTCTTGTCATCAATTTATTTTAATTTCTTACCAGTCTTTTCCATCACTTTTTCTTCTGTCTTTCTTTTTGTCAGACTTTGTCTGCTTTCCTCCCAGAAGTGATGTAATCTTTTGCTCCCTCTTGTCTTCTTTTACTTTCGGTGGATCAGTCTTTTTGTTGCTTGGAGCAGGAAGTTTACTCTTACGAAAACCAAACCAATTTGCCAAAGTTGAGCTAGATTTTTGCTTCACTTCACCGCCTCTATCCTGTTCCTTGTGCAAGTTCTCCTCAATGCCGAGCATCACTTTCTCTTCAATTGTGGTTATAGTGCTTTGTCTTTCTGGTTCTTCGGAAACTGGCTCACCAAAGGCGCTTGAAAACTGTTGCTCAATCTGAAGGCGCCTAGCCTGCTCCCGTTGGTGTTTAAGACTTTGAAGTCTTTCACTGGAGGACCCCAAATGTGAGGGAACTGTCAGGCCCTCTTCAATCAAGAAGTTGTTCAAAAGAGATCGATTCATTGGACAATGATAGCTACTAGAGCAACTCATACTTCCTGGAAGGACATCACCGAGAGAGTTCAAGGAGCTCCCTGAGTGTGTTTTGATCTGTGTGCGGACCTTTCCAGATCTGTTGAAGCTTGGCCTGTCCATGTAGCGTGCACCAAAGCTCTGGCTTCGAGCCTTGGCCCCATTCATGCCCATTACTGGCTTAAGGGGAGGTCTGGTTGACACAGACACAGACCGTTTAAACAGCCAACCTTCCTCATCAAATCCCCAATCTAACATCACACCGCTGTCTGACGCAACAGGCTGAACTGACGGCTCAGAATCCAGCGAGTTACAGCGGGTCTCAATCTTTTTGCGGGCACATTCATGTCTCACCTGGGGATCACACGTAAAAGTCTGAAAGGTCTGGAGCCCCTTTGTGGTAGGGTTTGTATCATCTTTGCTTTGTCTTCCGAAAACTAGGAAGGTGCTAGTTTCCTGTCCAGCAATTGCCTCATTAGATTTAGCATTTACAGGGAGAACCATTTTTACAGCTCTTGAGGTGGAACTTTGAGGATTATTAGCAATCCCATGGTAGTAAACATTAGAATACGCCTGAGGCAAGACTTCTGAAAGTTTTGGCTCACTAACGCTCTGCTGAGATCTTTGTAAGATGCTCTGACTTGGCAAAACAGAGGCAGCGCCACTTCCATCATGGCATGTGACGGTTCTGTCCATGGATAACTGGACTGACTCAGAATCGTGTGATTCTTGAACTGGGACTGATGGCATCTTGGATGAGTGGGTATGGTAGACTTTGGTGGGGACATCTTTTATTGGCTTAATACCTTCAGCATCCATTTGTGAGGCTGTATGTTGATTGTCTTTAGCTGCGTTGGACTGTTGAGGCTGTAAAACAGAAGAAGGCTGATTTGATTGTGGCTTTGTGGTGCTAGATGTTGTCTTTCCAGTAGTAGAACTTTGAGGCTGACCTGCAGATTTTTGAGCTTTGGGTAAAGAGTCACAACCGGGTCTAAGGATAAGAGAAGTTGTTCGACCAGGGGGTGGTGGAGGGGATGGGGACCTAAGTTCTGAAGAGGAAACATCACAGTGCTGTTCTTGGCGTCGTTGTTTTCGTGGAGAGCAGGGTAAGTTGTCATAAATGCTCTCTTCCACAGAGTCCTTGCTGGATTGAAGTCTGGTGATTTGCAGAGGTGATTTTGTTGGACTCTTTGAGCATTCACTGACCATTGGAGGCTTAAATGCCTTTGAATGTTTCACAGGGGAAGCAAGAGGAGAGCGCTGTTGTACACTCTCGAGAGACTTGGAACCTGTTGTCACTGTAATATCCTCATCTTTGTCACCTTTAGATAACGCTCCCTTGCTTGAACCACGTGTTTTACTGAGATGTGTCCTTTTGCTAGGTGTACTGTGCCCAGGAGGGTTGGATTGTCCTTTGGACCTTTGACCTTTAATAAGCTTTTGGTGTAACGGAGAGTGTACATGTTTAGGTTGCTCTGGCCCTCCATCTGCGCTCTTGCTCCGCAGAATGAAAGCCTTCCTTGCTGAGTCACAAGGCTGAGGTTTTGGTTTCCTCTGTGGAGAGTCTGACATGGTGTGGTTCTGGCTTTCGCTGCCAGCTTGACTTGCCTGGTCTCTGCAATGAGGAACCTCCATTGAAGAGCTGCGCTGTCTGGCTTCACTCATGCAGCTTAGAGCTCTTGTTGCAGTATGTTGAATGGACGAGCTCACATCAATTGTCCCTATAAGTCTTCCCTGTTGTCTTTTGACATGATCAAGTCTGGATTTACGGTCAGTAGACCTTTCCTGGTTATTGTTTCTGTCACTTAACTTCACGCCTGAAGGCTTGTGTTTTTCTAGCGAGTCTTTGTTCTTTTCCTCCAGATGTGTAAGGCTATCTATTGGGCTTACACCAGGTTTTACTGTGGGGCCCTCCAAAAATAAGAAGTTGTCTGTGACAGGTGAGGGAAAAAGGCCAGCATTCCCAGCAGGTTTTACAGGATCTACTTGAAAATTGCTGTCATCATCCCTAGTGACGTCCATTTTCTCCGAGCAAAGAAGCTCTTTTGTTGGGTTGTCACTGGACTCCCTGCTTTGTAATTTAGATGAATCATCATCTGCATCATCAGAGTCTAGGGCAGCAATCCCTGCTCCAGTCTTGAAAGGTTTACTTGCAGGGGCTACTTGCTTGGCCGTAGTCCGTTGTAGACCACACTTGACACCAAGTGAGTATATGCCCTCATTGGAGGTCATACAGTCTTTGCAGTGTGGAACAGATGCAAGTGAGGATGCCTCTTTGGAGCTGCACATCTGGAGACGCTTCAGACCTTTTATAATGTGGCCTTCCTTCCATCCCAGGTCTGTCTGCTCAGTGGGTGCTGAATGATTGCTAGATACTGAGCCTGTGCTCATCCGTTTGTCCCGGCTTGTGGCACACTGTGCATTAAAAAAAGATATTTACAATTATTGCTCCCTCAAACTTCAAATTGATGGAAGACGATTTGAAGATGAATGAAACCCACCTGTTTGGAGAAGCCACGTCCCTCTGCCCAAGTGTGGGAGCCACTGGAGTACTCACTACAAGCACTGGATAGTGAGAGTTCACTGCTACTGCCGCTACCACTACTGCGTGGGCATGTCAGACTCAGCAGGCTGGGCCACCGTCCTGCAGTAATACCTGCTTTTCCATTCCTTTGGACCTCCTGCAAAATAATCAATTATGTAATTAATGAACAGAAATTAATCAAACATGATAAAGAGATGGATATAGTAGCAAAAACTTCAAGTTACACAACCATTGTTAAAACAGTGCAGTAAATGCCAAAAGTCACCATTTCAAGCTAACATTGACACCGCAGTGACAATAAGAATGAATGAATTACATTTTTATTATTGGGTCCTGCATATAATTATGCCCAGCCCACATAGACCTATAAGACAACACAAATTTAGTCAGGACCAGAGTGCTGCATATACATTTCCAAACCCAAACAATAGAGAAAGTCCAAAAATAGACAACTTAAACATCTTTCACAATGAAATCTTCAGGCCATCATTGTCTACAATAAAATGAATACATCAGTGACAAAAAAATATATACTATATTGAATGGGAGAAATCAGTAATCATAATAAACTCTAATCAAATAAACCATTGTCTTCTTTTCTAGGTTTTTGAGACAAAGTTAGCCAACTTAAACACAATTAAACAGCCATTCCAATTATTGATCATCTGTACACCAGGATATTTTAGGGTTCAGTTGAGCCATTTCATGGAAAATTAACTCTCTTAAATCATCATGATTTGTACAGAACAAACGAAAATGGGGCTCACTTTCAGCTTCACACAATCAGTTCTTCTCCTTAATGTTTTTGAATCGATTAAACTCAATGGCCAGAGAAAGAAACCAACTCTCAACTGTGCAACTAAAGATCTTTGGCTTCGAGAAAAACAAGATATAACAACTGATTCAGGGCCAAACATTTGTTTGATATGCACATATGTCCTTAATTTTCAAACAATTTTACTTCAAGCTTACTTTTAATGAAGTTGACATTACAACACAAATTATTACAGCATACCCACCTCCTCAGAAATTGAGTTTGCTCATGAAGAACGGTGTGATTTACTTTACATAAAGACTTTCTTATTTATTGAATCCTCTACCATATAAGAGATATTTATATGATATACAATTTAATTTATCAGCACTGACAAATATTGTAATTATGACTCAAACTGTAGCATCGGTGAACTCAGCATTTGTTCTTCTAATTCCTGACATTACATTCAAGAGATTCTCTTACAGTCTGAATGATATACACAACCTATGAGAATGCCCCATGGCTCTCATTTCGTTTTTTGTCACAGATATCAAAGAGTCAGTATGATAGATACATAAATTTCTCTTTCCATCCAAAGGCTAGTCAAGGAATGGAATGACATTTTCCACTGCATTAGTTAGATGTGTTTTCATGTTTCTGTGGTCTTGCAGGTATACAGTAACACGATCACTTTTTGGGAGCTGGTGAATAAGGAATTTTAAAGTGATGCCGCTGTCAATTATTAATTGCATCTTTCACTGGCTGGAGTTTTTTGGTTTTCCAAAGCATGCTCTGCCAGAGCTTCAATGTGCCCACATTGTGCTTGTTCGCCATAAGTGACAGGAAAAAAGGCACATTGTAAGCCTCTTGATTGAGAAGTTTAGTGTAATAGCAAACGTATAACTCACAGTTGTAGAAACTAGATATCACAGAACACAGTGTTTCTACAAAAATATCTTCAGGTAATGCAAAATAGTTGTATTAAAGGTTAGGAGAGATGACAGAGGACATTTGCTGCATATTTGCTCACATGCATTGTATTTTGGAGTGCACTCTTTTGTTTCATGTCTGAAGCAGCAGTTCCCCGTGATATTGAACAGCTGCCATCTGTCCATCTAAGGTTTATTGATTGATTGGTTCTCTGATACTGAAGTGTTTTACATCCTTAAAAGTCCCATTAAATGCCTTTGAGATTTTTTTTCAGGGGTTGTGGGGAAGCCTAGCCAGAGTGTCAAGGAAGGTGGTAAGAGGCAGACTCAAGAGACTTGGTCAATGACAAAGAAAAAGGTGATTTACACCGTGCAACCAAAGTAGCACGGGTATCTCCAAAAAAATGAAAAGAAAAACAACTAAACTAAACCAAATTTGGCTTAACTGAGGAAAACTCAACACATCAAACTTAAACCTGCAGTGTGGAATTTTTGTCTCCCCCTTCTGGGAATGAGAGTAATTACACAGTTTGGGCACACTGAGGAAAGCCCGTCGCAACAGTTTGACAGTTGCAAACCAATCATTGCTGGTTGATGTAAAACGCCTCACTACTGATACGCCAGCGTGGGAAAATCACCACAGACACCAGATTTAAATACCCTGGTATACTGTGAAATACAGAGAGATTTATCTGGTAGTGATAGCCTTAATTAGCATTGTGTGAACTCGTTTGGCAAGGGCTTGAATGTAACAGATATTCATTTATATGTAAAAGTCTCGCACTCCAGCTTTACGGCATGCTCACGTACACAAACAAAAATCCTTTTCTGTCCAACTGACAAATAAAATAAATAAAATAGGATCTTACGCTCGAAGGAGACTACTTGACAAAGTATCGACCTTTCAAAGCAAAAGTATCACTGCAACATGTTTCGATGCCTCGTTTCACTGTGCCAGAATTTACAACACCACCCCAAATGAGGCCTTGTTACGTAACACACGCCAAGAAACAATCCTAAAATCACGCAAAATTCTAATTAACATAACATTTAACCCCTGTGACTCTTGGGAAAGCATGGTGAGTATGGTAAGTTAAGGCAGAGAAACAGTTAAACAGAAGTTAACTCAAGAGCAATACATGTCTTGATTTAACCAGAAAATGTTGATGGCAACTACAACAAAATATAATGCTAAAAACACACAAACCCGGGATAGTATGTGCTAGCAATGCTACAAATAAAGACAGTATACTGGCTAAACAAACAAATGACAAGTAAGAAATAGTGTACATGGGACAAATAACAAATTTTCTGGCCGGCATACTGTAGACTGCGTGACATGATGCAGTCTCACTGCTCTCATAAATCCCCCATATAGAACCATAGGCAGCTGTTTCCAGCAAGTGCAGACAAGCTGAGTGTGAAATATCAACCCAGCACAAAACACTAAAGGGTAAAAGTAAACAGTGACAAATGTTTAACTGTGGTTAAATTATTTAAAATAACTGATGGTAACTGTGTAATAAAGTAACCCTGCTTCTTAATAAACTTGTTTATACTGTATTATCATAGTTTATCAGTGCTTTTTTAATCATTTTAGTTTTATTGGTTTTGTCCCGCTGAAAAAACGGTGGCATGGTCTTCAATTTCAAAGTCTTTCAAAGACCAGAGACAACCAATCAGTACCAAATGCAGTTCTTATTACGTAATAATCATCGCATATGAAGCATATCAGTTTTTCATTTCACTTCTTGAAACAATTTTAATGGTCCAAAAAGAAGTGTTAGAAAATAAACCGTTGTCGGGACTCTAAGATTAAACAGTTAGCTCCCATAAAGCCTTAAATTTTATGATAATAAAATGATTTAATAAACCGAAAGATATCAAAACGTTCTGAAAAGTTTGCCATTAGGTAGAATTCTCTCACACAAGACCAATGTTTAATGTTTTCGGCTTTATGGTTCGTAGGTCCATTTACTGTATCTGTGAAGGATTTGACCTGTGTAGAAAGCTGTTCACTGGATTCCGCTGATGCTGTTTGCATTGGTGCCATTTCCAATCTGAGGGACCCGAAGGTGTCAAGTGTTGTGACCCCATTTAAAATAGCATTGATCGTTAGCAGGGCTGCCATAGCCAGCCTCCTCTCAAAGTCATTAGTGTCATCTGTTAGCCATAATTAATGTGAATAGGAAATAATTGCATAAGGGAACTGGGGACTAAAGTGATTTGGACCATTCATTGATATTCACCTATTATTTGATTATCCGTGCTAGCCTTTATTTCACAAGCACAGTGGGAGAAGGCCACATTTGAGCATGCTTGTGCAGATTAATCTTAAAACTAATTACAGTCAGCACGTCAAGGGGTATCTGAGATACCCAAGTGATACCGTTTAACAAAACCGAGTGGGGCTTTGCCTCAAGTCAAGGGCAAAATTGAGGCCTGTGGAGTTTTTTTTTTTTCTGTTCATACCTTCAATTTTTTCCAATTTGTAAAATAACTTTTCTTCATATTTCATTTCTGTTTCATAAAATTACTTTTTTGAAAGAAGATTATGTCCCTTTGATTGCAGCTGCACCAAAGCCATATTCAAATACTGAAAAAGTTGCTAAAAGCCTATTAAGATAGAGGACAAACACTATGTGAAGGTTGGCAGAAATCATAAGTTCCCTGGACACATACAGTAATGTCTAAATGAGTTAAAATTCCATTCTGCAGGTTACTTTTGTCACAGTAAGTATGGAGATGCACTGGATGTATCTGTCATCTACTGTACATCCATTATCCATGTAGTGGTGATGACGGTATCAATATTGACTTGTCTTTGCAGTTTTTTCTGCTATTACCATTTATTTATATGCTCAGAATATATCCCAACAGCGCACAAAACATGATTCACAAAATATTTAAAAGCCAAGTGCTGTGTTTTTTTTCTATTTAAAAGTCGAATATATACAAGTACATTGTGGGAGGAGGTCTAGTCACTCTTACAGCTCATGTAACAACTATCATAACTCACTGAATTGTCAATCAATTTTTCAGTGGTTTGGGTTAACAAAATAGACATTTGTGTAATACAGAAAATTTTCTTCATCAAAATGATGATTTTCATACCAAAATACTTTAACTGTTGAATGCAAAGTAACAGTGAGCTGGTACTGTGTGTGTGTGTATATATATATATATATATATATATATATATATATATATATATATATATATATAGTGTTTGAGAAATGTTAGTAGAGTGTGCGTGAAAATATGAATACTAAAAAAAAACAGGATTGCGAAGCTATATATAGCTTTAAAGTGAAGTCTTATGAGAAGTTTAGAGTAGAACTGTCGGTTAAAATTATTACAGTCAGGAGTGATAGCAGAGCTGATGCAAGTTGCTAATTATTTGTCATAAGTCTGTTTTTGCACAGGTAACCCCAGGAATGTTGCACCACTTTGGACCTTGAGAGTCATTCTGAGCCTGTAACATATCCACTAATCATCACTGTGTATATTTCAAGGTCTCAGACATGCTCACATGAAGACCAGAGTCTTGTGTAAATAAATGATAGTATCTTTGATGGCGGCGTCAAGCTTTCTCAGTCAGAATAATACAGTATGTTCCATGTAGGCTGGTGTGGTCTACAGCTCATGAAGGGTTCTCCACAGAGCATATGCTATTACGCTGATGCTTTTATTCCAAGCACCTCACAGCACCATGGCTTCATACATTTTTAGCATGCAATGGAAATTTAACCACAAAGCCTGGCAGTGCTGGTGAATTTCATACCAACTGACCTGTGCTTCTGATGTGCCAAGAAAGCATTCAAACAGGGCAGTGAACAGTGCACCATAGCTACATATGTTGTTATACAGTATGGATATGAACATCACCATTCAAGGTTATAAAATAATGAAAAGATTATCACTGTATATAATATACAGTATATATGGTTCTCAGACATGCATGTGTCCAGCTGATTGTGTTATGTTGTTCATTTTCAACATTTGTTTCACATTTTCACGACACATTCACATATTTTGACATTTAGTTTCTTTTTTTGTTGTTTTTTGGAAAAGCACTGACTGAGCATCTACCCTCTACACACAATGACCTCCGTAGTGATGATTTTTTTAGCAGTAAAACAATTGTTTCCCAAAATTTTGTCTATCTAATCAAACTACATACATACTCATGTTAGAAAGGGTTATACAGTCATGTACGATTCTTAAATCTTGAATGACTTGCAGAAGTGTCAATAGTCACATTATTGTGTGCTTATCAGCAAACATTCTTAAAAACAGGTGTGTTTTTAGCCTGTATACAATATATGAAGAATGTCAACTTTAATTCTCTGCTTATAGTTTCTATACTATTGTATTGCTTTTGTCCTCATTATGGGACAGCAAGACACCTGCTAGAAAACAGTTTCTAAACTGTGTGAGGCCCACAGCTGGTAATGTTCATTTATACATTACAAATGTTACAAAATAAATAAGATGAGCCTTTAAATAAAACTTATAATTGTGTTTTTTGCAGAGTAACGTACCACTTAAGGATTTTTAAAGAAGGTACAATATACAGGATTTAGGGTCTATCCAATCTCTGAATGGCTATTCCTTCATGTGATTAATCATGTGATCACTTGAGAGTTGCTCTTAAAAGTTACTTTTACACTTTGTTGTAAGACTAAGTTGCATGATAAATGTGCCTTATTGCTCACACTCAGTGAAGAACTTTTTTACCTCTAAATTGACACTTTGTTTGATAAATACAAGCGCTGGAAAAACTATATTGAAGTGATAATTAATTATTGAGCCCTTTTCAGATTCACTGCTACTGAACCAGGCTGCTGACCAACAGACCATTCACCATTCAGATACAAGGACAATGTTCTTAAGCTTCCATGGACTATTAAGTTCACTTAAAATTTCACAATCTCATCAAAATTCGTCCATGCATCACCCTGAGCTGCCCAAAGCAAGGTTACACGCATTCAACCGCTCCTCAAACGCCTGTTTTCTCCTCTCGAGTCTTTGAAACAGTTACTTCTCCCACATCGTTCACTATCACATGCACCAACGACCACCTCATCCACCCCCTTGTCTTCAGTCCTCTGGTCAATAATACTTCTCACTCATCTACAGCCTTCGGTCTTTCTTCTTCATGTCACCTTCACCTCCTCTACCCTCTTTCCATGCTGCTGCTCAGTGCTCTGCCTGGCGGGCTCGGGTGGGCTCTAACTAGATGCACTGCCGTGCACTTTGAGAGATGAGGGAAGCAGGAGTGAAATAGTGGAAAACAAGCAGACCGCACTAGGTAGCACCTCTGCATGGTGAGGTTTATGGTTGTAGTTGTGGAATGCAACTGAATGTGTTACTGACTAACACTGATAAATGAAACTGATAAAATAAATGACAATAAGTTCATATAAATGTGTAATATCTCTATCTGCAGTTGGACAACTTTGCTTAAACCTGAAATAACTGATTTTGTTGATTCGTGAAGTTCCTGAAGAAGGCAAAAATCTTTATTTGATTAAATAAATGCATCAGAGACACAACATTGACATATCATCACCTTTCAAATTGATATGTTGAACTTGTTAGCAAACAGTTGCTTATTTCTACATCTATCAGTCATAAAGCAACATTATCATTCATTTGGAGTCGTGTTTCTGGCCAGCTGGTGAAAGTAAGGGTGTGTTCACCCTTCACCAGTTGGGTTGGATCGAGGTTGGATCACGTTCCCACGACAAACAAACTATTCCAGAATTTGTTTGGGACCGGACCAAGGCCACATGCTCAAAGGGTCTCTACCAACTCCTGAGGATAATATCTGGATCTTTAACTGCTAAATGCTCAACTATGTTCACCAGCTAGTCGCTACCTGTGTCAATTGGGCGTTTGGTGCTGAGCAGGTAGTGTACAGTGGGCTTTTAGAGCTTTTTCTCTGAAAACAGCTGCCTGCTGCAGCCGAAAACAACACAATGAGAGTGCTGAGAGTGAACCAAAACAATAAAGTTGCAGCCGGACAGCTAAACAATGAGCTGAAACTCACTATAAAGCTCCGTAAAGCCGAGGGGAGCTGCAGAGTCACTGATAATTCTCTGTAGGTTCATCACTACGAGCTACACCTTGCACACTGCACATACAGTACATTGACATTTTTATTGTAAAAAATATTGATTATAGCCACTATAAGGAAAGCCTATTTAGTTATGATTTAACCTGAAGATCAACTTATTGTTTTAAATCAGAGGTGAGTTGCAAGCAGACAAACTATGAACGTGAACCTGATGTAAACGAGGTCGATGAGGTTGTTGCTGTTGTTTTTGTTGTATATTGTACCTATGTTGTGAATCTCCCCGCAAGACAAAACCAAATGCATTTTCAAACACTTCACAAAGGGCAAACATGAATTTGACTTATGTGTTTTCACACAGCAGCAAAACCAAATGCATTTTAAAACACTTCAAAAAGGTAAATGAATGTGACTTTATTATACATTTGCCTTTATCTTTCACTGCAGCCCTCAAAGGAAGTTTATCTGAGGAAAGAGGCACTCGGTGCTGTTTAAAAACCTCATAGTCCCTGGTCTCTCGATTGTCGCTCTGCCACTGAATTCCAATCACATTGTGACAGACGACCCCATCACAAAGCCACCAGACTTTTAACAGCTAGGGCTCTCTGGCACAGAGACACAGCAAGACAATGTTGCTGTTGTAAACGGTCCAACCATTAACTGAAACATCCAGCAGAGTCAATCAAACCATATAAATAAAATCTATAGAATTTATGACTCTTTTTCTTACTCAAACAGGAGGAGGTAATCAAACCACTATCATTATCGGAGCGGTTCCTTATACAGTATATGCCATGATGAGCCAATGCATACTGAGCACAGGGAAATATGAAATCGACTTTTCACTAAGCTCGTCCCCCCTTAAGCTCTCTGTTCTCACACAGCACATATGTGGTTAACAATGACAATGGTGGCAGATTTACCTCTCGAAACTCTTAGTAATTTTTGAAACAACAGGTCCAAAAGCAGCCTCTCATTTCTAGCCGGCGGCTGACTGTTTTTCTGGCAGAAATGACAACTGCCGGCAGATTTTATCAGCTGTGGCTAATTGAGCAAACATTATCATCAGCTTCATGAGTTGGTTAAAAAAGCTGTCTCAGCCGACCAGTTTTAAAATGAGAGTCTTGTTAAAAGGGGTCTTAAATATGCACTTGATGGCTACATATATGATATGCTAACAGACTGAGGCTAAAGCTGCATGTCCAAGGCAAAAAGTCAGAATTGATGACCCATGTAAAAGACATAGAAATTAAGAAACAGCATTGTTCTTGTATTTCAATGTGGAGCTATGTTAGTCTGAATATTATAAGTATGACAAGGTTAAATATAACATTAGATTATAATTTCATTCTAACATAATCCTGTTTGTGGCATAGTTTACATACCTTTGCATTTTCAAACAATATTATTTCACTTTTAACATTACAAGAGAACACAGCTGTTAGCCTAAACTCTGATAGCATCCTGTTATTGCTTTCCCACAAATAGTACACAATCGTGTACTGAAATCGTATTTAGTCATCCCTTTTTGTGACCAAAAATAATGTCATCGTTTTTTAAATGTATTGTTAATAGTTTTTATCATTAGAATAAATAAAAAGGTTCTTTGGAAAAACATTGTAATTCCTCCTTTATGTTGATGTCTGTGTTTGATTGACATTAGCTGGCAGGCTGCTGGTGTTGCACCATATGGAACAAGAGACAAAGTAAACAAACTGCTGTAGCTACAAGTCATGAACAGACAGTGTGACACTAACAGGGATGCTGAAGAGCAACGACCAAACCAGCATCTAACGGGTCCAAAGTGACATTTATAGATATATTTACATGTTGTTTAATGTGCTGTAGCTGAGCAGCTAGTTAGCTAACCTAGCCTGCTAACTGACCTTAGCGGTGCACTTTTCCCCAATGAATATTTGTTTGGCGGCTCATTCAACAAGCTAAGCTGCAGGACAAGACGTGTGTTCATGTTTGTGAGTTAGATAAGAAGGAGACTTTAGCAGGAAAGTTAATATGGTTGTCTGAGTCTGTGGCTCTTGTGTTGTGTAGCAGGATGCTATCAGGCTCAGTGTGACCGTCTGCTCTGCCTATGACAGAACACCACGTTATTGATTTATTCAAGACTTGATTTGCTATATCAAAATAAGGACTCCCGCTATAAGCGGATGATGGAACAGCATTTAATCAAATTAATGCAAAACTAATATATATTTCTCTCTTTTGCTTTCTGATTTTTTCTCAAAGGAGTACACAGGACAACTGATTTACAGAGCAGATGTGTTGCTTTAATTGACAAAAAATACAATTTAATTTTAGTTGGACTTTAATGATGTGTTCCTTGTCCTTGTAAAGTAATATTAGCATTAGGTTCCTACAGTACTGGAGGTAGTCAACTACTTGTGGTTCATGTTACACCAGATAAACAGACTGTTTAATCCATTCCTTACTCTTTTGCTCTTGTGTTTTTGGTTTTGGAGAAGCTACCACCCTCCAAACTCTCTTAATGCAGAGTGTCGCTCTCACTACAGCAAGTTTAACAGCCTGTTTGAAAGAGGGGTTTGGTGAAAAATTGGCTTTAGAACTGCAGGTACTTTTTTGTATTTGATAATCGACTGTTGTTAAAGCTAACATTATATACAAGTAATATTAGATACTTTTGTTTATTCATGGATGGCTAGTGAACACTTTGATAACATTGAATGGTATTCGTAGAAACACATCCAGCTGGGTTCCCAAACAGAACATGAAAATATTAAACTTATGACCCTATTAATACACCCTCTACTTATTCCAATGTGAGTCCTGTTTATTGCATATTCCCTCCGCAAAATACAGACTGGAAATAAGTAGAAAACACAGAGAGAGTTGTTTCCCACTCTCTTTCTCTTTTTATCTTTTATGTGAGCTGCCGTGCTCTAACCTCGCTCGGAGTCAATCAACCTGATGGGGAACAGGTGCGCTGTCACAGTGATTAAGGAACCTAACAAGCATAACTCAGTGAAAAACAAATTTTCCATTTCAATAATTCAAACATAATTACCTCTGTGTTATCTGGCAAATTGATACACAACCAGACCGTTATGTCTCCAGTATCAAAACCATTCACTGATCATTTCCACCTCCCCATAGCTGATTGTCTCCCCATCAGTGATGGGGACATGTTTCATTTTTTCTGAGTGCTCTTTGCAGCTGTAACAGAATGTACAGCCTGATGGATTTTGGCCTCTTTGCTCCCACTTTGTGGAAGTACAACAGCCATGATCTCTTGTCACGCTGCTCATCTTGTCTCAAAGGCCAGGCTCATGACTAAGACAGGAGGGTCTTTAGAGAAAAGGGGCTTGTGAGGAGCAATCGTGTTAACCATACCATGTCTGGCAGACTGAATGAGTTCCACATGAAGAGAACTTGCAGACTTTAATGTTTCAAAGCTGGTAGAAAATCATTTCAGGATCTGCTGAGGTCTATTCTGATTAAAGTGTTACAGTTTTGTATCAATGTTTTAGCTGCTTCCCATCCTGAGTGTGACATGAATTTAAAAAGGCTGTCGTGGCAGTAGGTTCGATGCCGATTATCCACCATGTTAATCTTATGGAACAAACTTAAGAGGGAATGAAAAGCATTCTGCAATGAAAGAACATTCGGGGGGATCTGAATGTTTGTTAAAATAATACAAAATATATATGCAATGTGTTTTAAGGCATCACTTTATTCATTGATATGAGATAACCATTCAAGAAAAATAAATAAACTCGTGTTTTTTGTTGAAAAAAGGTCTCTTAACTTTTTATTGTCATTTTTACTATAGGTAGTGTCTCGTGTTCAGATTCTCCATCCATTGGAATGGACAGAAAAAAATAACACATTATAAAGTATTTTAATCAATTTCTTTTGGTTGCTAATGATTTATGAGTGCATTTAGAGTAGAAATCCATCATTACAATATTTTTTTGTGTTTGGAACATAATTGGGTACTGAATGGGAAGCACTAACCTGCATTGACCCATTGTTAATATAAAATACTTTTATATTAACAATGGGTCAATAGAGTACTTTATGTGTCATGTGAGGGGAATCACTCATAGTGACAAACCCACAGAGAATTATCAACTGACTGCGGTTCCCTTTTAGCATCTTCAAGCTCATTGTTTTGGTTTTACGGCCACAACTGTGCTGTTTTGGTTCACACTCACCGCCTTCATCAACCTTCTTTCCAGCTGCAGCAGACAGCTGTTTTCAGCAAAAGCTAGCTTGAACATAGTGGAGCATTTAGTAGATAAAGATATTTCCAGTACGAGTTGGCGGAGACTAAAACAAAGCTAACAGCAGAGTGAATATTGAACTTACATTTGTCAGGTGGACAGAAATGCAAATCCAAATGAATGCTGATGTCTGCTGGATAAGTTATTTGCTAACATGCACACCATTAGCAACTTTATATAGTGATAATTTGTAAAAGTTCTGTTTAAAGCAGCAAAAGAAATCAACTAATACTGTTTTAACTAATTTGACATTTTGTGTATCAGTGATGGTATGTGTACAAATCATCTTGTCACCTACATATTCCCCAACCTTTTATCTGAGAGTGAATTCATCCATTAGTCATAACCACAACCAAAATGTTGTTTAGCTGCACGGCAGGTGGTCACAGCAGGAAATCACATCTGTAACTTTTCTAAGGAAGACAACAATCAAATTCCCCAGACCTCTAAATCAATAATTTAAATGCAAGGCTTGTTCTCAAACTTTTGTTTGTGACTTTACTGGAGACAACTATAAACTGCAGTTAATATTCAAGCTTTATGCATGAGATAATTATCTAACAATACTAATGTTGCCTCCTGGATAACTGGGAATGTTGCATCAGTGAATCAAAGGCTCAGCATTCGGCACATTAAATGTATTTTCATTTTGTTATTAACAGTTTGAAGGTTTTTTTCTGCTGTTGAGATCAATTTTGCCTGGTGAAACAGTGAAATTAGCTGGTAAAATTTGGAATTCACCATCCACAGTAATAAACAGATGACAATAAAGTCTAATTTCTAGCCTGAGAATCATCTAATGACTATTTTACTGAGTGTTAAATCAGGAGAAAGAATGTTTAATCAGTGGAAACTCAGCTGAAATGTTTTGACAGAGTGGAGGATCAGACTGCAGGTCAAATCTCCTTTCCTTTATTAAATATGTACGAATGTATCTGAAAAATGACACTGAGTTGTTAAAGCTCCATTGAGAAATAGTTTTGATGAGTTGAGTTTTGACAATACTGATGTGTCAAAGTGTAACAAAGTTCAGCTGACGCTAAAATGAGGCTTTAGCCCTCTGAATTAACTAAATCAAGTCAGTATCATCTAAAGTTAGAGTCTGTTTAGTATGAAATATCCCATTTTTTTTCCCCCTGAATGAAGTTCCTCACTGAGCTGTGGTGGAGGGATACATTCTGGTAATGGTGTGTAAGTCTGCTGACATTATCTGGCTTTTACTACTCAAGATGTGCTCGGAGAAAACTTTAATTAATTATAATATTTTGACAATATTGCTTCAACTCTTTGAGTGTTTTGGGATCAATCTCCATCTGTTCTTGTTGTCCTCCAGACCACCTCGACTTGCTCGTGCCTCTGAGCCTGACATGGATTATAGCTCACATCTGTGTTTGTCTGGTGTTTTGTGAAAGAAACAAGCGATGGGGGAAAATGTGTTCCAGAGATTTCCTTTGAGAGATCCTGGACCAGGACAGGGTTGCGGCTAATAGCTGGTGAAATGAACATAAATATATCGATTGAAAGGCTCAGTAGAACAGGGGCTGCGGGAAAAATTCACCAGTTGAGCTGACAACAGTTGACGAGTAAAACTCAGGAGATACTCAGCAGCCACACATTTCTACATTCTCTGTTTCTGTTTAGCATTGACAGGTTAGGCTAACCCATTGTAACTTTTGAGCTAACTCCCTTCACTTTTACAGCAGTTGGGGAAACAACAGACAAGACTTTTCTTGGTCTTGAGAAGCTGCAGCATTTATTAGCTGACACACTGTAGCCTGTACTGTACATTTACTGCCAAATTGAACCACAAGCCCCCGCCAGGCCTGTACAATTATAGGGGAAACTCTGGTATGTGGTTCTCTCTGTAACATGTGAGTAAAGAGACAGTTCTGGCAACCAGAATAAATCCCTCCGCCGCAGCTTGGCAAGTAACATTCCCGAGAAACAAAAGAGGGAATTTTGTTGAAGATACTTGATATGAGAATCACAGATTGAAGGTTTTTTATGGAGTTTTTCCTTATTCGAATCGAGGGTCTGAGGATAGAGGATGTTGTATTGTTGTACAGACTGTAAAGCCCCCTGAGGCAAATTTGTGATTTGTCATATTGGGCTATACAAATAAAATTGACTTGACTTGATTTAGTTGACTGAGGCTGCTGAAGCCTTTTTTTTTTTTAGCTTTAGCTGAACATTAGAATGCATATTTGCATAGAACGAGGGCTGTGGATTTTAGTCCCATTTCAGCTCATAGCTTCAGGGTCAGTATGGAGAGTATAGGACTTGGTGCACCGACCAAGACCCATTTCCACGTATGGCACATTAGTATTGTATTAAGACAGACTTGCAAAAACATGAACCTATCCTTTAATAGAAAAGCCAATTCATTTCCATCACTATAGGGTACTGGAGAAATACAATTTACTGAGCTTTGAGAATTTCAGCTTATTTTCAAATTTGTGCCTAGTTTATAAAATTGTAAACGGTTTGGCCCCTCCTCCACTACGTGACTTTGTGTATACTCACTCAGTAAGTTCTATTAGATCCTCCAGTATATCCTCTATATGAGATTGTACCATAACATTTTGTCGCACTGCATTTGGGCAGTCAGCATTCTCTGTGAAAGCCACAACTCAGTGGAACGCCCCTCCTGATGATATAAAGAGCTGCAGCTCCATCAGTTAGGTTAAAACCAAATTAAAAAGTCTGCTAAAAGCTTTTCAGCTCTGTAACCGCTGACTCTAAATTTCATCTCATGGTCTACTCATGAATGCAAATAATCTTGCTTTTAATTTGACAAGCATACATTAGTCATTTCTAGTTGTGGGTTGTGGGTATTTGTGATGTGCTATTGTGTGTAGCTTTGTATTTTGTATTATGTGTCTTTTTGCTTTGTGCTGTTTGTTATTGTGCTCTTATATGTTGTAACTGACCTGTCGAAGGGACTGCAGATGAAAATTAGCTATAAGCTAACTCTGGTACAGTACAGTACAGATTTATGTTTAACACTGTACATAGTCCCAATAAATACATAAATAAATAATGGTCATTTTTTTCAATTCATAAAACATTAATTCTTCCTATTAAGTAAACACAACTGCATTCATATTCTGTCACCTCATACAGTCGGGTCCAAAAGTCTGAGACCACCTTCCCATTCAAGTGAATGGGGAAAGTGGTCTCAAACTTTTGGACCGCACTGTATATACAAACAGCTTTCCAAGAAACAACCAGACAAACAATAGAAACATGCCTGATCAACAGTAAATTGATCTTGTTTAATCAGGCTCTGAGGGTAAAATGTCAGCATGTACAATACTTCTTTTCAGGAGAAGCAGCTGAGCATCTCTGCAGTGATACATACAGATCTCCTACAAAGACAGAATCCATCTTTTCACAGAGTCTGCATGTTTGACCTTTACAGAAAAGGTTAAAGATGAAGGACAGCATTTCCTGCTCTGCTAGGCTCACAGCATACTTAATGATCTGGTATGAGAATTCCTAGATTTTCCATAAAACAGCTTTCATGGAGCTGGAAATGGGAATTTCTGCAGTATTGTTACAGTTTATTAAACATTTTGTTAATTACCAATTCTCTTTTTGATAGCAAACTGGTCCGCTGAATGCAGATAGCTTGCATTCGTCAGAGGAGAGAATTCATGCTGAGAGCTCTGACAATACAAAGAGACTTCTAGAAACAAAGCAACTTGAAGCTTCTTGTCTGCTTTCTGCATCACTATTATGAGAGAGGAGTCATTTCATTATAATTTGAGTAGGTAAGAAAAGTTTTGGCTGAAATTCTACCAGCGCTCACGTCAAGACCACTGATGGATCTGAGTTTCAGTTGTGGCCAAGACGAATAATTTACAATTAAACAAACTTAGCCAAACATGCCATATATGTTATTTTCAGAATAAGTTGGGCTACTCATAAATGCTCTCAATTTGCATGCATTCAATATATGGCTGCCAGCAGAGGTGACATGCCCATTCAACTAGAGGAAAAGTCAGATGATTACCAAGTGGTTAGAATGTATCCTCAGGGGATCTTGAATATTTATCATACAGTTCATGGCAATCCATCTAATAGTTGTACAGATATTTCACCAAAGTCAGTAGGAATTATCACCTGGGGATCATAAACAGACGTGCAAAATTTCATAGCAATCCATTCAAAGGTTTTAGAGATATTCTGACGACCCCTCGAAAAAGCAGTGTGTTGCGAGAGAAAGTTTTGTTTCTAAGAAGTCTCCCTGTGTTCAGCTCTCAGTATCTTTGTAGCTTCTAAATGAATTTTTGTGGCTTTAAGTCTAGTTTCTCTCCTGTGTTCCTGCTTGTACTTTCAGATATCTGCCTTATTTTACTGTTTCCTGAACGCTTTCAGCTGTATCAGAGTTGTGTTAAGTTACTGCTGATGAAAACCCAACATTTCCTGCCTTTGCTGCCCAATGTTAACTTTCCCTATTCCAAAGAAGATATAGAAAATAAAATGTGTTTATCACCAAATTAGCAGAGCTTCGTTAGCGGTGCTATTCTACAGTAGCACAGTGTGACTACCCCAAAACCCTATAAATTCCTGCAACCAAACAGAAATTATGAAAGAATGAAGTAATATGTTGAACCAGTCTGTAATAGCACAACACACACTTAAAGTGTGTCGTGTGTTTCGCTTCAACAAGCATAATCCCTGCTGGTATGAAGACAGTGATTGATACTCTTTGCAGTTTATTAACCCAACATTTCTGTCGGTTACAGATGACACTTTCTTGAATGCAGAACTAAAATCAAGTGCTAACAAGCTGAGTTTGATCATCAATTTCAAGGTATTTCTTTCAATATTCAGCTCAGAATGCAAAAAAAAAAAAAATCTGTCCATCAAAAGTACCATCCATCATCAATTATTCATAGTGAAGTTGACCAGTTTACTTAAGATTCATGTAGTAAGTTTGACTACTGGAGCAGTAAGTTTCTCTCCATTGCAACACGTCTATGTTATGTGGAACAAGACTAATGTCATTAGCAAATTTGTTTTGTTTGTCATTTTTTGCTATATGGTTTCTCTGTTTTATTCTAAATGCTCGGCCAAATTAAGAGATACTGAGTGATGAAATATGCACACTGTATATACACTGTACACCAAAACATATCAACTAGTATTATGAATGAATAGAAAGTACATGAGCCAGCTCACCACTCTCACTTTGAACACATTTCAGATCTAAATGGATTTGATCAGTTAAAAATGTGTCTATCCAGCCAGCCAACGCTGTGCAGCAGGAGAGCAGTGCTGCCTCATTAATTAGACAGTGATCAAAGCAGTCAAATCGAGCCCGTCAGCAAGGTTACGTAAACAAACCTCAAAATTCTTGTAATGAAAAAAAAATGAAACGCCAACCTGTGGATCAAAGCGTTGCTTGAGGAAAAGGTTAAAAGAAAATTAAACTTTACAGCGTGCTGTCATACTGCACATCAGTGTTGTTGCATAGGAAAAATCACATAACTGCAGTTTGTTAGTTTACCTCCTTTAAAAGTGGAACATGATCATTTTAAAAGATACATAAGCATCACTGAAACAATAAAATAATACATTTTGTCTGACACCAGTAACACCACTTGTTCTGACTTTTGTTTTCCTAAACAGACTCTTTCTCCTTAAGTTAATCTGAATTTAATGAACTTCTCAATGTTGCAGACACTTGTCTCAGTGACATATCTGCCGGCCAAAACCTTTCTCCAAGGCTTTTGGCGTCAAGATAAATAACTGCTTTTAAAAGTGTGCTGCTTTTTGAGGCACAATATAATCAGAAATGAGATGGTGGCAGGTCTCATTGTTTTTTTATTGGCCAATTGGGGGCAACAGAGCAAGCTGAAAACAAAAAAAGTTTTGATGGCTAACATTAGCAAACAGTTGCTAATTTACACATCCAGCAGACACTGAGCAACATTAGCATTTATTTGAAGTTGTGTTTCTGGCGACTTGATAAATGTAAGGTCAATGTTCACTCTCCTTTTAGCTCTGTTTTGGTATCAACCAACTCCTGATAAAAATATGTGGCTCTTTAGCTGCTAAATGCTCCAACATGTTCACCAGTTAGTCGCAGGTGGCGTACAGCAGGTTCATCTGAGCTTTTCTTTAAAAATAGATACTGCTGCTGGAGACAAGTTTTATAAAAGTGAAGTTTGCAAGCCAGAAAATCCAAACAATGAGACAAAAGTTAAGCACAATGTAGAGCGGAGGGAAACTGCATCATTCTCTGTGGGTTCGTCACTGGGAGCGACACCTGCCAAAGCACACACAGTCATTTTATCCACTGTTGATATAAAAATATTGATTAGGGCAGCTTTAAAGCTCTGAACAGAAACTGAACAGCTGAACAATCGCTTGTCATGATGGCTAACAGTACTACAAGAAGCCCCGGGTTTTAACCAATTATCCCTAACGCTCTACGGTTGAGAGCTTTCCAATTAGAGGAACATGTTCAGCTGTGTCTCCGATTTCTACACCGTCACTTTACAGCTGCAGCTGGATGAGAGGTCTGGTGCACTGTTAGGCTAAATTCTGACATGATTAGCATAAAAGTAAGGCATGGTAATGCTTGTTTGATGTCCTACAGTGCAGTCGAGCAAGCCACTGTGACACTGACTGCACTAATTAAGCATGGAGGAATATAAGGCCCAAATTAATCCATTCCTACTTGTAAATCTGACTGTAAAACTGTACATCCTAACAATTTTAATTAAATTGCATCCTGGGTAGATTTCGCTCTCTTTGCAGTCCCTTTTTAAAGTTGGTAACCTTTAGAAGTAGAGCACTGCTCATGTAAAATTCAAACAGCCTTGAAGCAGGGTAGATCTGTCAGTGTCTGTTTGTGTCCATTGCACCATGTGGTCTTACCTGGGAGACAGGAATTGTGGACATTTTGACACGTTGTTGAAACAGCACACTCAGTATGCGGTTTTGCTGCTCCAAGTCAAACACACGGGTCCGCAGCTTTACACATTCCTCTTTCAAGTCCTAGAAACACACAAAAGAGGAGACAATGGACAGATGACTGTAACTGACGGGGATATTTCAAAAGTTTACACATGTATTGGATGCTAATTTAACAGCTACAGGACACAATGATGTATTCATGCGAGACGTACATGACAATGCTCTAAAAGCTGCGTCCTTAGTTTATGTGAACAACTAAAATTGATACTGCTGCACAGTAGTATTTTCTGTTTTATTTTGGTTCAAATTTTGAAGCTGGAGTGCACTTTCCTGTCACTGCCTCTTTTAAATAAAGCCTTTTGAAACAGTTTTCACATTTACAGTTACGGAGCATCTTTACTAAACTGAATGATTATTTTCACTACATTTATTTTAAATCTGAAAGCCTGAACTCCACAGAAACAGCACCATGCTCAATCAATCAAACTTTATTTGTATAGCACCTTTCATACAGGTTAGTGCAGTTCAAAGTGCTTCACAGATGACTGACAAGCCGATAATAAGACAGAACAAGTGTAGACCGTAAAAACAACAACAACAAAAAAAGCTGGTCTTAATTTGTTATGTAAAGAAATCCAGCACATTCTCTGTGAAATTCAGCCCAGTGGTTCACAATGAAAACTGGAACTGACACCTGATATTTAAAGTCAGTCTGACTACAACAAAACTTCAAAGTATTGTAGGATTTTTCTTTTACTTTCAAGACATATGCTGTTAATCATTCTCTCTGTTAGTGACATGCAGCTATTGATCAACTTGACAGTCATCTTTTCTCTGACTGATTCTAATGACTGACTGGATTATTGGCGCTTCAGTACTGCAGAAACAAAGACAAACCTTCTGTGTGAGGAGGGCCTGGACCACCTGGTTAGCCACCTTGAAGAAACATGGAGAAAGAAAAAATATGTTAAAATGTAATTACGTGTCAGAGCCAGATGTACAAACAATGTATGCATACACCATTTCCTACATATAAACTGGCACTTATTAACAGAATGGGCTGTAAGTAATTACTATTTGATTATTTTCATTATCAATTAATCTGCCAATTATTTTCTTGATGAATCATTTTAATGTCTGATTTAACCAGCTGTTCAAAGATATTCAGTTTACTGTCACATATAACAAAGAAAAGCATAAAATCCTCACATTTAAGATTCTGAAACCAGGGATTTTTTGGCATTTTTGCTTGAAAAGTAATGAAAATGATTAATTGATTGATCAAAATAGTTGCCAACTAAATTTCTGTCGATCAAGTAATTGATTAGTGAGAGTGTGCGCACCTCACGCAGACGTCCTACATGTTTTTTCAGAGCCAGCTGCGTGTTATATACGAAGATGGAAAAATAAGGTGAGAGAACCTAAATATAATAAAACATGGTTTAGGTTGGTAACCAGCTGCAACGATGATGTGACTTTTATGAGGTCTACGCAGCAATCTTAAAGATTCACAATTTTTTTAAGTCTGTTTTAAAACAATAGTCAGGTCAAATGAACATTAAATAGGTTTTTCTTGCCATAATAATTCCTCCTGTTCATCTCGTCCACAAACATAACAACAACTTTCCCTATCTCAGTTGCCACTGAGCTTCATGGGAAATGTAGAACTGAAAACATATTAATCACAATTGCTTTTCTGTGATCAATTTTATCATTCTTCTAATATACATAGGAAGCATCATTTTATATCTCTAGTAATATTCTTTTTATTTATCCTTAATTGTGACACACCTTGTGCTGCAAACTAATTATTGACTATCACGTGACCCTTAAAATATTTGAAATTGGACTCCTTTATTAAATTCAATTTTTTTAATTAGCCTTAATAATATAGTATATAAACAAAGGACATGTTAACAAGTCATTAACATTAGCGTTAGCTTGTTGTCCTTTGCTATTATTAGCAGCTAAGTTATTGTTTTTGTCAAAACAAATTTGCAGCACTGAAGCAAAACAGGGGATGGACATGAGGAAAAAAGTATAGTAAAGTATAGCTGTAGATAGTTACTGATAGGCAGTTTGGTCATAAACATAAAAGCCAAAGCAGATGATTAAGCTTAATTTATGGCTAACGACGTGCTGTCCAACTGTCAGAAATCAGTGTGTCAAAGGTGGCGTGAAAAGTGGACAAGTGGGGGGGGGGATATGCGATATTGTTTAAATACGGGGATAACGGCGCATATTTTCTCCCCTAGAAGGCAGTCATAGTATTGCACTTGGCTGTTCACATGAAAAGTGACATAAATAGTTGCATCAACAATGATAAAGGTGAGCTAGAGAGAAAAGTTCAAAGCCAGACTCCTTTCTCACCACCGCACAGCCGGCCAATCGGTGCATGAAGTGGGTGTGAATGTCGACTTGTCTGTTTGGGAAAGCTACAGAAACAGCCTGCGGGGGGGGTGCAGGGGGGGTTTAATGGGCTTTTCCACCATCTGACAAGCATGTCTGAAGGAGTATACAGCCACCTTTACTGGTGACAATGTGGTTAGGTGTGAACACTCACTGCATTTTGAAACTGTGTTCCCTCAAAGACTTCAGGATGCTCTTGTGTGTCATTATTTTGGAACAGAATTCAAAACCTTCTGTTTGAGGTGCAGAGAGACTGGTATTGAAAATGACCCCAAAACACCATCAGAGAGAATCTAAAAGCATGTAAGATGCTGTGAGGACAAATTGACAACATGTTGCATCACTGAGTCAAATTTAGTGAAATCGCACAGCAGTTGCCTGCAGTTAGTATATCTAACTTTATTCTCATACATAAATAACATGAAATATAGTCATAAACATCTGGAGAAATGTCTTTTTTTAAGAGAATGTTTCTGTTCTGGTCCCTACACAATTTATTTGTTTGCCTTGATGTAACTAAATTATCATTGATCTATAACTTTTTCTTCTGTATGAATGAAAAAGAGTAAAACGTTTTATTGTGGATATAAAACAGCATGTTCTGAAAGGCTTTCTTTACTGATTATTTTGATTTCTGAAATGGAAGCCTACATTATACCCTGACACTGGAATAATAAGTATGTTTTCACTTGCATTCGTGTGCCGCAAAATTATTTCCCTCCACCTCTTTCATCTATCAGAACGACTCGCCTCAGCTCATTCAGACCATGACAGGAAGCCTTCTCAGTGCTTCCACAAAAGAGATTCATGTGCATAATAAGACTGAAAAGAAGAAGAAGAGGAGAAATTAATCCCACAGCAGAAACTCTGAAATTTCTGTCCTCTGCCTGATTATGTTCAATTCTCATGAGGGCAGCGATCTCCATAGAAACAAGCCCATTAGAGGAGGATGGCTAAAAAAATAAAGTGGAGCAGTCTTGCCGGCTGGAGGGAGATGGAGGAAAGATAGAGAAAGAGATGGAGAGACAATCAAAGTGTTGTCAGGGAGAAGAGAAGAGGGAAGGAGTGCAGACAGACAACATGCTGGAGGTGAGTCGGACCTCCTGAGCGGTGAGGCTCTCATTCTCATATCGCCCAGGGCTCCGTTACCTGTCTGCTTCAATTAGAGATGTACCTTTCCACTGGCTGTCCTCTGTGGACTTCACTAACACTATAGATAATAGTCTGTGTGTGTGTGTGTGTGTGTGTGTGTGTGTGTGTGTGTTAGCTACAGAAGCGGATTGTCATCTCTGATTGTTGGAGTCCAGATAAGTTTTTTCTGACCTGAAGTTGAAAGTTACTCACTCCAGAACAACACCTAGAAACATTTTCTGATCTTCAGGACAACAAATCAATGTTGAAAAATACATGTCATGATGTGACAATGCTGTGGTTAACTTGGGTGGGCTGACGTCAGTTTGTTCGTGCATGCCCACAAACAGCTGTCCCTTTTGTCTTTGTTGCTAAGGTGGGTTGTTCATGTTGTCCACTCGCATATCTCGGATCAGATTCAGGCTCGAACATGTATTTGAGAAGTTTATATTTTGAGTTAAGAAAAAGAAAATTAAGTGAAATCTTTCTACTATTTTTTGTTTATGTAGCCTCCGGAGCTGGCGGAAGCTTGATTGTTGTGGAATTACATGTAAAGGCAAACATGGTATTTTCTGTACATCACATGACACAGGACATGTTTGTTGTTGAAACACTCACCTCATCCAGACAGCGCTCATACTGCTTCCTCTGGTTGTCATTTTCCAAGGAAAGAGCAGAGTTCTCCGCCTGTAGTAGCAAAACACACACAGATAAACTGCATGTATGAATTACTTTTGTAAATGCTGCCACTGTCAATATCCAAACATGAATCCCCCTCCAGTCAAAAATGTGTTTTTCTTCTTGTTCCTTCATTTGGATGTTGTTCTATTCTCTGTGCAGAATGATGTACGATTCTTTTTTTGAGGAAAAAACATATTAGACACATATTATTATTCCAAGCAGAGTATTTTTTATATATCTTACATGTCTCAAGGGGATCTTTAACAAAACCTGTCGCCGTTAGGTCTCATGTTTCAGCTGACAGTCAAATACACAAACATGGTCATGAGATTAAATCTAAAACCAAATGTGGAATATGACAATTGTGAGTTTTTGATCCTATGGTAGCCTCTCTGGGACACTCTCACATGGAAAACAAACAAACTGACGGACGGACGGACAGACAGTCAGACAGATGAGGCTCTCTCCCTGCAGCGCTGCAGGATTTGCAGGTTCTCTGCAGAAAGATGGTTCTAAATGAATGATGCTTTAAATTTCAAGCATCCAAACTAATCCCTGCAGACCTTCCCTGTGTCTGTAAGGCTCACTTTAGGTGCCCCAACTATAATTCAATTACTGACAGAGGTTTTGCCCAACAGGGAAGAGAAACCATTCTGTGAACTCAGGAGGTGACTTTCCACTGAAATGATTAATCCAGTAAATCTTAAAAGGATCCGAGCTACCTGAGCTGGCCTGTTTTCAGTTAAGTGCTGTGGGCAACTCTTCTGAACCACAGGCTCACATAAAATCTCAGAAATGCCTGATGATCACAGGAGGGTTGAACAAAGAACTCACCTCACACGGCTCAATATCATCTTCAAACTAACCAAAGATAATCACCACAGTATTTCAACCTCGTCCAATAACTGATACTGATTAATATCCTGAGACATATCAGTATAAACCACATGGATTGTTCTGCCTCTGTCTTTTCTTGGGAAGGAATCTTAGGACTTGTGTTTAAAAGGCCACAGACTAGCCCGAAGGCTTGTAGCCAGTGTGTGTAAAAGGTCAGGGAAGTCCAAGTTATGAGTCTGAACTTTAAGTGTTTGAGCCTTATATAGTGCGTGTCACTGTATGTGAGCTTACAAACACCACATCACCTTTTATTATTGATGTGACAGGACATCGCCTTTACAAATGAGCTTTATTGATGAACATATGACACAGCACATTGCATAGAATCTGGTTTGAATGAGGAGTCAACCAACTTTGGGGATTTTTACACCAGCTGCACAAAAAAAAAAAAATTCTTGGAAGATTTCTTTAGGACAGGATGTTAATTTTGTTAATAATTCTTTTTATAATAATATTTTTTGTTTCCATCAAGTCTATTTTATACAAGGGAAAGTGGATTAATAATCTTAAAGAGGAGCTGTGTGGATATGGAATAAGAAATACATACAACTAAAGGTTACTCTCCACATAGTTTTGGATCCTACAAACAGAGATATACTGGAAGATAAGAAGCATCTCTGAGCTCGGGTAGTCTGGAAAGGCAGTACCCTGCACCTTCATCCTGATGGAAACAGCTCATGTTCACCATAGAGAGGATGTAATACATCACTGAGGATTGCCCGCCCATTTCTTCACCACTCGAGACTCACTCAATGTAGAAATAAATCACTTGCTAAGATGGAAATGTTTGGCAGTGTGCTTACCGCCATGTTTCTTCATCCTTGTTTTTGCACAGTTGATCTGCAGAGAGCATCACATCAATCCGTGTAGTAGGCTTAACTGTCAAATTCCACTGAAAATTACTTTCTGGTTGAGGTGCTGAGGAGCATCAAAAAGCTCAGCAAGCTCAGTCTGTTTTTATTATTTATCTTCTCGCTCTTATTTGTGGTTCTCTGAGAAAAAATGTTCATTTTTCATGGTAGATTTTATGGAAAGTACCCAAGTGCGCCATGACTGGAAAGTAGCTTCAAACTAAATGCAAAACCCAATAATGTTCCTCCAGTCCAGCGTTAAAGTTTAATTACAAATGTGGATAAAATAAAGGCAGCCACCATGAAGATGTGACTGCATGAAAACTATAAAATACACTCAGATTGATCCATCAGAGTCAACAAAGTAGACAAGAAAATTGATGTAAATTAAGCCAGCACTTTTCGCCACACGATCATCTCTAATGCCAAAGTGGTTATTGCAGGCTTTCTTAAGTACTGGTAAGTCAAATATCACTGAAATATCAACTGAAATCATGTCCAATCATTTCCAATAATTCAGCAGGCTGGTAATTAGTGGAACTTGCACTCAATTACTGTTACATTTTCTGGATTCAGGACGCAACATTCAAGCACACAGATTGTATACAGTATGCTGCATGTAATCATTTAAACTAAAATATTGAAAATGTCACTATGTGTTTACTGTTTCTGAGTAACTCCATGTTATCAGAAGATAGTCAAAGTGCACAGCTTTATGAAATGTCTATATATTTCATTTAGTTGTCAAGGAATTAGTCTGCATCGCTGACCTTCTATCACAAAGCTAGTATGTTGTGCTGTATTTACTTCCCTCTCTGTTTCTCTCTCTCTCCAAGTGGGAAAAATCGTTCACGTCGACCTCCGACATGTAATTTCAAGCCAGAGATATCAGGAATTTCTGATGGCTATGATATCTCCCACTCTCCCAACAAAATGGGTGCCAAGATGGCTACAAAACCACCAGGGTTGACAGTTGGAGATAATTAAACCTATTATACACAAATACAACTAAAAATAGACTGAAATGGTTTAGACAGTGTGTTCATGCCTGCCTTAATTTGTTTGAAAAAACAGCCAGAAATATGAAAAAACGTGTCAATGCACTAATAACAGCGATAAGAATGTAACTCTCAGGAGTGAGGTTCCTAGTAAGGTAGACACCACACGTGTTTTTAATAGTTTTTGGACAACAGCAGAGGTTTACGGCACAGAGGAATAAGATATATCAGACTTTGGATACACACACAATACTTGTAAGCAGGATGAGTTATTTGTTGGTTTGGTTCTGCACATGAGATTTGTTGACAATGAAAAAAATATAGAAAATCACCAGCCTTATCCTTTAAGGACATTAGGTAAGGGGGGGTACCCTGTACACTTCCATTCACACAATAGGAAACTTTTGTTAGATACACTTTCCTGGTTGGTGCCTCTACTGTAATGGTTTTTGTTAAAGTCACTGAAGCAAGTTAAGTCTTTTTGTTTGGGTTTTGAGAACCTTTTGTGTAATTGTCACTATTGTAAATAGTTCAAATAAGTTGTGCATTCTTCCATTTCTCTACTTTGACTCTGTTTCAGTTGTGGTTGTTGTGTTACTGTCTCTGCTTCCCCTAGTTCACCAAGGGATGTAACACCTGTAAGTAAAACCACTCCTGGACATTGATGAAATAACAATACACAAGTATATAATGTAGAAATATTAATGCAAACATTTAAAACTGATCTGTGTTAAAGCTTTTCTTTTCTTTTGTTTTATTAATGTCAAATGAACATCAGCCAGCTTGAAGCTGGTGAATTTTACTGCACATTAACATACAAGGAAACAGAATAGTGAATGTCTAACTGTAATAAGTCACTGCAGCAGTTCAGTATTTAGTAACAAGTGATTCTCCAAGTTTGCCAGTGTTTGTGTTTCTCAGACAGCTTGTGTTTCCAACCACTGCAGGTGTTTGATTAAATGATGCCCCTGACATCTCCAGAGATTAGCAGGTGTGACATCTAATAACCATCTCTCTTCACATCTGTCTCACTTAGCACCACCTGCAGTAACACTAGTACCAATAATAATTAAAGCAATCAGAGTTCTCTCCTGATAATGAAACAATGTTTTTTTTTAAAGGACCAGTGTGTAAGAGTTTAGGGGGAACTATTGACAGAATTGGAATATAATATTCATAAATATGTTTTAATTGGTGTATAATCACCTGAAACTAAAAATCATTGTGCTTTTGTTACTTTAGAACGAGCCTTTTTATATCTACATAGGGAGCAGGTCCTCTTCCACGGAGCTCGCCATGTTGCACCGTCATGTTTCTACAGTATCCCAGAATGGACAAACCAAACACTGGCTCTAGAGAGGGCCTTTCACGTTTTTTGCGAGTTTCTCGGCCACTGTAGGTTCTCCTACGCGCTTGGAAAGGGAGGGAGAGGGGGATTCAATTGGCTACAACCTGCAACCTCACTGCTAGATGCCACTAAATTTATCACTAAATCTATGTAACACTATCAGTTTAATTTTCAGTACAACTGAAATCACTTCTAATCATCCCTCTTTGCCATCAAAAATAATTTCAACATGTTTTTTAAATATTGTCAATAGTTTTGTATTATTAGAATGAAGAAAAAGGCCTTTGGAAAAATGTCAGAAATGCTAATTTTTGTCTCAGCCAGCTGAAGGGGCGTGTTGGAGGCTTGTTTGTTTGACATTAGCTGGCAGGCTGCGGGTGTTACATCATACAGAACAAAGACAAAATTAACAAAGTAGCTACATGTCATGAGTAGATAGTGTGTTGTTAGCAGTGATATTGAAGAGTGAGGACCAGACCTGCATCTAACAGGTCCGAAGTGACATCTGCAGGTATGTTTACATGCTGCAGCTGAGCAGCTGATTAGCTTTCTAGCCTGCTAACTGACATTAGCGGTGTTCTTGTCTGATGGATCGTTCAGCAATCTAAGGTGCAGGACAAGACGTGTGTTCATGTTTGTAAGTTGGATAAGGAGACTTTAGCAACAAAGCTAATGTGGGTTGTTGTTCAGAGTCTGTGGCTCTTGTGTTGTGTAGCAGGATGCAATCAGGCTCAGTGTGGCCGTCTGTTCTGCCTGTGATAGAACACAATGTTATTGCTTTATGCAAAGATTTGATCTGCTGTATTGAAATAAGGACTCCAGCTACATAAGAGGATGATGGAACGTATTTCATCAATTTCTCCCCTTGTTTTTTGTTTTTATTTTCCACCTTTGGACTGTCTATTCATGCTGTGGGTTGCCTGCAGGGTGGGATCTTAGTGCCATTTAGCTTGTGTCTGATTGGCCGATCTGGTGGGGACCTTAACCTCTGCAGGGTCATTTACACCTTCACCTGACTCAATGCCTTTGGATAAAAAAACACCCAAATCTTTAATTATACATTGATCTGACAAACAAAAATACAATTTTAGAAAATTGTATATTAATATTATATAATATTATTATATATTTATATAATCTTATTTTTTGAATGGAAAATGTAACTGATCTGTGTTACACAGACCCTACTCCTTTTTAAAGTAAAGCACAGTTGCTATTATTGAACATATTTATGAAAATTAATGATAACAGTGGTAAAGTAACATTTAACTGTGAATAATCCTCAACCTCCTCAACCTTTAAGGGTGAATTTTCTCTTTCCAGTCACAGCAAGGTGGATTTTTCCTTTAGGCTGCACTTTGCAGTGGATGTAACTTTGCAATCATTAATGGCTGTCTGAGACCTTTCAACAGATGGAAGTCCTATTACCTTTTCAGCAGGAAGGTGTGACAGAGAGGCGTACTGTACATTCACTGGAACATTGACTCCAAATGTTAACTACCCTGTCAGCATTTTAATTATCACCTCCTGGATATGAATAACTCCTTTGTCTTCTGCTGTTTGCTTGCCCCTAGGACTGCTCTTCAACATGATGGCCTCTCATTTTTTGTAATATTCAGAGATGGATAGAGGAAATTCTGATTGTGCTTGTTTGTTATCTATACATCTCTCTGGTATTTTCAAATGAAGCTGCCACAAAGGCTCAGGTACTATGAGTGACACACAACATTTGAGAGAGCTACTTAATTCAAACAAGTAAATGCTTTTTATTTCATAATGTGAAGAATCCGCACAGTAACTAAGTGAGATATTCCAGTGTTCTTGAGGCATTCATTATGTATTTACCTTAGGCAGCTTTTGAATTATTTTTATGTATATTACAGTGGATTCCCCTAATGATTTCAAACAACCTAGCCTTCAGCTACCAATTTTGCATTTTAACACCACATAACCCAGTATTACAACACAAAAATAGCAATTTGAAGCTATAACACAAGGGTCTGCAGCAGATTTCTGCAACATGCCTAAAGGCTTCAATGACAGCCAGTGTAAGAAAAATTAAGGTTTCACTCGGAGGGCAGAATAATTTTGGTAAAGGGCCAAGTTTGGCCCACAGGGCACAATTTGCTGACCTCTGCAAGGGTGACAAAAATGTGATAATTAGTTTATTGATCTCTGTAACAGCCACTCAGAGTCAAAGTGCCATGTCATTTCTTTAACCACTCCAGGCTTGTAATCCATCCTAAATAAGAAAGACACAGAAAGCACTACAGTTGAGTACCAGTACTTCAACGTTCAGTCCTGCAACAAACAACCTCCTGTGCTGTCCTTCAGCTGACCACTTATTGCAAGCATGTGACATACAATAAAACCAGGTTCCCTCACTTTATCGATCAATTTGACATTTTAGAGGTGAAAGGAAAGGACATGGGGAACAGGAACAGTGGTGGGGAAATGGGGAACAGTTGTGGGAAGGTTAAAAAATGGACCTTGCAATCCAATTTACCTCCAGTGCTCTGAGTCGCTCTAGCAGGGGATTGCTGTCCTTTGTATTTTCCTCCGATCCACCGCCAGCCTCGGGCGAGGGAGGCATCCCTGCCACTGTGGCTGTGGGACCCTCCAGACTGTCCTGCTGCTTCCACATTTCCTCCAGGAGTTTGTCCTGGAACACAGAGAGAGTGGATCAAAGATGCATGCCTTAAAGTCACAAAGAAATGAAAAATTCTCCATATCATAGTGTGCTCCAGGTATAACAGCAATAAATCCTGATAAACAACACACAGGATGCTGCCACAACTGCATGGTGTTCCACTGGTGGCATAAATAACCAAAAGTTTTGATATTAAAGCAGAGGTTCAGAGTTTTTCAAGTCTGGCTTAAAACAATAGTTTGGTGCCCATAAGAACACTGAATTGGTTTTTCCTTCCTGTAATTATACTGGCAGCAAAGAGATCCCATCCTTATATGCCTCTAATGTAAGTGATGGGGGATATAAGTGATGCAAAAATGTGTTCCAAAGTTTATCTGAAGCTAATATGAGGCTGCAGCAGACTGAGTTAGTCAAATCAAGTGTATATTATCCAAAGTTAAAATTTTTTTGTATAAAATTCCCTCTGTGTGTTGTTTTAAGAGTGTCCTCCCAAGAAAAACTACACAATAGGTCGTAATGTCAGTCGCCCAAAATGACATATAGTTATGTTTGAATGATAGATACTAGCTGCCGTAGTAGTTATGACCCAGAGAAGTGGCGCAGTTCGATGACATCTATAAAAGTTGAAAATGTTCCTAATTCGAAGGAAGAGAAGTGGATCACACTTTGTTTCCTGTTTCAGACTGCGAGTGTCACATTTCCAACTGCGAGTTGGGAGAGTTTTGTTACAAACGGTAACAACGATTGTCCCCTAACCTTAAACCAGTGGTTATTATTGGAGCCATGACAACAAAGCTTGCCTAACTTTAAGAAAGTAGTAACTTTAACCCAAACCACCTTTCTCAAACCTTAAAGGTATACTATGCAGGATTTTCCTAAAAAACAATGTATATATTCACACAAAAGTAATCCCTCTCAGTCATCGCTTATGATCCACTAAAAGTGTGTGGCAGTGTATTTATCTGCCCTCTGCCTGTATTTTCTTATTTTCTTATTATTTTGTTGTGTTCCAGACATTTCTGGGTGTCTACTTTTGAGCAGTGGGTGTGTAGCCCCCAGCCAATAAGTGTGCAGGGTGTGAGCTCTGCTCTCTGTCTCTGTGTCATGGATGTATAAAGAGCTGCAGGTCTGTGTGTCTGTTTGACCGAGGGCGGGGCTGAGCTACACACACACAGAGCAGAGAGGCCACAGCGGACAGGATGAAGCTCTGCATTCACACAAAATCCTGCAATGCGGCACCTTCCTGCAGGATTGTGTGGATTGTGCGAGCGTGTTTATTTTTGCTTTAGAACTTAACCACTGTAAAACAATCAGAAAATAACGTTTTATTTATCTGATTCACGGCTTTGTTCTGTTGTTGCTCGCTCGACCACTACTGCTCTCACTCTCTCTCTCTTTCTCTCTGTCTCGATCGGCGAGGAGGGGCCAACTTTGAATGTTATGTTTACAAATACCAACCAACAAACAAAGTGATCAATTTACTGAAGTGAAATTGTTAATGTAGTACAAAGTCAAGAGGTTGTGTTATGTAGCACAACAAGTTTCTAAACAAGCTACTTTCTTCACTGTAAAGAATGATGTATGTGCAGAGTTTGTTTTCACATTCATCTGCTATAGGAGGAAAGTTTCTCTGTGCCGAGAATGGACATTTCAGTGAAGCAGGAGACATCTTGTGTCCAGCAGTCAAACTTTAGAAATGAAAAATATTTACACATTCATAGATTCTGGATTTTTCAGTGAGGGAGAAGGAGCAGTGGTAATTTTAAGAATTTTTAATGAGGTAATTGTACTTTTTCTCCTCATCAGACACAAATGATCATTACATATTCTAAAACATTTCTGGAGGGGATCTTTAAGTTTTAGGTTTAACAATATTTGGGTAAGATTAAACTGTAAAACATAGCCTAATATTGGAATTTTGTACTATGAACAATGTTTTATCATTAATTTAATGTTAATAGCTAAGAAAAAGGGGGAAAATGCTCTCAAGAAAGCTTTCTTACCTCTAGTGATGATTGTTTTCTTTGATAAAAAATAAGACAATACTAACTAGGAGGGTAAGCATCCATTTTATTCCCTACAATATGCACTTTCTTGGCAAATATTGATTTAAGTGCATCACAGCTACAGTCAGCATCCAGCAGTCAGTCTCCAGAGAATCCCTTGTTCATAAATGTTTTAGATGCACAAGAAAACATACATACTCCTGCCACATACACTGTAATCTTCACAGGGAATATTATAAATGTGAAAGTTGACTGGAAACATGAAGCCATCATTTGAAGAAGACTTTAAAATCAATTCCAAGGTGAGATTTCTAGTATATTTGAAGGTAAATCATCCCGGGGGTTTTCTAACGTGTTATATCTGCATTTGGATGATGACAAGGGGGAAAAAAAACCTATTGTTCACATACTGTAGTTTCTCATTACTGTACTGTGCAAAAAAGTGATGCTCCAACTAATGTGTCACATTGTTATATTATTACTTTAAGTTTCTGCTCAGAACAATTCTGATTCAAAGTTTGCAGACAAGACTTCAGGTGATATCAAATCAAATCTATCTAAACATGTAATCAGGTGGGAAACAGGGCCAGATTAATCCACCAGGGGTCCTGTAACTAAATTATAGGACTGAGTTGCACCAACTGTTTGTAACTACTGACTAGTTTCAAACTAGTGATTTACTGAAATGGGTTGCACAAAAAGAATACATTTCTTAGCTAGTAAACACTGTAGTAATGTGTAAACCTGTTGCTAGGAAATATCTGTAGCAATGTCCAATAAGAAGCAACCAACTATGTAAACAGGAAGTCACTGTTACAAACTGTAACATAACCTCCAAAAACAGTTTTAGGGGCCAAGAGATCAAATAAACCTAACTGCCAATCCTTTGTGAATGTAGATATGACTTTGTTTTTATCTGCATACCTGGAGAAATATGTGTGTTTTAGAATGCAGTTTACAGTGAGAGGGAAATATCCGATTACGCTAAGCCAACAGATGTTATTTGGTCATTTAGTCTAATGTTTTTGGTTTTGTAATTTGAGGTTTAGTGTGTTTTTCTGTGAAATATAAGGTTTCGGGTCAGATATATCGACCATATTCCATGTTACCTCTTTCACTCTTCAATCTAAACAGGTCAGATATTAGCAAGCTAACGTTAGCTTTGTCAGCTGGATCATTCAGCTAGCTAACGCAACAGTGCCATCTGACAGTTAGCAGCTGTGAATATTTTTAATATTTTTCTCCACTTAGTAAACACTGAGGTTATAATGAGGCTACATTTAAACTTTCAAACAGCTGGTGCAACCAGCTCCAGATTGCTACAAAAAAATTGCCACACAGAATATCTGGGCATTCTGCGTCCTTGGGGCCCATAGGGCCTATTTAACTGGGGAGGTAAAAATAGCTTTGGGTGGGTTGTAATATTTTTGGCTACTGTTTGTACCTTTTGGGTTGTTTCCAACTACGAGATGTTAGGCTACAGTCCAATAAAACAGCCCATTCTCTCAACCGAGTAGACTGAGATTGACAGTGACTCAGTTCAGTCAGTTCAGCTCGATGCAATGACTGATAACTAGTTAAACCGAGTTAACTCAGTTAAACTGAATCTCATTTCAACTCATTACAACTAAGTAGTTTTTCCTGTTCCAGTTATTATTCAGTCATAGTTCTGCGATAAAAATTTTTAATGTTTAATGTATCTATCTACTTTTTACTATGACTGGGCTACTTTTTGGCTAAACTGCCCCAGAGTGAATCAGCTTTGGTACCTTGTATGCTTTCATGAGGTCCAGTGGGTCCACCTTGGGGCCCTCCAGTGTGTCCTGGTTCTGTAGTAGCGTTCGCACCGTCTCCTCCATGCTGCGTTCAAGAAGAAAACAGGAAAACTGGTCAGAGTAAAGCCCACTGAATGGAAGATGAGTGAATGTAAGTGCCACATCAACAGGAGTAATTGTTAGTCAATCTTGAGTTAAACATTTGAAATCTTTGAAGCACCAAACAGTAATTTTTCAGCGTATAGTAGTTTTTAGGTATATTCAATTGAAACGTTCTATATTATTGGCCTCTTTAGTTCTTTGTCTTGTTAGTTCATATATTAAAAAACATGTCAGTCACTTTGGGAGTAATAGCAGGTTCCAATCTTCTGTTTTTAATTACAGTGGTGGGGCTACATCAGTTTACATTTGGATCACTGACTGTGCCATTATGTAATAGTTTATGACAAGGCAGACATTGAATGGTGAAACTAACAATGTCTTCAGTGCAACGTAATTTTTCCAGCCCAGTGGATGCAGTAATGAAGTTTGCTAATTGGATGCAAAGGTTCAGAACTGAGGGGATGTGACGCTGATAAACCTGTTGATGGAGTTTGCATGTTAAAGGGACATTTCACTTTGATGGAACATCTTCACACTTCATCTTTTGCACTGTTTGTGTGACTGCGTGAACATTTGACAACATAATCGGATTAGCTGCCCCTGAGATGACCTGAGACAAGCTAACCTATAGTGTGTGAAGCAAATGTTGATTGGAAGCAGTAAGCAATTTAAGGATGGTAGTTTTTTGACAAATGTTGACACACACTTCATCTACTGAATGAAAAAGCAAACTTGCTGGTAAGACGTTAATGGATTCAAACAAATCATGAATAACAAAATACCTCTAACATCATGTTTGACAGCCGACGACAGGTTTTATGGATATTATTCTCTTCTTTGTAAGGACATCCACATATAAAAATACACTCACACTCACTTACTTACATACTACTACTGACAATAATAATACTAATAAACTTTATTTCTATAGCACTTTTCTTAACAGTGTTACAAAGTGCTTTACAAAAAGAAAAGAAAACCAGACAAGGCAGATAAAAAGAAAGTAGAGATAATAAAATGAATAAAATCAAATAAAAGCATATACCAAACATTTCCAAAAGCTTTACAAAGAGAAAAGATTTCAAAGAAACTAGTCTGAGTACAGCAGGCAGAGAGTGTGGGAGCTCTAATAGCAAAAGCCTGATCAGCCTTAGTCACCAACCGTGACCTGGGAGTAACCAGCAGAGCTCCATCCACGGGTCTTAATGGCTGAGAGGACACATACCAGGTCAATAAGTCAGAGCTGTATGTAGGTGCGAGGCTGTTTAAGGCCTTAAAAGTGAGCAATAAGATTTTAAAATCAATGCGAAATTTAACAGGGAGCCAATATAGGGAGGTAAGCACGGGGGTAATGTAATTATGCATCTTTGTTCCAGTAATGAAGACTATACTCAGCTATACATGATTCAAAGTGAACAAACACTTGTGCAGGTTTATGGTGGTTTTTAAGGATGAATGTACTAAATAAAAATCCACAGACTGCAGAATAAAGGTGAATTGTAAATTACTGTTGTGATAAAAAAGTGTATATATATATATATATATATATATATATATATATATATATATATATATATATATAATGACAGTATATACTTTATTTCACGTTTCACATTTATAGGCAGATTTAGATATAAAAGGAAAAATAAAGTTCAGCTGCATGACATTTTAATTGATTCAAGTAAAGTAGTATTTATATAGCCCAAAATCACTGATCACAAAATTAGCTTCAGATGGTTTCACAATCTGTACAGCATACCACACCCTGATTCAGATGATGAAAAAACCCTTTAACAATAAACTTTAGGAAGAGCAACATGGAAACAAACATGTTTTAGCCTTCATAAAGATTACATAAAACATGAACAGTGGACCTTAAATACATCTAAACAATGACTAATTCATATGTAAGAAAAAATGTAAGAAAAACAGTAAAAATAGATTTCTAAAAAATCATATATAAAAAAAGAACTAAATACAACAGATAAAAGACCATGACAAATAAAATAGATAAGAGAATAAAACAGGTTGGGGGAATATTGATGAATGCAGCTTTAATGTTTGACTTTGAGTATTATCTGAGTAATAAATGTGCACATTTTATATAATATATAAAATATATAAACATCACTGACGTAATGTACATAGACTATAATCTACTGTATATTCACAGTAAAGTGTGTCACAACCACCAAAGTTGTTTCAACTTAGTTTTTTCATTGTTATTTTTAAGATTTCGAAACAGCCATAATAATGTAGCCGACATTAGTTATAACAGTGTAGTCTTGCGTTCTGATTTTGTAATTGTTTTCTGTCTGAGCCGTATATGCTTCACATAATGTGGTGTTCAGTGACATTTTGCCCTGTCACTATCAGACCAGCTTTTTCCTGTTTGATGCGTGTGGTGCAGCCATTAGCACTCGCTGCTGACTGTGAGCACACTATTGGCATTCCTGCCCCAAGTCACTGCCACTGACCTGAAACAAACTCGGCCAAAATGAAAACAGCGGGTGGTGGTGGTGGGAGTGGAAGGGGGAATACTTCTCAAGTATTCTTTGACCTCAAAGTCCATAAAAAGTCAAGTTTACTCATCAGATGTGAATATGTGCAGTCTAAAAGGCCAGATGTGAAATGCACGTCATCTTCTGTTGCTCAAAGGTTCAAGCAGGCCATCAACACTATCAGTTTTGGGGGTTCAAATCCCATCAGGAAGAGCCAACGCTTACAGTGACGGAGGCACTTTGGATCTGAATGTGTCCACCAAATGGAACATGCTATGAAACTTTACATCTATGACAGACTACATGTGGAAGACTTAATGCAGTTGATACTCTGTTATGGAGCCAAGTGCCGTAAATGTGCATGTTTATATGATGGCACATGATAATGCTTGAAAAAGTTTAATGAAACATAGCTTCATGTTTAGATTTGTTCCACTGAGTTTCTCCTACTGGGCTCAATTATCTGTGAATTATCAGTCATTCAACTAAATATGACATGTTAATCTAAAGCAGTGAGGAGGAAATATAATTCTGCAGTGACAGAAAACAGGTCACAAAACTTCAAGCTCCAGTTATTACTGAGAAAATATTGATTATTGTGTGAAAAAGTGGTGAAATTCTGCATTTCACCACTTAAGTTATACCGGCTAAAAGGAAAGAAAAACAAAGAAAATCACAAGCAAGTGCCACTCAGTCCATTATCTGACTATTCACTAAAACCCACTTTGGAACAGCAGTTGTTCAATCACAGCTTAGCAACCATTTCTCCACATGTTGAAGTGGTGTGCATGTAACTCGAGAAAGAGTGATATTCAACATTTAAAGAGTTTGGAGGGTGGTTTCTTTTTTAAGCCTTTGCAAAACCAACAACACAAGTGTAAAAGTATAAGAAATGAATTAGACAGCGCCCCCGGCTAATTAGCTTACCTACAGCGGTAACCTAGTGTTACTTCCAAGCAGCAACTACCACGACTTGAGACTGAAGCCAGTGCGGAAGTACAGTACCTTAAAGTGCAATGCCACCGAAGGACGCCTTATTTGGAAGGTCCTGGCTCCGAACGGAAAAGATGGCGCCGACCATCAGCTGCAACTCTGGGCTTCAAACCGGCTCCAATGCAAACCAATGGGTGATGTCACAGCTAGCTACGTCCATCTTTATATACAGTCTATGGTTACTTCCAAGGGCATGGAGCATATCATTAGCTAACTACATTATTTTCTAAAGTTACAGGTTAAGTAACTCTGTTCAGCCCTGTTCAAAGTTACAAAGCCTCGTTTAGGACTGGAACATTTATCCTGTATGAGCACAGATCATCTCGTTCAAGTATATCAGAGTTTAGACCAATGATATGGACTCTTTGCCCTGCTTGTTATTTTGTTTTTGGCGAATTTTACACTCCAGCAACTCCAGCCACAATTCCCGCCATAACTAATCAGTTATTCCTCATCCTAAAATCATTATCTCTTGTTAAAGTGAAGAATACTGTTTAAAAATACAAACATTAAAGCATCCACCGTGTTGTCCAAGTATTTACCATAGATTTCTGCATATTTCAGCTACATTTCACAGCACCTGAGCCTCAACATCTCTGCATCCCTAAGTGCAACTGTCACAATTCATCATGGAGATTTTTTTCCACAACACTAGACCTGGTCCTCTTTAAAGTTTAAACTCATCACATTTGCTCCTCATGAAGTCTCACACGTCTACCTGATTCTTATCGAAATTCATGTTATTCATTCATTGCCTGCACTTTTCCCACTCAGTCATCACTCACCCCATGCTGCTTTCCTACTGACTCTCACCGATGCTGGTCGTTAGCCGAGCCACATGGGTTCCCGGCATCCGCAGTTTGGAGTTAGTCATCATTCTGTGTTTGTGATTGGGTACTGAAGGGAAAGTGGGTCTCCCAGACTCTCTGTGGACCATGTGGGAAATAATGTGCAGCTGAGTGCTCCCCAAAAAGGAAAAAAACAAGCTCCCACCCTGTCTGGCTCTTCCCTAACAAGGCCTTGGACTCTCCATGCCATCCCGGTCCCATGACTGCAATCTGGCAGGAGAGAGGTCTGTGTTCAACCTCATTTCAAAGGTGCCACTCAATGAACATTAGATTTGCGCCCCTGCTCTCAGCTAGTTAGAAACTGAATTTGGCAAAATTTTCCATTAAGGTGCTGGCTAGTGTAAAAACTTCTTCCACAAATTACCACATTGGCCCAAATATAAAACAATGTTGTTATCTGAAAATTACATTTGAAGACAAGACACAACATCAGGGATCCTTTTTGAGTGGAGTGAGTACCACTGTAACAGCGGCTCCTACAGACAGTGTTGCATTATGGGTTGTTTGTAGCCTTAATGTTGCTAGGCTAGTGAGTTTCTTCCTGTTTATTTATAATAAGTCTTTTAGAGTTAATCAGCACTAAATGTGTTTCCTTAGCACAGTTTAACCTGCAGGAATTTCTGAAGGCTGGTGTAATGTGTTTTTCTGCCACAGAGGAAATAAAGTCATGATGAGTGAAAACAAGTCCAAACTGTCTTCCGACGTCTTTATTGCAGAAACAATGAGGATTAAATCATTTGTCAAGCAGCCACAGATGATGAGGAGCTCAAAGAGACAGTCTGAAAAATGCTAATTGCCGGAGAAAACAAGAAAGAGTGCGAGTGTGTGACTGAAGCTACACAAATTTGCAATTTACGTTCTGCTTTAATAGAAGTATTTTACATTTACACGAGAAAAGGCTTCAAGGATGAGGACTCTTCACAACAAGACGACTGTGAAAGTCTTTGTGTCTTCACAATGTCTTCCTTTCCAAAAACAACTGTAAGAAAAGTGGGGGTCTGCTTATAATCAGGGGCGCCAACATTTTACACATAACCCTAAAATTCAGCTGTCGACCAGGCAATAAATGGTGTATAATAAATTTGATTTGACTCAGCAGCTTTAGTAGTAGTTATCTGTATAACCTGCAGTGAAAGGATTTCTGGCACAACAAGGCGCATGGAGAAGGGAAATAGCTGCAACACTTATAGTATAAAATCAACCAAAATGCGCTGGTCTACAATAAAAGTATTCTTTATTCTTATTTTCTTATTATTTTGCTGTGTTTGGGACGTTTCTGGGCGTCAACCATTGGGCAGCAGGTGTCTAGCCTCCAGCCAATAACAGCGCGCAGGTGTGAGGTCGGGACTCGTAGTGTAGCGACCAGGTCACATGGCTGTCTTCATCTCTCTCCTCTGCTACACTCTGCTCTGTCTCTGTGTCATGGATGTATAAAGAGCTGCAGGTCTGTGTGTCTGTTTGACCGAGGGCGGGGCTGAGATACACACACGCAGAGCAGAGAGGCCACAGCGGACAGGATGAAACTTTGCATTCACACAAAATCCTGCAAAGCTGAACCTTCCCGCAGGGTTGTGCGTAGGTGTGGGTGTGTTTATTTGTACTTTAGAACGCAACTGCTGTGAAACAATCAGAAAATAATGTTTTATTTATCTGATTCACAGCTTTGTTCTCGCCAGCGCCGCTCGCTCTCCTCATTCACTCTCTATCTTGCACAACCACTGCTGCTGTTTCTCTCTCTCTGTCTCTATGAGCCGGGGAGAAGGGACCACTTTGAATTCTGTGTGTTTACAAACACCAACTGACAATTCCTGCATAGTATACCTTTAAATATAGATGATATATCAATATAATATATATTTTTAACCCTATATTGTGCATTACATACACACTTTACTATCATATGTAGACACATTTGTGCACCCGTGCATGTGTTTACAGTATGTATATGATGCTCCAGTAACTGTGCATAGATATTTGTCTTAAATGGAAATGACCCTTCCTTCTTACCAGAGGGGTTTCTGCTGCTCTGTGACATTTAACCACAGGCTACACTTTTCAAAGCTGTTCATCATGTCCAACAATGTATGAATGAATGGCCTAGTTTCACACTTGACCACTAACGTGACCTGAAAACTGAAGCGAGCACGAGCTGTGCGGGGAAGCACCCCGCTGCTTTTCATCCATATATCTACAACACACTGATGCATGTAGGTTTATTTGAATAATAAGTCGAAAAACACTGTTGCACTATTAGAGCTGCAACGATTAGTCGATTAATCAATTAGTCAATCAAAAGAAAATTAATAGACAACCATTTTGATAATTGATTTATTGTTTGGGTAATTTTTTAAGCAAAAATGCCCAAGATTTGATGTTTCCAGGTTCTTTAATGTGAGAATCTGCTGGTCTACTTGGTCTTACATGATAGTAAATTGAATATGTACAGGTTTAAGACTGTTTATTGGTCAAAACAAGACATTTAATGATGTCAATATTATTATATAATATTTATAGATCAAATGAGTAATCAAGAAAATAATCGACAGATTAATCGATAATGACAATAATCATTAGTGGCAGCCCTAGGCACTATCATTCAGTCAACAGCAGGAGTGTTTGGTTACTATGTTGTTCACAGTGTTTGAAGTGGGAGGTGAGTTGTTGTATTGTTATCAAATCAGAGTTGAGGTACTGGATCCCACAGCAGACACTTCATAACACTTAATGTGTGTTTCTAAAACAAGAGTACTACAATGTTATCAGTCCAATACAGACTTCTAATATCCATTTTTTATGTGGATGACACAGTCTTACTGCATACACTGTTTACTCCCGGTCAATACCCTGTACATTCATCTCATTCTCCTCTATTTAATATTTAATATTCAGCATTTTAATCTGTAGCTGCTCCTCTCACCAGAATATATTTTATTTTATATTTTATATTTTACATTTTTCTTCTATTGTAAATTCTTCTGTAGGTCACTGTAGGTTCTCATACATGCTTGGAGGGGGGCTGTATTCAGTTGGTTTCAATCTGCAACTTCACTGCTAGATGCCACTAAATCTTACACACTGGTTGTTTAATGGTACTGAAACTGAAACTGTCCAGTCTTATAAATACCTGTGAATTTGGTTTGATACTTTTTAAATGTGGAACAACTAACCCAGAAACTAAAGATAAAATCGGTTGCCTGTATCAAAATACAGGACTCAAGGACTTGGACTCAAGTTTCTCTCACAAAAGAGATCTTGATCTAAATGAGATTATCTGATTAAATAAAGGTTTTATACATATATACAAAATTCTTAATTGCATCCTTGTTATATCTTCAGTGATCTCATCACAATCACTACTTTCTCAAGAGAGAGTTACTTTATATTTAGATAAATGTTTCTGTTATTGCTTTTAAAACTTGATGACAGTTAAGAATGTATGTATAATGTATAATCACTGTTCACTTTGCAGCGTGTGGTTCACCTGGTTGTTTGTTAGATGAGAGGTTTAAAACACCATAAATGTGCCTCTCATGGTTTGGTATAGTTGAAGCACTAAAAGCTTGAAAAATAATTTGCTTTTCAAAGCTTGAAAAGCAAATTATTGAAAAAAATAAAAAGCTTTCTGTTATTTACATTATCTGCTATGTTTTCTCCTATATTCCTGTTTCTTCCAGGAATATCAATCCTACAGCAGACAGAAAGACAGAAAAAGAAATACTCACACCTTGGTATGAAGGCTTATTTTTCATATAAGCAATTATAATCAATATTTTTCATAATACCAATGTATCAAATTACAGTGTTAAATAATGTGTTGGTCGTGGCTCGTAGTCTGCAGCTCCCCTCAGCTTTACGGAGCTTTATAGCGAGTTTCAGCTCATTGTTTAGCTGTCCGGCTGCAACTTTACTGTTTTAGTTCACTCTCAGCACTTTCATACCGTTGTTTTCAGCCACAGCAGGCAGCTGTTTACTTAAAGAAACCACTGTACACTACCTGCTCAGCACCAAACAGCAAACAGACACAGTTAGCTGTAGACTAGCTGGTGAACATAGTGGAGCATTTAGCAGATAAAGAGCCAGATATTTCCCTCAGGAGTTGGTAGAGAGAAAAACAGCTAAAAGAGAGTGAATATTACATTCAACAGGTGGACAGAAACACGACTACAAATGAATGATAATGTTGCTCCGTAACTGCTGGATGTGGAAATAAGCAACTGTTTGCTAACAAGTTCAACGGCTATCAACCTAAAAGGTGATGATATGTCAATGTTGTATTCACTACTTGTTTCTGCTGAAAACTAGTGGCCAAAAAAATCATTATCATTAGGTTTATGGTTTTTAATTTATTTAGAAACACATAAAACAGTATTTGGAAGTGTATTTTGACATTCCCAATTCTAATTCATTGTTTAGTGATATAATGCACATAAAGACATGTATGTACATACTCTTTATATATGTATGTAATATACACAGAGGAAGCAGTTTAAATCTTTGTGTAGATGCTTAAAAGAAAATGCTTAAAAATGACATCTATTATTTTCTTTTTGTTTGAGAAAGAGACATTGTTTTAATGCTTGTAAAAACAAATGCGATGAATGATAAGAGAAATTAATAAAAAATGATTAAGATAAAAAAAGAAGATAAATAACATCTCAAATGGTGCATCAACAAATTACTCTGAGATCATTTGGTGTTTGTTATCAGTAATAAAAAGCAATAATTGCCCAACAGAGAATCAAATTGAAACTGTCCAGATCTTTTCATGTGGAAAGTATTAAAAAAACTGGGTAGTCAGTTTTAGGTTTTTAGTAATAAAATATGAGGCACAAAGGATCCTCCAGACCGTCACCAGCAACACTAAAAGGATACTTTGGATGAGACGCTGCATGTATGATTAAACTAACCTCAGTAGTATAAGGTGATTTAAACAAAACAAGCAGTTTAATGGAAACTTTAACCACTTTTTTCCAATTTTTAAAAAAAGCATAGTTATGTTTTTAGAAGTTTTAAAGTTCTCTGTTTGTCATTGTCACATCACATCCCACCCTCTCTGCGCTAACTAGCAAGGGGAGGGGAAAAAATCTAATTTTCCTAAATATGGGGCAGCGGTTCAAATATCTTCTGCATGGCAGATATGAATTAACTCACAGTCACAAATGCTTGTGGGTCTAATCTCACACCTCGCTGAGCATATGCAGATGGATTCGAACTTCGATCATGGGGGGGCCGTCAGTAGCCTAACAGTTGGCTGGACATAATGTTTGGTTATTATTTCCCTTTATCACATGCTGGGAGGGGAGATCAATAAGAGTTGACACTTCATATCAAGTTTTAGTGTCGGGCACTCCAATAAAACAGAGTACTTTTTTTGTTTCAAAGACAATCTCTACATGTGGTGGGCTCTCAAGTTAATTAAAGTGTTGGATGTCACACAGAAGCCAAGTAGTTTAACATATTTGATGTCTGGCCTTTGATGGATGTGTGCTATGTTTGTCATTGAGCTGTGGCCGCTGGCTTTGAATATATCAACATACAAAGTGCAGTGATAGAGAGGACACTCTTTCAAACATTGTACCTCACAGAAAAACCTCATGTCTCTAACTGACTACAACAACACCCTAAATGATGTGAATTTGTGAGTCACCGTCTTGATCATTGGACATTTTGCAGCACTGAATACTGAAATCAGCTCCTACACTACATTACTGCATCAATATCATGGAGGTCTGCTGGAGATATGACATAAAACATAACATTCAAGAACGGCTGAAATGTCAGCTCTTCCATGAACACCTCAACACTTGAGCCTCTTAACCTTTTAGCACTTTGAATGTTAGACTATGGTATTTCTTACGCACTTGTCTACTTCTAGTTGTTTCTTACTTTAATAATTATTTTTCAAAAACTTCTTGTCTAGCGTCAGCTAATAATGGACATAGCCACCATGACGTCACCCATTAGTTTGTGGACTCCCATTGTGGAAGCCTCAAGTTTGCATTTTGACTATCGCCATCTCGGAAGCCATATTTGGACAAGAGGGTGGAGCTGAGCATAATGCTAGCTGCTAACTTGGGTTAGCATGGTGCATTTACAGTCTATGGTTAACTGGCGTCTTTTAGTACAACTAATGCTGAACAAGACTTTTTTAGGCAACCAAAATGTTACAATTAACTTATACTATACCTATACTCTGTGAATCTACGCCATGTTTACGTTACCTAACCAACATTGTTGCCGTGGTAGCGACTTGTCAATCACAACATAGCCACGCCCTAAAGCATACCCTGCTTTATCATCTATTTTACTCTAAATGGGACCATAACTTACCAAATGAACATCATAATGTATTGAAGAAGACTTGAAACCAGCGATTAAGACCATAAACTCATTAGGAAAGTGTTTACTGAGGTAATAAATCAAGTGAGAAGTAGGGTCATTTTCTCATAGACTTCTTTTTTGGAGCCAGTGGAGTTGCCCCCTGCTGGTCATTTAAAGAATGCAGGTTTAAGTCACTTCCGCATTGGCTTCACTTTGCAGACCAGGAGCTACCCGCTTGTGTGAGCTACTTGAGGATTTGTACTGCGGCTCTTTCTGAGTCACTGTCCACTAACACTTAATTGTCTTGCCTCACTTGTACGTCACTTTGGATAAAAGCCAAATGTAAATGTATCAGTCAGGCTCTAGAAGGGTAATTACTAGTATTTCGGTGACTGCGGGTTGGTTTTTGGTGTGGTGAAAGCGCTACCTGGAGAAGTGCTGCTGCAGTGTCACCATCTGCCGCCCACCCTGCTGAGACTTCACCCTCTCCCTTCTCTCCACACCCAGATGTTGTTTGTTCTCCAGCTGGGGATTATTATTATGGATCAGTCTCTGTGGCGTAGCTGCAGGGAAGAGGAGTAAACACAGTTAGTTTGTTGTTAATCTTGCATATCATAATAGACAAGATTTCAAAAATATAGTACATCTGTTCACTTCCCCTTTTTCCCAAACAAGTTTACTTGTTTGGGAAAGAGCAGGACCAGTGTGCAGCACCTCCTCCCTCCACCTCACGCACTGTAGTTTTGAATTAGCGTCGACATCCATGGTTTCCCCACAGCTGACAGGTCGTGAGTTAGACAAACTCCCTCCTCATGACATTAAAACAGAGCCTTGGGGTAAACTGTCATTTTGGAAACAAATACCTGTATTTCAAAAAAAAAAAAAACCCTCAAAGATGCCCTCGTGTTGTAAATATTATAATAACCATATGACCTCATGGCTCGTCCTTGAGGTGTTTACCTGTCTGGATATTTCTGAACACACATTCAAAAGAGATTTAACATTGTCTGAAATGACAGGTGGTGTGCTCAATGCAGGCAAATCTTTAGATGCACTCAGGAAAACAAAAAATGGGCTGCAAACATTTTGTACAAACAATAGGATGATAAAAAGATGTCTCTCTGAACACAGATATGTAATAAAAAGGAAAAATGTGGAGTATCCAATGTCCAAAGCATTGGATAGTTTATTAAGAATCGAGGGTTAAGAATAGATAAAACCATTTATTACCAGTAGTGGACAATGCTGACTTTTTTTATCAAACTGCTTTAAAAAAATCTTTTTCCTCTCATGTCAGGTTCTGCAGATTCATATAATATGTTTTTATGCACCATTGGACAATGCTTGATGCAGTCAAATAGCTCCCTCTTGACACAGGACGTCAATTTATTAACTATCCTTATTGTTTAACTATTTTTTGTTCCTTATACTTCCCCTTTGTATCTAAGGAAGTTAGTAAAAAGCTTTTATGTTTCAGGCTCCTTCTGATTGGAATAAGTTCCTGTAAATATTTGTTCTCTGTCATCATTTGGCGGGGAAACCCTGTTAAATACAGTGCAGGTGGCACATGAAGCGGCTGACACGACGCTGATCTTCATCAGCTGATAAACAATGGATGATAAATTGAAAAATGCGATGATAGTGGTCCTTGTTGAAGATGAGATATATCACAGGATGACCCAGATATCGATCTAAACAATGCCATTTTAGTGACTCTCATCATATTAAACTACACATGTTTCTGCTTTTGAGTTGCACAAAGGGAATACATTAAATATCACTGAATTATTAATATTTTGTTATTTCATTTCATTCAATCATGATTTTGCACAATCAAGGTCAAATAATGAAGTTCAGTATTTCTAATTAATATTCAAACATCACTCAGGACAACATATTAAACCATGGCTTACACTGTAACTATCAGTGAGAGCAAACTTTACACTTTGCACAAATTGCAGGTGTGTGCCAAATGTAAATGGAGCTGAAACCAAACCTTTGTTTACCCTTATTTTCTGTTTATGATTTAATTAGTTATGTTGTTTTTTTTTGTTTTTGTTTTTTGGGCGGGCTGTGAAATCTTGGAAGTAATCTCCTAATGACACTCAATTATCTCACACCTGTTGTCCCAATTACCCAATGAGAACACACCCCTGAATGAATGTATAAAAGGGTCAGGCTCAGGTATTGTGTCTTCATTTGAACCTTGATGAAGAGCTGCTGAGGTTGAAAACAGCTTTTTAATTGTCATGAGCACACTGTGTGACTAATAAAGTCTTTTTTATCAAAATGTTCCTGCTCCTCTACGCATGAGTGCCTGAAGTTTGTTCTTGTTCTGAAGTTTGTATTTGTGTCAGTAAACCTGACATTAATATAGTAAAGAGTGCTCACCTTATCTCTATAAATTACTCTGTGCCTGTTAAATACATTCTTTGCATCAACTTAATGGGAATTTTTCATGACGAGAAGCCAATTCTGTCTTTAGTGTCAGTTGGAGTGATATGAAGAGGCCAGCTGAAGTGCCAATCAAAATGATAATAGTTCCCAGTCTATTTCAGAAGTAATCAGTCCGGGTGAGTTTAATCTGCTCTGGTAGCCTCTAGCCACAGGTTTGGCTCCCTGTGACTCACTTTAGCGCTCACTCTGCATCACTTCTACTCCACCACACGCTGCTGCAGTACAGAAACAAAAGCTGTGGAGTTTTACGGAGGCATGTAACTAATTACCAATGTTGTTATAATTGCTGGGCTGCACTTTTTATGTGTCATACAACCATTCTGGACTCACTGCTACAGATTTTGAATCATATTCACATCAATGTAATAATGGATAATTAGATAATTGGCGCACACAAATAATTTTTGTTCAGTAATGTAAGTGAGCATTATTTAAATGTTTTACTGTGAGACTACTGCCACTATTACTGCTGCTATTACCACCACTACAGACCTTTTTCATTATTTACATGTCATAGCAGGTAAAGCACAACTAATAGCACTAACAATGACTCAGGCTGTGTCCAAAATCACCCCCTCTTTCACTCATTCACTACTCCTCATAGACAAATCCAGATTGTAGGTGGATGTAGACAACTTGTGAACCTGAATACACTGTAATGTCTGTTTTTTCCAAGAAATATGTCCAGGAGAGCCTGTAAAAGCGGTTATATGTTGAAAATATAGTCATCAAATGCCATTAAAATAAAGCTTATAAACTAAAAATCAAACTTTGGTGAGACTGTGAGGCGTTTTTTTCTGTTCTGTGCTGTTATCTGCTGCTCCAGCAGTAAACTTTAAGTTTGGAAGAAATAAAAAGCCATAAGCCTCTGCTCCATTAAATATATTTTACTTTACTCATAAATCTCCACTAAATCCACATCTAGACTGTGGAGGTTGGACAGAAGAGGTACATTAATGTTTTTTTTTCCCCCCCAAAAGCCTCATAACCAAAATCAGACTGGTACTTTTAGGCCGAATACTGTAAGTTATTGGAGGGCTGCCGACCACGATTAACCCAAACATCTCTGCTTTCACTGTCAGTCTAAATGTGTTTGTTTGCACTCTGCCACCCAACTGGACACTGGAGTGTTTTATTCTCTGAAATGTCCCCCAGTAAACACACGCTAGCTTTGTTTTTCTTGTGATTGAAAAGCACAATAAATGTCGGAGTTTCTGTGACACTCATGTAAGAAACATTAACAGCTCTCATAGTGCATTAGGATAAGTGAGGACTGTAATAATGGCTCTAATGTGGACTGAATAATGTCATCCAATTGGAGAGCTGTGATCACAGTCAGATTAACTTAAAACGTAGTATAGATGATTTAGATCGATTTGTTTAGACTGTATACATCAATACAAAAGAGCCATAAAGCTAAATTGCTTTACAGGTAAGTTAAACAAGTCCTCCAAATGCAATTTGTCTCATGTTTTTACACATATAATATAATATAATACTCTGCTTTGAATGAAAATTTGTGTTTGATATGGGTTTTCCAAAGAAGTTCAATTATCTCATTAAAATACTTAAAATTTCCATTTCCACATTCAACCCACATTTCTAAAGTTTTACTGCTGGACACAAGATACTACTACTCTTTACTGTAAAGTCTGTTCTCAGTGTTTGTGCACTGGAGCTTCAGGTGTCCACATCACACTTGTGTAAGTTGCATACTGGACCATACTGGCTCCAGATTAGTTGTGATGTCACAAATCCTGCTCATAGGTACTCGTCTTGAACGGAGATTTAAGGTGAGCTCAGAGAAACTTTCCTCCTTCAGCAGATAAAACAAACTCTGCACATACATCATTCTGCACAGTGAAGCTCAAACATCCAACTGAAGGAACAAGAAGCAAAACACATCTTTGAGTGGAGGGGGACTTTAAGGTAAGGAGACCTCTAGATGTGGACTTTCTCGCTCTATAATTATGTCATCTAATTTCCTCCTTTGCTCCTGTAATAATTACAACAGCCACTAGACGGCTTCTGTCACCTGAATGTAAATACACTGTGTGTCCTTTTGGGGCACTTTCATAAACAATCCTGTTGTTTTCATTGAGAGGACGGATCCTGCCACTGCTGTAATGAGATTGAGAAATCAACACATAAATCAGCCGCCAGATTCGTCAATATAAGAGACACTCAATCTCAATTTACTGCTCACTATTGAGTAAATTATTACAGACACTTACAGTACTAATCGTTGTCATCAGCTAATTCGCACAACAGTAATTATGCATCTATAAGATTATAGATGTATTGCATTGTGGGATTGTTATGGACGCTACTTTTTTCTTCCATTGTGGACAGTAAATATAGTGCACTATATAGTTAAAAGGGAGTGATTTCAGACACAGACTTCCAGTCCTGGTAAACTGGTAAAACCTAAATGGAATGCAGCCATCATTAATGTTATTAATTAAAACTGCTTTTCCTGCTATGACTCTTCAAAATGGGTCTACAGCTGCCACCATTAGTAGCCCTGCTATACAGACTACTATAAACAGAGTACTTTGCAAAAGCGTAGGAGGATAAAAGATGAAATATAGGAGAATAATAATATAATATACACACACGTGAACATTGTCACATATATATACTGTATATAGACCTGCATAGTCATACACACGTGTATTCATCTGGCCACACACACTTACAGTAGATATAAACAAGGCTGGATTACCAAGCAGGCAACCGTCCAGGGTCCTCCATCTGTTAATCCTGGTCTTGAAGAGGGACTCAAAAATGTCAAAATCTAGTTTTAAGAATTTAATTGTTTTCGTTTTTATTTGTTGTAAAGTTGTCTTTTAACAGAACACCTGGGGCAGAGTACTGCTGCAGCCAACAATCATTTTCATTAATGCCAAAAAATATTCCCTGAAGCGCAAGTTAACATATTCAGATGACTTGTTTTGTCTGACAAACACTCAAAAACCCAAAGATGTTGAGTTTACTATCATAAAAAACTGGAAAAACTAGCAAATATTCACATTGGAAAAGCTGCTACTAAAGAATCTTTTGCATTTTTGTTTAAAAATAACTTAAACGATTAATCAGTTATCAAAATTGTTGCCAATTAATTTTCTGTCAATCAACCAATTATTTCAGCTCTAGACTAATACTACATATAGTGAGGGTCAAGTGAATAGTGTATTGTATATACTGTATCTACATATATTTAACAGAATGTTTACTTTTCAAGTAAAATATTTTATCATTATAAAGCACAAGTAGTAGTAGAGTCACAACAAAAGAATAGTGACTGTGTAGATATTTATCTCAATTTAAGTTAGTTAAAAAACAGATTTGTGATACTATTTCTGAGCTAAAACTGATCACACAGAAATGTGTCAGTCATGCCAGCTCACATTCCCAATTAACTTTATCCAATTAAGGACGTGCACTGAATTGTTAAGATTTCTTCTTCTGCTCATCATTTTTCAATCACAGAAGCCAAGACACCCACACATGACAATCTGAGACTACAGGGTCATTACAAAAGATCATTCAATTAACAGAATGTATTTTAATAATCAGTCCATATCTGGGAGCTAGTTTGAAGATGAACACATTGCCTTTTGTATTAAAGTGACTGCTGTTGCAAAATGACTATTACAAAAGTAGGAGACTATTACATTTTTCCCAGTGAATGACTGACCGAAGGATCACCCTGAATCACCCTTCATGCCAGGGACAAAGGGGACAAAATTGATCAGTTTTTAAATTACCCAACAACAGTTTCTATGTAGTATTCTTCTTTTTTTTATTATTTTAAAGAATGTATTAATACCTGTTTGTGCTTCTTGTTTCAACCCATTAGTGCATATAAACACAGTGAATGAAAGCAGGTCTGCACTTAAACTGATAAAAAATAAGTTGAGTACTTTCATTCTTTAGATACAAGCTCAGGGTCAAAACCATTACATCATACAAAAAGAAACTTTATTAATTAATTAATTTATATGCTCGGAATGATCTCTAAAAATGTGACCTAATCTTTTTTCAGGCCTTTAGGGTGTTTTCATAGTTTAAAAAAAAAAAGAAAAAAAAAAGCTAATTTTGAAGGACCTGGCAAAGATGTAAAATCTGAATCAACGCTGCCATCCAGTGGTGTTTGCAGCTCATTACCACTGTGTAATTTAAACATGAGAGGAAGAAAGTTAACTTTTGACCTTGGAAACATAACATCATTACATTTCATTACATAGTCTCACCACTAGATCCATGGTGGTGGCAAGAATTACCTTTTAATTTCATCCTTTAAAGTCTTTAAGGTGCTCAGAAAAATGAAAAAACTTTAACCTCTACAATTTCATGACAACCAGGCAAGCTTTCGTCTGCTGAGGAAGGCCATGATACGATCAAAATCTTGAGAACAGCCGCTGAATGGATCTTTGTGGTGAAATATTTTGCCAAAAAGTCTGAGAAATCTTATTTGGAATACTACTTTTGTAGTATATAGTCTGACATATCATGTTATTGTTTTTAAATGTAGGACATACAAAAAGATGTTAAAAAGAAAGATGCTGAACACAAACAGTACAGCTCAGAGCAGAACAACAGAAGCTGCTTCATATGTACAATATTATCAATGCTTGTGTTCTCAGATAACAATGGTCCATATTCAGCATAACTATAATACCAGGGCCAGTGTGTGTTCATGTAAAGTGCCTCGAATGAATAATGTAGCCAGAAGTTCCTTTTTTTTTTTACACTGGTGCCATGTTGTGGAGCAGCCTTTTTAAATATGAGAGAGGCTTATAGAAGTCAGGTCAGAACCTATTTGTGGAACAGGGTCACAGATTTATAATGAAATCTGCAATGACGTTGTTACTTTAGCTGTCAAATCGTCCTTGTATTTTGATGTGCGGGTTATTATTTGTCATTTCTTGTGTTTTTGGATTTCATGATTGTATTGTTTAGTTTTTATGTTGAATGCTTCTTTATGTTTCTCTGTCTTTTAGAATCATGAAACCATGTTTTTACTTTAACATTTTATCCCTTTGGATTTTTGTTTTTGTGTCTGTAATGCATAAATAAATCATAACCTATCAATCATAGACTCACAGACATGTTTTTATTTCAGTTGCTTACCTTTGTTTACTAATGTATTGTCTCTGTTGCTTTGTGCTCTTTGGTTTCTGAGTTTTGGGGAAGTACTTTTAGAATGATGCTCAGTATCATTCACCTGTTGACACAATTGTCCAGTGACGACACAATGAGAACTTACACCACATCTAGCTTTTGCACTGCTCATTTGCACACCACTTCTGCTGCTACATAGGACTCATTGCCCAATGTTGCAGTCTTATCTATATTGAACTATGTCAGTTATCAATATGCAGCACAATGGGACTGAAGTTGGGTGAGCATTCCTGGGTGAGGCCTCTGGCAGGCGACACTATTCTCTAGGCCTGACCAAAACAACCTTTAAACCTATTAAGTCCTACTCTGAGCCAAGCAAAGAGCAGATACTCATCTCTTGACCTTAGGGTAAACTGTCATGGCTGGCCCGACTGGCTTGATAGGCAGGATCATTTTAATGCCAAAGCATACACATCTGTCTAACACCATTAGCCAACAACATGCTAGCTAACAGCTAAAATCATGTTAAGCTTTACACTGTACACTACATAATTGCTTGCTGTTTATACTGCATGTGATATAACTTCTAGTGTACAAACTGTTTAGTCTATTTATTGCACACTATAAATGTCATAGCTACTTACCTACACTCTATTAATAGAATAATAGAATGCCTTTCTTGTCATGTGCAGCAGTACAATGACATTGAATGTGCAACTTCCTGAAAGGTGCTAGATAAGAAGGGGATATAAATAGAACCTACATGAATAAATAAGTAAAAAAACAACACTGTACACAATACTGTACACCTCAGCCACACACTGTACATTCACATACTTACACCTCCATGCACGTTTATACATAGATACACACTAGTTACACACATACATATCAAGTAAAACTAAACTAGCATTGATGGTAAACTTACAGACATTCACAGGAGTCAATTAACTGTATTGACTCTGTTCATTCAGTATGTTCAGCTGCTATTAATGCTGTAAATGCCTTCACTGTACTTGTTAATTGGTTTCTATTCATATCACATTCACATCCCTTTGCTACCACTGATGTGTTGTTCATCCTATATATTCTGCACATACTGCTCATTCTGTACATTTACTCATCTAATTGTAGCTACATAATATATGCACTTGCCAGTGTTTGCATTGTCTGGATAGATTCTAAATGCATTTTGTTGTACTGGTACATCTAATCTAAAAAATGCAATCTGAAGTATAAAAAGATCAGAATGAGGTCATGTCTCCTGCTTTAAACCATGAAAATTTACCAAGGACAAAATGGTTGTTTGTTTTTATGTCTTGTAAAGTAGACATTGTGACGCCTCTCCCGCTGTCTCGGAGGCTGCCTTCTGACAACTGTCTGACAGTAGAGGGTCACTGGAGTAATGTGGTTCACCTGGGCCTGCCAGGCTATAAAAGCTGGCCCATGTGCTTACTGTCTCTCTCTTGCTGACATCCACCCTGCATCTTCTTCTTTTGGTTTTGCACCTTGTTCTAAACACTTTATTGAATGTTTTGTCTTAATCATAGTTTTAATAAATTACATTTGTTTTAAGTAAGTTCTTGTATGGACTCCCTCCTTGTCACAAGCAAGTTTGTGACAGCATGTAACTAATAAAGGCCTTTTATCTTTGGTCCTACCTTGTTTACATGTATATTTTTACCTTTTTTCTTCGGGGGAACTAGCATTTGTTTCTTTTTCACCTTGATCACATCACTATCTTTTTTGGACTTTCCAGAAAAGTAACCACCAGACTGTCAATCAAGTTACCTGATTTGTTTTTAGACTTTATTGACACAAATAACCATCTAGTTCAACTTCAACAACACACACAATAGTTTTCAAATGAAATAGTCTGAAAGCAATGCTAAAATATTTTACCATATGTCGATATTCGCATTGTTATTTCATATTTCTGTGTGTTCATAAGTTTGTGCTTGAACTGATTTCTGTTACAGATTTTAATCTAGATAGTTAGACTTTCTTTATTTAATGGCCTTGTGTGGCAACATGAATGTGTTTCTCAGTATTTGTCCAGTAGATGGAGTTCTTCATTCATTTTCCTCCTGCAGTCTTGCATCATCTGAATTTATCACCTGACTGCAGATTGTTTTGTTTTTTTTTAAATTATTTTTCTGTGTCTCCATTGAGCCACAGGAGAGGTACTGTAGACAAGAGGAGAAGGAATGAGTCACACGGTACCTTTCACCACATATGCCTTTCTTTTCCCTAATACATCTATCTTGGGAGGAACTTAACATTTACCTTGAAGAGAAAAGATCCAGACTTGATGGAGGTGTTTTCTAATTTGTCAAACAAGAACTGAAATTATCTTATTTGAAAAATGCATCTAATAGATGTAGAAAAAGGTATACACTTACTTTAAATGTCTAGAGTAGACCTGCAGCAATTAGCTGATTGACAGAAAATTAACTGGCAACTATTTTCATAATCAGTTAATTGTTTCACTAATAATAAGCACAAATACCAAATATTTGATAGTTTCGGGCTCTCAAATGTGAGGATTTGCTGCTTTTGCTTTAATTATAGTAAACTGAATACACTTGGGACTTTTGGAAATTGTGATTGATATTTTTCACTGTTTTCTGAGGTTTTATTGGCCATACAATCAATCAATTAATCAAGAAAATAATCGTCGATAATGAAAATAATTAATTAGTCTAGTCTTGAGTTGCTTAGAAGCTGTATTATTTTTAGGCTACATTGATCATTGATTGATAAACTTATGAGCATTTTGTAATAAATCCTTGTAATAGCTACTTTGTGCTGTAACTGTCTCGTTATATTATATATTGGATATCTCACTCAAAGCCTTCAAATATACCCATGGAGATGTTGTTTCTATAGGTAACCCCTTCTATGTGTCTCCGGGGATGAATAAAGGACACATTTACAATACACAACATTATGAGCCCATGACACTGAAGGGTCTCTATTCTTAGACTTCATTTCTATTGATATATATACACAGTGGTAACACAGTTCTTTGGACAACAACTGACCCGAATACAAATGTGACAATTACCAACAGAAGTCAGTTTTGTTTCCACTAAACTAAACACAGTGGTTGGTTTCATTCATTCATTCATTCATTCATTCATTCATCAACTCGGGAGTGAAATTAAATGTTACATTCACAATAGAGATTCAAATGTAAAGGATTTAAATAGTGACACAAAACCACAGTCTAAAATACTCTATTACACACACAAAAACACACACACACACACAAAAACAAGTGAGTATTAAAGGTCAGGACTCACTCAGATTATATGCATTAGAAATGCATTTTGTTTTCCTGAAAATGTTTGTCGGACATCGGATGAATGATGTTTACATACAAAGTGTTTGACATCACTCAGTTTTTATTGGATGCTTACCATCAGCATATGAGAGTGTTGTGTGTTTAATTTAAGTTTATATCTGATTTTATGTGTTTGACAAAGGTGTATAAAATATCATGTATTGGCTTGCTTTCCTTTTGTTTTGTTCTTGCCTCTGTAGGTAATGTAAGTAGTGTTTTGTAAGTCCATGTGAGCTGGGCATCTCTTTTGAAAAATATGAATTCATTCATACAGTATGTATTACTGCATAACAATGATTGCTAGCTATAAAATAAATATAGTAAAGTAAGAATTACGATATTTTCCTCTGAAATGTACTGATGTAGCATAAAATGTCAAGTAACTCAAGATTAAGTGCACATCTTACTTTCCACCTCATGATTTAGAAAATGACAAAACTATTCTTGCCGAGAATCTCAACGTACTGCAACTTAAGACAACACAAGCAAATAGACTAAAGAGAAGCAAACGAAGAAAAACATTTTCACCACTGTGATAAAACATAACTCACATTTATAAGAATAAGGAACAGCAAAACACATGCAAATTGAAAAACATATCCACCAATTTCACATGCATACACAGCATCAGCATTAGGAAACATGCTGCAAATACAGAAAACACAAGGAAATAAAAAACAACAACAACTGATAAACTGGAGGTTAAACTAACGGGCCTTTTTCACAGCAGACATTTTGACTTTTCATAATAGCAAGCACCACTGTTACTAACAACATTAATGATAAAACTTTATTAATCCCCAGATGGGACGCAAAATAACAAAAGATACACAAGTACTCAAATGCTCACAACAAACATACTGCCACAACAACAATAACACTAACACATATTCCAAGAGGACATTAGTCTGGAGCCTAGCCACCAAGAAAAACAAAAACAAAACAATACATAATACAGTCGATCACTTCATCAATAAAAAGCTAACCATACATCATGCACCTAAAAATCCAAGGCACTCTGAGTCTTGAGGTTTAAAAGCAGTGTCAGCTGTGTAGTTTCACTAACAAGCAACTTTTGCTCATCGTGCTTCTGATAAACATTGTGTTCAACTTACAGCGTTTCTCTGTTTGCTTGTGTTTTCTGTATTTGCAGCTAATTTCTTTAAGCCGCACATGTGTTGTCAAATTAGTGAATGTGTTTTCTCAAAGTGGCTCTAATCAATATTTTAATAATAACGTATCAAATGACCATGAGTAATGTGAGAGGCGTGACTCATAGTGATGAACCTACAGAGAATTATCAGTGACTCTGCAGCTTCTCTCGGCTTTACGGAGTTTTATAGTGAGCTTCAGCTCATTGTTTATCTGTCCAGCTGCAACTTTACTGTTTTGGTTCACTCTCGGTGCTCTAATAGCATCATTTTCAGCCACAGCATTATAAAGGGATCTTCTAACAGCCTGTATAAACAGGAGGAATGATTATGGAGAGAAAAACCTATTTCAATGTTAATTTGGACACCTGACTGTTGTTTTAAGACAAACTTGAAAAATTGTGAACCCGTCCTTTAACAGCATTGCCATGATGAGCGAGATGGTGAAGTTATCCAGAAGGAAGATTTCAGGTTCCACTGGGAAATTAATCCCATGGATGTGTGATAAAATACTGCTTACATCCTGCCAAAATGTTTTTATATTCTGGGGCAAAACCAGGTGGAACTGTAGGAATTTACCTCCATCTAAGCCACATCTAAAGCAGAGAGGTGATGCAAAATGTTTAACTGAGTAAGTCTATACTTTGCAGAGATGGGGTTACATCTACTCTGAATTCGCAGAGGTCGCTCCATAACTTCTTGTCCAGATTTATTCCCAAATCTCTCTCCTATCTCGTCCTAGATTTATCTGGTTCAGGCACAGAAGTTGGCATGACAGAAGAGCCTTATGCACTCTAGAAATAGCTGATCAGAGTGACAAAGTTGTTCAAGATATGACATAGGGGTAAGTTCCACAAAATATACTCTAACAATATACTCTCAATTAGTTTCTTCTATATTTAGACGTTCTGGATCATGTCATGAAGTCATAAAGGGAAAGAACATGCAATAAACATTCCATGTAAAAAAATGTGTATTCTGTATACACTCTAAACAAATTGATCTGAATGTGTTTTATGATATAACAATCAAACTTACACTGATCACTGCTCTCCTATTATATGACATTATTCAGTCCACATAAGAGACATTATTACAGCCCTTAATGTACTATGAGAGCTGTTAATGTTTCCCTACATGACTGTCACAAAGACAAAACTCTGACATTTATTGTACTTTTCAATCTCAATGACTCCAATGCACAAGAAAAACGAAGCTGGCGCGTGCTTACTTGGGGTCCTTTCAGAGAGGAAAGCACTCCAGTGTAAATAGTGTAATTACATGTCTTCCTTTTGGGTGGGAGGGAGGGTAAATTGGTATAATCAAGGCAGCAGTTCAGCCTCTGGCATTGATGTTAGAATGAATTAGGACAGGGCCTTGCTGAGATTTTTGCCCCCTGGGTATTTAATGAATACATACTTCTCCCCCAAATCACATCCTGCTGATATACTGGCGAGCCAGTCTTGTGACTGCATCGTACAACTCGCACTGGGAGATGAGTAGTGCAGGAAATTTGTAGGTATTTAAACACTTTTAGCTGGTACACCAGAAGCATAAACAACAATGTATTTTTGTCACTTTCAGACAGAGTATGTTTGTGTAAATGTGAAACATATTTCTTTCTTGAGTTTCTACTTTTAATGTCTTGTACTGTACTGCTACAACTCCTATAGAGTACGCTATTACATTTTGAATATTTAAAGGGGACATATCATGCACATTTCCAGGTCTATATTTATATTCTGGGGCTCTACTGGAATATCTTTACATCATTTACAGTTTTAAAAACTCCATATTTATCTTATACTGGCCCTTTATGCAGCCCCTCAGTTCAGCCTCTGTCTGAAACAGGCCGTTTTAGCTCCTGTCTCTTTAAGACCCCCCTCCTGATGAGCCCACTCTGTTCTGATTGACCAGCTTCAGGAAGCTGCCCCTCGGCAGACTTCTGGCGGCTCGGGAGGCTACGTAAACAAACAGTAGTATCAGGATTTCACTTCTTTTTCTCATTCTTTACTCGAAATAGAAACTTCTCAACATGTGAAATATGCAACCTTAGCAACAACCTTAGCAACAACCTCAGCAACAAAGGCTACTGAACCGACGGCCGTTTGTCGGCATGCACAAACAATCTGACGTCAGTTTGAGGAGGAAGAAGAGGTAATTTTGCAGACAAAGCGTTCAGAGCAGGCTCAAGCCCTGGCTTTTGACTTGCAGGGAGTATTTTTATATGATTACCTCAAGTTTTGGATCTTTGACCGCTTTTAACATAGACATCTGACATCATAACAGAGAAAAAAAGAGATCTTCTACATATTTAGTCCTTTTTCCTGATTTTATTTTAATACACATTTTTTAGTCTAATGCAGTGGTCCTCCACCCGGGGGTTGGGCACCTGCAAAGTGCTGTTACAGTAGGTGGTTTTTGGGGGTTAATGGGTATTTTATGCTCTTTGTATGCACAAACCTGAAAACACATGGCCAGTAAATTCTTAAATTAGATTTAAGAATTTCATTGTTAATGACATAAAAGTTTAAAAAAGCGAAAAAGACTATATTTTCATTTAAAAAAATAACTAATAGCATGTGCAAAACAAAACACATATACAACCGTATCTGCAAAAACTGTCACATCTGTCTAAAAGCCAAGAAGACTCATAATTCATAAAAAGACAGATTTGCTCAGTCTGACTATTTAGAGAGGCTAAAACAACAACAAATAATACTAAATTACAAACAGTGAGGTGATGAAGGGTCAAAGTCACCGTGCCTTCTTTGCTAAAAACACCCCTGTAGTGTATCTGATGGAGAAATACGGAAATATCCAGAAAAAACAAATATATTCAAATTCACTAAGTCAATCATCTAATTCAGGTCAGTATTTGAGAAGGTTTTAATTTAACTGGTAAACATGGAAATTTTATGCATCCCTCTGCTTTCAGTCTATAAATAGTCCCTGGTTGAGATATTTTTAGCAGAAATCGTTTTTATGCGTCCTTGATGTTGCAAAGGTTCTAACTCACTGAAATGCTGTTTCCATTCTGTCGTTCTTGGTCTCTAATCTGGATCTGCAGCAAAACAGTCAAGTTCAGTCTTTGATGAAGAGCTATTTATTACAGATTTATTTATTTAGGGAATGATTCAGCTATGCACACGTCTCTCTCCCAGCTTCACCCTGCGGAACATTCAAATTGGACTTAAACCGTACAAGATACAGCAGGTCGATACTTAATTTGATCAGTATTGCATTGCACAATTGCAGCATTTTATATTTCATCCAGAATTTATCCTCTTGTCATTTTAGGAAAGCCCCTAAATCAGCATTTAAACCACCACCACAATCACCACACATAACAAAATATTGGATACCTAATTTGTGCAATTGAATAAAGCAAATATGCAAAGAAAAACTCCAATAATTTTACTATTGCAATAAATCAAATTACTTGTCTAGTGTGACAGTGACTTACAGTGGCAAACCCTCATAGAAATCATCCAACTCTACAGCAGCCCTACAGACCTTTTTAGCCCCTTTTAGTTTGTTGTTTTGGTTTTACAGCCTATGATTCACTATGAGCTGCTCTCATCAGCCTGGGCAGGTAGGCGTCCGTTTGCAGTGAACATAAACCTCAGATAAACTCATTGAACACTACTACAAGTAGCTGGTGAAGAAAGTCGAACAGATAGCAAGATAAACATTTTCCTTCAGAGTTTGTTGGAGTCCACAATATACCTAAAATGAGAGTGAATACATACATTTACGTGGTGGCCATCACTCCTCCCCATCCAAAGGATTTTATGCAAATACATTTTGAAAGTGTTCAAATGATTGAAATATTTATTAAATAACTGTACAAAACTGTACAATGAAGTATTATTACCACAGACTGTATTGGTTGCAGCTGCTGTAGTAGTGGGCCAATCACACGTTGCATTAGATCAAAGAAGGCTTGTGGTGATTGGCTGCGAGCAAAACCATACAAATGTTTTTCTAGATGTGGGTACAAAAAGGAAGCAGGTATCATTTGACTGGAGAAGTTTCAATTCTGACTTGGTACTGGGTTATTTCGGTCGATACCTTAAAGGTATCGAGTACTGATACACAGCCCTAAGATACATTTGCTTATTGGCAAAGGTTATTAATTTTATTTTATTTATTATTATTATTATTATTTACTGTTTTAAAAAGTCATCTTTTTCTCTGTTGGTATGGCTTAAAATCTCTTTTGTGTATCATATGACATACATTGTTTATTATAAATATATCATTTTAAATGTTATATTTTGTATGGCCTCTTGTGTAGAGAATTGTGTTTTCCAAGTTTTAATTTTTAAAAACACATTAAAGACAGTGTTAAAACAGAAAAAGAAAAAGCTAACAGTTACGCTAACATGCTAGCAGCAAACAGGTGGACACAAACACGACTCCAAATGAATGATAATTGTTGCTCTGTAACTGCTGAATGTCTAAACAGGCAACTAAGTGAAATATTTAGTCTGTTTTAGCTCTTATTTAGTCTCAATCAACTTCTGAGAAGAATGTCTGCCATTTGGTGTTGGAGAGGTAGCGTACCGTGAGTTTCAGAGTACTTTAACACCCAAACATTAAGCTAAAAGAGACCAATAAGCTTCACAACATTACAGCCACAGAATTTAATTTGATTCAATGTTAGTATCAAAAATATAGGTTATTTCAAGCTTAAGTGCCCCACTACACTTTTTCGGGAAAAGAGGCATTACTCACTTCTTACTCATGTTTTCCTGACCACTATGGAGACTCAAGCGATAGCTATCCCTGTCAAAACATTTCTTTAACCCTTAGGCTACTGCTGACCCCTTTTATGTGGCTGCACAATGCCCTCATCCAGTTTCCCAATCGAATGCATTAGACTAACTGCTTCAATGCACCAAACATGGAATAGATGCCGCAGCAGACAATGGTTATCCCCTTGCCCTGAGCTACTGTACATCCACTCCTGTTTAAAGGCCTCTTTTTCCACGTCGAGGTCAGGTCGACCATGTTGCTACATACAATAATACTTTTGAGATGTCTTCTTTTGACAATTGACCCCTAAGTGTAATGGCATGTTGAGGAAGTATTTTTTTTTGGACAGTGCCTTTGGTTCACTTGTAATTCACAGCTGTCATATTTGCGTCAGCTCTCTATTGAACCATTTCTCCTGTTAACTCTTCCAGCTGGAGTCTTCTGTTGAGCTAATAAGCTCCAGCATCACAGCATCATGCACGTTCTTTCATGATAACCAGACTGTTTAATCAGACTGATGTGTTGTAGGATTATTGCATTTTGGTGAGACAGATTTTAGTTTTTATGCTCCAAGATGAGAGCAGCTAAAAATATTGATATCATTTTTTTTTTTAACTTTTTTTAGACATCAAAGCATATACAAACATTGATACAGGGGTTATATATATATCTACACACATATATATCTGTATTAACCCACACATATACAACATATACATACACACACTTCTACTTCACTCCTTCACCAATTTACCTGTTTAACTTTCTTACATATGCTCATTTCACACTCTGCTAGAAACTGAACTATATACATTAGAACCAATGGAGCTACTATTCTGCTATTCTGCTATTCTCATCAACAAGAGGAAAGGAGCATGAAACATTAATTGAGTCACATAAAGTCTGCTCACATTGGGGTTATAAATTCAATCCATTTATTCCAATTTGATAGAATTTGTCCTTTTGGATTCTCAAAGAATAAGTCAACTTTTCCATTTTAAATATATCAAAAATACATTTGTGCTACTCTTCTAATGTAGGTGAATTGTAAACTGGATTTAGCCAGTTTAGAGTGATCAATTTCTTACTTGCCGCCAAAAGGGCCTGCAGCAGCGTTATGTCCCTCCTCTGTTTCACAAACAAAACTTGACCCAGATAAGAGTCTCCAAGTTCAGATGTATCTGAGTCTTGAATACTGTACTTAACGCTCTGTGAGTGTTGATATCTTTAAACGCAAACTTAAAACCTCTTTAGCCTCGCTTCTGCTTAGAATATTTTATGACCATTATTTATTTTATTTCATCATTTATTTTATTGCATTCATGTTGTAAAATGTTTAATTCCCTCTTTCTTGTTATAACTGTCATTGTCTTTTATTGGTTTTATTTTATTATGCCTCTCTGCACCAGCAGCAGCCGGGGCCGGAGGCATTATCTTTGTCCGTCTGTCCCATTCTCTTGAACGCGATATCTCAGGAACGCCTGGAGAGAATTTCATTACATTTGGCACAAATGTCCACTTGGACTCAAGGATGGAGTAATTCGAATTTGGTGGTCAAAGGTCAAAGGTCAGGGTCCATGTGACCTCCCAAAACACGTTTTTGGCCATAACTCAAGAATTCATGCGCTAATTATGACAAAGTTTCACACAAATGTCTATTATGATAAAATGATGAAGTGATGACATTTTATATCCAAAAGGTCAAAGGTCAACTTCACTGATATCATAATGTTCTGCAAAAGCACTTCTCTGGCCATTATTCAACACCATACAGTAACTCAGGAACAGAAGGGGAGATTGTGACCATATTTCACATTTGATCAGATACTGAATTGCTGACACTAATCTTGGTGCCCACCTTGAAACTGTGGTGATTGTAAAGATCTTCTGTGCTGCCGGGCTGAAGATGTGCGTGAAGCATCCACGTTTTAGTATTTGTAGCTTCTTTGCAGCAACATCATCCATATCTGAAGCATCGTCTACTGTCATGGCTACAACTTTGTGTTCAACCAGAATCGGCTTTATTAGCCAAGCAGGTGAACACATACAAGGAAAATACACTTAATACTTAATAAAGTCTTCACTACAAATATTATATGAGTCAGGACAGACGTGGATATAAACTGCAAATTGATTGGCTGGCGGAGGCATACAACTGTGAGGTGGTATTTCTGGTTTTAGATCTATTTTTTATTTGCAATATATTTTTTATTATTATTTTCCATTTTATCAAACTACAAGCAATGCAGTCCATACATTTCATCATTCGCCCCACCCCAGGCCACAAACAAACAAACATACAAACAACAGCACCTTTCGCACAATTATATACAATGACACAAAATGATGTCTTTACCAAAAGTCCATTAAACAATATTTTTCATAACAAAACATCACTTTTTTGCATTTTGCATTTTCAGCTTGTCCATCATCTGTAAAGCACTTTGAATTAATACTAACCTGTGTGAAAGGTGCTATACAAATAAAGTATGATTGATTGATTGATTGGACCACTGCTGCTACTACATCTACACAGATATAATGTTGCCAAGCTAGATACGATAAAGCTAAATAGCTTGCAGTACACAAGACCACAAGACACGTCTTGGTGAAAAATGATTTTTTGTGACCACTGGATGGTCTGTAGGTCAGCTCTGGAGATGCTGTGTAGCATCAGTCTGAAGTGGAGCCATGTTTGACATGACTAGGACAGGCACATTTATACCCACAAACCAGACAAATCTGGTGCAGATCTGGATTCATGTTGCTGCTGGCATTTTGTAAACTGCAATAAGACATAAGAGCTGAACATCTGAAGCATTCTTAAAGCACCTTCTTTAAGACGTCAATCATGATACAGTCAGATTATTGATGATAATATTTGGTCCAGAAACAAGCTTTGGACCACAGTAGTAGTTATTGGCACAGAAAACCTCTGGAGGAAAATCAGTAAAACCTACCAAACACGTCTGTTAATAAAGTATATTGAACAAAATGAGTAAAAAGGAAAAACAGCTGAGAAATCTAAAGTCTACATGACACGATTCAGGTCCAAAAATTCTAAGTCATGAGCCGACTCACCAACATACATATATGTAAATATAAGTAAATATAAAATTATAAGTATGAACCTGATAGGCAGCAGATACTGATTAGATTACCTTCAGCAGATTTATAATCCACTATAATAATAGTATATATTTAATCTTTACTCGGTTAAACAAACCCACTGGAATTAAAAATGTCTTTTTGAAGTTTCCTGGCTAATTAAGCAGCATCCAACAAGAAAAACAAAGTGAAATATAGATTTGCAACTGAGAGGATAAAGTCAGTTTTCTCCACTTGCTGTCACAAGACATGCATGTAATTAATAAATGAAAGGAGACAGCTTTGTTATTTGCTAACTTACTGACCTCAGTCTGACCTCTGGTCAAAGTGTCTGACCTCTGATCAGATGACACCCACTACTTTTTTTTCTGTGGCGGAAGACTGCTGACGTGTCTAATCGACTTTTTTAAGGACACTGAATGAAAAACTGAAGTGACCAGACTGAGGTTAAATTTGTCTGAACTGGACTGGTGAATTAAATAATTAATATTTATTCCCCCCCCCCCCCCGCCCCACACCCATTATGTCCATCATTCCCTCCAAGCAGACTAAAGCTAAATGCTTTCAGAAACCAAAAGGACTTTAATAAATAATGTATTGAGGTGTTTTCTTCCTGTGCCATCCTAGCCTACTTTCCATGGTACTTTGGGGGAAGCGCAGTTACTTGTTGCTCACCATGATATCTCCCAGATCATACATTATTCATGGAGCTATTCTGCGTAGTGCATGCATACAATATGGCATCAGTTTATCATCGTTTGAAAACTGTTTCTCCGCTTATGTGTCCAAAAAGAAAGAGTAGGCACATGTGTGAGGAATAGAAATATCATCCACATGGTTGTAGTGATTTGTAATGTATTCACACAACCTTACAGAGAGAGCACAACACACACATACACACACACACACATACAAAGCCCTGATGTTGAGTGTGCAGTGCATCCTTACCCTGGCAGTTGCTGTGTGTATCCACGGAGACAGATGTCAGCAGAGGCGGCAGGCTGAGAGGCTTCCTCCGAGGAGTAGAGCATGCCTCGTCCGCATCACATTCACAGACCACCCGAGGAGCAGCGCAGAGCGAAGAGCCAGGACTCCACAATCTGGGTCAGTGCCGCTGGAGCCATCCTTATGGGGAAGAAGGTAGCCGCGGAGGGGACTGCAGACGTCACAGGCCCACATGGATCCTAGCATCCAGCATCCACAGTCGCATCCTCCGTCTGCAGCTGCTTTGGATCCAGATGCAATGAATTCCACTGAGACTCAGACGGGGGGAAAATCCATGAGATTCCTCACATCCACACACGACGAGAGGAGCTTTCTGCTACGAGAGTATAACCTTGTCTGCACGAAGCATCCCTGCACTGTCACTATTTCTCCTCCTCCTCCTCCTCCTCTCTGCCTCTGCCTAATTCACGGCTTTATCGCTCTATTTCTGTCTTTCTCTGATGCTCACCCATGTTTCCACTTCACTGCTCTCTCCCTCTCTCTCTCCCTCTAATTCTCAGCTGTGTCTCAGTGTTCTGCTCAGCCTGTGCCCAGAGGATGTTGAACATGTGTTCAGGGTGGGGGTTGGGGACTGCTGACTTCATAGGTGGCACGCTTTCTTCCCACACGGATAGGTTAGGGGAGGATAGCACTGTGCACTTGCATTTTGGGCACAGCAGCGTCTAACTGGCAGCTGCTTTTGATAATATCTGCTTGGCCTCTTTTCTTGTAAATGTTCCTGTTTTTGAATCCTTGAGCAGCCTTAGATGAGATTAATTGTCACACTGGGCTTGAAATCCGTGGGGCAGTAAAGTAAGAGAGGGAAGGAGGTGATTTCTGTATGTTGTGATGATAAGATCACTGCCAGCTTAAACAGCCCTGCAGGACCAGCAGAGGGGGAAAAAAACAAACCCTATGCAGCACAAGAGGGTTCTTGTTCCAGCGTAACACTATTTCTTCTCTTTAAACAGACAAGAGACACATCTCTATACATTATACGACAGGAGCAGAGGGAAAAGAGAAGATATGGGAGGCAGTGAATGTAGGAAAAAAATGGACAAACAGAGAGAGGGGGGGAGGAAAGGGAGAGGGAGGAGGAGAACAGGGAAAGCAGAGAGAGAGAGAGAGGAAGAACAGAGAGCCTTGGAATATTTATAGAAAGCTGGAGACTGATGTAAAGAAATAAGCTCCTCTATTTCTGTGCTGTGACACTTGGTCGCATCTCGGATGATACGCTGTCAGGCGAAGTCATATCAAAGGAATCCTATCGTGCTTCTGCAGCAAGGATGCACATTAACCGCAGCAGCACGCAGGGAAAGATACACATCTTTATTTATTTATTCCAACATCAAACAGTCAGAAAATAAATGTATTCATCATCATCGTCATCATTCATTCATTCAGTGATATGCTGTTGAATGTTCCCAAAGTGCATTTAATTAATCAAGGAAATGATGGCCTTGTGACAATCATAAGACTGAGTCACATAACCAATGCGGTTATATGGGAGGGAGAGGAAGGAGAGGAAGATAGGGAGGGGATTTTTTGGGAAATATGAAATTCACTGGTTTTATTTATAGTCTTGTTTATTTCCTGGGAGGTGACGTGTTGTCAAAATGAAAATCTGATGCTTTTCACCGCTAGCTGAGGGAAAACCAAAATGGATTTTATGAGCGAGACATACAATTGTGCTTGCAAATTTAAAAACATGCATGCATATGAGTGTGTGTGTGTGTGGGGGGGGGGGGGGGGGGGGGGACCGGGATACCTCTGGGTTTATGCTGTGACCTAGATTAGGCCTTGATGCTCTCAGGCCTGGCAGGCTGAGTGTGTGTGTGCTTGTGTGTGCCATCCATATAGAGTAAAGGCATGTGTGTCTATATGCAGAAGAGAGAGGAAGACAGCAGAGAGGAGGGAGAAAGGATGTGTGTGTGTGTGAAAGAGAGAGTTGTATGTACAGTACGCATGAGATGAAGCTGCACAGCTGCGTCGCTGTGACTAAGAGCCTCAGCTGGATAACATACAAAGACTTATCCAAAGAAGTGCGCACACATTGATGAAAACTGCACAGCTCCTGCCTCAAAGGGCAACCTTACATAACTGTAAAATGCAGAAAAATGAAAAAAATGACACAACATGATGAAAGGATAGTAAATTCAGACACTGACGCCAAAAGCACACCAATCTCACTGGAAGATTTTGTGAATCATGTTAACTCGGTTGGTGTGCAAAGCTTAACAGATTAGCACCCACTCTCTGAATGTAGATCAGGCGGTTATTGGCTCTGGAATCAGTCATTTCTTTTGCAAAATTTAACAGCTTCTATACATTTTTCAGTGTTTTTTTGAAAATTGCCTCCGTGCCACATCTATATAGTCCTAGTTACAACAATGACTCAAATCCATACATCCTTACTGCATGAATGTGCTGCTATTCAATGCATTATACTGGCCTTATGTAAGGAATGAGTGGAATCATCTCGCCCCAGTTCATTCCTGACCTGTCCTCTGGCCAAACTCTCCTCCATGTTATTAAATGGTTAATCCTGTGCATCATGAGCGTACACCATGTATAGAATTCATCAGAAAATATACTTAACTAAATGGTAAACAGCTGAACTGGGTTGTTGTTAAAGTCAAATCAAAATGTCGGTTGAAACGCTGACAGAGCACTGGATGTTTCTAGAAGACTGACTGTGATTAAAAATAGCTGTTTCACACACAGATGGTGACTCTCCCACAGAGTTATGCATGGTGAAGTTGATGGTGGAAAATGATGGGAAAAGACTCATCAGCAGAGACTCATCAGTAAACATAAGTGTCCCATTTGCTACAAACAGGAAATGACACACACACACACATTAAGAAAGCGCTGCCCTCAAACTTCACTCTGGAGGACGATAATGTTGGGATTTATGGTTCTGGTCTCAGAATAAATAATTTATTGAATTAAATATTTCTATTAAAAAAGGTCATCATACACATTTGCTCATAAAAGATTCATCTATCTGAATGCAGTTTGTGATTGTTAAATATTAATAAGTGATGAAAAGAGCAGATATCAAGAAATAAATCTATGAGTTAATCAAATAAATAAGTGAAATTAACTGAACAATATCATTAAACAGCTTATGGACCCATTAAAAACTGTATTATTAGTGCATGACTAATGCTGTAAACGATCATAGGATCATTACACTGTTGGCCAACAAGCTTTGGATCATCTACATGCTGACATGGCCTCCCCAAAACCAAAAATACAAGAGCAAACGTTAGCATGCCCGACTACTCCTTAGTCCCTGTTTAGGACTGGAACATCCACCGCCCGGGAGCCAAGATGCTACTAAATCCGATTTTAGATGAACAATAAACAGCTCAGTTCCTGCTCTTTCTTTATTTGGTTTGGAGAGTTTACCTTCCAGCATCTCCAGCCAAAACGTGTTACCTGAGATAGCATTATGTTTGCCAAACACGTCAGTTTGTTCTCATCCTCGCTTGTTAAAGTGAAATACTGTTTGAAGCAAAATCACAACATGGTTCTGTTAGAATGAGCAACATTTCAACTACATTTTCATTTAAAATATTGTAATAAAATAGAGCTAACAGGTCAAACCCTGCGATACACTAACAATTGTAATTGTTCCTTATTTCCATGTTTCCTACCTGCCTCATCAACTGGTGACAATGTTGACTTTTTGCTTAGGACATGTAGCTTTAGCTTCAGTAGCATTAGATTAGCAAGATAGAGTTTTTCAAAGTGTTGTCATTTTAAAATTAGTTAGTTTTCAATCAACTCACTGAGTTTGCGTTAGTTTATTAGTGGACTCTAGCTAGCCTGCTTTTTCACACTTCTATGTGAAATTACTATAAATTTTGAGTAGTAAATCTGCCAGTTTACTGTCACTGTAAACTGCATACATGCAGCGCTAGAATGAAAAACTTGACAGGCTTAGCAACCGTAACTAAGGAGGTGGAGCTTAGGCACGGTCAATTCTTATGATAATTAAAGTGACATCACAAATAATTGATGTACTTTTGTTTGTGGCGTCGCTGTTTTGGGTTAGTTTTCACATACGGATCCTGCGCTGTTCTTTCCAGAACTCAGCGATCCCTTGAGACAGTGCGAACTCTGCCAGACCCCTGCACTCGTGGGGGGTGAACCCCACCAGCGCGGTGCCCTTCGTGCCAACTCCGTGCCTCCCTGCCAGCTCTGACACCCTCGCCGTGATGAGAGATGCAGGAGCGTGACAGTACATCTGACCGCCGATGCTGAAAGACGGCCACGGTTCGCCTGCAGTCAGGTGACTAGGTGACGTCGCCTTCACGCTTTCCACATTACAGGCGATTTCCACAGCGCCCTCGTGCGGCAAAGCCAGCACCTGCACCCCTGGCAGGCCCCCCGGGGTCGACTCCCTGATGGCTGTGGCGATGCTGCGTCCCATGGCGATATCCTGGGTGTCGATAGTGACATTGCAGTTCATGACGTATGGACTGGCCCCAACACCTGCAAGAAATGAGCCAATCGGAGCTGAAAGGATACTCCAACATTTTTAGGTTACCAGACCTCTGTAGGGAGAAAGTGGGTAAGATCATGTCTGACCCCTCTCACCCCTGCCAGTCCCTCTCAGAGGAAAATATCCCCCAGAACCAGGACCACCCACCACCTCCACAGCTTCTAACATGGACAGGAAAAGACTATAAACATACCAACTCCACTTCACCCCATCTCATTCAAATCCATACTGTGTATACTGTGTCTTCACCTGTCCTGCTGTGTAGATGTATATAAAGTTGTTTTTTTATTGTTAACTGTACATACAGTGCTGGGCAAAAGTTTTAGGCACTTGTTTAGATTCTTCTCAATAATGCGACACCATCAGGGAGGCATCTGATCGATCCCAAATGTATTCTGCAGCATGACAACGACCCCAAACATCCAGCCAGAGTCATAAAGAACTATCTTCAGCAACAAGAAGAACAAGGAGTCCTGCAACAGATGGTTTGGCCCCCACAGAGCCCCGATCTCAACATCACGGAGTCAGTCTGGGATTAAATGAAGAGACAGAAGCAGCTGAGACGCCGAAATCCACAGAAGAACTGTGGCAACTTCTCCAGGATGCAGGAATAACCGACCTGAAAACCTATGTGCAGGTGTACTGAGGAGAACTGCTGCTGTTTTAAAGGCAAAGCTTCTCACAGCAGATATTGATTTCATTTAGGTTTCTTCTGTTTACTGAACTTTGTATGAAGTTAACGAATAAAAACTATTCATGGCATTACTTTTATAAACATCCTCACTTTGCGTTTAGTCCCTAAAACCTGGACACATAGTTTATTTATACTCAGATTTATATTTATATTTACATTGGTATTTATACTTCTATTTATACAAACTACAAAAATCTGATTCTGATTGATATAAATGTCAGTCCGCTCTTTCTGCCAGCTGTGGCTCACCTGTGAGGCCAAATCGTTTCTGTGGCAGAGGCCCCACGTCGGGCCTGATTGCCTGCAAGTCTGTCGTCTTCTTGAACCAGCCCATCTCCTTCCTCCTCTGCGCCAGCCCCCGCTGAAGGGGGGAGTCTGCCCAACCGAACAGGAAGGCGCTGGTGCCCTGGACCCGCTCTGTGAGTCCCTGAGCCACAGCTGAACAACACAGGCGTGTTAGTTAACCAGCAAATGGAGCAAATGTCATCACATGTGCGCAATTTCAGAAACACGAGAGCAGTAAGAGCGTGACAGACAAAACACACCTGAGGGGATGAAAATCAGACAGAAAGAAAGATATGAACACATGGACGGCTTATTACACGCATGCATACATACAGTGCTTGTTAGTGAGTTTGCCAATTATGATTCTGCAAACACAACACACAGATTGGAGCGCACACTTCCGGTATACAGAACCACATGCTGAACTACTGCTCATTATTAACAAGACACACGGCTGCTAAACCAGCTGGGAATGTGTGAAACTAATCAACAGCACAAGAAGTGAAAGATAATGTCTCATCATCAGCCTCTGGACACATTAATACAGACACTATAGATGAGCTCAGTATAGAAGGCACAACTTTAAGGTCATAGTCAAACGTTATTTTGAGGGTTTCCTCTGGTCGTGGACGGATTAACCTCCTGTGGCCCCCCAGTGACCTCCACTATACATGCTAGTAATATAGACCTGAAATTATTAGTTGGTTAATCAATTAGTCAACTGACAGAAAATTAATTGGCAACAATTTTAATTGTTGATTGTTTAGATTTTTTTTTTTCTGCAAAACTTTTCGAGTGCTGCATTACTGCTGACTATATTACAAACTAATGTTCCTTTTTTACTCCATTTTATTACCTGTTTTATATGTAAATACATGTAGGTGCTTGTGCATATATGATGTATGTGTGCATCTAATATTATTTTTACTTTTGATTCTCATTATCACATGAAATAATTGTATTATTATTATTATTATTTATTTATTTTTTCCCCTGGACCCCTGGAAGAGTAGCTGTTGTGCTGGTGGGGTCCAAGTAAGTAAATAAATAAATTCAGTGGTACCAGATTCTCAAATGTGAATATTTGCTCTATGATAGTAATCTTCTTCATCTCTCTGTTGGTCAGACAAAACAAGTCATCTGAATATGTTAATTTGAGCCTCAGAGAACAATGATCGACATTTTTTACTATTTCCTAATTGATTACTAAAGAAAATAACTGTCAGACTTATTGATGGTTGGTTGCAGCCTCCTATGATGGGATAATTCTACCTTCTCTCAGGTTTTCTGTGTGCATAAAACACAACTTTACAACCAATGAGCTCAATATAAACTAAAACAATGAATGTGTTAAAACTAGATTTTGACACAGAGTCCGTCTTCGACACCGGGACCACAAGATGGAGGATGGAGGACCCCGATTAATCAAATTATTTAGACTCAAATGATTTGGAGTAAACCTGGGTTTTTGTTGCCTGCTTTGCAACAAATCACGTATTGATTGATTAAATATAAAAAGACAGTTTTTGATATGTTCTAAATAACTGTGGTATGATACACTTGGAATGAAAACCAAAAACAGGCCATAATGTAGATTGCAGCTTCCTGGTGCAAAACAAAAATTACACTTCTGAGTCACATCTAATACACTTTCCTCTCTCTAAGCCCGACCCCCATCCTGTGTGCAAACAATGAACGTTAATTTTGTTTGAGCCGTAAAGAGTCAAAACACGCTCGTCTCTGTCAGGTGCTGCACAGAATACAAAACAAGACACAAAAGCAATGACTGTGACCTGAAAGCTGATGAATACAGGATCAACTCAACCCACAGAGACATACAATATTTCTACACACACACACACACACACACACACACACACACACACACATCTCACCCCGAGCCTCTTTAACACAGTCCTCCACTCCCACCTCCTCCCCCAGGGGGTAGATGGGTATGAGGTCGACAGCACCCATACACGGGTGGACGCCAGTGTGAGTGCGCATGTCGAACAGCCCGCAGGCTTTCTCACATGCAGACAGCACCGCCTCCCCTGGGATACAGGATACAAAATACATCATACATACTGTCGGAGTAAAACCTGGTGGGAAATCAAACTTTTTATCTCAAAAAGAACATTTCCAAAGTTAGTTTTGTGTTTATTCAGAAGAATTTCTGATCCAACTCTGGAAAACTCTGGAGCTCAATACAAAATAAACATTTTGGTCATTTTGTGCATATTAAACTGATTTCTACACACTATCTTAACATTAAATCTTATAATTTTATATTTGCACGTGTGAACTCATCACATCTAACATGGCGTGTTACATTAACACACATTCTGTATTATTAATATTTGCACATTACCTATAATGTTAGTTTACTCTGAACATTTGCACATTCCAGGTTAATATTTTGAACATTACATTCTCTTCAATTTAAACTTGTAGCAGCTCTTTTAAGAATATATTTAACATATTTTAATGTAAATATCTATTTTATATTATCTATGATTACTTGATTTTTGTGTATATTTCAAATGTTATGCACCGCAACACCAAAGCAAATTCCTACTTGAACCTGTTTCTGATTTCTTTGTCTTCAGGTGTCAGTCTGCGACATACAGCTGTATTTTCAGAAGGTCGTGTTTCGAGTAGCATTCGATAAGATGAACTTTTTCTCTATGATCTTTGCAAAAAAAGAAGGAAAAAACATTCGTCCTGGAAGTTTTTTGTGTTTAAATCCCTGACAAAGCTTATTAAAGGATGTCTTTCCTCACAGGACACAGAAACTGAAGCTCTGCTACAGCAAGTAGCTGATTCTATTCTTCCCTCAGGAGAAAGGAGAAAAGTCAAGTCAAGTCAAATTATATTTATATAGCACCAAATCACTACAGAAGTTATCTCAGGGCAATTTTCACACAGAGCAGGTCTGGACTGTACTCTTTAATTTACAGAAAGCCCAACATTTCCCCATGACGATGAGGTTTCAGCAAAAAACATACAGAACTTACTGATAGAGTCGATACTGGACACGATTGTGATGACAGAACGGTTGTAGTCGTGGTCATTGAAGATGTTGAGCACTGTGGTCCCCTCTCGTCTGACACCTGATGTGTGATAGTTACGAAAAAGAAGGAAACTTGCACAAGTTAAAATGTTGTTTTAGATGTGTAGCTCCGTTATCAGTCAGCTCAGTTATTATCTCAGATATTTTATCTCATGATCAGGACCCGTATTTATCAAACCTCTAAGAATTAATTACACAAATTAACACTAAAATAGAGAAAAAGACACATTTATCAATTGACTCGCATCTACAAAGTGTAAAAGTAACTTTTAAGAGCAACTCACAGGTGATCACATGATTAATCACATGAAGGAATAGCCAATCAGAGCTGCTGCCATTTTGTACATTATTTTAAAAAGTACTTAGAGTTAATTCAGTGTTGTGTTGATCTGCAAGAACATACATAATTATATATTTTTTAAAAGTTAATTTAATTTGTGTGACATCTTTAAATCTACAGGGATAATTAACATGTGAAATTAATTATAAATTTAACACATTTATAATGTATAAATACATGAAACAGGGATGAAATAATTGGAAAAAATGAAATTGGCTGAAAAGACATTCTGCTGTTGGTACGTCAGAGAATCATATAATAAGGAGAATTTGGTGCCACAACGAAGAGGCTTAGAAAGTGACTGTAAACAAAATCAGTACCAGATTTATTCTTGTTGTTGGTGCCAAAAATAAGAAAAATGGAGCAACATCCAATCAAATGTAAATAATAGTCTAAGGCTACTCTATTCTTAATTATCCTGCTTCAGTGATGTATTGTTTATAATGGCCAATGCTATTTAGTACAAACACACAGAAAACAGAGGTGTGCTCATGTGTTTCTGTACTGCAGTCATCTACGATCTGCTCTGGTCCAAACTGAACACACCTCTGACATTTAAGATCAGTTTTAAGTCAAAAGAAGTTTGATAATTATGACCTTCTATGGCGCTAATTATCCACAGACTCATTTGGAATTTAAGGTGTGATATTCTAAGTATTTTAGAATCAGAAATTTATAGAAAAACACGTGGATGTGAACTTCAGAGCTGCTTAAACAATGTAAATAGTTTGTTAGTCCTGTAGTGCCTCTCATATGTCTCTTACTGCAGTATAACATTAGACTTACCTGCAGTGTCATATAAGGCAGATTTGGCCACCGTCTCCACCAGGTCTTTCCTGCGAGCCTCGGAAACATTGAGGAGACAGGCCACCAGTCGTCTTCCCAAGGAGGTGGAGGCCATGTTTCTGCAACAGAAGTAATATGTCTTGCATGATTCAAATTTGTGAAGTGCATTGACAAGACAGAAAAAAACATCTGGACAGAATATTTAATATAATATCGGCGTTAAAGGAGCCCTGTGGAGTTAAACGATTATTTCATTATCATAATAGTTAGCGATTCATTTTCTGGCCATCGATTATTTGACTAATTGTTGCAGGTCTATTTTAAACCCTGCATTGTTTACATCCATGTTTACTAGCTTGCAGTCTTCTTCTTCTCTGCCTTGGCTGCCCTTCTTGGTGCAGCACAGCCACCTGTAGGTCACTGGAATAGTGTGAAACCATTAGCTGGACTGTATCATGTCACCTGCGAAATGGGGACCCACTCATAAAAAAAACTACTACAGGTGGCACCTTTAAAGCAAAACCATTCAACTTTTGAAAGAAGAAATAAGACATTCTTCTTTCTTTTACTGCAATACTTTACATCAAGCTCATTATACTTATGTACTTTTATATAAGTAAGATTTTTCATGCAGGACTTTTACTTGTAATGGAGTATTTTTACTTTGTTGTTTTGGTACTTTTACTTGTTAACTAACAATAAACTGATGAATGCCAACATTTAATTCAAAATAATGATTGTCTTTAATGATGAAGCCATGTACAGACAGTTTGTGGAGCTGCCCTACACCACAGGAACAATGAAACAACAAAGTACCTCATTGTCTTGAACAAATATAACATTCATTTTACCAAGAGCAGCTCCAGAAAATATCCAAAGGACATGAAAAGATCTCCAGTAAATGAACTACATGGTGCAATCTGTGAAGTATGTTTGAGAGTCTAGATTACCTTCCAGTAGATGAGGTGTCTCCTAAATCTGACAGTTTATAGTTTATACAGAGGAGCAACGCAGCCTGTATGTGAATTCTTAAAGCAGTGCTGAGTGTTGCTTCATATCAGTGCTGGTGGTCTGTACAGTTACAGAGCATGGTCAAAGTCCAACCTGGAGTACACTAACTGCATTTATCTCATTTATCTGTGGCATGCAACACAAATGTAGCACCTAAACTAGAGTATCAGTCCATTAAGTGCAGCATAGTTGCGTTATATTGAATGAACTTTCAGCATTGACATGTGCATTGCATTATGTTGTCGTACCACGTGGAAAATGCACAAATCGGTGATTTCTGAGCGTCACCGACACTATCATTACCTGCTGTTAAAACATACACGTCCACATCCACGAAAATATACACATGTAGACTTTAGCATGTGTGGCTAAAGACCTGGAACTTCATGTCAAGATGGTTCACCCCCTTTTCCAAACCACTAAATATCTTCGTCTTTTTGGCCAAACCGTCTTATAGGACGAGTTCTTAAAACAACAGTCAGGAGCCCAAATGAACATTATGAAACTATGAAATAAATCAATTAAAATAAGTTATATGTCTGTTTTATTGATGTTTCTTCTTGATGTATTTTCTTCTCAGTCTCAGTTTTGAAATTTTCCAATAACAAAATACAATTTAACACTTACAAAAACCATGTCAATGTCATTTTCTTGTTTTTTCTTATATTTATTAGTAATTAGTAGTATTCATTTCCATAATTACATCTGTATTTCTTTGTCAAACTAAACAGACAGTCTGAGGATCTGAGAGCAGCTGAAGTGTTGATATCTTTAAATCTCTTTTCTTTTGATTAAAAATGATTTATAGACATTATCTAATTTATTTTAAACATTATTTTGTTGTATTCGTGTTGTAAAATATTGTTTCTTCTCCTATCGATTTTATTTGTCTTTGTTTTGTGTCTGTTTCATCTAGATTTGTTTATCTGGTTTTTATTTCACTATTTTATTGTTATTATTTTAAATCTGTTTTATTTCATTAGATTTTCATAATTTTTATTTCTCGTTTGCATTAATCTCAAATTGTTTTACTGTTTACGTTTGTTTAAAAAACAGAAGTAGACTAGTACCAAATTATTTCTAGAGCTCCAACAATAAGTCGACTGATTGATGGACAGAAAATTAATCAATTACTTTGATGATCTAATAATTGTTTTAGGCATTTTTTAAGAAGAAAATGCCAAAAATCTGCTTCTCGCAACTAACGATTATTTTCATTATCGAGTAATTGTTTAGTCAATGAAATGCTGAAAAACTAAAAGTTACATTCACACTTTCTTAGAGACCACAGAAATGTCTTCAATTTGCTTGTTTTGTCCAACTAGAAGTCCAAAACTTTTAGATATTCAATATACTGTATTTTATTATTTATTTATTGGATTAATTGATCAACCAATTGATTGATCATACAGTTTGACAGTTTTATTACTTTTTTTTAGTGTTTATAAGTTTGAGAGTCTTAATATATTCTTTAAACTGACATAAAAATCCAGTGAAATTTGGAGTAACTTCTGTTATTTTGCTTTTATATATGTGAAATTGACCACATAGAATCAGTAAGTTTACAATGAATTAAATTATATTTACCATGTTCAAAATGTGTAATGACATTATGATTAGTTTTACACAATATATAATCTTCCATTTGAGTCCAAAAAGTAAGTGAATGTATACAATGATAAAATAAAGGCATTAAAGATTCTGGTTCATCATTACAAAATTACATTTGTTTTCAATATCTAAAAATTTGGAGAAATATAGATTTGTTGGATATATATTGTGTAAAATTTTGATGTGCACGTCTTTAATGTTGTTGGTAATTTATATGATAATAGCCAAATCCTCTGCCAATCAGCACCTATAAAAATGTTTTCCCAAAAATCTTTTCCTCTAGGAGTAGTTTTCCTTCTTCCATAGAACTTATTACATATATGTTCATTGTTGCGTTTACCGTTCAACTGTTTATGTTTGTTCGAATACGGAAGTACACGGCAGTGAACCATCTCGCCGTCATCCATGCGCGCTCTCTCTGAGGTCAGAGAACACTGTCATGCGCAGAAGTGCCGTTTGCTGGCAGCCACGGTTGGTACGGTTGATGGAGGAGTTTTTGATAAACAGCGCCTCTTTGTGGACAAAAAAACACTAAAAATGTCTGAATAAAATAAGACTAACATAGAGTTTCTATTAAAAACTGCTGCAATGTGCGACAGTCGGTTAAAAGACGCCGTAAAACGATAAGTATACCTGTTAAACTAGCACATAAAGCTCGCCCGGGCCTAGCGTTGACGTTAATGTGATGCGGCTATCGTCAGTTAGCTCTGTAGCTGACAGCAGCAGCATTATGGACTGACTGCGTTCAGAAAGGAAAACGCCAAATCATTTTCTTATTTTAGAGTCTATGATAGCCGCCCGAGCAGTTGCAGTGGGCTTTACTCTCACAGCTGTGGCCAAAGCGATGACCTCCGTGGCAGCGACGACATCCTCTGAGACTCGGGGGCTGCATGCATCAGCCAGCCGGGATGCTCACTCTGGAAGCCCGCTGCAGAGGCTCCAGAGACTGTCGGCGGTGCCTGGATCCCACCCGAACCGAGTGAACGACCTGCTGCTCCTCCGGCCTGGCACACCGAGTCAGGGTGCTCCAGAGCCGCGAGACAGGAGCAGGAATAACAGGCACGCTGTGTTTTTCCACGGGGACATCCAGGTGAGTGAGGACACAGGGGGTCCTGGGGGTTTAATGATCTGGGAGGGGGTCCGAGGATATCCAGGTAGCCCACAGAAAGATAGTGTAGAGCTCCGACGATTAGTCGACTAATTGATAGACCGAAAATTAATCAGCAACTATTTTGATAATCAAATAATTGTTTTAGTAATTTTTAAAGAAAAAAAGTGCTTCATGCAACTAGTGCTGCATCTAATGGTTATTTTCATTATCAGGTAATTGTTTAGTCAGTGAAATGTTAGAAAAAACTGTGAAAAAAATGACATTCACAGTTTCTTAGAGGCCACAGCAACGTCTCCAGTTTGCTGGTTTTGTCTGACTAAAAGTCCAAAACTTTCAGATATTCAGCACACTGTCATACATGACAAAGGAAAGCAGCAAATCGTCACATTTGAGAAGCAGGAAACCAGAAAATGTTTGGCACCTTTGCTCGACAAATGACAAAACATTATGAATCGATTATCCGATCATCAAAACATTTGTCGATTAATTTTCTGACAGTTCGATTAATCGTCGCAGCTCTAGTTGCAGCTTTTCAAATGTGAGGATTTTAAGCATTCTGCGTCATGATAGTAAACTGAATTTCTTTGGATTTTGGACAAAACATTTGAAGACTTCACCTCGGCCTCTAAGAAATTATAACGGGCAGTTTTCACTATTTTCTTACATTTAATAGACAAAACGACTAATTGATAATGAAAATAATCTGTAGTTGCAGCTCTAATTATTTCTGCACAGTTCCCTTGTAAAAAACAAAAAAACAACCAGTTTAATATTGATGTTGTGGAAACGAGCAGGTCACACACACTGAACTTTGTTTCAAGTCTGTTTTAAAGTCTTGATTTGAGTCAACGACACAAAGTCCAAAGATACAAACTAAGTTATTAATTATATAAACTTACAGAGAAATGTGTGTAAAATTAAGCTTAATACATTTAGAATTCTCCATTTAGTTGATTTATTGACGATGGTTTTTACATAATTTAAGGAGCTATACGGTTTGTGTCAGTTTATATTTCTCTTATCTGCAGCCACAAAACTCCCTACAGTAATGTGAGCACCTGATGTCATCTGATGTACCACATTTATGGAGAAATGGTCATGTATCTTGCACATGTAAAAACTGTGTACAGCATGTGACGCCTCACATGGGTGTGAGGAAGGGTTATCAGCAGAGTCAGTACTTTTGTTTTACTGCTGCTTCATGAAAAAAATCCCAACAGAAATTAGAAAGCAGAAATGAACATGTTTACAGCCTGGTACAAAAAACGGTTGTGGTTCAAAGTTATGCATAATTAAGGGCGTGGCTGCTTTGAGTGACAGGTGGGTGGGCGACAGTGTTGGTTAGGCAGCACTGCAGAGATGTGTGTATTTGTTCCGACTTTTTTACATTGAAATTGTCTGCAGTAAATCCTTTGAGATGGATTTACTGAGATGGACAATTGTGTGTTTTTTTTTTTTTGTTTGTTTGTTTTTTTTTTGAGAAATTTACCACATATAACGTAGCAGAAAGTCAAGAGGTTGTGATATGTAGCACAACAAGCTAGTGAAGCGCGAAAACAGAACCACATTTCCGCACATGCTCAGTGGCGTCTGCCTTACACAGAACTACTCTCTAGAGACTGAAAACATGATCGCTGTTATTAGTATTTGGAGCCATTTCTAAACAAACTGACGTGACCAAACTCTTCATGATGAAGGAACATGTGACCCAGCAGTGTGGCTCATTGACGTGTTTTTAATAGTTTTTGGACAACGGAGGTCTACAGCACAGAGGAATACAATATATCAGGCTTTGGGTACACACACAATTAGAGCTGCAACAATTAATCGATTAGTTGCCAACTATTAGATTACGCTATTTTGATAATTGATTAATCGTTTCGAGTCCTTTTTTTAAAAGAAGAAAATGTCCAAATTCTCTGATTCCAGCTTCTGTGAATATTACTGTCTTCTATGACAGTAAACTGAATATTTTCTGTTTTTTTTAGTCTTCTATGACAGTAAACTGAATATTTTTGGGTTGTGGACTGTTGGTCGGACAAAACAAGACATTTGAGGACGTCACACTGGGTTTTGGGAAATAGTGATCAACATTTTTCATCATTTTCTGACATTTTATAGACCAAACAACTAAACGATTAATTGAGAAAATCATTGACAGATAAATCAATAATGAAAATAATCAATAGTTGCAGCCCTACACACTTGTAAGTACTTGAGCATTTGAGATTTGTTGACAATAAGAAAAATCGTCTCGTGCAGTTATCTTCAGATGCTGCTTTGAAACTGATCTTTACACAGAAGCATTTGGCACATTTCTGGATGCATGTTTACTCAGAATATGTTGATCTGTCTAACAAGGCATTCATGTATCTGATGATGGTACCACTTACTGTATCTGTATGAAACTGGATTGTCAGCACTTGTGGCTTTAAAGACAAAGTGCAGGAATAAACTGGATGTTGGGTCTGATCTCTGCCTAAAGCTGACGTCCATTCAGCCAGACATCAAGACTTTGACAGCTGCTAAGCAGCATCATCACCCTGCTCATTAGGTGAGTTACAGGTGAATGTAACGTTACAACATGTGATTCATATCCAGTGTGTGGAGATAAACTGCGGGTAGTCTCACAGAGACTGGACTAAATCTTGTGTTAATGTCAATTTATGGACTGGTGAGAGTGAACACTTTGTTTAGTGCCGTTAGACGCCTCGAAATATTACACGGCAACGAGCCCAGCTGTGATGGATTATAATAAGAATGCATGTGTTGAAAGACGTGTTGGCCTGATTCAACCTTCAGGTGATATTTTCTGTCTGTTTTTTCTTCATGGTGATATTCGGTTGGATACTGTGAAATTTTATTATCCAGTGTCAAACAGGCAGGATACACGCTGAACAATTCAATATTTGCACTTAATCTCTCTCTTAATCTTTGTTGCTTTACAAATTGTTGCGTGTATGTGGATGGATTATTAATCTGTGCTGTATTGCTGTAGGCCCACGTTCACATAGAAATGTTCTGTTTATGAATTAAAAAATATACAAATATACAGGGAAATACTTCATTTTAGTCTCAGAGTTGTGATTAAAGGGCTGCAGCCAGTTTGGGAATGGCTGTTTTCACTTTGCTCAGGACGGGAGCTCTAGTGCACATTTTGGAGACTGTGTGTGTGTGTGTGTGTGTGTGTGTGTGTGTGTGTGTGTGTGTGTGTGTGTGTGTGTGTGTGTGTGTGTGTGTGTGTGTGTGTGTGTGTGTGTGTGTGTGTGTGTGTGTGTGTGTGTAAAACCTATAATTGCAGCAGCTGTCAGATTATGCGAAGCTCTCAGAGGCTTTTTGTTTTTGTTTTTTAGTAAATTGAAGACACTAATCAGGTTTAATAAGTATGGAGGAGTAAACGCAGATTAAATCTCACACATTCGTTTTCTAATTGCTTTCAAAAATTCAAGACCTGCCCTCATTTACTATAACTTTTCTGTTGGCCTGTCCATCTATTCATTCTCCTCGTCTGCAATTCATCCGGCAACTTTCCAAGCAAGTGTTAATATTCCCACAGTGTGGTGGTATTTCCCAGGAGACGTTTGTGTGTGCAGGATGCTGTCACAGTGATGTTTCCATGTAAATAAAATGAAAGAGGTCATTGTGTTCAGGACCACACAGTGTCAGTCTGAGAAGATGCTGCTGATGGAACTAATTGAGGGAGTCAAACATACACTGATTTTAGACAGACTCTCACCACGGCTGTTATCAGGAGCGGAAATAAGGACTTTTTTTTTTTTTTATTTGGCTCACAGATCGAAGCCAACATGTGTCAGAAGAACCCATGAATACTGAATAACTACAGCAAATATTCTGAGATTTATTATGCTTTGACTCTATTCAGAGGTGATGTTGTTGAACTTTAAGGAGGATAACTCTCACTTTATACTGATATAAGATTTATTTGATGTATTTGATCTTATACAGTCACATAAACAGAGTAACCACACACGTTTTTCTGCTGCTTTAGACTGAGTGTGTATTTGTTTTCTGATTAAAAACAAGAAATATCTGCATATCTTCATCTTCAGTTCCTTGCACAGTTTTTAAAAATTGCACAAAAAGGGAAAATGGTTTAGTTCCTAAACATACTGGGGCTGCTACTAATGATCATTTTGATTATCGATTAATTTAATTATTTCCTTGATCAGCCGATTAATCATTTTGTCAATAAAATTTCAGAAAATAGTGTGCATATAGTACAACATAACCATTTCCCATAAATGTGCTCCATCACATGACATCAAGTTTTAACCAACAGAAGCAAAAAATGTGTTTAACAAAAAATCCAAAATGGCGCAAATGGCAAAACTGACAAAAACTGTGTAGCTCCTTAAATTATTTAAAAAACCATCATCAACAAATCAACAAAATGGAGAATTCTTAATGTATTAAAGATCATTTTACATTTCTCTATAATTAAGTTTGTATTAATTATAGCCTAGTTTGTATCTTTGGACTTTGGGACTCAAATCAAGACTTTAAAACAGACTTGAAACAAAGTTGAGTGTGTGTGACCAGGTTATACTTTTTCTTTCTTTTCTGCAGAAATAATTAGAGCTGCAACTACAGATTATTTTCTTTATTAATCATTTTGTCTATAATAATAATCGGTATCTATTTTGATTATCAGTAAAACGTCATTTGTCAGCTTCTTAAATGTGATGATTAGCTGTTTTTCTTTGTCGTTTATGACAGTAAATGTAATATTTTAACATTTTAAACTGTAAATTGAAGACGTCACTGTGGCACTGTGATTAAATGATATTTATAAATGATTAATTTAGAAAATAATCGTCAGATTAATCGATAATGAAAATAATTGTTAGTTGCAGCTCTAGTTTACTATCATGTAGGACACAAAAGCTTCAAATACTCTCATTTTAGAAACAGTAATCAGTGAATATCTGATATTTTTGCTTAAAAAATGACTGAAAAGATTATCAGATTATCAAAATAGTTGATTAATTTTCTGTTGATTGACTAATTGTTGTGACATTCTGACTAAAAAGCTGCTTTTAGGGGTTTAGGGATGTACATACATACCTGCATACGCTTAGACACAGACAAATACAATAATATATGATACTGGGTGTATATCCAGTGTTCATGTTGTTCCAGTGTGTAAAAGTTGTATCTTGCAGCTTTAAATGACGTCTTGTTGTGTGTGCTGGTTGTGCAGAACTTCCAGGAGGAGATGGCTCTGCAGCCGGAGGGAGCCCAGTGGCTCTCCTGGAGTCTGGAGCAGGTCGCCCTCACCCTGGGCCGACGTTTCCCCGACCATCATGTGTGGGTGGTCAGAGCCTCCCGCATGTATCTCCACAAGTTCAGCTGCTACCACAACTTTGTGGACAGCAACATGTTCGGGGCGCCAGAACACTCAATGTACTCACCGGACTTTGGAGCGTTTCACCACCTCAGGTTTGTCTACTCGAACCTTTTGACGTTATCAGATCGGTCAGGTTAGGCACTAATGTCATTTTATTACACACTGTGTCTAAAGTGCAAAACATATCTAACATATTCAGAGATGTAGTTAATATAATGCTTTATTTTAGTTATATACTAAATACTACTTATTAAGTGTCGAAACTCAACAAGAGTTACAGTTGTGACGTCTCCATCATATGTACAGGGGGTGTACAAAATAACAGAAACACTTTACAGTACAACAGCCCTGCAAACCCCTCAGGCTGCTTTTAAAATTCATATATTTAAAATTATTATTGTGTCACCTTTTTAGTAAAGCTGACATTTACATATTTCACTTTATATGACTTGTGTTGCTGCCACAGTGATTGGACGGGTAACCTGAATTGTTGGTGAATCAGTTATAAACCCTTAAACATGATGTAATGTGCTGAGGTCTAAAACATCTTGGCAGTATAAAGTCCAGACAGTTACACAGCACAGCACATTCAGTTTGAAATAAAGTAATGACTACATTAAAGTGGCATTAAAGTCTCAGCTTTAATTTGAGTAGGTTTACATCAAGATAGAAAGAACTTTTTTCCCTTTTTCCATCATTTTGATAAAGGTTGATTCCGTCCACAGAACTATTTCTACAACTTTACTGCTTTCTTTTAGTATGTTCTTGTGAACTGCACCTTTTCTGTTTTGGACAAAACCAACTACCTTTAATATTTATATGATAGATTTTTGTTTTTTTCCAGCCTCATTATCTTCTCCACCTGCATGACAAACAACTCCACCTCAGTCTAAATGGCAACTCTGAATCAACTCTGAGCCACATGAGCATGTTTGTGCATGAACTAACGTTGAAACAACACACAGCTGCCCAACAGACATTTAGCAGCAAAGTGTCCAATTACTTTCAAACCCCTTAACTGTGGGCAGTATGTGTTAAAGGAACCATATCACCCACACAGTTCTTTCTATATGGATGCAAACCTACTCAAATTAAAGCTGAGACTTGGCACTTTAATGTAGAATCCATTACTTTATTTCAGATTGAATGTTTTTGAATCACAGAGCCTGAAGAACAAAACGTGTAACTGTCCAAATACTTATACAGAAAAACTAAACTAAAAGAGGAACAGCAGCCATTAAAAGATCGTCACTGTCACTGAGAGATATTGAAGAGAATATTTGCTAAAACATCAGAAGCTTTGGAGTTGAATCATCACCTCTGACAGGCTCAACACATTATGAGCTTTACCACATTAGTATGTACTGCAGTAAGTCTGAACAGCCTCTCTGATTGCAGGGCCCTGCTGAGCCACGGGATGAAGCGAGCCAACCTACCAAATCCCCTCCAGCCTCATGGCGGTGCTGACAGCATCCCCTCTGGGTTTTCACTCACGCTGGTGGGCTTCAGCAAAGGCTGCGTGGTGCTGAACCAGATGGTGTACGAGCTGGCCGGGGCGCGCGCCGACCCGCAGATGTCGCGCTTCGTTAAAAGCGTCTCGGACATGTTCTGGCTGGACGGCGGGCACCCCGGAGGCAGCGAGACCTGGGTGACGGACAAGCAGGTGTTGAAGGAGCTGGCTGCCAGCGGAGTGTCGGTTCACGCCCACGTGACCCCGTACGAGGTGTGTGACCCGATGCGGGCCTGGGTGGGCCGTGAGCACGGACACTTCATCAAGACCCTGGAGGAGTTTGGGGCTTCTCCGCACCAACTGCTGCACTTTGAGGACGAGCCCCCCTCCATCGAGAACCACTTCAGGGTCATCCAGGAGTTTTGAGTTTGTTTTAGCACATCAGACACAACACGCACACGCCTGAGCTGAACTGAGCGCTTTAGATTATTTATTAAGAATACATCTTGAGTGTCTTATTCGCTGGTCTTACCTCATTTTTGTGATTTAAGGGCTGAGAATTTAGAGCATGTGACAGATGCTGCTGCGCTGTACTTTCTTTCTGCTGCAAAATGCACTTAATCCGAGGTTGAATGATGCCCTGCTGCCTGTGGCTCTGAGGAGGAATATGCAGGTATGAAACATGGATGATGGATTCTTCTAACATCTGCTGTCGTCCGTCTTCTTTCCTCTTTATGCTAAATGTAACTTACATTTGATTCTGGCTCAAGCTTTGAGTCGCTGCAGAAACATGAATGATTCATGTTGTTTCAGTTGGGTTTTTCATTGCATTTAAGTTCCAAATTGTGATTTATGTCGGGCCGAAGCAGAGCAGCTTACATTGTCCTACATTCTCGTTATACCTGCACTTGTGTTGAGCAACTTTTACACACATGAATGTCTGAATGTTTGAACTTAAGCATCAGCTGGTCTCTCAGTAATGATTCTTGATTGTATTCAGATGTGTGGCCAAATAATTAAGCAAAGTAAACTGTACCGTTTTCATTCCTTCAGTTTGATCTTAATGTCCTAAATAGATTTGTTCCAAATAATTTTACTAATAATGTGTCAGACCCCTTTTATCATTAGCTGCATTCTTAAAGGGAAAAACTAAAGCTAAAGCTTTATGGTTGGTACCATTTATGTCCACTGTTTTATTTATTTTTTTATGGTGGCAGAAATGTGCGATATACTGAACCTTTCTCTCTTTTAACTGTCTGATAGCAGCAGTGTGTTTTACAGTATATCAGAAATGTGATAGTTTGTTCTTAAATGTCCAGTAAAGTCAAGTGGTTGGTTTATATTATACATGTTAGTGTGGGCAGCATGTGTATTAATCTGTGATGTTTTAATTCCAGTCTGTGATCTCGACTGTATGTAAGCTTACACAGCATCTTTGCACTATGATGGTGGCCGTTAATCATTTTTGCTGAATGTAACTTCAAATCATTCCATTATGTTTACTACTCGCTTCAGATTATGTTGTTTAAAAACCCAAAGTCTTTTTTTCTTTGTAAACATTCTTAGCTAGTGTATAGCATTATGCTAACATCATGTGCATAGTTTTAAATCATCAGCTTGCAAATTTGTCCCTTTAACCAACAACAGAAAAACCTGTTTGTCACTAGTTAAAGGACGGTTTTTCAAGTCTGTTTTAAAACAACAGTCAGGAGCCCAAATGACCACTGAAACATGTTTTGCTTGCTGTAATCATCCCTCCTGTTCATACTGACCATTAGAAGATCCAGACATTTTTGCTCAAAATGACTGGATTTTGTCCCCCATCACTGACACTGAAAGCACATCTGTAGGGGATCTTCTAATGGTCAGTATGAACAGGAGGGATGATTACAGCAAGCAAAACCTGTTTCAATGTTCATTTGGGCTCCTGACTGTTGGTTTAAGACAGACTTGACAAATTGTGACCCTGTCCTTTTAATGGAAGGCAGTTTGTTTCAGCTTTGTTTTGAATCAGCAGGTGGCAGCAGTGTGAAGACATTAGAAAACAGAACTCAGAGAAAACCATGTAGTACAAGAACAACAAAAACAAACAAAAAGAAGACTTCACAAATACGGTGTCACATATTTTCTACGATCTTTAATGAGCTTTTTCACTTTGCTGTTTGATGCCTAAATATTAGCCTGCAGCTGATCAGAATACAACACGGATTATGTTTTTTTTTTCTTAGTCATTTCAAATGCAATCAGAACGCTCATACATTAAAAAATATATATAAAATGCAAAATAAACATACATCTCTCAACATGTGTTTGCTTGTGCTTGTGGCTGGTTTGACTCTAACATACAGTTTCCTTCAGTCTCGCTGCGGTCAAGGAGAAACAAACAGGAATGTTGGCTGACATCAGTCGCCTGATGTTACTGGAGCACCAGTTTGTGAGGATAACAGCTCGACTGCCAGCTGAGTCCCTCCCCGCTCACACACACACACACACACACACACACACACACACATAGTGACTGAAAATAACACAGTACAATAGCTGCATAACAATATCAACACCCCAGCATTAAGTCATGTTCAAGTGACACAGAGACAACGCCAGCACACACGAGCCACTTTGTCTGACAGATTCAAGCGTTTCGTCGTCCTGCAAAGTGAGATCCCTGCTGAGCTCGCGTGATGTCACCGCACTGCAAAACAAGTCCATCCTCTCTCCAGATCAAACTATTTGTCAAGTCTTGAAATCTTGTTTGCTGCAACAGGAAGGACAGCGTCGACTGAGCTTGAGAAATTTAAACTTGAGAAACTTCCTCTATGAAGTCACATCGTTTCAGCCTGATTTATTTTTCTAGACAGTCACCTGTTTGGATGAGGTATCAGAAAAAAGCAGAGTAGACTCTTGAGATGAAATTAAGATTCAAGCTTATGTCCTTATGCAGTCGGTTCATATAATCACCTGACGCTCATCAAAATGAGATATACTCGTCAGCTGTTTGGAGAAAAAGCTGAAGTCGAATCTGCTAGCTCAGTGAGATTAAATTACTCGAGATGAAAATCTTTTACAGTGTGGTGTTCCAGTTTTGTTTTTTTTTAAAAGGATGACAGCATACAGATGAGAGCATGGTCGTGGCTGCGGACGCCCATCTCCTACACAAAGGCCATTGTACCAGCTGTGAGGACAACAAACAAACAAACACAATGTGGTCTTATTCGGTTTGGCACCTCGGAACAAACAGAGGGATGTTTCACTGGAGGTTAAGAGCGATCGGGGGTTTCCAGCGCTGCACCTCAGGAGACGTGAGGTTTTTTCATTCAAGGCTCACTTGAACAAACAGATGGCAAATCCTGTGAATCAACAGCACCTCATATTTCACATTGTACAGAGGTTCTGTCACGCTCGAGACAAACATCCGACTATTTCTAAAACTTTACAGTGAAATCATCTTTCTCACTTTCTCATCATCCAAAAAAGCCTCTCATGTCCACGTATCTTCAACAGTCAACATCAGAACTTAAATAGCTCCGCTGTTATCCACTATTCCTTTAAATGCTTCTTTCTACACATATCCAAATCCATCAAAATATTTAATCATCTCTTCCTGACCATCTGACTCATCGCTCCTTTTCCACGTAACGTCTTACTTTCCTGTTCCACCTCAAAACTAATCCTTACTTTCATCTCTCCATTATCATTCGTCACCACACCGGCATCTTTTTCTTTTAAACAAAACGTTAATCATCCTGAATCACCCGTCTCTCTCCAACCATAATCTCAAAACTTTATTATAAGACACGTGAGCGCATTATTTACATAAAAAATATAAAGTATAAGTCCAGCACATAAATAATAATAATAGGCCTATAAGAATAAGATTAAGAATACAAAACACAGTGAGCAGAGAGGGAGCAGCATGCCCTGAGATGAAAAAAACAGGTATATATCACTTCAGGCACCCGGACTAGAAAGAGGATGAGAGTAGTTTGTAATGCTGAGGCTGCAGAGGGAGAGCAGACTGGATGGCTTTGAGGGACTGAAAAACAAACAATGAGATCCGGTGAACCGCTCAAGGACACGCAAACGTACAAACTTTCATAAATAACTCCAGTTTTGCTTATCAGTTCAATACTTGTGAAGTAAGTGCTAAAGTCGTCGTTTTACTTCTGCCAGCTGACAAGGAGGAACTTGCAGCTCGGGGAGGAAATCATTTGAGTAAGTGCGGGTGTGGCATGTGAACAACTGCATGAGTCACTGTTTCTCGAGCCGTTGCTGTTTCAAGTTTCTGGCTTACTAAACAGGAATGCCCTGAACACCGGCATTACTCTCGAAAACCCGCTCGTAGAGGTCGTTAGATTTTCATTTTAAGCCTTCCCTGTCAAACCAGTTTCTAGAAAAATAGAAATATTTTATCCAACCTGATCAACACTAAATGTGCGGTTCTTGGGAAGGGGAACGCGCTATTAAAATGAGCTTTATCTAAAACCCTGAGCTAAATTTAAACCCTCAAGATATTGCAGATTTGAATAAAAGGCAAATACATAAGGAATGTACAGTAATATGCTTGTGTGCCATTCTGCTGGTTGTTTTAAAGTGGAAGTGCAGCTTGGATGTGAAATATAATGAACAGCAACGTTTCAGGTAACCCACGAGATGGACAGCAGCGCGTTTTACCAACTTTAACTAAGAAACACAGCGGCACAAAAGACAAAAGCCTGCTTCTCCTTAATGCTGCTGTCCCTAATTCTCTTCAACATGCAAATAAGGACGTTGTCATACTTCCTCATTGCAGTTAGCTTATCTACATATCACACATTTCTGCTGTGGCACAAGTGCAACTAAATAACCAGCACTGCTGACTAGGACTTAACTTCCAACTTTAAGGCAGAGCGCTATTAACTTCTAAGGTTTCTTGTGAAGAGATATTTAAAATGCACGAGAGAAGTATTGCATAGATTTCCCTTGAAACACTCCACACTAGCCTTCATCAGCACAGGAATAACTACAGTATATGCAGCCCCTTGAAAATACCAGAGATTATAACCATGAAATATTAAATACTTTAGGTTAAACACGATTGAGACATACTGTACAACTTTCACACATTTTAACAGCGACGAATCAGTGACAGATCACAAAATGTAGCTGGTTATCTTTGGTTTGACTGGTCGATTTTGTAATTGACAAATTAAGTGGAATATAAATAAGTACTCTCGGGGTAGAGGGCAGTGAACAGCTGGTTTTTAAAAGCTCAGAGGAAGAAGTGGGCACCCCCGCCTGACACGTCACTTCCTCCCCTCTTCTGTTTCATCTTTTCAAATGTCACCGTCTCCAGCAGCGAGCGTCTCCTCGTCGAAGCGAAACCTTTTTGCGTGAGAGTGGGGAGACTCCAGGAAGTTCTCCTTGTCTTCGGGGTCTTCGGGTGGAGCTGCCCACTTGGTGCCGCAGCTCCTCTCGCGGACGGTGCGGGTGGTGGTGGGCTCGGGGCTCAGACAGAACTGCTGCTGCCACAGCCAGGGGTGGCTCATACACTCTGCAGCGCTGGGCCGGTCCCTGTGGTCCAAACACAACGTAAAACACTTTCACTCCAACTCCAAGAGCTGAATCAATCTAAGGCTGCAACTAATGTTTATTTTCATAATCGTTTGGCATATAAAATGTCAGAAAGTTGTTTTGTTTGACCAACAGTGAAAGTTATTCAGTTATTTTCAGCTAAAAAGAAAACCTTCACATTTGAGTGACATTTACACTTAAAAAAATGACTCAAACCGTGAAATTGATTATCAGAACTGTTTCATAGACACATTTTCAGTTGACTGACTAATAGATTAACGGACAAATCATTCCAGCTTTAATTGTTAAAGGGGAACTCCACCGATTTTACACATCAAAGTGTGTTTACAGGTGTCTGTTTCAGAGGGAGCGGCACGAAATCTGAACACACCCAAATCTCCAACTGAACTGTCTGCAGTCGAGTTGCATTGTGGTTAATGTAGGCACCAAGTTTTGACAAAGAAGAAGAAGAATGTATGTTATAAAAAAGACAATATTTCTGATTCTGATTTTTTTTTTTTTTTTAAACTGTTCACCGTGAATCTGACAGTGTTACAGGAGTGAGGTGCTAAATTGGTGGAGTACTCCTTTAAGTGAAACCCCTTTTTAGAAAATCTTCACAATTCAGTCCAGGTAAACTACTGTGTTACAGGAAATCATAAAAAGCAGCAGGGAAACAAAGATTTATATTTTTGTTGTGAAGCAGTAAATCCCATTTAAAATGTTTTTTTAACTGGATTTATTTATTGATAGTTTGCAATCTATAACCTGAGTAAAAGGGAAAGTCAAAATGATAAATGGAGGTGGTATAATTGCCTATTAATCAATTTCCATCAACAGAAAATCAATCTGCAATTATTTTGATAATCTAATAATCGTTTCTGTCTAAAAAAAAAAAATTCTGACTTAACAAAAGCCAAAAAAGTTTTGGTTTCAACGTCTCAAATGTGAGGATTTGCTGCTTTTCTTTGTCATATGTGACAGTAAATTAAAAATCTTTAGGTGTTGGACTGTCGGACAAAACAAGTGAATTAAAGACATTACTGTGGTTCTGAGAAATTGTGAATTTTATAGACTAAATAATTAATCAAGAAAATAATACGCAGATTAATCAATGATGAAAATAACTATTATTTATAATAACTAACAACATTTTCAGCATATTCTTATGGACGAAAACGTGTGAGGAAAAAAAAAGCTCTGGTATGTGCAGTGTGCATCGGCCTGCTGGCTGATGTGTGAGTAATCTTCACACACTGGTGGATTCAGTCTAAAATAAAACATTACGTGTCCGTGGGATCGCCCTGTGCGGTTCATAATGTTGGGTTTATGGCTCAGTGCAAAAATCATGTGATTCTATTCTGAGGATGTTTGCGATGAGTTCACACGCTGTCTTTACTCACTCAGGCGCTTTGACCAGCAGCTTGCGGATGAAGTCCACAGCCAGCTCAGACACCCTGGAGAAGGCCTCCCTGCTGTAGTCCACATTGACCTGGGACACGTTCAGATACGTCTCCTGCTTGTCGTCCCCGACAAACGGAGACTCGCCCGTCACCAGCATGTAGGCTATGACACCCACGCTCCTGAGGACACACAGACGCACTTTAAACGTGGACTTGAGAGCTTTTAGACCACATACGAGCCAGCGTACAGAGCTGCTGATTAAGTCAATTATTAAGAAATCATATTTTTATTTTTCCTATTTTTATTATTTGCGCCACCACAGCAGTGAGAAAAAAGGTTAACATTAAAACAAATAAACATACCCAAACCTTCATTTTAATTTACAGTCAAATAATTTGGTTTAGATGATAATAATAATAATAATAATAATAATAATAATAATAATAATAATAATAATAATAATACCAATGGCTGAAATGTTTTTTCCAAGTCACCATAATGAATCATTGAACAAATGCTGAACAGACTCCAAAATGAAGCCACTCTAAAAGTTGCAATAACAAACTCACCACAGGTCAGTTGCTGTTGTGATTGGCTCGTAATTGAGGATCTCTGGAGCTAAATGAAGATGTGAAAGAAAAAGTCAGTTGTCATATAATATTGCAAGAATGTCCCTTAATTATTTCCTACCTCATTTTTTTTGTTTCACCACTACTGTCCTTTAAGTTATGCACTGCAGTCGTGTAGTTTAATTACTACTAACCTTTCCAACCTCTCTTTTGTGAAAGCAGAAATTATTTAAATGCCTCTTCCTTTAAGTGTTAACGAAATGCTAATGATGACAGTCTCATGTTAAGGGTTTCTCAATAGCCAGGAACAACTGATAACATGAGATTTTGCCTGAGACCTGCAAAGGCATTTTATTAGCATCACATAGGTCCGGTTTTACACTAGAGAGAGTTTTTCTTTCAGACTGTAACTAACTTCCATTTTTTCTAGTGATGACTGTGTCTGTCTGATATGTTTGAGTAATGAAAGTGTGTTTTATGAACATCAACTTACCCACATATTCAGGTGTGCCAAGAATCTCTCTGAGCTCTCCAACTGCACCCAGCCTGCGTGCCAGGCCAAAGTCTACAATCTTTATGTCCCCTGGAGGAGACAGGCTGGTCAGGAGGATATTCTGCGGCTGAGATAAACAAAGAGGAAACACAGCGTAAACATCACGTAGAAATCAGAAATACTTTAAACGTATTACGCAAATCATAATTTAAAGTTCTCTTTGAACACAGACTCAAAGGTTTTTGCACTCCAAGGGAGGTGCCTGCCTTTCTGTAAGAACATGATTATTTGTTTATGTGCTGGAAACATATTGACTATATGACGCTGTATAAACACTACTATTATTAAATTATTGCGTTATTCTCTGGCTCTGGTGTCAATGTTGTTGTGGTTAATCTTAGTGCTGGGCTTAAAGGACAGGTTCACAATTTTTCAAGTCTGTCTTAAAACAACAGCCAGGTACCCAAATATGGATATGAAAAATTGTGAACCTCTCCTTTAACTTGTGTACCACTTCTTTCACAAAACAAGGAAGTACTCTAGTATCGATATTAGGACAAGGGGAGGACATTTCTTATCATTGGTTAATGTTAAGAGTAAAGTTAGGCTTTGCTGTCAGTGTTCATATAAGCACCTGACTGTTGTTTTAAGACATGCTTGAAAAATTGTGAGCCTGTGCTTTAACTGTGTCATGGAAATAGGAAATTGGGGTTTTGAGTGCAAAACTGCTTTGAAACAGCGAAAACACAGGCAAGTACTGAAGGGTGAAGTTTGTGGTGAAGTGAGCGAACATGTAAAAATAGACTCCCTCAGCTCCAGCAACACTCATGTGTTTGTGTGTGCGTGTGTGTGTGTGTGGCGACTACAATAAACAAAGTAAAAAGTTGCTGAGCAGCCGAGGTAGAGGCAGGGCCTTGTTTGCTGATTGTCTGACGCACTACCAACAAGATTCTCTGAGATAAAAAAATACGTTTAATAACTTTAACTTAATATAACAAAAACAGCATCACAAAATTACTCATTTACAATGCATTCTAAATTCACTGACTTCATGGCTCCTATAGTGTGTGTGTGTGTGTGTGTGTGTGTGTGTGTGTGTTTGTGCAGACCTTCAGGTCTAAGTGCACCAGGTTGCTCTGGTGGAGGTAGTGGACTCCCTCCAGTGTTTGCCTGATCAGACGGGTGATCTGGGCCTCCGGCAGCAGCTCATCAGACACACAGTGGTCAAATATCTCTCCACCTGCAGCACTGGAAAGACACAAGCACACTGTTTATATATACACATATATATATATGTACAGTATAGATACACACACAGAGGCTGTTTATGAAACGATCATCTCCTGAAATGTCATAAAGAGCAGAGAAATACTGGAAAATGATGTGGTGTTTGAAGGGTTTTTAGGGAGTTTTTTTTTTATTCAAAATGAGTAACAGGGGATGTTATGATGCTGTGCACACTGTAAAGCCCCCTGACGCATGATTTGTGATATTGGACTGTACAAATAAAACTGACTTGACTTCCTGTAAAACAAAAGTGGACTTCCTGAATAAGGCGAAGTGAATTACTGGCCAGGTGCCTGCTTCAAGTATGTGACCAGCTTGTATGTGAAGGACTTTGAAGAAGACTTTGGAAAATAAAAGTATATAGTATTCATGGACTGCATAGTGGACTGGTGGTTTTACAGGCTAACCCATAGCAGGAGGATTAGTAGATTGATGCTGCATGTCCTGGCAAAGTCCTTCCTGGTTACTCACTGTACTGTAATTCATTCTAGGTAAGATCATTAGCTTAAATTGACTCAAACACACACACTGGAACAAGCCCTAAAATTGTGCTCAGAGTACAAAGTTAATCAGATTTTTATTACATTTCAGGTTATTTAAGTTTGTAATTTGGAGCTTCCCTAGTGGCCTTTTTTTGACTTGTCCAGGCATGAAGGGATTGAAGTGTCTCCAACAACAAGTACAGGGTGTGTAGTTGGAAAATCACAGCAATTCACCTTCACTGTGTATTCAAGTCTTTACTACAAATCTCGCTTTCACATCTAGTCTTCTTTTTTGATGGCACGAGGAAACAAAATGAACAATATGCCAGACGTTGGAGGCCAGTTCATTTGAAAACACGATTTAACATGAAAGGTCAAGACAGGTCAAGACATGATGATGCTGTAGAAAATGTTCAGTCAAGTTATCTGGAGTTCAAGCTGTGCTGTAATTAAGCCAACATGGGTCTTTTAGTCTTGAAAGAAATCCTGATAAACCTGTTAGGAAGAATGAGCTGTTGGCATTACATAAAAAAGAAGTTTGTGTGACAGCTACTTAAGATCAAACTAACAAGCCTTCGCCCTTAAACCTGGCATTTACAGGAAATACTGCTAGTTTGACATGTTTTAGCTACACCTCATACTGTACCTTTTCAACCAATGAGGGTTCAATGTTCTGTGCATCACATAAACAAGACAGACAGTAAAGAGATGACAGTGGTTCTGTGGTGAACTCACTATTCCAGCACTAAGACGATGTCGTGATCTGTCTCGTAGGCAGCGTGCAGGTTGACCACTCGGGCGTTGTTACAGGCCGTCTCCAGGACGGCCATCTCATGAATGACTTCTGCCCGGCAGTCACGACCTCGCCTCCTCTTTCGCAGGAACTTGGCAGCAAACACTTTCCCTGTGGCCTTCTCCACGCAGCGCTTCACCACGGCAAACTTCCCCCTATGAAGAAGAAAGTGGACATGTGGTTAAAGTGAAATCTAAACTGTGAATCAGACTCAGAGATCAGCTCCATGAACTTTTTTTGAACAATAACAACAAAGTAAAAAAAAAAAAGTGGGATCCTTAAATGTAACTATTTTATCATCTCTTCTATTACCACGATCTGACATCCTCTAATTAAACGCTTTTTTGGCTAAAAGGTTCCAGGAACCGGAGGAACTAATCTCAGGAACCACATCTGAAGAACCACACACATAATACAAACTGGACCCGTGACGAATTTAAAAAATGACTGCAGTGTTTGAAAGAAGCAAAAAAGACTCTGATGTTTGAGTTAATGAATGAATGAAAAGAAGAAATTCAGAGGAGGAAATAAAGGACTGAAGACTCAGAGAGCCTCTCCACAGTTTAGAACATATCGACATGAAACTATCAGAAAATAGTTTTATTTCTCTCAATCACTGTTCTCTCTACCGCCATATCAAGTGGATATCTGCCACATTTACAGTCTTTTTAGCATCAAATTCCCTCTTTGTGTTTCCTCAGACAGTGTTTCCCTGTTGAGCTGCGGTGGAAGTATAATAACAAAAAGAGGGACTTTGGCACTAAAAAGACTGTAATGTTGAAAGATATCTACTTGATTTGACTCATTTGGACACTGAAGCTTCATATTAGCTTCAGATAAACTTTTAAATACATTTTTGCACAGAAGGAGGACTGTGGATTTTGTCCCCCATCACTTCCATTGTAAGTGCATTATGAAGGGATCTTCTAATGGTCAGTATGAACAGGAGGAATGATTACAGCAAGAAAAAGATATTAAATGGTCATTTGGGCTCCTGACTGTTGTCAGATTTGAAAAAAATTAAGACAGATTTGAAAAATTGTGAACCTGTCCTTTGAAGCAGCGACAGTCATCCCTGCATGCCCCACCCCTAACATTCCTTTATCTTTGAAAAATAAAACCTTCCCAAAGCCCGGGACTTTTTTAGGACTACAGGAGCTACATTTAGTCCCTAGTTCCTCCAAATGAAAGTCCCTGAATTCCTCTAAAGGTTCTGGGAAAGTTCCTGCGGTGAAAACACCCTGTTAGTAAAGTTACAGAGCTTTGATTTCTAATATATTACACATTAGGTTGTGTGATATGGAGTTACCATATCAATATGCATCACAATAAATGTTCAGATATCAGAAATCATAGTTCAAGTTTGTTCCTGGCATAAGAGTGTAAGATGACAAGGCGAGGTCAAGGCAGCCTGGGAGAAATACTGATTAGTATTCACTAAATTTAATTGCTTTATAATGTTAATTTATCTAACAAAATCTTTCACCATTATTCCACAATGCTTTTACAATAAAACAAAAATTATATTGATTAATATATTTCACATGGCTATTATTTAAGTGATACTATACAAATACTGGCATTAGATAATAACAGACATCTGCGTGTTATCTACTGCCAGTACATTCCTAAATAACTAAGTGTTAACGCTGCTGTCATGACTTGATCACTGCAGTAATTGCTTGTGTTATTCAAGACTGGGAGGATACAAGTGGCTGCCTGCTGCTAGATGTGAGTGTCATACTTCATCATGGCTGATTAACCTGCAACAATCCAACATTACAGAATCATCAAAAGCATGCAGTGCTAATATGGTGTTCGTTACTCATGAGTCTACAGTTTTTCAAAATGGTTGAAGTTCATCTCTTAGAGGCCCGGCAGGTAAGCAAACAAACGTTTACCACAAATTATTAAAAAAACTACATCCCCCTCACTTGGAAAACCTTTCGACATTCAGCCATTTTATGAATTTAGTGGAAACACTTTTCCATGAGGCCTTGCAATGACAGCAACAAGAGAAAAAAGATTGAAATCCATAAATAACGGGTTTAAAAGCACCCAAGAGCAATGATTGTGAAGGTTAGAGCTCCAGCTGGAACAATGGAACAATGGTGCAGCTACACCATCATACTTACCACTGTAAAAAGTTATATTTTCATGGAGTTTTAGCACAATACTCAAAATATGTTATAATTCAAAACTGGTAGCCGAGCACGATGCTCAGCAATTCTGAGGAGACCAAGGCCTGTCACGACAATCAGGTTTTGGACCTTATCATGTCTATATATCGACTTATGGTACGATATATGGACATGACCTTGATCATTTTCCTATTGTGTTTACATGCATGTTTGTTTACATAAGAATGTCACCAACATTTTAGCCAACATGACGCCAGATTAAACAGCATAAATAAACATCCCTCATTGTAATTGGTTGAGACTGAAAAGGACACTGAATACTGGACTTATATTGGCCAAGTGTCCAGAAAAAAAACATCAAATGAAAGCTAATGTTGCTCTGTGTCTGCTGGGTGTGTAAACAGGTAACTGTTTACCATATCAACTTTATAAGTTAATATTATGTTCATGGTATGTTTACAGCTTGTTGTGCTGCCCCCAAGTAGTCAAAAAATAAATTAATACAGGTTTTAAATTGTATAACAATTAGAGCTGCAATGATAAGTCGATTAATCGATTAGTTGCCAACTATTAATTTAATTTCCAACTATTTTGATAATCAATTAATCGTTTTGAGTCATTTTTTTAAGTAAAAAAATGTTTCTATTCTCTGATTCCAGCTTCTTAAATGTGAATATTTTCTGATTTCTTTATTCCATTTCCAATCCATTTTTGGACAGTAGGGGGTAGAAAAACATCAACACAAGCTAACAGCTACAACGCAACCACACCTGCTTAAAAAGTTGTTATCTGGGTCTTTAGCTTGCTAAATGCTATGTTCACCAGCTTTTCACTATCTTTGGATGTCCTTCAGGGACAGGCGCTGGGCAGGTAATGAACAGTGGTTTTATCAGAGCTTTTTAGCTGGAAACGGCTGCCTACAAGAGTTGAAGAGAGTAGCTGAGACCATATAGTAAACGTGCCAACTGTCCAACCAAAATAATTAGCTAAAATAGCTTAAGTTTGGTGTCATTTCACTAAGTGTCAATTTAAAAATACAACTGAATCATTGTGAATTACCAATAATTAATATCAGGTATGTTATTATAAATTTATAATATATCTGACCTTTTCCACTATTAAAGGTCACTGTCTTGATTTAAGACTATGATGGACCATAGGTGGTGCAAAGTACTGCAAATTCTTTAAACATTTTAAGCCTAACACTACTGCCCTTATCGTGTTTTTTAAAATATTGCACTTCATAACATCCTGTTTTGACAACTCACACACAAATAACCGAAGTGGCCTGTGCCATTTCTTCTTTTTAAAGTCTGCAGTCCACATGTGCTCGTTTCCTTCCTCCTGTTTTGAATGCAGAATTATACAGTGTGTGCTGTATGACACATTACTTCAAATACGCCTCAGAGATCGTAGGATATGGTCATCAACCACCATCTGTGGTTGCCATGGCTCACACACAGTGGCAGACGTATGACAAAGGTCTGCTGTGGCACGACACACTCAGGTCACCTGGCACTGCGAGACTCGTGTATTTACAGTGGTTGAAGCTTACAGTCCAGAGTCCACATGCAGTTAATGTTAGTGCACTGTATTACAGTGTGTGTGCTGTTCATGAAGGCAAATACAGAAACAGCAGAAAGTACAGACTTAATAAATATATATTACTATAACTGGTTAGATGAAGGACATTTTCCCAAAAAGGAAATGTTGTAGTCTTTTTTAAAAATATTTCTGTTGTCCACATGTGGCAGTTATTTTGTTTTTACTCTCATGTCTAAACCTGTAATGATAATGTTACTTAGCTCAGTCTCTAAACTCCTTTTTCATGGTACAGAAACTGATCAAACTCATTTGTAAATATGTAACAGAACATTACACGGTACTGTTTTGCTCAGTAAAAGGTTCTCCACATGTTTTCTTCAACAGTGATGTAGTTGTTAAACTTACATCTGGTTGCTTTTGTTATTTTGTACAGTACTGTATTGTTTTGTGTTATAAGCTGCTACGAAAACCTCCTCAGTGAATCAGGAAATGCTTCATTCCAGAGTCTCAAATAGGGCTGAAAATACAGATTATTTTTGTTATTAGTTATTTATGTCATTTTTTTACATCAACAATTTCATCAATAAAATGACAAAAAAGTGATGTCTTCAAATTGATTTCACAAAGATATAAAAAAGAGAAAAGCAACAAATCGTCACAATTATGAAACTGGAACTGGGGATTGTTGGCATCTTGTTAAATGAGATGAACATTGTTGGCAATTAATTTTCTCTCAATAGACAAACTGATCATTTTAGCACTAGTATCAAATATATGAGAAGTAGTACACTTCATGGTAACATAATATATACTTCTGTGAAGCTGATTACCAAGCTGATTAGCAAATTGCAAGTGGAAATGCATGACACAATCTCAGGCTCTCCTGGGTGTTGGACTAATGTATTGATAAAGCTTTCCTAAGAACTGCCAGTTTGGATAGTTGCCAAACTTAAAGCAATAATTGTAAATTTTGGTCTATAGTGTGGTTATACAGCCATCAGACTTCTGTATAACGCAACACTGTCTGTCAATACTGCAATACCGTAATACTTTCAGAGGGAAATATTGTACTTTCTACTCCACTACATTTATTTAACAGCTTTAGTTACTTTTCAGATGAAGATTTGACACAATGGATAATATAACAGGCTTTTAAAATACAACACATTGTTAAAGATGAAACCAGTGGTTTCCAACCTTTTTGGCTTTTGACGTCTTACAAAAAGCAGTGTGTAGACGGGGTCACATTTCAGATGTCTATGAGTTGTTAACAGCTCCACCAAATAGTGATTTTTCCCTCTAAACTTCTCACATGGTTTCATTTCAATAAATGTTCAAATGATCCAATATTTCAGCAAAAATCAAAGATTAGAGAAAAAGTCCAAAAACTGAAAACAGATTTGTGTATCAGAACTTTACTTTTTCTTCTTTCCTCTCCCATTAATCATCTCACGACCCCTCAGATTTATCTGCTGACCCTTTGGAGGGACCCGACCCCTAGGTTGGGAACCACTGGACTAAACTAGCTAACTGTATATAAAGTAGTTGAAACTAGCTCCACCTCCAGCAGCTACAACAGTAACATGCTGCTTACACACTGATGCTTCAGTATTAATAATCTAATGATGTCATATATAATAATATATCAGTCAGAGGGACCAAACCACTACTTTTACTGCAATACTTTAACTACATCAAGCTCATAATATTTATGTACTTTTACTTAAGTATATACCAGCTGGACTTCCTTATTAACAATCCAGATTAGTGTCAAATACAAATTTAACACTCGATATATCCCAGTCCTATGAATTTCTAGTGTTATAGTACATGACTGGACAACTTTTAAACTTCCAGCAGACAGTTTTCTGCTGGGTTGAACCTCCCAGCACAGTCGTCATATCAGTCTGACTCACCTCCCCAGCTCTCCGGTGATTTCATACACACTTTCCATCGCCTCCGTGCTGATCGGGGTCTGAATTTCAGCGAGCAGCCCGGCGGAGAGCCCGCTGCGACTGTCCAGCCGCCTCCGAGACATCTTCCTCTCCCCTCCGGTATCAGCCGTGCTGCCCGCAGCTACCCCGGCTGGATAACCAACGCTAAGAAAGTAAAGAGACGGACGGTAAAACTAACCTAACACACTAGCTAATGTTAACGCTGCCAGCTTTTACATTAGTTAAACATGTTAATGTTGGCTGCGGCGGTTAGCGTGCTGCTGTTTACTTTAGCGAGTTAACCGACTCCGGTTAGCTCAACCGTCGTTAGCTCGACGATCAACGTTCAAAAGTGAATTAGACCGATTTTCCTGAACTCAACCGAGGAGGAGAAGCTAGTCTATAAAAGCTACACATACGGGTTGTTCCGGTAAGTAAGTGATCCGAGCTGTCGGTGCGGGAGACGGTGAGATATCTGAGTGAGTTTATCCATCCGGAGACGTTTCGATCATTTTTTACATCCCTCTGTTTGACACTTACCCGACACGTCACGACACGTCATGGCGCATGCGCACTGTTGTTGGGTTTGGAAAAAAAAGCGAGGTCAAGCTAATTTGAAAATATGAATATAGATTTACTCTCCAACTATATTTAAAGGAAAGGTTCACAATTTTTCAAGTCTGTCTTAAAATAACAGTCAGGTGTCCAAATGGACATTGAAACATGTTTTTCTTGCTGTAATCATTCCTCCTGTTCATACTGACCATTAGAAGATATCTTTAATGATTTTATTTATTAGTTTCACTTTTCTTTTTTACGTATTTGGCTGGAGAAGGTTAGGACCGTGGATTTAGGAGAGGATTGTTTCATCAAGGAGGGGTAGTGGTAACTTGATGAAGTCTAAATAAAATTTGATCTATAATGTACTATAAAGACGATACTTACACATTCAATGGATCCAAACCTCTTGTAAAAGATAAATAAGAGTCATGTATCACTGATCAAAATTTGCCATTTGTTTTCTTTTATTACAATCATTGGGGTGAAATGGAGACACACATACAGGAGCTTTGCATAGAGTGGAATTCTGAAAACTGGAGCCGGGTCCTGTCAGAAATGTACTAGGAAAGATGAGAGGTGCAGCTGTCTTCATCTGGATGTGAAGCAAGTAATCAATCTTATCAGTCTTCTGCAGCAGAAAAAGCCTCATTATGGAAAATTGACTGAGTGATGTATATCCTAAACGTGAAGCGTTGCCCATGCCACAAATCTGCCTCTCAAGCAAACATGAAGTGATGTTCTGTAAGGATTTGGCAGAAGCCAGAAGTGGGATGTGTTTGTTAGACTGAAACTAAGAGCAGGCCTAATGGTTGACTTTGCAAGCCCCAAACCTTTGGTACATTCGGTGCAAAATATATATTTATACACACAACAGGACAGACATACATATACAGTTATATACAAAGAGACAAACAGGACCACACACGGTACACCTACATGTGCTCTCACTTTTTCACAAAATCAAAACAGCCCTATTGATTCATCACCAACTCACGAGCAATGAACCATAACCACCAACCTATTACTAAGTTAGGCAGACACGCACATGTGAAAGTTAACAACACTTTTGAAACATGCTGCCGAGATACTCGCCATAATTACACTGTCATAGAGAAAACAAACTGTTGCATTCACACAAATTGTCCATTCCCAGAGCTAAATTTAAGTGACTGAAGCACGTATTTCATACACCTTGCTCCCGTGAGCTTAACACTCAAGGTATGACAGCGCCAGGCAAGCATAAGGCCGCATGCCTCAAGTGAGCACCACAACCAACGTGACACAACTTCACCAGCTCCCTCACCCCTTTTCTGAATGGATAACAATATCCTCATGCAAAAAAAGCTAGTAAGGACAGTGTGTTGCACTATTTCAGCATGCAATATCGAGCTATAACACAACGCCATCTAGGGGTTTTTGCCCCAGCACAGCTCACAGAGCCGACCGAGAAGTTCCCGCATGCATTATTGGGCTTGGGGGGAGAAGGGGGGGGGGGGCTGGGATATGAAAGTCTGCCTCCACATCTTGCAATCTTTCATCACATGTGGGGCTCTCTTGCACTATTCCAGCCCCTGTGGTCTAGCTCCAACAGGACTCTGTACAGTAGGTGTAATCGTGCATGCACCCCATAGAAAATGAGTATGTGTGTGTTTGTGTGTGTGTTTTTGTGTGTATGTAAGAAAGTGTCTGAGACAGAGTGAAAGGGTCCTTTGGGTTTTGGGCTGTGCACTAAAGAGTCAGTTTTATCACATGCTTTCAAGACGAAAGTATTGTCTGGCATGGACTTGTATGCCAACAGTTCTTAAGTACAATACTCATACAGCCCTAAAGGCCGGTGCTTGTTCCTGATGACAACATCACACCTGGTCAGGCCGTTCAGTAAAGACAAAATCTCTGGCTCTTTGCTCTGCATGGCCATGATAGCACACCTTACCGCCCCCTTGTGTTGATGTTTGTTTTGGTAATTTAAATAAGGTACCCTGTGGAGTTTTTGTCCTCTAGTAGCACAATGGTGCAGTTTTGTTTTTTTTACGAGCAGGTGACCTGACACACTTCTTTCCAGTGATTTCACTTTATTCCAATGGTCTGCAGGTGGCGGTAATGCACCAGTAAATGCAGCAATGCCTCAACAACGGCAGGGAAGAAGTAGACTGCAAACTAGTAAACATGAATGTAAACAATGCAGGATTTAAACTTTTAAGAAATCTGCTTTGCAAATGTCTTATGGGGAAGGAAACTGATTTGTAAGACCTGAAGGATACACACACAATGAGTTTTTGTGAGTAACACTGAATGTAAACATAACTTTTGTTTACAGGAAAACTCCACAGGGCACCTTTAAAGGCAGAATGAGTAGAATTTGTCAGTTGCGGTTTGTAAACACAACACCAGAAGCACTACGCAGCAGCGCTATTTCACTTTGTTTTTATAGGGTCCCGCCTTCACACCCTGCACACTGATATTGGCTGGGGGCTACACACCCACTGCCCAAAGGTTGATGCCCAGAAACATCCTGAACACAGCAAAATAAGAAAATACAGGCAGAGGGCAGAGTCTCTGCAGATACAGACACACACTTCTAGTGGGTCATAAATGATGATTGAGAGGGATTATTTTTGTATGAGTCTATACATTGTTTTTTAGGAAAATCCTACTCATTCTGCCTTTAAGCAGCTAAAGTTTCTTTCATTTGTGAGACACATGGAGATGGTCACATTTTACAAGGAAATAAAACAGCTTCCCTTATGAAATTTCACTTTATGTTCAGGAAAACCCAAGAGGCACTAAAAACAGTCCCACCACTGCACCATGACAAGGTACCTGGGTGACACTATAGGCTAGTGTCTTTCAGCTAACGAGGCCTAAACCGGTGCCACGCCTCCTCGTTCCTCAAGCAACTGCGTCACATTTAATTTCCTTTCCCCCAGCTTTCAGCTTCCTCCTCTTCGGCCTGTGTGAGATTTTCCTCAGTGGCCGAACAGAGTTGCTTGAGGTTCATACATTCAGTCACTGATTTGGTACATTCATCACTTTCATTGGGTGGGAGGCGATTACATCAGTGAGAAGGACCTGGCGTGTCATTACTTATGAGCGGGCATCATCTGTCTGTGTGAAGAAAGTGCATCTACTGCTCATGATAAATGTGTGGAACAGTTTGAAAGACAGGATCCCTGCGTTTCTATGTCAGTACAGTAAATGTATCTGTATACTGGAGTGAGTGCACCTGTTACACTGTAAGAAAGTGCACCTGCAGCATCAAGGCTAATGCTGTCACACTGTATGCATGTGATACTGGCTGTCCTTGTTAAGTGTATGCAGACACAGGGCTGCATTTCTCAGATGTGTCTTTACCTTTCCTGCCCATGTAGGAGCTTTGATGTCGCAGTATTGAAGGTACAGTCCTGACCAGATCCTGCTGACATGATCACAATGGGTCATTGACATTGTCCATAAATATGTCACTGCTGACTCTTTGTCCGACTTATTCAGGAATCAGAACGGTGAAAAGAGGTGTATTTTCAATATTAACTCAACTGATTTGCGTGTGTTTATCTGTGTTTATGTGTGTGTGTTTGTATCCCCTACCATCAGAGAGGCAGGGAGGACTGGCCAATATCATCTAAAATGTCAAGTTTTTCCATTTTGATAAAAAATCTTGGGGGGGAAACACTGGTTTGCACCATGGGTAAAAAGAAGATGTTACATGTGTGTTAACACGTGTGTTATGTGCGAAGGTGATGAGTGTGTGTGTGTGTTATAATTTATAACGCTGCAGCCCCAGTGCAGAAAGGACACAGTTTAGAGGTCCAGAGAGGGAGAAGGGAGCGTAGTGGTTTTTGAGCAGCTGTCTCTGAGGTGCAGGTTGGAGGAGGAGGAGGAGGAGGAGGAGGAGAGGTGCTAGAAATCCAGTAACCAAGGCCATTAACTGAAGAGATAAAGCACACATGTGGCTTGATGAATAAAGGTTACCATGAAAACAACTTGTACTGTACAGCTTTTCAAACCATTTCCGATTCTCCACCCTTCTTCCAGCAGGTGTTCGCTAGATCGAGCTCTGTCAGAAATGTGAGAGAAAGGCAGAGAATCGGAACGAAGTCGGCATGCTGAGTGACAAAAAGCCAGTTGGGAATAAACAGCAGAATTGTCCACAGGTGGGGGGAGAAGGGGGGGGGTTAGTTGCCTTTTGAGGATTTTAGTTTTATATTCCATGTCTCTCCTAAGTGAGAAAAGTGGATTTCCAGATCGATCTCTCTCCCGAGTTAAACCTGGGTGTCATCTGGGTGAGGCTACTCCAAACCGAACGTGCTCGTTTCCTCTACAGCAGTGACCAGCTTCTCGTAGAGCATGGAGAAGGAGGGGTAGGGCGGGAGGTCCAGACGATTAAAGCAAGTGTGAGCCCTGTGGAGACACACACATACACACACACACCATGATTATCAGATGTCTCGATGTCTCATCTCAGGTCAGTGTTAATATAATAAAAATAACATGTTTTATGTTTTTCTTCGATATAAACTTGCATGACATTTGTTATACATGATATAATGGCTAATGTCCCATTAAATACAGAAGACAGGAAAAAACAATTAAAAGAAAAATGATGTGATCTTTAAATTAATATGTAGGATCACCTGGAAACATGATATTGACAAGTGTCATAAATAAGGCAAATTATTCTCTATTTATTTATACTGTAAAGATTATTTGCATGTTGAAAATGTGAATAATATGCTGCATATTTAAAAAGACTCATTCAGGTCTTTAAAGTCCAATAAACATAAACTAGTTAATATGCAAAATGAAAGTCAATTAAACCTTTTACAGTGCTTATATTACTAATGAGACAAACAAAATACAAAAGAATCTTTTAATTGCGAGATAATTCCAGAAAAGATTGTCACATTTTAAAATATTTAAAACTATATGTCATCAGTAACATTTGTTGTTTTTTTTACAGCCTATAAGAAATATAGGAATCCTAGATTAAAATGTAGGCAAAATCCAAAACAAACAAGCAAAACGATATAATATAAAAATATACTGTCCTTCCATACACAGTGATCCTACCTGGGTAAGGAGGTGATTTTTCCCCACTTCTCCACACAGAATCTGCGGGGTCCATTACTCCCCCGTAGAGAGGCAAAACCCTCGTAGGGAATACTGGAGGTGCCTGTCACAAACTAGACAGAGAAGGCCACAAAAGTAATTAAGACTACATAACCAGCACCATAAAATGTTGTGATCAGAGCCTTGAAAACCTTCTGACTTATATGATGTTATACATCATTCATTAAATGTTTATATACTGCTCACAAATGCTAACTTACAGTAAAGTGTTGCCAATGGATGTAAATGATTCATTCTAGTTTTGAATGTTTAATCTGAGTTGTCCTGCTGAAACTCAGAATCTCATTTCACAACTTCAACAAAAACAGAAAATTGCACACAGATAAATCTGGATTAAATAGAGATCAAAGTACCATTTTACAATCTGAAGCTCAGCTAAAAGCTCGACCATCATCATACGACTTTTTCACAATGGAGCACACAAGCTGTGACGAGCAGTACAGTCGACTCTGCAGCGCCTGCAGGCCAGCGTGCCGCCACAAGGGGGCGACCTGTGTGCATCATGCGGTCCCCCACGTGCCTTACCTGCAGCAGTCTCAGCCTCTGCTCATTGTTGAACCTCTCCACAGCTGCCCAGAACCAGCGGATCACTATGTGGTTGTCATGGTAACCTGGGGAGAGATAGATGATGATGATGATGGCGCATGAGTCAGATGAATAACAAATCAGGCCTCAGTCCTCTGTTCCTCAGGCCGCTGCTCCACCTCCCATCCCACTATTCCTCCATGTGACTTCTGAATGGGCTCTGCTGGTTAATGTTTAATGTTCGTCTGAGTCGATTCTATTAAAAGAGCCTCACACTGAGTCATGGCCGACTGTCAGTTTCAGTTTTCTTGTCTCTCTGCTGCTGGCGGCCTTTCAACTGTATTGGCCAGACCCTTAAAAAGCCTTTTAATGTGATCTCTTATAAATGGTTTGGACACTGGTGCTTGCATCCTTGTGCTGTATACCAATGGTTCTCAAGGACCCCCTTGGGGGAGGTTCCAGGGGGTCTCCAGCTTCACTATAATTCCATCCATAAGTAACACAATGACAGAATGTATGACTATTTTGATCATGGGTTTCATACACTTTCTGTAATAAAACATCTAAAAGCAAAAATCTTATCAGATAGACTGATGTTTAGCTGTCTAGCTGCAACTTTACTGTTTCAGTTTTGGTCGTTTTTGGCCGCAGCAGGCAGCTGTTTTCAGAGAAAAAGCTCTAAAAACCCACTGTACACTACCTGCTCAGCACCAAGCAGCAAACAGACACAGCTAGTTGAATATTTAGCAGCTATTCCCATTTAAGAGTTGGTAGAGAAAAAAAAAAGAGAGCTAAAAGAAAGTGAGTATTGGACTTCACCAGGTGGACAGAATCACGACTCCAAATGAATAATAATGTTGCTCCGTAACTGTGGAAATAAACAACTGTTTGCTCACAAGTTCAACATTATCAATTTAAAAGGTGATGATAGGTCAGTGTTGTGTTCACAACTTGTTTCCGTTGCCCCCAAGTGGCAAAAAAATCAGTTAATGCAGGTTTAAGTGGCTGGCGTTGCTGTCAGCGTGCCACCAACACTTTAATCTACCTTTCCTCTCTGTTGCCTCATCACTTCCTTCCAGCTTTTCATACCTCCTCTGTACTCTGTGTTGTTCCTCCAGTCTGCCAGGTCGATCTCTGCGGTGCCAGCAATCACCAGCTCCAGCTCCCTGGCATCAAACACAGACACCAGGCGCACATCCACCACCTAACAAACACACACACACACACACACACACACGCAAATGGATGAACACATGGATAAACATATGGCACAGCCTACTCATTTATCACAGTCCTCCCACATACGTCACAGTGTTTGAGGAGCATTGAGAGAAGACAATTACAGCAGATTCTTATCGTGGAGATCCACAGTGACACAGATGGCAGAGAGATAAACATCACGGTGGGAGAAGTTTCAGTTAATTTGTTTACAGTTTGCAAACCGAGGCCTGTAAACTCAAATGGATGCATATTATGTTTTAATGTAGCCCACACAGACCTGGTAATCTGCCATCCTGCCAGATTAGGGATTTAAGCAGAATACAAACACAAGCAGAATCTAGCACACCCGAGGTTCGTTTTGTCATGCTGGGCTTTCACAGTCATTGGTATAGTTTTATATATAAAGTCATCATCCATTATATCTTTGTAAACTTATTTCACGTCTTCAAATCATTCAGATCACAAGACATCAATCTGCTGTATGTCCCTGATGTACGGACAGAGATGGGAAAGAAAGACGTTTTACTAACTTTCTAAATATATTTGTCAAAATGTATATATACAGTACATGTATATGTACAAATCTGTATGTGTTTGTTTATTATTATTATTCATTATTTTGTTCCATGTATTTATTTTTCTAATCTTATGTAACCATGTGCAAATGAAATAATCTCATGTCTACCCACCCTGCTCCCAGGAGAAAAAACATCCAATAAAAGTTTGGGCACAAAAAAACAAACAAACAAACAAACAAAAAATGTTTTCTGCCACTTGGAATAATCTGCAGAGGGAAATTAAGCTGATCTCTTGGTGAATTTAAGGCTATTCTAAATTCTGTGGTGAATGACTCCATTTGTTTTTGTAATTTTCTCTGCTCTTACCTTAGTTTGTACAATATTGTTTTATTTATGTGCCTGATGGTGCAACTTTTTATGCCACAGATTTGACCAGGTCTCCCTTGCAAAAGAGGTTACCGACCCCAATAGGACTTACCCTGTTAAATAAAGGTTAAATAAATAAAAATTAATAAGTTAGCAGATGTCAACAATATTCTTACAGTCTCTTGTGTGAAGTTTGGTGGCACAAAGGTTTGAACAGACACTCCAGGCCTTTTCCAGGATTTTTTCTAAAACATTACCAATTTTTTTATTTTCCTCCATATATTTATAATCTAAAATTTCTTCAAACAAAAAGAGTATATGCACAATTAATTATTATAACTACATTTCTAAAAACGTTTAGAACTCAGTCTGCTTTTACTTTTAATTCATTTTTAATGTATTTCTTGTATTTCTTCTTCTTATTGTCATTGTTCCTTTCCTTTCTATTTATCTTTCACAAGATTTGATTGTAATTTCAGATTTCCATTGTCTAACTTTTGGATTTGATTGTGCTGAAATAGTTTTGATCAAGTTTTTAAAACATCCAATCCTACAACATGTAAACATGCTGTTTGTTATTTAAGTACCTTCATTGGAATAATAACTGGTGTGAAACACACACACCCTCCAACTGACATCTGGCATTTTCAGTGGTGGATGACGATGCTTTGAGTGAGCAACAGGTGTCACAATACATTTCAAATAGAAAGGCTGTCATCAAGCTAAAAGAGCAAATGACAAAGCCGTATTAACTCTTCACTAGACGTCTGTTTGATATTTGTGCTTATAACCATAGAAATGTGAGGGTAAAGTTAAACTAATCAAATAAAATATAAAATATAATAAAATAGTCAAAAATAGAAACTTATCAGCACCTGATGCAATGACGTGATGTGGTGGCATCATTGCTGCTGATCAACAATCCTGTCATTCAGAAAATCTGACTTTTTTCATATTTAAGAGAGGCTCATAACATCACTAATAATATCTTTTAAACACTGATATCATGTGCTGTACCTCATAAAAGCCTCGGACCAGGCTCTCTGTCTGCTGGGCCACTCCTCTCTCTATACGCCACTTGACCATACGCTCAATGTACTCCTTCTTGTTCTTCTCTGACACGGGGATACCAGCCCCGCCTGGCTTCAGCTCTCTCTCTGTGATCTGCAGGATCACAGGCAGACGTGCAAACTCAGATTTAATCTGCAGATTTATCTTCGCAAAGTGACTATTTTTATTCTGTCGCGCGCGTACCTGTCCAAAGACCTCCTCGTTGACAGTGAAGGTGAGGTCCAGCATGTCTTCGATGTCGTTGTCCTTCATCCACTGCAGGCTCTGGTGGAACTCCTCATCGAGGAACTCCAGGTCGCTCAGGTCACACGGGCTGCAGGAGCGCAGGCAGAGGTTACACAGAGGCCACAGAGGGGTCAACAAGGTATTGATGGGTCGCCCTACTCATAAACCATGTCTGATTGTAAGAAAGGAGGTTGAAGGTTAATAAACTGATGTATAACAGCGTTGGACAGCTCTCCCCAAAGTGCAAGTAAAATATAACACACAGCACAATGTAAGGCGAGGAAATATGTTTGCTTAAATTTATTACATACCAGGACAAACCCCCTGAGATGTACCGTCTGTTATGAGAGATATGAGATGAGAGACACACTGATAATAAATAAAACTTGTTTTCTTATTACTTCTTTTAAGTTTATGTTTATTTACATTCATACACATAAACATGTATGGCTCATAAAAACATTATCTTATTATTATTAGAACTACCACCATCATTATTTTTACTATTATTAGTATAACACTTATTATTACTATATATTAGCTTTTATTTCCCTTATGCTGTCTGTTCTGTTCTGTTCTGATACTATTTTTCATGAATATATAGTTTGCTTTGTGTGTCATCCTCGTCCTTTCTCTGTCGTTGATTATTGTGTCTCTGTCTACTTTTGTCACATGTGTGAAGTCTTTAAGGTTTTGTAGTTTTGCACCAATAAAAAATAAATTATTAAAAGTAGAAGACAAAACACACTTACAGGATACAATTTTTAATACTAAATGCATCTTATTTAAAGGTAAACATCTGAATATCTTGGTCTTTAACCATTTGAATTCCAGGCTGTTTTTGCCAGTTTTCACTGCCTTTATATACAAACTTATGGCACTACATGAAAGGCGTGTATTATTTTTAGTATGTTGGTGGAGCTGTATATGTCCAAGGACAATTTTTGTGGAGAAAAAAAGTCTTGCGCAATTAGAAATTATTCAGATTTTTTGCCTGTATTCCCCATCTTTTAAACATGCTAGAAAAAAATCGGTATATGAATAGACAGAGGAGTGTCAGTGAGTCAGTGATTTTTCTTAGGCTTTAAAATAAAGTTCTCTGTGTTTGATAAATGGTTGTTTGAATGAGCCAAGAAAAAATCCTTGTCAAAGATGTTCGGAACCTTTAAAGCTGCATAAACATCTGTCCTCAGAGCAGACATTTGGCAGGGTTTTAAGTTGTTTGGACAAAGCTATTAATAAGGGTGCTGCTCCTGATATGAAACCCAGCCAGCTGCTGGCTGAGAGGATCTGACTGAAACACTCATATTCGCAGCAAGGTCTCATAGAGTTAGTGAGGGGGATCTGAGGGTGAAGTGCCGGTGCCCTGCAGCTTTTTTTGAGATGGGAAACAGCAGGTGGAGGGACTCACATGCGAAGAAGACCCTTGTAGAAGGGCCGGGTAAAGAAGGCATCCAGCAGGTACTGATGAACTAGTGCCAGCCCCAGGATACGCCCACTGAAGCGAAACCTAGATACAACACAGAAAATGCAGGTGAATACAGGCATCTGTGTCAGAACTGGATTGAATAGTAGCTTCAAATAATTACTGAGTGTTGGATGTAGCCAGCTTTGAGTACCAGATGGACGGGGTTTACTCTTTCAGATGTTTAAAGGGGGCGTATCATGCACATTCCCAAGTCTATATTTTTATTCTGGGGCTCTACTGGAATATCCTTTGCATGATTTACAGTAAAAAATCTCCTTATTTATCTTATACTGGCCCTTTATGCAGCCCCTCAGTTCAGCCAGTTGAGCCAAGCCCCCCTCCCAATGAGCCCACTCTGTTCTGATTGGTCGGCTTCAGGAAGCTTCCTCTGGCTCCGGAGACAACGTTAACAAACAATAGTAGTAGGATTTCACTTCTTTTACTTGTTCTTTACTCGAAGTGTCAACTTCTTAAATACATCTGTACATGTTTGAACCCGAATCCGATCCAAAATATGCGAGTGGACAACGTGAACAACCCGTTGAACAAAGACTACAGAACAGACGGCCGTTTGTGAGCATGCGCCAAAAATTTGATGTCGGCTGTTAAAGTAACAGCATAAGATAGCAAATTGATTTTAAAACTTTTCTCTGCAGATGCATAAACATTGTGGAAGTAAGCCGGCTTGTGTGTACTTGTTTCTTCCATTACGTGTTTCTTGTAGTATTTAACGGGCTTTAGCACAATTTGAAGTTCACTTTCCAAACCGAAGATGCACCAGATGGTGATGACAAGAAGATTTACTGTGAGACCAACGCACTGAGTCAGAACAGTGTTGAAGTCTGTTGTTGTACTAACAGAACCAGCTGAGAAGATGAGGAGCTGTGCAGCTTTGTAAATGATCTATTGCCATCAAGCACACACCAGCTTCAAACTGTAATGATTCTTCTCCATCCTACTGTAGCTTTCTTGAGAATATCTATAACATGGGAAACAGTGGACCTCATACAAGCAGCTCACCATTTGTACAAACAGATTCATTCTTAAGTGGCCTGAACGAGTGATTTAAGAGAATTTGTGGCATTCATCAATTTTCTTGGACTCAAAATTTTCTCCTTGGTACAAAAAAAATTTACTTATAGTCCAACTTGTTTTACTTAAGAATCATGAATTAATTTTGAGTTTAATTCCAAAATGAACTAACTTTATTGTAAATTAATATTCTGTTCATCATCCCATCATCATAATCATGGCTGCCAGTTTACTGTGAGGTTTTTTGATCACTATTATTAATAATCAAATCATTTCAGCTCTAGAGCACTGCGGTGTATAGAAGGAGTCGATCGGGGCCCATAGGAGGTTAATCCAGCCACGTCTCTACAAGAACACAAGTATTGCCTGGTGTTCTTTAGCTTGATAATTGCCTCTAGTTTTGTCCAACATAACATACAAACTAAATGCAAGCTTAAGTTTATGCTGGTAAATCTGTTACTTTCCTCATTCAGCACATGATATTATCATTTTTCTGTCTAGTTGTCTCCCCATCTATTCATCACCCTGATCATCCATCCATCCACCCATCCATTCTTCCATCCATCCAGCCATCCATCCATCCAATCACTGTCACTGAGGCAAAATTGACAGGTGAGCCATAGATTGCTGATCACACAGCACCCTGCAAATTACTTCTATTTCGGGATCAGCACACAGCAGTCAGAGCAGACAAAATGAACACTTTACAGTCAGCACAGCAGCAGGTGTAGCCTCAACAAACACACATATAAACAGACAGATAAGACAGATCGATTGATAGATAGATCAATAGAGACCTCACCATTCATGGTGGTTGTCTACAAAGGCAGACATAGGGCTAATCTGGACAGTGTACGTGTCGTTGGCTGAATACTCAAATAGGCCGTAGTACGGGTTGAACAGTTCTCTGGACACAAGGAAGAAAAACTCTCTGGAGGGCCCGCTGTAGTCCAGCCTGTAATACAAATTATACACATATATGCATTTTACCTCAATCAGTAAGTATTCACCTGTTCTTCAGTTACTCAAAAAGCACTTAAAGGAGCAATATCTGGTGTAGTCAACAATCTAAGCTGGAGGAGTAACTGGAGGTTACTTCAGCAGAGATACACCCCCGCAATCATCGTCCATTGTGCATTTGCAAAAAGAAAAAATGACAGAAGATGATAAAATTAACTGATAACAAAGGATATATTGTCGTGGCGTTATTCCACCATCTACAAAACCAAATCGCAGAAACAGTGTACATGCTAATAGAAGCTGTCAATCATCTGTGTAATGTTTGTTTACAGTAACTCTACCTATTGATGTTAAAATATTCTGTGTAGTTCTTTTCCCACCCACTTGCTCCAGCTTTTCATTCATCAGAAGACTGTGGGTTTACAAAGATGTAATCAGATATGTGTGTAATTGAACATTTTGAAGCTTAAGATAAGAATGAGCACTTGGCAAAGCTCCCATGGATCAATTACAGTTAGAAAATGCACCATTTCACACTTGCACTGTCTAAAGCATGATAATGAAATGCACTGGGAATGAAATGTGTCGTTCTCACCCGTCCTCTCCTACAAAGCTGACATAGAGTTTACTCCTCTGTAGGTCTTTTCGAGAGTAACACATGATCTGGTTAAAGGCGTCCTCCAGAAGGTGGTCCCTGCGTATGATGAGCCTGGAAGCACACATACACCATCCAGTAGTATTAGACCTGATATTTCCCACTGAAGAATGATGGCACTGTTAATGTTCATGTTTTGTGTTATCTATTGGTACAGTGTTAATACTCAACTTGAGCTGAGGACAAATCTGAAGACTTGCTGAAAGACTGGACAGACCACACATAAAGATTGTTTCCACCAACTGGCACTGATTTTTTTGTCTTTGACAGTCAAGAAAGAGCTTAAACACACTGAACCACTGCTCTGTAACCACTGGAGTTCTGGCAAGAACACCAGAACAGATATATCGCGTGTTCTTGTACTAAAACAAACATGGGCGGCAACCAGATGCTTAAAGGTTTATATGCAGTGCAATTTGCACTGAAAAGGCAAAAAAAGAAGTGAGTGAAGTTTGTGAAATGAAGTTAACTTCAAGTTCTTGTCGGCTGTGTAGCTCTTTGATTTTATGTTGTAGAGACATTCATTCTCTTTACAGCTCAATCAGCTTTTCCTCCATTTTAGCTCGCCATTTTTCCGTCTTTCATCTATTTAACGGTACGCCTCTCTGGTGTGACACACAAGTGATGTCAAACGTTCTAAAAATCTTTATGAGAACGACTTGCAGCAACTGGATCTGAAGACTTAAGAATACACTCTTTACATATCACGCACTAAATGAGTTTATCTGCCGACTGTCAACACTGACTCACTCAGACATCTCGGTCCCATCAGTCATCACGCCCAAATCATATTCATAATCCACATTACATACACAAATATTGCAGATTCTCACTTTAAATAGTAGGATTTAAACCTACTTGACTTTCCCGGGTCCCTGGCCATAACCTTTGGTCTCAAGCTTTCTATAGAAGTTCCTCAGTTTAGCCTCAAAATCTCGCTTGTAGGGAGCAGGAGCGCGGGCGTTAGCTCGCTGGGTGCCTGAGATTTACATGACAGAGAAAAGGAGACAGACAGACACAGGAAGAAAGAGAAAGGGGGCAAAAATCGACAATGAACATCAGGCAGAAGGCACAACAGAGAGGTAAACACACAAAGAAAAGGGGGATAGAGGAGATTGAGATAAAATGAAATTTGAATGATCCCAAATGGAAATTGGATAAAGCCTAAATGGGTGTGGAATCAAAGAAACAGAAGTGCTGAATGCAGGTTAATCCTGGATTGTTATTTTGCATCAGACTGTTATAGCTTTCATAAATTTGAGAGAAAAAATACACAGAGACACATCCTTTATCTGTCTGCGTTTTAGTTTGGGGGGATTATTTGTAAGTGTTGACATGAATCTTTGTTATATATGAAGGTGCTATGAAATTGCTTACTTTAGATATTGCAAGCCAAACCTCTTGATGGAAGACATACTGCGCAATATAATTAAAGGTGAGAATTTAATAAAGGCAAGAAAAGGTGTATCAAGCCAGTAAAGCTGTTACAATTGAGGAGATGTACACACACACACACACACACACACACACACACACACACACACACAGAAAGAGACAGAGCAACAGATAAAGACTTACCAGGGGAGCTCTGAGGAGAGGAGAGGCAATAACTTGGGTGGAGTAATGGTGGCACATATGACATCACCTCTTCCTCAAATAAGCTGGAGAGAAGAAACACAATTAGAAATCATACGCCTTAGAGCAGCGTAGCATTAGCATAGGTGGATAGAAATAAGAATTAGATCTGCATTGCTGATAGTGGTGGAGCTGTAACTGATTTCTAAAGAATATCTTTACTACAATTACAGTTACTGCACTGGATTAAAATGGATTTTGCTGGTTGTAAAAACAAAACAACACTGTTTGAAAAGGTTTGTTAAGAAAGGGCATTTGGTGAAGATGTTATAGCCACAAAGAACATTTTGCATGACTCATCAGGTAATAATGACTGTAAATCAAAGGTTTTCAAACAGTAAGGGAGGGAGCTGGGAGTTGAAGGGGGGACACAGGGGGAGAGACGTGAGCTGCAACTTGACTTAAAACTCGTACTCCTTCTTTGAGTCATAACTCAGTCAAATCCTAGTCCAGTCTAAAATGTGTTTTTCTTTTTTGTTCCTTCAGTTGGATGTTTGAGCTCCACTGTGCAGAATGATGTGTGTGCAGAGTTTGTTTTCACATTCATCTGCTGAAGAAGGAAAGTTCCTCTGTGCTCACCTTAAATCTGAATTTAAGGCGTGTACCTACGGACTTTTCAGTGAAGTAGGAGACATCCTGTGTCCAGCAGTTAAACTTTTGAAATGAAAAATATATAAAAATATATTCATTTCAATATGGGAGAAGGAGGAGATGTGATTTTAAGGAATTTAACAAGATAACTGAACTTTCTTTGTGGTAAAACCATATCAACACAAATTATTATTCAAAGCGTATTTCATATACATCTTAAAACATGTCTGGACAGGATCTTTAACCCTTGTATTGTGTTAGAAAAGGGTCTACACCTTTAGTGTTAGCGGGTCAAATTTGACTCGTGTTTGAATTCATTAACAAGCACTGAAAATAACACTAATTATCATCCAGTAAAATGTTTTATGTGTAATGCTAAGTGACTTGTTATTCAACCATAACCATAATATATCTAAAAACAAATATATATATATATATATATATATATATATATATACTTACTGATGATTATTGTTACATCTGTTGTGGGTCAATTTTGACCCATAACACAACAAAAAAAGAGCATGATTATCTCCCAAATAAAAGTAATACAATACAAAGAATACTAAACTCAAAATGTGACAGAAGGTACCAATCTGGAATAACTTGATTAAACATTTAGTTATAATTTTCACCTGTGACCAATAATCACACACCTTTTTCACACATAGCTCCCAGTAAATTACTGGGATAACCTTTCTGGCACCGCGATTTTCACTATTCACACATGCAGCTACATTCAGGAACATTTCCGTCTTGCACCTTTTCACACATGCCATGGCAATGCTGGAATAGTTGGGGCAAGGGACAGTTCAGCAGATCGCGGTAATGCAACACTTACAGATGCCAACTGCCATAAAACTCAACAGAAGAAGTGCTCAAACTAGGCAGTCCTGATCAAATATGGATCAAGATTCTGTTACTGCATTGCCTATTTCAAATGTTTTCAGAAACATATTTTAGTGTACTGTTTAGCTGTAATATGAGCAAGTTTGTGACGCGGCCCCCATGTTGAAAACAGACGAGCCAAAACCAAGCATCGCCCAACTCGCAGTACGTCACCTACACGTCAAGTCTTTTTCGCTCGTTCCATGTGAAAGCGTCTTTCGTCAGGCGTAACCCTTTACGTGCCCTTCCCTGCAATGTTCTTTCTTTCATTCACAACGCTGCCGTGCCAGCATTTTCCCAGAAATGTTACCAGGTCTTGAGGTGAGAAACTGGCGGTACAGATTTCCCGGAATATCCATCCCTGACCCCATTCACACATGACCCCATGCAGGAAATGTTCAGGGATAGACTGCATGTGTGAAAGGGGCTCTACACAAACACACACACACACACACACACACACACACACACACACACACACGTAAACAGCACCTCACCTCAGCAGAATGACGAGGTCAGCGTCACTAGAGAGACGAGCCAGCCCACTGGCTCCCTCAGTGCGAATAAACTGCACCTTCTCCCTGCAAACACACACACACACACACACACACACATCAGGGGGTAAACTGACACAATCCATTAGGATTAAAGGTTAACTGTGTGTTTAGGTTGACTGATGATGATGATGACGATAATGGAGGTGAGCAAGGCTAGAGAGGGAGACAGAGAGAGTAAAAAGGGAAACAGTAAGAGGAAGGGAGAGACGTACTTGAGCGAGTGGTTCCTGGCGAGCTCCGGTTGTCTTTCCTGCAGTATCTCAAAGATGTTGGGTTGCCGTAGAAACGCCACTATCTTGTCATTGTAAGCTGGAAGGAGACGATGAGAGAATTATAAATGTGCGTGTTTTAATTCATCATGCTTGTGTCTCACGCATGCTTCTTCCTATCAATACATATTTTTCATTCTCATAAATACTCAATATTATTACTGAAGTTTCTTTCTTCAACCTGACCTACGATACTATTCACAGCCTCTGCCCAGTTAATCCAGTACACCCAAACTAACCTCTTAACCATGCACTCTTTCACATTTACACTATTGTATCATGTTTACAAATTATAAAATTGGTTTTACCTGTATATAGACATTGTATGTCATTGTCCATTTGTTGTTTCCTATATGTATGTATCTATTTTTTAACCCACTTTCTTGTGCATAATAGTGATATGTTATATTTAATTATCTTTGTTCTTCTTGTCCTTGTGTATCTTTGAAGCACATTGAGAGCCACTAGAAACCAGAGTCAAATTCCTTGTATGCGCTGGACACTGGACTGAAGAGGAGGTTGTATCAGCATCTGGTTCAAAAGTAGTTTAGCCGACTTCAACACTAACACTAACATTCAACACAGCAGCTGAGAGCGTCAGAGTCAGAGCAGGAAACAGAGTCGCTCTGCTCTGTGTCACACTGTCCTCCGTTTCTGTCAAAGTTGTGTATTTAGGTCATTTTGAGGCAAGACTGTGTAAAATGCTGTCACCTTGCGTTACTGTGTGTATGATGACACAACTAGAAAAAAAAGGCAATGATTTGACTGACAAAATGACAAAGTTCTTCACTGGTGATTCGAATGATCAACGTTCAGGGGGCAGCCCGAGTCCGTATCGTGTGCGTTTATACTGTGCGAGAATGTGTTTGATTCTGCCTGACATACCCACAGGCACCACATCGTGGTACTGACTTCGACTGGAGCCGCTGAAGGTGCTGGATGGGCGGGGCATGATGGGCGGGTTGGTTTGGCGAGAGTCGTCCACCACCTGTGACAAAAGGAAGCACTACAGTTCAGGTCGCATCCTAGTTCTGAGACCGATCCACCGGCCAGTCATCAGCTGACACAACCTCAACACTGCATCACTACGTCTGAACGCTGGCTGGATACCTGCTAGTTTTTATAAATCTGTAATTCTTTATGATTCTGTCATACATTTTTAATAGATTGACTATCAGCCAGGCCAAACCTAGAAGACAAATACTGTATGTGGACGTTGTAAAAAGTGTAAAAATATATATATTTTTCAGCAGTCTCAGATATCAGATATTTCTGAAAGCACTTGAATACATCAGCGAGAAAGATATTTTCTAAAACCCTGCTGCATTAGTATGCAATGCCTCCATTTTTCCTGAATAGGACACCTATTTAAAATCCATGACCTTAACCGGATAATTGAACTCGATACTGGTGCACGTCCTATGGATGAAAGGGGCAACAGAAGCGATCTATCATGTTCACTATGGCCTCTGGTGTTTATGGTGATTAACGTGAAGGTATCAGTGGTAATTTAATGACATTAAATCAATCCTACATAGAGCTTTGGAAACAAGATGGGGGCAAAAGGTGCATCTGTATCTTCCTAATTATATCAACATAAAAAAGATCAATTATTTGACATGCAGAGGAATATGAAGAGGAAGCAGGGAATATAGAAGGACTGAGGAAACTGGGTGTGTTGTTAAAGTCTTGAAATTAGGTGATGTTTCACTGTGCTAAGGGCGTAAATCAACAGCAAATACTGGAAAAAGAACTGCAGACTCCAAGTACTGACAAAATTAAATAATTAATTTTCTACTGCTGCACCCGTGACTTGCATTTTAAGAAGCACTGATGTCATTCTCTTTGGGGCCTTAGCAGAAAAAAGCCTTTTTATCCTTCAAACTGGCCTCTATAAACATTACAGTGTCTCTACGAGCCTTAAGTTGACTCCAGGTGATGAGTGCTGCAGTGGCGGCTAGTCTCTCACCTCCCCGGCGCTGTGGCTGCGCTGGCGGCTCAGGTGCTGGCGGTGGGCCAGCAGCCCGGTGGAGCGAGAACTCTGGAGAGGCAGCCGCGGGTCAATGAAGGTCGTGGAGCGACAGTTGTGATCCACAAAGAAAGGCTGAGGGTTGAGAAACAAACACTCACGGTCACGCACGAATAAACTGCTCTATATCTACATAGAAACATATTGTCACATGCAGTACACTGAAAGGAAGGATTATAAAGATGACACAACCCTGTAACTGTAACATCCTTTACTTAAGTAAAAGCACCAATACAACAATGTAAAAATACTACATTACAAGTAAAAGTCCTGCATTTAAAATTGTACTTAAGTAAAAGTAAATAAGTATTATCAGCTAAATTTATAAAAAGTATTCAAAGCACTACTTTTACAGAAAAATGGGCCTGACTGATATATAACATATACTATATATTATGATAAATTACATAATTAATATTGAAGCATCAGTGTGTAAGCAGCATGTTACTGTTGTAGCTGCTGGAGGTGGAGCTAGTTTGAACTACTTTATATACAGTTTGGGAGTTTAGTCCAGTGGTTCCCAACCTAGGGGTCGGGTCACTTCAAAGGGTCACCAGATAAATCTGAGGGGCTGTGACATGATTAACGAAGAAAAAACAAAGTTCTGAGGCGTGTTTCACAAAAGCGATTTGCCAGGAAATTGCAAATGGTGCCAGTACCCAGTGTCACAAATGATTTGCAAATTGAAGAATGTCCTCTGTATGTCCTACTGTCCTCTCACATGCTCATGCACGGGTCCCAAATTAACACAAGGGGAAATGATCTCATGTTGCAAGTCGCAGCTTGCATGTCGCAAATGAGGTGAAACGGGCCCCTGATACACAAATTAATATTATTTTTGGACCTTTCTCTTTGCTGTTTTGTGAAACACTGGATGATTTGAAATCTTTGGTTCTTGAACAGTGTTTTAAATGAAACCATGTGAGATGTTTTTGCCAGGGATCATAAACCAGAAAGGTTGGGATCTATTGGTTTTGTCTGTTTTTTTAAGTAACATTTTAAACATAAAAGTAACAAGTAACTCAAGCTGTCACATAAATGTAGTGCAGTAAAAAGTACAATATTTCCCTCTGAAGTGTAGTGGAGTGGAAGTATCAAGTAGCATGAATGGAAATACTAGCACAAGTACCTCAAAATTATACCTAAGTACAGATCTTGAAGAAAAAGTACTTAGTTCAGCCAGTCCACCACTAACACACACACTTTAATCTTTGTTTTCATTAAAGATTTGCTGTTGTGGGCAACTGAACAGAGAATACAATCACTGGACACACACGACCTTCAGGGTTAATGTAATCCCATGACAAGAGTCACATGTCAGGGGTCACACACACACACAGACACACAGACACACAGACACACACACACACACACACAGACACACAGACACACACACACAGACACACACACAGACACACAGACACACACACACCTTCCCAGTATGGTCGTGCTTCATCTCCCAGCCGCGAGGAAGCTCCAGCTGCTTGTTAGAGAACATGTTGAGGAAGGTGACGAGGTCGCGGTTGTGCTGGTAGCGCTCAAAATAATGAGCATCCCGACGCACCTTACTGATCATGTGCTTCAGGCAGGTGTTGCTCGTAAACATGCGGTAGGCACTCTGGGCAAAGAGGTGAGGTCATCAGAAAGAGACAATAGGCAAACAGCATTCAGGTCATTTTCAGTTAATTCGCTCAAAATGGAAGACAATGTGGATGCTTTGACTTTTTTTCATGCCAGTATTTTTCAATAATAGAAATCTCTGGAATTAAAAATAACTTAAATTACACGCTAGTGATATGTGTGTAAATTAAGTTATTACTAGCCTGTTTTGAGACCTTTAGATTGGTTCAGTGATTCAAACTGAATGAATGAAGTGAAACGAAATGACATTTTTGTTATTAGTATAAGTGGTAAAAATGTCAATTTTCTCAAGTAATTAAATTTTGTAAGTCTTATCTTTTCAATCTATCTTTTTATATTCACACATTTGGAAAAATCATAACAACTGCATAATATGAGACATTTTATATGAGTGCAGCTATTCTATTTATTATTCTATTTATTCTATTTGACTTATTGAGCTGAAAACTATCAGTATTCAAAAACTGCATGGTGAGGGCTGCAACTAATGACTATTATTTTACAATCTTTAAATTCTTTTTTTAAATGAATGTAGTAATTGTTAATTAAAAAATAGAGAAATGAAGCAAAGGATAAGTTCATCAAAATTACAAAACAAACTAAAAAAAAGCATATTCTCACCTCTAGTCATGCAAATCATTTTGTTTTTATGTGTCCAGACACTAAAATCCACCCAACACATAAACAGAAACTATCAGCATGGCCAGATACTACTAAAGCCGTGTAGGAGAATACGTTTGTTTTGGGTTATTTTATTGGTAATTTTGGTGAACTGAACCTGTGCTTATATTTTCTGGCCAACAGCCATAAGTGTTCAATTTATATGAAACAGAAACATGTAAGAAAGTCATTGAGATACCAAACATTTGTAAGTTTAAAAATGTTTGGTATTTTTACTAGATACATTACTTTATTATCATTTGATAACACTTAAACTATTCACTACTAAATAATGATTGTTATCACTGATCATCACTTAACTGATGAACCATTTCAGCACCGTGCTACAACAGTACTGAGTCATACACTCCCTGAGAGGACACTTAGTACTGAAATGTACTGAAGCACTGTTGATGAACTGACAAAAGGTTCAACAGTGGATCATTCACGCAGTGGTTTCTATATCTGAGTCCCATTATTGTGACGAGCACTCAAAAATAAATAGAAGAGGTTCTTGAGTTTAGTGCCTGTTTATATGTAGACAGATAGATATACTGTATGTTAAAGGAGTTCGGGGTCAAAGGTGACGGAGGAGGTGAAGCACATTCGACTGACAGGGTTAGAATGCAGCACGGTGAAGAAGTCGGGGCTGCACAGGAACTTGGCGCTGGGTGACTGCAGCAGCAGAGAGAGCCGCGAGCGACCACTGGAGTGACTGACTGCACTTTCTCGTCTGTATTCTGCAACAGAATCAACACACACAAGTCAGACAGGGGCACACTAACAAAGCAGAGGAATATATATTTTGAGACAATATGCTAAGACTGTGGCACAAACAAAATTACATATTGTATCTTGCATTTTCCATAAGTGAGCTTAAAGCACAGGTTCACAATTTTTCAAGTGTGTCTTAAAACAAGTCAGGTGCAAAAATTAAAAATGCTTTTAAAAGTTGATGTGAAGCTTATATGAGGCTTCAGCAGTCTGAGTTAGTCATATCAAGTGGATATCTGCCACATTTACAGTCTTTTTAGCATCAAATTCCCTCTTTGTGTTTCCTCGGACAGTGTTTCCCTGTTGAGCTGCAGCAGTATAGTAACAAAAAGAGGGACTTTGGCACTAAAAAGACTGTAACGTTGAAAGATATCTACTTGATTCGGCTGAAGCTTCATATTAGCTTCAGATAAATAAAGAAGCCAGTCTGCATAATGAGTAATGAGTACTTTTATTTTACATACTTTAAGTACATTTTGCTGAAAAAATCTGTACTTTTACTTCATTAAGGATCTGAATACTTCCACCACTGTTTCTTTCACTTTATTGTTTTCAGAACATCTCGTCAAAGAACTGCAGTTGAAAATTATCCAGCTGGCACATTTACAGAAATGTTAATTAATATGTGATGTCCTTAAAACTAAAACAATAAATACAATTAATAGAGACATATGACATCAAAAGTAGATTATTTTAAAAAATCACTAAAAGAAGATGTTACTTTGAGTTATTGTAATTTTGGAACCTTTTTGATTATTTTTATTCTGTTTTTGCTTTTCTTGTAAGTTTGTATTGTCTACCTTTTCAGAACTCAGATTCATTGAACTTATTTTCTGATGTCTATATTTGGCATGTTTTTTCTTGTTTTCTTGTCATTTTAAATTAACTGTTTGTTTTATTGTTGCTCATGTTGTGTAGACCCCGGGAAGACTAGCGACCACTTTGTGGAAGCTAATGTGGATCCAAATAAAGAATAAAGAGTAAAGTTCTATTGAAACTGACCAGAAATGGAGTGAGGCATCAGTTCGCCTTCTGGTTCAGGAAGCAGGTCAACCGTGCTTTCCTCTGACCGATCACTGTTGGTTATGGTCCTCCTGATGCTCTGGTATCTATGATCAAGTGAAGGTATAGTTTTACACCATTACAGCAAAGAATGCAGTCTTCAATACAAATAATTAATTAATTTCTCTAAAAATCTAACTAAAAATGAAGCATTCTGAGTGAAGAGAGATTAATACAAAAGCTGTTTGCATGTCCCTTCTGAAAGTCTCTGTGTACCTTTGTTTATTCAAAGGTGCATTAGTTCAAAAACCTCAAGATAAAGAGAAACAACGAGAAACCTGCAGGCACTGTCCCATTAAAACAGAATACATAGCAGAGAAAATAGGTCTCTGAGAAGACATTTTTGTAAGCACGCAAGTTCTGTTTTGCTCCTCTAGTCTACTGATAATGGTAACACTCTTTTTAGTGAGATATTAAATATTTGCTTATATACATAGTGGTATTCACTACTACAGTAAGAAATCATGATGGTCATTGCAGGACATTTATCTTTACAAAGCCCACCTGCGGTTGAGTTGCTCCATCTGCTGAATGGAGTTGGAGCGAGTCAGGCCCTGCGGGGCAGGAGGTCCGGTGGGACGCTGCCATGTGGTGGTCCTGTTCACGTGGTCCACGAAAAAAATCCTGCCGTGGCTGTCGATCCGAGCCTCCCAGTCTGAGAGGCAGTTAATAATTGATACACAGTAGGTGTTTAATGCCTAAGAGGAACAAAACTGTAAAAATAGATTCTCGCTAACAGTTAATGACAGATGATAACATCAACAATCAAAACCTATAGCATATATAACCCATCTCTAATGAGACATGAATATGCCTGATTTTTAAGTCATCCATGACCAGAAATCTTTTATTTTATGATATACTGTTTTTTTTTTAAACTAATTTTATAGAAGTGCATTCAGTGTAAAATTAGCATTAACCAAACCAAAGAGTCTATAGACATGCTAGCTGCAGCTAACATTTGCTAATTAGCACTAAACACTACAGCTGAGGCTGAGTGGAATGTGATTACCTTTTCAAGTATTTGGTCTTAAACCAAAGTATTGGACAAACTGAAACTTTGACCTGATGATGGTGCTAGATGAAAAGTTAGGATACCACTAAAGTTATTATAATTAAAACTATGAGGAAGATCAATGTCTGGACCAAATTACATGGCAATCCATCCAATTGTTGTTGAGAAATTTGAGCCATCCCTACAGCCACGCTAGCTTGGCTAAGAAGAAATGCAAAGCTTCAGATAATTGTGTATATATATACATATTTTACTAATAATACACTACAGAGTGAGGTATCACTGTGTTGTCTTTGGGTGACTATAGGAGGCAAACATGTATAAAAACTTGTTAAGAAGGCGCGAGCACTTTGACGATTATGCAGCAAAGACTTTATTCCTTTATTCCATGAAATCCTTCTTTACAAGTTTTATTATACTTGTTCGTCTTGCGTGGTAAAGCACACCTCCCTGCAGGTTTGAGCGTCTAAGCTTATTCTTTCGGTACTTTGAGTTTCACTTTTGCTCCCGCATTTGTAATCCTCTCTGTAGGACATAGACATGCTGTAGGCACAAATGCACATACAAAGACAAACATAAAAGCAAACACATACTGCTACACAGACGGTGATATACACAGCTACAAGAGACAAACAGTGTGTTTCATGCAGACACACACACTCACTGGGAGGCAGTGGCTCGTCCACACGTTGGTAACGGTGGATGTCGTGACGCACAGAAGGAAGTGAACGCACAGGGTGGCCGTTGACGTGGGTACCTGTGCACAGAAAACATGAATGAAAAAGGGAATTTTGATTTAATTTATTGTGAACATTGTGAAAATATTGTTTGAACAGCACCGTTTTTAGGTTTTAAGCTGTACAATCTGACTGAAACCCAAAATGCATTTCTTGGGAATTAGAAAAAAATCCTTTACAAAAAGTGAACATCAAGGGGCTTAAAGCTGAGTACCTTCCTCTCCATCTGTTTCCGTGGTAGCTTGCTCTGAATCTGCAGATGCCGCCTCCTCATTCGGCTTTGTCTCCTCCCCTTCCTGTTCTTCAGCCACGCCCCCTGCAGCCTGCAGGCTCAGCCTCCTCGCACTGATCTCCTCCACCTCCTCTTGCTCGCTGGCTGAGGGAGCTTCTACTTCAGCCTCAGTGACAACGACTTGCCCACCACCTTCATCGTCTACAGCTTGATTGGCTTGTGGGGTACCAGACATTATGTCTCCCCCTGGATCAATGGCTGTCTCTGCGCCCTCCTCCGCTTCCTACAAAACATCCCCCAAAAACAAAAAAATGAAAGTGAAAACAATGAACACAATTATAATCGCCAAAAGACATCAACTGAGCCTGACAGTGTTTTATGTTGACTCAAGTACTGTAGGAGAAGCCAAAGTTCAAGTTGAGCTCATTAGGTAAATCACTCATAGATATGTAAAGCATTTCACATCAATCACGTCACATCAATCCCAGTGGTGGCTCACAACGTGAGGCGGCATTAGCTTCATCACCATGCAACAAAAGAAAGCTGAGAAATGTTTGACTTCATGCTAATACGCATTGGTGCGTAGGTGCAACAGCTCAAAGGAAACAATCAAACATTTGTTGAAAAATTCCATAAAAAGCAGACAGAGATCTTGAAAAAATGTATTTAACACCATATATTGGAAGTGTAATGATGGATTGCAGTAGTATTATGGTGCAGTGTCCTTTAATGAAAGTCCATAAGTTTCCAGAATCACAAGACACATGTAAATAGCATGGGGCTAGGTCCCAGCGGAGACTGCTGCTCAGTACAATGTGTGCACTGTGGAGACACTAATGACACAGAGTGGATTGCGGCTGCACGTTCAGCCAAAGATAAAGAAGATAAAGAAACGGTAGGATGAAAAGTGACAAAAGCAAAATATTATTGGACCTCATCACCATACATCGACATATTTACGACTAGCTGAACAGACTATGATGTTAATTAGCCTGCTCATTTAGAAATTGAGATAATAATTTGTGGTGGTATTGCAGCTGATCAACTCACAGCTGCTTTGATGTTTTTACTGTTCTGTAGAGCTGCAACGATTAGTTGATTACTCAATTAGTCGATCAATAGAAAATTAATCGGCAAGTATTTTGATAATCAATCGACACCATACAGTGTGCTCAGGTGTGAAAGAGGCTTTAAACTTACAACCAGTGAAACACAACTTTTCATTCTGGTGTTAAGAACTCTTTAAGCAGACATTTTACAGACTATACAATACAATTAACCGATTAATCCTAAAAATATCCGACAGATGAATAATCAAAATAATCATTAGCTGCAGCCCTAATAAGAACATTGGTAGTTTCAGAGAGACAAATATGAAGAGGGCTGAATCTTGGGTTGCTCCTACAGTATAAAAGGACAGTGAACTCACCACAGCAGTGATCAATGTGATTGGACAGCTCTCTGATGATGAGACAACCGTCTGAGGAGCTGTTGCCATGGAGCAGGTGTCAATCTCTGACAAAGGGTCCTCACCAGGCCCCCTCCCTTCCTCATGCACCTCTCCACCCTCTGGCAAAGCATCATGGGACACAGCCTCGATGAAAGGAGTGTCCTCCACTTCAGAGAAGACGTCTGGCTCCAAAATATCCTCCAAGTCCAAGCCTGCCTCAACACCCAGGACCTCGTCGGCCTCCGGGGGCACGTCTTCTGTCAGAGCTCTTGCACCCTCGGGCTCCTCCTCCAGCACTGACGGCTCCAGCTGCTCAGGCTCTTGCTGGAGCTCAGGAAACGGGTCGTCTTCATCGGGGCCGCTGACATCTGGAGGGTCTCCATTCATCAGCAGTGGTGACAGCGGCACCGGAGTGATGTCATTGGCCCCGGACCTCTCCTCGTCCTCGTCTGAATCGATGTGCAACATGGCACTGAGCCTTGTGTGTGTGGGGAAGCTAGAGCGTAGTTTAGGTGAAGCAGCACCTAGGGGTCTTTCACCGGGGCCTTTGGGGGCCTCAATAGCATCCAAGCCCTCAATGAGTGACCTCTGGAGCATTTGATGGCCTGACAGGCTTGCAGCCTCCATGAATTGACCCTCGGCTCCAACAACAGGCAGGTCCTTCTCTGGGTAGGCCGTGGCCCCACCTTCCCACATGCCTTGGGAGCCCTGGGAGCCAGTGGGGGAGGGGCCTGAAGAGACCACCCCTGGAAGGTGATGGGGCAGGTCCTCGTCATCAGATGGAGTCCCTGGAGCTCCATTCAAGGACGAAATGCCGATGATAGAATCAGGAGAGGCACCTAGGCAGAGCAGGTTGCATGTTTAAGAAAAAAACATTAAAGAAAATATATTCTGTACTGGGGGCAAATACAACTTAAAGGCAGATTTACCATCAGGCCCAGTCGAGGTGAGCTCCACTTTGAACTGCAACTGGCCGCTTACATGTTCGGTGGGCAAGCGCCGACACAGAGAGAAACTCACAGGCTGGACTCTGGACAGCCAAACAAAGAGGAAAACTGGCACATCATCACCACGATACATTCTGTGACCCTCTGTGTGTTTGTGTCAGTGTACACATCAAATTTAAGTAATGAAGTTGGTCATAAAAAATGTCCTTCAGACTGAACTAAAGCTGGAGCTGTTACATAAAGTAGATTATATTCTGTTTGTGTGTGTATGTGTGTCACCTACCCAGGTATTTTTTCAATAAGCCGCTGCACAGGGATAGTAAGCTGACCAAGGAAACGCTTGATAATCGGCCGGCTTTTTGCAAACTTGTCCTTCACCTCGATGTACAGGATGTCTGTCATTAGTGCTACAAATGTGTATTTCTGCAGAGAGGTAAAAAAATATACAGTCAGTGAAGAGAATGCATGTGTCCAAGTGAATGTGTTTGGATACTGTATGTCTTCTGACTGATAATGACAACTGAGTGTGTGTGTGTGTGTGTGTGTGTGTGTGTGTGAACAGCATCCTCAGTGCACACAGTATATTTGGATGCGTAAAAGCCTTAACATCACCTCTCCATGCCAGACGGGGTTGGTGGTGTTAGCGATGATGGCCGATCGTCGTTCCTGTCCATGATGGCTGAAGATGGGGAAAACGCTCCTCTTCCCTGGGTGAATGGACATCTTCAGGTACGGGTCCGGATTGAAAAACATGCCCTTCTTCAGGCCAGTGGCACGCAGATCTACAACAAAAAATTAAGTAAGTAAACTTTTGTTATACAGCACTTTTCAAAACCAGAGCTACAAATGGCACAACAATAAAAAGAATATGAATAAATATTTTAGGAAGAGATGAGTATTTCTTTTCTTTGAATAGTAAGAACAAAGAGACCTACTTATAAGACGTACTTTGAGAAAAAGTAGGTCTTGAGATGAGATTTAAGACATTAAAGACATCCTGTTTGTGAAGCGATGAGCAAATATATATAGTATCTACCCAGGAGAAGAGAAGGACTAAAACTCTCTTTTCTGTTAAAACTATTCTTCTGTTTCTCAAGTAGAAAGACTGTGAGTGTGAGCCAATCAAATCATAAATTTGATTTATTTATATTTCAATATTTGATTGGTTGCCTGTTGACACTACTCAGCACAAAGCCATTGTGTTAAAACATAGCATTTAAACTATTGTAGTATCTGTTTCTGATGGTTTGTTTTGTTGTTTTCACCTCAGAGAAGTTGCAATGTGGCGAACGGTTTGCTTTTCATTATAGTTGAGTTTGCAGTGGAATAAAAAAGCCACTTTTATTGCAATGGACTGCTGTAAACAAACTGTAAAAGTACAGTCTGACACTTTTCTGTAAACCTATTTGAAAACAAACCCTCTGATATCACCCCACTTAAATAGAAAACATTCCCTGTATTTCTCTTACAGGAAAACGCCTCTTTAAATTCCAAGATCACTGTGCTTCCTGGAAAACAGCTGTTAAAGTTTACTCTAGCTATTCCCGAAATGGCTGGGAGACAAACATGAAGAGAAGATTTGCATCACTCAGCCAAAATTTAAATGTCTGGTTTGTGTTTTATTTGCTCCAACTTGTTATTGAATGATGATTGCAATAAGAGAGTGGTCTGAACAGCAGTGTGCTACCTTAAAATGCATAATATAACGATGCATATTCAAAATGTCCTCTAACATAGAAAAACATAACAATGTGAAAACCTCTCAACTCACCTGTCAAAGTAAAGCTGATCAGTTTCCGAGGGTGCTCAACACCCACCTGCTCTGCCAGCCCCTCCACCTAATAAAGAAGAGGCAATGTCAGACTCTGTTTTCCATAGAAAACAAAAACAACACACAGACACGTTTGTATTCCAAGGGAACATGCTAACACAAACCTATATTTGTCCTACTTTTCATGTAATTCACGTAAATCTAAATGCTAATACAAGAGACAACTAGGAAGGTGGAGAATTACATTTGCTGAAAGCAGGCAGTGGTGTAGCTGCAAGGATGCACTGCTCAGTGTTGGTGGAGCAAATAGAACGAGTGCCAAATTGTTTATACAGTATGAACCATCTAGTGTCTCGCATCTAGGTATGATTTACGGACATGTGACTATACTTCTATGCCTGGCTGAACAACTGCAAAGCTAAATTATGCACAAATTGTGTATAACTTATATGACTACAACATTTTACATTGGTTTTATATTCATTTTGGTGTTAAAATTAACTTGCAGAAACTTTTTTCTTGAGTCTGCTGCTGAACAAACGTTGGACTGAAGTCCAACTGAAATCACATTTAATTATCTCTGTTTGCACTCAAAGACATTTGTAATATATATTGGTAATAGTCTTGGAAGATTAGAATGAAGAAACAAGGTCTTTGGGGAAATATCAGAAATGCCCCTTTTTGTCTTAGCTAGCTGGAGGGGCATATCCAAGGCTTGTTTGATTGACATTAACAAAGCCAGAGCACCGATGTTACACCATACAAAATGAAGACAAAGTAAACAAACTCCTTTAGCAGGAAATCTAATGTGGGTTGTTGTTCAGAGTCTGTGGCTCTTGTGTTGTGTAGCAGGATGCTATCAGGCTCAGTGTGACTGTCTGCTCTGCCTGTGATAGAACGGCATGTTATCGCTTTATGCAAAAATTTGATTTGCGGTATTGAAATAAGGACTCCAGCTACATAAGCGGATGATGGAACAGTATTTAATCAAATATATGCAAAACTAGGTGGCGTCATCATGAAATCAAAGAAATAAATTTCTCCCTTTTTAGTTTCTGATTTTTTTCTCAAAGGAGAACACAGCATAAGTGATTTTCAGAGCAGATATCTATGCTGTAGGAGGCAAAAAAAGATTACTTTAATGCAAAAATCAGTCAGTTTCATGTTGTCTTCTGGGTTTGAATTTCCAGCAACATTACACTTATGAATTTCTTGCTTTCTAGCAGATGAATGTGAAATCTATGATGTCGACAAAGACTAAACTACTTAAAACAATCTTAACAAATTTGAATTGTGTGTGATTTACACCTCTGCCAAGTTTCAACCATAATGCTAAATGCTAAAACTATAATGCTCGGCCTAAATCTCAACCTAATTCTCTCTCTTTCACACACACACAGACCAGAACTGCTGGATTCTTCACGGTGATGCAGGGCGTCGTGGCTCTCAGGGCTCCACTCACACCGTGGTAGTACTTGAAACAGATCTTGGTCTCAGCTGCAGAGGAAGCAGTGCAAACATTATCTGCCTATTGTCAGCTACAAAACTACTGTTACAGTCGTGTTGTTAACTGCATTATGTTTTGTATATACAATCATTTTTAAAGGTCTCATATATACAGTAAGACAAATTCTGAATTCTAAGGTAAATATACTGCATTGATGAAATGATTGCTTATAGCAGCTTTATGAAACAGGATTTATTAAGCGATAGAATATGACTACTTGTTTTTTTTCTGAAAGAATGGATGTTTTTGTCTGTTTTTGACTTCCTGGTGTTACTTACGCTCCATAAAGTAGGGCCCAGGCTCCAGCCTCCAAACGATCTGACCCTTCTGGGTGCCATTCACCCCTCGGTTCTTACAGTCCCACACGTTGGATGGACTGGTTTCATCTGGAGGAGGGTACAACTGTTAGTTGTGTGTGTATAAACTCTGGGGTAAGACAGACACAAATCATGCTCTTGGTGGGTTATAATCCCCTTGATTTCAAACCAAAGAACGTTAAATCAAATAGCAACATTTTAAGCAAACAACACATAAGAATGTTCAAGCTCTGAATTCTTCTCTCACCATGCAAAATTGCAACCAAGCTGCATTTGTTCAGCCTTTCAGTTTGTTTAGTCTGCAGACTCTGTCTTCCAAAACACAAGTTTGCCTTTAATCAGTGAAAACCATTCCCAAAATAGCTTCCCTGCAACCTCAAACCAGAAGGACAAACACAAAACTTCCTCTGAGTTAAAAACAGGGAGGGGAATTCCGCTGTACGTAGCACTTTCGCACACAGATTAATGAAGCACCAAACTCAGCTGACTGGTGGAGAGAGTGGAGGGAGGTGTGTGTACTGTATATGTGTGTGGATGAAGGGAGGGCAAGTTGCTTATCATTGAATGTCTGCTTAGTCGAGGAAAGCGGTAGCCCCTCTGGGGTATAAGACCCTGGAGAAGGTAATGAAGTCCTGGCGGCCTTTTGATCGATATTAAGTGACCCGGCGCCCCACCCGGCACCAGTCGTTTACACTATCTCTTTCTCCAATACCAATGTCTGGACAATTTAATCCACTAATCAAGATGGGTTAAGACCTGGAGGTCATGATCATTTGGTAAACAAGTTTAAAAAACTACATTCTGCTATAAATAACTACATGGTGTCCTTTTGAAGATTTTTTCCTGATACGTAAGTTTACTTTTTCCCAATTACCATAAATGCCCATGAAGGTTGTAACAGTCAGAATCAAGTCTGTTGTACTGCAGGTTTGCCCGACCTCCCGGAAACCAAAGGCACCCATTGTTTTCAGGAATGGATTATCCCTTCCTAACACAATACATCATGCTGCACAGATCATGGATGGCAATTTTCCCTTAACGTCGCTGTATTATACTGGTAATTATCTGGTGTAAAGAAACAATTTTCATTTTTTCCTTTACTGCATGATGCATTAGGTACTGTACTCATTGGTGACAGTGGAACAACAACATTGATTCTGCAGTAAAAAAATCATATTAGGAAAAAAATTTAGATAAAAAAAAGATGAATCATATTTATTAACAGTATGTCTGTGCGAGCTGTTTGAGCATTTTAATGTTCAGCAGGTCGGGTTTTCATTATATTTAATTCTTATTAGATACAATAAAATGGCAGTTCAGAGAGCCAAAGTGAAACTTCCTGGTTTTTCTGCAGAAGAAAACCTATTTCAAAATCACACTGACATTTGTAGTGATGCAAATTACTAAAAATCCAGCCTTGGAGCATAGCTGTACTCAACAATATGCTCCATATGTCTGGATATTGGCGGTAAATTTTGAAAAAACTATCTAAAATCTTATTTAAAGGGGTATCCTCTTGCAAGTTGATGCAAGACACTCAAAAAAAAAAAAAGACTGGTCAGGATCAATATCCTGAGTTGTAGTCCTTGGATAGAGTCAAGCATCAGGAACACTGGATACTACACTTCCCATGTTGCAACCAATAGCATAATTTTGTTTGACACCCCCAGTTAATAATTTAAATTTCTGTAACAAACAACAAAAACAAAAGTTTTAGTGTCCCAGCCCAAATGGAGACTTTAGACAGAGAAGACATAATACAACTGTTTTCACGGGTTAAAAGCTATTCACCACTAAGTAAACAAAACTTTATGGGTAAAATCAGTGGAGTGTGCCTTTAATATTTCTGTTTTTAGCAGCCTTTAATTAACACCATTTCCCAAAAGCTCTAGACCATCGTGGGTTAATGCTGCATTCATGTCAGCAGAATGGGAAGAACAAGAAAACCTCCCGTTATTCTGACTTGGGAGCATTATTCCAGGATGGTTTGTCCTGTCTGCAGCCTCACACATTATTTCACATTATGTCACATTATTCAAATAGCCTAAATTAGCTACTTTTGCTGTGTTCGTTAACAAGTGAAACCAGATACAAACAAACTGTGTATGGCTCCTTTTAAATTAGCTATACACATTATCAATGCTAGTGTTAATATTTGATTTTTTGCAGCCATTTTTCCAAGGTTTATTGACACTTGTAGTAGTTATTTTCACCAAGTGGAAGATATCTTACAGTAGCTGTTGGATATCCTCAATATCTCCACTTAAACACTGACGTTTTTTTTCAACTTGGCTGCTCATAAATCTGAATCATATGACATTAGCGCAGCATAAACGTCAATAGCTTGACAGAAGAGGCTTGTTGAAGGGAGACTCTATGGGCCACAGCTAGTTCAGACATGGCTGTATATACAGTGGTACTACAGATTACAGCTAAAAAGTTGAAAAAATGTTGGGATTTGGTGAATATTACAGAGCTGCAATGATTAATCGATCGGCAGAAAGTTAATCCACAACCATTTTGATAATTGTTTAATCGTATAAGTAATTCCAGTGGTTCCGGCTTCTTAAATGTGAATATTTTCTGTTTTTCTTAGTCATCTATGGTAGTAAACTGAATATCTTTGGAATTTGGACTGTTGGTCAGACAAAACAAGACATTTGAAAACCTCATCAAGATCACCTTGGACTCTAGGAGCTTGAGACTTTTCCTCAATTTTCTGACATTTTATAGACCAAACAATTAATCAATTAATCTAGAAAATAATTGATAGATTAATGAATAATGAAAATAATCATTAGTTGCAGCCACAGAATATTATGGATATGAACGAAACCAAGTTACGATGATGTAAGTATCCGTCCTTTGGTAAATTTCCATGGGAGCTGTATTTTTTTGTATGCCAGCGAATGGTTGTTGTTTAACTTTGTTTGTCATGAACGTTTCAATTTCTGATAGCAAGTAGTAAATATTAATTCATGGAAAGTTAACCCTAGAAGCTAATGAAACAGAAGCTAGCTCTGAGGTGATGTCAGGACTTCAGCTCTATGTGAGTGTGTGAGCAAAACAGCACAGAATTCATACGTAGATTCTTGATAACAAATGTGCTGGTTGTACACAATTGCTCCTGTATTACTTTTCACCACGATGGACAGATCTGCCTGACAGTTTGAGCCTGATAGCCTTCTTCAGCACACAGGTCAATGTATTTCCCCCCTGTCAAATTCCTGTCTCTAAGCAGGATTAGCATACATTATTGGAGACCACCCAGGCTCGCCTCAGAGACGTGCATGGTTTGTGATGGTGTGTGTGTTATCGTATACCAAAGCAGAGCTGTTACATGTTGACTCAGCCTCCAGTCCTGTGTAAAGTCTCAACAGCTCCTGTTTCAGTATTGACTCTGAGTTGGAAGCTTCTGCACAAGACTCTACTTGGCTATTCTCAGCTCCCAAAAATAAAATACTGGGGTCAGCCGGAAAGCTTTGAGGACAGGTAGGGTCAAGTCAACTCAGAAACTTACAGGCATCTCTGAAAGTTAATTTGAGGCTCTTATACACTGTGTAATTTTGGGTAGGTGGACTAAATTTGACAACTGTGAGAGAAATTTGGTAAAATATTTCTAAATCCAAAAGGGTGATCGAAAGCCTGCATCAAAAATCTGAAAGTGTCTGAAATTTAGGGACAATTTTCACAATTTGACTGCTGCTACAACCCACATCTACAAACCATCCAAGTGTAATATACACAGAATACACTGGCCGATGAGACATTATAAGTGCCAGTTCTGAATAACATGTAAGAAATTGAAAACTGAATATTTCATCAACATGAAAATTTACTCTTGAGCTTGGAAATGGTAGTTTGACAAAACAATCACAGCTCACAGCGTGTTTACACAAGAGGCGTTTTAGCAACATTTCACTCACGTTGTCCATCTTACATGTCTGATGTGTCAGATATGTTTCTGTTTTAATCAATACAGCTGTCTACACAGTCCAGATATCTGCTCATATTTCAATTATTGTTATTGATTAATCTGCTGAATATTTTCTTGATTAATCAATTAAACTTATAGTCTATAAAATGTCAGAAAATTGTTAAAATGCTTCTTAGAGTTCATGGTGACATCTTAAAATGTTTTGTTTTGTCTGCTCAGAAATCAGTTTACTATCATATATGATTCAGAAAAGCTTTAAATTAAATTCTCACAACCGGCACATTTTTGGCATTTTTGCTTAAAAAATGATTAAAACAATTATTCGATTATCAAAATATTTGCTATTTCTATTTCTATTAATTTTCTGCCGATAAACTAATTGATTAATCAACTAATTGTTGCAGGTTTACCTGAATGCATCTTGTGTGGACACACTGTCAGAGTCCACTCACAATCTGGAGCTTTCAACTATAACAGAGCAGCAGAGTTTGCTCAGTTGTCATGAAGATGGAGCTGTTGTCATGCAAGGATATGGTTTCATCCAAAGCACTTTAAGGATTATAATATATATTACAATATTTATATATTATAATATACCATATAAATAATATAATATTTTAAATACTATTTCCAAGTTAATTTACACATTTTCATGCTTAACTTTAAGCCAACGCAGACAAGAAGTCCTAAAAATGGTATCGTGATAACAGCTACTGAGCTCAACAGATCCCTCTCTATGACAAGTGAGCAAACTCCGACCATGTGATATGTTGAAAGCTCTGGAAAAAGCTTGTAAGTGGACCCTGAGTGGGGATTGTGTTGTCAAAGTTGGTTTTTGTTACTTCTGTTTTGCTGCTTTTTCAAACATGCACATGCACATAAGAGAGGTGGGATAAAAGCTAAAAATTATGACATGTCTATGTTTGCATTTTTTTTCCTATTTACTCTGTATTGCTATGATTCAGCAGACATTTATCGCATCTGACATGACTCAAAATGAATGTATAGACTCATAAAGGTTGGGACCAAGATTTTATTTGACCCATCTTGCATCGTGTGACATGCAATAAATCTGAAGAATCGCTGTTTTAGCACAGCGTGTATGGGCCTTTATTTGAGACTTGACACCCTACAGACTCATGTTTTGACCAAGTAAAATCCCAGAACAATAATAATTAATAGGCAGGCCTTGCATAGCAGAATACTTTGTATATTTATTATAGTGACTAAGCATCAATTGTAATTACACCATTATTAGTGCTGAAAGGAAACTATTCAAATGTGGCATCATTTTAACATCTTGACTTGCAATTTGCTTATAAAGGTCTGTGACTTGACTCAGACTTGTCTGTCATGACTTGAAAACTGACTTTCCCCAAAATACTTAAAGATCTGGTATTATGGCCTTTTTAAAATCATTTTTATGAATACTGAGTCTATTTTAAACATATCTGTGATATTTTATTTGCCACAAGTTGTTTAGATTTCTCTAAATCCATCTTTCCTTACAGCCCAGATTCTCCTCTGTCCTCCAGCAGGCTGTTTCCAAAGCTATTTACATTAAATCAGCATTATTAATGACCACTTGATGAATAATGCACGCTCTCTTACGCTGCATCTGTACCTGGGTAATGGCTGCAGCTGGAGATATAAGATAGTGGCCTATGAACTGGAGTCTGATCCTGAATGAAGGGGAAGAACCTGCTGTTGCACAGTTGAGACTTCAAAGAGATGTTTGAGAATGGTAAGATCGTGTCTAAGTTTCCTCGCAAAGTAAAAGTAGTTTCTCAATCAATAGCCGGAGGTTGCTAGCTTAGCTTTAGCACAGATATATTATATTGCTTTAGCTGAGTAACAGCAAGAAACAATGTTCACAAGTGTGCTTGTTTTAAAACTTTATCAAGATTGAAGATCAAAAAGGTCTCGTTAAACAGACAGTCGGCTGTAAAATGTGCAGAACACACACAACTGCTTGCCGATTACGGAAGGAAGCTTATAGCATATTGGATTTGACTTTCTGGTGTGACATAATAACGGGTTCCTTTTCAACACTGCTAGCCCTTGAGCTGAGAATTTCAAAATTTCAAATAACTTAAAAAGACAGAGGAGATAGAATTGAGTCATTTAACAGCACAGGAGGGCACCCACCATCACCCTAATCCTTCACAAAGCTAATTTTTCCTGTTTTCCACAATGCCAGCCCTTTAAAAAATGGCTCTGCTAGCAACTCCATTAATAAAATCATCATCAGGTATCATGCAAGCAAATCTCACCAATGTGGTACAGCCCGATCCAGTCGGTAGCATCCACTTCCTCCTTGATATCCCAGGATATGACAAGGTTCTGGCCCCGGTTCAGCGTGTACTCTAGTGTGGACGCCGTTAGTGAGGACCGGCTCTGGGAGGTCACCAGATCTGTGTCACTGTTAGCCCGTGGAAGCCCAATAGGACCGCTGACGACAGAGACGCTATCAACGGATGCCCCGCCCCTCTCCGCCAGGGTTCGCAGGTTCTCTGGGCTGAGGGTGTGCCGCAGGTGGGGGCTGCGCCTTCGTGGAGCTGATAGATGTTCACGGCCCCCCACAGCCAGGTTGGGTGCATTGTGGGAACGTGTCCTTGGTGGTAGGACTGCTGTGGCGAGGGAAGGGCGCATGTTGTACGGCTGATGAAGAGGCAGCTATGAAAACTGTTGATGAGAAGGCCGAAGGAGAGGCAGAGATAAGAAGCTTTTTATTGATTGAACTGGTTGTTTAAGTGATGACACATTTTGCTGATTTATCCATGTTGACTCAACTTATATCCTCATGTTATGACAGTGAAAAGGTTAGAAAAGGTTGTCATGAGACGAAACATATGGGAGTCTTAGAAATGATGTACTGATTCCTTCTCCACAGAGGCCACTGTTAGCCCATTTGGTCCTCCCACCATACCATAAAGGCTATAGTAGATTCTTTGCCACGCTTATCTCGTGTTATCCAAGGGTAAGGAAAGCCTGAAAATGAGGAAAGAGGAGAGAGACAGAGAGAAATCAGTAAGCTCACACAACAACACAACACAAGGAATGATTACATGCAGCAAGTTGCAATCAACAAACGACTGAACAAGCATTAGTCACCAGGGGGGTTGTTTCCCGTCAAAGAACCTGTCACCAACACAAATAACCCTGCACAACCATTTCACTCCATCCTTTCTTCTCTGACAACCCCTCTAATGACAGAGGAAATGGGTGTGAGGCAGGATTGCACAATTCCTGTTATTTTTATAATTCATTTTGAGTTGTTTTTTCAATAGTTTATTGTTTACTAGGATCTTTAAGGAGTAAACACTATTTACCTCTTTGAATGACTAATGAAACACTTAATGAGGGTTTATATGTTCTTCTTGGTGGTACAAACAGACCTACCCCCTGTGGAGAAGAGTAGACTGAAATCATCTCATTTTAAATCCATTATTTCTATGAGACCAGTGGAAAAAGACATCTTTGATTCACCCTCACACACACACACACACACACTCAGAGACAGACACACACATCTCTGTGACTGGTATTGTATGCTCTCCGTCAGTATGGGTAGACAGGCAGCTGTATCTGCCTCCCAGGAAGCTCTTCAATCAGCAATTGCCAGTTTGGGAGCTGTCTGGGGAGTGCTGTCACAGTCTCCACCAGAGCCATTTTGTTTTTAAAGGAGGGGTGGCGTGTGACTTCAGAATCTAACCAAAGGGAGCTGTTGTTTAGTTGGACTAAGAAATAGAGAAGGGAGAAAGGTTTGGTAATATTCAGCTAATATGTGCCTGGTGCAGTCACTGGAAAATGATGTGGGCTGCAGTCTGAGCTAAGCTCTGATATCTTTGGCATTTTAAGTGCATATACGTCTCAAAAGCTGAGCTGTTCAGTGATGCTTTGAAACCGTTGCCTCCTCTGCAGGCCTCAGTGTGCGATGTGCATTGTATGTGTCACCGCCTTGAATAAATTCATTTGTATTGTAAAGTTAATAGCATTCAAATAAGCACAACTGAAAACCTACAAGCTAGACATCACTCCAGTTCAAATGACATAACTGTCACTGACACAGCTTCCTCTTATATTCTGATATGAATGTGTACTTTGGAAGTAGTTTCTGTTCTTTACTTTGTCAATAAACTTTCTGATTTCCATCCACACCCACTAACAACATGCTCTGCAGCATCTATCAAAGTAACAGAAATAATGAACTTCAATAAATGCTTCACAGTGGGTACAAGTGTTGCAGATGTCTCCTTCAGTCAGAAATAGCACTGCAACTAACAATCGATTAATCGATTAATTGTTGCAGTTCTAGTCAATAGTATCTATTTTCAATCTTTAACTCTTTCGGTACAGTCCAATTTATTATTTGGAATGATTTTCCATGCAGCAAGCTAATAGATAGACTGTGAGTGAAATTATATGACTGAGGAAATTCTTCACCATGCAAAGATGGAAAATAATTTCAAAAGTAATTCATATGCCACAACTTGTATGAAGAATTGTCTGATATAATGTATGTATCGCCCCTGAATCGATTCACTTTGCATTTTGAACTGATTGAACAGAAATGATGAACTGGCCTCGGCGCTGATGTATGGGGATTGGCTATGTTTCCAGATAACCCAGGCCTGATATTGAAATAAGATCTGCTGCATTTGACATGAGGAAAGCCTGGTCGTCCCTGACTCGACAAGATTACCAGAGCACAGCTCCATCACACACACACACACACACATGCCGCATACAGGGATTTATGACAGAATAAAACCTTCATCACAGATGTCACATATGCAGGAATACGTAAATCCTGCTCACGTGTGCACGTGGCCTCATACACAGTCATATAGCACCAGTAGGGAGGGGCGCTTTCCATATACAAGCAGAAGCTTACTCAGTTAAAGAAGAAACAAAGAGTATATGTAACTGCTGAGTTGTTATGTAAGTGTTCCTTTGGTCCTAGCGTCCCACCACCCCGCCCCCCCCCCCATGTTTGCCAGGCATTGTCTAACCCTGATGTGGAGTTGGCGACGTCTTGGCTCCACCCGTCCCACTCCAAACAGAGGGGATAAGGAGTCTGTCTACCAGCTACAAACAGTACAGACCAAAACATGACCTCAAGAAAGGGCATTCAACAATCTGGACTCATGCCAGTACTCCCCCCCCCCCCCCCCCCCCCCCGAAAAGATTCCCATTTCCCATTATAATCCCAATTCGACTGCTCTGCATGGTTTTGAACCTGATGTGGGGATTAGTGATTGATTCTCAGGAGATGGACAGGAAGGGCCGAGGGATAAACAAGGTGTTATATGAGTACCCAAAAACGAAATTGTGCTTCTAATTCTAACCATTTTTTGAGATGATGTTAAATTTCACATCTGTCTTGCAAAGACTGTCATTTGAGTACTGTTCTGTTATTAGGTACCAAATACTTTGTACTCTGCACCACAGTGCAGTGAATACTAAAAAGAAATACATCTGCAGCAGAGGATCTGATGGAGGATGGCAGAATGTGCTGGATTGTTGTTTTCTCATGTCTTGTCAAAGAGTATTTCTTCAGAGAACGTTCATAGAACAAGATGGCAAAGATGATTTCAAGATATTGGGAATTACAGCACATGCACACACACACACACACACACACACACACACACACACACACACACACACACACACACACACACACACACACACACCGATATAAGTGTGTTGAAAATTATGTTTTGTGAACACTGTACGGTATCATACACATCTCCAGCATATATTTGCAGTGGCAAATTATTTTTCAAAAACCACTGACTGTGCATGTTTGTTTTTTTTACTTTTCAGTTTAACAAATAATCTATACTTGATCGAAAAGTAAATTCACTATCTTAAGGATAGGATAGGCTAAGTCTGGCAATGTTTTATATTTTTCTAAATATTAGTACTACCAAGTATTGTCTGTATATCTTATTCTTCTGTGCCATTGAGCTCCATAAATACTCACTAGAGCACCAAATCTGGATTAATCCGCAGCTGAAAATAGTCCCCAATAAATGCACTTTTCTCTCCTGTTTGAGATACGTTTGCTAAAAAGTAAATTACTGAACCTTTTAAAAAAGTAAAATTATATACACATTTTTAAAGATGAATGTCTTCAGTAAGAATGATCGTGGGGCTGACAGGGTAGGGAAGTCAGAAAGTATTGATTGACAGACATACATATTGTTGGTTTTGGTCTTTGGACAAGAGGCCAAGGTGAATCTGAGGAAAGAACAGACACACAAAAACAACACTAAAATTCATGTCTGTGTGTAATGATAAGCCCATCTGCCAACCATGATGCAACTACTTTAACTTATGGTACAATTAAAGGTTTTTTCTTGAATAATTGAATGATGAGAGAGGCTGCTTTCAGTAATTGGAAACAAATGGAAATCAACATCAACATTTTTTCGACTTGTCAGATACATTAAGATAAGAGATAAGATAAGACTTCATTGATCCTCAGAATGGAAATTCACATGTTACAGCAGTGCAGGAAACAAGGAAACAGATAAGAACCAGGAGTAATAATATGAACAAAATAACAAAATAAAAAGTCAAGTAAATGGAATTCAATCTATAAACATTACAAACATTACTTAGGCTGTACACAAGACCTGATGTGGCTTGTAAAAATAGAAAAGTTGTGCAAAATATGTGCAGAAGAAATGGTTCTGGCAGATCTAGCTTTATATATGTTATAGAGGTGAAGTATACAAAATAAATGAAAGATGCAGTAGTGTTACCTACATTTATATACACAGTACCAGTCAACCCCCCACTTGATTAAGAAAGTGTGTCCAAGCCTCTGACCACTGCCAAACATGCACCCATACAGTACCAGTCAAAAGTTTGGACATCTTATTCAAGAGAATGGGAAGGTGTGCCCAAACTTTTGCCTGTTACTGTACTTACACACACACATATATATATATATATTTAAACATACATACATAGGATGAAAACATTTTCTCATTATTTTGACAGAAAACATAATTTAGCCAGCATCATGTTTTCTTCAAAACATATTTGCTTTTGCAGTTTAGTAATATTTAAAACTAAATTTCTCGGAGGCAGTGTTGTGTGAGCTATAGGTGCTGTGATGTCAGTAAAGGAATTCCTTCTTCTCTCACTCACTTCCTCTCTGTATCTGTATCTGGGCAGGTGTTGGTGTCAGCAGTGGGACCCCTCTGTGCCCCTGTGGAGGTGACTGCAGCACTTTACAGCCTGACAGAACGGGCACCTTGGGGAGCTGGCACACACACACAGAGTGGCACTGAGGTCTTATTGTGCCTCACTGACAAATAAAGTTAGGAACAAAATCACACAACCAGCAGAAAGAAGCTTCACACGCTAAAACCAATCCTGTCTCCTAGAAATTACGTTCATATACAACTAAACTAAATACATTTTTTACCAGAAACGTAATGCTGGCTGACTTACGTTTTCTCTCAACATAAGGAGAAAATGATGTTGATTAACGTATTTGGCAAGTTCCAAAAATGTTGTTACTGAACAGATGAGCGAAATGTTCAGACACCTGTTTCTTTTTTTTCCCCACCAAAATATCTGATCTTGCAGTACAATATCCACAAGTAGAAAATACAGCCAAATTAAACTTTTTACAGTTAGGTTTAGGCACTGGCAGCACTTGGTTAAGGTTAAGGAAAGATCATGGTGTTGGTTTAATACAGAAAAAAGTGATTTGAAGCTCAGCATGTTTATTAACATTTAAGCCACACCACAATCTTTCACTAACCTTAACCAAAGTGCTTTCATTGCCTAAGCCTAACCACATGAACCCAGGTCTGTGGTGTCGCTGTCAATGCAATGTAATTGGGAATGCAATGTAGCTGTATATGAACAGAAGTTCAGGGTTGCTAAAACAAATGCACCACCCCTCGATAAAACCAAACACACACACTCAAAAGATGAAAAAATACACTCCTCTTCCTCACTGAGCTCCAACATGAACCTAAAGGTGGATGAAGACTGAGCAGTCCACCTGCGTGGTGACAGCTTGCTGCAGTGAGGCCTCACACTTTGTAGGATGCAGCTTTGTGAGTCATTCGGAGAGAACACAGGCTACAGGGTCGGTGCCAGCTCTTTTCCACTCAGGGCATTTCTCTAAACACATCGCCCTGGGAGTATATGTCTGGAATGAGTCACTCCTCGGGAGGTATCCCTCCATGACAGGCCTCAGCGAGTCGAAAATGGCATTTAAGCTGGAAGACTGATTGATATCACCTTGTCCAAGTTTAGAATGCTGACCTTTCTATAAATGGGAATGTTGCTTGTATATGGATTTATGACAGGCATTTGTGTATACACAAACTGTATACAGACATATACTAAAGCAATAAGCCCCAAGAGGCCGTGGTTTATAGTGATTTTAGAACAGCTAAGGGGTGTGGAGTGCCTAAAACCCCCTTAGTTGTTCTAAAATCACTGTAAACCAAGGCATCTTGGGGCTTATTGTTTTTATAAAACGGTTTCTAAATATACCTGGCAAGGTTTCATAAAATAAACACACAGCAACAAAAAATGCAATAATTTATTGATAACAAATAATCATTCTTCCGCCAACCTATGTAGTTCTTCAGTGACATTTAACAGAATGGTTGCCAAGCAACACATAGACGCAGTGGAAAAAATGCTAATCAGGCTAGTCAAGCATGCTTAAAGATTGTGGTGAACATTTATCTGGATATTGCCATTAATTCTGCAATTGTTGAAGTAATATTCAATTATGTTAGTACTCCTCTTTGCCGGTACAGGGGTGTTTGACTCCGGACAGATGTGTCAAATTTATACGGGAAAAGTTGCCGCAACCCGGTCAGTCCTCCCTACCAACTTTTCGGCACACTGCCGAAGACGTGACGGACGCTCCGGCAGGGAGAGTCAGGTAGGTTACGCTGTTTACTGGCGATGATTATGTGATTTCGGGCAAAAACTTGACCTCACAATGTCTTTGTCACTTTCCACGATGCTTGGTGGGTCAGAATCCCTCTCACAACACAATCGTATGGGGTCCTGGCTTCGTTTCTTGACTTTTCCAGCTCTTTAATTTTTCTCATTAATTTCAGCGTGTCTCCTTTCTTTTGTATCTTCCTCCTCTATCCTGTCCATCTCTTTTCATCACTCATCCACACTTAGCTCAAAATTCACAACAAAATATATATACGTATTCATAGATGGGTTTCTGGGTGACATCCATCAGAGATAAATGTGGAGAAAAACAAACCAGAATGACTGATAGCTTATGAGAAAATCAACATGTGAAGTTGTTTTTGTGCCTTAAACTGCACAAATCTCAGAAGTAATGGCTGGAAAATGTTAATTATTCCAAAAAGTAAATCTACCAGTTAGTCAGAGTGCAGAATTAGCTTATTAGCAGAATGTTAGTTTCAGACATCTGGTCAGAGTCCAGGATTTTATGAAGGCGGTGAATGATTTTACACTGAAATTGCAGTAAGAAACGCTTGTTTTAAGGTCACTCTAAGGCTCACTTTGTTATAGTGATCAGTTTGAGCTTAGTTTCAGTGTGCCATTAAAAGTGATGGCTTTGGGTGGAAAATGCTTCACTTTGTTGTTGTTGTTTGTTCAGAGTCTCTTTTCATGATCCTGTGTGGCTGAAAAATAATACTGATTAAATCCTGTATTGACATAGTTTCTTATGAGTGAAGATTTGCCTGCATACACCACAGTCCAGCGTCTAGTATATTTTGAGGAAACATTAGGATTTTTGTTAATGTTATGTAATTATCAGAATGACTGAATCTGTCCTGCAGCTGTCAAACAGTAGGAATTTTATGCTAACATTACTTTTTGTGTTAATGTTACTTTTTATTCTAACATTTTTACTTTCTATGCTAACACTTTTTAAAAACTTTTTATGCTAACATTACTTGTTTACATTTTATGCTAAAATTACTCTTTTACTTTTTATGCTGACATTACTTTTTTTACTTTTTGTGCTAGCGTTATTTTTATGCTAACAATACTTTTTTTACATTTTATGCTAAAATTACTTTTTTACTTTTTATGCTGACATTACATTTTTTACTTTTTGTGCTAGCATTATTTTTATGCTAACATTACTTTTTTACTTTCTATGCTGACATTACTTTTTAAATTTTTAATGGTAACATTACATTTTTTACTTTGCAAAAAAAAATTGTTTTTACTTTTTATGCTAACATAGAGATGTGAAGGGGGAGGGGCCGCTGGTTACCGTATTGTTTTTCCTCATTCTGAAATGATCTCCTCAGTGTTACTGAACATAGAAACTCAGGACTCTCATGGATAATGTAAGGATCCTATAGGATTATATTATCACCAGTTTCAATTATTTCAACTTTGTTTCTGAGAAATCACGTTTTGTCTGTGATTTTGGCAGATGGCTAGGAATACTACAATACCCATGAGCCTCTGCTGCCATTGCTATGGCGAAGATGGGCACAAATCAGAGCGTAATGTATTCAAAACACTTTGGTGTTGAAGTTGTAAACAAAACACAGCGCAATAGTTGCTGAATTCACTCAAAAGTGACCCAGAAATTAAAAGTGATTCAATATGTAGTTTGTAAAATGTTTTCTCAACGCCACCATTAGCAGCACACATGACTTGTGTGCCGCTTGGTGATTGGCTGTTGCTGATGGTTAATTTCTACCCCAAAATTTTTATATACACATAAAATCCTAACCTATAGAGTTGCGAAGTGGGAGGAGCTATTCAGGCGCCCCTGGCTCCAGAGGTAAAAATCCCGTTCATTTTTCCCATAGACAATGTTACATTACTCACAGTTTGAACTCTTCTACAGCTTTAATTGGGATGAAACTCTCCCGATTATATCATCAGTGCAAAAGATGAACAACTGCATTAAAATATCTGGTTCTTTGGTAATAAGTCAAAGGTACACGACTGTGGACATAAAGACTTTGGGGTTAAAGTTAACTACGACTCCCAAGGTGCATTTCAGCAAGAAACAGCCGATCACCAAGATTCAAATTTGGTCACTATGCAAGCTAAAGATTGCAGTGTTGAGAAAAAATTTTTAAAAAGATTTTAAAATCTACAGAGTGACTCAATTTACTTTCAATTTCTGGGTCACTTGTTCACTTTTTATGCTAACATTACTTTTTTTAGTTTTTATTCTAAGATTACTTTTTATGCCAACGTTACTTTTTTAAAACTTTTTATGCTAACGTTGCTTTATTGTTTTTATGCTACTTTTGTGAGGGAGGCTTCTGTGCTTTCAACCCGTGCTGCTGGATGATGGTTTGGCACATTCAGTTCATTTCTCACTGGATGTAGAACTAACTTTATGTAGTCTGTGTTGTTTAACCTCGCCTGGAAAGGAAGGAGGATCAACAACATGATGTTTTATAGAAACTTTATTTTGAGAGATTTTTATTTCATCAGTTGGATTTTGCGGAATAAATCTTCATAGTGCAAAATCCAACTGGTAAAATAAAAAAATCTCTCTCTTGAAGAGTTAGAACATGAAGAGTTTCTATAAAACATCATGTTGTTGATCCTCTCTGCTTTTCAGACGCTCAGGCGACCTTCTGGTGTTTTTTCTTTTTGTTTGTGTTTTTCCTTTTGCAGCTGTTTCTTGTTTGGGAGGGCATTTTTCTTAATGCTTGTGTTTTCACTTTTAAATGTGTTTTAGTGTTTGTGGCATTTCTTACATTTTAAGCACATTTTCCCTAATGTTTATGCTTTAAAAACAAATGTACTTATTTCAAATTATATACCTAGAAGGCACATCCAGTCATCTGACCAGCACTGATAGTTTTGAACTAATAGCATCATCACTTTTAATAATAATAACAATGCATTTAATTTGTACTGTACTTTTCATTCGCAGTGACTCTCCAGAGTACGAGATCATTAAAAACATAAAAAAACAAACAAAACTTATAGTCATTGCAACTTGAATTTTTGTTCTAAGTTTAGTTTTCTCTTTACATTATTACATGTTGCTTTTTATCTCTTGGTTGTTCAGCGCTGTTATGAATTCCCCTTGGGATAAATAAAGTTTTAGTATTTGCAGCATTTCTCTTTATGTTTGTTTGTGTTAACACTTTTGGATTTGGAGTGCATTTCCGTTTGTGCTTTTGGTTTTGTATGTGTTTTGTCTTTATAAGCAAACACATCAAACACAGACATCTTTTCTACCTAAGTCAACCTCAGCTCATCTACAACACAGCTGGTCTTCATGTTAGGAGAGCTTATGATGGATTCTCAAAGTGACCCTTCACACTGCTTTAATCTTCCACTTTAGCACGGGTACTGGAGTACAATATGTTGGTGGCACAGGGCAAAAGATAGCTGCTGTTGTCATTATAAGGTGTGAACCTGCATTGAAACATGAGTGTGCAGCACATACTGTAGGCAGATAGGTAGTAATAGATGTAATTGAAGGTTTGTTCAGGCGTACAGACAGCTCTTTAAATATTAAAAGATGAGGTCAAAGAGGATTTCTACATCACCCTACTTTGCTTCATTAAATCCACCCATCCATGACTCAAAAACTTCACACATATTTACTCATTAGGTATCAGACTCATCAGCAGCTGACGAGGTTTTGTGCACAGCCTGGACAGCAGTCAGAACCAGACATTCACAGGTTCAGGTTGTCCCCTTGTCAAATTCTGTCAAGTGAGAAAAGTTGTTTTTTGTGATGATCTGCTGGGACAAAAAATCGAGCAAAACTGTATTTTTGCTTGTTCCGGTTGATCTCAGATAACAGATTTGCTTAATGTATCATATTTTTGAGAAAGCTGTATGTTTGCAGATTTCAACCTAACCCTTCCTTGACAGCAGATCACAGTGAAAAGCAATTTATGCACTGAGACATCTCAAAAGACACTGCAGGCCCATGTGATTGGATTATAGCAACCAATCCCAAATATGGCCACAAAACTCTTTCATTTTACTTAAATGCCAGTGGGCTTACAAGTCTGAGCTGAGTGATGGGTTCATAAACACACAGGCCACTTTCTGGACTAGTGGGCATCTCAGCATCTCAGAGCAAAAGAAACGTGAAGGTAACCCCCGCTTGTGGCAAAATCACGTCAGCAAAAATCACGTTACATAACAGTTCGTCTCCAAGTTTTAATCATTTCAAATCAAGCTGTGCGCTGCCGAGGCCGCGCACGGCCGCTTTGCGCACATGACTGAGCAGGCCATATAGGGACCGCACTGTGTGAATGTGCAGGTGTCATCGCTCGCTATTGGATTACTGTGGGAATTCCCTACGTCATTTTCTTTTTAAGCATCTCCTTCACAAGACGCATGCATTGAAACCAAAATCAATCAATTAACCCCTTCAGTGCAAAACCACAACAAGCGCAGAATAAACATGAAACGACGGTGCGGTTGTTTTAATGACAGATTCTGCTGCTTTGAGCATCATCATCATCATCATTATCACCATCACTGCTGGAAGCCATGAACACCTACATTCACTGACAGCGCACTGGGTGGCAGAGCTTACCTTTGGCGCAGAGGTGCGGGATGGAGGAAAACGGTGTACGGATGATGACAGCGCTGCCACCAACACCTGCACAGAGATCTCTGCGCGGGGATATCACGGTTTAGGTCGTTATCCCTGCAGTCCAAATGAGGCGAGACGGGCGGGGTGCCGCGCTAGGGCCCCCCCCTCCCTCTCAGATCCCGAGCCAGGGCAGCTTTGGGCTCGGAGTCACGTATCGAGACGGTATCCCTCCTCAAAGCTGCGGCGCTGCAGAGACACCTCGGCCCTCTTCGGTAGCAGCGCCCAGAGGTGTGCGCATAAAGTCCTCCACCACCAGCAGCACCACCACCTTCCTGCACTCTGTCCGCACAGGAGGCTGCTGCTGTCGGCTTCAGGCGTGCAGCTCATACAGGCATCGCATCGTTATTCCCTCCTCTCTGCATCGCAATGCGCTGCAGTCAGTGCCGACGTCCTCCCACCAGTGCCGGCAGATGCTTGCTCAAAATCTGACTGGGCAGAGCATGCAACCGCTGTCAGCCCAGAAAAAAAAAAAAAAATACCGGAGGATGGCGTAATGTTTGGTTATTGGCAGTAGAGTGACTCTCCTTGCTGGGGGCTGCGGAAGGATTTATTCAGTCGTCCGTAGTGCCTGAGATGTAGTTTTTTTTTTCTTTTGATAACATATACTCAGTGGTGGAAAGTAACTAAGTACATTTACTCAAGTACTGTACTTAAATACAATTTTGAGGTACTTCTACTTCTATTTCCATTTGATGCTACTTTATACTTCCACTCCACTACATTTCAGAGGGAAATATTGTACTTTCTACTCCACTACATTTATTTAACAGCTTTAGTTACTTTTCAGATGAAGATTTGACACAATGGATAATATAACAAGCTTTTAAAATACAACACATTGTTAAAGATGAAACCAGTGGTTTCCAACCTTTTTGGCTTTTATGAGTCTATGAGTTGTTAACAGCTCCACCAAATAGTGATTTTTTTCCCTCTAAACTTCTCACATTTCATTTTCAATAAATGTTCAAATGATCCAATATTTCAGCAAAAAACAAAGATTAGAGAAAAAGTCCAAAAACTCCCTCAGTGGAACTGGGTCAGTGGAACCACTGGACTAAACTAGCTAACTGTATATAAAGTAGTTCAAACTAGCTCCACCTCCAGCAGCTACAACAGTAACATGCTGCTTACACACTGATGCTTCAGTATTAATAATCTAATGATGTCATATATAATAATATATCAGTCAGAGGGACCAAACCACTACTTTTACTGCAATACTTTAACTACATCAAGCTCATAATACTTATGTACTTTTACTTAAGTAGGATTTTTCATGCAGGACTTTTACTTGTAATGGAGTATTTTTACATTGCTGCATTGGTACTTTTACAGTAAAGGATCTGAGTACTTCTTCCACCACTGCATATATACTGCATATTAACGTGGCAAAATGCCACAGTGGGCGGTGACTCAAGACTTGTCCCATAGAAAGAGAGAAAGAGAGAGAGGCTGCACTGAATGCAGTTGGCCTGTAGAAGAATTGCACTGCACAGTTAGTGCATTTACTCCAGTATCTGCATTTCACTGCAATTTAGAGTTTAGCATACTTGCACTTCAATTGACTTTTTTTTATTTTATGCTACTTCATACACATCAGGGTTAAACAGTATACATTGTACTACATGCATCTGAGAGCTAGTTACTGCTCTGCAAATTTAGATTTTATATAGAAAACATATGATCAATATGATGCATTGTTAAGAGATTTAACTACACAAAATTACACAAAGTAGATAAAAATAGCAACCAACCACAACTTTAAATGCTGTTTAGGCATTAATTATAATAGTAACACTCAGAAAGGGGCCACTCTGCATAATACTTTGGGGATAATACCTATTTTTCTTCAGTAATCTTTTGAATCCGAGACTTTTACATGTAATGGAGTATTTTTGCTTTTTAATATTGTGCTTCTCATGTAAAGGATCTGAATTATTCTTCCACCACTGGTAGCAGCCCATCTTTCAAGTCAATTTTATTCATATATCCCAATATCACAAATCACAGGCCTCAGAGGGAAAAACCTTTAACAGGGAAAAATGGTTGAAACCTCAGGCAGAGCAACAGAGAGGGGCGGACAGACATGCAGTAGATGTTGTGTGCATAGAATAGACCACATAGCAAAATTACAGATGAACAGCACAGACAAGCAAGATGGATTGATAACATATATGAAGAATCTGAGAAGGAGGACATTGAGCAACTTCCAGGTAGACACAATTAAATTAACCTATTGTAGACTACACATAGCCCATATTATGACATTGATGATGGGAGTTTTCAATTATAAAGACATATTCAAAAAGGCAAATTACGCCGAATCCTGTTCACCATTTAAGACCAGTGTCAAACGAGGCACCTGTATAAACACAATTAAGCAATCAGGAGGAGTGTAAAAAAAAAAAGTGTAATATACAGCCCTGTTGCTGTCGCAGACCACACACACACCAGCTGGCAGGGACATGGGGCCCCCCGGTGGCCATTCAGCAGAGGTGCAGCAGGTCTGCAACATTCAATGAAACAGCAAACTGAAGATACAGTGCAAAAGGTGCAGGTGTCCAGTGGTGGAAGAAGTACTCAGATCCTTTACTAAAGTAAAAGTACCAATACAGCAATGGAAAAATACTCCATTACAAGTAAAAGTCCTGCATTAAAAATCCTACTACAGTAGTACATAATTATTATGAGCTTGATGTAGTTAAAGTATTGCAGTAAAAGTAGTGGTTTGGTCCCTCTGACTGATACATTATTATATATGACATCATAAGATTATCAATACCGAAACATCGGTGTGTAAGCAGCATGTTACTGTTGTAGCTGCTGGAGGTGGAGCTAGTTTGAACTACTTTATATACAGTTGGCTAGTTTAGTCCAGTGGTTCCCAACCTAGGGGTCGGGCCCCTCCAAAGGGTCAGCAGATAAATCTGAGGGGTCGTGAGATGATTAATGAGAGAGGAAAGAAGGAAAAACAAAGTTCTGATACACAAATCTGTTTTCAGTTTTTGGACTTTTTCTCTAATCTTTGATTTTTGCTGAAATATTGGATCATTTGAACATTTATTGAAATGAGACCATGTGAGAAGTTTAGAGGGAAAAATCACTATTTAGTGGAGCTGTTAACAACTCATAGACATCTGAAATGTGACCCCGACTACGCACTGCTTTTTGTAAGACGTCAAAAGCCAAAAAGGTTGGAAACCACTGGTTTCATCTTTAACAATGTGTTGTATTTTAAAAGCTTGTTATATTATCCATTGTGTCAAAGTAACTAAAGCTGTCAAATAAATGTAGTGGAGTAGAAAGTACAATATTTCCCTCTGAAATGTAGTGGAGTGGAGTGGAAGTATAACGTAGCATCAAATGGAAATACTCAAGTAAAGTACAAGTACCTCAACATTGTACTTAAATACAGTACTTGAGTAAATGTACTTAGTTACTTTTTACCACTGATCAGCAGTGGTTTACCAGCAGGTTTTTAAGGTCTGACCAGGGTTGGTGGGTTGCTCCTACCTCCAGACTCTAAACTAAAGGAGACTGAGTCTTTGGAACTGTCTCCCATTGGATTTAAGATCTGTGGACACCTTTAAAAAGCAGCTCAACACCCACCTGTCGAGACTTACCTTCGAGTAGTGTTCTATTTATCTGTTTCTATTTTCTTTACTATATTGTGTCTTTTTGTCACAATATAGGTATAGGTTATTTTTGTCTTCATCTTTCATTGTAAGGCACTTTGTAACATCTGACCTAGAAGGGCGCTTTATAAATAAACTTTACTTACTTAAATTATTAAATGTCATGTGAAAAAAATAAAACATAGAGGACTGCTTTTTTGCTGTCTGGTCAAACATTTAGGCAGGAGCTTGCACTGTATTTCTAAAATCCAGGCTACGGTCCTGAATCCAGTTAATACATCTAAGTCAAACATCCTAAAATTCATATGTACATTTAATATGTAAGGGCCTTACAACGACAATAGGATAAGTGAATTAAAATATTAAAATACATTATATGGATTCATTTCAATCTGATAATTCATAGAATATGTACAAGTTCTTATTGTTATCAGTGGCTTTTCATAGACACAGGGAATAACTTTAAACTTAAAAGTAAGAAAAGGTTTAGAAAACATGGATTCATGGACAAAAATCTCGGTGTTATCAGGTTTTCAAGTTTCATTTCCGCAAACCAGAGGGGATTTCCGGTGAATGCAGAGGAAATAAACATTTCAGTCTTCTAGTTCTTTTCTTTTTGGTGGCTTGTCAAAAATTGTCTCACAGGATTGGATTATGCTGAGCAGGGGTGGAGCCAGACGTAAACATTCGGGGCTTAGCCCAAACCTAGGGGGGTACGGGGGTGTGCTCCCCAGGGGAGATTTTTTTACGGCAGCTATATGTACTATTTTTCAAGCCATTTGAGATACTAGAATGCCTAAAAATCTGTACATCATTTGTGAAAAACATGAAAGTTGCCCAGGAAAAAAATCATCCTGTAGAGCCTACATCCTATTTTGTGTGTAATTGTTCTCCAGCTATCTTCATCATTCTGAAACCATAGAACAACAAATGTTGAGGATGACTAATTTTCACTCCTGCCACCTAAAAAGAGGCAAAAATTGTCTGATGTTACTATTTTTAAGTTACATATCATAGGTAGGGTAGGAATTTGGCATAAACAGCATTACTAATCTTGAAACCTATTTTTGTTATACTATGCTGGAGTAGAGTTCACAGAATTAATGTTTAGCTGACAAATTTGCTACATTTGAACCCGTACCATAATAATCTGGGCTGCTCTAAATGCAAATCAGGGTTCCCCAACAATGCCAAGTAAATTAGGTCTTCAATAGATTTCTTTAGGGAATAGCATAGTAGGATAAACAACATGGGAATATATTATTATCTTATGGTACTTCATCTGATCTACTCCTGATCACTCTGTTCTCCTTTCCTCTTCTTTTCTTCTTAACTTCTCTCACTCTCTCAGCTCCACTCATTTATCCCTGAAAAAATTCCTCCACTGCAAGAAGAAAATATGAAACAAAAAAAATATTAAGAAATGCATATCTTATTCTCTTACATCTGCTCCTGGTACCTCTGCTCTCCTATACTCCTCTGTTCTTCACTCCTTTCTCCTCAACACATTTTCTTCTCTTGTCTCTACAAGTTTTCACATCTCATTTCCCATTCTCTCCTACATTCTTTTCCTCACTTTCTCTTTCACTCCTCCCTTTTCAGTCCTCCACTTTCTTTGCGGACGGCAGCTAAGGTTGACTCCTCATGAAAAACTTTGTTATGTCCATAGTCCTTAAGCTAGTTAGATAGCTAGCAAGCTTGCTCACTGAGGTGACACAACTGACGCACACTAAACCCCCCATGACAATGTTAGGGCAGACCTACAGATGGCTAAAAAATGACACAACTTTGTCATTTTTAGTCATTTTTAGTTATTTTAGTCTGAAATTAATAAAAGTAGCCTATACTTTCAATTTTACTTCCTCCCTGTTTGTTCCTCCCCCTTCTGCTTTCCTGGAAGAAGGGGGCGGGACAAACAGGGAGGAAGTAAAGTTGAAAGTATTTTGTCTGAACATAATGACAGCCGACAGAGCAAAAGGAGGAAACCAGCAAGCCCGACGCAGGGTGAGTGTTAATAGTAGGGCTGCAACTAATGATTACTGTCATTATTGATCAATCTGCTGATTATTTTTCAGATTGTTTAGTTGATTAAAGTGTGTCTTTTTCTTTTCCTGGTTTCTATGCCCTAACAGCCATGTAACGTTACACACTGGTTTGGTCAAACTAGAGAGAAGTCACAGTTAAGAATGACACAGATGTTTATCTGAAGTGTATCAGAGTCAAAGTTTGATGATCTTTGAGATGGTTAGAAAACACACATGGTTGTAGTTAAAGTAATATAAACTAATGGGAAGCTATTAACTTTAGAGGTAGGACTGGGTTAATTATACTATGTATGTGTGTGTGTCTCCAGTGTTACTGGTTTACCTCTCAGACTCCTCAGAAGAGGAGAACAGAGCAGAGTCTCTAATATCCAGCTGTCTGTCTCTGAAGAGTGACCGGTCTAAAGATGATCCTCCAGTAATGAACCTGGACCCTCAGACACAAAGTAAGAGACTGTAAACTGACCTGATTCAGTGTTGAGATGTCATTTAAAAACAAATATCACTGACTGACAACCCACACACTACTACAACCATCTCCATCAGTTATTAGTGAGTGTCTGAAGATCTTATGCAGCAAGTTTAGCCATCTAAATATAAAGTGGCACCTGATGTGTCTAGCAAAGTTGTGCAGCTCATAAAATGTCTGTAAATGAAACTACATGCATGCATCAGACTATGCGAACAAATTGTGAGTTTACAGGAGATAAATCTTCAGGATGTGTGTCATATTCATTCACAGAGTTTACACATTTAGAAATTCAAATCTCTTTGCTCTCACATCTGTTTTCAACTGTAGATACAAAAGGAAGCACAGACCCCATATTCATAGTGTGTACACTGGTTTTTTGTTATTTGTTATTTATTTAAACACGTGTTTGTGAAAATGCCATAAAAGTACAATATCACCTGAAACGATGAAGGCCTTAAGGTGGGTTCAGCCTTAGCAGTGAGAAACAAAAGTCCCAGTTCTGACACAAACACCTAAACAGTGTTTCTTATTTGCAGAACAGAAAATGCGCCAAAAGGTGTTGAATTCTGAAAACTCTTCATATAGTCATCAAAATCACAGACTGAACCTGCTGAGTTTATTGATCTTCTCTGGTGTCACAGAGAGCTGAAAGAGAAATAACTTACTATCAGCATCATTATTTAGGACTAGAACGTGATTTATTATAAGTAGAGACAGACGGGAAGGATAAAACAGGATGAAAAAGCATGATATTACAGGAGGATAGTCACTATGTTTCACTTGTTTCTCACTCACTTTTTATTGGGGAATTGCTTGGCTTACACATCATGTATAAGATTGCTTCCTTGACAGTTTTGCGCTCAGCAGATGGATTTAATAGTAGTTTCATTTTTAATTAATGACAGAATCACATATGTAGCCTACTATTAAAATCCTGTGGTTTGTCCTTTTTGCTTTCACAGAACAAGCAAACACACAAGAGTGCACTTCTAGACAAGATCCTCATTTTCAGGAGCTCTCAGTTGACAGTTTTTACACTAGCATTAACAAACCAACCAAAACATGTAAAGACACCAGAGTTCACTGAACCACAACAAACAGGTGAGTTGTGAAGGCAGACGACTAGCTGGACCTTGTGGTGAGATTGCTTTGTCACTTCTTGTTTATGATTGGACTTTCATTCTCAACTTTTAAGCCAGAAAAATGTAAATTCTTACATTTCCTTGACAACTGGGAAAACTTGATTCAATAGAAATCTCCAGAACTACTGAGTAGACTTATAGTGGGACATTTTTACTGAAGATCCTCTTGAGTTTCTCTGACACTTAAACGACTGCAGCCAAACTGGGCTTTTTGTCAAATCAGTCAGATCCAGTAGAAACACAGACTACTGGCAGGCAGCCAGAAACACAGCTGTTCTCTTATCAATGTTCTCTGATTTTACCAGAGAGCCAAGATGACGGAGATGGACCTCCTCAACATTCTGGATGATTTAAACAGCGATGAATTTGAGAAGTTCAAGTGGCACCTGAAGTATGAAAAGGTGGATGACATCCCACCCATCAAAGAGAGCCACTTGTCAGAGGCAAAGAGGCAGGACACGGTGGATCTGATGGTGCAGAAATATGAATTTGTTGGAGCTGTAGAAGTGATCAAGAGCATTTTAAAGAAGATCAGCAGGAATGATCTGGTGAGGGAGTTGCCAAACATCGGCTCAGGAGCAGAAGGTCAGTCACAGGAAGAAACAAACATGACATCACATCCAGACAGCAGACAGATCTGTGAGGAGAAACAGCTGTACAACACGTTTACATCATAGGCTTTGCTGCAGCCTACCCCATCACTACTGTTGTGGCTGTAAAACAATAGATAAATTGTTTTGAGCATCATACAACCCCCAAGAAATGACTTGTTTCACCATCAGAATTTGATCCATTTGGTCTGATAACATTTGGAAAGTCTAGAAGAGCCACACGATTAAATTATTTTATCCACATTCAAGTTAGCAGAGGGCTAAGTGGAAGTTAGCCAGCTCGGCCGGCAGAAGGCTGTAGTGCACACTCAAGCGGCCAGCACAGGAAAGTCACCACCAACACCAGATTAAAAACTCTGGTATACTGCAAAATACAGAGAGATTTACCTGTCGGTGGTAGGCTTAATCAGCATTGTGAACTCGTTTGGCAAGGACTTGAATGTAACAGACATTCATTTATATGTAAAGGTTGTGCACTATAGTTTTAACAAAAGACTGTGGATAGGGAAAGTGGAGCAGCTGAATGAAAGGGAGATCATTACACAAATCTATTTATCATTGTATTTAAAGTCCAACTAAATCTTAAACTAACACAAAGTATCCTCTATAAGTCTAAATAATTTGGTTTCCACCACTTAACATTTTACTGTTTTGAATTCAGACACATTCATGTTGTGAGGAAAAGCTCTGACTCAGACATAGAGTGAAACAAAACAACAAGTCAGGACTAACACACATCTTCTATCAATAATACTGATAAAACAAGAAAGGCGTCCTTTGAGAATAAGGTTAAAATAGGGGAGAAACATGATCACTGATTTGTTGCTTGTACACACTGATTTACAGTAACCAGGTTACTACTGTGTATGTTAACACTTTCCCCGATAACCCACATAACCTGGTTTCTCTGAGTAACCTGGTTACATAAGTACATGTAAACACACTGATAGATGTTCAAATTTATGTTTTTCTTCTCTTTCAGCAGATAGTGATCTGCAGGATGTTTTAGATACATATAAGGTCAGTCTGAGAAGGAGCTGTAAACATGTGACTGAAGGAACTGATGAAGCAGGAAGTGAAACCCTCCTCAACAGTATCTACACTGAGCTCTACATCACAGAGGGAAAGAGTAAAGAGGTTAATAGCCAACATGAGGTGTGGCAGCTTGAGACAGCTTCCAAGATGGAGACCCTCCATGACACTCCAATCAAGTGCCATGACATCTTTAAAGACTTACCTGACCAACAGAAACGCATCAGAGTCGTTCTGACGAGCGGTGTCGCTGGCATTGGAAAAACCCTCTCAGTGCAGAAATTCACTCTGGACTGGGCAGAGGGCTTGGAAAACCAAGATATCAGTCTGGTGATTCTGCTTTCATTCAGGGAGCTGAACTTGATCAAAGATGAGCAGTACAGTCTTCTCATGCTGATCCATGATTTCGATCCAACATTACAGAAGGTCACAGCAGAGAAGCTTGCTGACTGTAAAGTTTTGTTCATCTTTGACGGCCTGGATGAAAGCACACTTTCATTGGATTTCAAGAGCTGGAAGGTCGTGTCTGATGTCACACAGAAGTCATCAGTCAACGTGCTGTTGACAAATCTCATCAAGGGGAATCTGCTTCCCTCGGCTCTTGTCTGGATAACTTCCCGACCTACAGCAGTCAATCAGATCCCCCCTATATGTGTTGACAGGGTAACAGAAGTACGAGGCTTCACTGACGCCCAGAAGGAGGAGTACTTGAGAAGGAGATTCAGTGATGAAGAGCTATCCAGCAGAATCATCTCACACATCAAGACATCCAGGAGTCTCCACATCATGTGTCACATTCCAGTCTTCTGCTCGATCACTGCTAAAGTTCTGGAGCACATGTTGACTACAGACCAGAGAGGAGAGCCGCCTGAGACCCTGACTGACATGTACTCACACTTCCTGCTGGTTCAGACAAAGAGGAAGAAGCACAAGTATGATGAGGGACAAGAGACAAGTCCACAGGAACTGATGGAGGCTGATAGGGAAGTTCTTCTGAAGCTGGGGAGGCTGGCGTTTGAACATCTGGAGAAAGGAAACATCATGTTCTACCAAAAAGACCTGGAGCAGTGTGGTCTTGATGTCACAGAGCAGGCCTCAGTGTACTCAGGAGTTTGTACAAAGATGTTCAAAAGAGAGAATTTGTTCTACCAGAAAACAGTCTACTGCTTTGTTCATCTGAGCGTTCAGGAGTTTCTGGCTGCAGTCTACATGTACCACTGTTACACCAGCAGGAACACAGAGGTACTGGAGGACTTCCTGGGAAAAGACTACAAACACAGGGAATCAAAACCAAAGTCTTTCCTCGAGTGGACTTCTGCTAATTTCAGAAACAATGATAGGTGTGAACCATCTGACAATAATCATGATTACCCATCTCTGGATGACTTTCTGATGGGAGCCATGGAGAAATCTCTCAAAAGTAAAAATGGCCACCTGGACCTGTTTGTTCGCTTCCTCCATGGCCTCTCTCTGGAGTCCAACCAGAGTCTCTTGGGAGGCCTGCTGGGTCAGACAGAGAATAGTCCAGAAATCATCCATAGAGTCATTCACAACCTCAAGAAGATGAACACTTGTGATATCTCTCCTGACAGAAGCATCAACATTTTCCACTGTCTGATGGAGATGAATGACTGCTCAGTACATCAGAAGATCCAAGAGTTCCTGAAGTCAGAGAAGAGATCAGAGAGACTCTCTGAGATCCACTGCTCAGCTCTGGCCTACATGCTGCAGATGTCAGAGGAGGTTCTGGATGAGTTGAACCTGAAGAAGTACAACACATCACAGGAGGGACGACAGAGACTGATCCCAGCTGTGAGGAACTGCAGAAAGGCTCAGTAAGTCCAGATGGGATTAGCATTACAAATCAGTGTAGATTAGTAGATTAGTTCTTCAAATTTAAATAATTTGAAGAAAAAATTCTTATTATTGTTAAAATAGTGCTCTACTTGTTTATAGCTGAAATATAATGTTAGTTATATTTAGTCACAGATGCTCTTGAGCTGTTTCAAATGTTGAGTGCAAATAATGTTGATTTTTCAGTTGGTTGTTTTTATAGCTGTTAAGTTAATGAACACAGTTATTCTATTTATTTCTAATAAATAACATTAGATTTTATAGTTTTTTCTTCTATTTATCTTCCTTTGCATGATGGGGGTGTCATTCAAACCTGCTAAAGCAAATGAAGGAGGTTGTGGTTGAGGTTTTATTACAGCAGCATTTTATCGCAACATATATCAGTATTTTACAGTTATCAGTGAATGCATTAAAGTTATTATTACATGAGTAGATTCTTCAAACAATATCTAATCAGACAGACACTGTTTTTTACCACTATGATTAAGAGTTTAAAATAGGATCTGTATAATTTTCCAAAGGCGATTTCTGAAGTCTTACTTTCATTATCATTTTTTTCTTAATGTTTTCTGAGCCATTTCATAGCGAGCACGGAGGATCAGCAAATCAGCAAACTGATATGTCAGTAATGTCAGTTATACAACAATATCTAAAATTTGATAAAATTAACCAACATTAGCCTCAGTAAACTATTGGTCATACGAGACAAAACCCCTGAGTGTGTTGAACCGAGCAATGGTGCCTTTTATTTCTCATGAATTCAACTTTTTATTTTAAAGAGGGAAGTCATGTTACATAGTCTTGTTTTTAAGTCCTACTTATATTCTGTTCACCACAGAAAGAAAATCTCAGGTATTTTCTCTCTTGTTGGTGTAGAGAAGAGTAGTAGCAGGAAATGCACGCAGAATATATATTATAAGAGCAGAATGGTTGAGTGAGTTCAGACTGTTTAAAGAGATCTTATACACATTAAAGGTCAATGTTATATTTTTAATGCTGATACCTTGATTACATCTTTCTGATGACATGTTGAAAATAATTCAGCCTTATTGGTTTGGAATGTTGACAACTCAATGTCATGCAGTCATCTGCCATGCACATCTAAATATTTAATTACATTATTTTATTATGTACAGGTCTAATGTTGTCAAGTCATTTCTTTCATTTGTGTTTGTTAACAGTCTAAATTTTCCCGCTTATGGATGGAAACCTGACAGCAGCAGGTAGCTAGCAAAGAGAGATGATCTTTCTTAACTGTACCTGTCCACTGAGTTGATCTGAGTAAAAATATTCTTGAGTCAAATTAAAAATAGTGGACAGTAAAAATGGTTTTCTAATCAAGATGGCCTCATACTAAATTAGTGGAGAGAGACATGGGATCAGATCATACAGACTGTGCACATTATGGAAGCCTCAATGTAACTCCATTTCCTCTCCCTTCATCTGTAAGATTAAAGCAAAACAAATATTAAAAGTCTGCAGGTATGAGAGAGTGATGAGAATTATTGTTTCATTCAAGCACAGTGAGTTACAATTAGCTGTACTAGAAGTGCTCTGGTAACCTACTGGTTATGATGCATGCCATATAACCACAATGTCTGCAGTTTGATTCTGGCGCGGACCTCTGTTGCATGTCATTTCCTGTCTCTCTCTCCTTTTGTTTCCTGTTATCTCTCAACTGTGGTTTTCCATTAAAGGAATAAAATCCCTGAAAGAAATATTTTAAAAAATTAAATATATTTAAAAAGATTAGCTGAACCACTGATGTGAATAGTAAATGTTAATCTAAAAAGGGATTGTCAAACTGTTTCATCATCGAATGCATGAAGTAAATATAAAGTGCCCTCTTTCATGATAACATATTTTGTAATATATGTGTCATGTCATGACAGACTTTCTAGCTGTGGATTCTCAGAGACTCACTGTGAAGTTGTGGCCTCAGCTCTGAAGTCCAACCCTTCCCATCTGAGAGAGCTGGACCTGAGCTTGAACAACCTGCAGGATTCAGAAGTGAAGCTGCTGTCTGCTGGACTGGAGAGTCCAAACTGTAGCCTGGAGACTCTGAGGTCAGTTCACTGATCGTCTGTTACTATTGTTGATCTAGATGTTTAACAACTGAACCAAATGTATGTACATAAATAACTGATATCCATTAAGTTAATTTTCTTTTTTCAATATTTTCATATTTTACTGTACAAAATTTAGTCTGTAGTTATAAAAGGTGACTGATTCTTAAAGAAACTGTAGAAGATGTCCACTGTTAGTTGTTAAAGTAAATTACATTTATGATTTTTGGTAAAGAGTCACATCTGTACACTGAAGATCCTCTCAACTAATATCTGTTTCAAACTGATCAAATTTACTCAATGAAGATCAAATTTTTTTTTTTTGGCTTACGTTAATTTTAATGTGTTTTAATGAATAATGTCTGATCATTGATATTGATCCTTCAGAACACACACATACACAGAGGGACACAGAGAGAGAGGTGTTTAAAGTATGAATATAGTATTTTGTTTTTTATGACTCAGGTTCAGGGGAGAAATCTGATTACTGACCTGCTGCATTTACACAAGGATTTACAGTAACCAGGTTACTACAGTGAATGGAAACACTCTGATTGATGAGGACATAGTAATGTTGAACTACACATTTAAAATCTTAACACATCTGATTGGATTATGAATAGTTTTTATTTACATTTATTCTTTATTCAGATTGAAGTGCTGCAGTTTGTCAGAGATCGGCTGTGCTTCTCTGGCCTCAGCTCTGAAGTCCAACCCTTCTCATCTAAGAGAGCTGGAGCTGAGTGGAAATGAGCTGCAGGATTCAGGAGTGAAGCTGCTGTGTAATTTTCTTAGGAGTCCACACTGTAGGCTGGAGACTCTGAGGTCAGTTCACTGAATGTGTGTTACTATTGTCAATCTAGGTGTTTAACAACTAAACCAAATTTATGTACTTATAATTTTCTTTTTTCATATATAAATTTTTTTACTGTACAAAGTATAGTCTGTAGTTATAAAAGATGAAAATGTTCACTGTTAGCTGTAGTAAATTATGCGATGCAGCAAATAAATAGACTCACATTTCCCAGTGTCTCCGTCATCACTCTGGACATGAACAGTAGCGCAAGATTTCTCCCACTCCCGCAAATATATGTGTAATGTCTAAACACTGGACAGTGTAAGTATTAATACACATTGTGTTTTAAAGTTCACCAGTCACGCATTTTCCTACCAGGCTTTTGGAAGTGGAAAAAATATTTTCTCTTTTCTCTGGCTTACATCTGCCTGTTTGTCTTTTGGAGCTCCTTATCATCTGTGACAGTGGTATTTGGCAGCTTGACATATTTAGTTTCTGCAGTAGAGATGCCAGAAGATGCTTTGGACTCGTTTTCATTCGTTGTGAATTTATTTTCTCTGTGGCAGAAAAACACATTACACAAGCCTTCAGAAACTACTTCAGGTTAAACTGGACTAATGAAATACCTTTACGGCTGACTGACTCTAACACAATCACTATAAACAGACTTTAAGACACTTGCTAGGCTAGCAACATTAAAGGTACAAACAATCCATGCAACATTCTGTATAGGAGTTGGTTTTACACCAGTACTTTATCCATTCAAAAAGAATATCTGATGTTGTGAACACGTAATTGTCTAGCCGTTAGTTGAGTGTGTGTGCAAATTAACCTATTGATTGACATGTGTAACCAGTCAAAAATATTCTCTGCGGAAAGGAAAGTATAATGCATACATTTCATGACTATCAGAATTTTTTAGAAAAACCTTTCAAAATGAACTTGATCATCAGAAAATAGTGCATCATAATTGTGAATTAAGCAGTCTCTGATAAAATCAACACCTCAGCAGTAATCCCATTTGTCTGGTGCCCTGCTGTCTGCCTGGTCACCATATCAAAAACTATAGGTTATGTTACATAACATTAGCTAACAGGCTCAGAATTAATTTAGTTTGGGTACTATCATAGTTTAGTTAATTTATGCTTTTACTAACCTCAATCACATATGCATAAATCTAACATAAGATTAATGTAAATTGCATACAAATAAGTTATTGAATTAACATATAAATCAAATGAAATGTACCTTGAAAATGCATGAAACATTAGCTAAATAACAACACACCAAAATACCAGTGCCTTGATCACCCAGACTAATAACCTGTGAAACTGAGAGGGGAGAGATGAAGGAGTGGTCTGCCCATTCACTGCTACGCTAACTGTGCCGAGAGCTTTCAAGTGTGGCACCAATGTGTGTTCACGTGCTACACAGTGACATAATGACCTTTCCTTCTTTTACAGTTTCTTTGTCACTAACTAGGATATTGCTGCATAGTATTAGCTAACTACAAACGTACATAGAGTTTATAACTTGCTGTGAGATCTGATGGGTTGCTACTTTTTCAGTGCAATGCAACATTAACACACACACATACACACACTTTCATTTCTCTGTAAGCAGACACAGCCACTTCTCAGTTAAGACAGATCAGGAGAGTCTATCGGCTGTTACATGACTCCTTGAGAAGTTTCTCATAAGTGTGTTTAATGTTTAACATGTAAAAGTGTTTTAAGTCATTTTTGTGACTGCTCCTATAATCTCAGACTCAAATGCTAATAGTTGCATGGGTGTTGAAACTTGTTCAAATTAATTTTGATAACTCTTAGCCCATTTATAGACTTTATTTTATAATTAAAATATAACAATAACAATTAATATAATGAATTGTTCACTATTTTAAAAAATCAATCAGACAGTATTTTGTGGAAAAGTCAAAGTCTGTAGAAGGCTGACATTATCATGATCCACAATGACACAGTACTTCTACTCATTTTAGGGAAAAGCTCATTAAATACAACATAGTAATGTTGAACTACACATTTAAAACCTGAACACATCTGGTTGAATTAAAATGCATTTTTATCTACATCATTTATTCTTTATTCAGATTGTGTGGCTGCAGTTTGTCAGAGATCAGCTGTGCTTCTCTGGCATCAGCTCTGAAATCCAACCCTTCCCATCTGAGAGAGCTGGAGCTGAGTGGAAATGACCTGCAGGATTCGGGAGTGGAACTGCTGTGTGGTTTTCTGGAGAGTCCACACTGTAGACTGAAGACTCTGAGGTCAGTTTACTGATTGTCTGTTGCTATTGTTGATCTTAATGTTGAACAACTGAACCTAATTTATGTCCATCCATAACTTACATCCATGAGGTTATATTTTTTCTATATTTTCATTTTTTTACTGTAAAAAAAATTTAGTCTGTAGTTATAAAAGATGACTGATTCTTAAAGAAACTGCAGAAAATGTCCACTGTTAGTTTTTAAAGTAAATTAATCATTTTTGGTAAAGAGTCACTTTTGATCCTCTCAACTAATATCTTTTTTAAATTGATCAAGTTTACTTGTTGAAGGAGAAATATTTCTTTATTATGTTCCTTAATGTGTTTTAATGAAAAATGTCTGATCATTGATATTGATCCTTCAGGACACACACACACACAAACACACAGAGGTACATAGATATATCAATGCAGGTGTTTAAAGAATGAATATAGTATTTTTTATGAATCAGTGTTGACATGAATTGGTGTCTGAATGTTGTGGTGACGTTTGGATGATGTCTGTAGAAAGCTGACATTATGATGATCCACAATAACACATTGACACAGTCAACTACTCATTTCAGGGAGAGGCTCATTGATTAGGATATAGTAATGTTGAACTACATGTTTAAAACCTGAACACATTTGATTGGATTATAAATGGATTTTTATCTACACCATTCATTATTTATTCAGATTGAGGGACTGCAGTTTGTCAGAGATCAGCTGTGCTTCTCTGGCCTCAGCTCTGAAATCCAACCCTTCCCATCTGAGAGAGCTGGATCTGAGTCTCAATGAGCTGATGGATTCAGGAGTGAAGCTGCTGTGTGATTTTCTGGAGAGTCCAAACTGTAGACTGGAGACTCTGAGGTCAGACACCATTTATTTGCTTCTGTGCTGAGATTAATATAATGTGAAAGTTGTGGTGTAACTAAACTGCAGACATAAAGCTGGTATTATGCTGATCCACACTGAGTATCTTAATGGTAAGGTCTCTTTTCTTCTTCAGTGGTTTAGTCCATTGACTGTGTCAGAGCAATGTTGAGCTACACATTTAAAATCTTCATATAACAAGAGAAATCCTACACTGGATAATTCAGTCTGATTTTTACATTAAATTTCACCTTCACTTTAAATTTCATTATTTGAATTTAAATCAAAAACTCAGAAAGCAACACATATCCAGTATTTACTTGTTCCAACACTTTTATGAAGCTATACAGTGTTTATACTGAATTAAATATTTAAAGTCAAGATCCTGTGGTTTGTTCTTGAGTGCATGGTCCAATCGACCTATGTGGTCATTTAATTATGAGGATGTGTTGTTTTTAACCTGTATCCAGTTGGGTTCAGGTTTTTGGAATTTCAATTTTCTAAACTTCTAAACCTTCTTCAGCTCTGAACAGATTATGAAATATTGAATGATTTCAAGCAGAAACATGTCTTCTAAAGTAACATCTATTCTTTATTCAGATTGTATGGCTGCAGTTTGTCAGAGAACATCTGTGCTTCTCGGGCCTCAGCTCTGAAGACCAACCCCTCCCATCTGAGAGAGCTGGATCTGAACTCCAATGAGCTGCAGGATTCAGGAGTGAAGCTGCTGTGTGATTTTCTGGAAAGTCCACACTGTAGGCTGGAGACTCTGAAGTCAGTTCACTGACTGTCTGTTACTATTGTTAAGCTTAATGTTGAACAACTGAACCTAATTTATCTCCATCCATAACTTACATCCATGAAGTTATTTTTCTGTTTTCCATATTCATTCATTTTTACTGTGCAAAATTTAGTCTGTAGTTCAAAAAGATGACTGTTTCTTAAAGAAACTGTAGAAAATGTCCACTGTTAGTTGTTACACGCACACACACACACACACACACACACACACAAAGATCAATGCAGGTGTATTTTTTTATGAATGAGTGTTAACGTGAATTGGTGTCTGAATGTTGTGGTGATGTTTGGATGATTTGAAGCTGACATTATGATGATCCACAGTAAATAAAATAGTCACTCTGCTCATTTTAGGGAAAAGCTCATTGATTAGGCCATATCAACGTTGAACTTAACATTTAAAACCTGATTTGATTATAAATGGATTTTTATCTACGTCATTTATTCTCTATTCAGATTGAGGGACTGCAGTTTGTCAGAAATCAGCTGTGCTTCTCTGGCCTCAGCTCTGAAGTCCAACCCTGCCCATCTGAGAGAGCTGGAGCTGAACTCCAATGAGCTGCATGATTCAGGAGTGAAGCTGCTGTGTGATTTTCTGAAGAGTCCAAAATGTAGACTGGAGACTCTGAGGTCAGACACCATTTTTTAAACTTCTGTGCTGAGATTAATATGATGTGAAAGTTGTGATGTAACTAAACTGCAGACATAAAGCTGGTATTATACTGATCCACACGGAGAATCTTAATGGTAAAGTCTATTTTCTTCTTCAGTGGTTTAGTCCATTGACTGTGTCAGAGCAATGTTGAGTTGCACATTTAAACCCTTCACTCTGAACCTCTGAAACTCTTGATTTTTACATGAAATTTCACCTTCACTTTAAATTTTTCTTTAAATTTAAACCAAAAAACTCAGACTTTTTACTGTTTGTATATGACAATTTTTACCCAGCCTGTCCTCCCAAGAAAAATGACAGTATAGGTAGTAAATTCAGTCACCAAAAACAACCTATAGTTACATTTGAGTGACAGACACCATCTAGCAGTTGTAGTTATTATGACCCAGAGACGTGACGCAGGTAAGATAATGTCTATGTAAGGTGACAAATTTCCATATTAGGAGAAGGCGGTTTGGGTGGATGGCTAGATAGATTTAGACTCAATATTTATAGAGCACTTTCTTTGATCTTTAATGTTAGATTTTTAGTTTTGATCTTTTACCTTACCTAAGAGTTATTGATGGTGGGCTTCAGGCTGTACAGCCGCTCTGTGGTGCACACAGATGTAGGGACAAGCCAGAGAGAGAGACACACCGAGAGCAGGCTGAGGAAGAGAAAGACATGAGAGCAGCTACTCGCTAACAGCTATATGTGTCACTCCACTACTCTGTGGTGCGACTCTGCTGCTACTGCAGACAGTCACGGAGCAGACACTTTCAGTTTATAATTGTAGCGTCCGTCATACAAACTAAGTATTCATAACATGCTTAGTATTATACAAATTAGAGATTTTATATTTGCTGAATGTCAGTGCTGATACGTGAAAATGAACTAAATGGGTTTCATTTCTATAAAACAAGCCAAGTGGTTTTTGTGCCTAAACCTAATCAGACCTTAACCACAGTGTTGAGACATCTTAAAAAATAATTATTTTTAACAGTGATTTGTAATGGTTTTGGAAAGCACAGATAAATGATCTTGTCCTGCCATTTACTGCTGATAGAGGCGGCATATTAGAAAATGCTCCTATGGGTCGTTCTTGAGTGCATGGTCCAATTAACCTATGTGGTCATTTAATTAGGAGGATGTGTTGTTTTTAACCTGCATCCTGTTGGGTTTCGGTGTTTGGAGTTTCAATTTTCTAAACTTCTACTTTCTAAACCTTCTTTAGCTAGGAACAGATTATGAAACGTTGAATGATTTCAAGCAGAAACATTTGTTCTAAAGTGACATCATTTATTCTTTATTCAGATTGATATTCTGCAGGTTGTCAGCGATCAGCTGTGTTTTTCTGGCCTCAGCTCTGAAGTCCAACCCTTCCCAAGAGAGCTGGAGCTGAATTCCAACGAGCTGCAGGATCCAGGAGTGAAGCTACTGTGTAATTTTCTGGGGAGTCCACACTGTAGGCTGGAGACTCTGAGGTCAGTTCACTGACTGTCTGTTACTATTATTGATGTTTAACAATTTAACCTAATTTATGTACATCCGTAACTTACATCCACAAAGTTATTCTTCTGTGTTCTATTTTTAAATTTTTTTAATGTACAAAGTTTAGTCTGTAGTTATAAAAGATGACTGATTCTTAAAGAAACTATAGAAAATGTCCAATGTTAACTGTTTTTAGTAAATTAATGTTTATAATTTTTGGTAAAGAGACACATCTGTATACAGAAGCTCCTCTGAACTAATATCTGTTTTAAATTGATCAAGTTTACTTGCTGAAGGAGAAATATTTTTTTAAGTTTACATTAATGTTAATGTGTTATAATGAATAATGTTTGTTTACTGATATTCATCCTTCAGAACACACACACACACAGATCAATGCAGGTGTTTAAAGTATTTTTTATGAATCAGTGTTGACATGAATTGGTGTCTGAATGTTATGGTGACATTTTGATGATGTCTGTAGAAAGCTGACATTATGATGATCCACAATAATTCATTGATAGTTGCTAATTTTAGGGAAAGGCTCATTGATTAGGACATAGTAATGTTGAATTACATATTTAAAACATGAAAACATCATTTATTCTTTATTCAGATTGAGGGACTGCAGTTTGTCAGAAATCAGCTGTGCTTCTCTGGCCTCAGCTCTGAAGGCCAACCCCTCTCATCTGAGAAAGCTGGAGCTGAACTCCAATGAGTTACAGGATTCAGGAGTGAAGCTGCTGTGTGATTTTCTGAAGAGTCCAAACTGTAGACTGGAGACTCTGAGGTCAGACACCATTTTTTTTTACTTCTGTGCTGAGATTAATATGATGTGAAAGTTGTGGTGTAACTAAACTGCAGACATAAAGCTGATGTTATATATAGAGATCAATCTTTGCATTTGCATCTTTACTCAGTAAACATGTTTACATGTGCACTGTGTTGTGTGTATGCGGTGGTTACTTGTTGTAAATGATTCAGTTAGAGCAGAACGATGTGTAAAATGTCTATTTTGTGGAAAGTTATTACAATGTGCACAAAAATCTTATTTTAAAGTTTAAAGGTAATGTAGATGTGAGCTGCTATATTAGTTGCCTTGAGTCACAACTGTTGCAACTGGGACTGTTGTGACTCAGGATGGTCAGCTGACTCTGGCTGTCTTGCAAAGGATCTAGAGATCACATCTATAAGAGCAATAGACTAAAAAGACTCCACACACTGATCTCAGCTTTCAGTTTGTGTTTGTTAAAGAGGTATTATTTCTGACTATGAGATGTGAAACCATGGAAGTCGACTGAACAGTGTGTGGATTCTACTGTATTCAGTTTGTCTCTACCTGCCAAGGGGCTAACACCAGCCAGTAGCTGTCTGTAGGTATCAGAATGATGTCTTGTCAACACAAATACAAACAGTGCTAATGAGCAGACCTTCAGTTTCTGCTGTCTGTATAATGATGAAGCCCTTGCAAGTGATGTAGGTCTAAAAAATGTAAATGTTCATGTTTTAGTCTTTTTGCATTTTTACTTGTGTAAAGTAAAAATGGTTAAAAAAAAAGCAAGAGGACCCTGGGGTTACATTTTTTATGCTGTGTGCTGACAGTAATAAGATGCTTTGCCTGATTTTTTTGGAACGTAAAGGGATTGAATAATCTGGCCAAAAGACAAAAATATCTTTCCTTAAATCTAAAAAATGTAATGTGGCATTCCTGCAACACATCTAGTAGTAGAAGAGGATAAAAAGTTAGGTGTTGGTTGGGTGGGACACACTAATGTGTCTAGTGGCACAAAGAGAAGCAGAGGAGTAGCAATTCTTGTGAAAAAAAGGCTTACATTTTAAATGCATAAAGGAGAATATAGATGATTAAGGGAGACTTCTATTGATTTTAATTGAAATACAGGGGTTCACATTGGTTTTGGTTAATGTTTATGCACCATACACGTTTTTTTTGAGAAATTGAGAGAAGAACTGGGGAGATGGGTGATTTTCCTGTTATCTTAGGGGGGACTTTAACCAGGTTATGGATCCTTTTCTTGACCGTAAACCACTGCTTGCAAACATACTGAAGGCTATGTGTGATGACTTGGGGATTACTGATATCTGGCACATCCATAACCCAACAGCCAGTGATTTTCTTTTAGCTTATCCAGCATTGATTATTTTTTTGTTACAAATGATATTGTTTCCTCAATATCATGTACTATTAGTAGTATCCACATTTCAGACCATGCACCTGTCACTCTGGTTACTTTCCCAATTGCAAAAAGATGTAGGACACCTGGGTGGAGGCTTAATTCAAGTCTGGTCTTGGATGCTAATTTTAGCGAAGCTCTGCATAACCAAATTAGTTTATATAAAGAAACAAATTTACCATCTACACCATCTGCTGGAGAGGCCTGGGAATCCCTTAAAGCTTTTCTTAGAGGCCATATTATCCAGTATGCATCTGTTAAGAAAAAAGCCAGTATGGCCAAATATTTGGAGCTTGAGAGGCAGATTCAAGTACTTCCAAACAGGATATATCCTCAGTCAATCCTACAGGCAGGATGTTAGCAAGGTACATCAGACAGAAGGAAAATGTGAGTATTATACTAGGGGTCACATATGAAGGTGGCAACCTATAGTCCAGTTCTACCTCAAGTAATGTAATATTTAGAAACTACTATAAAAAGCTATACAAATCAGGACTGCACACAGACTCTCAGGAGATTTCTTAATTTCTCACCAGTCTGGCCCTCCCCCCCTTGTCCGAAGAGCAGCGTGAGCTGCTAGATATGCCTATTACAAGGAACTTAAAGACACCATTAAAGATTTGTGAAGCGGGCATGCTCCAGGCCTAGATGGCTTTACAGCCGAGTTTTATAAGACCTACGTTGATGACCATCTTACCACCCTCCCTCAATGAGGCTCTAATTTCTATTATTCTCAAAAAGGGCAAACCGGCTTCTGACCGTAAAAGTTATAGACCCATTTCCCCACTCGGACAAGACCAAAAGATCTTTTCAAATATCTTGGCTTATCAACTTGATAAAATTATTATAAGTGTAATCCACTCTATTCAAGACAGTTTGCAGTTTGTTATTGGACGCCTTCTCAATATTATGTCTCAGAGTGAGAACTGTCCTATGGCAGCAGTCTCATTGGACGTGGAGAAGGCATTCAATAGAGTCGAGTGGCACTATCTATTTCTTTTTCTTGAAAAATATGGATTTAGCCAAAAATTCATTAGCTGGATTCGGCTTCTATATGCTAACCCCAAAGCATCCGTTCTCACTAATTGTATCATTTCCCATAATTTTGACTTATGTGGAGGTACAGCACAGGGTGATCCTCTATCCCCCCTCCTTTTTGCTTTGGCCCTCAAACCGCTAGCCGCTGCCATCCGTAAGGCTCACAATTTTCAAGGGATACAAATAAGAGAAACAACTCATAAAAATAAAATGTACACAGATGATATTCTGATTTTTGTCTTGCCACTTGAACGGTCATCACCAGTCCTCTTTGATATTATAGAATCATTCTCAAGACTTTCAGGATATAGGGTCAATTGGACAAAGTCAGAAGCTCTCCCTTTGACAACTTAGTGCCCTAGAACACTGTTTCAGGCAGGTAAGTTCCAATGGCCTAAAAAGGGAATTACTTATTTAGGTATAACGTTTCCCCCCCTTATTAAAGATCTCATTAGTGGGAATATAGTCCCTTTTGGATAAGTTCAAGAATGATATAGCAAGGTGGAACCCTCTATTCTTATCCCTGTGGGGAAAGGCCAATATTCTCAGGATGAATTATGAGCCTAAATTTAATTATTGCTGTTATTGTCAAGAAATGCAGTGCCCAGTATTTGCAGCCGCCATGTTGGATAGGTCAAGATCCGCTAAATATTTTCTTTTAATGATATCTTTAACATTTCACAAAACAACTTCACACTCGACACTGCACTTTACACCTGCACCTTGTTGAGTCTCCTTCCTTTATAGTTAGATGAGAGCTCTTTTTCACTGTTTGTATTTGACAGTTTTTACTGATTATGAAACACTGAATGATTTCAAGCATGAACTAAAGTGACATTGTTTATTCTTTATTCAGACTGGTTGAATGCAGTTTGTCAGAGATCAGCTGTGCTTTTCTAGCCTCAGCTCTGAAGTCCAATCCCTCCCATCTGAGAGAGCTGCATCTGGGTTTTAACGACCTACAGTATTCAGGATTGAAGCTGCTGTATGATCTTAAGGAGAGTCCACACTGTAGACTGGAGACTCTGAGGTCAGTATAGAGTTGGAGTCAGTCTGTGCTGGTTGTGCAATGTTGTTACTGTGTTCACTAGTGCAGTGCCTGTGCAAACGTGCCTGTTTGGAACGGGCCAATTGCTTATTATTTTTTTAAGAACCACATATATATGTATCAATTGACAAACATATCAATTAAAACGAGGATTTAATCCCTTGGGGTGTCGTCTTCTTGGGACGACACCCCAAGAAGACAGTTTCTTCACCCTGTCAGGACTTAGGTACCATAGGCTGTATTCTACAGATTTGCAGTCAAGGTTTGCAGGACGATATGGCCGATGGCTCTCTGCCCAGACAATCCAGAACAGACTGCACGCAGCCAATCTCTGGTCTCATAGGGCTGCCAGGAGGCCTGCCATGACTGCCCTTCACTGTCAGGCCCATTTGCGCTGGTGTCGGCAACACGAGCATTGGAACCTGAACATCTGGAGGAACGTTATGTTCAGCGATGAGCCCAGATTCTGCCTACAGCAGTTGGATCGTAGGGTCAAAGTGTGGAGAAGACGCGGAGAACATTATGCCGATTGCTGCACCGATAGAGTAACATCTTTTGGTGGAGGCAGTGTGATGGTGTAGGGCAGCATCTCCCTCACTGGAAAAATGAGGCTTGTCATCATTGGAGGCAATCTCAAGGCAGAGAGATATTGAGATGAGATTCTGCAACCAGTGGCAATCCCATATCTCCACAGTCTGGGACCAAACTCAACGACAATGCTCGCCCCCACAGAGCGGGGTTTATCAGAGACTACCTCCAGAATTTGGGAGTGGAGAGGATGGAATGGCCTGCCAGCGATCCTGACCTCAACCCCATTGAACACTTGTGGGATCAGCTTGGGTGTGCTGTTCGTGCCAGAGTGACCAACACAACCACGTTGGCTGACTTGCCACAAATGCTGGTTGAAGAATGGGATGCCATCCCACAGCAGTGGGTGACCAGGCTGGTGACCAGTATGAGGAGGAGGTGCCAGGCTGTTGTGGCTTTGTATGGTTCTTCCACACACCACTGAGGCACCTGTTTGTTAAATGAATAAATTGTTAAATTGCTAATATATCTTGTTTCTTCAAACTTCAATCATCCAATCCACCAAACACCAAACGAGTCAATGGCAGAATAAGCTGTTGAATAAGCTGGCGCAACCCACATACTAAGCTCTGCTGCTCATCCCACAAATGCATGTTCCTTACAAATGTGGCACCATTTAAAAGGAAAATAAACAGGCTTTCCAACGGTATAAGATGTATTGCCAAGAAGCATTGTTACAACAAAGAAATAATCTACCAAACACAAATTTCCTTATTTTTTGTGCTAAGTTTAGATGTATCAATTGACAATCATTTCAACTAAAACAGTGAGGAAGCACTTCACTAGTGTAAACTGTGTTTATTAATATTAAACATGTCGTGTGTCCAAATTGCACCAAATTCGATTTGACACTGCACTCCCTTGTGTCCCCAGCAATACACCCACCAAGTTTGAAGTAGATTGGATAAATGGTTCTCGAGATATGCAAAGGACAAACATACATACATATATATATACATACAGAGATTCCTTGCTTTATATAGAAAGAGGAAAGATGGCTGTAGGAAATAATGCTAGATTACAGCTGACAGCCTTACAGGATGTATAGAGACAGCAGTCCTCATTCATCAAATTGTCGTACCATCAAATCTAATCTGAAAGTGTTTGTTCTCTCATTTCAACACTAAAGAATTGATCAGTTCCTCTTTGTCAGAGCTCTAAGATCAGTCTGACTGAAGCTGGCAAATCACTGGCTCTCATTTCACAGAACCATCATTACGTTTAGTAACCATTCAATTCAATTCAGTTTCATTTATACAGCATCAAATCATAACAAAAGTCATCTTAGGACACTTTTCACATAGGGCAGGTCAAGACCATAGTCTTTAACGTGTGGTCTTTATATAGACCAGAACCTCTGCTGAAGTCCAGGAATCACAGCAGGTATTTAGCTGAGAGTTCTGACTGATTGTCATGTGATGATTTAACAGCAGGGAAGATCTTCAAATCCCACAGAAATTCTGTAGCTTTTAAACTTGTATAACAGTGCATATATATCAACAGTAAATCCATTAGTATACTGATGAGTGAATATCTGTTTCTGCAGTAATGATGAGTTCAATGATGTGTTCATTGTGTCTTACAGCGCTTTGAATTGCCTTGTTGTTGAAATGTGCTATAAAAATAAATTTTCCTTGCCTTGCCTCAGCAGGTTGTTTCCTCTGTGTACTTCAGTGAAATCAAGCTCAGCTTGGAGCTCAGTGTGTTCACTCCAACACGTTAACATAAGAGCTGAAAGGAAGCTGGCTACGCTGCACAGCTATTTCACTTCTGGTCCGAACAGGACTGAAGTCCCTGCTGCTCTTTATTCTGGATGTCCTGCATCACTGACTGACAGCTGATGAAGTGAGTCTCACTAAACACTGATTTATGACCTCTGTTGTTTTTTCTTCTCTTATCAGCTGGAGCCCATGTCTGGCTAGGAGGGAGGAGAAAAGTTGTATCATTGTTTGAAGCAGCAGCAGCAGCTTGTGTGTAGAGCGGCTCTGACTGGGCCATGTTACTGGGAGGTAGAGTGGAGAGGAGAGCTTCATCCAGCAGTGACTGACAGAGGAATCAGAAGAAGTGGAGATGACTCTCAGTGCTGCAGTCTGAATTGATCTGAGAACAGCCCCACTGTCAGACACAAAGTCAAGTCCACCATCATCCCTGTGTGTTCCTCTGGATCAAACAGAGTATCATCAGTGTATCTGGACTGCTCTGCTGCTGCTCGGTTCATCTAAACGGTCTCTGCAAACACTCCTCCACTCCCCACATATATTTTATATTTTACAAGATAAAATATGCGTCTGATGCTCATTAATAGAGCGCTTACTTTGATCGTTAACGTTAGATTTTTAGTTTAGATCTTCCCCTTACTTAAGAGTTAGTGCTGGCAGGCTTCAGGCGGCCAGCGGGTCGTCCTCCCTGTATAGCCAGTCTGTGGCACGCACATATGCAGGGACGAGCCAGAGGACGACTGCTGCTTAGAACCAGAACTGGAGCAATCCACCTGACACCCAGTGAGAGACACGCTGAGAGCAGGCTTTATTTGATGAACATGGGTGCTGATACGTGACAATGAACTAAATGGGTTTTATTTATATAAAAATAAGCAAAATGGCATGGGCGGTGGGCAAGTGCAATCAGTGTATGCCTGAACACCGTGTAACACCGGTACAAGCCTAGTGTGAATGTGCATATTTTCTATGAATGATGTTGATGTTTTTAGATGAATGTCTTTGAATGTTGTCTCTGTTTGTATGTTTGCCGTAAATTTTGTTGTCTGTAATTTTTATTTTTATTTTTTGTATGCTCTGTATTCAGGGTGGCCTTGGAAAAGAGAACATGCTCTCAATGCCCCCCCCCCTGCAGAAATAAAGGTTAACAATGTATAAAGTTACCTCTCTAAAGTTCTGGTTATAACCACCAAAATACCAGATTAATAGCAGACTTTTCACTCATTGTTTGATAAATAATTGTTTGTACGCAGAAACAAGAAAATAAAACCTCTAGAAAGTCTGGATTGAATCAAAGCGTTTTGTTGTTTTTGTTTTTTTCAAATAAAAAGTAACAAGAAAAAAGGTAGTTAATATGTCTGGCACGTAAAAATTGTTTGCTAATATAGCAAGTTCTGCTACGTTTCTTTGAGCTTGGACCCTTAGCATCTAATATACATGAATTCAACAGTAATTGTAGGTGAGACTAAATGGTTCAGGTGTAATCGCTGTCACCAAGGTGTGTTTATCAAACACAGAGGAGGCAGAACTTTCCTTTACCGGTTTAATGGCTAAATAGGTGAGTGTGTGGTCTACAGGAAACAAATATATGCAAGATCCACAGAGAACAATTAGGTTACACATTCTATGCAATCATAACACTACATACTGTAACTGACCGTGAAAACAAATTCAAGGTAGATAGACCTTAGACCAAATAGACTACATATGCTCTGTTGAAGCAAGGATCAATATAAACAATATTAATAAAATAATGAATAAACTACCCTTCAACATTCAATGTCATAGTCTCCTTCATTGAAATATATGACATATTTTAACTGTAAGAAATGCCCTTATGGTCTCATCGGCTACTGGTGGCACAATCTAAGGTTGAAAAGTTTCATGTTAATAACACAAGATAACACTAAATTGGAAGCATGAAATGTCACACAAATAACACTACTGGATATGCATAAATTACCTACACTCATCAAAACACTCTTAAAGTAACACCAAAGTATTATTACTCTGTTTGGTTTCATACATAATATTATAGAAAGAATTATGCCAGTAAATAGCTAGTTTAGGCAGTAATTAGCTTGCAAAGAAATAAGTGCAAATGTCACAATAACATTTATGTTTAACCTTTCTCGGCAATGTGAATTAATTGTGAAACATAGCAACTAAACAGGTTTCTTCACAAGCAGAACGTAACATCCACACAAATTTAACAAGCTGCCTCTAAATGATCGTCTAGCACGGCGATATAATTACTCATGTAACACAAAGGCAGGTAAAACATGCACTTACTTTTTTGATTCACGCACACAGATAATCCAGAAGGGGAATTACCTGCTCATTAAACTGATAAATTTAACTGCTACAGCCGTTTCCTGCTATAGTCCCTTTTCTCTTCACCTCCAGGGTTTTTCTTCACTCACTGCAGAACACTAATTGAGAGAATTTTAATATGGTGTAAAGTAATGTCATATTGTAATTGAATTAGCTCATTTTATGTATCTCAACATTGAAACCACATTTGTGGGACACGAACAAAAGTGGTGTAATATTTATCAAGCATCATATGACAAATTTGAACATAAATCCAAAATTTCGCTGCTGGGACTTGTAGTTGCAGAAACACCCCCCAAAATCTTTTTTTTTATCATGCTGCAGATGTAATAATGCTTAGAAGAGCATTTTAGGATTCTGGAAATTCCTTCAGAGCATTGGTTAATTATTATTATTTACTTTATATATACACCGTACTGTGCCAAAGTTTTAGGTTTTAGGTTTAGATTCTTATCCATTTTACAGTACCTTTAGAAAGATGCTTGATTGGTCCCAAATTTATTCTGCAGCATGACAACGAGCCCAAACATCCAGCCAGAGTCGTAAAGAACTATATTCAGCAGCAAGAAGAACAAGGAGTCCTGCAACAGATGGTTTGGCCCCCACAGAGACCTGATCTCAACATCATGGAGTCAGTCTGGGATTAAATGAAGAGACAGAAGCAGCTGAGACACCGAAATCCACAGAAGAACTGTGGCAACTTCTCCAAGATGCAGGAACAACTGACCTGCCAAGTACCTGAAAAACTCTGTGCAGGTGTACCGAGGAGAGGAGAACTGCTGCTGTTTTAAAGACAAAGCTGCTCACACCAAATATTGATTTCATTTAGGTTTCTTCTGTTTACTGAACTTTGTATGAAGTTAATTAATAAATAAAAACTTTTCATGGCATTATTTTTGAAAGCATCCTCACTTTATGTTTGGTGCCTAAAACGTTTGCACAGTACTGTATATTCCTATATAACTGTCCCACAAACGTCTGGATATTCATTCAAAACATGCACTCAGGAAAAGCAGTTTTAACAAAACTGTAGTAAACATGATACAAGGGTTTGCCTATTCTACTGTCCAGCATTAATGGTTTTTTAAGAAAGGGTGACTAAATTTGAGGTCACTTTTACCATTAAAGCCCACCTAAAGCACACTTATTGGTCCTAATTAGACCTTTTTTCTAGACTCTGTGGGTGTATGCAAACATTTATTATTCTTACTGATATATGTAGTTTGATGACCTCACATAATTAATATACTAAATTTGCAACTGTGCTCAACTATGCAGAGGCCTCATCAGCTAGAATAAGCACATCTGTGCCTGTGCATGGCCTTTAAAGCATATTACTTTTATACTGTTTTACAGCTATTGTAAAATACGCTTGGAAGCTTTCGTCTCAGACTGCAGTTAAATGTAAATAATGGTATTTGAATATTTAGACTTCTGTTACAGAGATCTCAACATGACCATAATTCAGAAAAACCCAACCACAATTCATTTTTCTTGGTTTTATTGCAACAACAATGGTGCCAAAAATTGCACAATTTGCCCATTTACAATGACATCAGATAAAAATGTGAGAAATATAAAAACATCAAAGCAATCCAATTTGACACAACGCTTAAACCTGAGGATTAAATACTCTTCCACACTAGAGCCTCACCAGAAAACAAAGAAAATAAATAAAAGAAATCCCTCAGATGTGTTATATTTTAATTTCTTTCACCTGGTATATCAGCAAAGGTCAGAGGACTAACTAGTTCTGCACAACAAGGACCAGCTAGCAGGAGGTTACAGGTTTTAAAGTCACTCTAGAGGCAGAAGCAAAAAAAAGGAAACTGATTAAGTTACCAGACTTTAAAGCACTTACAGACAGTAGAAACATTTAATATGAGGTTTACTTCCATATTACCAGATAAACACTGTTAAATGTGACCTGTATTATACTACTAACCATCAGGTTGTGATAAATCTTCAACAAGAACCAGCTTTGATTTAAAACTATAATTTCATAGACTTCAGCATTGGCTATCATTGAGCCACTTCTGTTTGTATTGTATCACAGTTTTATCTTAATGTGCTCGGGAGATTGATGAAATGCTGAAACAACACTGGAATAAACAAATCACCAGGAGATCCACTAATATTTAGCACATATAAGAGTAAGGATACTCCAAAAAAGGACAGAAGCATGGTGGCAGTTTTGGAGTAACTTTACTCTAAAACTGTACAACAACTATGAGTATCGGTTAAAACGCTTGATTCTAAAGGGGAATTTGGTTTGAATGAGCAACTCTGTCAGTATGTTTAACTACAGTAAAAGTCTCTTTGTTTTCATGACTATTCAAAAAATAATTTTTGGCAGCTGCACAGCATTTGCAAAGTGGATGTTTACAGTGATCAGTTAGGGTGAATGGAGCAGATGATGCCTTTTACTAAGTGTGTTTTGATTAAAAATCTTAAAAAAAATAGCTTGGGATGCAAGAAAAGTAAGTTCATAAAAAGAAGGGGGACATTTTTAAAATAAAAATTATGGATTTAGGCTGACATCTGTCTGTAAGATATTTGATGTTTTTTTAATCATCCTATATGCTGCATAAGTGAATGTACATTTGACTGACAAGATGATTAAACAACAAAAACAGTCTGAGGTATTACCTACTGTATTATCAAGACAGAAACGTTACTGGATAATAAACTCTGTGCCTTAAAAAAAACTGTCACTGACATTCAGGATGTTACAAAACTGTCACTCTCACTTTTAATCTTATGCAAGTAATTTTTGACTCAAATAAAGAGACAAACACTTGAGTCTGACATCTTTTGCTTCTGAAGTTGTACGCAGGGAGCTGCCAGTTACAGTTAGACTGAAATTAGATTTTATGACCACTATTCTTATTAATAATGGTGCCATTTCACTCGATTTACACAAATTATACATGTTTGTCCACGTCATTTTTTCCTACATGTAAATACAGTAGTGACTGAACAGCTCTGACAACATCCCTCCACTGTATGTCCCTTTTGCCTGAATTCAAACTATGTGATCAAATGTTACACAAATGAATAAATGATAGATGGACATGTTATTTAAAGCTACACGACAACAAGAGAGCAACAGGTTTGTTTTTTCATGGTTTTAAAATGATAGTATTTAAGACTGCGAGAGTATGAAACTTAGATTTGGATTCCCTGCATTATGTCAGTCCAATCAAGTTTTCAACCTTATTCTGGACATATACATTTTAGCTGACTTTAAGTATCTTTTTCTAAAATTAGAAAGATAAAAACACACAAACCGTTACCTCGTTCTAAATTCCTAATATTCCAAAACATCATTTTGTTTGAGAAGATGTCAGTTTGGAAAGAAAACCTTCATCTGGAACTATGACATGATCACAGTGAACACCGATATAAATCACAAGTATATTTCTAGAAAACATAACCCATCTCTACTGATTTGTTCTACATAGTGTATGCCACCAATTCACAGCGAGGCAGACAATGTGCATCTCAAAGCACAACAACTGCACCAGACGGACAAGGGCACAGAGAAGCTGATCACTTACACCACTAGTTTTGTATAAAGTCACACACACACGTCAAAACATTCAGTGCAGGTACATTCACATTGCGGACAACAGGGCTGTCTTTGTCGAGCACGTTTATGTATGATTGTTGTTGATTGGTCCCTAATGAACTTATCTTTAGTATCTTGTTACTATAAAGTCACAGAAATCTAAAATTCATACTACTGTGTTGAGGAAACTTTACTGAGTCAACACATTCACACAGAACCAGTGAAGTACACTTATATTTACTGGAGGCCTTCATCGTTTAGCCAGCAAACAGCTGTGGCACTCAGCTGACAGACGATTGACTGGTTTTAAACTGACAGGCAACTGTGGAACAGATGCACTGCTTCATACACAAGAAAGCAGAAAGGCACAGCAGCTGCTTCACTGACAGGAGGGCGTGTGAGCAACAGCAGGAGGATGTAAGACAAAGCAAAAACAGTAAGACACCAGAGAGGCTCAAAATGGAAAACAAAAAGTCAACGCTGAGATGAGAGACACCAAAACCTGATGTTTTGGGATCAGTTTTTCTGCTGATGTCGTAAACACCCACATATACAGTAAATCACTATCATTAGTTCTTTAAGTTGAAATCTTCCTTTAAGATTTAATTAATCACCTAATGAGCAACAGTTACTCGGTTTAGTCTTAAAGGTTGTTTGCAAACAAAAACTGACTGCAACAAAAAAAAAAAAAAAAAGCATCAAAGTGTTAGGCCTACATGCCATAACAACACACCACACACACAGGAAACAGTTTTCATCCTTACAGTCTACATGAAAGTTTGAAGCAATTGTGGCAACAGAATCTCCCTTCTGGTTTCTTTTCATTTAAAATCCAAAAGCGTCATATCAAACATTGCATCCTCTTTTTGTCACACCTTGCATCAAAGGATAAGGCTGGTGATATTCTTATTGTCAACATATCCAATGTAAAGATGAAAACCAACAATGAACCAATCCTGCTTACAATCATGGTGTGTGTATCCAAAGCCTGATATATCTTATTCCTCTGTGCCGTAGACCTCTGTTCTTCAAAAAACTATTAAACACACGTCAATAAGCCACAGCGCTGCACTGGGTGACATGTTCCTTCATTATGAAGAGTTTGGGCATGTTAGTTTGTTTAGAAACGGCTCCAAAGACTAAAACGTTTTCAGTCTCCTAAGAGTGTTCCCGTGTAAAGCAGATGCCACTGAGCATGTGTGGCAACAATACTTTTCTAGCTTGTTGTGCTACATATAACAACCTCTTAACTTTGTGCTACATTGTAAACAATTTTAATATAAGGAGGCTGTGATATGTAGTCTCTGGAGACTGAAAACGTGATCGCTGTTATTAGTCTTTGGAGACGTTTCTAAAACTCACAAGACCAAACTCTTCATAATGAACATGTCACCCAGTGCAGCAGTGTGGCTCATTGACATGTGTTTAATAGTTTTTGGACAACAACAGAGGTCTACGGCACAGAGCAATAAGATATATCAAGCTTTGGATACACACACAATACTTGTAAGTAGGATGAGTTCATTGTTGGTTTGGCTTTGCACATGAGATTTGTTGACATTAAGAAAAATATAGAAAATTTCCAGCCATATCCTTCAAGGAATATGTAAATTTTTGAGATATGGACTAACACATTGTTTGTTTTGGTCTTTTGTGAAATTTCTTGATGGTAAATACAGACAAAACACCAGCCTTATTCCTTATGTAGCTCTTAAAAGGCTCAAATCTGGAACCACAACAAATCAAAGTGTAATTATAAATTACAAAATGACATTCAGATGGTCACAGAAGTCTTTGTTTTAGTAACATCAAGACCTACTATGCTGCTCCATGTGTCGACTTTAGTTTGCAAAACTGACATACAGTTCAGATCACATGTCGTTTTGTGACCTGCTGTAGTTAAAAAGGTATTCAAAAGAAAAAACAACTCAGACAGAAGGTGGTGGACTTCTCGGTCATAAATATTTCCTCGTACTGAACACCAGCCATCACGGCAGCTAACCATCCCTTAAGAAACAGTAGCTGTGGAATACAAGACAATTTCTGTTAAAAACCCAAATACAGTAGCAGTGCAAAGCAAAGAAAATTAATTTCAATATTTTTTTTTAACTTGAAGTTGTTTTGCTTAAGTCAAAATTAATCCGTATGAGCTTTAATACTGAACATCCCATAATCCTCCACTGAACATAAATCTGAGGCTGCCTTAAAGTTCAACCTTCTATAATATATCCAGTTCTGTATATCGCTACTCATAAATGTCTACATCCTCACAATCGCAATATTATTACTCATTTTGTTCAAATTGCATCATTTTTATGCTGTTTTTCTTTCTTTTCTAGCCCAGAGTTTCACCACGAACATTTTTTTGCTGCACTTTATCAAAATACCAACGACCACAAGTGATTATAGTCATAATGAATCTAAGAGATGAGCTTTGTCTTGTAGTTTGAACATGTGACTGTCCGTAACGTAAAAAACACCATGAACATTTACGATTTGTTCCATCCCCATATGCTAATTTGCCTGTTTAGCATATTTATCTCACAATCAACAACACTTTAACACTTCATTCTGCTCATAAAAACAGATTGGAGGAGGCTTCTGACATGGACGTCGCTGGATCAAACGTTACAGTGGTGCTTATATAGTATTCACCTGCTTTGCACTTTTTATTTTCATGTTTTGTTTTACAGCATTGACTAATGGTGAAGAATTAGGATTTTTTGACATTGAAAAACCCCACTTGTTTGTATGTACAAACGGACATGCCACAGAAGCTTGATCCAACTCTTGGATCTCCCTCCAGGTTTTCTAGGCTTGTTCATATCCTACACAGCCAATCATAAGGTGAATTAGATCATGGGCTGTAACCTTCCTCTGCAGCCAGATGCTAATTTTGAGCCAAAGGTTGCTGTTTTTCCAAGCTGGAGACTAAATGAGCAGTCACCTGCCAGACAAAACTGAGCAGAACTTTCCAGTCCACCAGTCTTCTTGTTTTTGAAAGTCACAGTAGCTTAAAAATGTTTATGGTTTCTCGGCTCCTTTCAAAGCTGTAAATGTTTATTTGGCAAGCCAAAGGCTGGCAGGTAGATCTGGCATTGACAGGTGTTGAAGGCCACACCCCCCAGCACTGCTTTTGGGTCCCCCCTTTTTTTTCTTCCATCACCTAAACATTGCTGCACCACTGAGCACAGTTTTTGCTGCATTCACATGGTAAATTCAACAATTGTTGAATAGAATAGTTGCTTCTACATTAACTTCAGCAGTGTCATTATGATAACTATGCTTCCAGCTCAGATGTTTCACATTAAAAACCTACTAGGAAAATAAATGCTTATGCCCTATGACTGACTGGAAAGTTTAATTTGAAACATCTGTGCAGGATTTCCATTGACAGTCGGTTTAACTAAAATCATAAATGATAACATTTCTGTTAAAAAGAGAAACTCGGCAGCAGCAGACTGGAAAGTATAGCATGACTGTAATTGTACTGATGGAATTTGTGCAGTAAAAATGCAAATTATTCTGAATTTAACGAGAGAACAGGTAAACATGGAGTGTTGAGTTACAGTAAATGTAACTAGTTTTGATTAGTTTAAGTGGAGACACAAATCTGAAATTGTTCTGAAATTCCCAGTTGCCTTTGTACTTCGAGTATTTGGCTTGTTTCTTTCAAATTGGAAAATTCATCCCTTATTTGTTCCCATAAGGCTTTTAGGGACTCATTTTAAATAAGCTCCTTGATTGTTGCCTATTTAACAGTGGCTGTTGCCGGAGTGAGTGAAAGACAGAGTGAGTGACTATTTGTCGTATTTTGGCAGCGCTATGCAGAAAAAAAAAAAACTAATGATACAGATTTCAGTGCCACCTTAACATGAACACCAGTGACATGCCAGCCACTTTTTTTATTCCCATCAGACGCGCTTGAGATGGACGACTGCAAAAGTTTCGATCTCTGAAAAGTTTCTATTTTAATCAATACAGCTGTCTACACAGGCTGCGCAAGTGAAGCTTAATTTCGGACTTGAAGTCTGTTTTCTTCTATTTTACACACTCAGCTACAGAAAATGTGTATTAAGCTCTGAGTGCTACCAAAATGCAGGTGACCTGCACTCAATGCTGCTGCTCTGCTACGAAGGCTGTGGAGACATTGTATGGGAATTGTTGCTCCGCCACTGTGTTGGAGTAGATTGTAATCCTCTTCTAAACATTGTCAGATAGATTAGAACTAGAGCTGCAACAATTAATCCATAAATCGATCGACGGAAAATTAACTGGCAACTACTTTGATAATCAAATAATCGTATTTGTCATTTTTCAAGCAAGGCCAAATATTGTCTGGTTTCAGATAAACAAATGTGAGGATTTGCTGCTTTTCTTTGTCATATGTGACAGTAAATTAAAAGTCTTTTGGTTTTGGACTGTTGGTCGGACAAAACAAGCAAACTGAGAAGTTGTGGAAACTGTGCCATTTTTTCAGTTTTTAAACATTTTATAGAAGAATCAATTAATTGAGAAAATTATCAGATTAATTGATGATGAAAATCGAACGATAGTTAGTTGCAGCCCTAGTTAAAACCTCCACATCTAGCAAAGCCTTTTCCAGTGCAGTCCTTAAATTCGCCTTTCATTGTTCCTGTTCTGTATAAAAAAGTGAATAATCGACAATGTAAACATGTTCACTTTGGATTTTCTTGGGGAATGAATGTATGACACTGCCATCCGGTTATGTGGCAGTGCTACAACAGTCAGTAGGTAAAGATAGCACACAACTATAAATCATCGCTAAGCTGTAGGCAGTGTAGGAGTTAACAGTGTAGTGACCACAGTGAACAATGCCACTGTAGACGGTGAAAAAGAACAAAAACAAAAATGACACATTTTAACAGTAACACCCTGTTGAGAATCTCTAGTATCAGTAGCTTCACTGGTAGCGGAGTTCTTGCTCCTTGAAGGCAGAGCTATAGATATACAGAGTAAGGCAAACTTGGTTTCAGGTCAATCCAACAGAGCCATATTCGCACCAAATGTTCCAAGGCCATTACATCCTCTCATTTTAAAACATAGTGTAATCACCATGGAGCTTTTAGTGCTAACATTGAGCAAGCAGTTCCCCAAGCTATGTATGTCTATGGCTCTGCTCCACAGAAGACAGATAGAGTAAGTCTTCCCGGGACAAACAAGGTTCCCAAAGTGTGACTCAGTCTCAACCAGCTCCAGTGAGTCAAGCTGTAACTTAGAGAAAGGCTTGTTATGGTAGAGATGGGGGCTGATACCAGCCAGATACCGTCAGAGCAGACAACATAAAGCCAGAGGGACGAGAGTTGCCAACAGGAAGTAGGTGACTCTGTAGAGGTGGAGTGGAGAGAAGATCACCATGGCGATGGCCAAGGGCAGAGGGAGGCAGGACGTCAGAGGAAGGAGTTTACTGAAAGAGATGAAGAAAAAGTTGCAGCTGGATGCTCCTTTAACGGCAATAGGATATTAACACTAATAGTGAATGTGTGTGCTGGTGATGCTCCTACCTGTTGCTGAGTTTTAAAGTGTTGCAGTTAATAAGCAGCATGTACACAATGATTAGAGGCACAATGTGTGGCCAACAAGGGTCAGGATCCAACTGGGTGGAATACCTGCAAAGGATCACAACTTAAATTAAACACAGACACACATTTCTACCATGTGTACCCACTCCCCTCTGTATTATCACTTTATATTTTATGTATTTTTGCACACATTTACCATGTAGTGATATAACAATACAGGAAACATGATCTTACTAATAAGTCCTATTGGATTTCAGCCATATCATGCAGGTATTTTAAACAACTGACCATGAAGTAAACTTGAAATTAAAGGTCAGGTGTCCATATATTGCTGTAATCATTCCTCCTGTTCAAAGATCCCCTTCAAATGCACTTTCAATGCAAGTATAATGGCATATAATAATTTTTCAAACGCCATTTTCCTGTGAAAACGAATTGCGTTCAGACTAACATTTACACATTGTTTCAGTAGAGACCTCTGTCCACACACCTAAACAACTTCACTCTCTTTTTCATTTGGCAATCAACAAAACTGCACATCCCAGCTAAGATCGTCTTTCAACAAAATCAGCATAAATATTGATTAATGACAACAGCTTTTCTGTATCATCGGCTATGTCAACATTTAAAATAAGTGATCATGGTGAAAGTCTGAGATGTCAGAAAGTTGTGTTTGCTGCCACAAAGCCCCCTCCTGTGACTGGGAAGCTACAACCAGTTTTGCCAAGTGCCAGTCTGTTCAACCTCTGTTCAGTCTCCTCCTGCTCTCTGCGATTAATTATACTGTGACTTAACGCATTCACAATATAGTATCATTTACATATTTTTGAGTTTCAGACAACGGAACGAGTATGAAATAATGATTTAATCACGTATTATTAATGTTACCTGTTAACCAACAGTCAAAAAAACCCCCATTATTTTATAATCGCAACATCGTTTGACAAAATCAGCACTAATCCAGATTGATGACAGCTCTGCTGTGTATTCGACTGTATTGATATTTAAAATGAGTGATGACAGAGAAGGTTTGAGGCAACAATAATTCTTCTACTTCTACACAGTCCCCATCCCTCACTGAGCAGCTTACGCCATCGTTTTGCAAAAGCTCAATTTTCCATGTACATTTTAAGATTTACACACTCTACTATGCTTCTACAAATTCACCTGGCTTGGTGTGGATGTACCCTAAGAATTGTGTAATGTACCCAAAAAACCAAACATCTGCCAGCCCTTCATCTCTGGGACTCTTCAGTGTACAGTGGCAGCTACAGTGAGAAGTCACTGCGTGCTCTCTCACTGGTGCACCTCAGGTAGTGGAAATTGTAATTGACTTGATTTGACAAATCAAACACTAAACTGGAGATGGTATGGCTGTTCTGTTTTTCTACATGTAGTTTAATTAGCAGTTTTCTTGATAAATACGTGGAATTAATTAGATTGTTTATTGAATATGGGGTAATAAACACAGCCTTCAGCAGGGTTCTCACATACTCCTGTCATTTTAATACTGTACCTCAGGTTGCGGATCCAGTGGATAAGCGAGGGTGCGCTGAGCATGACAGGTAGTGTGAGGACCGCTGACAGGCAGAGGTGGAGCTGTAGATCATCCCTCACCTCCTGCAGAGCACACTCAGACAGCAGGGGGGCACCATTACATTCCCTGGACTTGGTTGGGGTCTCAGCATCGACGGCGCCATTCTCAGCTTCTTTGTGCTTCCGGGGAGCCTGGAAATATTGTACAAAAGTATATTTATAATTATCATTATAAGTGTAATTTAGGAGGAAGTCAATTGTAATATTGTAAAAGATTAATTATCCTTGGCTCTGCATTCACACCAACTTCAACCACATACTGATCATCAGATGCTGGCCCCTCAGGTTGCTTGTGCTGTGATTTCAGTGATACAGTTAAAGCTGAAAGTCTTACCAGATTCAGCATGTGACTCAAAGACCTTTCCGTCATCTGTAGCCTTAGTACCTGAGCATGCAATGGAAAACAAAAAGAAGTTACAGAATTGTTTAAATTGTCTGCTTGCCATGTTTTAATAGATGGATTATATAATAGAAGCCATTTAATGGACCCCTTAAAACTCCTGGTGAGCAGATGTTGATGTGCACAGATACACTGCAAATTAAACACCAGCAATAGCATTACGACTGCACTCTCTACCTTTTGATCAGCTTGGGACAAATAAAGTCAATAATGTATTTAATTGTTGCTACTCTGTAAAATTACTGACTTCATTTGTTTTATACATGTCCTGAGACTCACCCTATAAAGGTGGAGCAGAAAGGCAGCAAATAATGATAACGCCCCACAGGACGTCCCGCCCAAAACAGCCAGAGACAGAGTGATGAGGAGCTGGGTCCGCAGTTGCAGGGTGCCGCAGTCTCTAGAGACTGATGGTCTGCACATAAAATAGAAAATAAAAATCAGCAGCCAGAAAATTATTTTTAAAGGGGGGTTATAGTTATTAGATTATTAAAACAGATTATTAAACAACAAACAGTTGCTTATTTCCATTTCCATAATCCAGCAGTTATGGAGCAACATTATCATTCATTTGGAGTCGTGTTTCTGTCCACCTGGTGAATGTAAGTCCACTATTCACTCTCTTTTAATGGTTTGTGCTCACCACCAACTCCTGAGGGAAATATCTGGCTCTTAAGCTGCTAAATGGTCCGCTATGTTCACCAGCTAGTCGCTAACTGTCTGATGTTTGATGCCAAGCAGGTAATGTACAGTGGGTTCACTATGAGAGATGCCACTCACATTATATATTGCCTACATTTATTATGCAGAATATTGATTAAGGCTGCTTTAAATGACATTGTTTAAAATGTTTTAATTATTTTCATATGTATTCAGAGTGCCAATACACCATACAATTACAGTTTCAAAACTCTATGTAGAAACTTCACCTGTGTAGTGGAGCTAATATTAATGAGATCAGGCGCATGATGAGACGGAAGACTGCGCTGCCCCAAAATGCCACAGCTGCCCCAAAGAGGTAGAGGAGTGGGGACATGAGGCGAGGCCATTCTTCGACTGGTACCACACCCTCATGAAATGTTGCATCAGAGAAGGTTGGGGGGAGGGCATCCATCGGGGGCAGGTAAAGTATTGACCAGACCCCTTTAAACCAGCTACAGCTGAGGGGAGAGAGGAGCAGGAGGAGTTTAAGAATATTCATGTATTTTCATAAAATATCCCAGTTAGTCAGAAGGTTGTGGGATATGATTGAAAGCTCCACAAAAAGACTATTAAGTGGACCTCGAGTTAAGATCACTTTTGTCAAACAATTTTTTCCAAGATCAAGATTGAACATTCACATTTTAATACAGAATAATAAGAAACTGCCTACCTCAGTAAGATGTGCAGAATGAAAACAGGCAGGTTAACTTTATGAGGCTGCAGGCCTTTGCCCACCACCTGGCTCATATCGGCAGCTCGGCCAGACTTCTGGATAAAGGACAGCTGCCCCCCGCAGGCCAGGAGGAGAGTAACAGCTGTGTACACTGGCACCATGGGACCACAGAACCTCAGTATCTGCCAGATATGAGAGAGCAGGTCAGATTTGGGCTTTCTTCTGTTTGAATGGCTGTTACTTAATGTCTTGAAGAACAATAAATGTATGTAAAGTGGCACCTTTGTTTAACTACAGAAACATGAAATGTTTGAGCAGAAATGAACACGAGTTGTTTTACCTGTCCCAGCACCCTGGGTAATGAAGTCCTCACTGATACCTGAGATTAAAATCAGAGTAAACACGTCATTATTTTCAAATGTCTCTCTTGATGTTTAAAACATGTCTGTCATTATAAATTGTCATCAGGATGTGGAGGAAAACAAGGCTGCAGTTTTTCCAGAAACTGAGGAGTAACACCTTATATTGGCAGTTGGGGGCAGTGTGGAGCTGAAGGAGGACACCTGAGGTGTTGTCTGGACGACTTGTATGGAGCATCCCTGAGATCTCAGTCACTGATGGCACACTGGTGGAAAAAGTGGTTAGTTGAGAGAATATGACGTGTTAATCTGCTGCAAAAAAAGGTAGAAAAAACATCGTTGAGACAGACTTTGACATAACTAACCTGACTGTGATTAAAGAGTCCTCCCGAAACCATGGGACCTTTATTCTGTACACGTTGGGCAATCTATCTGTAAACAGACATACACTGATCATTATTACATTTTGATTTTAGCATGTGTCCACATCACAAGAGACAAACTCACCTTTATGCACTTTGCACTGGCTAGCAACATTAATTCTGAAAGCCTGATAGACCTGAAGACACAGAGGTGTTCAAAGTTTAATGATACAGTAGTGACAGACAGATGACAGACGGTATTTTGACAGCACACAGTGAAATAATGAAACATACCTGGTGAAAGTGTTGCAGCACGATGGTATGAAGAAGACCAGAGGAGTTGACTGTAATATCACTGACAGTCAAACCTGAAAAAACCAACAGTTACTGAGATGGAACGTGTGTCTTTTCACTTTTTAGAGTTAAAGGGCTGTAACTATGAATACTTGTTGGATTAGTTGTTTGGTCTATAAAATGGTCATTTGAGAGGCCGGAACCAGAGAACTTTGACTTTGAAAAAAAAGACTAAATACAAGTATTATATTATCAAAATAGTTGATAATAAGACTAATTGTTTCAGCTCTAATTAACAGGAAGACAATTTACCGAAGGACAGGACATGTGGTACTGGGACAGACAGAGTCTGTGATGCTTGTCTCTGCCACTCACACTCCACCGTGAACTGTAGAATACACAGACAAACATTTGTCATTTGCAATAAAGTAACATTTGTGGTAATTCTAATGAAAGTTGACTGCCGGAAAAAGGTGGACTGCTTCCTCTGGGTTGGGAGTGAGGTACTGCCCCAAGCGGAGGAGTTGTCCACGAGATACTTGACTTTTTACGGTTTCTTCCCTCCCAACAGCACAGCAAGAAAAACAGAAAGAGACAGAACAAGAAGAGGTGATGAAGTTTCAAGTACCTGTTTGCCATTGAGGTTGGAGGCCGAAACAACCAGATGAGTAACTGAAGACAAGTCACTGAGACTCAGAATCAGGACCTTAGGGGAAAGACAGACAGTTAAGAGCAACCAACAGCAGCTCAGACTGGACTGGACACTGTCTCTCTAGAGGATAATCACCTTGTATGGAGGCAGAAGCTCAGTTTCCATGGACAAATCCACTGCACGCACACTGGAAAAAAGAAGACTTTCCGTGTATAAAAAGGACACCAAAATGTTGACTGAGAATAAAGGTGGTGCTAATCATATTCCTACCATGAAGAGCCGTTCCTCTGCACGCAGCCGTACACCCAGCTTGTCATCTCCTGTTGGACAACAATAATAAATGAGATTCACCTTTTTCTTTTAGTTTGTTTTTGGGTGGTGAAGATATTGCAAATTTCCCAGTACATGTTGACATAGACGACATACCTAACCTACTGTATTTCTGCCAAATCAGCATTTGAAGAGTATGTGTTATATTCTAGTTATTAGAAAAACTATAATACAAGCTGGAAAAAAAATTTGGCCATAAAATAGTTTTTTATATATTTAAGCTCAGCATTAAGGTTCTAGTAATAATTTAAAAGTACAAGAAGTAAGTCAGGGTTGTGTTATCGATCTTTCTAGAATGCACCAGAATATACATTTCTTTTGTGTATTATCTTTCAACTCCAGATCAACTCCAGTGCTTCATTTAAATCCAAGAATTTTGAAAATAGTATCTGAACAGATAAACTGCTATGATTTTTACTTTATTTAAGGTGTGGCTGTTGCACTTCAATCCTCACCACCTTGTTCAACACAATATTTAAAGTCAAAACATATAAATGGAGCATAGCATAAACATACACAACCTGAGACCAACATTAGCACAGTTCCTAATAACTCACCAGGTTGTTGCTCCGGCAGTAGAAATGGCTGTAGGCTTTCCTGCGACTCGACAGGGCAAACATAAAGTATTTGACCTGTCCTTCCTGTAGACAGAGAGCAACACTGAGCACTTTGAAGTACAGACAACTATACATTCTTTTTTGTAAGTAATATAATGTATGTCTGTATGGGAGCTTTGTTCTCTTAGATAATTGTTAAAATAATTACGCTGTCTTCAGTAAAAAGGGCTACAGTAAGGCCATGAATACAAAAAGTAGTAGGCTGAAATCTCAAGTACCTTTGGTGTGGTGTAAGCCAGACGCAGTGTGTTTACTTCACTCCACGCTTCAGGAAAATCTGGAAAATTACAAAAGGTTAAGAACCAGACCATAAATTAGTGTTTTTTTTTTTTTTTTTTTTTTTTTTAAATAGTATCACTCCATCACAACTTAAGTCATTTGCTTCATAATATAAAAAAAAAACCAACAACAATATTTTATAGTATGCAGCCGGTGGAGAACACTATCAAGAATACAATCAAGACAGGCTGACAAAAATACAAAACAGATATGAAGATATGGCTTGCTGATATATGATAAAAACGGATCGGACAGTAAACTATAAATAGGAGACTAACCTAAGATGGAGATGGAGGTGTCTTGAGTTTCTCCCAACATCCTGACAGGGTGTCTGATGAAGTGATGGTTCAGAACAGCTATTTTCTTCTCTGGGTTTTCTGTGAACTAATAACAACACATTAATAAGCTTGGAAAGAGATGACATGCTTAAAATAATTGCTTATCAGAGATTGTAACATTTCACAGGCTTAGATTTTTTTGGGAGGACACACAACTCTCACTCATCTCTGGTAGAATAACATTCTGTGACGACATCCCTCCTTATTTGCTCATGTAACATTTTTTGCACATTATCAGATTTTAAAAAAGCAGTGTCACTGTTTGTTGTTCTGACCTGTCTAGTTTCAGGATCGATGAGATCGAAGAATGCTCTGACAGTAGCAAGAACAAGCTCTTTGCACCTGGAACACAAAGACATACACACTTGCACATCTGCGTAATATTTAAATATAGTTGCAAATAAACAACTAAGTCTACCAAAACAGAAAGCCATGTCTTACCAAACGATGGACAGATGGTCAGTGGACACCCATGTCCTTGGAACTGCAGTTGCCTTGGAAAAAACAAGAAGACATTGAACCATTAAGAGCCGTGCAGGAATAAACACAATCTACATATACAGTAGTAACTCTTTTCCCAGGAATCTTTAGTATTGTCTGTTATGATGTCTAACAAGGCAGAAAGTACAACCCCCAGAGCAGGGACTGTCTTGTCAGTAAGTGTATACAGAACAAATAAATCAGTCCCTAGTCCCTTTTCCTAGCAGAAAAAGTAGAGTTCGTAGAAAAGTTCCTGCAGTGGAAAAGGACTCAGGTATTTGGTAAAGCTCCACCTGACCAGCACACAAACTACGATACTTACCACCAGTGACAACTTATTGGGGTCTCCTGGGGGACAAGGTAGGGATGTCAGACCGGACCGGACCTGGTAGTCACGGTAACCACCACCAACCGACAGGACTGTGACATTCCTGAGCTTTTTCGCCTGGCTCACCCACTTCTGTCGCACTGCAGAGTAGAAATCTACATAGAACAGAATAAATATTTTTCAATTAAAAAAAAATTGGCCACCCCATTAAATATAGCAAAATATTAGGAACACTTTTCAATTTAATGCACTCCCGTACACCACCACCACCTACTACATCCTCAATAATAAACATAAAGTACAGTTATTACCTTTCTGACAATGTCAAGAAAAACTGAAAATGTATAAGCTTTGTAAAAGTAGAATTTATAGCAGAGCTGTTGAATTGGAGTGCATTAGATTGAACAGGTGTTCCTAATAAAAGTGCTTGGTGAGTGTATATGCATACATGGTATGTGATATTGCCCCCTATTTATACAAAAAATGAATATCAATCAATCAAAGGTTACTTGTATAGCACTGTTCATACAGGTTAGTGCAGTTCAAACTGCTTCACAGGTGACTGACGAGCTGATATGAGCCCAAACACACCTCAAAGCTTTGCAAGAACTACTTGAAGACCAAAGAAGACCAAGGAGGCTTGACTGTCATATAAATATATATATATATGATTATTATTTTTGGGGGGGTATGACATGCAACAAAGGACTATATATATATTTCCAGTGACTCTTATTGGCCTCTAATGTCTTGTTAACCTGTGGCACCCACCTTGTTACTTAACTGAAATGGGTGTGGGTATTTGCCTGAGGAAGAACTGTAGTTGGTTGAAACGTTGCAAAACAAAATTAAAGGGAATTTAAACTACTAAACTAAAAATTAAACTTTGATTTAGTGCACAGGTACTCTTTGCATTGCAATGTAAAAGTTCAGCGTCAGTCATACAGTATGTAAACAAGTTTGTACTGATTGTACTGATTAGTTCCTCCTTTCTGGTTGAATGTATATAAGTAATCAGTGAGATCAGCTGTTGTCGTGTTGGCTTGGAATGACGACTTGTAGACATCTCTCAGATGACACGTGGCTGAAGACCACTGGAATTGTAGTGTGAGAGTTGTTCTTACCCAGCAGGTATGGGTCCAGGGCCAGCACTGGAGCCAGGTGAGGGGAGGCCTGGGTGATGATGAGGCTGACCAGATTGGTGTTAAAGCGGGGTAAAGTATACAGTGCCCGGGCCACCACTCCTCCCATGGAGTGGCCAACGAGCACCACACTCTGAGGAGGGTTCTTCAGGTGCTGGCAAGCCAAGAAAGTGAGAAAACGAAAAGTCAAAACCCTAAAGCTGCATTCACATCAGAGTCATTGACTGGCAAACTTTTCTGAAATCGTCAGTGTATCTGACTTGGAGCTTCATAATACAGAAGTACTTGAAATGTAGTAAATAGGGACGCCTCATATCAACCAAAGTCTTTTGTTCATGGTGATTAAACCCAAATTTAATGAACATATTGTTATGTTGTCAATGCACAGTATTTTTAACCCTCACTGGGCCAACTCTGTAATCATACAACTGTCTCGAGTGGTCTAATGACTTGAACACTCGTAAACAAAAAGTTGTAAACATGGGAATCTTTCCTATCAATCCCATATGACACGAACATTTATTACGTTTAGGTCAGGTTATATACAGTGGATTCAGAAAGTATTCAGACCCCTTCACTTTTTGCACACTTTATTGTGCTGTAGATTTAATTTTAAATTGATAAAATTGCCATTTTTGCTACACCATTGCCATTGACTCTACACTCAATAACCCATAATGACAAAGTGAAAACATGTTTTTAGAAAAACAGAAATATCTCATTCATGTAAGTATTCAGACCCTTAATTCAGTACTTTGAAGAAACCCCTTTGGCAGCAATTACAGCTTTGGATGGGAAGCGTCTGTGAACTGCCATCTTCAGGTCTCTCCACAGATGTTCTATAGGGCTTAAGTCTGGGCTTTGGCTGGTCAGAGACTTGTCCCGAAGCCACTCCAGTGCTGTCTTGGCTGTATGCTTTTGACTGTATGCATTTAAAATTAAATCTACAATACAATTAATTTTTGTTTGGCATTAGTTGTCATATTTTTTGAAGACTGCTCCTTTTGATAATTACATTACTTTGCAGTTTTTTTTAACCAATGCACCTGCAGTTTGGGCACAAATGATTTGACCTCACTGGAGCCCGGTTTAGTTGTCTCATGTTGCTTTTAAAGCTCATGTCCTGATTGCCAGAGAACTTTTATAGCCAGCAAAAGCTGCTGGCATTCAACTGAATATTAACACCTCTGTAGCTGTGTTTGCAACTGTAAATGTTACAGGTTAAAGCCACTTAATGTACTGACTAAATATTTGTCTGTGGAATATTTACTGTTAACTGTATTTTTTGATCCTGTTGGTTACTTGCAATTGAGGAATTTGAGATTGTGCTATTGTGGCACTGACTTCTTTACTATTGTAAGATGTTCTAATCAGAAGGACTAACTACATGCCTTAAAGTTAAATGTGGAAGGTGATGGAAAGTGATATGTGTGTGATATGTATCCCCCACACTGAAATATTACTCCACAGTCTGACGAGTGGATGATATTTGAGGCCTGACCTTGTAGAGCTTCAGGATGGCCTTAATGCTCTCATGCAGGAAGTGTGTCTGTCGGAGCAGGCTGCCGCCGTAAAGAGCCACTAGCTCCTCATTGAAGTCCACGGTGAACACGTTGAAGTGGAGACCTCCCTCCATGTTTTCAGCCTTCCTCAAGGCCACCGAGCCCAGCGAGCGAGCTTCATGAAGAAATTTAGACAGAAGGCAGTTAGTGTTATTAGGCTGGGTATTTTTACAGAGAAGTAAAAAGTTGATTCAGATACAGATGAGTGAATTAGAGGCCCCACAATGGTCAAAGCTACTTTCAATATTTGGAAAAAATTAGTCCTAAACCAATCAACACCTTATGCTTAGCTGTAATTCTGCTCTACTATAATAATTTATGCAGCCTTTATGTGCAAATCATTTTTATTTTTTGAATTATTGATAAGAGTCATCACCTCTTGTGCTTCTTCAGATCCTTGGGGCAGCTATTCGTGACCTAAAAAGGAAAACTCTCACTTTACAGCTCAAAAGGCTCATTAAATTTACATTAACTCTACTATATTCCTGTATGGAAGACCAGTGAAACATTCCAGCAATGCCCCGATCTGATGATACGTCTCTTTTAGTGATACTCTTATTGAGCTGTTGTAACTTGTGAAGTTGGTAAGGTTATCAAAGAGCAGCTGTTGTTAAAAATACATCAGCTTGAAGAAATGTTAAAGAACGGAGAGCCGGGACCATCATCATTACACACAGCACAAACAACAGGCGGTGTAACTGCAAAGGGTGTTTGTTTTCACATGAATAAAAGTGCAGGTGTTATCCTCCCACACACAACTGATAGCAAGAACAGGAGGCCAGCACAATCTTAGAATGGATTTGTATCATAGAGAGCAGCTATTAGTTAGAGAAAACATCATGTCACCAGAAGGTCCCAGGTTTGATTACCCAAGACTGTATTATTTCCAACTCCTATATAAACATTGATCATCAAAATTTAAATTAGGCATGTAGAACTGCTTTTTATGCCTTTTTTACAGGATAAGGTTGCTGCTTTTAGACATGTCAACAAATCCCATTAATAGACCAAAACCAACAATGTGTTAGTCCGTCTCAATATTTTTTGACTGAAGATGTAAATGTTTAAAAATGGATAAAAATTGTATAGTTGCCATTTTTAAAAAGACCCAGTAATTTTCTGGGCACTATAGTTTATATCCGTCAAGAGGAAGTCAATTTTATTTATAGTCAATTAATTTTTATTTGTATAGCCTAATATTACAACTGACACATTTGCCTCAGGGGGAATTACAATCTGTCCAGGATACAACATCTTCTATTCTTAGAGGTCTATTCTGTACCCACAACCCTTTATAGGACACTTGTTGGGGACTATTTTCAGCTGCGGATTAATCTACATTTTGAGCTTAGTGAGTATTTCTGGCAGCAGGATTTTGTGTGTGTGTGGGATTGACTCAAAATAAACTACAGTGTGTGAGTGTGTGTGTTCTTGGTAATGAAGGCTCATAATGTTTCTAATAGTTTTTGGACAAAAATGGAGCTTTATGGCACTGAGGAATGAGATATATCAGGCTTTAGATACACAGAAAACAGTTGATAGAGCTGCAACAATTAGTCGATTTATCGATTAGTTAACTATTAAATGAATCTACAACTATTTTGATAAATCGATTAATCATTTGGAGTCATTCTTTAATTACAAAAAAAGTCCAAATTCTCTGGTTTCTATGATGGTAAACTAAATATATCTTTGAGTTGTGGATGTCACCTTGGGCTTTGGGAAACAGTAATCAATATTTTTCACCCTTTTCTTTGCTGGTTGTAAATTTAAAATCATTATTAACCCTCCATTTATGTTGTGCACTTACCTTGTTTATAACTGCCTGCATTTCCCGGCAGGAATAGCACAGGGGCACCGGTGAGTTTAAGGGCCCGGGTCTCCTGGGCGTACAGACCCTCTCCGTACAGGTAGAGCCCGTACGCTGGGTACAGTCTGGCCACACGACGAGGCAGGGCCACACGCTGTGAACCCAACATGCATGCACACAGATATGGATTAGGCAGTGCACTGCCATACTCAGATTCAGATTTAGACAGTTCAATTAACTTTTGCTACGCCTGAAAACAGTTAATGTGGCAGACTCACTCTACAGCTGCTTGCTCTACAACTCACCTGCATTACTCTAAATACCTACAGTATATTCTGGTTTTATGTTAAAAGTAATAATAATGAGAGGCTGAAAAGGTGGATAACTAGGGTGATAAAGTTTGTTTAAGGGTGATTAAGCCAAGGTGGCAAGACACCTGGATCTTTACACATCTCGTCTCCAAATCAGTTTAGATGATGGCCTAAACTAATGATTCCCAACCCTTTCTGTCCGACGTATCCCCACAGCCCTTTAAGATGAGCTCAAGTACCCCTTCACCAGCACCAAAGTATGTTCTTATGAATGGATTATAAATTATAGATATATAATATTATTTCATACTACTAATTAGATAAAAATGCATATTGTTACAATATTTTTTCATACAATTGAATTGTTAATGTTTAGGTTGCTTTGGTCAAGTTTGCATTAGTACCATTTGGCGTGGCAGAAGCTTTCAACTGTTTATAAATTACTTTAGTCATCTATTACAACTGGTTATACATTACTTTTAGCTAAATATTTCTACTGTTTATCACTTTTAGCTATCTATTTCAACTATTTTTAGCTGACTATTCAACTGTTTACATTACCTATAGCTAACTATACATTACATATAGCTAACTAATTCAACTGTTTATACATTACTTTTAGCTAAACTATTTCAACTGTTTATCGCTTACTTTAACTATCTATTTCAACCATTTATCACTTTTAGCAAACTATTTAAACTTCTCTTTTCTCTTGCTAACTAGTTTTCATGCACTTTCAACTGCAACATGTGATGACAAGTGACTCAGGTTTATGTAGCTTACTGGTTATTGTAAATTTCTAAAGATCAGCATCACACCTATTTTTTAACCCTATTTGGCCTTCGAACAAGGTGGCTCACCCGTGCTATTAAACACTGTAGAAACCCTGAACATTGACCTTTTTCTGGTATAGTTGACCTTTAATGAACGGCGATAATGTCAGGACATTCATTACTAAAAGTCTTATACATACACTGTACAGTTGTATGACTACACTTAGGACTGGGACATATAGAAAAAATTGGTTATCATAATATGTCAGATTGAATACCACTGACCATCAGTCCGTTCAGCTCAAACAGTATCACTTCACTGTAAAGCAGACCAGACATCACTTGAGCTGTATGACAACACTATAATAACCAAAATGATGACATAATGATGTTTTATACTGATATGTCAGCCCTATCAGTACATTTTTGTTTCAGGATGTATTGAATAACTATATTCTTATTCATCTGCCCCATATAATCATTGCAACTCCAAACAGTGAGCTAGTACTGATTCAAGAGAGAGCTGCAATGATAAGATCGACCAGCGGAAAAATTAATCGCCAACTATTCTGATAATCGACCATTTCAGTTACATTACAGCAAATGTTCTCTGGTTCAAACTTCTCAAGTGTGACGATTTGTGGTTTTTCTTGTCATATATGACAGTGAATTAAATATCTTAACATCTTAGACTGTTAGTCAGACAAAACATGCACACTGAAGACATCATTGTGACCACTGAGACATTGTGAATCCCATTTCTTTCATTATTTTTTAACATTTCATAGACTAAACGATAAATAGAGAAAATAACTGAAGGTTAGTGGTGACAGGAAAATAATCTGTTAGTTCCATCCCTACAAGAGAACTGATCCATTAACCACATAAACAAGACAAAGGTTTTTTTTTTTATGATTATGTGGCTCTTTTCACTCTTTCCCCTTATAACACAACAAATACACTCCTGTCTGAACTCAGGTTGATACCCATACTGTGCATTGCCTCCAGCTGTGCCCCACTTCTGGACAGATGAACACATTAGTGAGCATGAAGAGCAGAAGAGGGCGACCTACATTGCATTACTAACATCTTCACCAGATTTTTGGGGTGTGTGTATTTAACATACGCCCGTATCTTGCAAAGCTGACCTGCAGTGAGGATTCAGGGATCAGTAGTGGTGGAAGAAGTACTCAGATCCTTTACTTAAGTAAAAGTACCAATACAGCAATGGAAAAATACTCCATTACAAGTAAAAGTCCTGCATGAAAAATCCTACTTAAGTAAAAGTACATAAGTATTATGAGCTTGATGTAGTTAAAGTATTGCAGTAAAAGTAGTGGTTTGGTCCCTCTGACTGATATATTATTATATTAGATTACATTAGATTATTAATACTGAAGCATCAGTGTGTAAGCAGCATGTTACTGTTGTAGCTGCTGGAGGTGGAGCTAGTTTCAACTACTTTATATACAGTTAGCTAGTTTAGTCCAGTGGTTCCCAACCTAGGGGTGGGGCCCCTCCAAAGGGTCACCAGATTAAAAAAAACAAAGTTCTGATACACAAATCTGCTTTCAGTTTTTGGACTTTGGATTTGAACATTTATTGAAATGAAACCATGTGAGAAGTTTAGAGGGAAAAATCACTATTTGGTGGAGCTGTTAACAACTCATAGACATCTGAAATGTGACCCCGACTACACACTGCTTTTTGTAAGACGTCAAAAGCCAAAAAGGTTGGAAACCACTGGTTTCATCTTTAACAATGTGTTGTATTTTAAAAGCTTGTTATATTATCCATTGTGTCAAATCTTCATCTGAAAAGTAACTAAAGCTGTCAAATAAATGTAGTGGAGTAGAAAGTACAATATTTACTTCTGAAATGTAGTGGAGTGGAAGTATAAAGTAGCATCACATGGAAATACTCAAGTAAACTACAAGTACCTCAAGATTATACTTAAGTAAATGTACTTTACTTTGTACCACCGGGGATCAGTGGGTGATTTATGGTTTCATAATCTGGCTAATTTGGGCGCTAATCCTAATAATCTGAATCCTCAACAACCACGCACACCTCCAGTCAGACTGACAGGTGTTATTCATAGAAAGCCATTAAGGAAATAAATAGTGAGCTATGTTACTTGCTCTGTCAGGTAGGTTTCAGGAAATAGCCTAAAAAGACGCTTGACAGGGATAATTAACCTGATGTAATTAACCTATGTTTAGCTATACGGAACGCTAGCAAGTGATTTATGGATCTTTTATGATGTGTAAAAGGTGATAATTAGCCTGAATACTTACGCGGTACTCCGGGTATTCAAACATATAGGTCATACTGCATCTGTTCTCCTCGAAGCCAGTCAGCAACTCTCGCAGGCCAACCGCCAGCAGACCCAGAGATAAACCGTAAAAAACCACAGTGGCGAGTTTCATGGTTCAACTGTAACTCCGGGTTTTAAATTTTACAGCTGTTCAATCTCCGTGTTTCCATTTTCAATCAGTAAACTCCTCTGCCAGCGGGGGAAGACACCACACAGGCTGTCATACACACCGGCTGCTCTCCACCTCACAACAGGAACCACATACTATACAAACACAAGTGATTGACAGGTCACTCGGCCAATGGGAGGCGAGGAGTTAAGAAAGCGGACCAATGGGAGAGCGAAGAGGGAGTAACACCATTTATCTACTAGGGATTGCTAAATTAAGTTGCTCGTGCTTAATTTAATTTATTTTATACACTTTACATTTAATTTAATGTTTACTTTTCTTTAAGGATCTCAGTCCATTTTTAAAGACCCCCTCCAGACATGTTTTAAATGTATATAAAATACTCTACGGTGAATAATTATTTGTGTCTGGTATAGTTTTTCCACACACACACAAAAAAGGTTAAACTGTCTTGTTAAAATCCATAAAATTTCATCTCGTCCTTATCCCTCACTAAAAAATTCCAGAATCCATAAATATACAAATATATTTCATTTCAGAAGTTTAACTGCTGGACACAAGATGTCTCCTACTCCACTGTCATCAGTGTATGCGCACTGGAGGCTTCAAGTTTCCACATCACACTTGTGTAATATCGGACCAGGATTGGCTTCCAAAGTAGTTGTGATGTCACAAATCATGCTTGTAGGCCCGCCCTTTAAAATTGGATTTTCAATGAGCTCAGAGGAACTTTCCACTTTGAGCAGATGAATGTGAAAACAGCCCTTCTAGTGTCAAACTCTTCACAGACATCATTCTGCACAGTGAAGCTCAAACATCCAACTGTAGAAAAACATATTTTTGAGTGGAGGGGGACTTTAAATACCCTGTACTTAAAGGACAGGCTCACAATTTTTAAAGTAAAACAGCAGTCAGGTGTCCATATGAACAGTGAAAGAGGTTTTCCTCGCTGTAATCATTCCTCCTGTTCATGCTGGCTATTAAAAGATCCCCTTCAAATGTGCTTTCAATGGAAGTGATGGGGGCCAAAATTCACAGTGTGTCCACACAGTCATTTTGTGCAAAAATGCATTTAAAAGTTTATATGAAGCTTATATGAGGCTTCAGCAGTCTGAGTTAGTCATATCAAGTGGATATCTGCCACATTTATAGTCTTTCTAGCATCAAAAATCTAAATCAAAATACAAGTTTTAAAACAAGACATACTATAGTGAGTAGGGGAAAATACTACAGGACATTACTTCCACATTCTTCATTTTTCTAATATTTAATAAAACAATCAAAGGTCTGCTGCAGCTGCATGATGCTGCCTTCACTATTACAAACACATGTACATTTCATATTTTATATAGGGTGTGTGTCAGAGCCACGACACTGCAACAGGTCAAATATTTGTGTGAAGAAAAAAAGAAAAACATAATCGTTCAAATCTGGCACATGAAATTTTAACATCTTTATGCCACACAGTCCTTCATAGAGAGGAGTGAGTTCTTTAATACTGTATGAGAGACAGTCAGCCTGTAATCAAAATAAAAACAAGGTGTGAGAGTTTTGTGCCACACAAAACATGTGTGATCTTCTAAGGAATTATTTCATTTATTTCAATTATTTTGTTTATGAGGTCGAAACAAGTCTACACCTGTGTTTTTACCTTTAAACACATTCTGCATCTAAATTTGAGAGTGTACACAGCAGCAGATCTAAGACTAAAAAAAATCTCATGGCAGTTTCAGTCATCCATCAGACCAACAGATGTAAGTCAAGTATTAGACTGGAGATATTTATTACATCAGGACAATTCAGAATATGTTTTTTTAATCTTGCTGTTGAGTCTTTTACAGTAAACCCCACCGGTCTGGTATTACACAATAGTTATAATAAGGCTATGAATTATTTGAAAACAATATTTGACTCCTCTGGCTCCACTCCTGAATGTACAAAGCCTTCCAGAGCAAGAGTTCACAACTCTAGTCAGGCTCTGATTATTGGCTTCTGGGATATTAAAGATAGTGAAAACAATCTGCAACAGAGAAATACTGCAGACAGGTCTGGGGAGCATCTATGAGAACAGATATGTAGAGTGCAAATAGTGGATGAATCCAAGTGTGTCCTGGTGCTTTCTGGTGAGGAGCTGTGTCTTGTTTTTCCTTCTGTGGATTATCTTGAAAAATGTCTTCCTCAATTTCATGAAAGCAAATACTAAGGGGGAATTTTGTGTCTTTGACTGGTTCCCACTGGCATATCTGCCGAATCAAAACCCCCTTAATCCAAAAGCTTGGAGTGCTCTATCCTCGTAATAGTCCAGTCTGGTGGCACTCCTTTAGTAAACTCCCTTTGGAATCTGTCAGCAATCCAAGCCAAAAAGAAAAAGATTAGAAGAGCATATTCTTAGTCACACAGACATCATGCAGTTAAAAATTAGATTAGCCAGTTTTAATATTTTACATGCACAAAAATATATAGATATAAACTCACTCATAATGTGCAGTTAGCAGTCTCTTGGATTCTGCTTCTCCCTCTTCACCTAAGGTCACCTGGAAGATGCGAGTTCCCTCCACAGAGTCGTCAGGAAGACGTGCACTTGTCAGATACCAGAAACGCATCAAAATACTCACAAACTTCCTCCCTGAAAAAAAAAATGTAAAAAAATTACAGTGATTAATGTGTTTCCTGTAATGTGCCAACATAATGAAAAATAAAAGTTCACAACGAGTCTGTTTGCTGACCATTATCATCGTAGTAGATTCCCACGTCTCCGGGTGTAGTGTGCATGATCTTATCCGGGTCAGCAGAGAGTGCTTTCATGTAGCTCACTGGCAGCAGGCTGCACTTTTCCTCCAGCTTCCCGATCAACTGTAAGGAAATGAAAATGAGACTAAGCTGAAATTCAGCAAAGGATAACACCTGTTATATACAAGAAACTAAATACTGCACATTTACCCTTTGACGCAAACCTCTTGATTGTTATGTTATTATGTTACAAACAAATACATTAACTTAATATTTGTAATCAAATAATCTTTTTAGATATTGTCTTAAATGAATTTCTGAGACACCCTGGCAAACAAAAAATTCTACTATTTTCTTAAGTACAGTTATTATGAATAATTATCCAGACCTAAACCGCTGGTTGTTAACCTCTTCTGAGCCTTTATAGCCAAGCAATTCCTATACTCAACCCCTTGTCACAGGCTGCATGTGTCTATGAGCAGCTCCACCAAAGAGTGATGTTCCCTTCTCAGATTGTTTCTAATAGTTTAGAGCTGTGAGGCAACAGTGCTAACCACTGAGCCACCGAGCCACTGTTCCTTTTATGTATTATAGGATTTTTTACATTGTGTGTATCTTTGTGTAAAGCACAGGAGACATCAGGTGAATGTTTGGGTGTGGTAAGGATCATACAGGTTTGGGTTTCCTGAGTTCCCATACTCACATCTTTGGCCACCAACCCCTCCAGGGCTTCAAACTGACACTGTGACAGCAGTCTGGAAACATGTATGAAGGCCTGCAAGAGTTAAACAAACGTCATCATCAACAACAGAAACATAAAACTATATAAATCAAAAAATCAAACTCAAAATGGGATTGTAATTATAGCCTGATCAATACATGATTTATGATGCTAAGTTTAAAATATTCAATAATGATATACCGGCTAATATATGACAAATAAAAGGTTCCCCATAAATGTGTTATTTTTAACAATTGCAACCAAGAAATGCACTGGGCAGGATGTTTTAAAACTGAAAAATAGACAAGTCTCTACTCTCTGGTGGACGAACTACAGAATGGCGACACTGTTTCAAAAAATATCTTTGGTATTTCTGTACTTCAGTGTTGTGTCATTTATCGGCTTACATATATGCTGATTTGGATATATCTGCAATGAGCTAATATTGTCAGATTTATTGGTTGGGCTCCAACTGTAATGTTTCAAGACTGCTAAGGAAATAAGTTACTTCAAAGAACGCCTCCATACGTGTTTTAAGACAACACTTTATTGATTAAATTAGGTGTGACAGCAGCACAAGAATAGACAGACCATGTACAGTTGGTCAAAAAGGACAGAACAAGCAGGGATAAAAACATTAAAGTGGGAAAAAACTACCATGAATCCAAATTGAATTAAACTGAATCAAAATTTAGGGGCCCAACCCCTAGTTTGGGAACCACTGGACTAAACTAGCTAACTGTATATAAAGTAGTTGAAACTAGCTCCACCTCCAGCAGCTACAACAGTAACATGCTGCTTACACACTGATGCTTCAGTATTAATAATCTAATGATGTCATATATAATAATATATCAGTCAGAGGGACCAAACCACTACTTTTACTGCAATACTTTAAATACATCAAGCTCATAATACTTATGTACTTTTACTGTAGTACGATTTTTCATGCACGACCTTTACTTGTAATGTATTTTTCCATTGCTGTATTGGTACTTTTTGGTACTAGTGGATCTGAGTACTTCTTCCATCACTGATAGAAATACTCAAGTAAAGTGCCTCAAAATTGTACTTTAGTACAGTACTTGTATGACGGAATAAACCCATTTTGTTTTTTCAGACCTGTTTCGCTCCTTCTGTGAACTCCTCGATGTTGAACTCTTTATCAAAATAAGCTCTGATCAGAAAGTAGTAGATCTTTGTGCGGAACCAGATGAGAGGGTTCGGGATGCCGACAAACACGACCGTCTGCTTCTGTTTCTGTCCGCCGTGGTCAGAGCTGTACGGCCGGGCCGCCGCGGCCACACCGGCCGGTGCTGAGAGAGGGAGCCGCGTTTTACCGGAGCCGCTCAGGACGACACGACAGAGGCTGAATGTTGATTGAAACCTGCCACAACCTCTGAACAACACAGCCATCTTTTTACCTTACAAGCCTTCCTGTCCTTCTACTTGTACCTTCCGGTTGGGAACAAATTGTATACATATGTATATGTAAAACAGATAAACTCACTTTAAAGGAGTGCTGTTTATGAAGTTCATTTTAAAAAGCACATTTTTATGATGATAAAATGCCCTTTTTTTAATAACAGTCGGTTTTGATTTAGTCGTTTTTCTTTTCTGTGGGGAGCACTAATAATGTAACACCCGCGGCTGTTTACCTTCACTAGCTTGTGGATTTTCACAGTTAATCATGTTAAATGGAGCTCCAGGAGAAGGTACCTGTGCCGATATTTACAGAAGCAGATAAAGATGTTTTTCTGCGAGAGATTTATCCACAGGTAAAATCATATATCTGCCTCTTACAGCGACTGCAGTCTCCCACGGAGAGATTTCGCATTAGGTTTAAAGGACAGGTTCATAATTTTTAAGTGTGTCTTAAAACAGCAGTCAGGTGCCCATATGAACACTGAAAGAGGTTTTCCTCGCTGTAATCATTCCTCCTGTTCATACTGGATATTAAAAGATCCCCTTTAAATGTGCTTTCAATGGAAGTGATGGAGCCCAAAATCCACAGTGTGTCCACACAGTCATTTAGTGCAAAAATGCATTTAAAAGTTTATATGAAGCTTATATGAGGCTTCAGCAGTCTGAGTTAGTCATATCAAGTGGATATCTGCCACATTTACAGTGTTTTTAGCATCAAATTCCCTCTTTGTGTTTCCTCGGACAGTGTTTCCCTGTTGAGCTGCGGTGGAAGTATAGTAACAAAAAGAGGGACTTTGGCACTAAAAAGACTGTAACGTTGAAAGATATCTACTTGATTTGACTCATTTGAAGCACCACATTAGCTTCAGATAAACTTTTAGATACATTTTTGCACAGAAGGAGGACTGTGGATTTTGTCCCCCATTACTTACATTGTAAGTGCATTATGAAGAGATCTTCTAATGGTCAGTATGAACAGGAGGAATGATTATGGCAAGAAAAACCTATTTCAATGTTCATTTGGACACCTGACTGTTGTTTTAAGACAGACTTGAAAAACTGAATTTGTCCTTTAAGTTGTGTATGGTATTAGATCATGGCTACATTTATTTGTGACCTGCCCCTACAGATAAAATGTGATTATTATTTTCCAGCGAAGGCCAGCCGTGCTGAGAGGTGTGTGCCTCGGACCATGCCTGGAAAAGTGGACAGTCGAGTATCTTGGACAAAAAGGAGGAAACAAGGAGGTGAAGATTCATGTATCCACTGTGCCACAGATGAACTTCCTTCACAAAAACTTTGTGTACAAGTGAGCTCTTCCTCTCTTTGTCTTTCTCTCTAATACACATAAATCAGTTCTCCTCTGCAGATTTCTCATCTATGTCTCATATTCACAGGACTCTGCCATTCAATGAGTTTGTAAAAAGGGCATCTAAGAAAAAACACTCGGACTTCTTCCTGTGTGAGGTAAATATCATAGACCATGTTCCAGTTTCCTATAAGCCACTTCCTCTGCAGTGTATCTTAGTTTTGACTCGTGTTCCACTGAATTGAATCCAACTTTCATGTGAAAACCCCAAATTACTCACAAGTCCAGAAGGGAAATTATATATGACAACATCACGACTGGTGATTCTTATCCAAAGTTACACATACGCCCGGTCCATTACTGTGAATGTGTGTGTTACACTGTAACACACACATTCTTACATGTTATGACAAGGTTAAAAGCTTGTTTCACTATTTTTTACCCACGCACATTAAAGGGCTTAGGTCCCTATCAACTGTCCTAAATAACCAATTACAGCTGCAACTAACGATTATTTTCATTATAAATTAATCTGTCGGTTATTTTCTCAATTAATCGATTAGGTTTGGTCTATAAAATGTCAGAAAGAAAAATGTTGATTACTGTTTCCCAAAACCGAAGATGCAACTGAAAATGTCTTTTGATATCCTGACCAACAGTCCACAACCTAGAGGTGTTCAGTTTACTGTCATAGAGGACTAAAAATAAAGAAAATATTTGCATATTGCCAGAGAATTTCACTTTTTTTCAGAAAAATGACTTAAAATGATTAATCGGTTATTAAAACAGTTGGTGATTAATTTTCTGTTGAACGACTAATCGATTAATCGACTAATCGTTGCAGCTCTATAACCAATTATTATAGCACTTAAAGAAAAGTTAATAGCAAAAATAAGTGTATCTTTAGTGTAGTCCACTTATAATACACTATTCAAAATATGACTTAACTATTGTATGAATTTAAATAATATTATAACATACAGTATATAACATGATAACAATATAAATAATTTACCAGATATAAATATGTACTAAAGTGGCTCTTACAATAATATTTTTGACAGGATGTTATATTGTTTGAATAAGACCTCTTTGTTCTGTTTCAGGATGAGAGTTATTACCTTCGATCGCTGGGCGAGGACGTCCGAAAGGTATTTAGAAAATCTTACAAAATCTGTGAAGATGGAACATTACCATGTATACTTTTCACATCCTAAAGCAACTAAAATACTGTTTTTTTTTTTTTATGTAGATTTCTAAATGTATTTAGCAAAAATGTCTTCAGTCTGACCACTAGGAGCTATTTAGGAGGAACAATTCACAAAGCTGCTGAGAACAACTTTTGAGCTAAGAGAAGGGGCGGTGTTTAGCATGAATGAACTTATTCACTTCCTTACGTTTAGGAGTTTCTCCTAACTCGGCCAGTTAGGAGCTACCTTTAGCCTTAGGATGTTTTGTAAATACAGCCCTGGAATATAAATGTGGAAGTGACACAGTTATGGTCTCTCTTGCAGGAACCTGCTGATCTGAGCAAACAGTTCCCAGACTTGGCAGAGGATTTTCACACCCCACACTTCTTTGACCCTGATCAGTTTTTCTCCAGTGTCTTCCGCATCAGCTCCTGCGGTCTGCAGCTGTGGACGCACTATGATGTGAGTGTTGGACTGTGTAGTGGAGGAGCTACAAGGTCGCCCACAGGTTTAAAAAAAATAGTCAGCAATAAGATTTCAGTAGCAAGCAGAGTCCGATGCTTCATACAGAGCAGACAGTCAGTGCGGGGATGTATGTATATTATCGTTTATTTATTATTATTATTCGTATTTTTTTCTACATCTTGTGTGCATTAAGGACTTAAATCATTGACTACAGAGTCTCACAGCTCAGGTTCACTTGATTCTGTGTTTTTAGAACTGTTCTCCTCCAGGAAATAACATTTTTGCAATTTAGTTTCTAGGATTCTCGCCTCAATAAGCTCTCCCTCTTCTGGTCTTTGGGTGTTCATTTCTTCAGGTGATGGATAACCTGCTGGCTCAGGTAACAGGAATGAAGAGAGTGGCTCTCTACAGCCCGCAGGATGCACTGCACCTCTACCTCTCAGGTAAGTAGCTATGGGAAGATGTCTGTGGGTATTGACAAGATTTCTCAAAGATATCAGCCTGGTGCACGTTCATACTCAGCTCTGATATTGATGCCATTTGTTGGGATGAACAAGATATGTTTTATAGCTTGGTATGATATTATAATGTAATTTTTAATGATAATTTAACCCATCAGGTGATAAATCAGAGGTCCTGGACATTGACTCCCCCGACTTGAAACTGTTTCCTGAGTTTGTGAAGGCAAAGAGATACGAGTGTGTGCTGGAGCCTGGAGATCTGCTTTTTATCCCTGGTAAGGCTGACTGTTCATAATAACCAATTCCTCCAGAAAACAGCATCAAAATATCATTTCTTTTTATGAAAAACTCAGGAAAACAAGTTTTGGAAAAAGCTTAAAGGGGACATATCATGCTTTTTGTGATTTTCTGTCATTTACATACTGTTATAATGTCAGATATCTATGTTAAAGATTAAGATTTGAGCTGAATATATGTAAAATGCTGCCTGCGAGTCAAAAGTCAGGGCTTCAAACTGCTCTGAACACTTCATTTGTAAAGTTACCTCTACTTCCTCCCCGTGATGACATCAGATTATGCACACATGCCCACAAACAGCCGTCCATTCTGTAGTCTTTGTTGCTAAGGTTGTTCCACGAGTTGTTAATGTTGTTGACTCGCATATTTTGGATCTGATTCAGGCTCGAACATGTACGTATATATTTGAGAAGTTTCGAGTAAAAAACTGGAAAAAGAAGTGAAATCCTGCTACTATTGTTTGTGTACGTAGTATCTGGAGTTGGGCTCATTGGGAGGCGGGCCTTAAAGAGACAGGAGCTAACAGCCTGTTTCAGACAGAGGCTGAACTGAGGGGCTGCATAAAGGACCCGTATAAGATAAATAAGGAGTTTTTAAAACTGTAAATCGTGCAAAGATATTCCAGTAATATAAATATAGACCTAGAAATGTGCATGTTATGTCCTCTTTAATTTTAATACTGATGAAACATGTCACACTGTACTTGCTTCTACTTGCTACTTGCTACTAATACTAATATATTAACAAAGAATTTAAGTAATCAGTTCCTCATATATGAAAGACTTTTCATAATCCAGTGTCACTGTTTCTCCAGCTCTGTGGTTCCATAACACGCTCGCGCTGCAGTTTGGTGTGGGTGTTAACGTGTTCTGGCGCCATCTACCTGCAGACAGCTACGATAAAAAGGACCCGTACGGTAATAAAGACCCCGTGGCTGCAACCCGAGCCCTACAGGCACTGGAGAGAGCACTGCACACTCTGGATGAACTTCCACCTGATTATCGGGACTTCTATGGGCGCCGTATGATTCAGCGTATCCAAAAGCGGACGTACTGTGACAGTCTGACAAACACAAATACACAGGAGGACTCGAACAGCACATTACCCAGCAGTCCTTCCTCCAAACCTGGATGAGTGTCCAGAGAACTGTGGAGTAAATCATAAAACACCTGTAATGCATTTATGTTTTGCTTTGTTTTGTTCATTTTGACTTCCAGCTGAAAAAAGTCTTTATTATATTGGTTAATATTCATAAAGATTAAAATAACAGCAAAACGTTTTGTCTTTTCACTTTAAGACACTTGATATTTTGAGAGTCACCCTTTTTCTTTTAAGAGCAGCTACAGCGTTCCTTCTCCCGAGTTTCTTTTACAGTAGTGTTGAGAAAAAGATATTTCTGCACATAAGTATTCTTTAAAATGTTATTCTTCATCTATTGTTTCTAATGTTGACCACACACACAGTGAGGTGCACACAGAGAGAAGTCCAGCAAAATTAAACTCCGGTAACATTTTAAAGTCCCCCTATTTAGCATTTATAAGCAGTATATAAACATTTAATAAATTATAACACACTATAATGTATATAAGCATATATAATGATATTTTGAAGTGCTTGCATGGGTTTAGTTTCTTTTCCTTATTCCTGTGGGTATCGTATTTTAATTCTTTAATTTAAAAAATGCATGGATTATTCATATGATAATGATATTATCATGTTAACATGTCAAATAGCTTAAAGCCCCTACACATCTCTGGCCCACCACAAGTTTACTTATTTTGCCTAATTAAGCTCCTCCTCATTCAAACACTGTGTTTGACATTTCTGACCCTTTCATTTGTTTTGTTGCACCTGTTTGGGTGAAACTGCACCTTTAACAGTCTTATTGGTTCGTGAAGTTTTGATGACCTTGTCAATCCAGCATAGATCTAATCAGCCAGAGGAACTGATCAACAGTCAATCAACAGTCGGTTTTCATATGTAATTAACAAATGTAATCCAGTGAACTCAGAGATAAAGTGCTCCAGAGAATCAAATTCTTCTAGATTTAAGGACCCCGTTAACATATTGTTGGATTAAGAACATTTATATTTTTCTTGTAAACTGTTTTTATCCACTAAGAGTAAATATTTTATCTTGTAAAAAAAAAAACAGTTTGATTGATGATTACATATACCGTAGGATTTATGGTGATTTATGTTTGACTTGTGAAGTCACATGAAACTGGAAACAACCTCAGATATTGACAAAATAATCTCAACTCAAGGTTCACCCACTAGCTTGTCCCGTTCACATGGCCTTCATTAGCAGATGGAGTTTGCTCAGTTGTCAACTTTTAAGCGAACATGAACAAGTATCTGTTAAAGAGCTGAGAATCCTGGAAAGTCTGAACATCTACACTTCACAACAGATGAGCAAACTCCATCTGTGGATGAGGACTGTGTAATATGGTCAAAAGCTCCAGAACAAGCACGTAAAGTTGAGATTGTATCAAAGGTCAAGAACAGACTGAGATATGACCCTGATGAAGTAAAGATGGCTTAGAACATTTGGGGAATAAAGCCTGTATACTGAGTATCATTCTTATAATAATTCACAGATTTATGAGTCCGGGACTAAAATACACACATGCAGATACAATATGGTTTGAAATTTTATTGCACAAAGATTACAGTTCTTTATGTTTCCTTACAAACATTTTAAAGCTTTGTAAACAGTGAAGCAGCATCTCCCCAGTGTGTTCAGTATCTCCTGCTTTCACCGCTTTGAGTCCCTGTTGTCACATTTCTTAAGTCTCAGCAATTAAGTGTGTGCACAAAAGCAAACCAGTGATATGAAGCAGGAAAAAGCTTGAACATATTATTGTATCTTAGTGGAAGGAAGGTTACACGCTGTGGGTCAAGCTGTTGTTGGGCATCAGCTGTTCAACATTCAATTACCTGCACCAGGCTGCTAGCTACATAAATATAAAGGAACTCTAAATACAGTTGCAAAGTGGGACCCCTGGTTCAGGAAGTAAAAACCCCATTCATTTTTCCCATAGGCAATATTACCCGATTCACAGTTAGAACAACTGTGTTAGAAATGATCTGGTTCTTTGATAAAAAGTCGAAGGTTGAAGACTGTGTACACAGAAATTACGGGGTAAAAGTTAACTACGGCTCTCAAGGTGCATCAGCAGCAAACAGCCAATCACAGATCTTAAAATTCGGTCACGTGCACCGCTAACGGCAGACAGAAGTTAAAGATTATGGTGTTGAGAAAACTGATGTTAAAATAAATCTACAGATTGAATTAGGTTAATTTTAATTTCTGGGTGAAAACTATGTCCATTGTTTACAACTTCATCGATGAAGCGTTTTGAATTAATTACCGCTCTGATTCGCGCCTCTGACTGGCTTCCTCTCTAGCAATGACAGTCGAGGCTCATGGGAATTGTAGTATTCTTAGTCATCTGTCAAAATCACAGACAAAACGTCATTTCTCAGAAATGAAGTTAAAATAATTGAAACCGGCGGTCATAATATAGTCCTATAAGATCGTTACACAGTCCTGTGTTTCTATGTTCAGTAATATTGAGGAATATCGTTTAAAGAAAAATGTTGAAATGGGAACACAGAATGGGGAAGCTCCCACTTAGCAACTGTATTGAAAGCTGGTGACTTTTTGACTGTGATGGTTATACTGTGTTGGGGGTGCTCCCTATAAACACATCTGAACATTTGTCAGTCTTCAAAAATAGGCTTTGGCTTTGGATGCAAATGAGGAAAAGGTCAGACGAGGAAAAATACACAGAAATGTTCTCTTTCATTCACAAACACACACAAAGCACTCATGCCCTCTGAAGGTAACAGTCTTGGGCCATATGGTGGCCCACTGGTACTGATCACTGCACCATGTTCTGTCTTTTCTTGAATTTCTCTGCACTCCATGTGAGCAAGGCAAGTAAAATATCTTGAATCTTGACGAGAGGCAGCAGTAAGTGGGCAGTGCAACTTTTCTCTCACTAAACTTAACAGAGAAGTCTTTTGTCTTGGTGCCGTGCAGTCCCAGGACTTTCCATGTGGCCCTTCTTCTTCAGCCACGAGCGCTGCTAAACTTCATAGGTTCAACCAAAGTCTTGAAGTACACAAGCATCCGCTTCCCTTCATTTTCATGAACTTGATGTGCACAAAGCAAAGCGGCATTCTCATCAGACAGAAAATAGACAAAGAAATGGCACATTGCTTGTTTGTGTTCTCTATTCTGTGGATATGATAACTAAGTTTCTTGATATTTTTTTTCTTTTTCTTAAGGTTGCTCCTAAGCAGATGTTCTCTTTTCCAAGTGATCAGCCAGTTTTGGATACAGAGGTGTATTTTGCTATGGAGTCTGTGCCATGCCGCGACTTGACTTCATCTTCTCCAGTCGTTTAGAGAGGTGGTTGTTGTTTGACTCGAGTTCATCGACCTTGTCCAGTGCTGACCGCAACTGTTGGGTCAGATGGGGAGAAGAAGAAGAGAAAAGATATTGCAAATGAAACAGCCTGTTAAATATGTTTTCTGACAATCTTGGCAGCATTAAAAAAAACACTGCACCTCTCTCTGTAGTTTCCGTTTCTCTGCTTTTAGCTCGTCCTCCACTTTCTCTGAGTTCTCTGCTGCAGACTTGTAGCGTGTCACCTGACCCTCAAGTCTGGCCACCTGGAAACCAAAGAAATTGACTTCTTAACTGAGAATATTGTCATGTTTTCAAGTGTGCTATGAATTTATAGTCTTCTCAGCTTACGTTTTGCTCTAAAGCGGTCACTTCTTGCTCTGCCTTTACAAGTTTGAACTTCATGTCACTTATTTGCCTGCTGGAATCTCCTGAAAAAAAATTTGCAAAAGCAAAATAAATTTTGAGTTGTATGAGGCAACTGACTGCTGTTTTAAGACACACTTGACACACAAAATTGTGAAACTATCTTTAAAGTAGCAAACTTCCACAGGACTGTTTCTCTGCATACATAATGAACTTACTCTGCACTTCTATTATGTTGGGATCGTTGCCATTTTCAAGGATTTCACCGTCTGGGCTCGAACCGCTCTCTGTGCCGTTTCTCTGGGTCTTCTGTTCCAGCTGGGACTTCAGCTTCTTTACCTGTAACACATCAGCTGATGAGTAACACACTCAGCTAAAACGTCCACGGCACCGCTCAGTGTCCATAAGGAACATGCGACAGCTCACATTCACAAAGACACAGCTGAGACTGTTTTTGTGCATGTTATGATGATGGCCAAATCTAAAAGCAGCTGAAAAGCTCCACGAGGGTCAGTTTATGCGCGATCAGAACTAGTTCATACGACGTGTCGTCACAAAAGCGATAGTTGTTCCAAACGGCAAAACTCAAAGGCAAAGTGAAAAGTCTGCTGTCAGAGAGAGTGGGGGACGTGATATTTAAATTGTTTAAATACGGGGATAATGGTGATAACTAGTTTGATCTAATGTTTGTATAAAATATTGATAAATGCAGCTTTAAAAATGGGTCACAAATATATGCGTTAAATTTTAAAAAAGTAATTTCGTAAAAAAAGGTGAGCACTATAGTTTTTAGCAAGTGTTACAATTATATTTGAGACTATTTTCAGCTGTAGATTAATCCACATTTGGTGCTCTAATGAGTATTTACAACAGCTGGACTGAGTATAAGTGGGATTGACTCAAAGTAAACTAGTGCATATGTTCAAAAGATCTCTTTTGATACACCACTTGATTTAGATTTTCACTGTAGACTATGTTTCAACTGGGAATAAACAATTTCATCAGTCACATACATGTCTCAGATAACAGACCAATCACAGACCCACCTGTTCTATCATTTTTTCACGCTCATCCACCAATTTCCTCAGGCGAATCTCTGAAAGATAAAGCACACGTTTGAGGAAAAAACAACAATTCATATCTCAGAAAAGCTTAATTCACAGCTGAGTCTTGGACACATATCATTAATGCAAATGGGGCATCATGCATCACAATGCCATAATACAATACAGATTCTAACAACAATAATCAAAACTGTTAATGTTGGTCTTTAAAAAGAAAAAATAAGTTAACATACCAGGGGTGGGAGGAGCCAGGGAGATGGTGGGAGGGGGCTGGGTCGGGGTGGGAGGCTGATGCATGCAACAGAGCAGGCATCCATGAGGGAGTGATGGAGCGGAGTGTGAGGGGGAAAGTTAGCATGCACAAACTGTGGACAAGAGGGTCAATGCAAGGGCACATAGCACGTGGGACTACATTCACACGATATGACCAAATAGTAAGGAGGTATGGACATCGGAGTGTAAATGTGCTAGATGAAAAGAGAGGTGACCATGAGTAGAGTTTGATCTGGATTAGGGCTGCAGCAGTCGTTTGGTCTATAAAATGTTATAAAATGATGAAAATGTTGATTATTGATTCCCAAAGACCAAAGTAACATCCACAAATGTCTTCTTTGGTCCCAACCAACAACCCAAAAATATTCATTTTATTATCATAGACGACCAATGAAACAGAAAATATTCACATTTGAGAATTTGGCAATTTTTCTTAAAGGGGACAGGTCTGTATTTTTATTCTGGGGCTCTACTGGAATATCTTTGCATGATTTACAGTTAAAAAAAAACAAAAAAAAAACACGATTTACAAAAAAAAAAAAAAAAAAAAAACTATGTTAAACTGGCCCTTTATGCAGTCCCTCAGTTCAGGCTCTGTCTGAAACAGGCCGTTTTAGCTCCTGTCTCTTTAAGGCCCCCTCCCGCTGAGCCCACTCTGTTCTGATTGGACAGCTCCCAGAAGCTACCTCTCAGCAGACTTCCAGCAGCTCAGGGGGCTATGTAAACAAACAGTACAAGTAGGATTTCACTACTTTTTCTTGCTCTTTACTTGAAATATAAAACTTCTCAAATACATCTGTATGTTAGAGCCGAAACGTGCGAATGGACAACGTGAACAACTTACGGAACAACCTTAACGGCAAACAAAGGCTATGAAATGGACGACCGCTTGTGGACATGCACGAACACTCTGACATCATCACGGGAAGGAAGTAGAGGAAACTTTGCAAACAGAGCGTTTAGAGGAGGCTGACTTTTGACTTTCAGAGAGCATTTTTACATATGTTCACCTCAAGTTTCGGACCTTTGACCATGTTTACCATAGACATCCGACATTATAACAGTATGAAAATAACTGGAAATCACAAAAAGCACGATGTGACTCAAAATTATAAACTTATTATCAAAATAGTTGACAATTAATATTCTGTTGGTCGACTAATCGTTGCAGCTCTAATCGGGACCAGATGATTTGTTGGGACATGTCTTGCTTTCCAATACATAATTCAAGAAATTAAAAAAAGAAATAAAGAAAAAGAAAAATGCATTTAGATCAACATTTCAAACTGGTAACAGCAGGCTGTTTATTGTCATTTCATTATGGATGCGCCACATTCATCTTTTCCATCAAGTGCAACAAAACGCAACATACATTTATCAAACATTTATGTGCTTTAGGATTTACAGTCCTCAAACGGTGAAAATGGCTTTATTGAACTTGAACAGTTTTGTGGACAGAACAGCGTTTCCAAGCACGTTTCATTTTAACCATGAACAGAGCAGCTAGTATATGTAGAAGCTAGTTAAAGTCTTCATCAGAATTCCCAATGAACATTTAGTTTTATTTATTGATTACCTATGACATGAATATATGAATAGACCAATGAGTTCCTGGAATTGTAGCACAACAAATGTTCTGTGATGCAGTCACAGAGCAATAGTATCAATGAAACATTACAAGCAGCATGATAAATGTGCATCAATAACTAAATGTTACCTGATATACAGTATCAAGTTAAGTTTTTATCTCCTTATAATGGGTCCAATAGTATAATCTACGGTTACCTCGCAATTTACATTCTCATCTCCCCACAAATTCAATTCTCTGCACATATGACCTCAGTGAAAACATTTTTTTGACCATGGACTATTTTTATGTATTTAATTTAAAAATAATATACATATACTTACATCAATGTTAATTTGGGACAGTAATCAAAGTGCTGTGACATTTATTTTACCACTTTGTAAACAGCTAAGCCAAAAAAGTAGACGGTTAATCAAATAATATACAGTATATCTCAACTATATATACCATAACTCTATAAGCTAAGACATCTTACATTCCTCTTTGCCCTTGTTTTTGCCTTTCTTGCCGTTCTTTTTCACGTCTTTCCCAGACATTGGAGGCTCTTTGTTGCTGCCTGCTTGGTCTGCACTCTTTGGTAAAACCTCACCCTGCAACTCGTGCTTAATGGCATCTAATCCTTCCTCCACTGGTAAAGACATTGCCTGGTTAATGTTCTCTGCACTGTTGCTTTCTACAACAGCCAACTCGCCAACATTCAAAACCTCCGCTTCCTTTATATCTGCTACACCTACGTTCTCCTGCAGCTCGTTTTCCACATTTTCAGACGTGGTTTCCTCATGAGCCAAAGAGTTTTGGTTGTCTTGAGGTTTATTATCAGACTCTTTATCTGGTGCATCTACCTGGTCAACCACACACTTCTTGCCTTTGCTATCAACTGGCTCGTCTTGTGTTTTTTCATTTGACTCAATATTACTTGAACTACCATTGTTGCTCTCATCTGACATGACTTCAACACCCTCCTCAACTTCTTCCTGTTCTGGGTCTTTAGGGGAATTTATGTCTATAGCCGCCTCTATATCCATGTCATCAAAGTCAAAAGACTGCCCCTCGTCGTCACCGTCCTCTTCATCACTGTCCTGCTGGGTGGGTCGAGATAAGTTATCATCCTCAGACTTGTCTTTGCTGGATTCCTGCTGACATTTCTCACTTTCCTGGTCATTTTGACTGATTTTATGTTCAGGTTCTTCTGCAGCAGCTGATTCTTCACTGTTATGGCCCTGCTCAATTAAGGAAGCGATCTCAGTAGCTTCTTTTGGAGAGTCTGGTGTCTTTATTATCTCACTGGTACTGATCACTTCTGTTTCTGAGGAAACTTCAGCATTTGATTCATCGATCTGATCTGCACACTGTACTGTCTGGCTTTCTACATTATCCAGATGTTCAGGCTGAGCCGCGGTCTCCAAAGGGCTCTTTTCAGTTTCAAGGGCATCAGCATGTTTCATTATTGATACATTATCACTTTTTTCATCATGTGAGGAGTTGTCTGGCACCACTAAATCCTCAGGTTCCATCAAATCTTCATTCAGCTCCTCCTTTTCTGATCTGTCGAGTTTTAGCTCTGAATTATCATCATCCTGACTGGGAGAAAAGGATTCTTGGTCAGTCTGTGCTCCTGGCTCCTCATCATCTTTGGCAGTCTCAGTTGCCTCCTCAGGACTTTTATCAGACACCTCGATGGGCATGTCATCGATGCCCGACTTGGTGGCTGCAGACGGCTCTGAGCCAGACGAGCTTTTGCGACCATCAATGAAATCATCACTAGACGACAAGGCCACGGACGTGTTATCCTTAGTCTCAGAATCATTTGTGGATTCAGATTTGTCAACAGCAGCGTCAACATTGCTTGGAACATGTGATTCAGCTTCACTGTCTTCATTACAGTTTGTGGTTTCAAAGGTGTTTTCGGGGTTTTTAGATGTGCATTCAGATTTCATCTCATCAACAGACCCAATTTCATCCTCTTCACTATTAACAATTCCTGATTCAGTATGGACGTCGCCTTTGGTTGTGATGTCTCCACTTTTAGAGTTATCTACACTGGAACCGCACTCTTTGTCGTGGCTATCAGTGCTCTCGGTACCTTTGGAGTTGTCATTTAGATCAGATGCATGGATATTGGCCTCTGTATCAAGACTTGTTTTAGATCCCTCTTCTACTTTCTCTGTTTCTGAAGTTTGCTCCATGTCCTGCTCATCCTTCAAGTGATCTGTTCTTGATTCATTGAGCGTTTCAGCGAGAGAAACGTTTTCAGTGGGTGCCACTGCCTCTACTACCTCTATGGTCTCAGTTTCCAGACTTTGTTCCTCCTTCTGTTCATCTGTAACATGAACACTTGATTCTTTGAGAGTTTCAATGTGAGTAAAGGTTTCAGTGGGCTCTACTCCTTCTACGGCATCTACGGCATCATTCATAACTTCATCCATCTTTGATTCTTTGAGGGTTTCAGTGACAGAAACATCAATGTCAGGTTCTGTTGTTGACCCATTATCTCTTGCAGCCAATTTCATGTCTTTTTCTGTTTTGCCGTTTTCTTCATCTTTTCCATTTTCCTCCTTTGCATCTTTTTGTTGCTTTGTTTCCTCATTGGGACCTCCTTTCTTTTTGCCTCTCCTCTTCCTTTTCTTCTTTTTCCCAGAAGCAGTAGCTCCCTGAGGCTGAGATTTACTTGATATTTCCTCTGCCTCATCGTTCTCTGCATCTTCAGTGTTGTCAGGCTCTTGATGGGGTTCAGTGTTTGATACAGTTCGGATGGACTCATCAGGTTCTTTCATAACATCTTCTGTGACTTTTTGCTGAGGACATGATTCTGTATTTCTCAAATTACTTTCCTCAACGTCTTCCTGTTTGTTTCCTTGCACATCAACAAGGTTGTCACATGTCTCACTAATGTCATCACAATGTGTGTCGACACCGCTGCTTTTTGTTCCTGTCTCCTCTAAATCTGGGTTGCTTGTCTCCCCTAAATCTCCCCCCTTAAGCATTTCTGTTCCTGGAACATTTTCCTCAGGACTTGTTACAATCTCTTGAAGCTCAGGGCTGCAAACAATTATATCTTTGGCTTCTGTGATTGAATTTTTATTAATGTCAACTTGTGAATCGTTGCTTTCAGTTTCTCCAACGCTGACTTCCCCTGTGGGTAAGCATGTCTGTTGCTCTTCTGTCGGCTGTTCTTTGCTTGATGTTTCCACAGTGGACACATTACAGAGCATGTCAGAGCTCAAATGATTCTTTTCTTCCTCAACAATTTCTTGATGCTCCTCTGGATCCACCTCTTCCTCTCCGCTACTTCTCAACTGAGTCTCCTCTGTGCTGCCTGAGAGATCATGAAGAGCAGACGGTGATAGAAGATATGATTTTTGAAAGTGTAACCTTCAGCAGAAAGTGTAACAGCAGAAGTCAAGGTAAGGTAAGGCAGAACACCTGATTGATTCAGTGGCCAGAAAGAGAAGCACAGAGCCAAGATGACCAATCGAAGCACAAGAAGGAAAAAGTAGAAGAAAGGCAGGAGGAACACCGAAAGTTCTTGGTCCCCAGTATATCAACGCGAAAGAGGAGAAGCGAGAGGCCGCCGGCTTGAGAAAAGTAAGTCTTAAGTCTTGAAATCACGATACTGGTGGTTTTGACAAAGAAAAAAAAAGTATGATTTCAGTATATCAATGCAAGTTTTAGTGTCTACTTTGAAAATGAGCCTTCAAATTAATGATTTATACCATTTAACCAAATCACTGTGCCACAAGATACCTGTAAACTCCCACATAAACAGTTTATTTTGACTTTGAACTAAGATGTAAGTTTTTAAGATGTAAGATGAAAACGGTGTGAAAGAAAAATAACAAAAGCCAAAACATCAAAACATTAGTGATTAAGACAAAGTGAGTCGTTGCTGATTGTTAATGGAATCTAAGTTTCTACAGGAAAGCAAGATATGCAGTAGATGTTGCTTAAAGGATAAGGCTGGTGGCTTTCTATATTTTTCTTATTATCATCAAATCTCATGTGCAGAGCCAAACCAACAATGAACTCATCCTACATACAAGTATTGTGTGTGTATCCAAAGCCTGATATATCTTGTTATATCTACATCTGTGCTGTAGACCTCTGTTGTTGTCCAAAAACTATTAAAAACACATCAATGAGCCACACCGTTGCACTGGGTGACATGTTCCTTCGCAAAAAAGGGTGTGGGCATGTTAGTTATTTTGAAACGGCTCCAAAGACTAGTTAAGAGAGTAGTTCCTTGTAAGGCAGACGCCACTGAGCATGTGTAGGAATGCGATTCAGTTTACAGAGCATTGTTAGCTTGTTGTCTTACATATCACAACCTCTTGACTTTGTACTACATTATAAATTTCTCAAAGAACTTCAGTACAAAGTCAAGAGCTCGTGATATGTAGCACAACAAGGTAGCGAAGCTCTGTAAACCGAACTACGTCCCTGTGCATGACATGTCACCCAGTGCAGCAGATGTGTTTTTAATAGTTTTTGGACAACAACGGAGGTCTACGGACCATAAGATATATCAGACTTTGGATACACACACAATATTTGTAAGTAGATCAGTTGTTGGTTTGGCTCCAAACATCAGATTTGTTGACAATAAGTTAGTGCAAGGTTAGTGCAAATCAGAGTTAAAGTGATGAACAAAATGCAAACTGAAGAGTTCACTCCAAAATCATAGAGATATTCACTTTTTGAAAATTCAGACGTATATCCTGAAAAAAAAAAAAAAATCTTACAACTCAAGATTTAATGATGCGATTATTGATTTATTTTCTGTTTCGGCACTAATCTGAAACATTTTGGAATGAACGTCTTCAGTTACTTTTATGCTGTGCCATGCAGGAAGAAGAAAGGAAGTTTTTTCACAGTGTGTTTACCGAGCATGCTGTTCCCCTCCGTTGGGGAGGTCTGTGAATCCTGAGTCGGTTGGGCAGCAGAGTCTCCACTGGAGGTCCTGTCGGTTTCTGTCTCACCAACATCCCCATTGACGTTCAGATCAGGTCCCAAAACTATTCCATGTTTCTGGACAAAATAACACCTCAAATATAAGCTCTATAGATTACACACCTTAAAAATAAGTTGCAATATAAATGCTGCTTATTGGGGAAAAAACACTCATAAAAGTCATTTGCAAAAAAGTAAAGCTAAAATCTGATAAAATATCCAAAAATAACATTTAAAACAATGCTAAAAAAGTAGATCTGGGGCATATTTACACTGTAAGATTAAGATCACACATTGACTGAAGCAAATACTTTCTAGCTTCAGTATAAGTTTCACTCACATTTAAGAGTTTCACATTTGCTTCAAAAACTATACAGCAGACTTAAGTTGGAGTTTGATTAATGTTGTATGAATCACAGGAGAAACAAGCATCCACACACTGACTGAGTACCTTCAGAATGTCTTTCAGCTTCACCACCTCTTCTCTGAGCTCATCTCGCTCAATTCGGATTGCATCTGTGTATTCTTTCTGTCGCTCTAAGGCCTGAGCAGAGCCCCCAAGTGGCAGAGTGCAAAAGAAAAGTGAAAAGAAAAGTGTACAAGAAGAAGTGAAAGTATAAGCAGTTTCATGCAAAGGAGGTACTGAATTCATGTCAGTCAAAGTAAAGGCTGAATGTGATAAAACTTGCTGCACCAGGGCTCATAAGCCGTACCCCAATTTTTTTATCCTTCCACTCCACCGTCTCCTGTAGGTCAGATATCTCTCTAACAAAACCATCCTGTTTCATACGCAGCTGACGGATCTCCTACACAGCAGGAAAAGGGAAAAAAGTTTGAAGGGAAGAGAGCGAGACAGCAAAAAGAGAAAAGCAGTGCAAGTATTTACTGTATGAAAAGAAAGCTGTGAAATGCACCCGACATGCAGCCTTCCTGAGTGATAAACTGAGTTTTTTTTTTGTAAATAACTAAGCCAGGGGAGGCTTTGCTTTTAAACCCTGCTTCACTCTCATAGTGACACACATTCACACTGTGGGACAAATACTCACATTTAGCAGCTCTTCACTTTGTTTTAGCGTCTCTTTCATTTCATTGAACTGGAACTGGAGCAGACTGTGGGCATGTTTCTCTCGCTCATATTCCTGTAGGGAACAAGAGAAAGCTTGACAACTGATAAACTGTTTGTTTTTATCTTGAACGTCAATCTCATGACAGCCCACCCAAAGACATTACAGGAAGCCAATGTCTGGTGCTATCATATGCGATGTCTTCATCTGGTCCTGTCTGATCCAACAGTTGTCATTGTGAGAATGTTATTCTGTGTGTGTTTCTGCTGTTTTACTGCACTTGTGAAGTTGTAGTGTCAGAACAAAGCATCAACTGTGGGTTGGATTAACAGTATTAAATGAGTAGTTGACTAAGCTTCACTGTAATTATAGCATCTGCATCCTAAAACTCATGATGAGTCCTTGCAGTAGACCATTTATTCTCTCATGTATTCTTAGTTGCTTGTTTCCACACCCAGCAGTTACAGAGCAACATTATCATTCATTTGGAGTCGTGTTTCTGTCCACCTGGTGAATGTAAATCTAATATTTACTCTTTTTTAGCTGTTTTTGTTCTCTACCAACTCCTGAGGGAAATATCTGGCTGTTTAGCTGCTAAATGCTCCACTATGTTCACCAGCTAGTCTACAGCTAACTGTGTCTAGTGCTGAGCAGGTAGTGTACACTGCCTGCTGCAAGCGAAAATGAACAGCTAAACAATGAGCTGAAAGTCGCTATAAAGCTCCGTAAAGCTGAGGGGAGAGTCACAGGCAGAGTCGCCCAACATGTTACACATTGTCATTTCATACATTGTTATTATAATAAATAGACATCACTGGCATTAAACAAGGAATAGTGTGACCTAAGCCCTGACATGTCAATCTACATTTCTCAACAGAGCAATACCTTCATAATGATATATTAATTGATATATTGATGGTTTATTAATAAAAACATTTCAGATATAAGTCATTCAGGTTTCCTATAATTTTTTTCTTTCTCTGTTCAGTTTTAAAATGTCTTTGCACGCCGTACCTTGACTTTCTCCTCATATCCCCGGCGTGACTCGGACAGCAGTTCCTCCAGCTCCATGAGCGAGTCCTTGAGCGTGTCCACCTGGTACATCAGGTTGTTTTTCTCGTTATCCAGCTGGGCATTGGACACCATGGCCTTACGATACTTCTCCTCCACTTCAGCTAATGCACCCTAATGTCATGACACATACAGAAAATAAACAATATAACAGGTGCATGCTCAGGTATGACATGTACTCAAAACAACAGTCATACTTTCCTCTATCAAATATATGTTGGATGGAGAAGCTGGTAGAAAGTCCAGAAAAAGCAAGAAAGTATTTGGAAGTCAAACCTGTGTACTTATCTGTATATCACAACTGTAAATGCTGGCAAGTAGGAAATTAAAGTTAAGAAGTAAAGGTAAAGTAAAACATACACACACACACACACACACAAAATGAAGAAAGACAGCAACATGCAGATGTAACATTGCCAGTTAGATTGTCAGTTTGCACAAATTAGAAAACATCTTCCCAGCAGATGTGAATGAGCGATTACGCCTTGCTTTTAGGCAAGACATTTAAAACTCACACTGCTCTGAGGCACACAGTAAAACTCTGTAGTTATACTACTGTCAGTGTATCTACATATTTGTGTGGTGGGCCTGAAGCACGAGTATTGCTCCTAAAGATAATGAGTAGAAAGTTTTTTTTTTATAGTTGGGACATTGTAGAAAAATACCACTTTCCAATTCTAGTTTCAATTCTAAATGAATTATCATTTGGTTTATTGATCTGTAGTGGAAGAAACACTGTTTGGGTAAAATAACAGTAAGCAGGTTAACAATGTGCATATTTGACCTATTGTGAGTAACATTGGTCAACAATAACCAGTGCAAGTTAGGGGCAGCAAACCCATTAACAAACAGTCTGGAGTTGGGTTGAGTCTGTGAGGTTCTCAGGCTTATACCTTGGCTTCTTTTAGGTTCTGTGTGTACTTGGATTCCACATCTTGAATCTGATCCTTCAGTTCATGAATCTCCTGGTGAACAGTGCAGCAGCGGTGAGCAGAGAAAGGTGAAGCAGAAAGTTTGGCGACAGGACAATGAGAACAGCAACAGACACGTGTTTGCAGAAAGAATACAAATGAGGAGAAAGCAAAGAACCTAATTGAATAAAGGTTTTAATAAAAGAAAATGTCCTTGAATCAGTTGCATTTATTCCTTTACATATTTAAAAGCCAGAGTTTTTCTTGAAAATGAGACCTGAAATGAAGAAACTGTAGTTAGAGAAATGACTCTGTGCCTCTTCTACACTGGATTTCATCCTGTGATTACTGCAGTTTGACAGCTGCTGCTCTGATGTAGAACTGTTTTGTTTTACAGCTGAAAACTTCTCTGTTATCTGTTGTAAAAAAGAAAACTCTGAACTCTGAAAAGTGAGCACTTGACTTGATCAGCCAGAGCTGACAAGTTTGATTCATTGTGGAAACAAATTGATTGATTGATTGACAATTGTTAATTTTTAAGTAAATGTAACGTACACAAGTATGAGATTCTTTTAATTTGACTGGTGCAACTGAGTTTAAGATTCCTATTTTTGAATGACTGTCTTTATAAGTTATTGTTTTCATAATAATTGTCACAATAAAAACCACAATCCATCCGGAAACATCCTCTCCGTCTTTAGGAAGCTCCATCTTTTTAGCATTACCTTGATTTCTCGTATGGAGGTCTCAGCATCTACAGTTATAGCCGTCTCCCCACTTCCTCTCCGTGAGGAAGTCCCACCTAAAGAGGTGAGTGTCGCTGCTGTTAAGGCTGAAGCCGCTCGAGATCCCTTAGGAAGAATGAGAGAAAAACCACTCGTTAGCAGTTACGCAAATGTTTTAAAATCCCTCCCCATTATTCTTCATGAACAAAAGTAACAAAAACCACAACATTTCATGATGTGATCTGCTCACCTTCTCAAGATAATCTCTGTCCTCCACCTGTTGAGACAAATAAAAATACAGTCAGAGAAACCAGAGGCTGATGTGGCGGCCACAGGGCCAAGACGACACACTGTGTCTGGAGGAAGGAAGGAAGGACCAAAATCCTCCCTGCAGGCAGCTCAGCACTGATTAGAAGATTTACCTTAACACCTCCTGACAAAAAAGCAGCAGAAGAAACAATATTTCCAAGTATTCAAAAGTAATCATTATCAAAGTTTATCTTGATATGCAACAACATGCAAATAATTAGTTCACAGCCAGCAAAACTCCTTCAAAAATCAAAATAACTTGAACCAGACAGGTCAAATATTTGCCTGACACAGCAGTCCATTCAACAGCAGGTTATGTGTCAAAACAACATTTCAAACACCTCAATTTTTATTTCCTTTCATCCACATAAAAACATCCCTGTCACAAGACAAGCTGGTAGTCTCCACAGGCAGCACACAAATTAACCTCTGACGCAAACAAGTCTACAATAATCCATCCTAGTGGGGTGAAGTGCATGAAAGGAAGGCCCAGGTGGCAAAAAAAGCAACCAAGCAGGAACTCAGCTCATATCACAGCCTGCGGGTGCAAACCGACTCACATCAGAAAAGTCAGGAATAGTAACATCGTCCAGGTCCCTGGGGAGGCCGCTGCTGCTGGCAGCACTCCTCAAAAAACTGGCAACAGAGCCGCAGTTGTCCTACATTGGCCACCAGGGGGTGAAACAGAACAACAAAAGAAGCCAGTCACTCAGGAGTATGATAACAACAGCCAGTTAGAAAAATCATATAGTTGAGACAATAGATAATAGTAAGTAAATCATAATTAGTGCTCTGATAGACTAAAATGACAGATAAATGTTGAAATCATCTTCATCTCTACTCTTAAATCTGATTTAGCTTCTTTATGTTTCTTAATGCTGACTAACTTTCCTGTTTGATCACATTCATGAGCTACCACACCAGCAAAAACACCAAACACAATCACATTTTCAAACCTATATTTAGCATTTCCCCACACAGAGGGAGAAAGAGAAACAACTTTATAAGTTGCATGTTTGAATTAACAGTATCGGGCCAGCAGCAAATTGGGAATAAATGCATCTTATAGATAAATTTTCATTATTACCCATAAACAAGAGTGTAGTGCAGTGGAGGATTCATCAAAATTCTGATTCATGGTGATTCTTATGATGTCAGAGACATCATAGCAAAATGACTGGAATAAGATACAAGATTTACAACAAGATTTATTCTGATATCTGCACACTGCTTCATAAACTTCCTTTTTAAAAGTTCAATTTGCATTTAAACCCAAAATGTGTTTTTGTGACCAACAAGTCACAGCTAAAGCCGTCTCTGAGGTGATGCAGGCTTGTGACAGATGGCTCCGATCAGCGACTGCGCTGTGGCTCCTTGAAAATTCAGTGAACTGGATTAACACCTTCATAGTTACCTTTCAAGCATTAATGTGATTTTCTCAACGTGAGTGACTTGCAGAGAGTTCATTGGTAAACTGAGCTCCAATTCATGGCTCACTAATATTACATTTTCAACATGCTGTATCCACTGAGCTAAACAGGTCCACCAGCAAATACCTGCTTGTATTCTTCAAACAGAACAAATGTTTTCACATTCCCAAATTCTGCAAACCATGCCAACTCTGAGTCACTGTAACACCCTGACTGAACACAGTCTATTTATGTCTTAAATTCCTCTAAAGTCAATCACTGTTTCATAAGTAAAATGTTGTAGAGCGAATGCATGATGGTTGCACAGTTCTGCATTGTACACAACAATAAGTGGGTTAATGCAGTGGTTCCCAACCGGTCTAGGCTCAGGGCCAGATTTTCCCTCAGACACCAGGTCACAGTCCAAACACAGACCAACCTAACACCCAGGATCTGTGAGGAGTACAATGCTAACCACTGAGCTTCAATTTTAATTCACAAAATGAAAACAAAAATAATTGAGGCTTAAAGATCAATAAAATATGACGCACTGCAGCAAGAGAGTGTAATTAAGGCCCAAAACAAACATTTAAAAAAACATTAAGGCACTAATACATAGAACAGGCCAATACAACAGCTGCAGTGTTGAAAATGATTTTAAAAAAGTTGTTTTCAAGTAACATTTCAAGCTGAATATATTCTGTCAGTTTTTCTCAGCCTGTTTTAAAGTAAGCGTCTTCTTCTGCTACTATCAAACAGCAAGGAGCAGGTCACATGACCCACAAAGCCAGCATCGATAGGCTACTTGTACTAAAAAAGTAGGGACGGGAGGATATAAACACTCAAGATAATTTAATCGTGGTGAATTTCCATTATTGGGATAATCAGTTTGATAGGTAGATTCTTTTTATTAATGGATTTTTTCTCTTGCTGTGATTAACTGCTGGGTGTTGGTGAAAGTATCTGTCTTTGTTTTTCACTATAAAGGATGTTCACAAAAAAAAATGTCCTATAATGCAATAAAAATATTTGTTTCTTAACAAAATGTAAGGTAAAGTGATTCAAGTATGTTTTAGTGCCATTTTAAGAGTTTTAAGCATATTTTGATGATTATCGGGATAATATCGTTAATTGCAATTAATTGATAATATTAATTAATTGCGTTAATTGCAGTTATTTTGGCCAGAATAATCATGACATGAAATTTTCATATCATCCCATGCCTACTGTATCGTACATCAAAATAAAAATCCTGTTCTGGAAATTAGCTATATTTCAAAGTAGAGTTTTTTTGGATGAAGTTGACCCAAATGCTTGTGTCCCACTGAGAATGAACCCGCAGTCCACTTTTAGACTGCAACCCACAAGTTGGGAACCACTGGGCTAATGCATTATAAATCCCAGGGTTGGTGGCAGGCTGTCTGAGGAGGGAGGGCTCACCACTGGGCTGGCACGGGCTGAACTGGCCCTGCTGGAGGCTCTGGAGCCGGAGCTGCGGTAACTAGTGTACTCTAAAGGCTGTAGAGAAAACACAGAGTCATGTTTCTGTCTCCATGTGGAGTCAAACACAAACTAGCATGCACATAATCACACTAATAGCATAAGTAGAAAAAAAAACGCATGCTGGTGACGACTGAAGCCGCCATTTGGAATCAGTTTAGCGCATAACAACATCTGGAGTCCAGCATCCCTTCAACAATGCAATGACGACTTTGTTTTAAACTTAAGTTAGAAGACATAAACTTTAAACATCTCCCTAAAACTATCACGCCAGTCACTTAAAATTCAGGGAAGGTCTTATTTATGTAAGAACGAAACAAAAGCAAACTCCAACTTCACACATGACCCATTCCGTTATTTCACAGCAGATTCATGTTTAGACTGAATTTATGTGCACTCTTCTTTTCAGTAACTGTTAGTATTATCAGTCCAAACAGATTACAATCCAGGAACTGAAAACACTTTTCAAACTCTATTAGGTGTGTCCAAACCAAAGCACTGATAGCCAACGATTCCAAGAAAATCTTACATGGGAGCTGGAGCCGACGACTCGCCGTGACCCGCTGCAGACACTGTCTTCATACAAGGAGCTCTGCACATGTGACATGTCACACAGTATAAGCAGTGTACTCAATTTTCAGCACTTTGAGCAGACAATGACATTTCTTTCAAGCAGATATTATGACGCCCCTGCCTTCAGCGCCCGAGTGTGAGGCTCACTTCAAAACTGAGATGTACAGTCAGGTGCTCGGTGAGTTTAAAAAGTCTTTGTTCTTGAGACAAACAAGCTCAGTATTAAGTGCTTATAAGAACACTGGTGTGAATAAATGATAATTACAGGTGACAATCAACACTGAGTGGAAGTTATTGGGGGCAAAAGATCAGTGGAAATGAAATGAACCAACCCTACGAGAGAGCTGCTGGCTGATCTGACTGAGTGACCTGTAGAACTGCAACACAGGATGAAGTGTGAAGTCAGAATTATGTTTGCAAGAGAGAAGACAGCAGGTTGGAAACCACGACAACAAATGATAATTTAACTTTACTAATTCTTGTAGAGAAATTCTCCTTTCTCTTCTCCACAGAGAGGTGAGGAAGGTCGGGTAGCAGCTAAAGAGGAGCAGCAAAAGTGTTTATATGTCTGTCTGTCTAACGTTTGTCTGTATACAGACCTGGTAACCATTGAAAGTTGAACCTGGGTTTCTGGAGGATGACAGACCATTGAGGTTGTACAAGTCAGAGGAAGCATAAGAGGCCTGAAAGGAGGAGAGGGGAGGAGGGAGCGGAGTTCAACATGCCAAGAGAGGAAGGAAGATGAGAAGTAGGAAAAAACAAAACACATTTTTAAAGTCACCCAACTCCTCACCAAAAATATAACTCACACCTGTTAGTGATGTACTCATGCTGTAAAACTGTGCAGCAAATCACTAATGTACAAACACAAACCAATAAAACTAATACTCTGACTTCAACAATCTACAGTATAGTTGTTTTTCAAACTCTTGGTGTTCAGTGGGTCCTTCCCAGAAAAAGTCCAAGGATGCACAGACATTTGTTTCTGCTGGGCACATACAGAAAATGTTACTTCAAACACCTGCAAGCCTTGTGGGACGTGGAACTGAATGTCGAGGAACTTATTCTCAAAGGCTTCATCTTGATCTACTGCAGCTTGAATTGTACCTCGCTTTGGACAAAAGCATCTACCAAATGTAGGTGTAGCTTGTTTATAAATACACAGAAAAAGTATCTGGGCAATTAGCATGTTAGCCAACATGCCTGAACTGACAACAGAAAAAAAACTTCTGAAGAAATTCCACCGTGCCACTGGGGTGGCTGCCCTGTGACAAAACATTACTGGGAAATGCAGCAGGAATTCTTGTTGAAATTCAATCCGGAAAAAACAAAATACATGCAGATATTCTTTAGTATTTGACAGCTTGGTTAGAAAATGTTTATGCACTACACGCCTTTTTCTACTAATCACTCAAACCAACCAAAACTTCCACATGTTGTAAACAGCTGATATTACAACTCATTTTGTTAACGGACACAACTTTTGCCAGCGAGAGACGTGTGCACTACAGGCTGTTAGTGGTGTGAGAAAACACAGTTTTCAGTGCAGTACAAACCCACCGGCTGCAGGTCTAATCTGGAGGCACGAGACACTCGGCTGTCATCACTCAGTCTGGAGCTCTGAGAGTTGAGGAGCACAAGTGACAACATCAAACACCAACACCACGAAAACTCAACACCATCTTCCACACATCCGTCAGCACACAGCTCTGTCTCATCATCACACAGCTCTGCCTCATCATCACACGCTGCTATATTGATTTACAGCTATGGCTGTGAAACCTCTGTGTCAGAGACAGAAATAATGAGATGAAAGCAAAGAACCAGGTTTTCAGGACGTGTAAGATTAGCACAAGTCCTCTGAACAGCACTGGGCTCTGCAGCAGAGTTTTAAATAAAAAAATGCTGCAACTAATGACTATTTATATTGTCAATTAATATGTTGATTATTTTCTTGATTAACTGATTAGTCAGAAACAGTCCACAACCCAAAGATATTCAGTTTACTGTCAAAGAGGACTAAAGAAACCAGAAAATAATCACATTTAAGAAGCTGGAACAGGAAGGTTTTATCATTCTTTCTTAAAAAATGACTCAAAGTGATTAATCGATTATCAAAATAGGGGATCAGCAGACAGCTAGTCAGTAATATGGATCAGACTCTGCCAACACGTGACGCACCGTTAGGTCAACTCTGGAGGCGCGAGACATTTTGCTTTCATCACTGAGTCTTGAGCTCTGACAGCAGGAGAGAGAGAGAGAGAGAGAGGAGAGTCATGAGCGACCAGATGCAGTTTCTATGCAGCCTTCCTTCACCAGGTGATATCATGCAGCTAAGAAAACGTCACTTATTCTGTATGATCAGTTCAACACACAGCTACTAACCCTGCCGGACATTACACTGTACTCATCATCATAGCCGTTCCTCTGCGAATAAAGAACACGAGTGAGAAACACTTATGGCATTTCTGGGACGGCCATTTGTGCGATCATAGTTTTGAGCTGTTACATACATCTCTGTCTTTGTGCTTATGTTTCTTCTTTTTCTTTGACTTCTTATGTGAGTGTGAGGAGGAGCCCTTCAAGTGAGAGAAAAAGGGAGAACAATGAAAGCATATGACACAGTATCTGGACAAATCTTACCGTTCCAAAACACAAAATGCCTAATTGACAGTTTTTTTTATTGTTTACATAGTTGTGAAACGGTTTTAAAAAGTGAGATATACATCAAGAAAAACCTCGACAACACACAGCACAAACATGCACTTCACACTCTAGACAGTGGTAAAAAGCACCCAAAAGGCCACAACATATTCACATGCATTTAACAAGAAAAAAATGATTCAGCCAATTGACTGAGCCAGATATCAGAATGGAAAGTATGCTGAAATTTTCCACAATCACAAAGCTCAGAAGAAATAGCAGTTAACATTTAGAGACGTAACAGGGTCTAAAATAGTGCAGACTGTTTTGGTTGGAGCAAGATACATATCTCTATAATACACTGTGTTCTTTTTGCAGCAATCAAATCTAACAGACTCCAAGGACGTCAATGTTCCTACCTTCACAACAGCAACAAGTACATGACCAAACATAATCACTTTACTGAATCACCTCATGCTTACTCAGTGTTAAGGCGCCTTTAGACTGTGTGACAACAACGATTGTGTATGTTTACTTCGTGTCGCATTGTGCAAGACGGCCTTTAATAAAAACCTCGGTCACAATCTGTGTCAGACTGTACGATGTCCGTTTGAGGCTGTCAGATTGTGCAATGAATGTGTGGTGAACTGTAGCACTACGATATAAATAGAAAAAAGTATATGAAAGCAGAGACACGTCATCAGCTCTTATGATGCAAAGTCACAAATTATTTTTCTTTTCACCTCCATTGTTTTGGTTTGTGTGTGCCATGGACATTTTAAAGGATAAAGCTGGCGATTCGCTATATTTTTCTTATTGTCTGATATATCTTATTCCTCTGTGCCGTAGACCTCCGTTGTTTCAAATACTGTCAAAAACACATCAGGGAGCCACACTGCTGCACTGGGTGACATGTTCCTTCACCCTGAAGATTACGGTCACATTAGTTTGTTTAGAAATGGCTCCAAAGAGTAAAAACAGCATTACGTTTTCAGTCTCCAGAGAGTAGTTCCTTGTAAAGCAGATGCACTGTGTGCCAAACTCACCCAAACAAGAGTTTGACGTGACCATAATCTTCGGTGTGAAGGAACATGTCACCCAGTGCAGCGGTGTGGCTCACTGACATATTTTTAATAATTTTTATATAACAATTGAGGTCTACGGCACAGAGGAATAAGATATATCAGGCTTTGGATACACACACAATACTTTTAAGTAGATCAATCCATTGTTGGTTCAGATCCAAACATGAGATTTGTTGACAATAAGAAAAATGTAGCCTTTAAACTTTATTTTTGTATTCTGATTGGTTTGTTTGTAGATGTGGGTCGTAGCAGCAGTCAAATTGTGAGAATTTGGTCTTCTGACACCGTCAGAGTTTTGCCTCAGGCTGTCTTTGGTTGCCAAGGATTTCACTACATTTCTCTCACGACTGTCAACTTTCATCAACTCACAGTGGAAAAGAGCCTTTAATCATCACTCATGAATTGTTTCCTACATACAGTAAGGCAACAATTCAATCAAGTCAACCAATGTATCATAAATGTTCCCCTAAGCTCACAAACAAGTATAAAAAGCTCCCTTCCTTCTTACAGACGACAGATTATAAAAATCTATTTAATACAATCAACATTTGAGTACACAAACGAGCATGCTTTAAATTATAAAACAAGATCTAATCTGTTTACAGGGATAAGAATGATTTACTCCATGCTCCAAACCATCTGTTAGTCCAACAACACACTCACACAACAAATCTTCACACAGAAGGGTTAAACACACTTCCACTGTCTGTTTCAAGAATATCAACCCTTACCCCCGCACCATAGACTGCATCAAAATCCGACTGTGCAAAAGACACAACAACATCAACGAATGTGCCACCCACACTGACAGCACCTTTTGAAGTCACCAAGGTCAGACACACTGTCTCCACACATAACCAAAGGTTTTAGATGACAAGGTTCGTCTTTGTGAATCAAAAAGCAATTCAAAAGGGAAAAAAAAGAGGTTTAAAAGGAGAGTTTTTGGGATTTTTAATGCAAGTGCTGTTTGATACTGACCCTGACACTGCCCCGGCTTCCCACTGACATCCGTTCATCATCGTCTGAGAACTGTGTGAGAGAGCGAGAGATTGAAATGGATGGTTAGGATATGAGAACACTCACAATGTATGATTTATGTGAACAATGACACCAGACAGCAGATTAGGACAGGAAGTGTCCTGCCACAAAGACACATGGTTCCATGAACAGTGTTACCTTCTAACATTTTAGTTTTTATGTACTTGAAACAAAACAGACATTTACAGACATTCTCCTGTGCAAAAAACACAGTGAAATAAAATTTTAAAAAAACACAGCATCTCTAAATTATTATGACTTTCTGCTGTGCTTTGTGATGCTGTATGTTCTCAGATAAAAGCTGGTATTTCCAAAACTCATTGTCTGGTATCCTGGCTGGCTTAGACTGGTCACTAATTAAGGCCAGGTGAAAACCACAATTTGAGAATTTGTGACCACCGCTTGCTAAATCTAAAACCTGAAGCCAGCACTGTATACTGAGTTACTCCCTGTAGTCTTCCAGGATTGACGTTTTCCATGTTATCACTTTCAAAAATGGGTGGTGGACAAGATAACAGAAGGAAAGGCATGAGGAGATGGAAACGGAGGAAGGGATACAAACCGTTTGTGTCTGTGAAGGGCGTGAGTATCTCTCACTGTCCTCCTGGATGAGGGAAGGGAAAGGAGGGGTGAAGATGGAAGATGAAGGAGGAGAGATGTCAAAGATCAACGAGACAGATGGATGACGAAGGTAACCGTAGCTTGAGGTACTTCCCACTGGTCCAGTGGTGTACAGCCCAAGAGGAGATTTTCATTCCAGCCAAAAGAGAGCGCTTTCAAAGGAACTGAAAATTTGTTTGATTTCATTTCATTTTGAGCTCATGATATTGGATATATTGTATTACTTTGGCCAAGATAAAGATAATCAAACATTTTCATATTAACACAATCAAAGTGATATTTGGTAGGAATGAAAATGTGACTGGACACCACGTGAGGAAGAGTTTGAACCTCGGGATACAAAAAAACCTGTCTTTTGGTTCAATTGAATACACTTGTACAATGCTTACAGAAGAACTGACAAATCTAGTTTCCTTTTTTTCCCCCTAAGGCTTGATGTTGAACACTTGTTCACAGAATCAGCCATGCATGTTCCTAAAACCATCAGAGTAAACCAGTAATCCCCCGAGAGACACACGTTGCACAAACTCAGTTAGCTTCAACACATGCTAAGACTTATTTTTGCTTGTTTTACTGTTGATGAGCTGTTGTCACCGCGCAAAGGCTGAATTACTTTAGTCAAACAACACCATGATTAGTAGAATTAAAAGTGTCAAACACACCAAGAATCCTCATTTCTGTGTTTGAACCTCTCACGTGATTCTGGGGCAATTCATACTAAGTAACTAAAGTGAGAAATTTAACACAGTAAATCCCATGCGGTGTTAACACTAATGGGGCAGATGGTCATGCTGATTCAAAGCCAGGCGGGGACCCTGCTCCTTTGAATAAGTAGATTATCATTAATGGTCAAGCTTTGATTCATCATAATCCGTCATTTTCTAAAAAGGCTTAACAGGATTTATCTGGAATTCAAAAGCACACTCAGCACAGTGTAAAAGCCTCCCGCAAACAGAAATAAAAGCTAAAAAATATGGACAGAGAAAAACAGCACATGCATGGTATTTAGTACACGGGGAGGCGAATTTTTAGTGTTGTCATCACAGCACAGAAACTGTACCATCCATTGTTCAATATCTCCCCATTTGCTGTCCGCTCGGTCGTCTAATTTGGTGTTCAAGCCATAATATTTCTATGAAGAAGAGACAGGAAATGAGGGCAAGAAAAAAAAAACAGTTCAGAAAAAAGGTAACAGATTTCCAGTGTTTTCGTGGGCACAATTTGAAGCACACGCCCAGAATAACTACATAACCGTGCTTAAATCAAATAATGTCCGAGGTGGAAATGAGGAACAGGAGGCCTACCTTCTGCACCTGAAAGATCTACACACCAACACCGATGGGGGGGTAGAGGAGAAAGATTGGAAGATGTCAAACATGAAAATAGGAAAGAAAAAAATGAGTTGAAGGCAGATATGAAATTAAAGTTTTTAAAAAAAAAGGTTGAATCAGCTTCAGTAAGTGATAGATTAAGGTAGACAGCATGCAGCGAAAATATAGTGAGGCAGTTTTCTGCTAATGAGGTGCTCAGGAATGTGAAGTACCCCTGCTGCACATCAGGACCAACAGTAACTGACCCAAGAAAACAAGTTCATTGGAGCATTTCTCAAGACCTATGAAACTGGGCTGTCAGGCATTTTCCCATGGTTCTTTAAGGTTGGTATCAGTGGCAGAAAGCTGCAGAGCCAGAGCCACAGAGTCACTTTCAAGCCTGTCTACACATGACTGCAGTAGTACTTGTGACAAACAACGAGCTCAGCCAACTAGCCAAAATCAGCCACCAAATCATCGTCAAGATTTATTTAAAGAGGACATAACATGAACATTTCCAGGTCTATATTTATATGCTGAGGCTCAACTGGAATATCTTTGCTTGATTTACAGTTAAAAACTCCTTATTTATCTTATACTGACTCTTTGTGCAGGCCCTGAGTTCAGCCTCTGTCTCAAACAGTCTCTTTAAAATACTCATCCTCCTGATGAGCCCAGTCTGTTCTGATTGGTTAGCTTCTGGAAGCTTCTGGCTACGTAAACAAACAATAGTAATTCGATAAATTTTTTTTCTTGTTTTTTTACTCAAAATATGAACTTCTCAAATATATCCGCACGCTTTCAAGCCTGAATCCGATCCAACATATGAGAGTGGACAACATGAACAACCTGTGGAACAACCTTAGCAACAAAGACTATGGAACGGACGGCCATTTGTGGGCGTGTGCAAACAATCTGATGTCATCACGAGGAGGAAGTAGAGGTAACTTTGCAAACAGTGACCTGACTTTTGACTTGAAAGCAGCATTTTTACACAAGTTCACCTCAAGTTTTTGACATTGTAACAGTATATAAATGACAGAACATCACAAAAGCATGATATGTAACCTTTAAAGTGCATTATCACACAAGTGTCTCAACACATTTTACAATTGAAAGATTATTAAGAAACACAAATTAAAACAGAGATAAAACATTTAGAAATGGCAATAAAACCAACAGGCTGCCAAGAGAGGGTTAAAAACAAACAGGTGTTGGACCAGCCAGGTGATTACAGTAAGTTATACACTTTGAGTAACTTGAGTAAGCCTTAAAGGTTTCCAGAGAAGGACCTGTTCTATTATTAATGGGTGGACCACTGCAAAAATGTTCTGAAACCAGACGATTTGTGTGAATTCTGGGAAGAGATAAGTAAGCAGAAGCAGAAGAACATAGGAGGTGTGCTGGTGTATGTGGTAAAATGAGATCAAAGAGATAACCAGGTGCTAGCCCATGCAGTGTAGTGTACTCTACTGTATTTCACAGCAGTTCCTTCTGCTAATGAGACCAACACACTTGGTGTTAAATTAAAATCTGCTGCCTCCTTGAGCTTGTGGAACACACACTTTAAAAACACACACCACCCTTACTGTTGCACTTTCCATCCCATCGGTCCAGCACTTTAATCCAGATTTACTACCACTGTCTCCCTTGTATGCCTGCCCAAAAAATGGATTGGCTGCTTTGTAATTCTGGCTTTCAGAAATTGATTTGCAGTTGACCTCTTTGTCCACTGTACGACTTCAGCAACAACAGCACTCCTGGATAATCAATGGAGTTACCCTCATGAGTCCGCCGCTCTGAATTTATAGGCTCAGTTGAAATGAAAGGTCACGTCCCCACTGATGACCTCTTATTACAGCAGAGTCATAAAAACACAGTTATCCTCAATTCCAAGAAGGTGACACTGAGTTGTAGAGGTCATATTTATTTATAAAATCTCATACGATTAATGGTCAGGGGTGCAGAGAGCTCATTCCACTACAGGACGACTGTTATCAGCGCAGACATACTTGTGTATCTATTTCACAACAATAGTAAAAAGTGGTGCACCAATTTCACATTATTCCTGCATTAAATATCCCTATTGCTCTGAAGGAAAAAGACCTTCATAGTAATCAAATCGACCTTTATAGTAATAATAGCACCTTTAATCTCCTCATCTAACTGTTCTACTGACTTTCCAACACTCTCGGTTTTGACCTTTAACATCTAACTACAAAATAAACCATCAATTAAAAAGCAAAATATGACATTTTTATAGACAACTGTGAGAATTAAGATCTACTAGAGCACATTGTGGTACAAAATTTATCAAATGCATAGTGCAGAACAGATAAAATTGACAGGAGAGATCTCGTCTACTTATCTCTCATTACGTGTCTGGACACTCAATTAGCAAGTGAGCCAGACACCGTCATAAGCCCATTCATCGAATGAGTTGCACAATCAGCTTATATGTTTGTGCCCGTTCTATTCAACTCACCGAGCTCCCCTTTTTGACTGGGGGGGTTCCTGGGCGCCCGGTGAGGGCTGCCCTCAGCCCCCTCCCTGCCAGCCGACGTCCGGCCGTCCTGCTGCCCCTCAGGGTACCAGGAAAGATCGCATCCTTTCAACAGTCAGCAGGTAAGACCACGGCTAGTCATGCAGACGGGATCACGGCGGGACGGAGCGCTGAGATTTGAGCTCAGAACAAGTGAAGCAACCACACGGTTCTCGCTGCTAAAAAGCCAATAATCCACCATTAAGTCCGGTCTTCAGTGTGTGAGAGAACATCCAAAAGTTGACAACCCGAAGGTGGCTGCGAGTGCAGCGACCCATCGCTCACGTCAACAACTGCTCCACTGCAGGCTGGACCAAGGAGCACAACCTGCTAAGCTACTTTAGAACTCGGCTAAAGGGTTTAAAAGGACACACACACACAGACCAGACTCAGCTTAACAATGACCGTTAATCCAGTGCGTATGACTGGTCTGTACGAGTGTGTGCACATGTAGATTGTTGTTGTTTGGGCTCGACACCTGTGTTTTGATTGCTGAATAATTGAGGGCTGCTGGATACTGATTATCCCAGTATACCTTAATGGGAAAAGTCTGTGTTACAATAACAAGGAACACATTTCTAGTGTAAACGAGATCAGAGGGATGGAAACGTGGGGATTTTTAAAAGGCAAGGTGATGGTATTAGGGTTGCAGCAACGATTATTTTAATTATCAATTAATCTGCTGACTATTTTCTTGATACACTGATTAATCGAGAAAATAAAACATCAGAAATAAATAGAACATCACAAAAAAGTCCCAATATAACATCTTGAAATGTCCTGTTTTATCTAAAATGGTCCTTCACATACCGATATTCTGTCTGTAAAATGTTTCCCAAGTGAATTTCCAGCAATATATATGTCACTATCACAACAAATCATTACATGTTCTGTGATTGATGATTTTATCCATATTGCCAACAGATACTTTTTTGTTTGTAACAACAAGAAATAGAGCAAATTTGGGAAGGTTTCTGGGGTCTTAACTCCCAAATCATCTCTGGACACAGAATTTAGGCAACCCTTAATAGTTCAGTTGCGACAGGTGAGAGGCAGAAGTCTGTTTGTGTGTATGGGATTACTGCAAAGCTAAGAATAGGGAGCTAGGAAAAGCACAACTCCCCATGGTACAGATCAGAGGTGCTAAATTGGAGAAAGAAAAACTGAAGTAACACACCACGGACCGGCAGTCCAAACACACACAGACTGTCCAGCTCTGCACCTGTTTCAACACAAGTCAGAATGTGGTGCTGGTGCCAACACCAGCACTAGAGGTACTGGAGGATGCAACCCAGATTTTTAGGGTCTCTTTGTTCGTGATGTGTTGGTTTTGCACTACATATTAACATTTTATTTCTTTTAAATAAAAAAACTACACATTTAACTTCTTTCTACTTGCTGCTTTTGATTAAGACCTAAAATTTCTAAAAGTAAAATCAGTTTTGGAGGCCAAATAGAAACAGTACATGCTACCAGTACAGCTATACCATGTATGTACTATAGTTATCCAAAGAGGCAGGACACGCACAATATAACCATATAAAAAGTATATTCAAAGTAAACAAACATCTGTAGCATTTAGTTTTGAAAGAACTGGTGAAAGCCTGAGGGTTAAACGACAAAGCAGGTGTTAAAACAGTCTGTCACGTCTTTCATCTTCAGAACCTCATGTCGTTTTAAGAAGAAGTCCAATTAAATGTTTTTTTAAGACTTGGAAGATTTTTTCAATTTGGTTTCGAGATAAACTGGAAAAGGTTCAAACCCCTTTGAAGGAGTAATCAGTGAGGCTCTTTGAGGACTTCCGTCTCATTCCTTTGCCAGACTAAACCCCACAGCGGAAAGCCACACTGTAAAAAATGTCACTTAACCTCATTTTAACTTGTATTTTATTTCCCAAACCAAAGGAACCTTCTGTCTAAAAAATAAAAAGACTTCACTTAGTTTTACTTGAGGTTCATTAAAGTCCCCCTCCACTCAAACATGTGTTTTGCTTGTTGTTGTTGGATGTTTGAGCTTCCGACAAGTGTTCAGAATGAGTTTGACACTAGAAGACTGTTTTCACATTAATTTGTTGAAGGGGTAAAGTTTCTCTGTGCTCACCGTAAATTTCAGTTTAAGGCGTGTACTTATGAGCATGATCTATGACATCACAACTGCTTCAATCAGGATCCAGGACGGAAAAGTGTTACACAAGTGTGATGTGGAAACTTGAAGCCTCCAGTGCACAAACACTGAGAAAGGACTTTACAGTGTGTCCAGCAGTTAAACTTTTGAAATGAAAAAGGGAGAAGGAGTAGAATTTCTAACCAGGTAATCAAACTTTTTTTTGGTGGAAAAAATATGACAGACTATCATTATTTATAGCAAAACATTTTTTCTATGTCTTAAACATGTCTGGAGGGGATATTTAAAAATATTCTTGTACAGTTACTGTTTTAAATCAAAGGGACTTTTCAAAAAAGTGGAACAAGTTGTGGAACAAGTTGAGCTGCACAAGTGACATTATATCACCTATATGCCAAATGTTCTTTCACTGCCGTTCATGTGATTTGGAAATGTGAAAGACATTTTCCCACATAACAGATTTATTTGTTGATCCTGAAATATGTTTCTTTTTATTTACTTACTTTTTTTTGCACTTGATATAGACAACAATATGACTGGTAGGAAGTCCCACACAGTGCTGCAGTTTCCACTCTGTTTACACCTCTGACCCATGACCCACAGGATCAAAGAGTCCCAGCTGAAGAGCGTAAAGCAACGTAGACAGGAAATGCCTTTGGTCCAGAGTACCAACAAGACTGCTGAAATCCCCTCGTTATTTAGGGTAATGCATTTTTAAGCTTTGTGACGTACACTGGCACCTAGTGTGTAAAAAGTTAAATGTAATAATGCTGCATGAATATACTGAACCTCACTTCCTACTGTTGAGCTGTTTAAGTGTAATAAAACTCTTCCGAACAAAGTTATACATGCAAAATTTCCTTTAAAATGTTTCATATTAAAAAGTAGTGTTTCTTTGTGATCAAACTAACATGCCAGGCCACTTTCCAGTTAGCCATAAGGTGTCTCTTGTGTCATGGGTTGAAAGGTGAGCGATACCTCTTTCTGTTGTCTCTCGAGCTCCTTCATGCGGATCTCTCTGGCCTCTGCCCTGGCTGCCCTCTTCGCTGCCAGCCTGGCCTCGGCCTGAGGGGCAGATAAAGAAAGAAACAGAGGGAGAAAATAGAAAATAAAAAGGAGAAGTGAGACAGCAGCAGATTTTGTTGGGTTCAAGTGCTACATAGTTACACATCTGTAAATACTGAGCACACAAGTGACCAGAGGTGAAGTTCCTCGACAGAGTTCTTATGAGACGTGAACTTTGTGACTCTTTGTTAGGAAGTAAACACAAACATTAGAATAAATTGACATCTTCTTCAGTGGTGCAACTGTCATTCAACTCCAGATTCATATCACAGGAGTTCACTTACTTCACAGACTGTACACTACAGTATGTCACACTGATGTCTATAAATATCAAGTGTCCTTTAAACTCTGAATAGAATAGTGGACTGTATTTATGAGTTTGCAATCCTGTGAAAATCTTAAAGCACATTTAGACACGCAGCCACAACAGTGTGTAAATGTGTGTATGTATTTATATTTCTGTATTTGAGGGCATTGCCTTTGCTCCACTGAGCACTCAGGCAAGAGCAGGGCCTTTTCCTTAAAAGGATCTCTCTCAGAGCGTGTACTGTATGTGTGTGCGTTACAGTGTGTGTGTAAGCATTTCCTTCCTCTAACTTTGTGGTAGACACTGTGTGGCTGCAGCCTGTTTGCCTCTAGGCGGGGTCACTGTAATCCCTCCCTCCATCGCACTAATGCGTTTCCCCAATGTCAATCACCATGACCAAGTAACAGGAAAACACAGACAAAGAAAAGAGTGTGTTTCTCTGACACAGGCCTGCACCAAAGGCAAGCATGTCCACATGAACACTATAAAGAAACTTTTAGTCATGACTCACTTAACTCTTGTTTACATACATGTAAAAGCTTTATCCTTTAGCCTTGCCTGTCATGTCCTGTTCCAGTAACAAACCAAACTCTGACCAGATGAATAAAAAAGGTGAAACAACTTGATCTCAGTATTTAGCCATTTATAATCTAAGAAAAGAGGGAGTTTGGCTTCTTGTCCTTTACCTGAGTTCATTCCCCTTAAAGATCCGGGAGTCATTTTACACTTAAAGAGTAACTACAACCATGTTGTAAATCCTGCCTGTACTAAGGGTGAACATTAAAGTCTTATATTGCAAAGTATTACAGCTGCAACACTTAACCTATTAGTCGATTGACGGGAAATTTTTGATAATCAAATAATTTGATTATGAAATAATCATATTTATAATTTTGCCAAGCAGAAATTCCCAGCATTTTCTAGTTTCAGCTTCTTGTTTTTCTTTGTCATATAAGACAGTGAATTGAATATCTGAAGGTCTGAAGAAGATGTGAATGCATTTTTTTCACCATATTTTAAACATTTCATAGACTAGGATTAAGCAAGATAATCAGCACATTAATCAACAATGAAATTAATTGTTAGTTGCAGTCCTACAAGTTATTTTTGAGATATATTTACATATTTATGATGACATGATAAGAAAATTATATATATGTCATGGTCATTAAGAGGTTATTGACTGGCAGCATGTTTACTCTCCTCTGCTTGTGCGGTGAGTTGTTCCTCACACCTGATTGCCTTCACCTCTCCCAATTTGTACAAAGTCAAAAGTGAAGTAGATAGGTCCTCTCATCTCTTCATCAGTTTAGTTACTGGATGACAGCGTTGTTCGATGGTAGCACTCTACAGAAGTTGTTGCTTTTTTCCTCCCCAGTGTTACCTTCACTTCGCTCGCAGTCATCACGTAAACACACCAAAACAGCTTAATGCGGTTTCATTTAGTGGAGCGGAGCAGTGAACTCTAGCACTAACAAACACTGCAGCACTTTACAAAACCTCCAACAACTCTGGTGGGGGGCGAAGAAAATAACTCAAAACCAGTTACCTTAACTGTCAGCTCTGTTTATTATTGCAGTGGACAAGAATGAATGGTTTGGCACACAGTGAACGGGAGTAAGAGCTTAAAAATAGTGCCTGCCTTCCTTTTTACTCAGTAGAGACAAAATTTAAAAGGAGAACTGATTCTGAATTGAATCGTGACACCAAGAATCTGAATTGAATCACATTATGAGATTCCTAAAGATTTCCACCCCTACCTGAGTGCTCTACTGCACTTGTAACCACCCTCAACAGTGATGTCACAGCGTACTGACACACCCCACCACAGTCACTGTTAGGTTGCTCTCTAAGTTACTCTCGTTACTTTCTCTACTCTAAGTAATAGTTGACGTCTTTGGAATGATATGCAATGACTATCTGCCTGAATCTCCACTTAAATGTCTCAGAGGAGGAGAAACTGGCGACAGACGCCTAATATATTAGAACAGCAGGCTTGTTGCTGCATCAGTAGAGATGCTTTTTGCCCCGCAGTAAACTGTGTGTTTACTGAGCACGTCCTGCTTGTGAATGTGTGAGTGGGTACAAGGACATATAAAAAAAAAAACCAAACAAACAATAAAATACATATTTCTCTCACAGAAGCTCTTTAAAAACAGTCATCTGAGTGATTGAAGGTGATAATCCAGAAATAGTTCTTACTAATGCTGTTGTCTCTGTGGCTCACTGTCGATGATTCTTAATATTTATGCTCATAACTTTCAGACATGCAACAAACTGCTAAATAAATCTAAACCTGAGTCTGTGCTGACGTGTCTACACTGAAGGACAGGGCGTTTGAGGACAGGGTCTTTCTTTGGGTTTTTATCTTATCCCTCATGACCAAAGGGATGACTAAGTTGCAGTGTCACAGTCTTTTGGTTTCCAGCAGCACAAATTCAACTCTTGAAAACCTCCATTAACACGACCACTTTGCTTTGAGGAGGATGGAGCGCTGGCACTCTTACTCCATCTAACAACAGGGTTTTTACTTAAACAGCTTGTCATTTGTCACTGGTTTGCATAAGAACCTTCTAACTTAATTAAAGGAGTAAAGAGCAAAAAATACATAAATTCAAGGACAGATTAGTGGATATCATCAAGTTTGGTGCGGAAATGTTTTGCAAATACTTTTACTGCCCTATATATAATTTAGTTGTCAGATGGGAGTGATGGAAAACAGAGCCACATACAATTCAACACAATACAATACAGTATGTGCCAGGTCATGCAGACAATCATATCACACTGAATTAGATTTTCCTGTGAACAACAGCTTACTTGACACTCTGAAATGTCCGGATGCAGAAAACCACCACCCAACAACAGCAACTACCCTAAAAAGTTATTTCAATGTCTATTACTAATCTACCGAAAAAAATATTTCTGCATTTATGTTTTAAAAAAAATGACAAAAACAATTATTCAATTATCAAAACAGTTGCAAATTTCTTTATTTGGATCCCCATTAGATTCCACAAAGTGGTTGCTGGTCTTCCTGGGGTCCACACAACAACAGCAACAGTAAAAACAAACAACAATTTAAAATCATATTGATCAATAAAGCAAGAAAAAGATTAATCATTGCAGCTCTGGTTGCAAGAAAGTGTAAGGGGGAGTGTGAATGACGGCAATGAAAATGTGGACCAGAACACTTTCTCTTGTCACTTATTGACTGAAAGGTGACACACAGTGCATCTGTTTCATTAATCTAATTACTTTCACCTTGTACCTGCATCACTGCCCCACCCCAAAGCTATGAGTCACACTCCTTAATTAAAGTACACAGAGTTCCAAATGTGTTTCTCCCTCCTGAGTAACGCGTCTCTTTCAGCGGGTTCAGTTAAATCATTACAATGTCCAAAGTTTGTCCAAATCCACAGAACATTATCTCAGAGTACAGTGCAGTATTTGGTGTAAGATTCTTAACTGTAGTTAATTTATTTAGACCGTGCAACAAACAAATCCACAAGTCCAGCATGATAAGTGCAAAATGAAATGTAAAGCTAATGGAGTGTAAATTCAAAAACGGTTAATTAACGGTTATTTGAAAAGACCCTGTAGAAGAGGGTCTCGCTCTCGCCATTTTGTAAGCTGTCAGCGTCAGCACTGGTAATTTCAGTACTAAATGTTTGAGTGTAACAGCCCCTGAAAACCTCTTGAAGCTGAGAGGTGTGAATGATTCAATCATTTACACATATTGCACTTCCTTTTTTCTGGGCAGAACACGCTCGCTCAGGGTAATTCTTGACAACAGATGCATTTAATTCGAGGCTATTTAAAAAAACAGGCTGACAAGAAATCGACTCGTGAGACTGAAACAAAAGCCAACATTGCTCATTGCTCTGCATTGCTCCATGTAATGATCTCTTCTGTCACCCAGCTGCTCCGCTCTGCTTTGCCTGTCTGAAGTCTGTTGTACTTGTAAAAAGATGATTAGAAACCCGGTTACACGTATACATGGCAGGAAAATCGGCGCTCTCCAGCAGAAATCTACCTGGGGAAACCAGGTTTCTCTTATCTCCTACCTGGATTACAGGTTTTTCATTGCATGACATTAAAGAAATCAGCTTACTGGTGAAAGCCGAATGTAATGCAGTCACTAAAGTGCATGTAAACGCACTGAATTTGTGAGAATGCTGTCACAATAAAGTGTTTAAAAGTGAACTCAGCATTCGTTTCAGAAAATAATTACTTACCTGGCCTGAGTTGCCTTCAACTCCACCCACCTGGTCTATTTAACAGGTACAAAAGCAAAGACAAATACTGCCAGACACACAAAACATTATGTCAGTCTGGCGTTTAAACTGCACTTGAAACTTATCTTCTTGCAGTCAAAATACACCATGATATCAGTAACTGTAAGCACTGGAAACCCTGGATCGTGTTGTTCCTGTGAGTTTATTTTTATTGTAGCTGCCTCTAGTCAGAAACATGCACCTAACTAGGCCAAAAGACAGAACTGCACGTCTTTTTCCCCCCTCCATTATGGCTATTTATAATGACCTACATGGACTCAGGTTCTATCAAAACTGTTCTAATTCAGCACAATTTCAATGGGGTGACTCTTCCTCCTGAGAGTAAATGAGCTAGTTCATTGTGAAAATGGATGCTTTAACAAGATCTATTACTTGGGCACAAGCTTTGAAATGGTTTAAATGCTGACAAAAGTAGAAAAAAACAAAGATATGCGTTGAAGGGAAGTTTGATTTCAAACATATTGTGCAAAGATGGATTATGTAACGCAGTGTATGTTCTCCTTCCTCTTAACATGTAATTTTATCAAGCAAGATCTATGTGATTAAGCCAAAATTCACACTGTCACGCTTACTTTTATGTTACAAAATTGCAAAGGCAGTGCTTTCCTCCTTAAAAAATATAAACCACAAGTTAATGCTGCTACATCTACTTTACTGGATTTTCAAAACGTATAAACCAAGGTTGGTTCATTCTTCCTTAAACCTGCATTAACTGATCTTTTGGCCGCTTGTGGGCAGCGTTGTTAACACAACACTGACCTATCATCACCTTTTAACTTGATATATTGAACCCCTTAGAAAATAGCTGTTTATTTCCACATCCAGCAGTTATGGAGCAACATCATCATTCATTTGGAGTCACGTTTCTGTCCACCTGGTGAATGTAAATACAATATTCACTCTCTTTTAGCTCTGTTTTTGTTCTCTACCAACTCCTGAGGGAAATATCTGGCTCTTTAGCTGCTAAATGCTCCACTATGTTCACCAGCTAGTCTACAGCTAACTGTGTCTGTTTGCTGTTTGGTGCTGAGCAGGTAGTGTACAGTGGCTTTTTACAGCTTTTTCTCTGAAAACAGCTGCCTGCTGCGGCCCAAAACGCAGCTAACAGTAAAGTTGCAGCCAGACAGCTAAACAATGGGCTGAAACTCCATAAAGCTGAGGGGAGCTGCAGAGTCACTGATAATTCTCTGTAGGTTCATAACTATACACCCTATCTCTGACAATACACATTGTTATTTGATGCATTTTTATTATGAAAAATATAAAAATATTGATTATGGCCACTTCTAAGCCACTATATAAAAAGTTTTAAATTTTTCAACTTTCACCTGAAAAGCTTATGTCAGAATTATTTGAAAGATGCTTTAATCACATAAAAATTCTACACGGAGTGATTTTAAACTGCACTTGTGTGCAACATACTGAGGTGACTGCAGACGACAGATGTATCGGCCTGGTTCCTGTCAAACTGATCACATCACTACTGACAATCTCTAAGGGCACCAAGTTTTCCAGTGCCACAGTGACTAAATGCCAGCCTAGCCTGATTCTGTCTCCAGAGAGCTGAGTTCCCACGCCCTGAATGCCAGTCTTCAGCAACCAAAATGGACGGGTATTTTAATGACCATAAGAGCTGACAGGCAGGACAAAGAGAGCACACAGAAATAACTCTGATTTCTGACCAGCGGGAGGTTTGACTGTGCTTAAAATGAGGTGGAACCATTAAGTGGATTCACACACATATATTGTTTTTTATCCAGTTGAGGGTGGTGATGATGACTGACTAAAAAAAAAAAAGCTTGCTTCCTCTTTGCAGAACCTTATAAAGCTCCCAGATGTTGCCTAAAAGGGTGTGGCGGTTAAAAGGCTCAGCTCATTCTATAGCCAGACATGAGTCAGCTGAACGGACCTCTTTTCTTCACAGAGAGTAGAAACGGATAAATAAGCCCTTGTTTCCAAAAACCCTTAAATCTTGCAAAAAAGTTCAAGGTTTTCACACAGAGCAATGGAAATAAAAAAACAACACATAAAATATTAGTTTGACAAAACAATCCCAACTAAAAAGGTCCTTTTTTCCAGAGCAATAATAACGTTTAACATTCAGTAAAAAGCCAGTAACTGGACCTTGAGCTGGGATACTTTTGTCAAATCACTCAATTTGGTTATTGACGTCAATGTCTGCTGAATGAGCCTTGAAGATGTATGTCAAATCTGGCCATATAATATATCAATATACAGTATGTCAGCAAGAGCCATGACCAAAAAAATGACAAAAAAGAGTCAAAAAACATGCGACAGTGGCATATTTCCTCCTCAGTATCAGGAAGATTCAAGACAGTCAGGAACAGTGCAGGACTGATAGTCATCCTCTTGTCATTGAGAGTAAAATGGCTGTTTGTATGTGATAAATCACTGAGGAATTTGTGGTTTGTGCTTGATAACTTTGGCTATTCTATTCTATAATCTATAGCTCCTTTCAGACATGCACCCATTCTTCGTTAATCTGGTGGCAGTTTAACATATCGGTCTCATGTCTCAGTAAGCACGCTGGTCATTTTTATGTAGAAGTCATGAATGTAATCTTACAAGGTCTAATCTGGAACATTTCTGTAAAATTTTCAACACAACACAAGTCTCTAAATTGAATGCTGTCAGGCTGCAGCAGCACAAGGTCAAACATGCAGAGAGAGAAAAGAATGTCTTGTTTCACCTTCTTACGTCACTGTAAATTTAATATCTCAATCATGCACAAAACTGTTTTAATAAACTAGGAAACACTGTGAAAGAGACAATTTTAAGGCCTTGAGGAGACAGATCTACTCATATCAGATCAGTCTATATTGGCATTAACACCAACTGCTGAATAAATTAAAACCCACAAAGTAACATGCTTTACATACATAGTTTATGAGCAGAGAGGAGAATAGCATTAACGTCCTGTTATTCAATGCCTGTGCATGTCAGATTTTATAAAACAGACAACAGAATTCACTCTAATAACGCTAAATGATGAAATTGACAGTAGCAGTGGATTCACTGTGAGAAGAGGTGGCGAGCATCTCTCACAAATGTCATTAAAGGTTCAAAAGCAAAATAAATTTTAAAATCTATCAGTAAAAACAAAGCTTCTTCCCTGCTGTCATAACATTTTAACTCATCTCTCTCTTTCTCATATTGTGCAAACATTGTCTCTTTCCGTAAAATGTCCTGTCATGTCTGAATAAATAACAAAAGGACACATCACTGTAACAGAAAGGTGAAGCCAGCAATGTTGCGTATTAAACAAGAATGTTATATCAGCATTTCTTACTGATCCTTTCTAAAGTGACAGTTGTGTACACACACACACACACACACACACACACACACACACACACACACACACACACACACACACACACACACACACACACACACACACACACACACACACACACACACACACACACACACACACACACACACACACACACACACACACACACACACACACACACACACACACACACACACACACACACACACACACACACAAGCATTCAAACCTGGATGCTGCACAGTACCACCACAATCTGATCTGTGGACCACAGCAGCTTCACTAGAGCAGTTGGGGGTTTAGTGCATTGCTCAAAGGTACCTTATTGGTAGTAATTAAGGATGAATTGGACTATTTTGTATTGCTCTACCTAATAATTGAATGCACCTAATGTTCAACCTCCTGCCCCCATTCTTACATACTGTATACATACTGGTCAAAAGTTTAAGAACACCCCCAATTTCCCAGTTTTTATTGAAATTTAAGCAGTTCAAGTCCAGTGAATGACCTAAAGGCCTTTTCATACTTTCTGCGTTCTGTGTCCGCAGACAGCTGAGGACTTGCGGTTCCATTCATCCTTTTTTCGGAGGTCCATGGACACAGACGCGTTCCACACGTGAGTACTAGCATACAGGGCTGCAGTGTGATAACTTTCCAGAGTTGTAAAATCCAGTCTGTGAGTATTACAAACCGCTGTGCAGTGTTTTTCTGATCAGCCTTTAAACGCAATAATGTGTTATTCCAACCAGACTTGCTGATCATATTTCATTGCCTCACCGACACTTTAAATAACACGCCCACACCAGCACAGCCCCTTGTGTTGTTTTACATAGGACTGTTTTCAGTCTGAATGCAGCCGAGGATTTGCTGAACAACAAAATAAGTCGAAAAAAGAAAAGCGGCAGTTTAATGAGAGCAGGAATACAGTACATACATACAGTAGACGAGACAGGCATTCCTGTTCTCTTCACTCATGCTACTCAGAGAACCAGGGTTATGCAAGTAACCTAAAGTTTACTTTTCTAGCACATGTGCAGTTGCTATGCATATGTTTGCGCGGTCACAAATTTTTGGCTGCACACAGACGTCTGCAGAGGGGCCATGACGACATTTACATCACACGGACCAACGCAGCCATGCAGACGTGGAAAGTATGAATTGGCCTTTGAATGGTACAAAGGTAAGCAGCGACTGCCAGAGGTTAAAAAAAAAAGTTTGGGTTACCAAAAACAGAAACATCATGTAAATTTCAGTTATTAAAAAGGGCCTTTTTCAGGGATCAAGGAATGGGTTAACAACTCACAGCTTTTCTGCAGCAATGGACTTAAATTAAAGCTTGAAAGCTGATGCAAACAATTCCTACAGGTGTCCACAGGTCTCCTCAGCATGGAGGAGGAAGCCTGATGGTCTGGGGTCATTTTCCTCGATCCTGAGTTGGTGACTTGCACAGAGTGACCGGCACTGCGGACCAAAAGGGCTACCACAGCATTTTACAGAGCCATGCAGTACCCTCTGGTCTACACCTAGTTGGTCAAGGATTCATCCTACAGCAAGATAAGGTTCTGAAACATACCTCCAGGCTGTCAGAACTACCTCAGAAGAAAAGACCAAGACGGTAGGCATCAAATCATAGAATGAGCAGAACAATCACTGAGCAGGTTTGGGATGAACTAGACAGAAGGGTGAAAGCAAAGCAATCTACAAGTGAAGGACTTTCTGAACAATATTTGAGATGTACAGTAAATTTCAATAAAAGCTGTAAAAATGGAGGTGTTCTATAACTTTTGACTGATACTGTATGAGTTGCATAATACAGATCATGAGTAATAGTGAGTTACATTCATGATGTGCCCTCAACTGCTGCTGTCCTGCTGCCTGCCTCCACTCACACAGCCATGCAAGTCAACCTCAGGCTGCACTACAAACACATGGAACAGCTGTAAAGCTCTCAGCACTGCAAACAAACTGGTTAGCAACTGTGCACTCTACTTCAGGCCAAGATTAAAATAAATAGTATGCTTCAGACATTTCTAAAAATACAACAAGGGAGGCAGCTGTGTTTGAACAGTGAAGAAATGCGATGCAACCAGCAAAACTATACGTTAAAGTTTTCCTCAAACTTTTGAGATTCTCCTGAGATCCAAAACATGGGAGTATCAACAAGATGTGTGTGGGCTCTGCAGTGACAGCACATTAATATTTTCACAATCAATACAGTAAAACATATCATACAAAACTCCTCAATTATTCTTAACAAGCATGACACTGGACTTTTCTTCTCAGGAAGCTCTGTGCCTGTGTTGTAAAGTATGTGACCTTCATCTGAGAAAGAAATATTTCAGTTTCACTTCCCACATGTTTTCTATTGGTTATATACTTGTTCCTTGTGGAAGTAATATGAAGCTTCTTGCAGCCTGAGTGTGGTGCTTCAGGCAGCAGCAGTTTATGTTGCAACTCTCACTGCTACTAAAGCATCATGGGAGTAAGCAATACCTTACAGGAAGTTACACAAGGAGTTCGCAGAGCACAGCGAATAACAGGAGATCAGTTGCAGAAAACAATTTGTGTGACATGTTTATTTCCAAAAGATGATTTATTTCTTCATGCTAATATCAAGGTGTCACACACATTAGAACAAATATGGTTTACTCCTTGCCTTTGGGCAGTAACACCTGAGTAGGGGAGGGTTACATTCCTCGCTCACAGGCTCACTGACAGGGTTTGGTAAAGCGATATTGTGACTTCAAGAGGCACCCCGCTGATTTCACACATTAAATTTATTTACTGATCATAGGAGGTACTACTCAGCCTGGCTCCCTGTTACTGGCGTTCCTTTGCCTCCGTGCAACTGACCACAATGTCACTCTGCAGATGTTGTGGTTGCTCATCTCAGTCAGTGATCTTCTCTCTTCTGGCCCTGCAGTGGTGGAATGAACTTCCCACTGAAGTCAGGACTTTAACTGCAGACTGAAAGGTCGCCTTTTCAGACACCCACTGTTTCCATCTAATTTCTTATTTAAAAAAACAAACCAGTTGCACTGTTTTAACTGTTTGTTTGCAAGGGTTGCACTTCCAGGTTTTCATGACATCTAGCTCTTGTTTCTATTGAGTCTGAATGCACTTATTGAAAGTTGCTCTGGACAAAAGCCACCAGTGAATGTAATATAATGGAACTTAGTATTGTAGGGTGGTTGCAGATGGCTGTATGCATGTCCTATGGCATGTTATTATGGACAAACTTTCAAAAGACTTACCAGACCTGAATATATGTTTCACAACGACTACACATTTTTCCTAAAAAAAAAAATTTTAAAAATCACTTAATCTGGCATGTCCATATTATTGCCACTTGAGAAGCAGAGCTTGAGCTGAGGGGCCAGAGAGCTAAGTGTCAGGAGAAGGGAAATGAAAAGTATCTAACAACAACAAACAACAAAAAAATGTAATCTAATGAAGTCCAACAGGCTATGAAGTGTTGGTTTAAAATACAATAGCATCGGGCTAAACATGACCATGTTGAAAAAGTTGAACTTTGGGAAGCATGTTTACACCAGCATAAATCAATGTATCATTTGAGGACGGCCAATACTCAAAATATTGAAGTGAGAAAGTATGTGAACAAAAACTTTTAACAGTTGTGTTACATTGCTGCTTCGGTCACATAGGAACATCTTTTTGTCAGGAATTGTCTGAATAACTCGGACCATTTGTCTTTCTTTGTTCTAACTAGCTTGCAGCATCATCACTGCTTTATCAAACTGCTTTGCCACCAAATGTTGTATCACCAACCTCAGTGTACCTGATCTGATAGATTGTAATACCTGCACTCAGCCCCCATCCAGCCCTTCCCCCCACTGTTCCCTAAGCTTTGGAAGAAACTCCACCGTGGTGAATAAACAGGAAGGAGTTTGTGATAACAATCTGCATGGGCTGTGCACGTAATGATGTCATCAAGAGGAAGCCAACACACATACAGCCTCCACTTCCTTTTAAGGAGACATGAGTCAGCCAAGCCAAGGCAAACTGAAGCCGATGGTTTGTGTATATACACACATATCAGGAAATACACAAGTGATTGTTTGGACCATTAATGTTTGTTTAAGCACTTCATGGCATAATGGGTGTTCACTGGAAAATGTCAACCTGCTCCAGCCAAATTCCGGGTGGTGCAGCTGTGTCATTCATCTAAATGAAGTGTAGGAAACTCAAAATGTCTTGTTTAGAAGTGTAGCACATTAAACATCAAAATGAAAGTGTTTGGATTGGACAGGGACACAGTTACAAAACATTATTATTTATTCATAGTACATACTTTATTAACCATTGGCTGTCATTGTGTCATTGTGTTGCTTGTTCCCCTGCATTAAAGATGAACTTGGCTGTGACTGCATGAAGGTTGTGGATTTCTGGCTCATGACTGTAAGAATCAAAAGGGGATTGTGTGGTGGGCTTCCCCTTCCTCGCCGTCAAGCCCCAGACTAATCCGCTCCTAATACTTAATTCTCTTCAATGCTTCACTGAGCTTCTGACAGCCACCCAGCACACAACCTGGCAACTTAATCCCCAGTTTAAATTGTTTTCTCAAACTCACACAGACAAAACAGACCATCAACAGACACCTGAGGAGCTGCTGCTGTGGACTGAGCACCATTGGTGGAACATTATGGGTCTGCTACTGATAACTAAAGCTAAACATTACAGAAATCATACAAATTCTCTAAATTAATTCAAGATTAAAACCTCTTCCTACACCAGATCCTCAACTGTTCTGCTACAAAACACAGATCTGTCACATTTTTCTTCTGGTAAATAAGAAATGTCATCTGTCATCTTATCAACATTTTAATCTCTGTGGGGAAAATTCTGGCTAATTCTGAAAGCATCATATCTGTGAAAAGCCAATCCCAATCCTTCTATCTTAGAGTCAAAGGCTAAACAATGGCTAGTACACAGAGTTCCTGAATATAATGATGTTATCTGGATATGTTTTTTGTTTCTAACCTTTTTTTCACTTTTTTATCACTGCATTTAGAACTTTAGTTGTGTCACACAACTGTTGTTATGATGTGATGTTATGTGAGTCTCTGTTGCCTTTTGATTGGCTGTTCTTGAGATTCAATTGTCTACGTTTGGTGCTTGTGTTGTGATATTTCTTCATGTTAGACAATGAACTCAACAAAAATAAGTCTAGGATTTTATAGCTCTGTCCCTGACAAATGTGATATGAACTGTGACCCCAAAACCAAGGTACATACCGAACTGTAGTAGTACATACACCTCGAGCAGTTTGACTGCCATACTCAAGAAAAACTATCCATGTGTCACTGAAACCTGATTGTCACACTAGCCCAAGTAGGCTTTAAGAAGCAAAGTAGCAAATCTTTACTCTTGAGATTTGAACTCGAGTCAGATTCCCCATTCTGTTTGTATCGTGCACTTGACACATTAAACAGTCCTGCCAATGGTTTCACACTGTTCCAATGATCTACAGGTGGCTGTAATGCGCCAGGAAACGCAGAACTGCACCAGCAAAGGCAGGGAAAAAGAAAACTGCTCCGTCAACATGGCTATACAACAATGCAGGATTCAAAATACTTAAAAGAAAATTGGCTTTGGACCTAATCGGGGTTTGTGTATCATCTATTATACAAGGCGAATGCAACTGCAATTAAATGCAGGGCTAGATAGATGACCTTGATATTCTATAACCTTTATTAGCTATAAAATTAGATACAACTTTTTTTTGCACTGTGTGATGATGATGTCACATACATGTATATTCTTTATCTGTTTGTCAGATAAATTTGGTAGTGATTCCTTGAAGGAAAAATACTTTAAAAAATATAAATTTAGGGATGTCCTGATCCTGGTTTTGTACCCCACTATTAAGTTTCGCTGACATTATTTGATGTGTATGTATCTATTGTGTAATTTATGTTTATCTTCCTTGTCCATCTTACTTGTCTGTGTAGTAATGACTGACATGTGGGCCAGGTTGTGTTTAGGAGGTAAATTTGTGATTTTACACAATCTACAGCTGCTAACAAGGCATGATTATAAATGTTTGACTTTTACATAAATCCAATCTTAGTGTTTAGTGTTATTGGCAGTGTTCAAAGATGTTTCTATGTAAAGAGAAGTGTGAGTGAGTATTAAATAACCTGGACTGTAATCTGTTTTCCAGAAGGACGTACACTTGTTTTGACTCTCCAACACATGGAAAACATTTAGGAAGATAACTCTTCAGTTAATAGTCAATATTTATCAAGGTGCTGTCAAGTTAAATTTAACAACATTCACAAGGCCAACTATGTGCTTACGAACAGACTCGGCTGGAAATAAACTATGACTGGGTATGATCTTTGGGTGTAATTCATACCAGGACTGAACCTTTACCAGAGGCTTCCAAGAAAGTGAGTTTGCCTCAGGCCAAATTCCAGGACTGTAATCATTACTGTGATAATCAATATCTGAGACCAAACTGAGGAGAAAACACTGTGGTACACTGTGCTTCAAGGTAAACATCTAACTTCAACTATAACTTTATTAAAATCCTGAAGGTTTCAACTTCTGATAGCGGCTGCTTTAGTGGATAACAAGTTGTCTTAGAATATGAAAAGTAAACTCCAGGAAAATGGTTCCTTTTTTTCAGAAATACTGATGAAAGAGATACAGAAGCTAGTGGAACAGAGGCTAACCCAGACATAACGTCATGATGTCATGACTTCAGCTCTCCATTTACTTTTTGCTCTACATAAATAACCAAAACTTAAATCAAAGTAACCATTTTCACGTAGTTATGTTGCTAAAATTTGAATACAGACATAATTTGACGTCAACATTGGAATCAAATTTGACTGTTTGGAGATTTGTGGTTCAAATACTCAATCTCCTGTTATTTGAAAATACATGCACATACTGTATGTTACTGTAAGGAGCTTTAGGGAAAACAAAAACCACCAAAGGAGTGGCTTATATATGTAGGAAATTGAAAATAATTGTGGGTGTATGTAAGGAAATTGGATTGCAAGTACTTCCAGTTTAAAAAGGCCCAAAGCAAGCTCAAATATGGATTAGCACATATGGACAAACACTGTGGACTAACATACAGAAGTACATAAACAAGCTGAAATCCCCTGGAGCAAGATCTAGCATGTGGGGATTTGATTAATCCTTTTTTACCAAATTGTCCTCTTGTCCTCAGAGCTTTATGAGTAACTGATTGGTAAATAATCACCGAAACCAGAAGCTGCAGTTTGATATTTCAGCTGACTGATTCAACAAACATTGATAGATATTTTTCGTTCCTGGCTTGCATTAAAAATTCAAGCTGTAGTACAGCAGGGAACTGAGCTCATCTGTTGGTCGTTCAGATCTTGAACACTTTATTTACCCTATTTATTCACACATTATTTGATTAACTGTTTAGTTAATAAAATGAAAAAAATGCATTCACAATTTCTTAGAGGCCACAGTGATGTCTTCAGTTGGCTTATTTTGTCTAACTAGCAGTCCATAACCTTGAGATATTCAATTCACTGTCATATATGACAAAGAAAAACAGCAAATCATCACATTTGAGAAGCTGGAACCAGAAATGTTTTGCTTCAAAAATGATCCTTAAGAGAAGAAGTGCTAAAGCATACAAAATAACTAGTCATCTTGTAACTACATTGACCAAGTGGCCTCCTGTTTGACGACATTGTACATTCACATTGCGGTAATTAATCAGAAGAGCACGCCCGCAAAAACAAACAGTCAGGTGAGGATTTGTGAGAAAAAAGTCACTGCATAAAGGACCCACTCAAGGTTGCCACGTCCACATGACGTACATTTTGTTATCTGCCCATGTCTGCAAAGGTCCACATGCATCCCTGTTTCAAATTTGTTGATGCATGTACAACTACAAGCATAAGTGCTAGAAGGGCACACTGGACGCTTGTTGCGTGTGCTGTATGTCCTGTTTTCCTCATCCTTGGTCCTATTATCGTTAGGCACATAATTTTCGTTTTCCTGATGTGCATGTGTGGAACACCCCTGATTGTAGTATACATAGAAGTGTGCGTGCATCCCTGTCTGTCTGCTTCCACGTCCATATTAAAGTATGAACAAAGCTGACGTAGAGGACAGCAGACAGCTGCCGGTCAGATACCAGGCTGAAGTTAGTTTGATAATCACCAGCTGGACACGTTTTACCCAGTAAGGTCTGCATTGAGTTGAAGTTCATTTAAAGTTCAGTAATTAGCTGGACTCCTGACTACTGTCAGTATAGCAAGTCTATTTACATCAGTGACTCTGATCAGAGCTCAGAGCAACGTTCTGCTCCTCTAAAATATCTGTGACCACCATTTGTCACACAGACTGAATACAGGAGCTGACTATAAATCTGCCCACATCAGCTGGAATAGTATTACAATTATATTGTGCGTCTGTTGATAGTTACTGCAGAAGTTTAAATACCGTTCACATCATGGTAATAACCAACACAGGTGATTTTAGTTTTGTCTGATTAGACCTTCTCTCAGGACAGTGTGGGCGTGTGCACACAGTCTTTATTGACATGTTCCTGACTCTGTTACATTTGTTGTAGGACAGGACCAGTAGGCCTTTTGATTTATCACAGTAGGAAAACCATAGATGTTACGAATAACACCGAAAATGTCCCAATAATTCATGACAGTGTGACAGTGAGCCAGGACCCTGAAACTGAAGCAGCTAAATGGAAATCAGCCATCATTCATTTTATTATTTACACATGTTTTTCCTACTGCAACATGTCAAAATATCTTCTGTGAAAAGGCCTATTACACCTTTATTTTCCTTATTAGTACATGAAGTTTGGTGACTTCATGAAATTTCTTAGTTCTTTGCACCTTTAACCTGAGCAGAGGTCTAATCAGCCAGGACCAAATACCCTCCTTTAAAAAATAAACGCAGAACAATGTTTGTGATTTGGCTCGACTGTTCTTGTGTATGTTATTTCTGAGATGCATATTCATGAATATTACTAAATTAATCTATAATGAAGTCACAGTCCTGCCCAAATTTTTCACATTAAAATCCATTTAAAAGTGGAGGCCAACAACAGTGTGCCGTCCTCACTGATAACAAATGAATGTTTACAGGTGGATTTAAATAGTTTGACAGAGGAAGGGAACCAACTCCCTAAAGTAAAGAATTACTAACGCTCTGGTATTCAGAGCTGACATTCTTTCCTGCTGTGTGGTCTTCTGCCTTTTGGTCCGAGCTTAGTCAGGTTTACAGTACTGACACTTTCTCTGAACCATGTGATAGTGGGGGGAGAGGAGGAACGAACAGCAACATAACACTAATGGATCATTTCCACAACCTAATACAGAAATTAAAACTACCACCAGCATCTTCAAACATCTGTTCCTTACAGACTAACCTTCGGCAACAATGCCTATCAAGTCCACGCAGCACCTTTCCACATTTTCATGCTGGCAGGATGACCAGTTGGTGAGCCACATCCTCCTCCTACATCCCCATCCCCCACCCCTAGACCCAATCTAAAACTGGGGTGCAGCAACAGCTGATCTTTCAGGACCGTCTATTTTTAAAACTCTTTTGCAGAACAGGCCAACTCATCAGGGCTGACATACCATCCTGTCAGAAGAGTGCCAGTGAGGGACTTGACCCCTCTGCTACTTAAAGGGACAGACTTTCTCTTTGGTGCACAGAGGTGATGTGACAGAAAACAGGCCACAATGACGGTCTTGTTGTTGGAGTTGTGCCTAACTACCACCAGAAACAGATGAGGATTCATTCATCAAAGCGAGTCTCCTGTTTGGATATTGTGTCTCTGTAGCTGCTGACTGTGCAGGTCAAACTCCTCGTCCCCTCAAAACCTCAGCCGGCTTACATTCCTACCACTGCAAGTAGACTGCAGATAGTACAACAAGAAACGATTACCAGCAACAGGAATGTGCAACCTCAGACACGCTACTGCAGTGTAAATAGTCAGCTAAGCAGTAAAGGGAAGATAACATTCAATCTGTGTAGGGTTTGGCACTGGCACCAAGGCCATTCACAGCTAGGAAATGATGACCATAGCGTGTGTGTTCATCAGTGAAGAGTGACATGCAAATTTGCTGAAACATCCGGGGTTGGGTTAGCACAGACCCAACTTCCTCTCTACAGAAGAAACTCAAAGCGGCCCTGAGTCAGGGCTCTGAGGGGAGACTTCAGGTTTTTATGTATGCATTTTCAATAGGAAATAAATGGTACACTTTATGTTTCTGTCAATATTTCACAAATATAAATGATTACATCCTCAAAGACAGATGCACAGTCTTGCTTCCCATCATTAAATGTCAGGTTTTGCATTGTGATGTAGATAGTTGGTATTTTCCTTTGAAATAAAACTCAAAATATTGATTTCCAGCCTGTGTTTCACACCTCAATAGCACAAGTGCAGACAAAAGCTTGCAGGGTTTCACATTTCAAACAGAGAGACTTAAGTCCTGAAGACACACTAGACATTATTCCTACCGCAAAACATCAATTTATCCTCCACTAGACTCATCATAATAAAGAGATTAGAAACCTTGAAACGGTGTAAACGTGTCACAGCATGACTTCAGCACCTGTTAGAAACCATTGTGTGCAACTGCTATCAACTCCAGTCTTGCATTATTGAGGGGTAGCCCAACAATTCCTGCAGGTTAGTACATGAAAGGCTAATTCTTAAATTCAGTAAACCATTTTAAATCAGCTGCAGGTTACATTTATGAGAGCTGCCACTGCACAGTGTTTCATGCAGTTTAAAGCACAGATACATATTTCTGGAAAGAACAGTAAACAGAATATAACATGAAAGTGCAAAAATTGCATTACAGTAATGTTTTGGCACCTTTAATATACAGTTTGGTTGACCGATACATCAGTTTAGGTTATTATACAGCTGGGTCATCACTCCTACATGTAAATGATAAACATCCCTGCAGCTATTAAAACCTGCAATTATATTTTGTTTTATTTACACTACCTACTACTATCATATTTTTGCTCATCAAATAAAAATTGTGTATACTTTGCTGCCTGACATCTATCTATAATTTTATAATCCTGATTTTCCATATTGTCAATTTGCTATTTTGCACAACTCTGTACACACGACACCCATTTCCTGTCTGTCCATCCTGAAAGAGAGATCCCTCCTCTGTTGCTCCTCCAGAGGTTTCTTCTAAATTCTTTCACTGTTAAATGACTTTTTGGGGGGAGTTTTTCCTCAGGATAGATGATGTCTTATGCTGTAAAACAGATTGTTTTGCCCCTTGAGGCAAGTTTGTGATTTGTGATATTGGGCCATATAAAAAAATGACTTGACAGCAATAACCTTTTTTATTGTGTTATTGTTTCTTCAGCTTTTGAATTAAATGCATCAACCAAGAAGAGTTTATATTACCAGTTGGACTGCAACTAACGATTATTTTCATTATCAATTAATTTCTCAATTAATCAATTAATCATTTGGTCTATTAAATGTCATAAAATTGTTAGAAGTTCCCAGAGTCCAAGGTGATGTGTTCAAATGTGCCAAAATGCAAAGATATTCATATAATACAAGAAAAACATAAATTATACACATTTAAGTAGCTGGAACCTGATTATTTGCCATTTCTGCTTGATTTTGCTTAAATAAATAATTAGCAAAATTTTTGTTCTCTGCTAATTGACTAATCAACTAATTTACTAATCGTTACAGCTCTAATTACCAGGCAACAATAACATAACTTTTTTACTAAAAAGTACAGCAGCAGACTATATGTTCAATTATTGTATTTTTATACTGTAGTGACATTAACCGAAACCATTTTGGCTGCCAGAAAGGTAGATGACTAATCTTAAAACTTAATAGTGCGCTTTGGAAAATAGTTGGCAATGTTTGAAGTGTTACCTATCCATGACTTGCTGTTAATGATTAATTGTTAATGATTATTCCAAGGCAGTGATGAATTTTGAGTTTACATAGTGGTAGCCATATTCGGAGTACTTTTAATGCCTTCTTTTTTCATAAAGACATAAAATGGTGGATAAATTATGATTTGAGGCATGAAAGCAGGAAACTTTAAGTCACTGAATGTCAGAAATTGTCTTCTCTAACAACAAAAACTATAAGAGCAAGCTGTGAAGAAGTACATCTGTCAGTATGTAGGTTTTGGTGTCATATGTTACCAGTGGTGGAGGAAGTATTCAGACCCTAATATATATATATATATATATAAATATGACATCATTAGATTATTAATACTGAAGCATCAGTGTGTAAGCAGCATGTTACTGTTGTAGCTGCTGGAGGTGGAGCTAGTTTCAACTACTTTATATACAGTTAGATAGTTTAGTCCAGTGGTTCCCAACCTAGGGGTCGGGCCCCTTCAACGGGTCAGCAGATAAATCTGGGGGGTCGTGAGATGATTAATGGGAGAGGAAAGAAGAAAAAACAAAGTTCTGATACACAAATCTGTTTTCAGTTTTTGGACTTTTTCTCTAATCTTTGATTTTTGCTGAAATATTGGATCATTTGAACATTTATTGAAATGAAACCATGTGAGAAGTTTAGAGGGAAAAATCACTATTTGGTGGAGCTGTTAACAACTCATAGACATCTGAAATGTGACCCCGACTACACACTGCTTTTTGTAAGACGTCAAAAGCCAAAAAGGTTGGAAACCACTGGTTTAAAGGTGCAGTGTGTAGAATTTAGTGGCATCTAGTGGAACGGACTTGGCAGAAATGGTATATAATATTTATTTAAGTATGTTTTAATTAGTGTATAGTCACCTGAAAATAAGAATCGTTGCGTTTTTGTTCCCTTAGAATGAGCCCTTTATATCTACATAGGGAGCGGGTCCTCTACCACGGAGGCAGTCATGTTGCACCGCCATGTTTCTACAGTAGCCCAGAACGGACAAACCAAACTCTGGCTCCAGAGAAGGACTTTCGTGTTTTTCGCGAGTTTCACGGCCACTGTAGGTTCTCCTACACACTTGGAAGTGGAGGGGGAGGGGTATTCAGTTGGTTGCAGTCTGCAACCTCACCGCTAGATGTCACAAAATCCTACAAACTGCACCTTTAATCCTTAACAATGTGTTGGATTTTAAAAGCTTGTTATATTATCCATTGTGTTAAATGTTATAAAAAGTAACTAAAGCTGTCTAATAAATGTAGTGGAGTAGAAAGTCCAATATTTCCCTCTGAAATGTAGTGGAGTGGAAGTATAAAGTAGCATAAAATAGAAGTACTCAAGTAAAGTACAAGTACCTCAAAACTGTACTTAAATGCAGTATTTGAATAAATGTACTTAGTTACTCTCTACCACTGTCTGTTACAAAGAGCTGAGGAGGAAGACCAGTCCATGAGTTTTGTCACTCATTTCAGGATTTATTCAACATACAGGGACAAATTCTCCACTCACCTCTCTCGCTATCAGATTTAGGGCATCGTCCTCTGCCGTCGACCTCTCCTTCTTGGTAGATCTTTTCCGTCCTGTGCCCTGGGTCCCCATGTTTTTATCAAACACTCAATGTCAATAAACTCACACTTGTGGTCCAACTGCGCACCGAATAATCCACACAGAGCTGTAGTTAGTGGCTCTCATGTGTCGCTGAGATGTAGATTCACAGACGAGGAGATGAAACAAACCCGTGGCTGGTGGCGCTCACAGCATGGCTCATTGTCATACATCCGTCTTCACACTTCTTCCTGTGTTTCTGCAACGACGCAAAATGTCTCAAACTGCCAGCGAGCACGTGTGTTTCTGACGCGTTTACTGGCAAATTCAGTCACAACCGTCCACTGCGTCTGTTACTCCCCCCAAAATTAAACAAACACTGAACTAAGAATAAAAAAAACAATACTAGTTTTAACTAAACCCCGTAAACACGTCTTAAACTGCTCTGGTGTTGGACAGCAGCAGTATAACTACACCAACTGACGGACTCAGCAACAGACTCGGACCTGTCACACTGACGAACTTCAAAGCCTGTACTCAATCATGCTGCCTTCACGGGATGTCGGATATATGGCTTACAATCAGTGTGTGGAGTACTATGTGACAATCGGGGGTGCCGGTGTGGTGGGCGGTACCTCCCAAACAGCATAGGCATACATCAGCCACTAGATTCAAGTAACCTAACTATACAAGAACATTTTTTTATTTGGTCTATTTATTTGTATCAGGAAATAACGTTTTATTTATCTGATTCATGGCTTTGTTCTCGCCAGCACCGCTCGCTCTCTTCATTCACTCTCTAGCTCGCTCGACCACCACGGCTCTCTCTCTCTCTCTCTCTCGCCCGGGGAAGAGGGGCCAACTTTGAATGTTGAATGTGGGAATTTTTGTGTGTTGTTTCTACAGGAAATTAGTCAAGTGATAGTTAAAATAGATCTATTTCAAGTCTAAATTTCACAACACCACAAGCTACCATCTGTTGTTCTTTGTCTTAAAATTTCCTTTAGCCTATAATCAGCGGTGGAAAATAACTAAGTACATTTATTCAAGTATTATATTTTAAGGTGAGAAGTTCAGGTGAGTACTTCTTCCACCACTGCCTATAGCTACATGACAGTTGCACATATTTTGTTTTATACTGTGAGGAAAGAGGAGTGAATGAAAGCGTGTTGTCTGCTTCTCTTAACTTCTAAATCACACTCTCAAAAAGTTTTCCCACCACAATATTTCGGACTTTAGCAAAGGCACTTCAAACAATTTAAGTATCAGGCGTTTACGCACAGCACTTCAATGCAGCATCAACCACTGGACAGGGACAGGGATACATGTTCAGGGGTTCAGTTTCAGCCAGAAACCACAGCTCATGCATGGGCTATCGCACTCTCTCACTCCCCTCTGCTATTTTTAATGATGACCATCGAGCTCTAAAAACAGCCCTGTGTTTCTTAAAGAGATAGACAAGTGCTCAAACTTTGAATGGCTTTTTACTGCCTGTCAACTCATCACAATGGAGATCCCAGCATGTTGATGTGATGGTCCAGTGTCATAACCTCATGGAACACTTTTTATATTGTCCTATTTTTACAGTCTCCATCTAAATTAGTGTGGAATTATTATATCAGGGAATATGGAATTCCCAAACACACATATTGTTTTATTATGTTGTATTTTGTAATGATCCTTTAATCATTTCTATGTGAACTACTTCAAATTGCAATCTTTCCAGAAAGGCACCATATAAATAACTTTTAATTCCATTTTTAATTCTATTATATTATAAGTTTTATTTAATTAACGATGAATTACATGTCTGTCATTACATTAACAAAATATTCACAAATTTGTGAGACGGTGCATTGGTGTTATTTTGTTGTACACATATTTTTCTCCCTGGAGAAACAGAGACAGGATGTGAGGATGCTTTGAAAGAATCTTATTATCCATTCATAATGCATTTCCAAACCAACACATTTCATTCATTTTAATGTGGTTTTGATAAGTTATTGATTGCATATGCCAAGACACACATCAGTCTATACAGTTAGACAGGGTTAAATTATGATTATGGGTAAACAATAATACAGTTTGTATTATTCAGTTAATAATTACATTTTGTATTTGTGGTTCTTATTGAGCCAGTTGTAGCTTTCTACAAATAACTATTCTAGATGCCTGATTTTTGTTTGCACGTCACAATCACAAAAGAATATCAAAGGATCGATTCAATACAGACACACGCTCATAAACTGTGAGGCTGACGGTTTATTATTACAGCACATGCCGCCCTCTTGTGTTGATACAGTGTTAATGTCAGGAGATACACAGTCCAGCTGCAGTCTGTGCAGAATCTCTCAGTATAGCCTACAGTAGGATGTACACAAAGAAAGTGGACACAATACATTTCTAATGATCTATACTAGTTACTCTTGCATAAATGACTTGTTTTCTTTATGTAATGTATGAATAAGTTAGTGTATTAGAAAGAAACTGAACTCTGTTTGAATCTGACATGTAGCTGAGTAGAGGGGAACCTACACCAAACTTTGTAAAAAAAAAAAAAAAATTCCAGTATCATTTTGATTTCTGTTTGCATGCCTTAAAAATCTTCCCCAGTGTCATTATCAGGAAACATGACCACTGATTTAAACTAGTTATCAGCACAAATGATGAGAATGTAGGTGCTGGAAGGTTTTATGACTCAGTAGTGGGTGCACACAAGGAAGTGAAATTATGTTGGCCTTTTACAAGTTAGGACTGGACTTTGGTTTTACTTTTATTTTCTGTAAATCACGGTGAAGCCAGAGACTCTCAACAAAGGACACGCATTCACTCCTCTGAACAATTTGGAGTAGCTGTTGCTTCTTACCAGGGAAAATACTGATTCCTGATCAGGACGTGAGGACTTTCCTTTCTGTCTTGTCTGCCTGTTTTCTCTTACTGGTTTGGATTTAAGTGAATCTTTTAATGGGGGAAACTCTTCCAAGGGTGCCAGGAGGAGCTCAGCTCCACAGTGACACTTTGAGAAGACAATTCCGGACCCTCAGGGTTAAGATGGTACTTCTGGGAAGCTCCGGGGTGGGAAAGTCAAGTTTGGCCCTGCGATTTGGCAAGGATGAGTTCAGAAGTACATCACCTACTGTGGGTTGTAAGTTCATGACACTGGAATAACATTTACTAACACTGAAAACTTCTTAAGGTAAAGATTTATCTTGAAGGAATAGTTCAAAACTTTGGGAAATGTGCTTACTTGCTTTCTTGCCAGGAGTCAGATGAGAAGATTGATAGTGCCCTCATGTTTGTCCGTTACATATGAAGCTTCAGCAGACAGTTAGTTGAGCTTAGTAAAAACACCGGAAGCAGTATTATGTCCTTTATTTAGTTTGTACAACAAAGTGAAAAAGTTGTGGTTTTGCAGGGGGTTATGTGCATGACTGTTTCTTGGCTGGGTACAATGACTTACCCCTGTAAAACCACAACACTTTGGTTTTGTATGGATTAAACATTTGAGATATAACATGTTAAGTAGTGAGCTTTAGAGTTGCTGGCTGGTGGATTTTGTTACCTTTGGACAGAGCCAGGCTAGCTGTTTCCACGAGTTTCCAGTCTTTGTGCTAAGCTAAGCCTGCAGGCCATTACAACAATCTATTCTGCTGGTGACAAAAGCATGGACAAACGTTTCCAAGTCTGAGACTAAGATAGAAAGCAACACATTTTTGAAATACTTTTGAGGTGATGGAAGGCTACTTTGGTGATGTTGCAGATGTGAGAATAGAAATTCAGATATATAACTTTTATATGGTATTGACCTTCTCATCTAACTCTAGGCAAGAAATCAAATAAACATATTTTCCAAAATGTCAAACTATGTTCACTTTCATTATTGTTTGATCTACTAACTGGCAACAGCACTATTACATCTTATATGTGTGATTTCATACACATGCTCTGGTTGACTGCTGAACTGTAAATATGATCCAGTTAAAATAATCTGAAGTTTCAGTGGTGAATGAATTAACCCCTGTCTGGTGGAACTGTGCTGTCTGCCCCCCCAGCTGCGTACCTGACCCGGGTGGTGCATCTGAGTGATGTCACTCTTCGCTTTGAGATATGGGACACGGCAGGGCAGGAAAAATACCACAGTGTCACCCCACTTTACTACAGAGGAGCCCACGCTGCACTCTTGGTCTATGATATCAGCAAAAGGGTAAAACGAACAGACATCTGACTTTTAGCAAGACTTATCTTGTCTTTTCTTGACTGGTTTATGAGCCATTGTGTATATTTGTGTCTAAATGTCACATTCATAGGAAACATTCATCAGAACTCAAGTGTGGCTCAAAGAGCTTGAGAAACAGTACATCCCAGGATCTACTGTCATATGGCTGGTAGGCAACAAGGGAGATCTGGGTCAAGATCGGCAAGTCTCAGCGCAGGTACAGACACAGAAAATAAACTTCCTCAATCCCAATAATTAATCTATGCAATTCTGATGTCACTTCATGTCATCACACAGGAAGGACAGGGTCTAGCCAATGACAGGGGCTTATTCTTTATAGAGACATCAGCCCTGTCAGGGGAACACGTCAGTGAGCTGCTGCTAGCTGTGGGTAAGTAAAGGTGTATAGAGATAAGCAATTTTTTGTGTTTTGTGGTAAGAGGTCTATCCACTCTTACAGCTATCATAACTCACTGAGTTGTCAATGAATTAATCATTCAATCATTCAATTAATCAATTTTCCTGCAGTTTGTGTCACAAAATACAAGATGTTTATGTGTAATACAGAATACTCTGTTGATCAAAAATATTGGTTTTCATACCAAAATACTTCTGTTTAATGCAAAGTAACAGCAGGCTAATATTCCTATAATAAATTAAAGTGGAGCCTATATTTATAATTATTTTAGCAGTATAATAATAATGTAATATGACTACTATGATGTGTAGAAAACAGGATAAGGACTCAATAACTTTTAAAGTAACTTTTGAATAGCTATAACTCTTAAGAATGTCAGTGGATGTCAACATGCTTCACAATTCTGTTTGAACGATGTTCATATTTTCACACACTGACATTTCCCTCATCATTTACATAAATTAAGTAAGTGATATCATAAGTTTGTGCAAGTAGTTCCAGTGTAAGCTGCAGGAAAATGAAAATGATCTGTGGGCTGCACGTTTGTGTATAATAGACATGATCAATATAAATGTGGCCCTAATAAGTTAAGTCAACAATATAAGCATTGGTTATTCTTTGAGAGCATCATGAAAATGCTTGCTGGTTGGCTCCTACATAATGTGTGCACGTGGCTGTATCCACGTTTTCTGTCAATAAATGAAATAATAAAAAATGGAATAGAAATTGCCATCAACAACAGAAAGTCTACTGCAAAGATTAATAACTACTTAACATTGCTTATAGTGATTACTGTATATTAAATTCAACATGTTGGTGACAGTAGAGTGTTGTGTAATAACTACTTGCCCATGAAATTATTCCTTGAGCCTTGATTTTAGCATTTCTTTTTTTAGAAAGGTATTCTCTACTGCAGAGAGCGGCGAGAAGCCGGCTGCAATATGGTGATGTCACAGCCCAGTTGTGGCATCTATGTGTATATCTATGAGAAAATACAATAAGAAAATTACACAGGGATATTTATTACTTCAGTTCAGCCTCCCAGGCTAGTCTGTGTTTTACCCCACAATGAAATGCTTTAGAGTAGGATTCACATTCAGCCTGTCTGACAGACTAACAAGAGTAAAGTGCAATGAAGGGCCACTCACCTACCACTAGAGAGCAGTAGATAACCAACATGAAGATCAAATGAACTTCATCATCATGAATCTAAAAGGTATTTACGTGCAGTAGGGAAAGTACAAAACACTGTCTACGAGTCTGAGGTGGGTCCCTGCTGCCAAAAATAAAATGTGACAGTCCTTTTTTACTGCTTGACCTCCTGGCTGCTAAAATGTCTGCGTGTTCCTGTGCAATGCAACTGTGAGTGTCGGACCTTCTTTAACAGCGCTATGTCTCAGCCCACAGAGTGTACGAGTGTATTGGACCGCAGCAGGGAGGTCTCTCAGAGTGGCAGGAGACACCACTTGTGGATCTGCAGCATAAAGACACATTCAATCCTTTTGCATCCTGCTGCAAAGTTGGGCCCTAACCTCTACAACTCCATCAGTCTTATCACTGTCTGTCTCATTTTCTCTCCGTCTTAATCAGTTTAAAGCTACACAAGGCAACTGAAGGCGGGTACGCTTTGATTCCTGATCCAATGCATAACACTGCTTATATCCTTAAGAGAACAACCAAGGAATGCATGCTCAGGTTATTTTACTTCATTACCAGAGAAGAAATAAGGCTTTAAGCTATTCAGTATCATACATGTAGGAGAAGTCCTTGGCTTTGGGGTTACAGTTTGCTTTTAACTCCATTTGTTTATGACCCCACGCCAGTTGTTCTGATTTCCCTCAGTGGGTTCAGGATCAACTGCCAGCAGGCTGTAAATGCTCTGAGTCTTTGCCAGATGTTGAACTGATACCAATTACCTTCATTCAGTTTCTCCTGCTCTGTGACCGTCTGCATGTGATCACACTTGAGTGGAAATCCCAGAGAGGCAGAGTTCAGTCGAGTGTGGTTTCCCAAATTCCTTTTGCACAATAGAGACCCTGTCGAGGTTCATAAAGATAATAATAGAAAAAGTATTATGACAGTCTACATTTTGGATGTGCTTCCATTGTGCAACAACATGCTGCATTCTGCTGTTGTGGAGGCAGAAATGAGAACTTTAATGGTAAAAAAAGAACTTTAAAACATGTCTAAAATATTTAATATTTTTACTGGCCATCACTCTTTGTCTTTAGTTCTGCAACTTAAGGTATACTAAACCAATGAGTGTTGCTTTTAAAGGAATAGTTCAATTTTTTTTGAAAATACACTTTCTGTGGAGAGTGAGATGAGATATTTGATATCAAGTCCCAGACTTCTGTATCACTGCCTACATTTGTTTAGCAATTCAAAGAGAATTAATTAAGGTAAGGCAAGTTTTTATTTATATAGGGCATTTCATACACAAGGAAATTCAAAGTACTTTACATAATGCAAAATAAGAACAAGGACTAAAAGAAGCAAGTGAAAGTAACAGAAAAGTAAAATTAGATTAAAAGTAGAGTATCAAAAGGCAGCATAAAGAATAAAAATGATGAAGTGCAGCTCCAAACTTTAATTAAAAGAAAACAGATGTGTCTTCAATGTAGATTTAAAAGAAGTAAAAATCTTTCAAGTCGTTTCTTCCAGATGTGAGCAGCATAGAAACTAAAAGCAGCTTCACCATGGTTAGTGATAACTTTAGGAACCACAAGCAGACCAGTACCAGCTGACCTAAGAGCTCTGGGAAGTTCTTACTGTTCATACTGTGAGAAGAGTAAGTACAATTCATTCAGTCAATTCAATTTGATTGCCAGGCTAATGTCTAGCATAAAAATGAAGCAGCTCCAAACAGGCTATGCACAGCAGAGTCTTGTCATCACATTAAGAGTGCCAGTATGTCTAGAGCCAAAAAACAACACGTGCTCATCAACCAGATCCAGCAATCCTTGCTACAGCTGGAGACACTGCACAGAACTACTTGGTGTCAATGGTGTATTTTTTAACTTTGGACACAGATTTTTTTTAATGAGATTTTGAACTGCTCTAAATTCCAATACAGTTTCTGTCCCTGAAAACAGTTTTATAGCTGAATGAATTCACTAGTCTAGAACCGTAAGTTCTGCTGTTACTTGACTATAGAGATTTTTTTCTTTGATTTGTAAATGTGTGTTGCAGAAGAATATGCTGTGCTGTGAAATGGGATTAAATGCACTATGCAGGAAAAAAACACTATCACAAATAATAAAATAATACAAATACAATCTCCTCGCTGACATTAGGTAAAATACTCCCTAACAGTTTGCATTCGGGCCAGTTGAAGCTTCATGTGCAAGTGACTGACTCCCCTGCAGTCAATCACTTGCTCTTTGCACAATATTGTCATTCATTTTCTCCATACGCACAACAATCTGCTTGTCTGCTGGATGGCTCAAAGCGTGACCTTTTTACTGCTCAGTGATTTAAAACATCACTGAGCTCATAGATAATAAATTGTCACTGAAAAGAGGCTTTAGTGTGCAGATTGAAACCAAGCTTCTGTATGGCTGGGGAAGATGCTGGCCCTCGTATGGTTTGGAAGCTTCTCACCAACAGAAGAACACTTTGTGTTGAGTAGATGAAGTGCAGTAGTATATAAATCTTGTGAATAAAAAGCAGCCTTGAGTTCTGCTGTTTCACAGCTTGCAGATGTTGTGTGAAGCTTTTGAGTGAACTCAGTCAAATGTATTTCTTCATTTTTAACTGTTGAGCTGTAAGTATAACCAAAGTGAAAATAAAACAATGACGAACTGGAATCTATTTCTTATTCAAAAGATGCACAAGTAAAGTAACTCATTCTCCAGTCTTGATTGAATTAAATTTTAAGTTTTTTGGTGCACAAAGGTTATGAAATGCTCTATTGTGACATCACAAATATTGTGTTGATTGGACTGCAAAACAGAGTAGAAATGCATGTTCTGTGGAAAATGCATGTGAAAGCTGAAATAAATGGCAAAGCATTGCTGAAAATACTACAGACTTTTTCAGCATCCCCATTCGTATAATTTTGCAGTTTGGTTACCATGGCACATTACATTTAAGAGATATGGCAGTTAATAAGTAGTATGTTGGTGTTTTATTAAGGACCACATGACGTGCAGGTTGTTGTTGTTGTTGTTGTTGTTGTTGTTTTTACAATTACTTGCTGTTTTACTGTAAAATAAAGTTTTACCTTTGAGGTAAGACACAGAAAATACAAATAATATAATACAAATACAAATAACATAAATACAAAACCAAACATTTAACTAAATAAAATAAATGCCCCCCATACTTGGTCTAACCCATGACATCACTGGTGATGTCATCTTAAAAACAGGAAGTGGTTCAGTGCCCCCCCTTTTGTGTCCTGGAAGTTCATGGTGGGTATATGGTAAGTTACAACATCAGCATGTTAGCATGCTGTTGTTAGCACTTAGCTCAAAGCTACATAGCCTCTAGCAGCTGGCAGTAGATTGTTAACAGTTTTTGGACAGTAATGGAGCTCTACAGCAACATTATATAATATCAAACTTTTCATTTCATAAAATAAAAACAATTTAAAATGTCATAACAGGTGCATGTTAGCAAAATCCTGAATATACAGATGAAATCAAGTGTTTAATGCTACAGGAGTGATTTCAGAAGTTTTTGGTGATGTTCTGATACTTTTTCTCCACCATGAAAACAGGTTTTATAGCTGAACACAACTTCTTTCTCACACAGACTATGAATATGGCTTGCTTGAATATGGCTGAATACACTGCTTCTTCCATGGTTATCTGTGTGCTGCCTTTCATGTTTTATTGTCTGCTATTCAATGGGAAGTCAAAGCAGACAGCGCTGCCTTGTGACCTGCACAGAGAGGCAGAGACAGGAACAAGGAAAGGGGAAATGTACCGTTATCAGCAGTAATCTATCAGGCACTTCTCTAAAACGAAATGTAAATGTTCTGTGTGGTGTTTGGATGCAATGGCAGCAGCCTCAGAAGGAGGAAGAACTAGAGAAAAACATGAACTAATGCACCTGTTTGACTGAGTCTTCTGTGTGATGAGGCAACAAGAAAGAGCTTCAAGTATCTGCAAAGAAAGGTTAACAAATCTTAGATTGTGATTGATGCTTTATCCTCCTCTGCTTGATGCTGTGTTTACTTGTGTTCTTTACATTCAGAACTGTTTTGGTGTTAAAATATGATGACAGGTGTGGGGATGTTTGCTTAAAGGACAGGTTCACAATTTTTTAAGTCTGTCTTAAAACAAATGAACATTGAAACCTGTTTTTCTTGCTGTAATCATTCCTCCTGTTCATACTGACCATTAGAAGATCCCTTCATAATGCACTTACAATGTAAGTGATGGAGGACAAAATCCACAGTCCTCCTTCTGTGCAAAAATGTACTTAAAGTTTATCTGAAGCTAATATGAAGCTTCAGCGTCCAAATGAGTCAAATCAAGTAGATATCTTTCAACGTTACAGTCTTTTTAGTGCCAAAGTCCCTCTTTTTGTTACTATACTTCCACCGCAGCTCAACAGGGAAACACTGTCCGAGGAAACACAAAGAGGGAATTTGATGCTAAAAAGACTGTAAATGTGGCAGATATCCACTTGATATGACTAACTCAGACTGCTGAAGCCTCATATAAGCTTCATATCAACTTTTAAATGCATTTTTGCACTAAATGACTGTGTGGACACACTGTGGATTTTGGCCTCCATTACTTACATTGAAAGCACATTTAAAGATCTTTTAATAGCCAGTATGAACAGGAGGAATGATTACAGCCAGGAAAACCTCTTTCAGTGTTCATATGGACACCTGACTGTTGTTTTAAGACACACTTGAAAAACTGTGAATCTGTCCTGTCCATAGAGGACTAAAGAAACCAGAAAATATTCACATTTAAGAAGCTGGAATCAGAGAATTTTATTTTTTTTCCTTTCTTTCTTCAAAATTATTGAAAAACGATGAATCAATTATCAAAAGAGTTGGCCGTTAATTGACAAAGTTGATAAAGTTGATAATTGATAAAGGAATAAGTCATTTTTAAGGAAAAATGCAAAAAAAGTTGCCAGTTGCAGCTTCTCAAATGTGATGATTTGAAGCTTTTCTGTGTCATACATGATAATAAAGTGAATATCTTTGGATTTTGGGCGGTTGATCAAACAACACAGGCTTTAAAATGGCTTTAAGGAATTATAAGTGCATTTTTCTTTTTTCATTATTTCATTTCATCGAAAAATGAGTCCTAGTTCAGTTTTCAGGGTTTGATTTTGTACCCTGTTTGGTGTCAACAGGCCAGAGGTCAAACAAAGGTCAAAGGTCAACTCAACTCCCATCGATGCGCCAGAAGCTGACCCCATTGCCAGTGATGATCTAGATGTCAGCTCGACCGCCTCTGAATCACCAGCGACTGACTTCGCTGCCTGCACACCTCAGGGTGATTCAACCACTGATAGTGATATTCCCAACATGGCTGATCCAGCTGATGACAGTAAGTTTCTCTTCATGGTAAATGATTTTTTCAACAGTGGGGTGGCGTAGGCCGACTGGGCGGCCTATAAGATGGTGTGGGTGCTGTCAGAGAGGAAGGCTTCGAGCAGGCCAGCATCAAGGGGGAGAATGGTGATGAGGTACTGTACACCTGATGATGTCATCACTATCAGATGATGCTGTCTCTGCATGCTGCTATAGCCACATGCCTTTCACTAGTACAAGTACTTTTAAACAAGTATTTTAACCCTTTAATGGTCCTACCCAGATTAAAAAATGATTTTGTTAGTTCCTTTGGGCGACATATTTTAATATATTTCAACTGACCACACAGTTTTTTAATTATGAGCCTCTACCAAATGTTCAAATGTTCAAATTTTTATCAATCTCCATAAATTTGTCTCTATCACAGTAACACTGATCAGAGTGAAGTGGTCAGTGTCCACAGCTAACATTTTACTTGGCTTTGGCTTTGTTGAATCATTATTGCCAGAATCAGCAATCAGATTAGTCACCATATTTTCATTGAAACATCTACTAAATATACAAAAAAAATCACACTAATACAACAATTTCAAATGAAATAATGTGGAATTCACCACATTGACAACAGTTTTGTAATCAGAAAACTTTGAATACCACAGCAAGTTTCAGTTTTGGTTAAAAAAGAAAAACAAACAAACAAAAAATGTTAACAATTGTACCTTTATCACTAATGGACATTTTAACTGATTATTACAAAGTCATCCAACTTTTTTTAGGTATGCATTTACATCTGTTCAATAATCCCTTTAAAAACTAATTAAATAAAAACTAGAAATGCATTGCCTGCGAAAAATGCGTGTGAATGCTGTAAGCTGAAATAAAGCATTGCTGAAAATACTACAGACTTCTTCAGCATCTTCATCCATACAATTTTGCAGAGTTTGGTTACCATGGTATATTACATTTAAGAGAAATGGCAGTTAAATAAGTAGTATGGGGGTGTTTTATTCATGACCATCAAAAAATCCAAAATGGCGGAAACATTTTTTGGGCACAAATGGGCGTGGCCTATATCAGTTTAATCAGCATCATCAGAGGAACAAACTATCCAGATATTGTTTTGATAGGCCTTATGTTCAGGAGTTATTAGCCAAAACGTAAAACATGTAATAACTGACCACATGGTGGCGCTATTGGTACCATCTTTTAATATGTTAAGCATTTCCACATGGGACACCTGTCCATGAAGTATGAGTAGTTTTGCACTTTTAGTTTTTAAAATATTAGCTTTCAAACATTCCTCCTTTAGACTTTCCATTACAAATTTTAATATTTAAAAAAAAATTCACTGGAATATGCTAGATAGAAGAAAAGTAATAGTATAAATGTCCTTAAAGAGCTGAACATTTTGATATTTGAATGGTTTCTTTCTCTCAAAGTATGGACGAGTGGATAGCTTGCAAAAAACGTACAGAAGAATAAGAAGTAGAGGAATAAATAAAGATTTAATAAAGATTTGGATAACAATAGTGTGAAAGAATTGTTTGGGGAGTAACTACACCCTGGCTAATAATCCTGCTTGTGCTGCCATTTACTGGCTGCTACATGTTCTGCCCAACCTTTGCACTACAGCCAAGTCAAGGAGCAGTGCCAGGCTGTGCAATGTGTGGTGACACAATATAGTAGTCAAGCTAGCCGTAACTAGATAATTTGCTAGCATGTTTACTGTCAGCCGAACACCAAGTACAAGCTATTATTATGGATAATGTTATTTTTTGTGTTTTCATTAAAATGTTAAAATGCCTTTTACCTTTGAAATGTTTTAATGATGATTACATAATATTGTACTTCGTCCAAACTACATGAAGGTAAAAGATCAGAAAAACACATTTTTCCTTTGCTGTAGACAGTTTTACGCATTTTTTAATGTGTAATTTTGTTTTGTGTTAACTTTTAATGTTTTGCACTTCTTTTACAGTTTTACAGTATGAGTAGCCTTGCTAGCAATCAGGTCTAAAGAAAAGTAGCCTACTGATGCCTTCGGCTGCGTAAACCTCACCCTGCACATCATAGTGGTCCCTAAAGAGTCTCTCTTGTGGCCACGATTGAAATTACAGGTCATGTGACAGGCTTTAGACCAAGAAGACATTTTCCGCCAGATATGGACCCTGATATTCATTAGCAATGCGTTCAAAATTGTAGAAGCCTGAAAAACGTGTGCAAAACAAGTGCAAATGACTTCAGCTTTTTCACTCATTGAGGTCAGTGCAGCAATACTTTTCCGTCATACAACATCCAGTGTGAAGTTGTCCTTAAAATTGAGGGATTCAAAAAATAACGCTTGACATTGCATTCTGACTTTATTCTTTTATGTAATTTATGTGGTTGTTCATTCATGTAATTAGCATACAAAACACTTTCCTCGACTTTCTAAAGTCAACAGTCACATTCTTACGTCTGCCTTCTTAAAAAAATACATGGAATCAAAGAATAAAATAAAACCAACACAAATAATTCACATAAAATTTACTCAGTAACTCATATTTGTTAGAAAACTCCCAAATAGGTCTGAGTCATTATTAAAACTCAGACCTACCCACAGCATTTTCACTGTGTGATCCAAACATTGCTGTCACTGTCAACTGTTGGTCTGTAAATTCTGGCTGTGATGAAAGCCAGTTGTTCGTTTCTCCTCGTAACTTTTCGGCCAAATCGTCCCACCGGTCTGATCCCTCTGCCTGTATACCAGGAGGCATCGATGTCTGGATCTGAACAAAAATCAGACAACAATTATTTACTTAAAGGACCAGTGTGTAACATTTAGTGGCATCTACTAACAACTGAATATATATATATCACATGAGTTTTAAAAATGTATCGTTATATTATATTTCATAATGTCTTATAATGTCTTTACGTATTTAATTTTGACCACTTTGGATCTCCATATAATTGTGTCAGCAGTTTGGCTTCCCTTACTTCTGATAATCATGGAGTCGCCTCGATGAGGTCCACATAAAGCTTGACTCAGCAACAGAAAGACAGCACAGAGAATTGCACACACCCTCATTGCAGCACGACCTGCACAAAAAAAAACATAAAATCAATTACATCTACACCCTGTAGTGTCAAATTCAGCTCATACAGAGGAGCATCAGAGCTGACACTTTTAATAGGAAATACAGTTATTGAATCGATCTCTGCTCTCTGCTGATAAAGTAAATTACAAAGAATTAGAAAGTCATACATTTCTACAGCAGACATTAATGTCTAACAAAACAAATCACTGGAACCTGCAGAGTTGCCTGTTTTGAAGTAATTTTAATAAACTGTATTTCAGTAAAATTAAAATGAATTAGCTCCTATACTGTCTGAAAATTGCAGCAAAGCTGAGTAAAGTGTGACAGAGTTGAAAGACAGAAGAAGGATCAGGACTAAAGCAACAGTCTGAACAAGTTTTTTTCCCCTTAATCTCAGCAGGCATTCAGGCTCTACTTTGCTTTGATTACATGGTTGCCTTATCTCTGATCCAAACTATATTTGACCTGGTTTTCATCACAAGAATATTGAGCAAATATGAAAACTTACCGTGAGTAAAAATGTTTGTAGGATGGTTGAGCTGCAGGACCAAATTTCGCTGTTTCACTATCTCTCAGTAAAAGTCACAGGTGCAGGAATGGTGACCACAGCAAATCCTTCTCTCCCTCTAGGTATTAAATGACATACTATTATAATCCCAATGACTGGACACAAGAAAAGAGTTAATTATATTAAGACTCAAAGAACCAAAGAATGTGTTCTCACCTGCACTAGGCGGTGGATGCACCTCTGAGGTTCTTGTGTCTCTGGGTGTCGGTATGAGTTTATCAGTGTTTCATCATCTCTTTATATTCCAGCAGGAGGGGCAGCAGTGTGTTGATATGCTGATGTCACCCACCCCTCAAGAACAATGTATAATGTTCTTACGATACACATGGCTTCATTGGAAAGTTATTGCTCTTTTATCATGAAAATTGACCTTTTGTCATTTGTGCCGCCAAATCAAAGAAGTTCCTTCCGGCTGCTCACTGTTAAGATTTGACAACTCATCACATGTGCCAGTTAACTTTCAAACATTAACAGTGGAGCACAAAATAAATCTTTAAAGAGGTCATTTGAAAGATCCTAATTATTAAGGCAACATCTTTATGTGAGAGGTGTTCCTGCATTTCACTTATCAAAGTCATTTGAACGTTTCATTGTTAAAAGCAACAATATACAGTATAAGACAAGATGTTATAAATGTGGAAATTATGTGTATTTCTACTTTAAGATTTGTGTATCTTGGATGACCTCTCTGTAATGTCCTATTGCCAAAACATTTCAAGTTTAAGGACCCTTGAAGCAGCTTTTAAATGTGCACACTTTCCTGCTGAAACCCACAGGACAAATGTTCAGTTATGCTACCATAACAGGCAAATATAAATGCTATTTGAAGCTGCTGACACTGTATCGACAATAAATACATGATTTGCTGAGGTTATGGTGAGTTAATGTAATTCTGCCACAGACAGAGGCAACAAAAGCAATTATGTTGGGTAAAATTATCTTTATAAGGTCACAAACTACATTAGTCTACAACAAAAAAAATAAAGATAAAACAACAGCATCAGTTTAGTTTGTAAATAATTTAATAAAACTAATAAGAAAAAGTATGTTATTACATGACTAAAATTACGCTAATAATTTAACCCAGGCTTGAAGTAATGTCTTTAGTTGTAATGTAGAACGACGCACAAACCTCAGCGTTTCCACTGAGATGGTTAATTTCTGTCAGTAGCAAGCTCCAACTATAAAACTGAAGATTTTACAAACAAACAACTACTTACAAATTCAAGGACTGCAAAGGCCATAAGAGGTCATTATATCATTGTCATTCTCATCAAACCATTCAGTGACTCTTTGTACTGTGAATGGAAGCATTTGAGCTTGATTTGTTTCTCCCGTGGATGTTTTATAAGAGCTGGGTACCGGACCAAAAATAGTGCCCATTCAGTCCAATAAGAATTGCTCGGCTGATGCATACACATAAAAAGTTTCTAGCTTCTGCATTGTGCGGCCCACTGAATATGCGCCGTAATGTTTCCCCTGCTGGTCCCGCCCACGAGTTCCCACCTATAGCCTTTACATTGTGATGACATCACAGATTTTTAAATCACTTTTCTCGGCTCAAGGAAGGTTTTACAAATATAAAACCTCCATGGATCAAAAATTCATAATAGAAAGAGTCATAACTGACCTCGTCAATCATGCAGTTCGAGGTGTCCTGTCCTGGTGGTCTATGAGGAAAAGGCTTTTTGGGCTGCAAGGGGATTTTTTGCTGCAATACTGCAAATGACCACTGGGAAATATTAGCTGCAAGGCTGGGCGGCGGAGTCCTATCCAGCTCTTATAATACATCCATGGTTTCTCCACTCTTTAATCTAGATTTTTTCTAAAATCAGGAAATCGTTTCAAATTACAAAAATGGCATTCCTATCAACCACTGTAACCAAATATGTATGTAAGTATAATTGAATTTCAAATAGTTGTTAAAATGAATTTCTGCTTGCATATATTTCATTGCCCAAAATAAATAAAATAAAAGAGACATGTCAATTTAAAGAATTAACCAAGTCCCAATTTGAGCATACCTCTATTCTCTATTCATGCTAAGATGCAAGTCAATATAAAACTATTGATTATGAAGGTAGGGGTGTGTGATATGATGATATTGGATCATGAACTAATGATGTGAATTAAAATTCGTAGATTCGTAGTTTGTCATGGCATTGTGGCTCTGCAATGATTAGTAAATTAATTGATTAGTCGATTGACAGAATTTTTTTTGATAATCGAATAATCATTTTGAGTCATTTTTAAAGAAAAATGTCAATTTTTTTTTTTTTTTTGCTTCCAGCTTCAAATGTGAATATTTTCTGGTTTCTTTAGTTTTCTATGAAAATAAACCAAATATATTTGGGTTGTGGACTGTTGGTGGGGACAAAACAACATTTGAAGACATCACCTAGGGCTTTGGGAGACAGTTACAGACATTTTTCAGCTTTTACTGACATTTTATAGACCAAGACACTAATTGATTAATCGAGAAAATCTTCAACAGATTCATTGATAGTGAAAATAACCGTTAGTTGCAGCTCTATAATTGTTTTTGGATAGTGTAACTACCAGCGAAAGACATAATGGAAGCTTTAAAACCTGGTTTTGTTTCATGTTTTCATTTGTACTGTGTGAACATTGAAATAACTCGCTGTAGATTTCAGATTACCATGGCACATGCTAATGCTTTTAAACCTAAGATGCAGGTCTAGTGAAGTTAGTGCATATCATGTGTAACTCACACACAAAGTATGAATACGGTGTGGATCTAGCCCAGTAAAATAACACAATATCACAAGGACACATTTTTAAATATAAACTGAAGCAGTCCCACCCCAGTTCACAGTCTCTGAAATGTAAAGAGGAAACTCTTTAAGGAGACTTAAATCCATTCCAGCTGAATTCCAGTTCATCACAAACTGTTATAAACTTCTCAGTCACATAATGCTCAGCCTCCTCATGAACCTTGCGTCATTACTGGTTTCTGCAAAGAGAGGGAGACAGACAGAAAGACAATGATTCACTGCTTAATTAATAATTAGGTGATGAATCATTCCATGCATCGATTAGATTTACGAAAGCCGTGAAATCATTGATAGCAACTGAGACAAAATAATGAATAAAAACAGAAATTAAAACAGGTTTATAATTTATAGAACTGTTGGTCATTTATGAATCATCAGTCGAAATTTGAGGGTTGTGAAATCAAAATCATTCACATATTCAAAGCACATTAAAGTTAAAATCAACATATTTAAACATTTTTTCCTCATCTTTTCAGCTGAAAATATCACTAGTGTTCATCTACAGGTTAGAAAGTTCTACGGACATGAAGCAAATAGTGATAATTAAAGATCAAAGTTCTCAATGAACAACGTGTTATGGTTTGGGCTGCTGGAGTTGTTTTCACTGTAGACTGGATCAAGACCTACTTATTGCATTTGGCTCCCAGTCTGATAAAATTAAATAATGCAAAAAGTACTACTGAGCATGGACAGACTCAGAGGCGTCTCATTCATAGTTTGGTTGTTTTCTTCTTGTTTAACAAGGTACACCTGAAATGTATTTTACATGGCTGCCTTTCAAATCTTTGTTATTAGCTTAAAGTAGAGCTGTGTGATGCAAGCACACATGTTTTATATCTTCATACTGAAAACACATAAGGGTATTTAAGATCCTTGTAAACATCCATATATTTATCGGCTTCGTTATTTTCCTGATCTCTTTCAGCCTGTAATAGTTCCCAATTTTCTTGGCAGGATTCATGTTCTGGTTTATTTAAATTAAGGCATTACAACAAAACATAAGACCATCTACATATGGATAGTTTTGGTGCTTGCATAAAAATGAAAACCAAAATAATAATAATAATAAAAAATTGGTCCTTACCTCTCCCACAAATGAAAACTTTAAAAAACATGGCATGGCACATTGGGCATTTGTTCTCATATATGCAAGAATTGCACAGCATGTGTATATTCAATTATATTATTATTGATAGAGAAGAAGCTATTTCAAACCACCACAAAGCCTGATGGGAAACCAACCACCAGTATGAGAAGTGAAAACCTAGTGTTCCCAGTAAATGAAGAGTTCATTTCCAACAACAGATCCACTTGAAAAGAAAGCATGTTCGTAAAGGAATAGTTTGACATTTTGGAAAATATGCTGATTGACTTTTCTGCTGAGAGTTAGTTAAGAGGATTAATACCACTCTCATGTCTGTCTGTTAAATATGAAGCTACAGCCAGCAGCCAGTTAGCTTAGCTTAGCATAAATAATAATAAATCCACCTACCAGCACCTCTAAAACTCACAAAATAACACTTTATAACAAGAGTGTAAAAACAAGTTGTGGTGTTAAGGAGGCTTATGTGCATTAGAATTCAATATAAAGTTTTGGTTATTACTCATCAGGATCTACATTGTGTTGTTGTCCTTATAGTAACTGAAAGTCTCTCAGATCAATCTCTTCAGTGTGAGTACAAATAACACAACTTTACACTTTCAAATTGCGTGTAGTGCATATGCCAAAGTCCAATTTTGCATGCAGGTGATGTCAAACTATTCCTCTAAATTTAACATTCAACACCTTTAAGATCTAAACCAACTTGCCCTCACATGTTTTAATTTTCTTTGCTATATATATATTTTTTGTCAGAGTAGGTGTTGCTTTTCTCCTAATGGTAGCTATAAAATATTGGAAATAAACTCTTTGCTGCACCCAGCACCACAGAGCGGGGGGTCATACCGCACAGGTTGCCCTGGTCTTGGGCTTGGCCACTGGGTTCCTCTGTGTCAGGGAGCCCCTGTAGAGGGAGTTCCTCACAAACCTGTCCACCTGGCCTGCAAACATACAGTAACTACATTGTACATTCATATTCTACTGTCTCTTTTAAAACGTAGTACAGTTATGAAGTCAGACTGGGATTTCCTCTGTAGTTTTGTTATAAACCTAAAAGCTGGAAGCATATTTGGTGCCAGTGGAAGTTCAGAAATTATAAATGAAGGACACTAACAATAACGTCATTGGAAAAGTAGGCAAGGTACAGTAGAGCTTCTCGGTGGCAAACACCTAACCTTTAACCTTTTAAAAACCTTTAACCTTTAAAAAGTAGCCTAATACCCTGAAAATGTTGTGTAATACTACTATTCCGCCTCAAAATATTCTACTATATATAGTACACTATGCTTGTGGGAATTGCACATAGAGAATTTAAGTATCTGAACTCCTGCAGGGAAAAATCAAGCTTGTACAACAATAGTACACAGTGTTCATCTGACTTAACCCGGCGCACAAAATAGGTCATCATGTTCTCTGAGTTTAACAAGGTTAAGATGTTTTGAGTCAGTCAGGAGGCCCTGGGGATCACACTCAAGGGCAGCAGTGTTGGTTCTTACTTGTGGGAAAGTTGTGGGAGAGCCTTCTTGCTTGGATCGGGATTGCAGACTGGAAGACACAAAGTAGGAGACACAAACAGAAAAGCAAAAAACGGAAAAAAGTGAGAATATGTGAGAAAATATATGGCCTATCAGCTTTTTTCTGGCACCTTAAGAAGTAGAAAAGTTTATCAGAGGCAGACCTGCTTAGGAGACAAAGATTTTCTAATTGGTTGATTTGAATTTGAAAGTGGGGGGCACAGAGCTGTGAGTCATATAAGGCCACCAAGTCAAATCATAATTCTCCCACAGTAGGATTAAATCTCTGCCTCTAAAAATAACTGCAGTGTGCACTTGTTTGACTTTATATCATATGAAAGGTATTTTATATAAAGAAAGATTTTTATAATGATTCCAAACACTCTGAAACTCTGACTTAAGCCAATATGGCACCGGTTCCTATACAACCGGTACCAGAAGCATCACCGCACGTGCCTTTGCTAGCTAACATTACACTTGCTCTGATGGTAGCAGGTAGCCTACTGTTAGCTAGTAACTACCTTAAACACGGTTAAAATGCCTAAAGCTAAACAGTCTAAATTGTGGCTGTATTTCAGTTGAAAGTATTCCAACACTGGGATGTGCATATGAAATGTTTAAAAATAACTGCATGTAAAGGGGGGAACATGTCAAATTTAATGAAGCATCTGGCGACGCACGCAATACACTTTAAAGCAGAGGGATGCACTGTGTTCAACTGCTTGCGTGACCCGATGCCAAGCACATCAGCTGGCAGTGTGGGCGTCTTTGGCTCCAACAATGGGGAGACAATTATTGATCCCAACCCTTGCAATGTGGAGACCATTGGTGACCATGATGACAGCAATGTTTCCTCAGGTTTGTATATGCAGGACATGCAATTAGTCAGGAGAGGTGTTGTATTTTGCTGGAGAAAGCAAAATATTTCTGCAAAAGAATTGCTTGAATTTGAAACTGGAGTCTGTAGAATACCAAGAATATCAACTCAAAATTAATTTAGCTGTTTTTAGTACTGTAACACTTAATGTTAAATTATTGTAGTTGGATTAGATTTTATTTATTATGTGAATTTGTTATTTAAATTTGTTAATAGTATTTTGTATTTATTTATATTTACCGGAAAAAACCCAAATGATACCCAATCCTAGTTAAAAGGTTTCTGACCTTAATGGGATTTACCTGGTTAAACCTGCATTAACTGATTTTTTTTTTGGCCGCATTGACACATCATCACCTTTTAAGTTGATATGAACTTCTTAGCAAACAGTTATTTATTTCCACATCCAGCAGTTATGGAGCATCATTATCATTCATTTGGAGTCATGTTTCTGTCCACCTGGTGAATGTAAATACAATATTCACTCTCTTTTAGCTCTGTTTTTGTTCTCTACCAACTCCTGAGGGAAATATCTGGCTCTTTATCTGCTAAATGCTCCACTATGTTCACCAGCTAGTCTACAGCTAACTGTGTCTGTTTGCTGTTTGGTGCTGAGCAGGTAGTGTACAGTGGCTTTTTACAGCTTTTTCTCTGAAAACAGCTGCCTGCTACGGCTGAAAATGACGCTATGAGAACGCTGAGAGTGAACCAAAACAGTAAAGTTGCAGCCGGACAGATAAACAATGTGCTGAAACTCACTATAAAGCTTTGTAAAGCTGAGAGAAGCTGCAGAGTCACTGATCATTCTGTGCAGGTTCATCACTACGAAAGACGCCTCTGACACACACACACTGTCATTTGATAGATTGTTATTATAAAAAATATCGATTATAGCCACTTTAAATAAAGGGTAAATGAGAATTTTAAATAAAACAAATGTTTGTTTAGATTTGACTGAGGGATGACTCAGAGAATTTTTGACTCTTCACCTCACTTCAACTCTCCCACGCTCCACTGGGGAGGTTTTTGGCTTTCTCGCTTGGAATTATCCTGCTGAATATTCATGTCTATTATAGACCACATCCTGTAATTTCCCCAACTGTGAAAATCATGTCTGGAATGATCAGTTAAATTACAGGAGCACTGTGAATATTTAATTCACCTTCCCCTGTAATGTTAATCCCGTCCGAATGGGGGAAATAAAACATCTTTACCTTCCTCTTTTTATCCATTGGCATACCAGCAGCATTCAGAGCAGCAATCCTGTCCTCTATGTAAGAGACCTTGGGATAAAAAGAAAGAAGTGGCTCTGCATACTTGTTCCATTTTTGTCTCTATAGAATAAAGCTATTATGCCAACTAATCTTAACTCAGCCTCTGGTTTTGCCTTACCTCACTCTGGGCGTTCTGGACATCAGCAGCTGCTTGGGCTACCTTGTCCTCCAGCTCAACTAGTAAGGCTGTTGAGCCTTTGAAGCTTGTCTTCGATCCCTCCTCCAGGGGGGGCCACTTTCTCTCCAGGCTTTCTGTTGAATGGTTTGTCTGGAAAAGTAATGTTGAGGTTAGAGAGGAAATTCTGTTTATTGGTATCTCACATAAAAAAACATGATCAAACATTTATTTGAACATAAAATATCAATGCATATAAAATTTAAGTCATTTATTTGAGTGTAAAGTGTTAACTGGAAAAAAAGATAATTCCCTTGAAACCTTGAAAACTGAATACAATGAAACACTTATATAATAAACAGTATGAAAAACACTTTTTAAAGCAGGTTTGTGGAGCCCACATTAGAATGCAAAACTTGGAGCAGTGCGTGTGTTTCCTGCAGTAAATTCTTTGAAGCTTCTTGTGTTGTAGGATTTACAGCATCTGGCTGAGAAGAAAATTTGATGTTAGGCTCTTATCTTTGGCCTACAATGTTTATCTACTTCTATACCCTGCTAATTCTCACCAGAATTATGAAAGCATTGCTTATTTGTTCAAACTCTTAAAACAACCCATGTTTTTACTTAAGTTTCCACTTGTGGTCATGTAAATAATGACTCTCCTCTCTCAGAAGCAAAAGTGGAAGTAGCAGGACATTGTTAATAGCCTCCTCATAACCTCTTGAAGTGTAATTTGGGTTGGATGGTCAGGTGTATAAAGCATCTGACTTTGAGAGTGAACAAAACTCTAAACAAGTTGCGGATCAGAAATCACTCACATGAGTTATTTTTGTACAGTAACAGTCAAAAGTCTGGACACACTTTTTTATTCAAGTGAATGGGGAGTTGTGTCCAAACTTATGACTGGTACTGTAAGTCATTTTAACAGCTTTGGAAGGCAATGGCAAACAATATCATCCTTCCATTAAAGGATAAGACTGGTGATTTCCTTTATTTTTCTTTTTGTTGAAAAACTTAATGTGCAGAGCCAAACCAACACTGAATTGATCTACTGTACTTACAAGTATTGTGTGTGTGTATCCAAAGCCTGATATATCTTATTCCTCTGTGCCGTAGACCTCTAAACTATTAAAAACACGTCAGTGAGCCACACCGCTGCACTGGGTGACATGTTCCTTCATCATGAAGAGTTTGGGTAGTTTGTTAGATAAGATGTATCTGACTTTGGATACACATACACTACTTGTAAGTAGGATGAGTTCATTGTTGGTTTGGCTCAGCACATGAGATTTGTTGACAGTAAGAAAAACTGCAGAAAAATGCTAGTCTTATTCTTTAAGGGTGAAAGATAAGAAAATGTTCATATGGGTCATGTTACATGAAACAGGGGAACATAACAGCCATAATGATTTCAATGAATGCTGTTGAATAAAGAATGCAACAACATTTCTGAATGGTGATTTTTGAATTTTTTAATAAATACGTCACAAATTTTACCTAAAACAAAACACTCTATGTATAAAAATGTGTATATTCTGTGAAGTCAAAACATTTCAGGCTAAAAAAATGTGTTTAGGGTGTTTTTACTGCTCTCAAATGTAAGTATGTAAGGGTTAATGATTTAAACCAATAATATGTAAACATCGATCTTAGTAGCCGTATAATTTTACTTAACTTGACACATTAAAAACAATGCTTAATATTTGTTATTTGAACAGCAAGAGTCACCCTTCCATAAGCTGCATATCCTGTATCCTGTTGTCCTTCAAAGTTTACTTTAGCCAATGAAGCAGAAAAGGTTTGATAACAAGCAGAACAGAAAACAAGGGCTTCTGGGAGATCAAAAGGTCCAAAACAGGAACAAGACAGTCAGACTGCATGTTTCCAGCCAGTGTTACATGATACCTTAAATCCTTACAGTTTTGTATAAAAATGGGGCATGCTGTTTGCACAGACCTACTGTAAAGTGGTGTAAAAAACTATCATTACTCACTAAGGCACTGTAGATTTGTTACTTTAAAGGGAAAAATTCCAGTAAAAACAAGTCAGGCAACCTACCACAGCAGCTAAGAAAGAGCAATTTCCCTAATCCATTCCTTGAAAATCTGGGAGAGATGGTTACAGAGGAAATGTAAACAACAAGGCTCAGTAACTTGATTTATGACTACAGTATGTGCTTGAACTGGATTCTAGCCAAGATGGTATATAATTTCAGCCAGGGCATTTTAAAAGTACAAAATGTGCAACAAGCCAGATGTGCAGTGTTTCTGATGAACTTTCTGGCATAAAATGAAGTGTTAATCCAAGTATGAATGCTTGTGCGTGAATACAGATTTGTTCCACTGCTGATGTGTAGCTTATTTATATCTCTACCTTCTGAGAGTCAGTCTGCTGAGGCGGCTTCTCCTCGACTCTGGAGAGCACGATGCTTGTCCTAGAAGTGGATCTGGAAGGTATCCTGGTAGGCTTGGCTTCTCTCTCTGTGCTCCTCCATGCTGGGGTCTCTTGGGATTTTTCTGGCCCATTGGACTCATCCTCATCAGAGAGGCTGTGGTCGCTGATGTTGTCTGTCATCTCATGAAGTTTCTGTCTTAGTTGCTGCTCCTCTAGGTCCACTTCCTCCCACTGAGGGAGAGGAGAGGTTCTGTCTGGAGTCTGAAGAGCCTTGTTGGTCTGTAAGAACAGAGCGGAGAACACATGGCTGAGAAAAATTAACTATGCCATTAGTGAAAGTTTATACATAACGGAATGACTTGACAGTCAACCTGATGGGAAAATATTTAAAATGTGTTGCTTAGGTGAAAGCAGATCACATAGTGCCTCAGAAATTCAGCACTGATCATGTTTTTGTGGGTTTCCTCTGTGTCCACAGTCCAAGGACAAATGGGTAATGGGGCACTTTTGTAGCCAAGGAAGCTGTCCAATCATAGCAACTGTAACTAGGCACAGCAGGCCTGTTAAGCTTGGGCTTTCTCCACATGCTGAAGCAGTGTGCATGGGACTGTAGCAAGCGACAACTACCACTGCTTGAGGTTGAAGTCAATGTGGAAGTGCAATGCCGCCAACGGCCGCTAGATATTGGCTACAAAAAATCCCTGGCTCCAATTAACTCGCATTCAAAAAGCATCACACTGGCTCCAATGCAAACCAAGGGATGAACATTCTTTTGATTACAGATTACATTCCTTTTTGAGAACATACACTGTGTTGGAACTAAGATGCTACTATATCTTGTCTTTATCAAGTTTGGAGTAACATTTGTGGCTCAGTCTTGCTCATTATTTTGTTAGGGAAGGATTACAACACGGTTGTTTCCGATCCAGGAAGCCGGCAGGCTGCCATTTTTGTTTTGATTTGGAAACAGAGGTGCAACCTGGGAAAAGGGTTAAAAATCTTTTTAATCGTGCAGTGGACAGAATATTTTTTCATCCGGATGGTTAGAAGACTGCTTGTTCCAGCTGTCAAAATCGATGCTTATCGGCTAATATAAGAAGCCTGCTTTTGTTTATTTCTATTTGAAATTGAAGAAGACACATTGTTTCAAAAACTTTTTGAGTGGTAAATCTGCTACTGTTAGCACTGTAAACTGCATATGTGCAGTGCGAGGGCTTGACCAATGTAGCAAAAGTAACTAAGGGGAGGAGGGCTTAGCGAATTGGTCCATATGTGACCAATTGTGATAGACTGTTGATTTGTCCAGCTGTGTCGCCCTGCTTTCTGCCCAGTGCATGCTGGGATAGACCCCTCTCTCCAACATGCCACTGACATCTCTGTGATCTTGAATAAGAGCTAGCATACTTGGAAGAAGAATAGATCATACAGTAGATGGAAGCATAAAAGCATGATGATAATTATCCTGTTACTATACTAATCAGATGGTCATGAACACAGACCTGTGTTGTGTGCACTCTGGTCTGACAAAACCAGCAGAACATGTGCTAAATGCAAATTGATTAAAGCTGTGGTTTTCCATGAGAGAGGAAAATCATGACTCTCTCATTTGAAACCGAATAGCTACTAATTAGCATGATGTTACTGGTGTGGATTTCAGAGCTCATGTCCCAATTAAAAACAGATACCAAACCCTCATGAGACATCACTGTTGATGAGACAAGGATGAATATGAGTAACTGTGTGTAGAAACACACAAGTACCAAGCAGACCATCACAGACCTTATGGTTTTTGTGCAGCCTGTGTAGCCCCAACATATAGCCACTATGTATAAATAAATAAAATGATAAATAAAGTTTTGTGTGTTATGCTAGCACGCCTGATAAACTATTATTATTATTATTATTCCTCTTCTGCTGCAGTAAACACAACACATGGGCCCACTGATAGCTGTGTTATATTCAGGGCTGATGAACAGTAACGTTAAGTGTGATAAACTGCTGTGTACTGACACACTCCCCCACAGACACACACACACCCACTGGAGAGCCTCTCGTAGCTCTGCTACAACACAGGCACACACAAAAAAACTCTCAAAGGGCCATAAATGTCCTCGTGGAGTCCGGTGGAGCATAACGCTCGTAGTTACTATGTAGGGGAAGCAAAAAATCCAACCATGAGGGAGCCCTTACGAAATGGTCAATGGCACTGCAGGACATTTCCTCCTCTTGATTTTATTTATCATTGTCTTTTATCTAGTTTTTATTTTTATTTTTTTGGTCTTATTATTACATTTTAATCATTTTTATTTCTCATGTGCCTTAGTCTGAAATTGTTTTACTGTTTACATTTGTAATGTCTTATTATCTGTATGTCAGTCATTTGTGAAAATTTAATTGTCAAATTGAATTGAGGGTCTAAGGATAGAGGGTGTCAAATGTTGTTGAGTCCCTTGAGGGAAGTTTGTGATACTGAGCTATATAAATAATACTGACTTGACACGTTTTTTTTAAATGTATTTACCTGGTCGTATGTCGGGGTGACCTTCTGCTCTAAGCGGTTCAAGAGGGCCTCAATGGCTGACATGCGTCTGTTCAAGTCAGTGATCTGAAAAAAGACAGACAGAAAGACAGACTACTGTAAGATGAAGAAGACAAAATAAAAAATTAAAACAAGACGTATAGTCCATAGTTTACATGATACTGGTGGATTAAATCTCTAAGTAACAGCAAGTCATATGATATCAATTTCAGTCACGCTGAACAAATCAAAAGACAAATTGGCACCGAAATATGTCTTTCAAACACAGATGGCCTTCAATTTATTTTGCACTTGGTAAAGTTCATGCTGCACTTTCACATGTTCTCATCAGAGTCTGAGCTCTGAGCCAAATCACCTCATCCCCAAATCAGATTTCACAATAATTGAGAGGTTCCTCTCTAAAATGACTTGGATGAAAGCACAATAGTCCAGAGTCAATCTTGACTGGAAGTTAAAAAAGAGAAAAGAAATAAAATGACACATAATGCTATGTAGTTTTTCTTCAGGCAAATGTGGAATATAAGAAATGTTCACTTGGAAAACAGTTGTAATGCAATTACACTTTTTCCCAAGCTGCCCCTGAGAGCAGAAATGAAACCATGTGAGAGGTTTAGAGGGAAAAATCACTATTTGGTGGAGCTGTTAACAACTCATAGACATCTGAAATGTGACTCCGACTACACACTGCTTTTTGTAAGACGTCAAAAGCCAAAAAGGTTGGAAACCACTGGTTTCATCTTTAACAATGTGTTGTATTTTAAAAGCTTGTTATATTATCCATTGTGTCAAATCTTCATCTGAAAAGTAACTAAAGCTGTCAAATAAATGTAGTGGAGTAGAAAGTACAATAGTTGGAAAAAAGTGATGTCACATATTTTAATGAACCCTTTTTGTAAATAAAATGGTTCTGACGGTTAAATTTGTTGTATTTGCCACTTAGATTTACTTTGAAATAATTCTTTTCTTAACACTGTAATGTAAATCTTATGATTTTGACCATTCCCTGTAAAATTCTCAGGGATTTCTCTACCCTTCAATTTGTTCTTTGAGGGTGATTTTGATACTATGTATTTTTTTCAAAATGCAGCTCACTCTAACCAAGTTTCATTGTGATCTTTTCCCAGTTTATTGTCCTTTGTTGTGATTATAGTTATATATGATTCTATACTGTGATTATGCTTTCAGTGATCTTTCAGTGGTCTTAACTTTATTTCTTGATTATATTAGTTTTGTGTTAAATTTTGTAAACAGTGTTTGTCCACACTATGTCTGTTCTGTGGTATCTGGTTTGAATAGGTGCTCTGGGGTTGCAGCCAGAGCCGGTGCACTATGACAGTTTAATCCATGATAAACACCTTGCCTTTGTTCCTGATCAAGAGCCAGTTGGGATGTGAAATGTTATACTTTTTTACTCCAGCTAATATTTAATAAATATTTTTTTTTATAAATTAAATAAATATTTTTAAGGGAGCATCCTACAGTGTTGCAAGTCTTTTGAAAAACAGAGAGTGTCCATTTGTTTTGGACTCAGCACCCTGTAAAGAAAGATCAGATTTTAGCAATATTTCAATCAAAATGTTGAAATTTGAGTTGTCTGCTCATGTTGCCAGGTCACTGTCAGTCAAATCTGTTTAGACCACATCAACATAGTCTTGAAGTAGCAGATTAGCTGAGTGTAAACTACTAGATGTTTCTTTTCCTGAGCGTTTGGCTTTTAGTGTTGCTTATTTAGTCATGAACATTTAATGGTATATAGAGAAATACTTCTATATTCTAATTCAATACTTCTAATACTAAATGACTAACCATCTTATATATATTATTAGTGCTGTCTTAACACCAAAATCTCTCATAGGTGTCCAGTTGGGTTGATGACTGACACCATATGACTCACATTATTTTTACCAAAACATTCAGTGAGCACTCAAGCCCTGTGTGGAAGCATCCACATTTGTTATGTTTATCTGCTCATTTATTCACGTTTTTCCTTTAATTTGTCACTTATCTGTTTTTTTTAAACAAGTATACTGTAACTTCACTCTCCCACATGTGTCCTGGCCCTGTCCAGAGTCTGTGCTTGTTTGTGACTCATCTTGACGTCTTGTTCCACAGACATTATCCAGTTGCATGTAGTTTACTTTCAAGATCACTTGTCGGCTTGAACGTTTTCCAAATCAGAATCAAGCCAGCATGGAGTAAGCTTGGATGTAGCAGCCAATAAGAAATGTCACGGCTGTTTTTGATGTCTGACAGGCACACGTCTGGACTGTTTATTTTCTTCTCTATCTTGTTTGTATTGCCCAGCTGCAAGACAAATTTACCATGACATGAGATATCAAAGGTATAAATCAGCACAGGGCCAGGGGGGACTGATAACACCAGCCCTGTTTTTGTCATGGCTGCCTTCCACCACTGAGCTCAATCACTTCCTTTGTTTTGATATTCCTTATCTTTAAAGACAACAAGGAGAGTTTTTGATTCAGATAGTCCCAGTTATACCTCAATAATTAATCATAAAATATTCAACTTAAAAATAATCAACTCAAAGACACATGAACTCAAAACTGGAGGACATATTAGGACACATGAGGATTTCTGAAAGCAGCCAGAGAAACGGCTCACTCAAAGTCAGTCAAACTATTGGTAAATAAAGTTTGTTTTCATTTGCTCCCCATGAACAGTTCAGCAACAGTTGTTGTGATCCTTTCCAGGGACTGAGTTGTACACTAACACATAAATAGACACTGATGTGATGTATGTTACCTCCCTCTGATCTAGCAGCTGTCGCCCGTACATCACTCAACGTGTCAGCCTGATGAACTTGTGTGTGGATGTGTGTGTGTGTTTCAGTTCCAGTGTTGGCCTTGAATATCAAAGGAAAAATCAGTTTGTTAGCTGTTCACTTTCAAAAATGTGACTCCAAACCAAACAATGTCATCATACAACATTTTGTTATATTATTTGTTGTATAGATCAAATCAGAGTTTTGTGCCAAATTATTCCTCGCTCATGAAACCCAAACAGGGCAAGATTAAGTTTATAATTTCAACAGTATTGTTTATTGTCTTATGCTTTATTCCTCACATTAATGAAACAAATTCCTTCCATTGCTCCATGTTGCAGTGAGTTAAGAGGTCTACCATCTGATGCAATGTTGCTAGTTGACTTTTTCCTCATTATTCTGTCTTTCTTCCCCTGAATATGTTAATTGGTGAAGCAAAATACTTAAAAAAATATAAAAAATCTAATGAAAGTCTACCCTGTTTTCCATTGTTAAAGATCAAGAACACTTGATGTAAGACATTCTACTTTGAAATATAATGTGTCTGATGTTTTTTTCCATAAAAATGTTCAATTACCTCATTAAAAATCCTTAAAATGACATCTACTCCTTCCTCATTGAGAAATACTGAATCTATAAATATGCAAATATATTATTATATTAATTTCAAAAGTTTAACTGCTGGACACAAGATGTCTCCTACTACACTGAGTAAGTCCATTCTCATTTCGACATCACATTTGTTAAAGCTACAATATGGAAGTTCCATAAATCAAGCCAGTGCTTGCATGTGACCCGAAAGCCAGCGCTGCATCCTCATGATCGTGCCCACCCGATGTATTGATTTCTCCATGCGGACTGGAAGTAACGGAGTTCTTCCAATCACAGATATCGGGAGCTTGCTAGCCTGTGAGTAAGCCATAGTAACATCTTCCAGCAGCTAATGCTAGCCTGGAGCTTCGGTACAAGAGGAGCAGTAGGCCAGAGATGCGTTCACGTATTGATTGACAGCCGTGAAATCCCAACCCCTGACTTCAGCCTCCTTTTGATTGGTTTGAAGGCTTGCTAAAAACTTGAGAAGAGAATATCTGCACTGCTGGCAGACAGAAAATTAATTGGTTTCCTTGATTTCTGTGTCTCTTGGTCTTGACTTTGAACTGCGCCAAGGGAAAAATAATCCTGAACATTAAAGTTTTATAAACCATCATTAAAGCCCAAATGGGTTGTATGCACATCAGTAAAGTTGATTAATATCAGACAGAATGTCTTTGCAGTGATGGGAACTGATTATGTAAGAAGTCAAAACATTGTGTACAATGTTATAACAACACATTTCAAATTTTTAATGTCAAAGTCAATCAAAAAGAAAACATCAAACCTGGATTTATGAGTGTACCAAAGCATCTGCCAAATGAATGTAATGTAATGAGGATTTAATATAATGATATCAATAAGACCTGTTGTGGAGGGTTCGCTGAGTTCAGGCTCTCCTGGGATGTATGGCTGCAGGGACCAGGATGAGACTGGTAGAACAGGTAGGGCTGGCTGTGGACGTCCTCTTCCTCAGAGTAATCAGGGCCGGGCAGATAGATGCTGCTGCCTCGGGGGCCCCCAGCACTTCCACTGCCACATGAGGAGTAGCTGAGTCGGGAGATGGAGCGAGATGGGATCGTTCGGTTGTCCGGGTACACAAGATCATCTAGAAAAAATTGTATGATAATGTATATGATAAATAAACTGAGCAATAGTTTTCAACTTTTTTCTCAGTAGAGGCCAAACTCATCCTCATGGCTGCAAAAAAGGGATCACTGAAAATAATTAGATGTATTTTATTTCATGTATTAAACCAAAGATATGCTGCAAAGTATAATAAGCAATAACAACATTTTTAAAACCACATTTGACTCAGACCAATCAAATATTAATAGAATATTGGATTGTGTTTCCCCCAGACACTGTGACTACAACACTCCATCCAGATATGGTCCTGGCATACGTTGTGGATTTGACAGTACCATGGGAAGATGGTGTTGAGAAGTTTATGAGAGGAAAAAGACCAAGTACTCTGATGTGAGCTGCCCAGGACAGCTGGAAGACCAAGATTTTCCCTGTAGAAGTGGGATGCAGCGAATTTGTTGCTACATCTGCAATCAGTCTATTGAAGAAAATGAGGGTGAGGGGTCACTCCCACCAACAAGCAATCAAATTCTTGTCAAATGCAGCAGAAAAAAGCAGCAGTTGGTTTTGGATAAAAAGGACAACAAATGGGCTGCAAGATGAAGATAGGAGGGTATGGAACTGAGGGAGGTGTACCTGGGACGCCAGGTATCACCCTTGTGCCCTCTGGAGATGTCATGGGCTTATCAACTAAACATCAAAGAAGGGGGGTGTCTACCTGATGACCCCGATGACGTACCTACCCTCCCTTTCACCACTCCAGTCCCACTGTCAACATCAAGAGTGCTGGCTTACCACAGGGATTGAAACATCAAGTCTTATTAGCTCTACTATCAATAGTTGGCTTACATTTCATGAATAATAATATGAATATGAATAATAATACAAAGCAAATGTTTAGAATTTTTACTTAAAAAATGACATAAGCGATTGACTAATTGATCGCTTTTAGTCAGTTCCAATTAATAACACTAATAATGTTTTTGGTTTTGAGCAAAATGTTAAAAAACTCCAATATGAGCATCAGCATCAACCGTTACTGGCTTCTGTTACATGTGACTCGTGAATGTAGTGGCTCTACTAGACTGTCCTTTTGTGTACAGACTGTACCTCCAAATTCACTATTTTCATCCCTGTGTCCATTAGTGGAGATTGTTGGAACCACACAGGAGATCTGAGATGTGTTTTGTCCTTTCTTTACCTTGTTGTGGAGCCAATCCAAGGTCCATCCTCCGGCTGAGGTCAAGTCCAACATCTGTATTGAACTCCAGACTTTTGCATTGCTCCTCCAAAATCTGTTGGAAAACAAAGGCCATGTCAGCCTCAGCAAGCATCGACTCCCTCACAGCTACATCCGTGACCATGATGTCGTGGGAGCCTGGGGCCTAAGAGTGAGATGGAGAGAGGTTAGTGCTACAGGGAGCTGAAGAGAAGCGGTAACTTCTGTGTTCTGCCCCAGAAGTAAGAAAACCTCATTCAAAATCCCACAGACATTTGTAATAATACAAATAATTAAAAATCCAGCCTTGGAACATCGCCTAACTCAATCGTATGTTGTATTATTCACTCCATATGTTTACCGGTAGATAAGGACAGTATTTAACTTCTAATTTCCCACAAGCCCTACACCATCACAGGTTAAACGTCATGGTTCGACAGAAAACAAAAGTCCATGAGTGAGTTGGGGGTCATGTCTGTAATAACAGCAGGACAGAAAGGAGTGAACACTGTAGACGTTTTTAGACAGCAGAGATTACAGCTAGAAAGTTGAAGAAATGACACTAGGAGACAGTGTTGGTAAATATTATGCATATAGACGGAACCAAGTTATAACGATGTAAGTACCTGTGTTGGTAAATTTTTATGGAAGCTGTAGTTTTTTCTGTGCTCAAAGTCATTGTTGTTTAACTTTGTTAAAATTACAAAGGTTTCAACTTCTGATAGCAAGTGGTGCCAATTTGTCTTAGAATATGGAATAACTCCAGGAACACGCTTCATTTTTTTCAGAAAGGCAGATGATGAAAGAAACGCTGAATGAGAGATTGCATTGAGTTACAGAAGCTAGCAGAACAAAGGCTAGACAGGAAATGACATCATGACTTCAGCTCTTGATTAAACTGCTCACATTAGCAACTGATGCTATCTTAGGCTAGCTAGAAACTTAACGTACAGTAGATATACAGTATATAACAGTATATCAGAGAAGAAGTGGGTGCAAGCAGTAAGAAATGAAGAAATAATAACTAATTAATTATTCATCTGGGCACAAAAATTTGAGAATTTCCAAATTTACTGTTGCTTAACATTTATTACAAGCTACAACCTTTAACGTACAAGAGAAACTGGTTATGTGTTTACATGGTTAGCAGAGTAGATGAAGTTATCAGTCACAGTAAATTGGCACACATTCTCTGCAAATTAAATCATTTTTGATTAAGAATAAAACTAATGTGATTAAACAAAGATAATAAAGTACTATGGGCTACAATGCAATAAACAGTTGAGCTGGTTCCACTGGTGGCACAGCAGTGAATGATGTTCCAATGCCCAGTTTTAATACTCTGACCAAAATTATTTACAGTCATAAAATTAAAACTGAGATTATTAATCTCTTTATTTTGGTTTTTTACTGGCATTCATTTTGTGTTAGCGATTATTTTCATTATCGATTAATCAGCCGATTTATTTTCTCAATTAACTGATGATTCCTTTTGTCTATAAAATGTCAGAAAATAGAGAAAAATGCCTGAATTTCAATCGATTAATTGACTAATTATTGCAGCTGTAATCAGATTTGCTTTCATAATATAACTCATAATATAAACACTGAAGACTTAATAATTTATTGCCCATGTGACACATCTATTGTGACTTTGTTTCATGCCACTTCATCTCTTTACAAATATTGTCTGATCATCCTGTTAATGAGCTCATGGATGTATTAGTGTCTATGCACACAAGCATCAACATCTAGATGGACACAATGACTGTATTGTGGCCAGAAGAAGAATGAATGAATGAATAATGGCTGTGCTCAACACTAGTATTGTCTTGCCAAACCAGACAATGTTTAGCAAAGAATGAAAACAGAGCTGAAGAAGATGCAAAGAATGAAAACAAGCTGAAGAAGATACAGACAGACAGCTCCTTTTATGAAGGCATGCAGATTAGTTTGGTTCTAGGAAAAGCTGGTTCTGTGTCTGGTTGTCCAGCTTCTACCTGATTGGGTTGTCCTCTTGATTCGATGGAGTAGTCCAGATCCAAATCAAAGGGATCGACTGTTAGCCGCCTTTTGGTCTTTTTCATCTTTGAAGAGCAGAAAAGGAAACACCATCACCAACAGAAAAGAGGAAGCAAAGAGATAAGAAAGATGATTAAAATAAGGTAAATACTATGTCGGCCCGAACAGACGAGATGAAGTATTCAGCCCCTAAGAAGTTCTTGCATGTATGCTAACTTTTGAACAAATTAAACAAAAATTTGGTCTGACTGATTCTTCTTTTCTTACGTACAATTATCAACAATGTTTAAGAAGAAACTCAGGGATGCTATTGCCACTGCCTCTTGCTCAGAACATGGTCAAAAGTGCAGTTGCCAATATGTGTTGATTACCCTGTGCAGCACCCAATGCCTACTGCTCCACCCAGTTTGCATGGGAATGGGATTACAGACTGGGAAAATATATGGAAATTGGTGTTTAAGTTCTCTAAATGTGTAAGATATAAGGTAATTCAGTTTAAAAATTTGATGATATCTTATATGCCAATTTCCAGTTTGTCATGTAGTATGTCTGCTGGACCAGAAATTTGAAGCTCATTTCCTACGAACTGTGTTTTCATGCTGGGATGTCTCTCCCGATGAGCCCACTCTGTTGTGATTGGTTAGCTGCTGGAAACTACTTCCTCTGGCTCTGGAGACTACGTAAACAAACAGTAGTAGTTGGATTCCACTTCTTTTGCTCTCATTCTTTACTTAAAATGGAAACTTCTCAAATACATCTGTACATGTTTGACCCCGAATACATTATGAAATATGAGAGTGGACAATGCAATTAACCCATGGAACAACCTTAGTAACACAGATTACAGAATGGATGGCTGTTTCTGGGGATGATCTAACATCAGTTCGATGGGGAAGGAGAGGTAACTTTGCAAACAGAGCATGTAAATGTGTTCACCATGTTTTGGAACTTTCACTATGTTTAACATTATAACAGTATAAAAATAAATCACAAAAAGCATGATTTTGGCCTGGGTAGCCACTGGGACATGGTCAGGAACTTGGAAGCACACCAACCTTTATGGTATTATCACATCAATTGTTCTGTATGTACCCCACCCCCACCCCTCCCTTATTATGTCCTGGTTTGTTTGTAATATTTTGTCTTTTAAATAAACAAACAAAATCTTAATAGAAAAAAGGACAAAAAAGGAAATTCACACTTAACACTGCAAATTACCTCAAATAATAAGACAGTTGTTTTTATAGTGTGACAGGAGATTACCATAAACTAAGCAGAATGTGGCAGAACTTGTGTGGGAGTCATTAAACAAGAAATTACTGTATTTATGCATCAAGTTGTTTCTGCAGCACTGTAGCTGGGAAAAAAAAGGCTCAGGCCCTGTGTCATCAGAGCATCACCTGACCCAAGAATCCTTGAGCAAGATCCTTAATCTCAGCAGCTCCATTTTAACTTCTCTGAGTTAGCAAAAAAGTCAGGAAAGTTTCCCTACATACATCAATGAGGTGTTTAAAAGGGCACTACTCTATGTGGAACAGTAGAGGGCACTCTGTTTAAGTGTAAATCAAACAGGGGACGCAGGAAGCACCACTTGGCCTTCTTGTAGTCTGTCTTTTTGTAACATCTATCAAATCTCAATCATAGAAGATGTAAATAAAACCTTAATCTGTAATCTGTCACATTGGAAACAAAAAGAAAGCATTCAGAAACCCAGCAGAGCCCAGAAGTCCAGTCAACATTTTTTCCCCTGACCAGTTGCTGCAATGATTGAAAATAAACAAAGCTTAGCTCCTAAATTACACAGAGACAGTGGTATAAACAATAGTAGCCTGGGTTTTATGATAAATTCCAGTGGACTCACTGCCCTCTCAGGAATTGAACCAGAGGCTCTTTCAACTCTGTGCTGATGTTTCTTATGTGTACAATTATGTATGACAGCCTGGTATTTACCCACAATACACAGCGGTGAGTGCCGGTTTGACCGTGCCTAACCTTAGTCGTCACCAGCTGTCAAAGGAATTCCAGTTGTTCATGAGGGCTGGCCGAGATCACTTAGATAACGCCTCCGCTTTTCAACAGAGGAAGGACCCATCAACATGACAAAGATCAGTGTTGACCACAGCAGAGCCTTGCAAACACTAGCTTGTTTCAGAAAACATGCATCCACAGTTGCTGATTTAAATTTGAATGAAAGTGTGCTGCAGATGAGCTTTGATGTCCCTCACCAAAACATCTCTTAATTAAGAAACAGGAAACATCTCAGGTGTGGGCAACAAATCAACAAAACAGAAGTGAATAAGGTATTGTTTTGGGTTTCCACATGTCAACATGAATTAGCAGTGAAAAAAAACAGAGCCACTAATGTTCTGCTGTCCAAACACAAATTGATATCTGCTTCTTATTTTATGATGCATATTAGAAGAATGTTCTCTGCTGGCTGCAAACTCACTAAAGCTTTAATACCTAAAAATACCTAAAAATAACCTAAAATTTTATTTTTTTAATTAAAGTTTAGGTACATTAGGAAAACACAAGCATGGCAAAAAACCACATGTACTACTTACTGTAAATGAAAATGGTTAAAAAAATGATTTCCCGTACCCCTTTGTAATGTTGTGACTCTGTGGCATCCATACTGTGCTCCTCATATCCATCTGCTGGTAAAGAAGACATGTTAGTGTAATGCTAAAGCTTTTTACTGAATGAGAACATACTGTACTGTAAATAAAGTATAATTTCTGGAAATAAAGTCATCTGACATTTCCCCATAGTGCACTGTACATCTTGCAGCAATCAAATTTATTTCCACCTGGCAGAGCAAGTACAGCACAGGAAGGCAAGAGTAGGAACATTGTGTGTTTTCAGCTGCACTTTAAGAGAGTGTTTATGAGTGAGTTGCATTTCTACATAAAAGAAAGAGAGAGAGAGGAGCAAGAGACTGGGAACAAGAAAAGCTGCAGAGAGAAGCAAAAGTTCAAGAATGAGCTTCTCAGATCAACAGATAAAGTTATGAAGTTGAAGCTCATGCAGAACAACAACATGGCACATATGGGTCATACGCAGTTACTGAAACACTTCTCTATAATTTCCAACATTAATTGATTTTATGGAATTTTGCCACATCACTCACAGATATAATCTCCAGAGAGAATGTGCAGATATATGAACAGAAAACACACAAGTACAATTATCAATACTATCAGAATACTACCAGCTCTAATGATAATAATAGTAATGATATTAACAAATTATACTAAAATCTGGGTGACTCATTCTGACTAAAACTTCCCTGGCTCTGCTAACTGCACCAGTTAAACCAGAACTTTTTCCCAAGCCACTGCAACCACTGCATGAGACACCCACAGCTACAAAGTCTAAAGGGTTCATTTTAATGTAATTTAATATAATGTAGTTTATTAATGAGAATATGAAATGCTGTCATTTAATTTCAAATTACCCTGATTTATCACACACACACACACACACACACCACCTGCATTAGGAATATCCTAAAAACCATTCATGGTAAGATAACTCTGAGGATGACCACAAACTACGTAGGGGCCAAAGAGTAAAGAATTAATTTTGGGCCCCTGACGAACATAAATTAACTCCTGGTACATTTTAACAGTCTTATTAAGATATACTAAAACCAACTAAAATACAATGTATCTGGGGGCTTTAGGGACCCCAAAGCTTTGCCTGGTTGGTAATCCAGCCTAGACCACACACAGACTCACAGAATAGGGGTCCAACTTATGAAAATTATTGCACAAATGGTATGTGTGCAGGATGATGAGTGTGGAAGCATACTTTAAGACTGTGGATAACAGAAAATGATTTCTTAGTATTGTCTGTCTATAATAGATGATGATAAACTTGGATAAAACTTCATCAAATATTAGTACACACCAGTTTAATTATTTCTTTTAGGCTATTTTACTTTGCCTTGAAACCACATTGTATTCACCAAAGAAAAAAAAAAAATTTAACTTAATTAATAGGTTTGTGCCAACACAGCTATCAAAATGTTCCTATCTAATATCTAAATGCTGTATATAGGGTCACATTTTTTTCTAAAACTATGGGGGCACAGTTTTTGCCAATAGGCTTATGAGTATGTGATAAAGTATGATTAAAATGTTAACATTACACCTGAGATTCCTATTCAGTTATATTTAACAATTAAGAGATATTTTTCTTGTGATAATGAGATCTTTTCTCATAATCATGAGATAGTAAGACAAAGATAAGGCCTCCAATTCTCTTCTTCTGTAGATTATGATTTGGTAAAGAAAGAGAAAAAGTAAAGAATAACAAAGTATATTAAACTCATTGGATATATCTGTCTGTCAACAATACCTAAACTTTTCTGATGATAATTTAAATCAGTCTACTTACTGTGGACCTCAGGGTTGCTCTGTGTGTCATATTCATGGGGCTCTGAAAACAAAAGAGAGGAGAGAAGGAATGGCTTATGTATTTCATGTAAATTATCCCAGAAACGGACTTGATCATAAATAGCTCTGCAAATTGAGATAATTCAAGTAGTTTTTAGTTTCCACATAAAATAACAAAAACAAAAACAGAAGCAGCTGTAGCAGCATTAAGCTGAGGAGCCAGGGTTAGAGTTAGCCAACTAAACTCTTATGTGAACAGAAACCCAGTTGTAAGCATCAGTGTTACATCTCCCTGTGTACACATATGATGACACCCTCCGAGCTTTGGGAGCCCAACGGACCACAGCAGCATACATACAGTACAAAGACAGCAAAAGAATGTATGTGTGTGTGTGTGTGTACAGTCATGCATGTTGATTTTAATCCAGGTGGTCACATGAATGTCCAGATGTGATGAGTTGCTGATAATTTTGAAACATAATGCATCTGTTAACATACATATTTATGGCTGTGTTTCATTACTACAACTTACATCTGGGCACACTCTGCGAGCTGGATTCCACATAAATACACGTCAAACAAAAGTTTTGTTCTCCCTCCTCTTTCTGTCTCTTTCTCTCCCCTCTGTCTCTGCAGGACTGGATCCTTCAGTTCCAGGCACAGAATGGGAGACATGTGACTGGATGATCACAAGGCCCGCTGGGCTAAGCCAGCAAACCAACTCACTCTGTACCCTTTCCGAAATCCTCGAGGGTGATTCAATGTAAGCAGGACCAGGAGTCCCGGCTGTCTCCTCATAATTCATTGATCGCCTGATACTATGATCTCACTTGGAGACCTGCTGTGTATAATAATGCTCAAAGCTAATATACAGTGTGCCTCAAGGATATTTGTTTTATATGCTCTGGGTGTGGTCAGTGGATGTTGGCAATGCTGTGTGAAGTTCATGAGCAACTTCAAAAAGAGAAGAAAAAGTGGTGGGAAGGTTTTGATGAAGCTTCATACTGTCACTGCATCAGACTTTAAACACGAGCAGCAAACATAAACAGGGCCAGTCATCACATTAGTATCTCTGGTGATTATGTCTCCTGAGATGCAGAGTGTCTACAGGACAGAAACCTACAGGACAGAAGACCTGGCCCAAGCTGTATCCAGACCTGAGATAACTAGTCTGCAACAACAGCTATGAGGAGCCAAAGCTGGAAAAACAGGAAAGATGGAAGAGATTAAATCCCCCTGACAGATTTGGCAGCCCCAACTGATGACGACTTACTATCTGAAAAAGGGATAGGAAACTTTGTTCATGTGATTTAGTGTCATAAAAATGAAGGGTCTCACAGACAGATGGGTGGCAAATTAAGGGTAACCACCAACATAAATTGTATGACCACTATAAACATTTAATTATATTATCATTACTACTGTAACTATTAGATCTCTTACAGCATATCACAGAACTACTTAACCACTACACTATAAAATAACATAACATACTGCCTTTTTATGTCATTCTTATACTATGCTACTGTACTGTTTTATTCTGTTATCTCATATTTATTATACGTAAGACATAATTCATATTGTATCATTTTTATTCATATATGTTGTATAGACATATCACAATGTATGGTATGTATATATGTATGTATGTATGTATATATTTATAGTTTCTCTTCACATTTTACTTTACTATATTGATCTTATGTATTTCAGCAACACAGAAGTACTCCAACTCTTTTGTCTTTTAACTTCCTGTCTGTACCAGAAGTGGAGACGTTGTGTACATTGACATCTGTCGCTTGGCATTCAGATTCAGATTCAGACTACTTTACTGTCCATTAAATTTACATAAAATGGAAATTCATCTTTGGGACTGGCATATAAGACAACACACGTCATACACAACAATACACAATAATTATACATTAGAGGTAGCATAAAATCTTGGCAAATGGCAGTAATAAAAGTGATGAGTGGATTGTTCTTCCACTGGCATGTCAGTAAGTCAGTCATAACCATCACAGCAATGTGTATTACACAGCAGTACTTAACAGATAGATATGTACATTAAAAGAAGTGATGGGGTTGGTTGCAGAATGAAATGGCAGCCTGTAATAACAATAATAATAATAAAATAAGGGAGTGTGTGGGTGGAGGGTGGGGGATGGGGGGGAGGGGGGCAGGCGAGTTCCAAGGGGCCTATTTAAACAGGCTGCTGTTGAGGATGGTCACAGCTGAAAGAATAAATGATTTCTTGTAATTGTTTTTCCTGACCATTGGAACTTTCAGTCTGTTGCCTGATGGCAGCAACTGAAATGCTGAGTGGAGAGGATGGGTGGGGTCATTAAAGATCTGGATTGCCTTTTTGGTTATGGACTGAGAAAATAAGTCCTGGAGTTGGAGTTGTTGGATAGTGATCTTGCTGGCCTGATTTTCAACCTGAGTCAGTTTGTTCTTTTGTTTTTGTGAGAGGTTTCCATACCATGAGACACTGATAAATGTGAAAACACTCAGTTAGTGATTTGTAAACCATGGACAGGGTGTACTGGCTGGTGTTAAAACCACTCAGTTTTCTGAGGAGAGCGAGGTGCTGACTTGCTTTCTTGTAGATGTAGTCAACATTGTCCTGAAAGGTGAGTTTGTCTATTACTGTTCCCAGATATTTGAAGTGGATGATCTGCTCCACTTCCTGGCCCTTCATACTGATTGGCTTGTAGGTAGGACCTGTGCTGCCTGCTCTCCTATTGCCTCCTAGACACAGCTCCTTGGTCTTGGTGACATGAAGGTCTAAAAAGCTGTTGTCAAACCAGGAGGTGAGGCAGTTGACATACTGGCAGTAGGAGGCGCTATTCATATCCTGCTGGCAGGAGACCAGGGCCATGTCATCCGCATGCTTAATAAGGGAGAGGTCACTGCTGTTACACTGCACTTCATTTGTGTATACTGAGAACAACAGGGGAGATAGTACACATCCCTGAGGGACACCTGTATTCAGGACAAGGCAGTCAGGAAAGGTGGTGTTGATGCAGACACGCTGAGGTTGATCTCTCAGGAATTCCCTGACCCACAGAACCAAACTGCTGCTGACGTTCAGGTCACTCAGGCACTTTAAGAGGAGGTGGGGCTGGACTGTATTAAAAGCAGAGGAATGTCCATAAAAAGACTGCAGACATGAGTGTTGGCTTTGTCTAGATGACAGAGGACTTTATCCAAGAGAGTGACTGTGGCATCTTCAACACCTCGATTAGCTCGGCAGACAAATTGCATGCGGTCCATAAGCTCAGCTGTTTGAGATGAGAGTTCTTTACGTATTAGATGCTCCATACATTTGCTAAGTAGAGGTGTGAGAGCGATGGGTCTGAAGTCATTAAGAGATTTGGCATGAGATGTTTTTGGTACAGGGATAATGGTTGCTGTCTTTCAGGCCTGGGGGATGAAGCTTGAGTTGAAGAAAATTTGGAACAGTTGGGTGAAAATAGGTCCCAGTTGGGCCACACATTCCTTTAGAACCTTCCCCTTGAATCCATCTGGGCCAGGGTCCTTGCAGGGGTTAACCCTTTGTAACACAGAGATAACCTCTCTCTCCTGTAGGAGGGCATGGGGTCATTCCAGTGCAGACAGCCTCACACTCAACACTGAAGTCACTTTTTTAAAAATCTGGAATAAAGGAGTTCAGATTGTTTGAGAAACTGAGGGGATATTCACATTGAGGGGCTGGTTTCTGCTGCCTGCCCATCATTTTGTTCAATCCCCTCCAGGAATCTCTTACATTGCCAGTTCTCAGTTTCTCCTCAACCTTGTCCTTACAGTTTGTCTGTGCTTTTTTGGTCATGCATCTTATTTCCTTGTTTAGCTCTTTCATTTTTTGAGAGTCATCCTGCAGAAAGGCTTTTTTCTTCAGATTTAGGTGATGTTTCAGTTCCTTGTTAACCCATGGTTTATTGTTAGGGTAAATTATGACTTCCTTTGTTTTAATTACAGAGTCTACACAAAAGTTTACATAGCTGATAAAAGTGTCATTTAGTAGTTCATAATTATTTAGGCAATCCTGGTCATTGATAAATAAATCCCACTCAATAGCCTCAAAGCAGCCCCTCAGCTCTTCCAGAGTTATGAATATGCTGGACAGTGGGTTGAGCCCTCTTTAGTAATTGGTGGTACTTCGGTAAGAGGTGGATAACATTGTGATCAGACCATCCTAGAGGAGGGCGTGACCTGAGCACATAAGCGCTGTCCAGATTACCAAAGCATAAATCCAGAGTTTTGTTCAGTCTCATCGGACATGTTGCATATTGTTCAAGATTTGGCAAGAGTGTGGAGACATCGCATCTGTTAAAATCTCCAAGTAGGAAGACAGGGTCATCGGCAGAATTACGCAGCGCCTTGTTATAACTGGCGTCTATGCGATCAGCTGCAAGTGCATAGTGTGGTCCAGGCACATACACTAGAATTATTGTGATATGTCCCAACTTGGGGGGCAGATAATGTGGCCTGAATGAGACTGTCATTATTTCGTAGTGAATGGAACAGACAGTTTCATGTCCTGTGAAGTTTGTTGACCAGCTGGTGTTTACGAACAGACATAGTCCACCTCCAACACATTTCGCTGTCTGTGTAGTATCCCGGTCAAATGGGATAAAGAGAGTATCCCTCTAAATCAATGTTGTTTACATCCTCAGTCAACCACGTTTCAGCAAAACAAATCAGGTTGGCCCTGATGAAATCCCTGTCATGTTTGACAAGTGCAGCAAGTTTGTGCATTTTATTCTGTAGTGAGCAAACGGATAGGGTTATTGTTGGGAGAGGGAATTGACTTCCCCTCCGTTTGAGTCGGTTCCTAATCCCCCCTCTGGCTCCTCTCTTTTTCTTTCTCCTTTGGAAGCAGATAATTTCAAGAGAGCTGAAGAGAAGTTTTGGAGGATAAAAGAGATAGCTGAGCTATCTGTAAGCTAGTTAATGCTGAACATAGCTTTGCACCAAACATTGTCTTTTTAATCTGATATCTGTGGTGGATGTGGTTATGTCAGGCTGTATGACCTCCTCAAATATGTAGACATGTGTTTTCAACTTTGAGAAATCTATAGCAGGCTGTGTGAACCGATCAGGATGGTTACTTTTCACTTGTATTTACTATAGGCAGCACCAGCAACCAGAAGTTAGGAGAAAAAATGGAAATTGAACAGGCGATAAATAGGCACGTCAATAGCATCCATTATATCAATTATGCATCCATACTAATCTATAAAACAGACTTTATTAATATTCATTCCAAACATACTGTATCTGCGATCACCTGCCATGCCACTCTGATCTGCATTTAAGATAATTGCAGTATTGGTTTTGCACATATATTATACCTATCAGTTTGGGTAGATTCAATAAAGTTTGATCTTGTTGAGACCTTGAGAAAGCATTTGGTTTGAAAATGTCCAGAACTCAGTGCATGACTTTGAAGAACCTGCATTCTTTTGTTCATTGGATTATGAGAGCTGTCTTCACTTACTTAGAAAAATGCAGAATAGTACGACTCTTGAATTTGAAATTGAAAACTGACCCAATTCACACATGTGATGCACTTGTCATGGTGATATTTTGCCAACTTGAAGAAGCCAGAGTGTGATTTAAAAGGCAACATATTTTCTATGCAGTTACAGTATAGCCTGCAGCTGTCAAATCTCCTTGAAGCCTTTCATTTATTGGGGATTTCTTATGGTAAGCCCAAGCAGACTTCCAGCAATGCTCTGTGACTCTGGCAGACTCAACTTCTGACCTGCAGCTCCTCCACAGGGCTCGTGAAGAAATGAGTGGAGCAGATGGAAATTTGTGAACGTTCAAAGTAACTTTGACCTGGGAGCTGACATTCTAGCACATTTGTAACCTTTGATTTGTTTCACATTCATACAGACATTCCCACTTGGCAGCTGCCCAGAATAACCTGTTTTTGACTGTTGGATGCTGAGCAGCTTCAATCAGCTGGTGAGGTTTAATCTCTTTGCTGAAAGGCCACCAGTATTTGTGAAGTAACGCCCATCCAGATTTTCACAGAAGGATCCAGGATTGAAACATTCCAGACACAAGCTTTTTCACAGACTGTTATTTCACAAGCATTATATTTTAGGCTACCAATGTGTTTGAAAAACCTCTCAAACCTTTCAAAAAAGAATTTTAACACACTGTTAAATTCATTTTCTAAACAGAAAACTGCCCACAAAGGCATCTTGATAATGAAAATTCACCTCCAAGGTCATCCGGAGAGCAGCCATGTTCTCCACTCAGCCTTTTGAAGAGCGACCGCATCACCTTGGCGCTGCCGAAGCGCTTGAAACGGGCACGGACGTTTTCATGGAACCACTCCAAAGTGCCAATCTTAAGGACCCTGTTAGAGGAAATGGAGGGGACAAAAAAGAAACTGATGAATTCACACAGAGATCAGATGAATTAGAGAAAATACCTGTGGGAATAGAAACATTTCAACAACAAGGACTGAATACACCTTCTTTGTCACACGTAGCAAAAGCAAGAAATTACTGACACAGAGTATGGTGTATTTTTTGTGGGCAGGATTAGCATGAGATGCATAGCATGATATTTTCCATATCCTGGCTGAACTCAGGGAAAAGGTATTTTCAGTACTCAGCCTCACCTGAGCAAACAATAGTATAATGGTTACATGTGGAGTTGGATGTATTGAATTATATAGAGCTTGAAGAACAAAGGAGGAAATTACATTTGCCAAATGTCCATCAAATACTGTATGTGCAAGGCCCTGAACCTCTAACTGTTGATAAATTATAAGTTGCTTTGGACAAGATCATTAACTAATGCAGAAAATGTAAACACTTTGATGTGCGCAGGGACCAGAAAAGCACTTTGCTTGAGGAATTCAGTATTAGTCATCTATAGCTTGTATTTGTTATTCATTTTACCCAGACTGCTTCAGAAATGCATGATTCACATACTGCACTCTAAATATTCAGTTTTCAGTTGACATCCCAAGTGAAAGTATTTTTCCACTAGCTGCTGAAAAGCTCACAAAAGTATTGATCAAATCCCCTCACACTCACATACACATCAGCAGTTTGTTTTCTTCAGTTTGTTCTTAACGTTTTTTTTTTTTTAAAATCAACACTTCTGCACTGTAAATTTGAAGCATAACTCCAGCGATTCTTTGACCTAGACTGTAGTTTGCTGTCATTTTTCAGCACACTGACTAATATCAAAATTCCATCAACAACGTCACTTTAGACCCTTATGGTGCAATGGATGTGGATCCACTATAAAAACAGCATAATTTCATATTTATTAACTTTTGATTACAGCAAAAGGGAGAAAGGTTTTGCAGTAAAAACCAAAGGGGAGCTATGGTCCAGTACATTTCAACCAACAGTCCTGATAGATCAGTGGGCCCCCAAATTAATCCCATGGGCAAGAATCATTTTCAGTTTATTCATAGCCAGAAAACATTCACAAGTTATTTTGAATTCTGTTAGGAAGGTTAAAAGCAGGTTAGCAAAAATGACGAATATAATGCCAAAACTACAGCGAAGGCAGCATCACAACTGAAGTACAAAAGACCTTAGATTAGTCATCCTTTCCCATTCTTGTGGTTGGGACCCCATGTGAGGTCAGATGGTATGCAAATGGCCTCCCACAAAGTTGAATTTTGACCCTCAAACTTCATGAAGCTTGACTTTCACAAGACTTGGCATTGAAATGAATGTGTAGTGAAATAACCAAGCCTTTCTGTGGTGCACGGTAAGCTGCCGAGCTGGCAAAACGTTTGACTGGGTGACTCATTCAACTGCTATGTGATCTCTGTGGTTTTGCCAGGCAGCACCATCCAGCAGCTGGTTGAGCTTCAATGCAAACAAACGCTACAAGGATTTTTAGTTTGGAGCACCAATGGATTGACCAAAGGTGTCACGGCACACTTTAAAACTCATGGTTGCAAACTCTTAGATGTGTGAAGGTGAATTTAATGTTTTATTACTGGTCTGGGCTGAATGTGGCAGATGAAATGAGATAACACTCCTGACATAGGCAGCACTGAGACATGCAAACACAACCATCTCTTTTGACATATGTTGACAACATGTTGTACTTCAGGACTCTTAGAATCCCCTGCCACTCAAAAATGTGTTTCTTCTTATTTGAGCTTCACTGTGCAGAATGATGTATGTGCAGAGTTTGACACTAGAACGCTGTTTTCACATCCATCTGGTGAAGTTTCTCTGTGCTCATCTTAAATCTGAGTTGAGAGCGTGTACCTACAAGCATGATTTGTGACATTACAACAAGTTTTGAACAAATTGTGGGTCAATATTCAGCTTACACAAGTGGGATGTGGAAACTTGAAGCCTTCAGTGCACAAACACTGATAATGGACTTTACAGTGAGGTAGGAAACTTTTAAACTTTGCATATTCATAGATTCTCAATCTTTCAATGAGGGAGAAGGAATATATATTTTAACATTTTTTTTCAAAGTAATTCAACTTCTTTAAGTAGCATAGAGGTAAATTCCTGTTTGCTATTAATAAAGTAGCAAAGAAATGCAAAGAATGTGTTTAAAAAAGAAATTTGGTCTCCTAAGCCAAAAAAGTTTGGGAACCTCAGATTTAGGGGTGATATTTTTAGTGTACAGTGATCCTAAAGGACTGAATTAGAGTGCACCATGGCTTGGAAGATGTAAGCAGCTTTAAAGACTTGCTCAGTTTGAAAATTAGTACAATCCAGGTTGAAAATGGTGGGTTAATGTAACCAAGCAAACAAGTCACTGGCAAACATAAAGCAAATACTAAGATTTACCTGTCTCTTATCTCTTGACACCATCTAATGTCATGTGGAAAAAGAACTATTGACTTTTTGTTTTGAGAGAGAAGATGACACTTTTTGAACAGATCTCTACTAGTTTTCATTTTGTCTTTATTTGCCAGTCAGTGGAGAGAGACAGGAAACACAAGGAGAGAGATATTGGGGTTTGACACGCAACAGGGGTCCCACAGCCGGGAGTCTAGCTGGGGACACTGTGGTTATGTGGTATGCGCCTTGACCACTTGGGTGGCCTGAGAACCACAGATTTTTTGGCGTGACTTACTGGCCTTACTCTGAATCACTTCAGGTTTCATATCTTTAATTTGTCATTTCCTACCTGGCCATGCGACAGGGATCACACACCCAGCCATGCTCCTTCTTGTTGTAGCGACTGCAGGACTTGCAGATGTACAGCTGGCAGTCTAGACACTGACGCTTGCTGTTGACCAGGAACTTGAAGGGCTCGAGACAGCGAATACAGTGAGACTCAGTCAGGCTGGTCTGGTTGCCCAACAACTCTCTTTTGGTGTCTTCCTTCTCAATCTTGGTCTTTAGCTCCCTAAGGAAGAGGAAGAGCGAAAGTATGGTTTAACAAGTGCACACAATTATTCTTTTATGTAAATGATAAGGTTAGTGACAGAGAAAGAGGCAAAATAAAGGATACATACACTCCTTAGAAATACTGCAATAAAATGATGCAAAGGTAGTGAAACCACCAAGAAGTAAAAGAAGGCAAAAGAACAAAAATACTCTTTTGGCAAACTTTCTTTCACATCTGGTGTCATATAAACAGCAAAAGCTACACAAATGGCTCCTATCATTTAGCTCTATCTCGCCAGAGAGAGTTATTACAACAGCCCGGGGCCAAAAAATGCCATTGTGTTTTTGTGCATTTGTGAAGAGGCAGACCATAAATTAAAAAGCATGGAACATCAGAGCTGTGACAGCAGAAAAGAGATTAAATGTATTGTCTCAGTTTATCAGCTGAACTCCGCAAACAAAAGAAGATGCATTTCACTTTAGGAATCCATACAGCATCACAGAAGAGTGTCCTAAATTGTCTTTGTAATAGGATTTGTGGCACTTACACTTATTATTTGCAAATGGCCATTGACCAACGTCTGTATTTGACATTGAAGCATGGCTGATTGCTGTAAATCTACTTCTAACTCATATATTTTATTTTATATAGTAGTACAGAAGATATGCCTGTGGCTCACAGATGGATCAGCACTAACAATTCTGCTCTGTTATAGTAAATCAGAATTCTCATCTAAGGACTTGTTTTTTATTAGAACTTTTTTTATTAGAAACTGGCTCAAAACAAGGGTTTTGCCATAAAAATCTGATGCTCAGAAAATCATTTATAGAATTGAAATTTGACAGATGATACACAGAAGTGTGGAGCAGATGGATAGTCATGAAATAGCTCCAACATGAAACTAACCCTGAAATTGGAAATTGTTGTTATTACATTTTTGTTTATGTACAAATGAAACAAACAAGATACATTGTGTAAATAATAAAGTTTTAGAGTCAGAGTGTGGTAGATGTTTTCCCCTGACGTCAGTCTTTGTGCTAAGCTAGGCTAACCATGTCCAGCTCTGCACTTTAAACTCATTAGATTGAACACTTATCTCACTCTCAGGAACAAAGCAAATAAGCACATTTTCTCAGAGCTGTCATGGAATAAATCTGAAATTAAATTTGTTACTTAGTAAATGTTTTTACAGCCTAAAAAAAAAAATTATACCATTTCATTAAACATAGATTTTATGAGCTGGCTGACAAAGATGAGTGAAGAGATGGTTGTCAGCATACAGATGGCAACACATGGCTTCATTCTGGCAATTGTGTGTAAATATTATATCAGCCTCGTTACATGGAAAAGTCAGCAAAGACAGAAAATGCTGCATGTTCTTGTCCAGGAAACATTTTGTTATGGTTGTTTGGATAAATAGGATATAGCTTCACCTGTCCTTGGCCTTCTGGTTTTTGACTCAGAACTGAGCCTCCAAATTGTTTTTTACAGTCTCAAAAATAGTGCAAATAGTTTCTCTCTCTTGAGTGACACACAGAGACTAATACATGCTTGTTTTGAAGTCCTTACATTGGTTTCCTGTCAGTTTCCATCTTGATTTTGAAATTCTTTTACTAGTTTTTAAAGCACTTTCTGGTCTTGCTCCAACCTCTTTGTCTGACAATGTATGAACCAGAACTCTCAGCTACTCTGGAGTCTTTTAGTTGATCCAAAGTGCAGGACAAAAACTTTTGGTGAGGATCTGAGAGCAGCTGAAAGTGTGGATGTCTTTAAATTTAAAACCTCTTTAGGCTTTTGATTAGAATGTTTTATGGGCATTATTTATTTTATTTAATCATCAATTTCATTGTATTCATGTTTTATTCCCTCTTACATATTTTATTTGTCATTGTCCTTTATCTGTTTTATCTAGTTCTTATTTTATTTGAATCAATTTTATTGTTTTTTAAATTTTTTTATTTATTTACATTTTTATCTTTTATCTGTGAGTTAGTCTCAAATAGTGTTTACTGTTTACATTTGCTCTCAGTGGTGAAATTGCACATTGCAATAAATGCAGCAATAACCTTAGTAAAATTCTACTCAAAGGCTTCAAGAAGTAAAGCCAAATCCTTTTTAAACAAACACATCTTTCCTCTCCTCTGTATGACTTGGCGGCTGCACACGTGTTATGAATAACTTCATTGCTTCGAGTCAAACCTTTTTATTCAGTAAAGCAAACTTGTGCTGATTGTTGGAAAAGTAACAGCCTCACTCAGTGCTGTGAGATGCTGACAGTAGGAGAAAGGGAAAAATTCAGATAACAAGTCCCAAATGTCACACAGCGTGGGTGGAGTCTGGCAAAACACTCACCAAGGGATGAGAGGATGCTTATTATTTATTAAAGCTTTTTAGGCCATGCTTTTTAAATTATAGCCCAGTATAAATAGGATACTTTGTAAATATCCCATAACCTTTTGCAGATACAGTTGCTGGCCGTTAGCGATGCGATTTAAAAGTAATATCTGATAAATCCCCCCTCCTCTGAAACATCAAATCCCACAGATCTGATATACAAGATGCTCTTCTATGATTCAATAAGATGTGTGCTGTAGGCAACTTCCAATCCTTCCAAGCACTGGCATACATGGCTGGCAAGGCTGAATATCAAAGACAAGTGCAATGGCTTACCAAGAAGTGGCCTCGAGTGGTGCTTTCTGCAGTCAATTAATGTGATGACACTTTTCTTGGCAGACATTTTGACTTAATTGTCAAAGCAGGAAAAGCACAGGTGTAAATAATAACATTAACAATGGCTCCATTGCCTTAATCGTCCCAGTAAGCCATGCCAGTGAGTGAGCATGCACAATACCAGAGCCCTGGAACTGGCTCATCGAAATGCAGTGCAGCCCTCATTAATGTTATTAATTCCACATGTGCTTTTCCTGCTTTGACCAGTCAAAATGTCTGCTGTGAAAAGGGTCTGTTAATGTGAAGGTTTTTTATTGTTTTCTATCTGCTGATGAAGGCAACGAGATGAGACTGAAAACTCTGGAATATTTCCAATAAGTGGATCTTATGCAACAAAATTTTTAAGAGGATTTTGTTTTCTTGATTTGACATCATTGTTTTGCAGTTTTGCACTCACAATATACTGTAATACACATACACTATTAAAGCAGAATGATACATTTTTTGGCCAAGTAGGGGCAATGGACCGAGCTGTAAACACTTACATGTAATCACTTAGTAAAGTTGATACAGCATGTCAGCAAACGTTTACACATCCATCAGACACAAAACAACATTAGCATTCATTTGTTTTTGTCTTTAGTTTAGTTTCCGTAGACAGTACAGATGCTACTGAGCCTTTTTCACAAATAACATCTGTATTTACATTTTCTCAATTTGTATGTCTGGACTGGATTTCAACATTTAAGCCATGAATGGCGGAAGACTGTGTGTTTTAGTGAGATTACAATTATTTAGTTTCGAATATGTTTAAATCTCTTTAGCTACTAAATGCTCCACTGTGTTCACCAGCTAGTTTCAAATTTTGTCTCTCTGATGTTTTGTGCTGGGCATGTAGTGTACGGTGGACTTTTAGGGCATTTTCTCTGAAAACAGTTGCCTGCTGCAGCTAGAAACAAGGTTGATTGAAGCAGTGAGAGTGAACCAAAACAATAAAGTTACAGGCCATAAAAGCAAAAAAAAAAAATAGCTGAAAGGTGCTGAAACACTGCATAGAGCTAAGAAGAACTGCAGAGTTGGATGATAATTACTACAAGCAACACCTTTCACATTATCGATAGTTGCATCTGTAAATGTAAAACCTCTTCTAGTGCAGCAGAGAATTCATCATTGCCAACATTTAAATTAATGTGAGAACATACTTGACATAAAAAAATTATGGATTCTAGAAAGTGCACAACAGCACTGTGAAGGTATTTGATTAAAACCAGGTACTGCAGAGTTTTTGCTTAACTAGCAAAGCTCAGGAATTCAAGTGCGGCGGCCAGACATTCACTTCTTCACAGACAGCTATGAGGAACTAAATAAGAGTGTTCCCATACATGGTGATCTTCTCTCAATGTCCATCACACAAACCAAACGTTCTCTAGTGTAGCTTCTTTCCATTTCAGACTTACCCCTAGTTTGAGCTGGTGTGGTGGTCTTTTATCTTACAGTAACGTCATTATCTCTCATTCTCTTTTTTTGCTTGTTACTTAAAACTCCTGACAAGTTATCATAGAGAATGAAAGAGAGGTAAAAAGAGAGGCTGATACAAACTCTGGCACAAATAGAAAAAGGATTAGGACTAAATTGTTAGTTTCTAGATTAAAAAACCTGTAGCTGCAATGTAGGACTTTCATTGCTGTGCAGGAAAAGCTCTGCTGAGAAAGCTGCACATTTAAGGATATGTTCTTCAATAGATTAAGCATTTAGGGTTAAGTGTGTCTTTGTTAAAATGTTTGAATATACAGTATATTAAGAAAGCCTTGTTATGCATAATGGTGAATTTCACAATGCAATTTTTAATGGTGAATAAAAGAAACAGCACAGGATTAGAATACTGTGTTTGAAAATGTAATGCAATGCGTCCTTGATTTTTTTGGCCACTTGGGGGCAGCAGAACAATCTGTAAACACAACACTAATATACTAACATACAACATACTAACACTTTGTGTGTCATGCCACCCCCTTTTACATTACACAGTCATTTGATCCATTGTTTGTATAAAAATATTAAAAAATGCAGCTTTAAATTATGATTATGATTAGTTTTATGAAATCATGTGACACTTAAAGACTTAAAGGTATACTATGCAGGATTTGTCGGTTGGTGTTTGTAAACACATCATTCAAAGTTAGCCCCTCCTCCCGACACAACAACACCAGAGCGAGCTGAGAGCAGAGCGAGAGAGAAAGAGAGGGAGAGAGAGCAGCGGTGGTCGAGTGAGCTAGAGAGTTAATGAAGAGAGTGAGCAGTGCTGGTGAGAACAAAGCTGTGAATCAGATAAATAAAACCTTATTTTCTGTTTGTTTCATGGCGGTTAAAGCACAAATAAACATGCCCACACCTCCGCACAACCCTGTGCGGATTTTGTGTGAATGCAGAGCTTCATCCTGTCCGCTGTGGCCTCTCTGCTCTGTGTGTGTGTAGCTCAGCCCCGCCCTCAGTCGAGCAGACACACAGACCTGCAGCTCTTTATACATCCATGACACAGAGACAGAGAGCAGAGCGGAGCAGAGGAGAGAGACGGAGACAGCAATGTAACCTGGTCATTATTTCCACGAGTCCCGACCTCACACCCTGCGTGCTGTTATTGGCTGGGGGCTACACACACCCCAAAGGTTGATGCCCAGAAGTGTCCCAAACACAGCAAAACAATAAGAAAATACAGGCAGAGGGCAAAGTCTCTGCAGATAAATACACTGCCACACACTTCTAGTGGGTCATTAGTAATGAGTGAGAGGGATTACTTTTGCTTGAGTCTTAAGGAAAATCCTGCATAGTATACCTCTAAGCAAGAAACCAAAAGCATGTTAAAAACTAACTTAAACTACCTAAAATCTCTGGTAGAGGAGGTTTTTGACAAAACACACAAAACATAGAAACTCACTTTCACTTTATGAGCCAATATGTGGTTTCACAGGATTTAGGCATGACAGTTTTGCATGTAAACCACATGTAAATCCGTACGTATTTATAGATTGCAGAGGCCTTGGATGAAAACAACAGTTGCCTGAGCAGCAAACAACTTCTCATTTAAATGAAAAACAAATAGCTGGGGAAGAACCTTGGCAGGGGCCGCGACCTAAGTGGTGGAAATTGAAGGACAGTGTTGTCCTTTGTGAAGGAAGCTCACAAAGAGACGAAAACTATCTGCATGGCCCCAACTCCTCAGCCAGCTCTTGGGGGGAGAATAAACAGCAAAAGTAAGTCACTTTTGGCTTAGTTTAATGCATTATATGCTCAGGTGACTTGCACAGAAGACAGTTTCACATATCTGACGTATATTGTTAAAGATTTATATTTAAATTTAGATCAAGCAACCTTTGCCAGTTGAACATCAAACTCTGACTTTCTCCCTCCATTGCTTCTTTGGAAAATACAAGATAAACACAAGAAGGTTCCAGTGATAATGCAAGTAAATCTGTGTGAAATTACCCTTTCATCATGCAGACAGGCAAAAGCAGCATTTGTGGAATTCAAAAATACTCGTTTTAAAATGGTTCAGCAGCCCCGAAACAAGACTGAGACCGTAACAGTCTACGAATAAGCAGGAAATCAATTTGTCTTGGATAGAGATCATAGAAAAATACTTAAAAAGCAAGTTGTCAGAGATTTGTCATTTCAAGATAGACCTTAGCTATGTGATCTTAGTTTTACTCGACAAGTCCTCCAAATTAAACAAATAATGTGTAATGTCAGAGGTGTCACTCGTAGTGATGAACCTCCAGAGAATTATCAGTGACTCTGCAGCTCCCCTCGGGTTTTACGGAGCTTTATAATGAGTTTCAGCTCATTATTTAGCTGTCCGGCTGCAACTTTACTGTTTTGGTTCACTCTCAGTTCTTTCATAGGGTTGTTTTTGGATGCAGCAGGCAGCTGTTTTCAGAGAACCACTCTAAAAAGCCACTGTGCACTACCTGCTCAGCACCAAGCGGCAAACAGACACAGTTAGCGGGTAGCTGATGAACATAGTGGAGCATTTAGCAGCTAAAGAGCCAAATATTTCCCAAAGGAGTTGGTGGAGACCAAAAACAGAGCTAAAAGAGACTGAATATTGGACTTACATTCACCAGGTGGACAGAAACACAACTCGTGAATGATAATGATGCTCTGTAACTGCTGGATATGTAAATAAGCTGCTAACAAGTTTAACATACCAATTTAAAAGGTGATGATATGTCCTATTGTGCTCACAACTTGCTTCCACTGCCCCCAAGTGGCCAAAAAATCAGGTAATGCAGGTTTAGGGTTAGGGGATCTATGGTTGGAAATGGAAAACGAACAGCCATATCCTGTGTTAATGTCCAATGTTTTGTTGTCATCCATCCACCCCAACCTCCTCCCTATGTGGACTTTGTTGCTCTATCATAACCTGTTTTCTAGCTAATTTTAATGTAAATAAATATACAATGGATAAAGTTATATTTAGCTGTCATATATAACCATTTTTGTAACTTTGTAACTAATTTTTGTTTTCTACATTTTGTGGACTATCCTAACTACCTAAAGGGACTAGTAATTCTTCATCTGTGTCATCTACAGCCAAGAACAAGGGAAAATCCCATCTAAACCTTTCTTCCTCCCTCAGCCTAATATCTAAATCATTCATCAGTCATTTTTGCCAAGGAGACATGTGAGCAGTAGCTCAGCGAGTTAGGAGCAATCTGTTGATGACGTGCAGCAAGTTAGTCCAGCCTTCAGAAATAAAGTGCAGTATGTAATTTCTGCTCAGTTCTACTAAATTTAAATCAAACAAATTGGTTGATCAGCCATCTTCTTTCAGTATAAAACCCAGCAGATAACCAATTATCTGGCATCGCAGGCTTTGAAGACAGGACGTGATTACTGCCTCACTGTGAAATGTGAGGGTCCTGTTGTGTTAAGGCTGATGTGATAATATGATGATATGAAGTGCAGTGATCTGCCATGTGAAACAAATACTGGACTGTAATTCCATTCAAGTGGGCTTTTTTTAAGTGTCCAGCCTACTGAAGTATGTATGAGTGAGACTGTAACTTTTGAAAGAAGAAATTTATTCTTTATTCTTCAACAAAACACACCACTGCTCACTAACAATAGATTCAGAGTTTTTGCAGCCACAGCTTTGGTCTATCCTGACCAGAAGCTTATGATGTTTGTAAAGTTGGATGTAGTGAGGTGTGATGTCACCCATTAGTTTAAATTAGAGCTGGTTTTAAGCCCAGTTTATGGTCGGCGCCATCTTTTCTGTTTGGAGCCAGAACCTTCCAAATAAGGTGTTGCCTTTCACGCTCTGGAAACACGCCCCGCTGACTGAAGTGAACACTAGTTTACTGGGAACAACAAGTGGTGCACACTTGGGCTAATGTTAGCTACTTTAGCTAAATTGTGCTAACAGGGCAGGTATCATAATCAAGTAAAATTACATTCACTGAAATATTGCGACAATAGTCGACTCAGTGTGAGTCCCAGAGCCAAGGAGAGCAGCAGGTGAGTGAACTGTCAATCACAGCTGCCAACCAACGCCCACACAGCAGACATCAAAGCTACTGTAAGACTTCAGATCTTATTAACAGGGCAATAATTTCCAAAATGACTCCCAGCACACTTATTAGAGGGCCTGAATTTAGAGACTGAGACCATAATGACTAGTTGAAACTTAGTATTTCTAGAGAGAAGTTGACACTTTTTGAATGGGAGTCAGTTGGAGAAGCTAGCGGCTGGCATTGCACTTTAAGGTGATGGGAATGTCATTAGTTTTGCATGTAGTTAAACCAAGTATAGCTAGTAAAAGTTACTAAAATCCATCCTGTGAGGGACATGACCTTCTGTGTGTGTAAATATCATACTGTAATCCATCCAAAAGTTGTCAAGACCAAAACTCTAAAACACAAGTATCAACCTCATTTCAGTCAGGACACTCACATCAAGATTTTAACCATTTATTGTAACAACATGCATCTTAGTTTGGTGGTGTGGCTCTGCTCATGTGAATAGAAACATTTAACATTACAAACAACTGAATGCTAATATGGGAGGAGGCTGGGGAGGTATGTGGTTCTGAAGCAAGCAGCAGTGTAACAGTGAGGACTGAACTCAGCATTGTTGTAGGACTGAATCGGTGCTATATTTTTATATAGACCGCCTATTGAGGGAAATAGATCATGGACATACATGATTGGAGGTTGTATGGAGCATGTGACTATAAACTGCCTGCCTGAACAACTGCGAGGCTCCATAGACAAAAAGTCAGGCGATCACTGAAGTCAAAAGAATTCATCTTCTAGAACAAGTCTTTACAGGATTTCATGGTAATCCATCCAGTAAATAGTTATATTATATTTCAGTCTTGACCAAAGTGGTGGGCCGACTGACTTACATTGCCAACACCAGAGCCACGCTGCTAGCATGGCTAAAAATTCTACAAATTTGTTTACACTGTTGAAAAGATCACCTAACTAATCAAGTGTTCTGATATTTACTGCTAGATGGAAAATTCAATTTGCTATAAATGTATTAAAGATCTTTTTAAAGCAACCTTTATTTATAGGCTGCTTCCAGCAACAGGAACTTTTGCCATTTAGTATATTAACCCAGAAAAATGTACCTCTTTATAATCATTCTCTGAAAGGTCACGTGAAACAAAACAACATGCAACTGCATACAATTTTTGACTCTAGAGGAAAAACAAAACATCCATCTTTTTATAGATAATTCTAAATGGGACATAACATGTTTTTGTGATTTTCTGTCATTTATATACTGTTATAATGTCAGATGTTTATATTAAACGTAATCAAAGTCAAAAGCCAGGGCTTCAGCCTGCTCTGAACCATTGATGTATTATAAGAGCTTGGATACTTCCTTGCTTCCAATTTTTCCCAGTGGCCATTCGCATCGAGTTGCTCTATTTTCCCCATAGACCACCATTATAAAAGACACGTCTGTAAAATAGTTGACAGGACACCTCCAACTGCAAACAAGGTCAATTATGACTCTTTCTATTATGAATTTTTGATCCAAGGAGGTTTTATATTTGTAAAACTTTCCTCGAGCCGAGAAAAGTGATTTAAGAATCTGTGACGTCATCACAATGTAAAGTCTATGGGCCGAGCAGGAACTCGCGGGCGGGGCCAGTGGGAGAAACACTACTGTGCATATTCAGTGGGCCACATACCCCTGGAAGTAAACCCAGAAGCTAGAAACTTTTTTGATGTATGTGCCAGGTGAGCAATTCTTATTGGGGTTAGGGTATCCAGCTCTTACAATACATCCATGCTCTTTATTCGCTTTGTTTGCAAAAGTACCTCTACTTCCTCCTTGTGATGACATCAGATCATTAGCTCATGCCCATAAACAGCTGTCTGTTTTGTAGACTTTGTTGCTAAGATTGTTGCTAAGGTTGTTGAGTTGAGTTGTTCATGTTGTCCACTCATATTTCAGATCGGATTCAATCTTGAATATGTGCAGATGTCAAATTTCCATTCTGAGTAAAGGACGAGAAAAAGAAATTAAATCCTACTACAGTTTGTTTACATAGCCTGCGGAGATGGCGGGAGTCTGCAGAGGAGCAGCTTTGGGAAGCTAACTAATCAGAACAGAGTGGGTTCATCAGGAGGGGGGCCTTAAACCTGCAGTGCAGAACTTTTACATATAAATGAATGTCCCTTACATTAAAGCCCTTGCCAAACGAGTTCACACAATGCTGATTAAGCCTATCACAGCCAGATAAATCTCTCTGTATTTCACAGTATACAGAGTTTTTAAATCCCATGTCGAGAGGGACATTCCCACACTGGCTGTTTGAATGTGCACCCAGAAACTTCCACCGGCTGAGCCGGCTAACTTCCGGTTAGCTCTCTGTTAACTTGAATGGGGATAAAATAATTGAATCATGCAGCTCTTCTAGACTTTCCAAATTATCAGACCGAATGTAGAGACCAAGAATAAACAAAAAGACCTGGAAACGCACATTAAATGTACCCCTCAAGCAAATATGTTTCATCACTGCTTGTATTTTATAAATGCCAACCTGCAAGAAACTCGAATTTGAACCCCCCCCCACAAAAAAAAGAATAAGAGCAGGGAATCCGCAATGAGCATTAAAGGGGTGGCTATCTGTCAGATAGCTGAGAGACTCATCCATATCAAATCGAAATCAAACAGAAATTTGGAATCTTATTAACTTACCCAAGCCTGTCTTCCTCTTTCTTCCTCAGGTCGAAATCTCGCTGGACGACTTCCCACACATGCTTGGCCTCCTCATCTGTGAGCTTGGAAAGATCCAGCTTCTTGCCTGTAGTGGCGCCAGGCATTATTGTGAATTTGATGCCTGCGAGCTGGTAGTCTGGTGCTGGGTTACAGTTTGGAAACATAAAATGCAATTGTATTTAGAGAAGTGTAAGCAACAGTGGAAAGATTTTAAATTAATACTAATATTTAAAGATGTTTTAAGGCCTATAAAAAATAAATACTCAGTTTTAAAAATTAATTTGTGCCTGATATGATTTTTCCATAAAAAAACTTAAATTACCTGGTTACAAATTCTTAAAATGAAATCAAAGTGAAACACAAATTGTAGAAAATAGGTCACTTAAAATCAGGTCACTTGCATTCTTTTTCCAAATAATTGATCAGTTTTGCACTACCAATAATTTTATGCAACATTAGTTGCAGAAGTTCACAACATGACATGAGTGTTGATCAATTGATCTGGGATAGTCATGCCATGGTCATGGTGCAAATTCACGTGCTGTTAGAAAGGCTGGAAATGGATTTCTTGCTGGGGAATGAATTTGAAACACAACTTTCTGAAATGTAAAGTTTCACTGAACTTTGAACTTTTTAACACAACAAAAAGACAATTTATCAATACTCAGTCTATATTAAAGTAATACTCACATGACACATTGAAAGATTTTTTTGTCACATTAGTCATTCTTTCCATACTGAAAGCAAATAGATCCCTTCCTAGTGTGACTCCACAATATATATATATATATATATATATATATATATATATATATATATATATATATATGTATATACTAACAGCACTGACCTATATTCACCTTATAAAGTTGTTGTGACAAACTTGTTAGCAATCAGTTGCCTATTTACATATCCAGCAGATATAGAGCAACTTCAGCATTCATTTTGAGTCGTGTTTCTGCCAAATATTTACTCTCTTTTTAGTGCTGTTTCAGTCCACACCAACATCTGTGGGAAATATCTGGCTCTTGAGCTGCTAAATGTTCTACTTTGTTCATCACCTAGTCGCTAACTGTGTCTGACTGCGGTTTGGGGCTGGGCAGGTAGTGTACAGTGCATTTTTAGAGCTTTTTTTGCTAAAAAAAAACAGCTGCTTGCTGTTGCTGGAAATTATGATGACGAAAGCAGTCAGACTGAATCAAAATAGTAAAGTTTTGTACTGTAAAACAAGCTGAAAGCTGGATTGAAGCTTGAAAGATGTTGTTTTCTCCAAACAAAGCAGACCAGAATAATAGTATAGATCAGGGGTCAGTGACTGGGAGCATTGGTCCAGATTAGGTGTTTTTCTCTGCCACATGCATCTGTCCTGTGATTTGGGAAGGTTTGGCACAGTTCAACCCTCACATTGCTGAGGGATTTTAATCAGGTCTCTGTCAAATGGAGCATGCCCAAATATTTCACAAGGTCCAATTTTATAATGCATTGGTTTCCGAGAATGAGGTAACGCTGTGCAAGCTGACAAAGTGATGCACACATGCGCACACACCTCCACACACACAGACAACCAATATAACTAAATTGCACAGAAACACTTAAGTCTTACAAAATCGGGGAGGAGAAAAAGAGTGTTCAGGAACATTACTTAATTATCTTGTTTTTCACAGGCCGAGTAAAAAACTCCAATGAATGGGTAGCCTAATCTAATTTCTATTTCTGCAAGCGAGCACTAATGTTAAAAACAAGCACACAAGTTTGACAGAGAAACAACAAGTCCCATCTAAATGTTAGAATCTGACTTTTCCAGATCTATAAAACATTGTGGACTACTTTCTCACAGTTAAACTCACACACTTGAACAGCCAAGCAGTACACACGTATTTGTTTAGCGGGTGTTAGCAACTTGGTATCTTGCTCTGTCGTATTCAGGGACCATTGAGAAAACAAGCTCTTTGAAATTATATTCTAATATTCCTTACAGTGTTTTAGTCTTTATTCCTTAGCCATTAAAGTCTTAACTGTATAGCATGTGGTCTATTTTCCACCTCAAATCTGCTGTTGATACACAGAATTGAACAGGTGCACAATGGAAGGGCTCCTAGGATTTGCAAAAGGAAGGTATGGCTCTGGAATAGTTTCAGTTAAAATAAAAAATACATAAATAAATTCTTACTTTATTCCAATTCAAACAACATTACATTCTCCTATATGGGGTTTTAGACGTGGCAACCTTGGCTGCCTTTGAGTAGATTTAAGAAAAAACATGGTACTGTATGTGGTATTTGCTTCAAAAACTAATAACAATTTGGAACACTGTCAGACTCGTACTTGGTCCAATGAAATAAGCCAAATCACTGTTGCCCACTGACATTTTAAGCAGCACAAATCTCATAAGAGAAGCCACAACAGAATTAAAATACAGCACAGTAGGGATACAAACATATATAGGCATTAACATCACATTTTCATCTCTTGACATCCTGAGGAGATCAATGACAGATGTATTGCATGTAACTTACCTTGTTGACTGAGTAGCCTGCAGGCAGTATTTCCTCTGAAAGCACTCCAGGCTGACTGCAAGGCAAACTAAGTAGCAGACAGCAATACTAATCACATGTCTAGTTAACCAGGAGGAAGAAAAAGGCTGGGAGACAAGCCTCCTCTCCGCCTTCCTTGACTTTACTTCAAAGTGTCAGGCTGTGTGCTTTGCCCCCCCCACTAACATTATAACTGCTATTAGTTTGCATGTATGATAAATGATCAATTGTAAATCAATCGGTTTGGAAGCAATCATTTTGGGCATTTCATTGCTTGGAGAGTATCCAAGTGTGCAGTGATCATGAGGTTATGTCGAGGCCAGTTGGGCTTAACTCCCCAAGTCACATGTCATGGATCCTACAGTATGTTACAGGAGGTGGTGATGCATGACCTCAGAGCTATTCAGTCACAAGTGACACCTCTTTATTACATATGCTGCATTCATGTCTTTTAGGGGAAAAAAATGGGAGGTCTTCTCACGTGTTACAGCAGCAGTAGAAGAATGCAAAACCTTTTTTCTGTCTCTTATGCCAGTTAATAATTGATGTAGTGTTGGTTTTAAGGATACTGATTAGCAGACTATAGTTGTAAGACTGTTGTTTGCACAGTGGGTGGGCCAACTTTCTTTCTTGGAGAGGAAACAGGTTCCATTGAGGAGATATTTACACTTGGACTTACAACTTGGAAGACAAAGTTTCAAGCGTTTTAATGTGTCAGGATCATTACAATTATCCTAATGCAATGTGAAAACCAAGTTGGAAGGAGTGAAGATGGCCTTCACAAAGGAAACTCCCTATTGATTTTGACAGAAATGGAGACTCAGAAACCGAAAGCATCCAATTGAATGAACTGAACTGAACTGAAAATCAAAACTGAGACCATTCTCTTTTAATTTATTTATCCTATTCTCTCTCATAAGCATGAGGATTTGCTCCCATTTCCTCCTTCAGTGATTTATGTTATCCAAGAAGTTGATTTGAACCATGTGACCTGTCCAGCAATCCAATTTTCTTGTTTGCTCAACCACCAGGCCCTGTCATCTTCCTGTAGAGTATAAATAAACACAAACATAGTCTTTGGAAGAGGTTAGTCACTAAGATTTTGTCTTACACTTTACATTTTTGTAAGTTTATTACATTCTGGTGGAAAAATCAGTTTTCAGATCAGGAGTTTTTGTTCTTATTCACATAGACACAATAAAGGCTGAGCTGGACTGGTATTGAGGTTTGTAATGTATGCATAGGACACATTTTGAGATCTGATAGGTCATTGCTGTATCCTTATTGTTGTATATTTGTGGCTTAATTATTTAGTTACTACACATAAAACTAAGGCCAGAATCTTTTTTTGATTCTGGCCTTATACAGATGATTTTTTCAAAAATTTTTGGTGACTTGCAGCTCAGGCAAATGTTTGCTGTGTAGACAGTGGAAGTCACACGTTTGTGAGTTTGTTCTTTGGCACAGAAGTGCACTTCAATCTGAATGCTAATGTCAGCATGCTAATATCCTCACAATGTCAGTGCTAACATGCTGATGTTCAGCAGGTATAAAGTTTAACATGTTAAACATGAAGTGCAGCAGAGTCAGGAGATCACCAACATCATTAGGATGTATATTTTCTGGGAAACATGAACGTCTGTACAAAATATGTGGCAGTCAGTCTGGTAGATGCTTAGATTTTTCACTGGATAAGTTACATTTTTTACCTGTTGGTGGTGCTAGAGGAAAAGTCGGGGATCACCAGATTCATTCATCAAGTTTTATCCTCTGGGTATTTTGGATATCTGTACCAAAATTCATGGCAATCCATCCAGTAGCTGCTGAGATATTTCAGTCTGGACCAAAGTGGCGCACCAACAGACCGACACTGCCAGTAGTTGCTGCTAGTGTGGCAAACAATCCATCCTGTTCACCACAGTGTTTTCTTCCCAATATCACACATTACACTTCTGTCTCAAAGAGAGTGGGGCTGTGGTTCAGGAGGTAGAGCGGGTCGTCTACTAATCGGAAGACTGGCAGTTCGATTCCTGACTCCAGTCCACATGTCAAAGTATTCTTGGGCAAAAAACTGAACCCCAAATTGCTCCTGATGGCTGTGCCATCAGTGTATGAATATGGGTGAATGGACTCGTAGTGTTAAAAGCGCTTGGAGTGATGGGATGACTAGAAAGGCACTATACAAGTACAGTCCATTTACCATGAAATACCAACTCACTCATTTCAGAGGTGTTAGCTTTGTTTTTTTTGTTTGTTTTTTGTTTTTACTGCAATATTCAATGATACCATGTGGACTTTCTACAGTTTTGTTTGTCGCATGTGTGCATGTGCGCCCACATGCATGTGCACTGCACACAGGTGACATGATACACAGCCCTGCCATTTCACACTATTTCAGTGATCTACAGGTGACAGGTTTATCCACAAAAAGTTTAGTTAACTAGTTAAAAACATTCTTAAAAAGACATCTACTCCCTCTCCCTTTTTAAAAAATCCAGAATTTATGAACATACAAAGATTGTTCATTTTAGGTTTAACTGCTAGATACAAGATGTCTCCTACTTCATTCTCAGTGTTTGTGCACTGGAGGCTTCAAATTTCCACATCACACTTGTGTAAGTTGCATACTGGACCATGATCGGCTCCTAACTGGATGTAATGTCACAAATCATGCTTGTAGGTACATGCCTTAAACCCAGATTCAAGCAACGTTCCCCCTTCAGCAGATGAATGTGAAAACATACTCTGCACATACATCATTCTGCACAGGGAAGCTCAAATGTCCGGCTAAGGTAACATGAATCTGCCTTGTATTCTCCTGTGCATTTTTTTTTGCTCAATATGTCATGATGACATGTAAAGATTGTGAATTATTAGTAGTTCTATAGTTATATATTTAATTTAAAGCTTAAGGACTAAAATTCACTCTTGTATTTTTTTAACTCAGCCATTATATACTATACAGTATAGTTCATTTAATTTCACAACACTTGATTAGTCATATTCAACACATATTCTAACCACCTATTCGTGCCTCTCATGTAAACATGGTTTTATATTGATGATTACATTCAAGTCACATTTTGTTTACCTCAAAAATGAAGAGATGACAATTGCAAACAAACAAACAAACAAACAAACAAACAAACAAACAAATGAACAGCAAATATTACTGTTTTTTGAAGACATTTTAGAATGCTTAAAGAAGAAAGCTAGTTATGAAGTAAATTCCCAGATGGGTGGAAATCCCCCCAAAACAACAGGGACCTCTGAGTCTTTGAATCTGAGAAGACACACACACACACACACACTCATGCACACATACACACACACACACACACACACACACACACACACACAAACCTACAACAAAGGCTTCAGCACAGTCAGTTCCTGTACTTATCTTCCCATGTACCGTATGTTAACATTAAATCCCTCCCATTTTATCTTGGATAACACCCAGTGCAAACAAGCTGGTGTGTATCAAAATCCTGAACAGCACACGATCAACCGGTTTGAATGTTTGATTTTCACTTTCCGTGTGCTGGCCTGAGTTTAGAATCCCCACCAGAGCAAATTAAAGCAACCTGAGACAGACTATTATATACAAACAGAACTGTTCCAAAATATTTACTCGCAATTTAATAGGAAATAATTACCTGAAATTCCATTTAGTATTTGAATTTCTCTCATTTTGTAAGACTACAAGTGAAATTTCTCAAAGGTGGATACTTCTTCTTGGAACACATAGAAATAGATAGTTTTGACATTGACAGAGTAAATAAAATTCCTTTTTAATGGGTATCATTATTGATCATATGCTGTGCTGGAAACCACACATAAATAATATGAAACCTAAACTGTCAAGATTAATTTTTGTTTTATACTGAGTAGAGGTTTTGGGAAATGCATATAAAATTCATATTAATCAAATTGTCATTCTACAGAAGAGAGCTAAGAATTATCAACTGATGTGCTTATCGAGAACAAAACCTCTTTTTCTTAAATCACAGATATTGAAATTTGATATTGTAGACTCTAAAATTGTTCAGACATTGTATAAAGCTCACATTAAGTTACTACCAAAAAATGTACAAGACATGTTTGAAAAGGGAGTTGATATATATTTTTAAAGGAAGTTGTATGTTCAAGAAAACCAGATCCAGAACAAATTTGAAAAACAGATGTATTTCTGTTAAATGTGTAAAACAATCATTATGTTTGAGAAATGAGTATGAAATGGGGAATACAAGGAAGTTCTTAGTGTCCTGGTGAATGTAGAAGTGTAGGCATAATAAGCTTTTGCTTCAGTCTACACCTTTTTGGTCTTATTTAAGAGGATTTGTTGACTGTTTTTGTTAAATGTACGTTTTGGTATGTATTCCAGATGGATAACATATTTATTTACGTGCTACAGACTGAAATAAAGTTTAATGATGATGGAGTCAAAAATGGTCAGAGTTGATGTTAACATCTTATTGTACATATTGTCTATGTTTGTCATTACATCCTGTTTGCTCCATCCAATTTATCAGTCAAATGTATGAGGATACAGAACAATGTAACCTTTTACTACAACCTGTGGTGTGCTCAATCTTGGAACACAGATAAGCAAAGATAAGACGGCAAACAATAACAATTGATAAAAAAGGAACCACTATGCATGGTAACACTTTATTTTAACCCCTCAATTTAACACTTCTCACACTTAACATTTAATGGTTTGTAACGCACTATGATGTACTGTGGTTGTAAATAGATATAAAGACATTTTGAAGTGTTTATTAATGTAATTGTCAGTGTATGGACAGGAAATGAATGACTGACAATATAATATAACACAATTTTAAATATGATGTATGATATGTATTATTTTAGTATTTATTCATTCATTTATACTTCTTTTTCACTCTCTATGACAAGCAAACTCAATCCACTGATGAAGGTCACTGTCATGTTTCTGTCCCAGTCTGGCTCTATGTTCCTTCACCAGTCCACCAGATTCCCTCAAACTTTTTCCCTGTTTGTTGAACTGGACTGAGTGGCAGTAGGCCCTTGAAGTTGAACTGAAGTTTGCTTTCACACTAGTTGTGAAATGTGACTGAGGAGTTTGACACACCTAGTTAGATGTCTAAGATGCAGTAATTTATACATCAGGCAGTTCATTTTACATGTCTTCTGTATTTACATTCAGGGCATTAAGCAGACGTTCTTATCCAGAGACTGACAGGTGTTTGTTCAATGGCTGGACTCTTTTACCCATTCTCAACACATTATGAAAAAACATTTGCTTATATAGATTTGAATAATTTTTATTTACAACCTCTGTGTGCCATGTTAGAAGAACTGCATCATTTTGCTTTTGTTACTTGGTTTTCTGTTTGCTGTAAATTTCTCCTCCTGTGCCCCCTGCCCGCTCTTCGCTCCATGCTTCCCTCCACACCTGCCCTGCATCAGTCTCACTAGCCCTGCCCTGCTCCCTGTGTTTTTCCCAGCCAATCAGCTTCCAGCCTGCCCTTGCGTCTTGCCACCTGTTCCTTGTTGTTTCATTAGTTCTATTTAAGTCCTGGTTTTGAGTTCAGTTTTGTTGGATCCTTTGTTCAGTTTTGTTTTGTAATGCTCTGCTCAGTTCCGTTCTGTTCTGCTTTGCCTGCATTATCGTGAATAAAGAGTTATTCTTCAGTTCCTGCTGCTCCTGCATTTGGGTCCATCTCCTGCTACTTCCTGACAGTCACACAATGCAGCTGAAGGCTCCAGGAGAAATCTATTAATTGGCTGTTGAGTAAATGTTTAAGAATGGACCTATACGACTTTTGAAGTAAAGAATGGCATGATATTTTTGAATCTCTATGTATAAAAATGTGTATCAGCTACACAAAACTAAAAAAACTAAAACATTTCCATTTTTGTCCATTTTTTTCCATTCTGGGTCACCTTAGGAAAAAAGGCGTTATGGGGTTTTTACTGCTAACAAATGTAAAAATGAATCAAATTTGAGCTGAATAGTCTGTAACGATTAAAGTATTACCCACCCACAGTGCTATTGCATTATTGAAGAGTGTTGGACAAAATGTTTTTTTGTATTTTTGATTATATAACTCAAATATCAGTTTTTAACAGTTTTAAACAGAGTTGGCATTAAAAGAATCTAAAGTCTACAGCAAACTGTCATGCAATTTCAGTTGTAAATTTACAACTAATTTCTTAAAATGTAATGTAAATACAAAATCAGCACAACAATGATCTGTTATAACAACATTGCAGAAAACAACAAAAACAAACCTGGCAGACTGACAGAGGGCCATATGTTCAGGAAGCCTTTGGACCTCTGGTTTAAATCTCCCCCTATTGGTGTACAGACTGCACTGACCCAAACACACTGCATCGCTGACCCAGAGGAACCAATTTCAATAAATGGGTAAAAGAATTTAACCCAACCACAAATTTTATCAGCATCTTTTTCTCATGATTACTTATTATGTGGCTTTGGCGTCTCCTTCTCTTGCCTGATTTTTTTTCCCCCTATTGTGAGATTAGGACCCTCTAGTATAAGCATTCATTTGATATGGACTCACTGATTGGCTCTTCCTGGGTTATCACTGGCAGTTTCTGCCTCCTGTCCAGTAATCATTGAGAAGCAGGAAGAGGGCCTGTTTTTAGCACAAAGCTATGATGAAGCCATAACAGCAGGAAATGGTCACATTCCCACTTGACTCTAGCAAACTAGCACACAGAGCCAAACTGTCATGCAAGATTTTTCTGTTTACAGTTAAAGCACCATCCCTTTTTATATTGAGTGACTTAAAAGTTTTTGGTTTTGTCATGAATCTGTTTTTCCAAGATCTAGCATTTCATGTTAGGTGGAGGTAAGTTTCATCATTAATTAGCAGTGTCGCGGTCATTGACTTTTCTTCTTAATTTCATTTTCACATTTAGTTTGGTGAATACAGGAACAGAGACTAAATGCACTCATACAAGTAACAGACTACATAATTAAATACAGGCATATTGCATGTATCAACATCTCAATCCCAGGGCTTTACAATATCCAAACAACAAAACAAACATAGCCTATACACCTCAATTTTTTTTGTAATTGCCAAGCTTACAGTATCATGTACTTGTACACACATATTTTTCATATAAGTGGCAGTTGTCTACTGTTGCTGAATATACGAGATCAAATGACTTTCACTGACTTTTTTGAATTCCTACACTGTACTTGAATAATTCTTAAAACACTGAGTGAAGGATGTGGACTGAAACAGAGATATCAACTTGATATTGAAAGGTTCTTTGTCTGTTTTGTAATGCCTATTCTAGAGCCAACAGTTTTACGGGAATCCCCCATTTTAAATCTTTGGTAGCTTTATGCTGAAAGTTTCCTTTCACACATCCAGCTGGGCCCCGCTGGCTGTCAAATGCATTTTTTTCTTATGTGAAAGTAGTTTGGACCAAGTGACAAAGGCTTATTATAGACACAGCTTCAGCGCTGCAGCACACACATGGGGCTTTTACAGCATCACATGTTCCTACAATAGAGGAAAAACTAAAACTGTGGGGCTTTCTTTCCTTTTTTGTGTGAAAGGTTTTGTGTGTATTTTATTCTGTGTATGAAAGAGATACAAGAGAAAGGAAGGTCTGTCCTACAGTTTTTATATTATTTTTTATCTCTCATATGTTTACGTTTAAATGACAAAGCCCTCTAGTGGACTTAGTAATTATGACTCTTGTCTTTCAGGAACAAAGGAGGAAGTAGTGTGACAGATATTGTTATAGAGCCTATAAATTCTGTAGAGGGAGGAGGTCGAGGTGGTTGGATCTGTCAATAAGACGTCAGACCTTGACACTGGAGACTACTGTTCACTTCCCATTTCCACATGATGGTCATTGTTGGTTTCTGTAAATCATGACCATGATCATTTCTTAACCCTAACCAAGTTGTTCTTGTGTCTAAAGCTCGAATTACACGTAAATGTCTGTGCAAACCTATGCAGAGAAGAGTGTTATGGTCCCTGTTAAATAAACAAAAAAAACCAAAACAAAACAAAAAAGTGTAACAGTAGGTTTACAAGGGCTGAGGAGCCAATGCACACACCTTCAAAATCTCAGTAAAACACATTGTGTGAACCTGCGCATCACGAAAGTTGATTGATCCAACTACTGTTGGGAGTTGGGTCCAAAACAGAGACGAAAACAGACGTAAATGTACTTCATTCAAATATAACAGAAAGAGCTAAGCAAACATCTCCAAGCAACTCCCTTGCATGTTCGTGTACATGAAGCTTGGAGAAGCATAAGTCCAGCTTAAACCGAACCAAACATTAACTGCAGTGGAGTCAGTTCAGAAAATTGTTATTTATTTTTTTCATTTTTGCAACTTCTGTTTGTAACAGTTTTGAAAGGCACTGACAAATGATGCCATGCTGCCGATAAAATGCTTACAGTATATGTGTTGTTCTGGAGAGCAGTTGCAAATGATGTATTTTGTTGTTTAATTTGGAGGACTTGATGCATAATTTATATTTAAGTGCCAAAAGTACAGTTTAAGTATAATTAGTTTTATCAGGCTTAAAGCAGTCTTATTAGGCTTAAAGCATCCTGCTTAGACTTAGACAACTGACAGCACTGGTTCTAAAACTATGTGAATGCTAATAAGTTATGTGTCTACACTGAAAAAGGTCAGGTAATCAATGATTTTAGTGCAGCATTGCTCAGTTGACAATGAGGTGATTGCATCAGTAAGTGCGTACAAAATATGAATCGGAAATGCTCAGCACTTACGTACCTGTGCTGAATAATGTTCTTGAGCTGCTAATGAACTGTGTTTAAATAAAGAATAGTTTGACATTTTGAGAAATATGCTAATTCGCTTTCTTACCGAGAGTTAGATGAGGTCAATACCATTCTCGAGAGATAAAGTGGAATCTATCTTCTCATCTAACTCTCAGCAAGAAAGCTAATAGACATATTTCCCAAACTATTACTTTAAACACTTTGAATATACATTCTCCAACCACTAGACATGCAATGCAATTATAGCAAGAATGCCAGTAGTGCCAGACTGTGCTGAGAAAAAAAAAGATGAATGGATGATTCCTAACATGCATTACTGCTTTAGACTTTACAAAAGCAATCGATTTCAATTGTTTAAATCCTTACAGCCAACCATATGCAGCAGCTGAGATATTTGTGAGACATTTTCAGCCTTTAAATTGAAGTGCAGTGCCAAAGCACAGCACCAATATGTGCAGGGGTTTTTCGAGGGTTCCTTGAACCAGCTGCTGCAAAAGAGCGACAGAAACATCTGTGCACATCAGACTAGTCAGCTACATCTCAATATTAAGCCAGCTTTTATGTTGAAAATGATAGTGTATATGGCACGCTGACGCTCTGGTGACGCATCTGAACTGGAAAAATCTTTAAAGAATTAATCCCTCTACACTCTGCATCACTGAACGTCCTCAGGGTCCACCGTTCCCATCAATACTTTCTCCAAAAACTGACTGGGGGCAACAGCTGTGCCCCACATTGCGTTCCTTCCAAGTTGTCTGGCAAAAGGACCCAGCCAGGAGATCTCTAGCAGTGCTAGCAAGCTGTGTGCGTTGTTAAAGTCTCTAAAATTGGTGAGCAAAGAGTAAAGTGTAGGAAGAATTGGAGGAGTAATATGGTCTCATCTCCTAAAAGAGTGTGAACAGGTTGGCAGCAGCATTCTGCACTTGCTGCAGAAATGAGATATTTCTCTTACTGAGTCATGAATAAAGGGACTTAAAATACAAGCATGATTAAACATCTACATGTCTGCAAATAAAAGAAAACACCTAATCTTGCTGATATGCCTGAGCTAGTTTAAGGCAACTTGGGTCTTGGATTTTCATTGATTTTTAAAAAAAAAAAAAAATTATATTAGTTATATTGGCAAGAAACAGCAGATCAGAAAGATTTTAAACAAACCCCCAGGATAGCTCAAGTTATTTGAAAGAGAAAACAAAGGTGAACAGTAAATATATTAAACGGTTGTTGCAAACATCCATCACAGTTTACAGACCAACTCCTGGTTCAACTTTGACTAGTCGTACTTGCTGTAGCTGTGGACACCTAACAACTTTTCTGTGCAATGAGTGCTCACATTTGAGCACAATTAATTGGTTTAGATAATCTGGATAAACTGTTGCAACCTGCTGGACTGTATTGTTGTGATGTTGCAGTGTTTTCAGACCTCAGGAATTTCTTTAGTGAGTACAAATTTATTTTACTGGAAACTACAGGCTAAACAATGAGGTCCAAGTTGTAAAATTCCAGAATTAGGCCTATCCTTTCTATCCTAACCATTGGCCAGAGGGCAGTTGAGACAAGACTTAAGGCATGCATTAATGCTAGGACTATTGCTAGGACTAAGCTGCATTAAGCTATTTATAACCACTAGTGGACAGAAATAGACTCAAAAGCAACCTCTCAGCAATGGACCATTAACTTATCAATCTTTAATGGCTAACCAATTAGCAGATAACCATCGACTTACAGTACAGCAGACAATGAGCAACATGAGTATCTTTTTGGAGTCTAATTGTCAAAAAGAACACTCAAGCCTAAAATGTCTTGGTTTGTTGTACCATCTCTTCAGAAAAATATCTTGGTCTCAGCTTCACCTAACAAACCAAAACAATGAGCTGAAAGTGGCTGTAAATGGTGTAAAGCTGTAAAGGGGGTGTTGATTCTCAGTGAGATTGTCAGCATGATCAGACCTAGTGCTCGCTCATGGGGGAATGCTGGGTATGTGGAAATTAAAGAGTATGGTCTTGACCTGCTCTATGTGAAAGGTGTCATTAATAATTTTTGTTGTGATTTGGTGCTATTTACATAAAATTGACTTGACTTGACCTACCACATAACCAAAAGTCATTTGTTTTATTGTTTAAAAATATTTCTTAGTGCAGCTTTAAAGTATAAGGTTAGAGTTGGTAATATGTGAGCCCGGTGTTAATGGGTGTAGCAGTAGCAGTTTCCAAGAAAGAGACCTTCTAGGTACTTAATGTTTTTCCTATTAGTCCACCTCTAAAAAAGGCAGCACTAAAGTCAGTTTCAAACTCACACATGAAATGAGGAGGTTTCTTACAGGACATATCTATACATTTTTTACTCTGATGAAGACATGCTTTATGTCATAATGTTGGTTGCTGCACCTTATTAAAAGCTCTTATTATTATCCTGTGCTCCATATCTCATCTTTCCTGACCCCATCTGTACAGTAGTAAGGAAGGAGATGAAACATGCAGTGGAGAAAAGAAACACTCCAAGATTGATGTACAAATGTATGTGCAGTGACATACGTAAGCACCACAATTAGGATCAATCATTTTATATGATTCAGAGTGGCCAAGGTTCAATCATTGAATCCAGTTATCCAAATTGGATAGTGACCCTTTGGCCTGCAGTCAGGCCTGAAGTGGCTGTTCTTTGTTAAATGCAGCACTGAGTGTGAGGACACGTGCAGTCTTGGAATATAGTAATTCATCCTTTCAAAGTGGTGTTTGCTTTACTCCCATGTTGAAGTGTTTGTCATGCCTCTGCCATTACGTAACAACTGCTCCCCCAAGTGAACCTGTAAAGCAAAGTCTTAAACATTACTTGACTCTGTCAAACACTGGGTTACATCTCCTCTACCACACCATACATAGTTATGGGTTTTCATGATTAAATGGTAAAGATTGTAAGACATGATATTGAATTGGATATTCTTTTAAAATGAATCATGTTTGGCTGCAAAATTTGTCCAGTTGCAAACAGCTGGTTCACTATCCATATGGCCTCAGTTTTAGTTTCATTTAAAGCAAACACAACATATTTTGCTCATTAATAAAATCACATGAAGGCTCAAAGTGTATAATGCTGCAGATTAGCATAACTATCAATTTTCAACATGTCAGAGCTCAAGTCTTGCTAACTAATTACCCCTAATCTCTGCCTATGTAGTGTGAAACACTGTCAGCACTGTGCATGACGGGAGAACAAAACTGTAGGCCTGATGAGCAGAAATTATTCCCAGATGTCAAGCAAGCCAAGTCATTTATCCAAATCACGGAAATTATAACTTCTCAAGGTAAATACCACTCATGGACCAGGGGTGGAAAAGGCGACGGTATAGTGAGTCAGCTCCTAAACATCTGCAACTCTCAAGGGCCTTTTCAGGACAACGCACACTGTTTAGCACTATGAGACAGAGGCAGACCATGTTTCCATCTTCAGTCCTGCTGAAAATATATTTTCATTCATGAATATGTACATTGGCAATTTATTGTGGAGTAGCCATGGCTACTGGCTACAGCATTAATATATTCCAGCTGTCAATTAAAGACACCCATTGAGAATTCAATGGTGGCCATTGTTCAGTCGGATTGGTGAGTCAGACGAGCATTGGAGGTGGGGGACTGTGCGGCTGCACTTGGCAGAGCAAAAGGGAGATGTGATACACTAGAAGCAAGTTACAGCAACAGTTGAATGTTGGAAAGACATTTAGTCTATGCCTTTTTTTTGTGGGGATGAGTGGGAGCCAAAGAAACTGCAGCTACTTTTTTTTGCAGAATAGACATTTGTGGAAAGCTTGTATAAAAAACTAGGTATGCCCTTGAGTTATCAGAACCATAAATTACACTTTCCCAAATGCCAAATAGCCTAATGGAAAACTACTGATAACACAAACTCTTCAAAGTCGTCCACAAGATCACTTAGTAGGATTTGTTCTGTTTATCTGTTCCTACTTTTGAATATACCTCCCTGTGAGATTGAGTGGGTGGTGTGGGAAGGAGGTGTGGTCAGTTACTCCATTGTCATGTAGGAAGAGGTGTAACAGGGGCCTGAGGTTGACCATGGGAAAACTAAGAGGAGAATATTCCAGAATGGCTTTCCAAACCCAAAATGGGTATGGAAATATGTGTGCATCATGTGACCGGCCATGTTAGTGAGCTGTTTCGCTCAAAGCGGTTTGTTAAAAAAATACAGTGGAGCCATGTGAACTCGTTTCAGAGAGAAATAATTGAGTAATGACACTTGGACAGAGATCACTTGTTCTTTTGCATGTAGAGGCTTGTATTTTCTACAGCATTAGTAATTCTCTCATACAAATAAAAGTCCGGACTATACACCAATAAAAGTTTTTAGATAATGCCTTCACTTTCTGTGTTAATGCTGTTCTTTTTTGCTGACTTGCACAGTAATCAAATACAGATGCAGTATGTGTATGCAAATGTTTCAAAAAGCAACTGGAGCGTATTACATGTGCTAAATTCATCATATTGCTTATATCCTATAAAACATATTTGCAATTTATACGAGATTGCTTTCTTTGCTGTGTCCAGACACTGGCACCGTGCAATCATCACAACGAAGAATATGTCATATAATACTGTGTACTGTTCATATGCACATTAACACACATTATGTGAGAGCTCAGAGATGAGAGCGGACAGGAGTTGTGCTCCTACAGCAGATTAGTGTTTTGTGCAAGGATGCTATAATGCTTACTGGAGCTGCCATTAAACCTGTAACTTTTTGCTGCTCTTTTGCATTCAAGGCCATCAAAATTGACTGTAGCCATTTTTAGCTAGCAGTGTGGCTTTAGAGATGGCAATGTCAGTCTGCTGGTCGGCCCACCACTTTCATGCAGTTTGAAATATCTTTTGGATTAACTATTGGATGGATTGCCATGAAATTTTCCAGTGCATTGTTTTATGACCAGATGCTTGCAAAACTGATGATATTCCCATCATCCTCAGCTGTAGGCTAATTTGTGTTTAGTGCTAATTAACACGTTAGCATGCTGATGTTAGCATTTAGCACAGTACAGCCTCACAGAGTCACTAGCATGGCTGTTGACTCTTACTGTAGTCTTGCTTTTTTGCTCAGAAACCAAAATCACAGTGTTGATATTTGGGTTTAGGATGATGGCATACAGTAATATTGTTTAGATTGGCCTTTGCACACCCAGAGGTGAAAGAAGCAGCTTTTTGTATGAGCTTTGATGTTTTCATTCAAAGGCTGGCTATAGTGTTTGTAGGGTTAATGTCAGAATTTTAATTTAGCTCTTTCACTTTATAATTTGTATTGTTGATAAATTATCAGTGCGTGGCAACAAGAGAGACACTAAAATGCTAAATTAAAATAGACTTTACTGGCCTTTCCATTAGCTATACATATTTCATTTTACTGTTTTACAGTGTCTGCACAAATGCACCAGATGATGATCCACACTGTGATGTCCACCAGTGTGGATCATCTGGGCTGCTTGGTGTCATTCCAGAATATCAGTGTTTCATCCAGATAAGAGTGAGGGAAATCAAAGGAAATGGGATCACTAAAAGATGCTATGCAGCTGTGCTCCTCATGTGTGCAACACATTTCCATTTTATAACTCCTCATGGCCCCAAAACATTTTGTCTTTTGCCTTTTTCCTGTTGGCCAGCTGTGAGGCTTGTCTGCTTCCTATTTAGCTTTTGTCTTCTCAAAAGCCCCCCATTTCTTAGTGACCCCATAGAAGGTGTCGAAAATAATAGCAAAAATCATTAGGATCACCTGCTCACATTGAACATCACATTAGAATATTCTGTATTTCACTACTGGAAAAACTACTGGAAGCTCTCAGTGGTGAGCTATACATTTTCCTTTTATCATATTGAGTACAATATGTGAAAATGAATCTGTGACTTATTCAGTTACCAATGGCTAGCTGCTCAGTGCAGATAATAGAATATTAACATTTTATATTGTGCTTTTTTCATTTGAGAGTTTCTTAACAAAATCAAGCATAATTGCCAGGTATAAACATCCATGTTACAATTATGGTTGCCATTATATATTTCACAAACAAAACAACATGCCTAAATAAAAGACATCATAGCCCAAAAGCAGAGGTAGGTGGAAGCCTCCCACAGCGCAGAAATAGCTAAATAAAAGACTGTTTTATGCCTTCCTCCTACCTTAGTAATGATTACATGTTTCAATGTTTGTCTGTCCCTTCCTCAGATGTTGAAATGCTGAGGTTTGAAACTCGAGATGACAAAGCAGAAAAAAGGACGAACCACAAGCCTCTCCCTGATCGTCACCGCTGATGAAGTGCAGCTTTCGGAGGATATGAGATTAAACAGATGCACAATATGATGAGTACACCTAAAACAGAATGTCAAGTCTTTTGGAAGATTTAAGGGACTGGGTTTATCCCTGCAGAGGAAATGGCCTGTATAAATAGTTTTTGGCCTTGTTTCTGGGCTCGTCCCTTAGCAACGCTAAAACACACACACACACACACATACACTGACACATACACACAGAATGCAAAAACTTGTAAACATACATGATAACAGACAGTTTCACACACACACACACACACACACACACACACACACTGACACATACATACAGAATGCAAAAACTTGTAAACATACATGATAACAGACAGTTTCACACACACACACACACACACACACGGTCATGTTTCCATCACTTCAAAGGACATTACACTGACTTACATTCATTTCCTGGAGACTTACCCTAACCCTTACCATGACCACTACTCGCTTAACCCTAACCTTACCTTAACTTTAAACCAAGTCTTCACTGTAAAAATGAATGATTTACATTATGGGATACCTGAATACCTGGTACATGCACACACACACAAACGCATGCACTCAAAGCACTCAGATGCCTATGCCATGACATAACATTTAACACACTCAATATATACAGTATATACAATGACAAAAATATTATGCAGGGATATGTATGTGTGTGTGTATGTGTGTGTGTGTGTGTGTGTGTGTGTGGTGGGGTATAATGTCCATAACCTTCTTTCAACTTTTTCTCTTTACCAATTATATATACTATGTGTCCACGAATTACTTTGTCCAGTATTTTGTTGGGGGGAATAAGCTGCTAAGATGCTTCACTGCTATTAACTCCAAGTTGATCCAAACTACAACAGTCTTTTTTCTGTGTTTCCAGCTCATTAAGATTGTCAGTTTCACGGTCAGAAATGCAGATATAATAAGATACTGTGTTTGCTTTTGCTTTACATTCTCAAGTAAAGATATGGATGGACATTTAACACAGACATTATCTGATGACAGATAATTACATCCATCCAGAACCCTAAGGCCATAACATGTGCATGATTGTGCCAACCTCACCACAGCAATGCCAGCACATTTCTGAGTCTGATTTATTTTAATGTACATGGTCTTAAATATGCTCTATGTTTTCACTGTTTGAGCTGAAATATCTTGTACCTCCCACAAACTAAACCTAATTTTAATCTTGACCCTAAAACCAAGTCTAAACCCTTAAATAGTCCTTTGAAGAAGTGAGTTCTGGCCAAACTTTCCAAAACTTTTAAGGGTCAAATTGGTCTTCAAAGATATACTGTTAGTACAATATATGTTTTGAGGAACATTTACATTCACCCCAATTGGATTTGACACTGAACTATATGAATGATACTCAACTGCCACAACATGGTTGATTATACAACAACCATGAAGTGGCACATTGCAACTGGGATAGCAAATCCAGACCACCAAGCTTGGCTTAATCCAGAACATCCTAAATCATTTAAGTAAAAGCAAAATGTGCTTTAAAAAAAAAAAGATTCTAAGTCAGAATTTCAATATTGTGACAACGCTGCTGCTGTTAACCCTTATGTTCATAAAAGGCTCATCATAATTCTTTTTTCAAGACCAAGGTCAAGCCAAGACATGATGTCAGGCCAACATGAACTCACATGACAAAAATGTTGTTATTTCAACAGTCAAAAACCTTAATTGGTTTTACATAAAGAGCAAAACACTCAAGCTCAAGGACACTCGGCTGCCGCCCATACGTAAACAAACTCGTTAGTACTCACGATCACACACAGCATCTACTCAAACAGTTAAAGAGATAACACAATAAGAGGAGAGCAGATTGTGAAAGGATTTTAAGAAATGGCTGACAGGAGAGATAAGTTTCTGTTTCCTCACTCAGAAGGGCCAGTGTGTCTCCCCCCTACTTCCTTCCGCTCTCAATTCCCACTCTGGTCTCCCAACCAATGTCATCTGTAAGCAGTTTACTTTAACACCTGAACACAAACACACACACATTAGTGCACATCTGGTGCATCTGTCAGAATTATGAGGTAATTCTGTATTTACTTCCTAATGGAGATAGCAGCCCCAAGTTAAAAGCATTAGGATAAACTTGGTAGGAGCACTGATTGAGAAGTACTTACACTGGTACATTGTTACATGCAATACATCTTTGCTGTGTCCATTATGTGTTAAATCTCAAAGGCTCATTTTTAATCCTTTCTGTTATGTTTTTAATGTTCCTATTTATTGGATGTCTTTTTCATGTTTTCTGTATTGCATATTTTGGTATGAAATGTGCTATATGTATTTTATTATTATTTTTTATTATTGTCATTTTAAAAAATAATATTTTATTAGCTTTTTCTAAACATGAACTGAAAATTAACAACATATGACAGCATAAATGTCAAAACTGCACTGCAAATAGCACTAACAAGCAAAACAAAAACAAACAAACAAAAAAATGAAAAATGAAAATGAATAAAGTTAATGGTAACACATTGGTACAGCATTAGTCAGTTATGTTTATAAAATTAGCGCTAAAACAATTAGTTGACCGATCAATTGAGAGAGAACCAATCTGCATCTATGTTGATATTTGATTAATTGTCTAAGTCATTTTCAGAAGCAAAGACACTAAACGTTCTCACACTTTTGGCCCCAAAATGATTGTAATTATTATTATTAAATATTTTTGCTGTAACGGTGAAGGTATACAAAATGATATGGGTGGGTTTTGGTCATTTGGGTGTGTCTGGTGACAGGATGTTTTTTCCTCCACTTCTGTAACTAATCATATGATTACAGCAACATTTAGGTCCTTGTTAGATAAACAGTTGCAGGCTGTCAACCAGCTATTAAGTGTCCTTTGAAATTTCTGCAACTCTGTAAAATCTTGATAGGAGAAATATGCTGTTTTATGAGCAGTAAATTCCACATAATTATTTGTTTCTTTTGTGCTCAGAATCAGGAGCTGTGTTCTCTACAACAACCACTGACTGCTGTTGCACCATGCATACATTTATTTTTGTGGAAGACTTTCCAGGGAGATGATTTTAGAATAGCAAACACTGATTCATATAGAATTACACAAAGCATGTTTATCATTTATAAGCAGTGGCAGCTTAATGAAATTGTCTTTTTTCTTGTGCACAAAAACATAACCTTAACAATTACAATGACACAGTGACAGAGTTTATTGCAGGCTCACATCACATTTTACCCTTATTGCTTAGGAAATAAAACAAAAAACAGGAAGAATGGAAACTATTAAATGAGAAAATAGAGGGATAAATAAACAAATAAACATGTACCATACTGGAAAAAACAAATCAATGGATAAAAATAAGAAAGAATGAAATACAAGAAGAAAAAGGAAATTAAGATCATTTCAAAGTTGGATTCATTCAGTTATAGAACAAGGTGGCACCCAGTTTTAAACATGGTTACGTCTACTGTCACATATTGTGTTCATGTTGTAAGGCTCATCTCCTGAGTGCAGAAGTCTGCAGTTTCCTCAGTTCACAGCCATGGGGCTAATGCATGGATGTATTAAGGAGAACTGTATAACATGTTTAAAAATGGTTCCCGTTGCTCAGTGATGCATGAAGCCAAAAAAAAAGTCAGCCGTGTGTCCATGTTTCCGTGGGCTTCCTCATGTTTCCACGATTTTAGGCCCAAAAACATGCGCACTAGAGTCCTTTTTCAGTGCATTTAGGACTTCCACTAGCCAAGCCAGCTGACTTCCGGCTGACCGAATGGATCAAATTGTGATAGTAAAACGAGCCATTTCGTGGGGGTTGTGACACTCGGAAATAGTCACTGTTTTACATCTTCTCCTTTTTGATTGTATGCAGGAAAAATGCTTTTTGGGTTGGTGTGCATCATGTGACAGACCCAGAAGTTGTAATTGCACAAATTGGCCACTATGTCAGATTGGCTTCACAGCCCGGTTCTGTTCCTGGGGGCTTGGGCTAATGGGCACTAAACCTTTTACTTGGGTCTGTTATGCCCATGGATGTATTAAGAGAAGTGGATAACAGGTTCCAAGATGGCGCCTCATTAATTCCATTTAAAGTTGCTCATTGGGTGCACAAGCTGTTTCAGGCTTCCTCCAGGTTCCACATTTTTTGGCCCAAAGAGCTGCCCACACATGAATGCATGAGAAGACTTAATTTACGTTTTGATTTTGATTGGACCTAAGGGCTCAAATTGTGATGCAATTTATATTTCTCCAGCCAAGACAGCTAAGCTAGTGAACATCAACTTGGTTAGCCAAATATAACACCTTTAGGAACATACTTAAACTCAGAGAAAATTGCTGACGCTCAAACTGCATCTCCAACAAGAAAAGGCTTTCTAAGTATTAGCTTGGCCTCCATCACGCTGTTAAGCAAACTTGGAGTGATTACTCAGCATTTTACTGCGGACGAAGGAAGCCTATAATCTAGCCACTTATTAAAGTCAGGGCTCAACAGAATTGTCTTTAGATAAGTTGCATATTTAGACTGATGCCTCAGCTTGTATGTCCAGATGTGATCGCTATATATCCTACTTCAGGAAATGAACAGTAGCTTGGCTTTTGGATATGGCTATCTGCTGGAAGCACCAAAAAGAAAGTCAAAGTCCCACTAGACTTATGACAGAACAAGGAACACTATTTATTGTATTGACACCAGATTATGCACACTTTCATTGCTTTTAATAAATGTTTCCGTACTGATTACAAACAATTCTTTACCATATAAGTAATTGTTTATTTAAAGTGTAAAATCACAGAAGTCTCAGTTAACTTTATGGAGGGTGGTACTCTTTACAGATAAAAGATTGTAACACAGGAAACGCAGTTCAAAGTGAGTAAAATTAGATAAAAATCAAGACAGAACGGAAACCAGTACTAAGGAAAGTACAAGTTTTACAACCTGGGTTTAATCATTTAACTGTATGTTTTTAGTCTTGATTTAAAAATGCTCTGGTGTTATGTGTTCAATTTTTTAATTCCTGTATGAGTTCTGGAAGCTGCATATTGGACTAGGTTTTTTATATTGTAGTGAGGAAGGCATGAGAAGAGTACCTTACTATAATCGAGTCAAGAAGATATGTACTAATGCAGTGCTAGTATCACTTAATATCACTACACTTAATGGTAAAAGTGGTAATGTGTTGCACATTTGATCTACTGCATGATGGTTTGAACAGACCATAGAACCCTGTGTAAAATTTAAAAAAAAGCTTGTTTCATGAGAGTCTCATATTTTAATGAGTCATTTGGTGGTACTGAGTCAAAGTCATTCAGAAAGTGGAAAGTACAGCACATGTGCCAGTTGGTAGGAATATAAAAACGACAGAAAGGATGGTGAGTATGACTCTGTGTTGCAGCACATCCATGTTACTGTTCTTTTGTCAAACACAACAGACCAGTTTGATTACCCTTACAGTTATTATAAGTACTGTCACCTCATAGCAGGGCGTGAATGTGTGTCTGTGACCATATATATATATATATATATATATATATATATATATATATATATATATATATATATATATATATAATGAATAGCATGTTAAGAGTCAGTAATGCTTATATGACCCAGCTCAAAAGAAGACAAAGAAAACAGATTGCTTCACCGGGCTTATCACTGGCTTTGATTTATATTCTCTGCAGACTTTTGGTGTACTTTTGAACTTCTATTCTGAACTCTGTTAACTCATCCCTGCTGGAGGTCAGTATCCAAACATTTCTCATTTTTTCACTGCACTCGGATGTTGGTTCAGTCATGCTGTCAAGCGGATCACAGATGTCAAGGTTCTCTGAAAAATCTCAAACTGAATTGAACTGAATTTAAACGTGAGTTTAAATTTAAAGCCTAATATGTACAGTTTGTCAACTCTTAGGTGAATATAGAACAGTGTTAGTTGAGTGCATCATAGTTGGTACACTGCATTTGCTTTACTAAACAGAACTAGACTAAAAACATCTTAACTAGTTACTGTATTATCCATCTTCCTTCTTTTTCATATACTGCTAATTTAGAGTTTCTGAAATGTGCTTTCCTCATCTTCCTTAGCTATCTAAAATAAAAATAAATTCTGGTTTTGTGGGATTTTTGTTTATAAATTAATTACTTAAATACTCATTTTGGTATTAAATTTGGTTTGTCATAAATACTTAATTACATTTCACTGGGAAATATTGTACTTTTTACTCCATTACATTTATTTGACAGATAAAGTTACTTGTTACTTTTCAGATTTTACATACAAAACATAGTTTACATTACATTAGTTTATAAATTATGTGCATTGTTACAGATTGAACTGCCCAACTATGTATAAAGCAGTTCAAATTAGCTACACCTCAACTAACATTAAATGCTGTTTACCTGTCATGCATCAGTGATAACAATCCAATAATATAATTACTGTATTTCTCACAGGGAGAAGTACCTCTACTTTTGATACTGTACATACATTTTTTTGCAATTACTTCTGTACATTTACCTTTGTAACACTTTTACTTTTACTACCTAATAACTTCAACACTTCTTTCACCACTGGTTATCAATAATCAATGACTTTCCTACTCTCATTCACATACAGTACCCAATAGGAAGACAAAAAGGCTGTTGTTTTATGCAGATTATCCTCATGTGCACGTTGTATTTCTATTATGATACATGAATGCTTGGATTATGGCTCAAGGGAGGCAGCATCAAAAAGCTCAGGATAAAAATAAACCTGACTCCTCAGTGTTATTCTCCCATATTTGCACCTCCTTCCGTTGAGCATCTTCCGTTACTATGAGTATTAATACTTTCCTCATCAGACATATGAGTGAGCTAAGGCAAATCCATCTCCACCCATTTATTTGCTTATTATTCAATGGAAATAAGTGAGTTGGTGGAATCAACGCATGCATTTTCCTCAAACTGGCCAGTGAACAGTTTGTTCCTAATGTCTTCATAGGCGAGGAAAGCAACCTCCAGAAACCAGTTTGAATACTCCAGTTATATGGAGGGGAGTCTATGCTTTTATTTGAGAATAAAATAAACACTGAGTGTGTGTTCATTGCTTTATGGGGCTTGAGGACACATTTGCTATGCTTTTCATAATTTCCAAATACTTTAGGAACCTGGTGACATTACAGCTCCACCCAGAACATCATCTGGATGCTGAAGAATTAGTTCCAGCCATTAGTTCCAGTTTTTATATTTAAACTGATAAAAAGCTGAATTATTCTCAGCTGTCCTGTATCACATACCTATTCCTGTTATAAAAGCTGACAGTTATTAATGAAGGAAACAAAAGTCAGGGTACCACAGGAATCTGTACTTTCATCCACCCACATTAAGTCTTGCCTTGACATCTCAGACAACTGTTCAAAGCTGTGAGTGTGACATTAACATCACCCGATAATACAACTATTAGTCCTTGTCACACTGGGACTGTAAAAGGTTTTGATTTTGTAGGGTCTGTGTTAGGTTAGAGCTCACTCACAAGGGAATATATGTAAGACGTGTTTCCTAAATGATGAAGAGATATTTGGATCCGCTCACTTCTTGCTTTGATCTTAATTGCACGCTAGATTAATGCATTTGTCCATACATAGTTGATTAAAAAAAACAGAAATTCAGTCACCAATTTTCATTAAAGAAGCATTTTCATTCAGTATTTTGTGACAATTTAGCTGCTTATCAGATCTTAATTTTCTCTTAGAACACATAACAACTTGTAACTCACTGGATAGTTTAACAGTGGTTGCCTAGCAGTACCATAACAGTGCAATGCTTTGCAGGAAATATGGTGGTGTGAGTAATGACCTACAGACAACAGAACATCAATGCAGCAGCCCAGTATTATAAATACTTCCATATGGGACATTTTGGAGTCTCTCTCTCTTTTTTTACAGTCAATGAATTAAGAAATATAGAGTAACAGCAGATCTAGTTATGTTGGATAACAGAGGTTACCTTGTCTGATAGTCAACTGCTTATAGAGGTCAACTTTTCAACTTTTACTCACACAGATGCGGAGGAGTGAAGTTAATTTCACAGCATACTGACCTCTGGGAACAAAGTCTGTTTTAGCTCACTGACAGAAAAATGCTGCAACTATCCTCTTTCTATTTGGCTTGGACCTAAGGCATGTTTAAGAGTTCAACAGCAAAGTGCTACATGGGTTTTTTTTTCTGTTCACTGTGTATATGATAGAATATTCATTACTATATACTAGCACTTTAAAGTGAACTAATGTACTAATATGGACAGCGCACAGACAGCAGCCAAAGTGCAACTTTGTAATACTGCCAATTCCTAAATTAGAAACTTTGTCATAACATTTCAGATTTTTTTTATTTCAAATGAGCAAATAGCTGCCTATTTACATATCCAGCAGAGCAATATTAGCATTCATCTGAAGTTGTCTTACTTTCCACCTGACAAATGTAAACAAAATATTCTCTTTTCTTTTAGCTATGTTTTGGTCACTACCAACACCTGAGGGACATGTATGGTTCTTAAGCTGACAATAATTTAAAATTCCACTATGTTCACCAGCTAGTTTTTACTCTGCCTGTCTGCTGAGCAGGCAATGTTACAGCAGGTTTAACAGATCTTTTCCACTGGTTGATGAGAATTAAGTTGTGGGCCAGAAAACCAAAACAATGGGCTAAAAGATGCTAAAAGGCTATGTACAGGATACGGATAATTAAGGATGTTTTTTTTGTTTTTTTTTTACTGTAAATCATACAAAGATATTCCAGTGGAGCCCCAGAATAAAAAAAACATAGACCTGGAAATGTGCATGCTATGTCCTGTTTAAAGCTACATTGATTTTTTTTGACTACTTGGGGCCAGTGGAACATAGTGTAAACATACAGTACATTAACATTATCAACTCATAAAGATGTTATGCTGAATGTAGCCTACTGTATATTCACTCAACTTTTAGCTCTGCCTTGGTCTCCAACAACTGTTCTTCCACTGTGTTCACCAGCTAGTTACTAACTTTGTCTTTCTCGTGTTTGGTGCTGGGAAGGTATGGTTGCCCTAAAACCAAAACAATGAGCTGAAAAACACTAAAATGCTCCATTAAAGCTGAAGGGGACTGCAGGGTCAGGTGATAATTATCTGTGGGTTTGTTACCATGAGATGCTCCTGTCACATCATACATCACTTGATGGATTGCAAATATAGAAATATGAATTAGTGCAGCTTTGTTTTTTATGTGCTGTAGCCAGAGATTTCTACAACACATCAGCAGTACAATCAAAACTCAGCTTTTTTAGAATACATGCTGCAATTTTTAAATATACTTTATATATTCTTTGTTTCGTCTTTTTTCACAAATACAGGGTTGGTTTATGTTATGCAGTTAAGGCACAGCTACAGTTACTCAAGAGCTTCTACAAGCATATAGAGTTTTTCATCAGCCCATATACTCTGTGTGCTTCTGTGAGGGGTTGGTAATAAACATGAACTCATAAGTGATATCGTTATAGTCTGCTGAACACCTCAAATGCTCATTTTATTTTATTGTTGTGGAACAATTACTTTCATGGCAATGTGACATTGCTTTTCCCTAACAGCCTTCACATTTTTTATGTTTCTGCCAAAACACTGTCTTGCACATTCCTTTGTGGGAGATTTGTAGATTTATTTGTTTAATTCAGTGAGACTTCAGTCCAGCACACAGAGTGGGATGTAAATTGACACAATACGTAACCAGTCATTAATTAATCGACTTCAGTTGGAACTAGCTTGGCCTAAATCACTTTACCAATGGATGCTACTTACTACAAGATTTTACTCAATTGACATTTTAATTTAACAACAAAGGTATTCAAAAATTGCTAATCCTAGAAATAAAGCCAAAAACAGAATATTCAAATATCTGAAATGGTTGCTTCTTGACAACTGGCTCTACAGAGGTAGAGGGAGAAATGGCACAAGGTAGGAAAAGGTAAGGAGAAATTCCCGCTCCAGATTTGTGACATCATCCTCCCCACTGCTCACATCCAGACCAAACAGGGCTATGTGTCTGGTTTTCATTTACTTCTTTTCTCCCCCGCTCACCCTCTCCTTTCCTCTCCCTCCTCTTTTTTTCCTTTCTTTAGAGAAAGTGGGAGGAGGAAGAAAGAGGTGGCAGAACTCCAGGACTTTGGAAGTTTGTCCCATCCCAGCCTTGAACTCAGCACCACAGCTCCTCTGGTTTAAGACTGAGAGGGTGTCTGTCTCTTTCTGTCTCAACCATTTCCCCCTTCACTCAGGATCCCTCTCTCTGCACATCCCATATCAGTGACCTTATCACTGCCTTCCTTCGGGAGGTGCTGGAAAGGCCCAGCAAGGGGAATTTACTTGGAGGATAATGACTAAAAGTCCAGCTTGCATTTTACATAACTGAGTTTTTCTTCAAATACAAATACAGTGGAGGAGTACAGCTACTTCAGCTCAGGGTAAGTTTTAAATCTGCAATGTTGTTCTCAAAGTGGTGGATGTTGCAAAAAGAAGTTGCTGCTTGTTTTTTGTTTTTTTCCCCCCAAATGCACGCTTGCTTTCTCAACTTTTACTCCCTTTACGATGGACCTTGATTGAGCATAGTTTCCTGTCATAACATGTAAGCTTATGATGGGTGTCATAATCACAGGGTCACACAGAGTTTTTGGCTTATAGCTCATAAATATCAGACATGTGTAACAGTATAACTCAAACCTATACTTTAGTGGTAAGAGTGCTGCAAGGGCAAGAGGTGAGCCACAGCTAGGTTGAAGGAGGAGACCTCAGCAATGTTATGGCTCAGGATATGTGGGGAGTGATGCATGTGAGTGGAGAGGGGTGTGTGCGCGCTGCCTTTCTCTTCAATGCGTCTTAAAATGCTCCTATTGTTTTTGACATTTTTGGTTCTTGTGAACTTTACTTTACTGTAAAAAGTCAAATCCTTGAGATGCTACATCTGTAGTCTTAAGAAGTGATTCCAGATCAGTATTAGAGCTGTAAACCTGTAAGGAGTTGAGCTGCACTGGTTAACCTAGCCTTTATCAAAGTCTACTTTCTAAGAAAAAAAGGCAGTTTTTGTGTAATTAATTGATAACGTAATACAGCAGATTATTTTAGTTTGTGCACTTTGTTAGTATATTGTGAAAAGGTACTTTGGTCACTCAGTTACATGTAAATTGAAAGAGGGAATCTGTGGTCAAAAGTGCAATCTCATCCATGTTTCAAAATCTCTACACCCACAAGTGAGTTCTACAGAAGAGTAGTTGGATGTGGAGATGTTTCCACTGCATCAGTAGCCCAAAACCACACCCTCTCTGAAATGACTGCAAGAGTGGAAAAGTGTGAAGAAAGTGTTTTCCGCACTACTGGCCAGATAAACCAGGAGAACCAGAAGGGGTTTGGTCCGTTGAACGAAAGAGGTGGGGTGGGTGGTAGTGGGCTGTGGGGTTTAGGGTACCAGGTGTGAGCCATTAATCTTCCACTTCTCCTACAAGTCTGTCCAAGTGGAGACAGAGGAATTCAGCTGTGTCTTCACTGCAATGTTTTATTGTGTGCATGCAGAATTTGATGCGCAAATTAAGTTATTTTATTCTGTCAAGTCACAACATAATGAAATTATGTTGGAAATTGCCAAAAGTAATTCTCATGAGCCACTGCTTCCACATAGCTTTATATTTTCACATAAGCCATTGCTATGATACAGAGAGGAAGAACTTAGTCATCGTTCAAAAGTAAGAGGAAACTTTGTGTGCGCACTAGATTTGGTATTTGGAATTACCAGCATTATGACAGTGCTATAATTCCCTTTGGTAGCTAGTATCTAATCAGTTTTGGCAGAGCTGCATCAGGAGAATTTTTAAAGAAGGATATACAGTATAAATCAGCATGTGTAGGTTTTATTGCTATTCCACTCTCCCCAGCTTTCTCTTTTTTTCTCCATGATGCATCACAGATGTCTGGAAAGTTGGAACAATTTTCAGAAAGGTCTAGACTCAGAACTACGGTTGCAAAATTCTCTTTTTAAGGAAACATCTGTAAATAAAGGGAAGTACATCAGAAGCAACCATTCACACTATTACACACTGGTCATTGAAAGAACCAGACAGGCTGTGTGATTATGGCAGGTCATCTCTGAGTACCTTTTTCTGTGTCTTTTAAGGTGTTGATAAAGAAAATACAGTACAACTACTGGACCGCAGAGCTGTTAAAAGGTATATTAGGAGAAAATACATCTTAGAAATTAACTCACTCAGCTGTTAACAATGAATCTTTAGTTCCTTGTTACAAGCTATTTAGTCATGTGCTGCCTAACCAATATTGCATGAGTGTCAAGTTCTATACTTGAGCTCAGCAAGCCCAAATGCTTACATTGGCCATGATACTTGAACACACATCTGCTAGGTGTCAGACAGACTAATACACACCAGCTGTGTGGAACTGCCTGCCCAGCCCGCCTCCCCTTTCCTCTTTTAACTTTATCATTGATTCTCCTCTCATCTGTGCCACACATGGCATGTCACATCCTTCCACTTGAGGGTTGGATGTACAGATCCACACAGTCTTGTAATTGTGATTGTGATTCATACATGTGGAGGCAAATAAGTGCAAAGTCACACAGATTGGACATTTCATTGTATGATGCCAGTGAGTGGCAGTGTAGAGTTGTCTCTGACTCAGAAGCAGCTTTACAATGTAGAAAGGAGTCTCATCCCTTGTGACTTCACATATGTCTCTGATCTGTTAGCTTCACATATGTCCACAGTTTGTTGTCTTGGGCATAGAGAAGGACAGGCTGTCATAATTTATTTTTGCATTGTTGTTGACAGTATAATTTAATATGTACGAGGTTGTCAGTCAGTAATATTAATATTAATATTTAGGGACCATGTGCAAATGTGACCCATTAAGCTCAGGGCATCCTGTGTGGTTTGCACATTATAGTTGTTTATTAGATGCATATTATCTTGGACAAATTCCAACTGCTGAGTGAAAACTGGGCAATACAGTAATTTCCTCCGTGCACATGCGTGTGCACGTGTGCATGTGTGTGTGCGTGTGTGCGTAAGCTTGACATGTAAAACAATTAAAACAAAAGTAAAAAAAAAAAAGCAGCATCTGCAAGTGGAAGGGATCAAATTGAGCATCTCCTGATATGTGGAGTGGGACATGATGTAATTTCTGCTGCACTGTCAGACAGGTTAGTTGCCAAAATAAATACAAATCTGCCAATGTGGCAGGATCCCTCGCAGATGTATGATCAGGCAACTTTCTGGTTGTAGGAATTCTGGATTGATATTTTTCTTGAAATATCAGACAGAAAGTTTGTTTCTGCAATATGTTGTCACTACTCAGGTATTGCCTTTGAACATAATCAGTAATGGAGAAAAGTTGAATTTTTATGTAATTCATGGTTGGGACAGCCATAATCCAGCCTGCAGACAGTGTCAGTGTATAAGGGAAAAGCCTGATTTTTTTTTTAATCTTTATTGGAATTACGGACTCAACCTGGTAAAATATGGCTGGCTGTGTGTTTGTGGTCATTTGCTTACTTTGTTCATGTTATGTGTCAAAAATGCATTTTGAAATTTGAATGTAAAGCCAAGTTTCTCTGTCTTGTAGCTTTTGTTCACTGACACCTTTTGTTTCTGTAAAGTGACTGAGCCATGCGCCCCCCCCCCCCCTTAATAGGTCTACTTGGTGTAATGAGTGTAATTATTAACACTGTTATCTGTCACGAAGACTGGTGGAATTCTGTGCTGTACTGCTTTTATTAGTTTATGTGTGTGTGTGTGTGTGTGCGTGTGTGTGTGGTCTTAGCTATAAATGAGTGTGTGAGGTCCACCTGCAAATGTGCATTAGAGCTTTCATGAATACATTGCATGCAGCATCTTGTTCTGTAAATGCTAACTGACAATGTTAATTATAAATAAAACCACTTAGCAAAACATATGGCTATACATGGTGTACAGAGCAGTATGTTCTGCTCAATGTATCACATAAACTGATAACTACTTAGACACTTTAGCCTGGAATTTTATTGTGGTGACTGGATAACATGCTGTTGAAATGATGATCAGCATATCAGAGAAACACACACACACACACACACACACACACACAAGCTGACATTAGCAGGGAAAAAAACATGCCAAGCCATAACTCCACATCTTCTACACATTTTTTTTTATCATTAGAATTTCATGATGTTGTACATGTATGCCTGTGGACAGGCTCAGACATATAATAAAATACAGTAGATGTACCTGGATGTGTATCAGTACTTTCTTAAAGCCCTTCTATGTCGGATTTCAGACTTTGGTGACTTCCAGTGGTAGCAAAGAAGACACTAAAAGAGCAATGGCTCTTATCTGTGGACACTGAGATTTAATGAGTTGAAATCGATGGAGCTACTGAGTTTCCGGGGAATGCCAGAAGCATGTTTGGTGCAGATGCTTTAGACCAAGACCTAATAATCACTTTGGGTCACTGTAAGAGATAGGTTTATACCACCAAGCGGATATATTAATCAAATCCACAGCTAGAAAATTTAGAGTAATTTAATTTTTTAACCTTCTTGTATTGTCTTTTTCTCTGCAATTTGTGAGTTCCTTATTTGCGCCATTGACATGTTTTGGGGATATACTAAATTTTAAAGCTGCACTAATCAGTATTTTTATTTTAAGAGTTGATCAAATCTGCAATATGAAGGTTGTTGCTTGTAGTGAAAACCCCTCAAATCCCCTCAGCTCTACAAAACTTTCAGTTCATTGTTTTGGTTTTTAACCTTTCCAGTGTTTCCAGCAGTAGCAGGCCACTGTTGTCAGTGCAAAAGCTCTGATTAGCCCACTGTATGCTACCTGCTCAGCAATAAGAGCTGACTGACAAAGTTAGCAGCTAGCTGGTGAACATAGTGGAGCATAAGCCTGTCGTGTCCCCCCCCCCCAAAAAAAACAACCAAAAACAACCTATAGTTATGTTTGAGTGGCAGACGCCATCTAGCGGCTGTAGTAATTTTGACCCGGAGAAGTGACGCACTTCAGATGATGTCTATATAAGGTGACTTCCTTATTAGGAGGAGGTGGTTTGGGTGGATGGCTAAATAGTTGGACTTAGCAGCAGGAGACTGCTGTTTGCTTCCCATTAGCTTTCTGTTTCAATTGCTGTTTGCTTCCTGTTTCCTGTTTCCAACTGCAACTTAACAAGGTGTTTACTGTTGCCATGATGACAAAGGCTGCCAAACTGTACGGAAGTAGTAATCACTTTTTAAGTGATTATTTTAACACAAAGACTTGTGGAGCATTTAGCAACTAAAGAACCAGATATTTCTTTCAGGAGTTGCTGAAGACCAAAACAGAATGAATATTGGACTCACATTCACACTAGTTCAAATATTAATGTTGCTCCATGTCTGCTGGGTGTGTTTGCTAACATGCAAATCCTTTGTGATATTCAACTTGTTGTGGAGCCCCCAGTGGCCAAAAGAAAAAAAATGCAGCTGTGAGTGGGGGAATGAATTTGCAGACAGCATATTTCTACTTTCTCTCTGAGCGTTCTGTCTTAACCTTCTCCCATGCTGCCATTGTTTTGGCTGCTTGTATCACAGCAAACAGGACTCCACTGTGCTACTATGTTTTCCTCTGTGGCGTTGAGGGGAAGCCATAGTGTTGACACACTGGCCAAGCCTGGCAAACTCTGCAGAGAAGTGGCTTTTGAGTGACCTGAAATCACATGAGCATGAGTGGAGAACACAAACATCTGTTACAGTGTCCAAGGGAGCTTAGATTTCCTTGAAATGAAGAAACTTGGTGATTTAAGCCTTATGTCTGTATAGTGACACATATTTCTTACTGCAAGTTTGAATACTGTTAATTTCTTCTTATGATCTTTAATGAAATGTATTTTGCAAGCACTTTACATGTTTGTATTATAAAGTTAAAGTTATGACAGAATATAAATGCGCAGTAAACATGATCTTTTGGGACCTCTGGGCATTCAACTAGCATTCACAGATGGTGAATGTGTTTGCTGTAGCCTTCAAGAATAACTGGAACTGACATTATGTGTGACACAACCCTGCCCCTGACTTCTTGTAAATGTCCAGTAACTTTCCCCAACTGAATGGCCAACATTCCTCAAATTATGTTTAGTCAGTGTGTTTTAATGATCACACCGATGGACCTGTCTAAAAAGTGAAAACAAATGCATTGTTTCTTCCACTAGTTTAGGTTTTCAGAGTTTCTTTCTCCTGTATAAAGTGCTGTCTGCATAAACAGTGGACAAAGCAAAGTATAAACATGGTGACTCCAGCTAACTCAATGCCTTCAGTGTCAGTATTTAATCCAACAACCATATGTTTATAATTCATTATTGCTGTATTGTAGATGGTTTTGATTCAAATGTAGCTGACCCAGGCTTTCCTATCCTTGTAAAATTGTCTCTTTCACTCCAGAACCAGATCTCATTTAATTCAGAAAAGATTAGAGGGTAACTTTGTCAAGAATTCACCATAGACAGTGACATTTTCCACACCCGCAAATAGCCAGCAATACTGGTATGAGTTATTAGCCAAGGTTTAGAATCAGACATAATGCAAAGTAAGCAAAAACACTTTAGCATGATCTATTTTGCCTTTTGCTCTTCAATCTAAGACCCATGCAGTCTGTTTGGACTGTATTTTGCTTGTCAGAATTTCCCCCCTTTTAGTCTTAATTTTAAATAGTTGCAATGATAAGCTCAATTCACAGTTGCAAAAACTCCTTTGATAGTAGCAATATGTGCCAAAATTGATTTTGTTGTATTTATAGTACTGGCACTTTTTTTTTTTTCTGGAGGTAGCCTAAAGTTTAGAGAAACATGCTCATGACTGGAAGGTCCCCGGACCAGATAAATCTGGGTGCCTTTGAGCAAGACCCTTAGTGCTCAACTGCTCAGTGGTGCAGCTCACTGGACAAACAGACCTATTTGTAGTTGTAATGGTCAGCTCATTCTATTCTATATGTGTTGGAGTATGGTATTTTAGCCCAAACAACAAAAATAAGCCAACCCCCCAATTTAGATTAGGTGTTTGAAAAAAACAAACACTCAGGTAGCACATCTAAGACTCATGAAAGATAAATGAACAGAACACAAGTGTTATGTAGTGTTATATCTGCAATTTCCACCAGAGGGCAGTAATTTTCCATGATGTTACAGCTCTACCTCAGTACCTCTTCCATCATCACAAATGCACCTTGAATAATGAAAGCGCAACTCTGACTGAGTATGCTTGTCTATATTTTCTGGCAATGAGGAATACAAACCTCTTGCTCATTCTAGAAAAGTTTGCTTTTTTAATTCTCATACAGTAAATCTCTAATTATCCAAGCCCTACTTTTTACAGTACACATTAGAGCTTCCCTCAGTGCTGAGCTTTTATTGTGTGTCTGCCATCAGGCACAGGGGCTGTTAAAGAGGCTCCTCAGACTTAAACAATTGTCTACTTTCATTCGCCTGCCATTAGCTTAATGGTGAAGACTTCATTGGTTGTAGGCTATATGTGCCATCTCAGGCTTTTTATTTTTGGGGCACCCTTTTCTTGTTGCATATCAGTGTTTATGGTATTGTGTGTAAATTCTCCCTAATTTCAGAGTGCTGTGTCTGCCAGATCACAGTTGGAAGTTGGGTTCTATTTGGGTGGTGTTTGTTTTTCTCAGATCAGTTTTTGCAGTTTTACATTTATGTTTAAATGTAATTGGTATTGTGTTCCATGCAGCTCCAGTTGCTTTTGTAACTTTCAGGAACTGTATTATCACCCCAGGGTGGTTTAGGGGTAAAGGTTAGAATAAGGTTTAGTTGTTTTTTTTTTTTTTAAGATGGCAGGCCAGGGAATGCATAATGACAAAGAAAGTCCTCACAAGTACTAATGTCTCTGTACGTGTTTGTGTGTACCTGTACATTTATCTTTGTGAGACCCTCTCTGGGTTTAATAGTGCCACAGTGAGTGCATGCCAGCTCTCAAAGAGCTAGAACTTGATTTTTTGGGTTATCTCTACCTTTGCTTTTGCTGCAGAGCAATAATGTGTGCGCACATTTTGATAGCGGTTCAGGCATTACGTAATGACATCATACGATTGGAGGGCTGATCAAAAATTGTGCTGGTAACCTACTTGCAGAAATCTCCTGAATTCAGAAAATATTTTCTGAGACAACAGGGGCGCATGCAGGAGTTAATCATATTTGGGATTAAATATCTAGAAGGGCTAAATCAAGGGCAACTGAAGAGTCAAAATAATCTTGCACACCTTCTCCATGTGCTAAATGTATAAAGTCAGAAGTAAGCCATGTGTGACCTTTCTTTCATTTCGTGTAACATTACTTGACATCACAATGGGGGAAAATCTGACTAAATAGAAAACATATACCCCTGCTGTGAAACTGGACTTTCCAGTCCAACACACCTCTTAAGAACACATTACTCTGAGAGTTGGAAAATTCAGTCGTGGCCAAGCAGAGTTAATTACTAAAGCACATTGGCTGGTAGTTTTAACAGGTGGTTCTGATCATCACCACTCCGTGCCTCAGGTCTGCTACTGATGCATGCTGCAGCTCCCTCGCTTACACAGATACTAGGTAGTTATGCAGGCTACATGCACAAAATGGAAAAGTTAGAGAAGTCTTTCTTTTGCAAAATGTCTATGTTTGCCAGTGCCTGATTTTATTGTGATGTAATGAAAATAAATGCTCATTAAATAATTAGGATGTAGTGACACTGCAGCAGACTACTGTCTTTTGTTTTTATTGTAAGTTTGTATCATCGAGCTTTTCACATGTATGAGCTATTTAACTTATTTTCTGAGCTTTATATTTGGCTTCATTTGCTTTTTCTTGTTTTATTGGTCAATGTGATTTTAAATTGTTTGTTTATTGTTGTTTTTGTGGGGAACCCAGGAAGACATATCCTCATAATTAAATGACAAATTCAGCCGTCAAAAAATAACCTATAGTAACATTTACGCCATCTGGCGGCTGTAGTAATGCACTCCAGAACGACCCACAGGACTGTAATATGCTGCTTTCCAAAATCGTTACAAATCACGTTACAAATCACGTTAACAATGTTGTGTTTTATGGTGTGACTATGCTGTGGTTAAGGTCTGGTTAGGTTTAAGCACAAAAATCACTTGGTTAGGGTTAGGGAAAGATGTTGTTTATACTTCCTTAAAGTTACGCAACCTTTGTTGTCATGGCAACGTTTTTTAAAAAAATGTCCCGACTCAGGGTTGGAAATGGGAAGCGAACAGTGGTCTCCTGCAGCACTTTTTGCCATCTATCTATGTAGCCATCCACCCAACCCACTATCTAGACATTCACCCAACCTGCCACCTCCTAACAAGGCAAAATTATCTTATCAAGTCACCTTATACTGACGTCATCTGAACTGCGTCACTTCCCCAGTTAATAGTTACTATGGCTGCTATATGGCGTAAACATAACTGTAGGTAATTTTCCCGTCCTGAATTTTAGACCTACACTGTCATTTTTCTTGTGAAGACAGACCGCAGGAAGACTAGTGACACTTTGTGCAAGCGATTGGTGATCCAAATAAAGAATAGTAGCAATGGGATATCGCATATTCTTGCACACACTGCAAAAGAGACTGTCAGGAGACATGTTTTGTTTCTCTTCTGCCGTTTATTGAAGATTAAATGTTACATTCTTGGCCAATGAAACAAGCTTATGCAATGTTGCGTGTTATATTTAGAGATGCAGTGCAGCAAAACATAGAGAGTGAGCCATATCAAAAAGGATATCTCTAAGAGGAACATGTTCACCAAACCACTTCAATGATATATGCTGTGGCTATAAAAATAAGATGTTTAAAAAGCTTAAAGTCCAGGTTTGTACTGGGCATGTTTATTTAAAATGTTTTCTGTATAGACATGTAGTTAGTCATATTATAACATTTTACTTTAATTAACCTTTGCTCATTTTTTCTGGTTTCATAGGCATCCTCTTTTTTTCTTCTGAAGATGAGGAGGCATCGGTTGTTACCGCTATGTGCCCTTCTGGGCATCCTGTTTGCAGGACTCCTCCCTAAACTTGATGCTCAAGAAGGTAAGTTGAACTAGTTAATCTCTACTGCAATCAGATGACCTGCATTTTGCAGATGACCTGTCTGCCAGTAATGCTTTTTCCAGTTTTCAGCAATGCTCAGTGGGATATTTTTTTTATTTTTTGCCTTCCTAAAACTATATAATCTACATCTGCAACTGTTTAAATATTGCAAAGAAAAATGGGATTGGAACAAATGCTTTTCTAACAAAAACAAAAAACATTAATGTAGATAAATTATCACTTCTAATGAGCATTGTTGCTGAACTGCCTATTTTTTTTTACATTATTATTTTTTTATTATTTATTTTATTATTATCTTCATATCTCAACATGGGACGAAAAATAGAGGTTTTAGGAGACAAGAGTACTAAGTCCAGTTAGATGCTTTTGATAAACAAAGCAAAATATGTGGTCTTTGAATTACCAAAATATTACAGTTGTGTTATACAACAGTATTCGTGTTTGGCACCAAAATACATTTTTGATATCAAACACCAATCTTCAATTACTTCCTCCAAACACCAAGTTTTCTCTTTTGAAGATTGTGCACAAGGGTTGGCAGCTGATATATACTTTCTAGTGGATTCATCCTGGAGTATGGGAAAGGAGAACTTTGAGCATGTCAGACAATTCCTGTACAGCATTATACAGGCACTGCACCAGGTTGGAGGGGGCCGGTTTAAATTCGCCCTTGTGCAGTACAATAGCAGGCCTGAAACTGAGTTCCAGCTCAACAGCTACCCAACAACACAGGGAGTCCTGGCACACATCAAGGCTATGTCTTATCGTGGTGGGGGCACCCGGACTGGCCTGGGCCTGGATTTCCTGTTCCATACCCACTTGAACACTGCTTCGGGTAGCCGTGCTAATGAAGGAGTGGCCCAGGTGGTGGTGGTGCTAACAGACGGGCTCTCCCAGGATGACGTGGCTGAGCCAGCTGGGGTGCTGCGGATGGCAGGCGTGGAGGTGTTTGCAGTTGGAGTTCAGGATGCAGTGGACTCTGAGCTCAGGGAGATGGCTAGCCAGCCCCATGTCACTCATGTGTTCAGTGTAGACTCTTTCCTGACCTTGCGGGATGTAATTCAAGATTTAGTAGTGGGGCTTTGCGGCGCAGTGACCCAGTCAGGGGGTACTCCTGTGGCAAATGAGGCCCCTGTGGCTGGAGGAGGGACAGGTAATAAAATGGGACCAGTGTCACTACCATACTAATGTGTCTACATGTGCAGGAAGAAGCTGCTGCATATGTGGTTGTGACTGGACTTTACTATTAACACAATCAAATTTACTTAACCATAATAACCTTTCACTCTCCACCTGCAAAATTAACATCACTTGTTTTGTCTTACCACATTTAATTACAACCCTAATGCTTTAAAAATCACAGTACGATTTGCATGTGATTGACACCCCTACTACATCTTAGATTAGGGTGTTTAGTTTGTAATTAAAAAATAAAGTACACAGATATGTTCTTGCGCAACGCCAGATGAAATAAAATGAGTGTGGATTGAAAGAAAGCTATTTAGGTGTTGTGAACATTCTGTCCCAGGGGCTTAAAATATGGTAGTTATTTGAATAGTCTGTTGGCATACAGCAATAACATTATAACATTCATAATCCATAACACCATTTTCAGATGATGCCTGTTTGTATACAACACAGCTGTAGGTTGTAGACATACACATATAGACAGCAACAGAATAAAATCATAAAATAAATTCATTGCCTCCCCAGATTAACAACAATTCTTTAGAAAACCTTTGGAATAGGATATGGTCTGAAGGATGCTTTTAACAAAAGCTAACCATGCACAACTGCTTATGTGTCTTGTGTATGTATGTTTGTCTTTATCAGTCACAATGTCTATCTTTGTAAAATATGTGCAATATTCTGTATTTGAAACAGTGATGAACCTGCCTGGACTCATCCTTGACCTACAGATCTACTTTGAGAATGTTTTTATATGTAAATGTCCAGAAATTATATGCAAAAATGTTACAGTAAATATGAAAAAGATAAATTTCAATAAAGGGTGGTTCATGATCATGATAAATCATAACTTAACTGGAAGCATCACCAATATACATGATTGTACTGATTTTTGGAATCACATGTAATACATTCTCAATAGGAACTTATAGGCACCAAGGATGGGCCACAGAGTCATGACTGGTCACTTTATCTGAGGTCTGTAACAAGAGTCTGCATGGGATGGCTGAACTCAATGGAGCTTTTAAAAGGGACATATCAATCAAATCTAATAAGAAACATTAGTGATAAAACAGCTTATTCATTTTTTATGTGTTGTTTTCTTTTGACTTGCTGTTGTTATTATAGTATGGCGAGTCTGAAGAATCAATTTGTCTAATCTTTTTACATGGCCTGAATATGTTTTTTTCCATTATCAATTTATGTAACTTAACTTAATTAAACCCTTGTTTTTGTTTTTTGAATTTGTTTACGAATTTTTACAGACTATGCAAATTTACCCGTTTTTTGGCTCCAACATCTTGTAAAAAAAGTTAGCATTTCAGTTCAGGGTAGTTACAGAGCCACATAAAACCAATGTCAAATTCAGTCTCCTTTACATTGTCACTGAGTTCTAATCTGACGTGGGAAGGCCTTTTCTAGAATTTACAGTAAATATTTTTTGCTGCTACTGTACCATACCAAGACATCTGGAGAATTGGCTAAGTTACACTTATGTTAGTGGTTAGTAATGATATTGACTGCAAAACTACTGTACTTCAGAAATTCTCGCGTTACTGTAATTCGTATCCAACCAAAAAAAAAAAAACATTCTATAGAGATAGAGGAAATCAAATGGCAGTTTACAGCAAAACTCAACAAATTAAATAACTTCAGGAAATCTCCTTGGTTCAGCCTACATGCAGTATGATGTGTTTTGCAATGTTGTTATTGATTTGTTCACTTTGAATGTTACTTGACACATGCAATGATACACTAGCACAAATTATTTTTTGTCTCTGTCTCACTGTGTTAACGCTTTCACAAGTTCCATTTTGTTTTGTTTTCTCTCTCTCTCCTTAAAGCGCAAGATTCAGCTGACCTTGTACTCTTAATTGATGGATCACAGAACGTTGGAGCCGCAAACTTCCCCTTTGTGCGTGATTTGGCTTTGAGAATCATTGAGAACCTTGATGTGGGCAGGGACACTGTTCGGGTGGCCTTGGCCCTGTACAATGCCAACCCAGAGATAAAGTTCTATCTAAATAGCTATGACAGCAAAGCATCAGTCCTGGAAGCTGTGAAGGGACTTTCCTACTCGGGGGGCGATGAATCTAACCTGGGCGCCGCTTTGGAGGAAGTTGCCGAGAGCCTTTTGAGCGAAACAACTGGGGGCAGGGCAGACGAGGCTGTGCCCCAGATGTTGGTCGTTATCAGTGCTGGGCCATCCACTGACGATACTGGTGCTGGTGACCGGGCCCTTAAGAGGGCTGGCATTATCACATTTGGCGTGGCGATTGGTGATACTGCCACTGCAGATCTGGAAACAGTTGCTACAGATAAAAGTTTTGTCCTGTCAGCTCCTGATTTCAGAACAGTGGCAAGCATGGGTGACCAGCTGAACCCATACATTAACGGGGTGGTCCAGCGCATCATTTTAGTTCAAAATGAGTTCACAGAAGGTATGTAACTTCTCTGTAAATGTTGGCGGGGAATTGTAGTGTGGAAGGGGACTTAATAAATTTAAAGCCCTAGAGAACTCATAATAAATGTAATATAGCATACACAGTAAAATAAGCTTGTGCTCAACTTGAAATAGCTATATTCTCATATAGCTACATGTCTTTCAGAACGTGCTTTATTATACAGCTTTTTTTTGGTGGGACATCATCTCAGCCAGTGTAAACAGTTGAAAATAGCATAGCAGAAAAATACAGAAACATCTGAAATTGAAAATATATAATTTATACATAGACTGGCAAGCTTAACATATGAGATCTTAAGGTAACATATCTGAACTACTAAATGGCTGTCTTACACATTTAATTGAAGCTGCATTAAATTACAACAGTTACTGAAGGACAAAGGGTTGACATCAAAACAAGCTCACAGAGACTAGCTTTAATATACTATAGATAGCTAGTAAGTTATCATAGCAAACATGTTATCAAATACTTACCTAAGAGTACTTTCACATCCAAAAGAAATATTTTTAATTTTTATTTTTTATTAGTAATTTTTTTCACTACTACTAAGTATCTGGATCTGTTTGCCTTGCTAGATTACTCTCTTAATCAGCCACTTCTTTATTCCGGCTTTCCACAATTTCCACACTGGCAGGTAGGGTACAACTGACTGGTGTGAGCTTGGGTGCTGGGACCTACTGCCCATAAGTTTTTTATGGGGGTTGTGTGAGTGACTTACCATACAGACTGATGACCCAAGATAATGACCTGAAAGCACCTTAATAGTTGCATAGGGCTACAGAGGGGGTTATTGATTTTTAGAAGAACTGGCAGCCATTTCATATCACAATATTGTGTGAGCATATCAAAAAACTCCTTGATAATGTTTTCCCCAAGAACGGCATTTTCTTTTCAGTACAGTTTCTAATAGTCAAACTTTGAAAAGAGGGAATTATAAACAGTTTCAGTAATTGGCCTACTTACAATAGGTTTTGTAGAGACAAGCAGAGACATGTTATTGGGCTGTTCTATTCATATTTTAAGCTTAACATTACCTTCTATGGTACTTATGGATAATATCTGAACAACAAATATTTTCTTATGTTAGTGACAGCTGTCAAAACATCAATTAAAAAATACTTTCAATTTTGCTTGCCAATCGTAATTCATACCTTCTGAGAAGACATCTTCAAGATAGAACATTTAGAAGGCCTCCCTCTCTTTTTGTAGTATGTTAATATTCAATAAATGAACAGTATTTTAATACATATCCCATATCCCATACATCTAATTATAGAACATCCTTGGTGGGTTATGTTAGTCTTAAAATCAGCATTTATTCTCATATTAATGTGTTTTTTTTTCTTTTCAGCCTTGGCAGTTGGAAAAAGAGACATCATTTTCCTCCTTGACAGTACAATGGGTGCAACAGTTATCAACTCTGTGCGTGAATTCATCAAGCGGTTTGTCGACCTCATGCCAATTGGTCCAGATGAAGTTCAAGTGGGTGTGGCCCAATTCAGCAATGTTGCTCGACTTGAGATGGACCTCAACTCCCATGGATCCAGGGAGGCAGTGATCGCTGCTTTGGGCAAAATCAAACCAAGACCCGGACAGACAGTCAACATTGGAGCAGCCTTGGACTTTGTGCGGACAAATATGCTGCGGCCCGAGAAGGGCAGTCGTATGCATACGGGGGTACCCCAGCTTGTTCTGTTGATGACCAGTAAAAAGTCCAGTGACAGTGTGGAAGAACCTGCTAGGGCCCTGCAGCGAATGGGTGTACTGACCCTGGCTGCAGGCTCCAAGGCTGCAGATGAGCAGGAGCTGAAGCAGATTGCCTTTACTGACAGCGTTGTGTTCATTCTGAGGGACTTCCGCATGCTGCTTCGCAACCCAACGACAATTACTAATGCACTCTCCACTCTAGCTGGGGTGGTGGTGAATGAAGTACCCACTGAACCAGGTAATGCTTTGTCCTTTAAGCACATCCAATATATTTCAAGAGTAATTCAATGAATGAATTAACTCATCTTTGATGGAATGGAAACATACAGATGGGTGACAAATTAAAGGAAAATCTTGAGTAAATGAGTGGAAAAAAAAACATTCAATGCAGATTTCAACCCAAATGAGCACCTATGGGAGATTTTGGGCCAGTATGTTAGACAGTGCTCTCCACCACCATCATCAAAACACCAAAAAAGGGAATTTCTTTTGGAAAAATTGTGTCACTATAGCATACTCCCAAAGACTTGTAAAATCTATTGGCATATTTCAGTAGCCTTGGTATAACCTGTATGGCTGTAGTTGTAGCCCTGATTACTGTACGTCATTTCCACTGCAACCTTACAGCAACACATATGCTGATTGTGTCCAAACCATGATGCCTCCTACTTCAACATAGGCAGTATTAAGCACTAAACTGATTAGCTCAACACATGTGGCTGTGCTGGCGACCAGGTAAACTTTTATAAAAGTCTCCATTCAGTTGCCAGTATTTTTCTACCTTGCAACTGAATCTTTGTCGTTTAATATCAGTTTTACGTTTCTGTTTATACTCTCATTTACAGATATCAGCATCTCTGTTTACAGATTTAATTCGTTAAGCTTTGTTAATTTACCGCTAACGCGAACCAAATATGTCCTGCTGCTTCACATAGAAAACTTTCCAATGTTATACTACTGGAAAAAATGTACTGTTAAATAGCTAAAGGAAATGCAATGTATTTTTGACCGAAGTATTGCCAGTATTGACAATACTGTGTCAGTATTTGGTTAGCAGGTAAGTTTTAAATATTGCAAGGAGGAATGATGAAACTGGGCAGCCATACTGAGCTGGGTAGATGAAGGGCTACATGCACACACGCACACACACACACACACACACACACATACACACACTCTAAAAACAGCATAACAAAGTGCTTTGAAGCTGTTATGCCGTCTTCTGCTGGCTTGTGCTCGGCAAACACTTTACTAAGACACTTTATTTTGTTTTTTTAATTTGTCACTCATCTAACAACTTCAATGTAACCATATGACATTTTAAAGGGGACCTATTATGCTTTTCCTTTTTTTTCAGTCCTATATATAATGTTACAATGTTGGATGTTCATGTTAAAAGTGGCCAACATGTCAAATAATGAGGTAAATGTATGTAGAAATAATCCCTGTGAGCAAAAAGCTCTGGTTTCAGACAGCTCTGAACGCTCAGTTTCCAACGTTTTTTTCTACTACTACTACTTTCTACTACTTCTACTAGTACATGATGGATTTCTTTATATGGCCATCTGCTCCACACACAGCGCGTGAGTTTACTGCTCCGCTCTGCTAACATTATAGCATTTTTCCATAGTTTTAGGGGTAACCACACATAGCCATGACTTGAGTCAAGCTGGCACACTGAGTGTTTTTCCATTACACAGCACGGCAAAGTAAAATAAATTGTTTACCTGTTGGAGGTGTGCTGGTCGTCTGCAGCTCTTCATTAAACAATATCATCACTGTGGCTGTTTCTGCTTGTACTATTCCTCCCTGCATTATTTCCAAGTGATCTGCTGAACAAATCTCCAAATATCTCCATATCTTCTTATTTCAACTGGTTTTTAGTGCCGCTAAAGCTCTGCAAATTCAGTGAGGAACACTTTTCACTTCCTGTAAATTCTTCACAATAAATGTCTCCTGTTATTTAGTCATTTAAAAGCTTTAAATTTGAAGCAGTAAAGCAAGAAATGTTGGGTTTGCATTGGCAGCAGGTTAAGATGACTCTGATATGTGCTGCCCCTTGGCAGCTTCCGGAAAGCCAGCCAATCAGAATAGAGTGGACTCTATTGGACTCTAGAGTGGACCCTTAAGGGGTCTTAAAGAGACAGGAGCTACAACGGCCTGTTAAGAGACAGAGGCTGAACTGAGGGGCTGCATAAAGGGCCAGTATAAGATTAATGAGGAGTTTTTTGAACTGTGAATCATGCAAAGCTACTCTAGTGGAGTCCCAGGATAAAAATATAGAGCTGGAAATGAGAATAATAGGTCCCCTTTAATGTGTCACAAACTGTTTCACATCTTCACAAGCCTGGAATTATATGTACATTTGTTTGTTTTTGTGCTTTTCCTCAGTGGTGGAGATAACCACAGTGCAGACTCAAAAAATGGTCCGGGACATTGTCTTCCTTGTGGATGGCTCAAACTACATTGGCAGCACTAACTTCCCCTATATGCGAGACTTCATTATCAACGTGGTCAACCAGCTGGATGTACGTCCTGACAGGGTCCAGATTGGTCTCCTGCAGTTTGCTGAGCATCCAAAAATTGAATTTTATCTGAACAGCCACCGCACCAGGCAAGATGTTGTGGATAAAATCTCAGAACTCAGGCTGACTGGAGGCTCAGTCTTGAATACAGGAGCTGCCATGAATTATGCCCTCGCCAACATGTTCCAGCCATCAACAGGGTCACGCAGGAAGCAGGGAGTCCAGCAGGTGTTGGTTCTGGTCACAGGTGGTCCAGCACAGGATGAGGTTAAAGGCGTAGCTGATAGATTGGCTCTGGCTGGTGTTTTGACCTTCACAGTCAGTTCTGGGCAAGCAGATGATACCTTACTGAAAACAGTTGCCTTTGTGCCAGATTTGGCTTACCATGACATAAGCTTCGCTAATTTACCAGCTATGGCTGAACAAATCATGCCAAAGTTGATAACAGTGGTTGGCGATACAGATGTGACCCAATCATTCCCAGAGGAACCCAGTGAGTTTTGTATTTCTCATTTTCTATTTAAGAAATAAATGTGATGTCAAACTGTAAAGAAAGATTTCCCTGGTAACAGTCAATTTTTTTTTTTTTTTTCCTTCAGCCATTGTTCCTGGAGCTGAAAGGGATGTTGCCTTCCTCATTGATGGCACAGACAGTGTTCGAGCAGATTTTGCTTACATCCGGGATTTTATCATTAAAGTAATTGAACCACTTGATATTGGCATTGACAAGGTACGAGTTTCAGTGGTTCAACACAGTGAAAGGCCAACTCCAAATTTCTATCTTAACACTTATCAAACCAAAGATGAAGTCATAAGAGCTGTCAACGGAATGACACTGTCTGGTGGACGTAGTCTAAACACTGGATCTGCTCTGAGATTCATGAAGGACACTATCTTGTCTGAAAGATATGGTAGCCGGGCTGCACAAAATGTCCCTCAGTTTTTGATCGTTTTGATTGGAGGCAGATCCAGGGATAACGTGAAAGAACCTGCTGTTGCCCTGAAGACAGAAGGAGTCGTACCATTTGGTGTTGGTGTCAAGGATGCAGACCCAAAGCAGATTGAAGCCATTTCACACAACCCTTCCTTTGCCTTCAGTGTGAGGGAATTCAGTGAACTTGGCACCGTACCACAAAGGCTTAATAACTATGTGAGCCTTCCAAGGGAACAGCTAGACAACGTCCTACAGCAAGGTAAGGAAAATCTCTTTACTTATTGGTGTGTTAAACTTGCTGTGAGAAAAACAACACTTCTACTGATGTTTCTGGTGCTTTATCAGAATAACTGAATCTTATTTGTTGTGTCTTAGTACAAAGCGATGCTGTAAAAAGAGATATTGTGTTCCTACTGGATGGCTCTGATAACACGAGAAATGGATTCCCAGAGATAAAACTCTTTGTTAAGAGCATAGTGGAGAGTCTCTCTGTCAGTGAGAGCCAAGACAGAGTTTCTGTGGTTCAGTTTGCTGATAACCCTGATGTCAACTTTTATCTGAATTCTCACAAGACAAAGAATGACATTATGAATGCCATAGATAATTTAAGGCACAAGGGTGGCAGGCGCCTTAATATCGGGGGAGCTCTCCAGTTTGTGAGGCACAGTGTCTTTACTTCCTCCACTGGTAGTAGAAGACTAGAAGGTGTGCCTCAGATTTTAATTCTTCTAAGTAGCAAACCGTCCACTGATAATGTGAGAGGCCCAGCTTTTGCCCTTAAAGAGCACGAAATCATGTCAGTGGGGGTTGGAGTTGGAGATGCCAGTCTTTCAGATTTGGAAGTGATTGCCTTCAAACCCAGTTTCACATACAAAGTCACTGATTTCTCCAAGTTGCCCTCAATACAATCACAACTTGTTGCTACATTGAACATAAACAAAGACACTGAGGGGACTGTGACTGGAATCTCCGATTTAATAGGTAAGAATACCACATTTCAATATATGTCTGTTATTTTTCTTCAGAATAACACATTTACTCTCTAGAATACTTTTTGTATTTAACATAGATTCCTGTAGTCCAATGATTGATGATGAGCGATTCTGAATTGTTTTTGTTTTGCATGAAATGTATGATTGCTATCACAAGACAATCTACTCAACTGTTCTGCATTTCTTAGTCTTTCAAGAACGTAGCTCTCTTTCAGACTTTTTCCCACTTGTCAACTTTGATGTTACCTTGAAGATGAGTCGACAAATTATCTCATACATCTTTTTTATAAAAAAGATGGTTCTTGAAGTTATACTTTCAGAGCAATAGCTCATCTTTCATACTGGCTCAGTTTTTCTCTCTGAGCTTCTAACTTCTCATGCTGATAATTATCCATGAGCATAGAAAAGTCTTGAGCCGGCAGTCCATGAATTTTCTTACTATCCATGTATCACCTTGTTGACACAGGGAGCAATAAGAGGGACATAGTGTTTCTCCTTGATGGGTCGGATGACTCCAGAAATGGTCTACCAGCTATTCGAGAGTTCATCAGAAGAATGGCAGAAGAGCTGGAGATTGATGAAGATAAGGTTCGAGTGGCTGTCGTACAGTATAGTAATGACACCACAGTTTACTTCAATCTGAAAACTCATAGATCCAAAAGAGCTATCATCTATGCTGTAAGAAGTCTTCGCCATAAAGGAGGAAGACCGCGGAACACTGGAGCTGCACTACAGTTTGTGCGAGATCATGTTTTCACCGCTACATCTGGAAGCAGACGCCTGGAGGGAGTCCCTCAGATTCTGTTTTTACTGACTGGAGGCAAATCCAATGATGATGTTTCAGGACCTGCATCTGACCTAAAACAAATTGGTGTTCTATCTTTTGCCATTGGAATGAAAAATGCAAAACAGGAGGAGCTTCAGAAAATTGCCTTCTCCTCCAGATTTTTTTTCAACCTGCCCATCTTTGGTGAACTTTTGTCCATTCAGCCGGAGATAGCAGCATTTGTTCAGGCGGAAATACAAATTGAGCCTCCTACTGTTGTAGGTAAGAAGTGTCAGTGATTCATAATTAAGAATCAAAATGACTCGCTGCTTATATTTTTGGACATTTGCTCTTTCATAGTTTGAATTGCAATGAAACTGCGTCATCTTCTGAAGGATGTCAGTTGATCAGTTTCATGTTCCTCAAACTGTCTTCACTATCTAGAAGCAACTTCTGGTTATGCTGTCTCTCGTTTGGCTCTCATCCTTCTTCTTCTTGTACCCCAGAGAGTCTTTTCTTGACAGCCTCAAATCAGCAAATGCTCTGTCTATACTTAAGCTCTTCCTTGAGCCAATGATAATCACATCATTGACTGAATATTTAGAGTTGAAGAATACTGAAATCTTTTTTCAGCTTTCTCCTTCTTTCATTTTTGAAAGAGGAATATGCTCCTTATCTTGTACTTATCTCTAAGTTTTTCAATAATTCCATCTACCAGTTTTCTTAAATGTTCTAGCTTAAATGTTCTGTACAATCATAAATTGCGAGCTTCTATGGCTTTACCAACTGTAATGTGTAATGATTGCACCACAATAGATTTCAGCTTATGTATTATATATCTGATTCTTAAACAAGGTTTTCCTATTCTTTTCTAGTTGAATTAGAGTCCCCTCAAAGAGACATAGTGTTTCTGTTGGATGGGTCTGATGACACACGGAGTGGCTTCCCAGCAATCAAAGGTTTTATCCAAAAAGTGATAGAAACACTCAGTGTTGGTGAGAACAAAGACCGTGTCGCTGTGGTCCAATATAGCAGTGATCCACAGACACATTTCAGTTTGAACACCTACACAGAAAAACAAGATGTTCTTGATGCTGTCCAGCAGTTGAACCATAAAGGGGGCAGACCCCTCAACACTGGGGCAGCTCTTGACTATGTGAGGAATACTGCTTTAGCTGACTCCTCTGGGAGCCGGCATCAAGAAGGTGTCCCTCAGATATTGATTCTGTTGAGTGGGGGAAGATCTGAAGATGATGTTGCAAGTGCTGCTGCAGCTCTAAAACAGGACAAAGTTGTTCCATTCTGTATAGGTACAAAGAATGCAGACATACTTGAGCTCCAGATGATTTCACATATCCCTTCTTATGCTTTCTTTGTGCTTCGGTTTGATGATATTGGGAGCATCCATCAACAACTTGTATCATTTGTGAAAAGGGTGCCTCGTCAGCCAAGACTAAAACCACAGCATGCATTAGGTAAGATATCTATCTATCTATCTATCTATCTATCTATCTATTTTTCATAATTGGATTACCTAATGTGTAACTCTGATTACCATGCTTGTGTCTGTCAAAGCTTCTGCGGATAAAACTGAATCCATTCAACATGATATTGTGTTTTTACTGGATTCCTCGGATGAAATGCAAAATGAATTTGAAGCAATGCGTGGCTTTGTTGAGAGAATGGTGGAGAAACTTGATGTGGATGACAACAAAGATCGTGTGTCAGTGGTGCAGTACAGCAGAGCACCTTCTGTTGATTTTTTTCTGAACACATACAAAACACAACAGAATGTTGCTGACACTGTGCGGAGTCTGAGGCATAAAGGTGGCAGACCCCTCAATACTGGTGCAGCCCTCCAGTACATCAAGAATAATGTTTTCACAGCCCCTTCTGGAAGTAGACATCAACAGAATGTCCCTCAGATTTTGGTTCTCTTCACTGGTGGACGGTCCAGTGATGATGTCAGAAATGCTGTAGAAAACTTGAAAGGAATTGGTGTGGTGGTATTTGTGGTGGGAACAAAGAATGCAGATACCCTTGAAATTCAGTCTATTTCACAGGAAGCCAATCATGCTTTCTTTGCAGCAGATTTCAGTGACCTTTCAGGCATTGAACAACAAATATTTTATGCCATCAAGAAGGGTGAAACTCCTGCTATCAAACCCGCATCATATGGTAAGACTGTAATGACTTTATACCGTGTGCACAATTTCATGCATTGTTCGATTAATGTAGACCAGAAGTTATTCATTGTAATGGAGGGTCAATGATGGGACAGTAGAGAATTAGTGCCCCCTTGTAGCCAGTGGATCCACTGGCCTTCAGATCACGGATACATTGGATTTTTCAAAACTCTAACCAGAAGTAAGGGGGAATAAGTTGATGATGGGAGCACCATTGTAAACGAAATACTTTGGCCTCATTCAAACTGTGTTGAGCTTTCCTCCATGTTGTTTTGGTGGTTCCATCTAGTTCCACACCACTGTTCCAGGGGCGGGTTTGCATCAACCAAAACGGTTTGCCAAAATAGCAGAGCAAGTTGTGCACATGGGGTTATTTAACATTTGCAGGAATAAAACACTTTTCATCAAAAATTTCATTATCAACCAATTTGTTTTATATACCTGTGTGATTACAGATACCAACAGAAGAGACATTGTTTTTTTGCTTGATGGTACTGATGACTCTCAACAAAGATTCCCAGATATTAAAGACTTTGTGCAGAGAATAGTGGCGGACCTAAACATTGATGCAAACAAAGATCGTGTGGCTGTAGTCCAGTACAGCAACACGGCACAGGTTAATTTTAACTTGAGACGTTACTCAACAAAGGATGATGTTCTTGATGCAATAAGAGGTCTAAGTCACAAAGGAGGTTATCCACACAATGTTGGAGCAGCTCTTCAGTATTTGAGGGACAATGTATTTACTTCTGGCTCAGGAAGTAGACTCCCTGAGGGAGTTCCACAAATTCTAATTCTACTGACCGGTAGAAGATCTGCAGATGACATAAGAACCCCTGTCAGAATGCTGAAGGAGACTGATGTAATCTCAATTGCCATTGGAACAACTGATGCTGACACCTTAGAACTCCAAACAATATCTCACAAACCCAATTATGCGCTCTCTATCACTAATTATGAGGAGCTTCCTACTGCTAAGCAGGATGTGTTGTCATTGTTAGGAGAGGCTTCCCACCATGTAGAGCAAACTGCTCCAACAAAGGGTTTTGGTAAGATGTCCCATGTTGTATTGTTTCTACATTTCTTTCTAAAAACATTAAAGAGGATAGGAGAGTGGGTTGGCTGAATTATAGGGGACTGTCACTGTTGCCACTTACCTGTTACCTGCTAAGAATCACATTGCCTTTGTTTCTACATTTTTGTCTTTATTGCAGATTCAAAGAAAAATGATGTAGTATTTCTTATTGATGGATCATATGACTCACGAAATGGCTTTGACGAAATACGACGTTTTTTGGAAAAAATTGTTGAAAGTTTGAATCTAGATGAGAACAGAGACCAAGTGGCTGTTGTTCAATACAGCCGTGATGCCACAGTCAATTTCTACTTGAATTCCTACTCATCTAAGAATGATGTGCTCAATTCCATTAGAACAATGAGGCATAAGTTGGGAAGACCCCTCAACATTGGCAAAGCACTGGAGTTTGTCAGAGACAATGTCTTTGCTGCTTCAGTCGGAGGCAGACGTGCAGAATTTGTTGCTCAATATCTGTATGTTTTTAGTGGTGGCAGATCAGGAGATGATGTTAGAGGTCCAGCACAGTCACTTAAAGAAAATGGAATAAAGACTTTTAGTATTGGAACAAAGAATGCTGATACTTTGGAAATGCAAACCATCTCTTTCACACCAGCACATTATTTTCATGTCACAAGCTTTAACAATCTGCAAAGCATACATCCATCTGTGGAAGCCACATTGAGGGGTGCTCAAGAAACAACGGAATATACAACTATTATTGGTAAGATGTAGAAAACAAATTTGCCTAACAACTTTTTTTAGTCATCTCCTAAATGGACATCTCTGAAGATCCAAATATGTTGTTCAGAAAAGTTGTATGATTATATATCACAGATTTATCAAAAACGTTTCCAATTAGAGATGCCAAGATGTTGGTTTTATAAAATGTTTGTTTGTATCCATTTCAGACACTTCCACAATTACAAAATTAGAACTCCAGAGTGCTGATATTGTTTTTCTCCTTGATGGATCTGATGATATGCGAGCAAATGAAAGACAAATCCTGGATTTTGTCAGAGAGTTTGTCAAGCAAATAGAAATTGGGCCAAGCAAAGTGCAAGTTGCTTTGATACAATACAGCACAGAGCCCACTACTGATTTCCTCCTGAACGCATACTCACTGAAAGACGATGTCTTGAGTCATTTAAGCAATGTAAAACTGAAAGGAGGGTTCGCTGTGAACACTGGTGTGGCCTTGGATTATGTGAAGAACAATGTGTTCACTGCTTCATCTGGAAGCAGAGCTGACCAGGAAGTCCCACAGATACTGATTTTGTTAAGTGGGAGAAAGTCAGAAGATGATGTCGCAGGTCCAGTCAACAGACTGAGAGATGCTGGAATTGCCCTTTTCAGTGTTGGAGTGAATAATGCAGATAGGTTGGAGATGCAGCAAATAGCACATAGACCTGAGGCGGAATATTTTATCAAGGAGATGTCTGACTTTACTCTTTTGAGACAACAGTTGCTCTCAGTCATTGCATCTCACAAAGGCTCTGTCAGCCCTGGTGTAGGTGAGTGAAATTACATATGTTAATTTACTTGCATTTTTTAATAAATAGATCTAAATATATTCACGTCCTGCAAACTGTATGCATTTCAGTTAAATCAAAATCTGTTTAATTGTAAATTAACACAATTTACATGATTGTGAACTTTTCTAGGTTCAAGCTCCAACGTGAATAGAGATATTGTCTTTCTTATTGATGGATCTGATGATGTCAGGAGTAAATTCAATGCTATACGTGAATTTGTTGCAAAAGTGGTTGACAGCTTTGACCTGGACCAAGGGAAAGATCAAGTAGCTGTTGTACAGTATAGCAACAATGCTGAACTCAATTTCAATCTGAATACTTACAACACAAAAGATAATGTTCTTAAGCAAATCACAAGCCTCAAACCAAAAGGTGGAAGGCCTCAGTATATTGGAGCAGCACTGCAGTTTGTAAGGGATAATGTCTTTGTTTCAAATGCTGGAAGTCGACATCATGAAGGTGCCAAGCAGATACTTGTTTTATTGGCTGGTGGAAGATCTAGAGATTCTCCCCGAGGCCCAGCAAATGTGCTTAAGGCTGCAGGGGTTGTCACGTTTGCAATTGGTTCAAGAATGTCCAATCCAGCTGAGATGCAAGTCATTTCCTCTGACCCAAATTATGCTTACTCAGTCCCTGATTTTGTAAATCTTCTTCGTATTCAACAAAGTTTGATGACTCATCTTACTCAAATGAGAGTTGAGGAGGAAACTAAAGCAGGTAAGAACCTAGAGTTTTTGAATGATCATGTAAATAAATCATCATGAACATCATGAACATAAATTTATTCATGATGATTGTGACTAACATAAAAAAAAATATCTATTTTTGTTAACAGAGCAAAGTGATGAAAAAGGACGAGATATAGTATTTCTCTTGGATGGATCTGATAATACCAGAAATGGATTCACAGCCATTCAAGATTTCCTGTACAAAGTAATAGAAAGACTTGATATTGGACCAAAGAAAGACAGAGTTGCTGTGATTCAGTTTAGCAATGTGGCACTAGCCAATTTCTTTTTGAATTCATTCTTGAGGAAGGAAGATGTCCTTAGAGCTGTCAGGAGGCTCTCACACAAAGGCGGAAGACCTCTCAAAACAGGGGCAGCTCTACAATATGTTAAAGAAAATGTATTCACAGCTGCCTCAGGGAGCAGATACACTGCAAATGTTCCACAAATTCTTGTTGTTTTAAGTAGTGATCCATCAGCTGACAGTGTGGATTTGGCTGCTGCTTCTCTAAAAGAAAGCAGTGTCACAATATTAACTATTTGTACAAAGAACTCAGACCACAAGGAAATGGAAAAGATATCACATGGTCCAAGTTACTCTATAAACCTTTCTGAAATAGCTGAGCTTCCGAATATACAAGAGCAAGTTGTTGCTGCAATTACAGAAGACAATTTGAAAAATGAAATTTCAAAAACAGAAGTAATCGGTAAGAATAATTTCATAGATACTGTATACTGCATGATTCACTTTATAGTCAAATAAACAGCTTTTTCTAATAAATGTTAAAGAGATCATTTGCAGCTTTTCAACATTAACCCATATTAACCGTCACTACAACATATAATTTGTGTATATTAAGGTGCTTTCAAACAGTGAGCGGCTGCCACTGACACCTCCATTGTTTTCAATGTAAACACAAGGGGAGGGAGGGTGGCTACCACTCTCATGAACGTGCACAACTCTTTGCTGCTGGCATCAGAGTTCAGATGGTTCAACTTTTTCAACTCACTGTCTGACCGTGGCAACCACAGACACCACAGCAAGCAAAATGATACAGATGCTGATTTTACTGATATCTGAGTTGCCTGAATTACACCTCTTCACCAACAGAGCAGAGACAGATCAATGAAGAGAAACAGTTTTGGAGCTGCATCAGATTCAAAGTCTGATTATCTGGTCTGGGGCAATAAACATGTTTATGATACTAGCAACTTACTATGTTAAATGTATCATATTGCTATGCTATTTTCTCTATATTAAGCTAAATCCCACACTATTTAGCAGCGTGATTGGATTATACTAAGTGGACAGCAGCAGCCTGTGGTGTAATACAATCTGGTAGCCGGTGTAGCTGGGAGGCTGATTCAAAACACAGAACAGACATTGCCAGAAGCCAAGGTGGCAACTGCTCGCTGTCTTAAAGCACCACTCTGATACAAAGAGTAGGGTTGGGCGAAACCAGGCCAGAATCATAGATATTGATACAGAGAATAATCTTGTATTTTTTGTTATTTTAAAGTTACTACCATTTAGGGAAGAGCCATGATTGTGTCACTATAAATGTGAAGAAGGCATGCTTAATATGTTACATTCTAATACTTTTTTAATGAACAAGAAATTATTTGCCAAATATCAAGCTTTTTTAAACACATTTAAAAAAAATAATTAATTACATATATTTTAAGAGACACTGCAGTTATTAAATGTATGCTAAAATAAGTGAAAGACATTTTTGGGTGAACATTCTCAACTAATGAGGTGATGACTGTGGTTATTACTGTGCATAAAAATGTAACAGAAGAAGTGCATGCACTAACTGTTTTTTCACTACACTTAATACTTGGTATTGGTAGGATGGGTATCAATCAGTCCACCCCTAATTCAGAGTGGGGATTATAGTTTTCCAAGATTAAATATTGTCTGTGTCACAACCAGTAAACATGTCAGCCGACAAAACTGTTGATTAAATTGTTAATGTTGATGTCAGTCAAATTATGTCAAAACTTTCTGATAGGAAAGGTGTGATACATGAAACTAAAAGTCTCAAATTTTGTGTTCCCTAGTGGACAAAAAGCCAACAGGAAAGGATGTTGTGTTCTTATTGGATGGATCTGATGGTACTAGAACGGGATTCCCAGCTATGCGAGACTTTGTCCAAAGAGTAGTAGAGACACTCAGTGTGGATGACAACAAGGACCGTGTCTCAGTGGTTCAGTACAGCAGAAATGCAGCTGTCCGATTCTATCTGAACACGTACACCACAAAGGGCCAGATCCTTGACAATATTAAAGGTTTGAGGCACAAAGGCGGAAGACCCCTCAACACTGGAGCAGCTCTCCAGTACTTGAGGGATAATGTCTTCACGACCTCTGCCGGAAGCAGGCGCCTGGAAGGAGTGCCACAGGTCCTAATATTGTTAAGTGGTGGAAGGTCTTTTGACAGTGTTGATGCACCAGCTTCTGCTCTCAAACAGCTGGGAGTCTTGACCTTTGCAATCGGAACCAGGAGCTCTGATAGCAAAGAACTGCAGAAGATATCCTACGATCCCAGTTATGCTCTATCTGTGTCTGAATTCACTGACCTTCCCAGTGTCCAACAACAACTTCAGTCTTCCGTGGAGGCTGTGGTTGTTGACGTCACCCCAGAGTCACCAACTGTACCTGGTATGTTAACAAGCACAGACTCTTGCTGGCTTGAAGAGCTACCTGACTTGTTTTACATATAATGAAGGAAAGAAAGACATGAAGTGTGATACTTGTTTAGCTCCATTTGTGCATTTAAAGAAAGGTGGTGGTGCGCTTTCCAAGTGTTTAAAATTGAAGTAGGCGGTGCTAGGCGCTTTCAAAATAACATGTCCGCCACTTGATGATTAGGCCACGAGCGTACTTTTTGCAAATGTTTTTATTGTTTGTCTTCCTGTCTTTTTCTCAGTTGACACTGCCAAAAAGGATATCGTATTCCTTCTGGATGGTTCCGATGGCACAAGGAATGGCTTCCCTGCCATGCGTGATTTTGTTGAGAGAGTGGTGGAGAAACTCAATGTGGGAGAAAACAAAGACCGTGTCTCTGTGGTCCAGTACAGCAGAGATGCAGAGGTCCATTTCTATCTGAACACGTACACCACAAGGGAGGATATTGTGGATTCGGTCAGAGGGCTGAGACACAGAGGAGGCAGACCCCTCAACACCGGGGCAGCCCTCCAATACGTCAGGGACAACGTCTTTACAAACTCCTCCGGGAGTAGGCGCCTGCAAGGTGTTCCACAGATGTTGATCCTGCTAAATGGTGGAAGTTCTTTTGACAACGTAGATACCCCAGCCTCTGCTCTCAAACAGCAGGGCATCTTTGTCATTGGCATTGGAACAAGGAACTCTGACAGTAGAGAGCTGCAGAAGATATCATATGACCCTAGTTACGCTCTATCAGTGTCTGAGCTCTCTGACCTCCCCAGTGTCCAAGAAGAGCTCTCCTCTGTAATGAGCACAGTCCTAGTGAGGGCCACGCCCATGACACCAACAGTAACTGGTAAGAAAGTGAGCCATTTTTCCGTCCCGAGATCATGGTGGGACGTAAACTGAAGTGTATTAAAGTGTAGTTTTTTTGTTTTTTTTTTACTGAATTTAAATCAGCCAGTGCCACTTAGGACAAAACAGTTGTGCCAGCATTAATCGAGTAAATTGTAAACATTGAGGTCGGCTTTCATCATCTTACTTTCACACGGGAAAGGTTTGACACATGAAGCTAAATATGTCTCAAATTTTGTGTTCCCTAGTGGACAGAAAGCCACCAGGAAGGGATGTTGTGTTCTTGTTGGATGGATCTGATGGTACTAGAACGGGATTCCCAGCTATGCGAGACTTTGTCCAAAGAGTAGTAGAGACACTCAGTGTGGATGACAACAAGGACCGTGTCTCAGTGGTTCAGTACAGCAGAGATCCAGCTGTCCAGTTCTATCTGAACACGTACACCACAAAGGGCCAGATCCTTGACACTGTTAAAGGTTTGAGGCACAAAGGCGGAAGACCCCTCAACACTGGGGCAGCTCTCCAGTACTTGAGGGATAATGTCTTCACGACCTCTGCCGGAAGCAGGCGCCTGGAAGGAGTGCCACAGGTCCTAATATTGTTAAGTGGTGGAAGGTCTTTTGACAGTGTTGATGCACCAGCTTCTGCTCTCAAACAGCTGGGAGTCTTGACCTTTGCAATCGGAACCAGGAGCTCTGATAGCAAAGAACTGCAGAAGATATCCTACGATCCCAGTTATGCTCTATCTGTGTCTGAATTCACTGACCTTCCCAGTGTCCAACAACAACTTCAGTCTTCCGTGGAGGCTGTGGTTGTTGACGTCACCCCAGAGTCACCAACTGTACCTGGTATGTTAACAAGCACAGACTCTTGCTGGCTTGAAGAGCTACCTGACTTGTTTTACATATAATGAAGGAAAGAAAGACATGAAGTGTGATACTTGTTTAGCTCCATTTGTGCATTTAAAGAAAGGTGGTGGTGCGCTTTCCAAGTGTTTAAAATTGAAGTAGGCGGTGCTAGGCGCTTTCAAAATAACATGTCCGCCACTTGATGATTAGGCCACGAGCGTACTTTTTGCAAATGTTTTTATTGTTTGTCTTCCTGTCTTTTTCTCAGTTGACACTGCCAAAAAGGATATCGTATTCCTTCTGGATGGTTCCGATGGCACAAGGAATGGCTTCCCTGCCATGCGTGATTTTGTTGAGAGAGTGGTGGAGAAACTCAATGTGGGAGAAAACAAAGACCGTGTCTCTGTGGTCCAGTACAGCAGAGATGCAGAGGTCCATTTCTATCTGAACACGTACACCACAAGGGAGGATATTGTGGATTCGGTCAGAGGGCTGAGACACAGAGGAGGCAGACCCCTCAACACCGGGGCAGCCCTCCAATACGTCAGGGACAACGTCTTTACAAACTCCTCCGGGAGTAGGCGCCTGCAAGGTGTTCCACAGATGTTGATCCTGCTAAATGGTGGAAGTTCTTTTGACAACGTAGATACCCCAGCCTCTGCTCTCAAACAGCAGGGCATCTTTGTCATTGGCATTGGAACAAGGAACTCTGACAGTAGAGAGCTGCAGAAGATATCATATGACCCTAGTTACGCTCTATCAGTGTCTGAGCTCTCTGACCTCCCCAGTGTCCAAGAACAGCTCTCCTCTGTAATGAGCACAGTCCTAGTGAGGGCCACGCCCATGACACCAACAGTAACTGGTAAGAAAGTGAGCCATTTTTCCGTCCCGAGATCATGGTGGGACGTAAACTGAAGTGTATTAAAGTGTAGTTTTTTTGTTTTTTTTTTACTGAATTTAAATCAGCCAGTGCCACTTAGGACAAAACAGTTGTGCCAGCATTAATCGAGTAAATTGTAAACATTGAGGTCGGCTTTCATCATCTTACTTTCACACGGGAAAGGTTTGACACATGAAGCTAAATATGTCTCAAATTTTGTGTTCCCTAGTGGACAGAAAGCCACCAGGAAGGGATGTTGTGTTCTTGTTGGATGGATCTGATGGTACTAGAACGGGATTCCCAGCTATGCGAGACTTTGTCCAAAGAGTAGTAGAGACACTCAGTGTGGATGACAACAAGGACCGTGTCTCAGTGGTTCAGTACAGCAGAGATCCAGCTGTCCAGTTCTATCTGAACACGTACACCACAAAGGGCCAGATCCTTGACACTGTTAAAGGTTTGAGGCACAAAGGCGGAAGACCCCTCAACACTGGAGCAGCTCTCCAGTACTTGAGGGATAATGTCTTCACGACCTCTGCCGGAAGCAGGCGCCTGGAAGGAGTGCCACAGGTCCTAATATTGTTAAGTGGTGGAAGGTCTTTTGACAGTGTTGATGCACCAGCTTCTGCTCTCAAACAGCTGGGAGTCTTGACCTTTGCAATCGGAACCAGGAGCTCTGATAGCCAAGAACTGCAGAAGATATCCTACGATCCCAGTTATGCTCTATCTGTGTCTGAATTCACTGACCTTCCCAGTGTCCAACAACAACTTCAGTCTTCCGTGGAGGCTGTGGTTGTTGACGTCACCCCAGAGTCACCAACTGTACCTGGTATGTGAAGAAGCACAGACTCTTGCTGGCTTGAAGAGCTACCTGACTTGTTTTACATATAATGAAGGAAAGAAAGACATGAAGTGTGATACTTGTTTAGCTCCATTTGTGCATTTAAAAAAAGGTGGTGGTGCGCTTTCCAAGTGTTTAAAATTGAAGTAGTCGGTGCTAGGCGCTTTCAAAATAACATGTCCGCCACTTGATGATTAGGCCACGAGCGTACTTTTTGCAAATGTTTTTATTGTTTGTCTTCCTGTCTTTTTCTCAGTTGACACTGCCAAAAAGGATATCGTATTCCTTCTGGATGGTTCCGATGGCACAAGGAATGGCTTCCCTGCCATGCGTGATTTTGTTGAGAGAGTGGTGGAGAAACTCAATGTGGGAGAAAACAAAGACCGTGTCTCTGTGGTCCAGTACAGCAGAGATGCAGAGGTCCATTTCTATCTGAACACGTACACCACAAGGGAGGATATTGTGGATTCGGTCAGAGGGCTGAGACACAGAGGAGGCAGACCCCTCAACACCGGGGCAGCCCTCCAATACGTCAGGGACAACGTCTTTACAAACTCCTCCGGGAGTAGGCGCCTGCAAGGTGTTCCACAGATGTTGATCCTGCTAAATGGTGGAAGTTCTTTTGACAACGTAGATACCCCAGCCTCTGCTCTCAAACAGCAGGGCATCTTTGTCATTGGCATTGGAACAAGGAACTCTGACAGTAGAGAGCTGCAGAAGATATCATATGACCCTAGTTACGCTCTATCAGTGTCTGAGCTCTCTGACCTCCCCAGTGTCCAAGAACAGCTCTCCTCTGTAATGAGCACAGTCCTAGTGAGGGCCACGCCCATGACACCAAATGTAACTGGTAAGAAAGTGAGCCATTTTTCCGTCCCGAGATCATGGTGGGACGTAAACTGAAGTGTATTAAAGTGTAGTTTTTTTTTTTTTTTTTTACTGAATTTAAATCAGCCAGTGCCACTTAGGACAAAACAGTTGTGCCAGCATTAATCGAGTAAATTGTAAACATTGAGGTCGGCTTTCATCATCTTACTTTCACACGGGAAAGGTTTGACACATGAAGCTAAATATGTCTCAAATTTTGTGTTCCCTAGTGGACAGAAAGCCACCAGGAAGGGATGTTGTGTTCTTGTTGGATGGATCTGATGGTACTAGAACGGGATTCCCAGCTATGCGAGACTTTGTCCAAAGAGTAGTAGAGACACTCAGTGTGGATGACAACAAGGACCGTGTCTCGGTGGTTCAGTACAGCAGAGATCCAGCTGTCCAGTTCTATCTGAACACGTACACCACAAAGGGCCAGATCCTTGACACTGTTAAAGGTTTGAGGCACAAAGGCGGAAGACCCCTCAACACTGGAGCAGCTCTCCAGTACTTGAGGGATAATGTCTTCACGGCCTCTGCCGGAAGCAGGCGCCTGGAAGGAGTGCCACAGGTCCTAATATTGTTAAGTGGTGGAAGGTCTTTTGACAGTGTTGATGCACCAGCTTCTGCTCTCAAACAGCTGGGAGTCTTGACCTTTGCAATCGGAACCAGGAGCTCTGATAGCAAAGAACTGCAGAAGATATCCTACGATCCCAGTTATGCTCTATCTGTGTCTGAATTCACTGACCTTCCCAGTGTCCAACAACAACTTCAGTCTTCCGTGGAGGCTGTGGTTGTTGACGTCACCCCAGAGTCACCAACTGTACCTGGTATGTTAACAAGCACAGACTCTTGCTGGCTTGAAGAGCTACCTGACTTGTTTTACATATAATGAAGGAAAGAAAGACATGAAGTGTGATACTTGTTTAGCTCCATTTGTGCATTTAAAGAAAGGTGGTGGTGCGCTTTCCAAGTGTTTAAAATTGAAGTAGGCGGTGCTAGGCGCTTTCAAAATAACATGTCCGCCACTTGATGATTAGGCCACGAGCGTACTTTTTGCAAATGTTTTTATTGTTTGTCTTCCTGTCTTTTTCTCAGTTGACACTGCCAAAAAGGATATCGTATTCCTTCTGGATGGTTCCGATGGCACAAGGAATGGCTTCCCTGCCATGCGTGATTTTGTTGAGAGAGTGGTGGAGAAACTCAATGTGGGAGAAAACAAAGACCGTGTCTCTGTGGTCCAGTACAGCAGAGATGCAGAGGTCCATTTGTATCTGAACACGTACACCACAAGGGAGGATATTGTGGATTCGGTCAGAGGGCTGAGACACAGAGGAGGCAGACCCCTCAACACCGGGGCAGCCCTCCAATACGTCAGGGACAACGTCTTTACAAACTCCTCCGGGAGTAGGCGCCTGCAAGGTGTTCCACAGATGTTGATCCTGCTAAATGGTGGAAGTTCTTTTGACAACGTAGATACCCCAGCCTCTGCTCTCAAACAGCAGGGCATCTTTGTCATTGGCATTGGAACAAGGAACTCTGACAGTAGAGAGCTGCAGAAGATATCATATGACCCTAGTTACGCTCTATCAGTGTCTGAGCTCTCTGACCTCCCCAGTGTCCAAGAACAGCTCTCCTCTGTAATGAGCACAGTCCTAGTGAGGGCCACGCCCATGACACCAACAGTAACTGGTAAGAAAGTGAGCCATTTTTCCGTCCCGAGATCATGGTGGGACGTAAACTGAAGTGTATTAAAGTGTAGTTTTTTTGTTTTTTTTTTACTGAATTTAAATCAGCCGGTGCCACTTAGGACAAAACAGTTGTGCCAGCATTAATCGAGTAAATTGTAAACATTGAGGTCGGCTTTCATCATCTTATTTTCACACGGGAAAGGTTTGACACATGAAGCTAAATATGTCTCAAATTTTGTGTTCCCTAGTGGACAGAAAGCCACCAGGAAGGGATGTTGTGTTCTTGTTGGATGGATCTGATGGTACTAGAACGGGATTCCCAGCTATGCGAGACTTTGTCCAAAGAGTAGTAGAGACACTCAGTGTGGATGACAACAAGGACCGTGTCTCAGTGGTTCAGTACAGCAGAGATCCAGCTGTCCAGTTCTATCTGAACACGTACACCACAAAGGGCCAGATCCTTGACACTGTTAAAGGTTTGAGGCACAAAGGCGGAAGACCCCTCAACACTGGAGCAGCTCTCCAGTACTTGAGGGATAATGTCTTCACGACCTCTGCCGGAAGCAGGCGCCTGGAAGGAGTGCCACAGGTCCTAATATTGTTAAGTGGTGGAAGGTCTTTTGACAGTGTTGATGCACCAGCTTCTGCTCTCAAACAGCTGGGAGTCTTGACCTTTGCAATCGGAACCAGGAGCTCTGATAGCAAAGAACTGCAGAAGATATCCTACGATCCCAGTTATGCTCTATCTGTGTCTGAATTCACTGACCTTCCCAGTGTCCAACAACAACTTCAGTCTTCCGTGGAGGCTGTGGTTGTTGACGTCACCCCAGAGTCACCAACTGTACCTGGTATGTTAACAAGCACAGACTCTTGCTGGCTTGAAGAGCTACCTGACTTGTTTTACATATAATGAAGGAAAGAAAGACATGAAGTGTGATACTTGTTTAGCTCCATTTGTGCATTTAAAGAAAGGTGGTGGTGCGCTTTCCAAGTGTTTAAAATTGAAGTAGGCGGTGCTAGGCGCTTTCAAAATAACATGTCCGCCACTTGATGATTAGGCCACGAGCGTACTTTTTGCAAATGTTTTTATTGTTTGTCTTCCTGTCTTTTTCTCAGTTGACACTGCCAAAAAGGATATCGTATTCCTTCTGGATGGTTCCGATGGCACAAGGAATGGCTTCCCTGCCATGCGTGATTTTGTTGAGAGAGTGGTGGAGAAACTCAATGTGGGAGAAAACAAAGACCGTGTCTCTGTGGTCCAGTACAGCAGAGATGCAGAGGTCCATTTCTATCTGAACACGTACACCACAAGGGAGGATATTGTGGATTCGGTCAGAGGGCTGAGACACAGAGGAGGCAGACCCCTTAACACCGGGGCAGCCCTCCAATACGTCAGGGACAACGTCTTTACAAACTCCTCCGGGAGTAGGCGCCTGCAAGGTGTTCCACAGATGTTGATCCTGCTAAATGGTGGAAGTTCTTTTGACAACGTAGATACCCCAGCCTCTGCTCTCAAACAGCAGGGCATCTTTGTCATTGGCATTGGAACAAGGAACTCTGACAGTAGAGAGCTGCAGAAGATATCATATGACCCTAGTTACGCTCTATCAGTGTCTGAGCTCTCTGACCTCCCCAGTGTCCAAGAACAGCTCTCCTCTGTAATGAGCACAGTCCTAGTGAGGGCCACGCCCATGACACCAACAGTAACTGGTAAGAAAGTGAGCCATTTTTCCGTCCCGAGATCATGGTGGGACGTAAACTGAAGTGTATTAAAGTGTAGTTTTTTTTTTTTTTTTACTGAATTTAAATCAGCCAGTGCCACTTAGGACAAAACAGTTGTGCCAGCATTAATCGAGTAAATTGTAAACATTGAGGTCGGCTTTCATCATCTTACTTTCACACGGGAAAGGTTTGACACATGAAGCTAAATATGTCTCAAATTTTGTGTTCCCTAGTGGACAGAAAGCCACCAGGAAGGGATGTTGTGTTCTTGTTGGATGGATCTGATGTTACTAGAACGGGATTCCCAGCTATGCGAGACTTTGTCCGAAGAGTAGTAGAGACACTCAGTGTGGATGACAACAAGGACCGTGTCTCAGTGGTTCAGTACAGCAGAGATCCAGCTGTCCAGTTCTATCTGAACACGTACACCACAAAGGGCCAGATCCTTGACACTGTTAAAGGTTTGAGGCACAAAGGCGGAAGACCCCTCAACACTGGAGCAGCTCTCCAGTACTTGAGGGATAATGTCTTCACGACCTCTGCCGGAAGCAGGCGCCTGGAAGGAGTGCCACAGGTCCTAATATTGTTAAGTGGTGGAAGGTCTTTTGACAGTGTTGATGCACCAGCTTCTGCTCTCAAACAGCTGGGAGTCTTGACCTTTGCAATCGGAACCAGGAGCTCTGATAGCAAAGAACTGCAGAAGATATCCTACGATCCCAGTTATGCTCTATCTGTGTCTGAATTCACTGACCTTCCCAGTGTCCAACAACAACTTCAGTCTTCCGTGGAGGCTGTGGTTGTTGACGTCACCCCAGAGTCACCAACTGTACCTGGTATGTTAACAAGCACAGACTCTTGCTGTCTTGAAGAGCTACCTGACTTGTTTTACATATAATGAAGGAAAGAAAGACATGAAGTGTGATACTTGTTTAGCTCCATTTGTGCATTTAAAGAAAGGTGGTGGTGCGCTTTCCAAGTGTTTAAAATTGAAGTAGGCGGTGCTAGGCGCTTTCAAAATAACATGTCCGCCACTTAATGATTAGGCCACGAGCGTACTTTTTGCAAATGTTTTTATTGTTTGTCTTCCTGTCTTTTTCTCAGTTGACACTGCCAAAAAGGATATCGTATTCCTTCTGGATGGTTCCGATGGCACAAGGAATGGCTTCCCTGCCATGCGTGATTTTGTTGAGAGAGTGGTGGAGAAACTCAATGTGGGAGAAAACAAAGACCGTGTCTCTGTGGTCCAGTACAGCAGAGATGCAGAGGTCCATTTGTATCTGAACACGTACACCACAAGGGAGGATATTGTGGATTCGGTCAGAGGGCTGAGACACAGAGGAGGCAGACCCCTCAACACCGGGGCAGCCCTCCAATACGTCAGGGACAACGTCTTTACAAACTCCTCCGGGAGTAGGCGCCTGCAAGGTGTTCCACAGATGTTGATCCTGCTAAATGGTGGAAGTTCTTTTGACAACGTAGATACCCCAGCCTCTGCTCTCAAACAGCAGGGTATCTTTGTCATTGGCATTGGAACAAGGAACTCTGACAGTAGAGAGCTGCAGAAGATATCATATGACCCTAGTTACGCTCTATCAGTGTCTGAGCTCTCTGACCTCCCCAGTGTCCAAGAAGAGCTCTCCTCTGTAATGAGCACAGTCCTAGTGAGGGCCACGCCCATGACACCAACAGTAACTGGTAAGAAAGTGAGCCATTTTTCCGTCCCGAGATCATGGTGGGACGTAAACTGAAGTGTATTAAAGTGTAGTTTTTTTTTTTTTTTTTTACTGAATTTAAATCAGCCAGTGCCACTTAGGACAAAACAGTTGTGCCAGCATTAATCGAGTAAATTGTAAACATTGAGGTCGGCTTTCATCATCTTACTTTCACACGGGAAAGGTTTGACACATGAAGTTAAATATGTCTCAAATTTTGTGTTCCCTAGTGGACAGAAAGCCACCAGGAAGGGATGTTGTGTTCTTGTTGGATGGATCTGATGGTACTAGAACGGGATTCCCAGCTATGCGAGACTTTGTCCAAAGAGTAGTAGAGACACTCAGTGTGGATGACAACAAGGACCGTGTCTCGGTGGTTCAGTACAGCAGAGATCCAGCTGTCCAGTTCTATCTAAACACGTACACCACAAAGGGCCAGATCCTTGACACTGTTAAAGGTTTGAGGCACAAAGGCGGAAGACCCCTCAACACTGGAGCAGCTCTCCAGTACTTGAGGGATAATGTCTTCACGGCCTCTGCCGGAAGCAGGCGCCTGGAAGGAGTGCCACAGGTCCTAATATTGTTAAGTGGTGGAAGGTCTTTTGACAGTGTTGATGCACCAGCTTCTGCTCTCAAACAGCTGGGAGTCTTGACCTTTGCAATCGGAACCAGGAGCTCTGATAGCAAAGAACTGCAGAAGATATCCTACGATCCCAGTTATGCTCTATCTGTGTCTGAATTCACTGACCTTCCCAGTGTCCAACAACAACTTCAGTCTTCCGTGGAGGCTGTGGTTGTTGACGTCACCCCAGAGTCACCAACTGTACCTGGTATGTTAACAAGCACAGACTCTTGCTGGCTTGAAGAGCTACCTGACTTGTTTTACATATAATGAAGGAAAGAAAGACATGAAGTGTGATACTTGTTTAGCTCCATTTGTGCATTTAAAGAAAGGTGGTGGTGCGCTTTCCAAGTGTTTAAAATTGAAGTAGGCGGTGCTAGGCGCTTTCAAAATAACATGTCCGCCACTTGATGATTAGGCCACGAGCGTACTTTTTGCAAATGTTTTTATTGTTTGTCTTCCTGTCTTTTTCTCAGTTGACACTGCCAAAAAGGATATCGTATTCCTTCTGGATGGTTCCGATGGCACAAGGAATGGCTTCCCTGCCATGCGTGATTTTGTTGAGAGAGTGGTGGAGAAACTCAATGTGGGAGAAAACAAAGACCGTGTCTCTGTGGTCCAGTACAGCAGAGATGCAGAGGTCCATTTGTATCTGAACACGTACACCACAAGGGAGGATATTGTGGATTCGGTCAGAGGGCTGAGACACAGAGGAGGCAGACCCCTCAACACCGGGGCAGCCCTCCAATACGTCAGGGACAACGTCTTTACAAACTCCTCCGGGAGTAGGCGCCTGCAAGGTGTTCCACAGATGTTGATCCTGCTAAATGGTGGAAGTTCTTTTGACAACGTAGATACCCCAGCCTCTGCTCTCAAACAGCAGGGCATCTTTGTGATTGGCATTGGAACAAGGAACTCTGACAGTAGAGAGCTGCAGAAGATATCATATGACCCTAGTTACGCTCTATCAGTGTCTGAGCTCTCTGACCTCCCCAGTGTCCAAGAACAGCTCTCCTCTGTAATGAGCACAGTCCTAGTGAGGGCCACGCCCATGACACCAACAGTAACTGGTAAGAAAGTGAGCCATTTTTCCGTCCCGAGATCATGGTGGGACGTAAACTGAAGTGAATTAAAGTGTAGTTTTTTTTTTTTTTTTTTTACTGAATTTAAATCAGCCAGTGCCACTTAGGACAAAACAGTTGTGCCAGCATTAATCGAGTAAATTGTAAACATTGAGGTCGGCTTTCATCATCTTACTTTCACACGGGAAAGGTTTGACACATGAAGCTAAATATGTCTCAAATTTTGTGTTCCCTAGTGGACAGAAAGCCACCAGGAAGGGATGTTGTGTTCTTGTTGGATGGATCTGATGGTACTAGAACGGGATTCCCAGCTATGCGAGACTTTGTCCAAAGAGTAGTAGAGACACTCAGTGTGGATGACAACAAGGACCGTGTCTCGGTGGTTCAGTACAGCAGAGATCCAGCTGTCCAGTTCTATCTGAACACGTACACCACAAAGGGCCAGATCCTTGACACTGTTAAAGGTTTGAGGCACAAAGGCGGAAGACCCCTCAACACTGGAGCAGCTCTCCAGTACTTGAGGGATAATGTCTTCACGGCCTCTGCCGGAAGCAGGCGCCTGGAAGGAGTGCCACAGGTCCTAATATTGTTAAGTGGTGGAAGGTCTTTTGACAGTGTTGATGCACCAGCTTCTGCTCTCAAACAGCTGGGAGTCTTGACCTTTGCAATCGGAACCAGGAGCTCTGATAGCAAAGAACTGCAGAAGATATCCTACGATCCCAGTTATGCTCTATCTGTGTCTGAATTCACTGACCTTCCCAGTGTCCAACAACAACTTCAGTCTTCCGTGGAGGCTGTGGTTGTTGACGTCACCCCAGAGTCACCAACTGTACCTGGTATGTTAACAAGCACAGACTCTTGCTGGCTTGAAGAGCTACCTGACTTGTTTTACATATAATGAAGGAAAGAAAGACATGAAGTGTGATACTTGTTTAGCTCCATTTGTGCATTTAAAGAAAGGTGGTGGTGCGCTTTCCAAGTGTTTAAAATTGAAGTAGGCGGTGCTAGGCGCTTTCAAAATAACATGTCCGCCACTTGATGATTAGGCCACGAGCGTACTTTTTGCAAATGTTTTTATTGTTTGTCTTCCTGTCTTTTTCTCAGTTGACACTGCCAAAAAGGATATCGTATTCCTTCTGGATGGTTCCGATGGCACAAGGAATGGCTTCCCTGCCATGCGTGATTTTGTTGAGAGAGTGGTGGAGAAACTCAATGTGGGAGAAAACAAAGACCGTGTCTCTGTGGTCCAGTACAGCAGAGATGCAGAGGTCCATTTCTATCTGAACACGTACACCACAAGGGAGGACATTGTGGATTCGGTCAGAGGGCTGAGACACAGAGGAGGCAGACCCCTCAACACCGGGGCAGCCCTCCAATACGTCAGGGACAACGTCTTTACAAACTCCTCCGGGAGTAGGCGCCTGCAAGGTGTTCCACAGATGTTGATCCTGCTAAATGGTGGAAGTTCTTTTGACAACGTAGATACCCCAGCCTCTGCTCTCAAACAGCAGGGCATCTTTGTCATTGGCATTGGAACAAGGAACTCTGACAGTAGAGAGCTGCAGAAGATATCATATGACCCTAGTTACGCTCTATCAGTGTCTGAGCTCTCTGACCTCCCCAGTGTCCAAGAACAGCTCTCCTCTGTAATGAGCACAGTCCTAGTGAGGGCCACGCCCATGACACCAACAGTAACTGGTAAGAAAGTGAGCCATTTTTCCGTCCCGAGATCATGGTGGGACGTAAACTGAAGTGTATTAAAGTGTAGTTTTTTTTTTTTTTTTTACTGAATTTAAATCAGCCAGTGCCACTTAGGACAAAACAGTTGTGCCAGCATTAATCGAGTAAATTGTAAACATTGAGGTCGGCTTTCATCATCTTACTTTCACACGGGAAAGGTTTGACACATGAAGCTAAATATGTCTCAAATTTTGTGTTCCCTAGTGGACAGAAAGCCACCAGGAAGGGATGTTGTGTTCTTGTTGGATGGATCTGATGGTACTAGAACGGGATTCCCAGCTATGCGAGACTTTGTCCAAAGAGTAGTAGAGACACTCAGTGTGGATGACAACAAGGACCGTGTCTCGGTGGTTCAGTACAGCAGAGATCCAGCTGTCCAGTTCTATCTGAACACGTACACCACAAAGGGCCAGATCCTTGACACTGTTAAAGGTTTGAGGCACAAAGGCGGAAGACCCCTCAACACTGGAGCAGCTCTCCAGTACTTGAGGGATAATGTCTTCACGGCCTCTGCCGGAAGCAGGCGCCTGGAAGGAGTGCCACAGGTCCTAATATTGTTAAGTGGTGGAAGGTCTTTTGACAGTGTTGATGCACCAGCTTCTGCTCTCAAACAGCTGGGAGTCTTGACCTTTGCAATCGGAACCAGGAGCTCTGATAGCAAAGAACTGCAGAAGATATCCTACGATCCCAGTTATGCTCTATCTGTGTCTGAATTCACTGACCTTCCCAGTGTCCAACAACAACTTCAGTCTTCCGTGGAGGCTGTGGTTGTTGACGTCACCCCAGAGTCACCAACTGTACCTGGTATGTTAACAAGCACAGACTCTTGCTGGCTTGAAGAGCTACCTGACTTGTTTTACATATAATGAAGGAAAGAAAGACATGAAGTGTGATACTTGTTTAGCTCCATTTGTGCATTTAAAGAAAGGTGGTGGTGCGCTTTCCAAGTGTTTAAAATTGAAGTAGGCGGTGCTAGGCGCTTTCAAAATAACATGTCCGCCACTTGATGATTAGGCCACGAGCGTACTTTTTGCAAATGTTTTTATTGTTTGTCTTCCTGTCTTTTTCTCAGTTGACACTGCCAAAAAGGATATCGTATTCCTTCTGGATGGTTCCGATGGCACAAGGAATGGCTTCCCTGCCATGCGTGATTTTGTTGAGAGAGTGGTGGAGAAACTCAATGTGGGAGAAAACAAAGACCGTGTCTCTGTGGTCCAGTACAGCAGAGATGCAGAAGTCCATTTCTATCTGAACACGTACACCACAAGGGAGGACATTGTGGATTCGGTCAGAGGGCTGAGACACAGAGGAGGCAGACCCCTCAACACCGGGGCAGCCCTCCAATACGTCAGGGACAACGTCTTTACAAACTCCTCCGGGAGTAGGCGCCTGCAAGGTGTTCCACAGATGTTGATCCTGCTAAATGGTGGAAGTTCTTTTGACAACGTAGATACCCCAGCCTCTGCTCTCAAACAGCAGGGCATCTTTGTCATTGGCATTGGAACAAGGAACTCTGACAGTAGAGAGCTGCAGAAGATATCATATGACCCTAGTTACGCTCTATCAGTGTCTGAGCTCTCTGACCTCCCCAGTGTCCAAGAACAGCTCTCCTCTGTAATGAGCACAGTCCTAGTGAGGGCCACGCCCATGACACCAACAGTAACTGGTAAGAAAGTGAGCCATTTTTCCGTCCCGAGATCATGGTGGGACGTAAACTGAAGTGTATTAAAGTGTAGTTTTTTTTTATTTTTTTACTGAATTTAAATCAGCCAGTGCCACTTAGGACAAAACAGTTGTGCCAGCATTAATCGAGTAAATTGTAAACATTGAGGTCGGCTTTCATCATCTTACTTTCACACGGGAAAGGTTTGACACATGAAGCTAAATATGTCTCAAATTTTGTGTTCCCTAGTGGACAGAAAGCCACCAGGAAGGGATGTTGTGTTCTTGTTGGATGGATCTGATGGTACTAGAACGGGATTCCCAGCTATGCGAGACTTTGTCCAAAGAGTAGTAGAGACACTCAGTGTGGATGACAACAAGGACCGTGTCTCAGTGGTTCAGTACAGCAGAGATCCAGCTGTCCAGTTCTATCTGAACACGTACACCACAAAGGGCCAGATCCTTGACACTGTTAAAGGTTTGAGGCACAAAGGCGGAAGACCCCTCAACACTGGAGCAGCTCTCCAGTACTTGAGGGATAATGTCTTCACGACCTCTGCCGGAAGCAGGCGCCTGGAAGGAGTGCCACAGGTCCTAATATTGTTAAGTGGTGGAAGGTCTTTTGACAGTGTTGATGCACCAGCTTCTGCTCTCAAACAGCTGGGAGTCTTGACCTTTGCAATCGGAACCAGGAGCTCTGATAGCAAAGAACTGCAGAAGATATCCTACGATCCCAGTTATGCTCTATCTGTGTCTGAATTCACTGACCTTCCCAGTGTCCAACAACAACTTCAGTCTTCCGTGGAGGCTGTGGTTGTTGACGTCACCCCAGAGTCACCAACTGTACCTGGTATGTTAACAAGCACAGACTCTTGCTGGCTTGAAGAGCTACCTGACTTGTTTTACATATAATGAAGGAAAGAAAGACATGAAGTGTGATACTTGTTTAGCTCCATTTGTGCATTTAAAGAAAGGTGGTGGTGCGCTTTCCAAGTGTTTAAAATTGAAGTAGGCGGTGCTAGGCGCTTTCAAAATAACATGTCCGCCACTTGATGATTAGGCCACGAGCGTACTTTTTGCAAATGTTTTTATTGTTTGTCTTCCTGTCTTTTTCTCAGTTGACACTGCCAAAAAGGATATCGTATTCCTTCTGGATGGTTCCGATGGCACAAGGAATGGCTTCCCTGCCATGCGTGATTTTGTTGAGAGAGTGGTGGAGAAACTCAATGTGGGAGAAAACAAAGACCGTGTCTCTGTGGTCCAGTACAGCAGAGATGCAGAGGTCCATTTGTATCTGAACACGTACACCACAAGGGAGGATATTGTGGATTCGGTCAGAGGGCTGAGACACAGAGGAGGCAGACCCCTCAACACCGGGGCAGCCCTCCAATACGTCAGGGACAACGTCTTTACAAACTCCTCCGGGAGTAGGCGCCTGCAAGGTGTTCCACAGATGTTGATCCTGCTAAATGGTGGAAGTTCTTTTGACAACGTAGATACCCCAGCCTCTGCTCTCAAACAGCAGGGCATCTTTGTCATTGGCATTGGAACAAGGAACTCTGACAGTAGAGAGCTGCAGAAGATATCATATGACCCTAGTTACGCTCTATCAGTGTCTGAGCTCTCTGACCTCCCCAGTGTCCAAGAACAGCTCTCCTCTGTAATGAGCACAGTCCTAGTGAGGGCCACGCCCATGACACCAACAGTAACTGGTAAGAAAGTGAGCCATTTTTCCGTCCCGAGATCATGGTGGGACGTAAACTGAAGTGTATTAAAGTGTAGTTTTTTTGTTTTTTTTTTACTGAATTTAAATCAGCCGGTGCCACTTAGGACAAAACAGTTGTGCCAGCATTAATCGAGTAAATTGTAAACATTGAGGTCGGCTTTCATCATCTTATTTTCACACGGGAAAGGTTTGACACATGAAGCTAAATATGTCTCAAATTTTGTGTTCCCTAGTGGACAGAAAGCCACCAGGAAGGGATGTTGTGTTCTTGTTGGATGGATCTGATGGTACTAGAACGGGATTCCCAGCTATGCGAGACTTTGTCCAAAGAGTAGTAGAGACACTCAGTGTGGATGACAACAAGGACCGTGTCTCAGTGGTTCAGTACAGCAGAGATCCAGCTGTCCAGTTCTATCTGAACACGTACACCACAAAGGGCCAGATCCTTGACACTGTTAAAGGTTTGAGGCACAAAGGCGGAAGACCCCTCAACACTGGAGCAGCTCTCCAGTACTTGAGGGATAATGTCTTCACGACCTCTGCCGGAAGCAGGCGCCTGGAAGGAGTGCCACAGGTCCTAATATTGTTAAGTGGTGGAAGGTCTTTTGACAGTGTTGATGCACCAGCTTCTGCTCTCAAACAGCTGGGAGTCTTGACCTTTGCAATCGGAACCAGGAGCTCTGATAGCAAAGAACTGCAGAAGATATCCTACGATCCCAGTTATGCTCTATCTGTGTCTGAATTCACTGACCTTCCCAGTGTCCAACAACAACTTCAGTCTTCCGTGGAGGCTGTGGTTGTTGACGTCACCCCAGAGTCACCAACTGTACCTGGTATGTTAACAAGCACAGACTCTTGCTGGCTTGAAGAGCTACCTGACTTGTTTTACATATAATGAAGGAAAGAAAGACATGAAGTGTGATACTTGTTTAGCTCCATTTGTGCATTTAAAGAAAGGTGGTGGTGCGCTTTCCAAGTGTTTAAAATTGAAGTAGGCGGTGCTAGGCGCTTTCAAAATAACATGTCCGCCACTTGATGATTAGGCCACGAGCGTACTTTTTGCAAATGTTTTTATTGTTTGTCTTCCTGTCTTTTTCTCAGTTGACACTGCCAAAAAGGATATCGTATTCCTTCTGGATGGTTCCGATGGCACAAGGAATGGCTTCCCTGCCATGCGTGATTTTGTTGAGAGAGTGGTGGAGAAACTCAATGTGGGAGAAAACAAAGACCGTGTCTCTGTGGTCCAGTACAGCAGAGATGCAGAGGTCCATTTCTATCTGAACACGTACACCACAAGGGAGGATATTGTGGATTCGGTCAGAGGGCTGAGACACAGAGGAGGCAGACCCCTCAACACCGGGGCAGCCCTCCAATACGTCAGGGACAACGTCTTTACAAACTCCTCCGGGAGTAGGCGCCTGCAAGGTGTTCCACAGATGTTGATCCTGCTAAATGGTGGAAGTTCTTTTGACAACGTAGATACCCCAGCCTCTGCTCTCAAACAGCAGGGCATCTTTGTCATTGGCATTGGAACAAGGAACTCTGACAGTAGAGAGCTGCAGAAGATATCATATGACCCTAGTTACGCTCTATCAGTGTCTGAGCTCTCTGACCTCCCCAGTGTCCAAGAACAGCTCTCCTCTGTAATGAGCACAGTCCTAGTGAGGGCCACGCCCATGACACCAACAGTAACTGGTAAGAAAGTGAGCCATTTTTCCGTCCCGAGATCATGGTCGGACGTAAACTGAAGTGTATTAAAGTGTAGTTTTTTTTTTTTTTTTACTGAATTTAAATCAGCCAGTGCCACTTAGGACAAAACAGTTGTGCCAGCATTAATCGAGTAAATTGTAAACATTGAGGTCGGTTTCATCATCTTACTTTCACACGGGAAAGGTTTGACACATTAAGCTAAATATGTCTCAAATTTTGTGTTCCCTAGTGGACAGAAAGCCACCAGGAAGGGATGTTGTGTTCTTGTTGGATGGATCTGATGGTACTAGAACGGGATTCCCAGCTATGCGAGACTTTGTCCAAAGAGTAGTAGAGACACTCAGTGTGGATGACAACAAGGACCGTGTCTCAGTGGTTCAGTACAGCAGAGATCCAGCTGTCCAGTTCTATCTGAACACGTACACCACAAAGGGCCAGATCCTTGACACTGTTAAAGGTTTGAGGCACAAAGGCGGAAGACCCCTCAACACTGGGGCAGCTCTCCAGTACTTGAGGGATAATGTCTTCACGACCTCTGCCGGAAGCAGGCGCCTGGAAGGAGTGCCACAGGTCCTAATATTGTTAAGTGGTGGAAGGTCTTTTGACAGTGTTGATGCACCAGCTTCTGCTCTCAAACAGCTGGGAGTCTTGACCTTTGCAATCGGAACCAGGAGCTCTGATAGCAAAGAACTGCAGAAGATATCCTACGATCCCAGTTATGCTCTATCTGTGTCTGAATTCACTGACCTTCCCAGTGTCCAACAACAACTTCAGTCTTCCGTGGAGGCTGTGGTTGTTGACGTCACCCCAGAGTCACCAACTGTACCTGGTATGTTAACAAGCACAGACTCTTGCTGGCTTGAAGAGCTACCTGACTTGTTTTACATATAATGAAGGAAAGAAAGACATGAAGTGTGATACTTGTTTAGCTCCATTTGTGCATTTAAAGAAAGGTGGTGGTGCGCTTTCCAAGTGTTTAAAATTGAAGTAGGCGGTGCTAGGCGCTTTCAAAATAACATGTCCGCCACTTGATGATTAGGCCACGAGCGTACTTTTTGCAAATGTTTTTATTGTTTGTCTTCCTGTCTTTTTCTCAGTTGACACTGCCAAAAAGGATATCGTATTCCTTCTGGATGGTTCCGATGGCACAAGGAATGGCTTCCCTGCCATGCGTGATTTTGTTGAGAGAGTGGTGGAGAAACTCAATGTGGGAGAAAACAAAGACCGTGTCTCTGTGGTCCAGTACAGCAGAGATGCAGAGGTCCATTTGTATCTGAACACGTACACCACAAGGGAGGATATTGTGGATTCGGTCAGAGGGCTGAGACACAGAGGAGGCAGACCCCTCAACACCGGGGCAGCCCTCCAATACGTCAGGGACAACGTCTTTACAAACTCCTCCGGGAGTAGGCGCCTGCAAGGTGTTCCACAGATGTTGATCCTGCTAAATGGTGGAAGTTCTTTTGACAACGTAGATACCCCAGCCTCTGCTCTCAAACAGCAGGGTATCTTTGTCATTGGCATTGGAACAAGGAACTCTGACAGTAGAGAGCTGCAGAAGATATCATATGACCCTAGTTACGCTCTATCAGTGTCTGAGCTCTCTGACCTCCCCAGTGTCCAAGAACAGCTCTCCTCTGTAATGAGCACAGTCCTAGTGAGGGCCACGCCCATGACACCAACAGTAACTGGTAAGAAAGTGAGCCATTTTTCCGTCCCGAGATCATGGTGGGACGTAAACTGAAGTGTATTAAAGTGTAGTTTTTTTTTTTTTTTTTACTGAATTTAAATCAGCCAGTGCCACTTAGGACAAAACAGTTGTGCCAGCATTAATCGAGTAAATTGTAAACATTGAGGTCGGCTTTCATCATTTTACTTTCACACGGGAAAGGTTTGACACATGAAGCTAAATATGTCTCAAATTTTGTGTTCCCTAGTGGACAGAAAGCCACCAGGAAGAGATGTTGTGTTCTTGTTGGATGGATCTGATGGTACTAGAACGGGATTCCCAGCTATGCGAGACTTTGTCCAAAGAGTAGTAGAGACACTCAGTGTGGATGACAACAAGGACCGTGTCTCAGTGGTTCAGTACAGCAGAGATCCAGCTGTCCAGTTCTATCTGAACACGTACACCACAAAGGGCCAGATCCTTGACACTGTTAAAGGTTTGAGGCACAAAGGCGGAAGACCCCTCAACACTGGAGCAGCTCTCCAGTACTTGAGGGATAATGTCTTCACGACCTCTGCCGGAAGCAGGCGCCTGGAAGGAGTGCCACAGGTCCTAATATTGTTAAGTGGTGGAAGGTCTTTTGACAGTGTTGATGCACCAGCTTCTGCTCTCAAACAGCTGGGAGTCTTGACCTTTGCAATCGGAACCAGGAGCTCTGATAGCAAAGAACTGCAGAAGATATCCTACGATCCCAGTTATGCTCTATCTGTGTCTGAATTCACTGACCTTCCCAGTGTCCAACAACAACTTCAGTCTTCCGTGGAGGCTGTGGTTGTTGACGTCACCCCAGAGTCACCAACTGTACCTGGTATGTTAACAAGCACAGACTCTTGCTGGCTTGAAGAGCTACCTGACTTGTTTTACATATAATGAAGGAAAGAAAGACATGAAGTGTGATACTTGTTTAGCTCCATTTGTGCATTTAAAGAAAGGTGGTGGTGCGCTTTCCAAGTGTTTAAAATTGAAGTAGGCGGTGCTAGGCGCTTTCAAAATAACATGTCCGCCACTTGATGATTAGGCCACGAGCGTACTTTTTGCAAATGTTTTTATTGTTTGTCTTCCTGTCTTTTTCTCAGTTGACACTGCCAAAAAGGATATCGTATTCCTTCTGGATGGTTCCGATGGCACAAGGAATGGCTTCCCTGCCATGCGTGATTTTGTTGAGAGAGTGGTGGAGAAACTCAATGTGGGAGAAAACAAAGACCGTGTCTCTGTGGTCCAGTACAGCAGAGATGCAGAGGTCCATTTCTATCTGAACACGTACACCACAAGGGAGGATATTGTGGATTCGGTCAGAGGGCTGAGACACAGAGGAGGCAGACCCCTTAACACCGGGGCAGCCCTCCAATACGTCAGGGACAACGTCTTTACAAACTCCTCCGGGAGTAGGCGCCTGCAAGGTGTTCCACAGATGTTGATCCTGCTAAATGGTGGAAGTTCTTTTGACAACGTAGATACCCCAGCCTCTGCTCTCAAACAGCAGGGCATCTTTGTCATTGGCATTGGAACAAGGAACTCTGACAGTAGAGAGCTGCAGAAGATATCATATGACCCTAGTTACGCTCTATCAGTGTCTGAGCTCTCTGACCTCCCCAGTGTCCAAGAACAGCTCTCCTCTGTAATGAGCACAGTCCTAGTGAGGGCCACGCCCATGACACCAACAGTAACTGGTAAGAAAGTGAGCCATTTTTCCGTCCCGAGATCATGGTCGGACGTAAACTGAAGTGTATTAAAGTGTAGTTTTTTTTTTTTTTTTTACTGAATTTAAATCAGCCAGTGCCACTTAGGACAAAACAGTTGTGCCAGCATTAATCGAGTAAATTGTAAACATTGAGGTCGGTTTCATCATCTTACTTTCACACGGGAAAGGTTTGACACATTAAGCTAAATATGTCTCAAATTTTGTGTTCCCTAGTGGACAGAAAGCCACCAGGAAGGGATGTTGTGTTCTTGTTGGATGGATCTGATGGTACTAGAACGGGATTCCCAGCTATGCGAGACTTTGTCCAAAGAGTAGTAGAGACACTCAGTGTGGATGACAACAAGGACCGTGTCTCAGTGGTTCAGTACAGCAGAGATCCAGCTGTCCAGTTCTATCTGAACACGTACACCACAAAGGGCCAGATCCTTGACACTGTTAAAGGTTTGAGGCACAAAGGCGGAAGACCCCTCAACACTGGGGCAGCTCTCCAGTACTTGAGGGATAATGTCTTCACGACCTCTGCCGGAAGCAGGCGCCTGGAAGGAGTGCCACAGGTCCTAATATTGTTAAGTGGTGGAAGGTCTTTTGACAGTGTTGATGCACCAGCTTCTGCTCTCAAACAGCTGGGAGTCTTGACCTTTGCAATCGGAACCAGGAGCTCTGATAGCAAAGAACTGCAGAAGATATCCTACGATCCCAGTTATGCTCTATCTGTGTCTGAATTCACTGACCTTCCCAGTGTCCAACAACAACTTCAGTCTTCCGTGGAGGCTGTGGTTGTTGACGTCACCCCAGAGTCACCAACTGTACCTGGTATGTTAACAAGCACAGACTCTTGCTGGCTTGAAGAGCTACCTGACTTGTTTTACATATAATGAAGGAAAGAAAGACATGAAGTGTGATACTTGTTTAGCTCCATTTGTGCATTTAAAGAAAGGTGGTGGTGCGCTTTCCAAGTGTTTAAAATTGAAGTAGGCGGTGCTAGGCGCTTTCAAAATAACATGTCCGCCACTTGATGATTAGGCCACGAGCGTACTTTTTGCAAATGTTTTTATTGTTTGTCTTCCTGTCTTTTTCTCAGTTGACACTGCCAAAAAGGATATCGTATTCCTTCTGGATGGTTCCGATGGCACAAGGAATGGCTTCCCTGCCATGCGTGATTTTGTTGAGAGAGTGGTGGAGAAACTCAATGTGGGAGAAAACAAAGACCGTGTCTCTGTGGTCCAGTACAGCAGAGATGCAGAGGTCCATTTCTATCTGAACACGTACACCACAAGGGAGGATATTGTGGATTCGGTCAGAGGGCTGAGACACAGAGGAGGCAGACCCCTCAACACCGGGGCAGCCCTCCAATACGTCAGGGACAACGTCTTTACAAACTCCTCCGGGAGTAGGCGCCTGCAAGGTGTTCCACAGATGTTGATCCTGCTAAATGGTGGAAGTTCTTTTGACAACGTAGATACCCCAGCCTCTGCTCTCAAACAGCAGGGCATCTTTGTCATTGGCATTGGAACAAGGAACTCTGACAGTAGAGAGCTGCAGAAGATATCATATGACCCTAGTTACGCTCTATCAGTGTCTGAGCTCTCTGACCTCCCCAGTGTCCAAGAAGAGCTCTCCTCTGTAATGAGCACAGTCCTAGTGAGGGCCACGCCCATGACACCAACAGTAACTGGTAAGAAAGTGAGCCATTTTTCCGTCCCGAGATCATGGTGGGACGTAAACTGAAGTGTATTAAAGTGTAGTTTTTTTTTTTTTTTTACTGAATTTAAATCAGCCAGTGCCACTTAGGACAAAACAGTTGTGCCAGCATTAATCGAGTAAATTGTAAACATTGAGGTCGGCTTTCATCATCTTACTTTCACACGGGAAAGGTTTGACACATGAAGCTAAATATGTCTCAAATTTTGTGTTCCCTAGTGGACAGAAAGCCACCAGGAAGGGATGTTGTGTTCTTGTTGGATGGATCTGATGTTACTAGAACGGGATTCCCAGCTATGCGAGACTTTGTCCGAAGAGTAGTAGAGACACTCAGTGTGGATGACAACAAGGACCGTGTCTCAGTGGTTCAGTACAGCAGAGATCCAGCTGTCCAGTTCTATCTGAACACGTACACCACAAAGGGCCAGATCCTTGACACTGTTAAAGGTTTGAGGCACAAAGGCGGAAGACCCCTCAACACTGGAGCAGCTCTCCAGTACTTGAGGGATAATGTCTTCACGACCTCTGCCGGAAGCAGGCGCCTGGAAGGAGTGCCACAGGTCCTAATATTGTTAAGTGGTGGAAGGTCTTTTGACAGTGTTGATGCACCAGCTTCTGCTCTCAAACAGCTGGGAGTCTTGACCTTTGCAATCGGAACCAGGAGCTCTGATAGCAAAGAACTGCAGAAGATATCCTACGATCCCAGTTATGCTCTATCTGTGTCTGAATTCACTGACCTTCCCAGTGTCCAACAACAACTTCAGTCTTCCGTGGAGGCTGTGGTTGTTGACGTCACCCCAGAGTCACCAACTGTACCTGGTATGTTAACAAGCACAGACTCTTGCTGTCTTGAAGAGCTACCTGACTTGTTTTACATATAATGAAGGAAAGAAAGACATGAAGTGTGATACTTGTTTAGCTCCATTTGTGCATTTAAAGAAAGGTGGTGGTGCGCTTTCCAAGTGTTTAAAATTGAAGTAGGCGGTGCTAGGCGCTTTCAAAATAACATGTCCGCCACTTAATGATTAGGCCACGAGCGTACTTTTTGCAAATGTTTTTATTGTTTGTCTTCCTGTCTTTTTCTCAGTTGACACTGCCAAAAAGGATATCGTATTCCTTCTGGATGGTTCCGATGGCACAAGGAATGGCTTCCCTGCCATGCGTGATTTTGTTGAGAGAGTGGTGGAGAAACTCAATGTGGGAGAAAACAAAGACCGTGTCTCTGTGGTCCAGTACAGCAGAGATGCAGAGGTCCATTTCTATCTGAACACGTACACCACAAGGGAGGATATTGTGGATTCGGTCAGAGGGCTGAGACACAGAGGAGGCAGACCCCTCAACACCGGGGCAGCCCTCCAATACGTCAGGGACAACGTCTTTACAAACTCCTCCGGGAGTAGGCGCCTGCAAGGTGTTCCACAGATGTTGATCCTGCTAAATGGTGGAAGTTCTTTTGACAACGTAGATACCCCAGCCTCTGCTCTCAAACAGCAGGGCATCTTTGTCATTGGCATTGGAACAAGGAACTCTGACAGTAGAGAGCTGCAGAAGATATCATATGACCCTAGTTACGCTCTATCAGTGTCTGAGCTCTCTGACCTCCCCAGTGTCCAAGAAGAGCTCTCCTCTGTAATGAGCACAGTCCTAGTGAGGGCCACGCCCATGACACCAACAGTAACTGGTAAGAAAGTGAGCCATTTTTCCGTCCCGAGATCATGGTGGGACGTAAACTGAAGTGTATTAAAGTGTAGTTTTTTTTTTTTTTTTTACTGAATTTAAATCAGCCAGTGCCACTTAGGACAAAACAGTTGTGCCAGCATTAATCGAGTAAATTGTAAACATTGAGGTCGGCTTTCATCATCTTACTTTCACACGGGAAAGGTTTGACACATGAAGCTAAATATGTCTCAAATTTTGTGTTCCCTAGTGGACAGAAAGCCACCAGGAAGGGATGTTGTGTTCTTGTTGGATGGATCTGATGTTACTAGAACGGGATTCCCAGCTATGCGAGACTTTGTCCGAAGAGTAGTAGAGACACTCAGTGTGGATGACAACAAGGACCGTGTCTCAGTGGTTCAGTACAGCAGAGATCCAGCTGTCCAGTTCTATCTGAACACGTACACCACAAAGGGCCAGATCCTTGACACTGTTAAAGGTTTGAGGCACAAAGGCGGAAGACCCCTCAACACTGGAGCAGCTCTCCAGTACTTGAGGGATAATGTCTTCACGACCTCTGCCGGAAGCAGGCGCCTGGAAGGAGTGCCACAGGTCCTAATATTGTTAAGTGGTGGAAGGTCTTTTGACAGTGTTGATGCACCAGCTTCTGCTCTCAAACAGCTGGGAGTCTTGACCTTTGCAATCGGAACCAGGAGCTCTGATAGCAAAGAACTGCAGAAGATATCCTACGATCCCAGTTATGCTCTATCTGTGTCTGAATTCACTGACCTTCCCAGTGTCCAACAACAACTTCAGTCTTCCGTGGAGGCTGTGGTTGTTGACGTCACCCCAGAGTCACCAACTGTACCTGGTATGTTAACAAGCACAGACTCTTGCTGTCTTGAAGAGCTACCTGACTTGTTTTACATATAATGAAGGAAAGAAAGACATGAAGTGTGATACTTGTTTAGCTCCATTTGTGCATTTAAAGAAAGGTGGTGGTGCGCTTTCCAAGTGTTTAAAATTGAAGTAGGCGGTGCTAGGCGCTTTCAAAATAACATGTCCGCCACTTAATGATTAGGCCACGAGCGTACTTTTTGCAAATGTTTTTATTGTTTGTCTTCCTGTCTTTTTCTCAGTTGACACTGCCAAAAAGGATATCGTATTCCTTCTGGATGGTTCCGATGGCACAAGGAATGGCTTCCCTGCCATGCGTGATTTTGTTGAGAGAGTGGTGGAGAAACTCAATGTGGGAGAAAACAAAGACCGTGTCTCTGTGGTCCAGTACAGCAGAGATGCAGAGGTCCATTTGTATCTGAACACGTACACCACAAGGGAGGATATTGTGGATTCGGTCAGAGGGCTGAGACACAGAGGAGGCAGACCCCTCAACACCGGGGCAGCCCTCCAATACGTCAGGGACAACGTCTTTACAAACTCCTCCGGGAGTAGGCGCCTGCAAGGTGTTCCACAGATGTTGATCCTGCTAAATGGTGGAAGTTCTTTTGACAACGTAGATACCCCAGCCTCTGCTCTCAAACAGCAGGGTATCTTTGTCATTGGCATTGGAACAAGGAACTCTGACAGTAGAGAGCTGCAGAAGATATCATATGACCCTAGTTACGCTCTATCAGTGTCTGAGCTCTCTGACCTCCCCAGTGTCCAAGAAGAGCTCTCCTCTGTAATGAGCACAGTCCTAGTGAGGGCCACGCCCATGACACCAACAGTAACTGGTAAGAAAGTGAGCCATTTTTCCGTCCCGAGATCATGGTGGGACGTAAACTGAAGTGTATTAAAGTGTAGTTTTTTTTTTTTTTTTTTTACTGAATTTAAATCAGCCAGTGCCACTTAGGACAAAACAGTTGTGCCAGCATTAATCGAGTAAATTGTAAACATTGAGGTCGGCTTTCATCATCTTACTTTCACACGGGAAAGGTTTGACACATGAAGCTAAATATGTCTCAAATTTTGTGTTCCCTAGTGGACAGAAAGCCACCAGGAAGGGATGTTGTGTTCTTGTTGGATGGATCTGATGGTACTAGAACGGGATTCCCAGCTATGCGAGACTTTGTCCAAAGAGTAGTAGAGACACTCAGTGTGGATGACAACAAGGACCGTGTCTCGGTGGTTCAGTACAGCAGAGATCCAGCTGTCCAGTTCTATCTGAACACGTACACCACAAAGGGCCAGATCCTTGACACTGTTAAAGGTTTGAGGCACAAAGGCGGAAGACCCCTCAACACTGGAGCAGCTCTCCAGTACTTGAGGGATAATGTCTTCACGGCCTCTGCCGGAAGCAGGCGCCTGGAAGGAGTGCCACAGGTCCTAATATTGTTAAGTGGTGGAAGGTCTTTTGACAGTGTTGATGCACCAGCTTCTGCTCTCAAACAGCTGGGAGTCTTGACCTTTGCAATCGGAACCAGGAGCTCTGATAGCAAAGAACTGCAGAAGATATCCTACGATCCCAGTTATGCTCTATCTGTGTCTGAATTCACTGACCTTCCCAGTGTCCAACAACAACTTCAGTCTTCCGTGGAGGCTGTGGTTGTTGACGTCACCCCAGAGTCACCAACTGTACCTGGTATGTTAACAAGCACAGACTCTTGCTGGCTTGAAGAGCTACCTGACTTGTTTTACATATAATGAAGGAAAGAAAGACATGAAGTGTGATACTTGTTTAGCTCTATTTGTGCATTTAAAGAAAGGTGGTGGTGCGCTTTCCAAGTGTTTAAAATTGAAGTAGGCGGTGCTAGGCGCTTTCAAAATAACATGTCCGCCACTTGATGATTAGGCCACGAGCGTACTTTTTGCAAATGTTTTTATTGTTTGTCTTCCTGTCTTTTTCTCAGTTGACACTGCCAAAAAGGATATCGTATTCCTTCTGGATGGTTCCGATGGCACAAGGAATGGCTTCCCTGCCATGCGTGATTTTGTTGAGAGAGTGGTGGAGAAACTCAATGTGGGAGAAAACAAAGACCGTGTCTCTGTGGTCCAGTACAGCAGAGATGCAGAGGTCCATTTCTATCTGAACACGTACACCACAAGGGAGGACATTGTGGATTCGGTCAGAGGGCTGAGACACAGAGGAGGCAGACCCCTCAACACCGGGGCAGCCCTCCAATACGTCAGGGACAATGTCTTTACAAACTCCTCCGGGAGTAGGCGCCTGCAAGGTGTTCCACAGATGTTGATCCTGCTAAATGGTGGAAGTTCTTTTGACAACGTAGATACCCCAGCCTCTGCTCTCAAACAGCAGGGCATCTTTGTCATTGGCATTGGAACAAGGAACTCTGACAGTAGAGAGCTGCAGAAGATATCATATGACCCTAGTTACGCTCTATCAGTGTCTGAGCTCTCTGACCTCCCCAGTGTCCAAGAACAGCTCTCCTCTGTAATGAGCACAGTCCTAGTGAGGGCCACGCCCATGACACCAACAGTAACTGGTAAGAAAGTGAGCCATTTTTCCGTCCCGAGATCATGGTGGGACGTAAACTGAAGTGTATTAAAGTGTAGTTTTTTTTAATTTTTTTACTGAATTTAAATCAGCCAGTGCCACTTAGGACAAAACAGTTGTGCCAGCATTAATCGAGTAAATTGTAAACATTGAGGTCGGCTTTCATCATCTTACTTTCACACGGGAAAGGTTTGACACATGAAGCTAAATATGTCTCAAATTTTGTGTTCCCTAGTGGACAGAAAGCCACCAGGAAGGGATGTTGTGTTCTTGTTGGATGGATCTGATGGTACTAGAACGGGATTCCCAGCTATGCGAGACTTTGTCCAAAGAGTAGTAGAGACACTCAGTGTGGATGACAACAAGGACCGTGTCTCGGTGGTTCAGTACAGCAGAGATCCAGCTGTCCAGTTCTATCTGAACACGTACACCACAAAGGGCCAGATCCTTGACACTGTTAAAGGTTTGAGGCACAAAGGCGGAAGACCCCTCAACACTGGAGCAGCTCTCCAGTACTTGAGGGATAATGTCTTCACGGCCTCTGCCGGAAGCAGGCGCCTGGAAGGAGTGCCACAGGTCCTAATATTGTTAAGTGGTGGAAGGTCTTTTGACAGTGTTGATGCACCAGCTTCTGCTCTCAAACAGCTGGGAGTCTTGACCTTTGCAATCGGAACCAGGAGCTCTGATAGCAAAGAACTGCAGAAGATATCCTACGATCCCAGTTATGCTCTATCTGTGTCTGAATTCACTGACCTTCCCAGTGTCCAACAACAACTTCAGTCTTCCGTGGAGGCTGTGGTTGTTGACGTCACCCCAGAGTCACCAACTGTACCTGGTATGTTAACAAGCACAGACTCTTGCTGGCTTGAAGAGCTACCTGACTTGTTTTACATATAATGAAGGAAAGAAAGACATGAAGTGTGATACTTGTTTAGCTCCATTTGTGCATTTAAAGAAAGGTGGTGGTGCGCTTTCCAAGTGTTTAAAATTGAAGTAGGCGGTGCTAGGCGCTTTCAAAATAACATGTCCGCCACTTGATGATTAGGCCACGAGCGTACTTTTTGCAAATGTTTTTATTGTTTGTCTTCCTGTCTTTTTCTCAGTTGACACTGCCAAAAAGGATATCGTATTCCTTCTGGATGGTTCCGATGGCACAAGGAATGGCTTCCCTGCCATGCGTGACTTTGTTGAGAGAGTGGTGGAGAAACTCAATGTGGGAGAAAACAAAGACCGTGTCTCTGTGGTCCAGTACAGCAGAGATGCAGAAGTCCATTTCTATCTGAACACGTACACCACAAGGGAGGACATTGTGGATTCGGTCAGAGGGCTGAGACACAGAGGAGGAAGACCCCTCAACACCGGGGCAGCCCTCCAATACGTCAGGGACAACGTCTTTACAAACTCCTCCGGGAGTAGGCGCCTGCAAGGTGTTCCACAGATGTTGATCCTGCTAAATGGTGGAAGTTCTTTTGACAACGTAGATACCCCAGCCTCTGCTCTCAAACAGCAGGGCATCTTTGTCATTGGCATTGGAACAAGGAACTCTGACAGTAGAGAGCTGCAGAAGATATCATATGACCCTAGTTACGCTCTATCAGTGTCTGAGCTCTCTGACCTCCCCAGTGTCCAAGAACAGCTCTCCTCTGTAATGAGCACAGTCCTAGTGAGGGCCACGCCCATGACACCAACAGTAACTGGTAAGAAAGTGAGCCATTTTTCCGTCCCGAGATCATGGTGGGACGTAAACTGAAGTGTATTAAAGTGTAGTTTTTTTTAATTTTTTTACTGAATTTAAATCAGCCAGTGCCACTTAGGACAAAACAGTTGTGCCAGCATTAATCGAGTAAATTGTAAACATTGAGGTCGGCTTTCATCATCTTACTTTCACACGGGAAAGGTTTGACACATGAAGCTAAATATGTCTCAAATTTTGTGTTCCCTAGTGGACAGAAAGCCACCAGGAAGGGATGTTGTGTTCTTGTTGGATGGATCTGATGGTACTAGAACGGGATTCCCAGCTATGCGAGACTTTGTCCAAAGAGTAGTAGAGACACTCAGTGTGGATGACAACAAGGACCGTGTCTCAGTGGTTCAGTACAGCAGAGATCCAGCTGTCCAGTTCTATCTGAACACGTACACCACAAAGGGCCAGATCCTTGACACTGTTAAAGGTTTGAGGCACAAAGGCGGAAGACCCCTCAACACTGGAGCAGCTCTCCAGTACTTGAGGGATAATGTCTTCACGACCTCTGCCGGAAGCAGGCGCCTGGAAGGAGTGCCACAGGTCCTAATATTGTTAAGTGGTGGAAGGTCTTTTGACAGTGTTGATGCACCAGCTTCTGCTCTCAAACAGCTGGGAGTCTTGACCTTTGCAATCGGAACCAGGAGCTCTGATAGCCAAGAACTGCAGAAGATATCCTACGATCCCAGTTATGCTCTATCTGTGTCTGAATTCACTGACCTTCCCAGTGTCCAACAACAACTTCAGTCTTCCGTGGAGGCTGTGGTTGTTGACGTCACCCCAGAGTCACCAACTGTACCTGGTATGTTAACAAGCACAGACTCTTGCTGTCTTGAAGAGCTACCTGACTTGTTTTACATATAATGAAGGAAAGAAAGACATGAAGTGTGATACTTGTTTAGCTCCATTTGTGCATTTAAAGAAAGGTGGTGGTGCGCTTTCCAAGTGTTTAAAATTGAAGTAGGCGGTGCTAGGCGCTTTCAAAATAACATGTCCGCCACTTGATGATTAGGCCACGAGCGTACTTTTTGCAAATGTTTTTATTGTTTGTCTTCCTGTCTTTTTCTCAGTTGACACTGCCAAAAAGGATATCGTATTCCTTCTGGATGGTTCCGATGGCACAAGGAATGGCTTCCCTGCCATGCGTGATTTTGTTGAGAGAGTGGTGGAGAAACTCAATGTGGGAGAAAACAAAGACCGTGTCTCTGTGGTCCAGTACAGCAGAGATGCAGAGGTCCATTTCTATCTGAACACGTACACCACAAGGGAGGACATTGTGGATTCGGTCAGAGGGCTGAGACACAGAGGAGGCAGACCCCTCAACACCGGGGCAGCCCTCCAATACGTCAGGGACAACGTCTTTACAAACTCCTCCGGGAGTAGGCGCCTGCAAGGTGTTCCACAGATGTTGATCCTGCTAAATGGTGGAAGTTCTTTTGACAACGTAGATACCCCAGCCTCTGCTCTCAAACAGCAGGGCATCTTTGTCATTGGCATTGGAACAAGGAACTCTGACAGTAGAGAGCTGCAGAAGATATCATATGACCCTAGTTACGCTCTATCAGTGTCTGAGCTCTCTGACCTCCCCAGTGTCCAAGAACAGCTCTCCTCTGTAATGAGCACAGTCCTAGTGAGGGCCACGCCCATGACACCAACAGTAACTGGTAAGAAAGTGAGCCATTTTTCCGTCCCGAGATCATGGTGGGACGTAAACTGAAGTGTATTAAAGTGTAGTTTTTTTTTATTTTTTTTACTGAATTTAAATCAGCCAGTGCCACTTAGGACAAAACAGTTGTGCCAGCATTAATCGAGTAAATTGTAAACATTGAGGTCGGCTTTCATCATCTTACTTTCACACGGGAAAGGTTTGACACATGAAGCTAAATATGTCTCAAATTTTGTGTTCCCTAGTGGACAGAAAGCCACCAGGAAGGGATGTTGTGTTCTTGTTGGATGGATCTGATGGTACTAGAACGGGATTCCCAGCTATGCGAGACTTTGTCCAAAGAGTAGTAGAGACACTCAGTGTGGATGACAACAAGGACCGTGTCTCAGTGGTTCAGTACAGCAGAGATCCAGCTGTCCAGTTCTATCTGAACACGTACACCACAAAGGGCCAGATCCTTGACACTGTTAAAGGTTTGAGGCACAAAGGCGGAAGACCCCTCAACACTGGAGCAGCTCTCCAGTACTTGAGGGATAATGTCTTCACGACCTCTGCCGGAAGCAGGCGCCTGGAAGGAGTGCCACAGGTCCTAATATTGTTAAGTGGTGGAAGGTCTTTTGACAGTGTTGATGCACCAGCTTCTGCTCTCAAACAGCTGGGAGTCTTGACCTTTGCAATCGGAACCAGGAGCTCTGATAGCAAAGAACTGCAGAAGATATCCTACGATCCCAGTTATGCTCTATCTGTGTCTGAATTCACTGACCTTCCCAGTGTCCAACAACAACTTCAGTCTTCCGTGGAGGCTGTGGTTGTTGACGTCACCCCAGAGTCACCAACTGTACCTGGTATGTTAACAAGCACAGACTCTTGCTGTCTTGAAGAGCTACCTGACTTGTTTTACATATAATGAAGGAAAGAAAGACATGAAGTGTGATACTTGTTTAGCTCCATTTGTGCATTTAAAGAAAGGTGGTGGTGCGCTTTCCAAGTGTTTAAAATTGAAGTAGGCGGTGCTAGGCGCTTTCAAAATAACATGTCCGCCACTTGATGATTAGGCCACGAGCGTACTTTTTGCAAATGTTTTTATTGTTTGTCTTCCTGTCTTTTTCTCAGTTGACACTGCCAAAAAGGATATCGTATTCCTTCTGGATGGTTCCGATGGCACAAGGAATGGCTTCCCTGCCATGCGTGATTTTGTTGAGAGAGTGGTGGAGAAACTCAATGTGGGAGAAAACAAAGACCGTGTCTCTGTGGTCCAGTACAGCAGAGATGCAGAGGTCCATTTCTATCTGAACACGTACACCACAAGGGAGGACATTGTGGATTCGGTCAGAGGGCTGAGACACAGAGGAGGCAGACCCCTCAACACCGGGGCAGCCCTCCAATACGTCAGGGACAACGTCTTTACAAACTCCTCCGGGAGTAGGCGCCTGCAAGGTGTTCCACAGATGTTGATCCTGCTAAATGGTGGAAGTTCTTTTGACAACGTAGATACCCCAGCCTCTGCTCTCAAACAGCAGGGCATCTTTGTCATTGGCATTGGAACAAGGAACTCTGACAGTAGAGAGCTGCAGAAGATATCATATGACCCTAGTTACGCTCTATCAGTGTCTGAGCTCTCTGACCTCCCCAGTGTCCAAGAACAGCTCTCCTCTGTAATGAGCACAGTCCTAGTGAGGGCCACGCCCATGACACCAACAGTAACTGGTAAGAAAGTGAGCCATTTTTCCGTCCCGAGATCATGGTGGGACGTAAACTGAAGTGTATTAAAGTGTAGTTTTTTAAAATTTTTTTACTGAATTTAAATCAGCCAGTGCCACTTAGGACAAAACAGTTGTGCCAGCATTAATCGAGTAAATTGTAAACATTGAGGTCGGCTTTCATCATCTTACTTTCACACGGGAAAGGTTTGACACATGAAGCTAAATCTGTCTCAAATTTTGTGTTCCCTAGTGGACAGAAAGCCACCAGGAAGGGATGTTGTGTTCTTGTTGGATGGATCTGATGGTACTAGAACGGGATTCCCAGCTATGCGAGACTTTGTCCAAAGAGTAGTAGAGACACTCAGTGTGGATGACAACAAGGACCGTGTCTCAGTGGTTCAGTACAGCAGAGATCCAGCTGTCCAGTTCTATCTGAACACGTACACCACAAAGGGCCAGATCCTTGACACTGTTAAAGGTTTGAGGCACAAAGGCGGAAGACCCCTCAACACTGGAGCAGCTCTCCAGTACTTGAGGGATAATGTCTTCACGACCTCTGCCGGAAGCAGGCGCCTGGAAGGAGTGCCACAGGTCCTAATATTGTTAAGTGGTGGAAGGTCTTTTGACAGTGTTGATGCACCAGCTTCTGCTCTCAAACAGCTGGGAGTCTTGACCTTTGCAATCGGAACCAGGAGCTCTGATAGCAAAGAACTGCAGAAGATATCCTACGATCCCAGTTATGCTCTATCTGTGTCTGAATTCACTGACCTTCCCAGTGTCCAACAACAACTTCAGTCTTCCGTGGAGGCTGTGGTTGTTGACGTCACCCCAGAGTCACCAACTGTACCTGGTATGTTAACAAGCACAGACTCTTGCTGTCTTGAAGAGCTACCTGACTTGTTTTACATATAATGAAGGAAAGAAAGACATGAAGTGTGATACTTGTTTAGCTCCATTTGTGCATTTAAAGAAAGGTGGTGGTGCGCTTTCCAAGTGTTTAAAATTGAAGTAGGCGGTGCTAGGCGCTTTCAAAATAACATGTCCGCCACTTGATGATTAGGCCACGAGCGTACTTTTTGCAAATGTTTTTATTGTTTGTCTTCCTGTCTTTTTCTCAGTTGACACTGCCAAAAAGGATATCGTATTCCTTCTGGATGGTTCCGATGGCACAAGGAATGGCTTCCCTGCCATGCGTGATTTTGTTGAGAGAGTGGTGGAGAAACTCAATGTGGGAGAAAACAAAGACCGTGTCTCTGTGGTCCAGTACAGCAGAGATGCAGAGGTCCATTTCTATCTGAACACGTACACCACAAGGGAGGATATTGTGGATTCGGTCAGAGGGCTGAGACACAGAGGAGGCAGACCCCTCAACACCGGGGCAGCCCTCCAATACGTCAGGGACAACGTCTTTACAAACTCCTCCGGGAGTAGGCGCCTGCAAGGTGTTCCACAGATGTTGATCCTGCTAAATGTTGGAAGTTCTTTTGACAACGTAGATACCCCAGCCTCTGCTCTCAAACAGCAGGGCATCTTTGTCATTGGCATTGGAACAAGGAACTCTGACAGTAGAGAGCTGCAGAAGATATCATATGACCCTAGTTACGCTCTATCAGTGTCTGAGCTCTCTGACCTCCCCAGTGTCCAAGAAGAACTCTCCTCTGTAATGAGCACAGTCCTAGTGAGGGCCACGCCCATGACACCAACAGTAACTGGTAAGAAAGTGAGCCATTTTTCCGTCCCGAGATCATGGTGGGACGTAAACTGAAGTGTATTAAAGTGTAGTTTTTTTTTTTTTTTTTTACTGAATTTAAATCAGGCAGTGCCACTTAGGACAAAACAGTTGTGCCAGCATTAATCGAGTAAATTGTAAACATTGAGGTCGGCTTTCATCATCTTACTTTCACACGGGAAAGGTTTGACACATGAAGCTAAATCTGTCTCAAATTTTGTGTTCCCTAGTGGACAGAAAGCCATCAGGAAGGGATGTTGTGTTCTTGTTGGATGGATCTGATGGTACTAGAACGGGATTCCCAGCTATGCGAGACTTTGTCCAAAGAGTAGTAGAGACACTCAGTGTGGATGACAACAAGGACCGTGTCTCAGTGGTTCAGTACAGCAGAGATCCAGCTGTCCAGTTCTATCTGAACACGTACACCACAAAGGGCCAGATCCTTGACACTGTTAAAGGTTTGAGGCACAAAGGCGGAAGACCCCTCAACACTGGAGCAGCTCTCCAGTACTTGAGGGATAATGTCTTCACGACCTCTGCCGGAAGCAGGCGCCTGGAAGGAGTGCCACAGGTCCTAATATTGTTAAGTGGTGGAAGGTCTTTTGACAGTGTTGATGCACCAGCTTCTGCTCTCAAACAGCTGGGAGTCTTGACCTTTGCAATCGGAACCAGGAGCTCTGATAGCAAAGAACTGCAGAAGATATCCTACGATCCCAGTTATGCTCTATCTGTGTCTGAATTCACTGACCTTCCCAGTGTCCAACAACAACTTCAGTCTTCCGTGGAGGCTGTGGTTGTTGACGTCACCCCAGAGTCACCAACTGTACCTGGTATGTTAACAAGCACAGACTCTTGCTGGCTTGAAGAGCTACCTGACTTGTTTTACATATAATGAAGGAAAGAAAGACATGAAGTGTGATACTTGTTTAGCTCCATTTGTGCATTTAAAGAAAGGTGGTGGTGCGCTTTCCAAGTGTTTAAAATTGAAGTAGGCGGTGCTAGGCGCTTTCAAAATAACATGTCCGCCACTTGATGATTAGGCCACGAGCGTACTTTTTGCAAATGTTTTTATTGTTTGTCTTCCTGTCTTTTTCTCAGTTGACACTGCCAAAAAGGATATCGTATTCCTTCTGGATGGTTCCGATGGCACAAGGAATGGCTTCCCTGCCATGCGTGATTTTGTTGAGAGAGTGGTGGAGAAACTCAATGTGGGAGAAAACAAAGACCGTGTCTCTGTGGTCCAGTACAGCAGAGATGCAGAGGTCCATTTCTATCTGAACACGTACACCACAAGGGAGGATATTGTGGATTCGGTCAGAGGGCTGAGACACAGAGGAGGCAGACCCCTCAACACCGGGGCAGCCCTCCAATACGTCAGGGACAACGTCTTTACAAACTCCTCCGGGAGTAGGCGCCTGCAAGGTGTTCCACAGATGTTGATCCTGCTAAATGGTGGAAGTTCTTTTGACAACGTAGATACCCCAGCCTCTGCTCTCAAACAGCAGGGCATCTTTGTCATTGGCATTGGAACAAGGAACTCTGACAGTAGAGAGCTGCAGAAGATATCATATGACCCTAGTTACGCTCTATCAGTGTCTGAGCTCTCTGACCTCCCCAGTGTCCAAGAAGAGCTCTCCTCTGTAATGAGCACAGTCCTAGTGAGGGCCACGCCCATGACACCAACAGTAACTGGTAAGAAAGTGAGCCATTTTTCCGTCCCGAGATCATGGTGGGACGTAAACTGAAGTGTATTAAAGTGTAGTTTGTTTGGTTTTTTTTTACTGAATTTAAATCAGCCAGTGCCACTTAGGACAAAACAGTTGTGGCAGCATTAATCGAGTAAATTGTAAACATTGAGGTCGGCTTTCATCATCTTACTTTCACAAGGGAAAGGTTTGACACATGAAGCTAAATCTGTCTCAAATTTTGTGTTCCCTAGTGGACAGAAAGCCACCAGGAAGGGATGTTGTGTTCTTGTTGGATGGATCTGATGGTACTAGAACGGGATTCCCAGCTATGCGAGACTTTGTCCGAAGAGTAGTAGAGACACTCAGTGTGGATGACAACAAGGACCGTGTCTCAGTGGTTCAGTACAGCAGAGATCCAGCTGTCCAGTTCTATCTGAACACGTACACCACAAAGGGCCAGATCCTTGACACTGTTAAAGGTTTGAGGCACAAAGGCGGAAGACCCCTCAACACTGGAGCAGCTCTCCAGTACTTGAGGGATAATGTCTTCACGACCTCTGCCGGAAGCAGGCGCCTGGAAGGAGTGCCACAGGTACTAATATTGTTAAGTGGTGGAAGGTCTTTTGACAGTGTTGATGCACCAGCTTCTGCTCTCAAACAGCTGGGAGTCTTGACCTTTGCAATCGGAACCAGGAGCTCTGATAGCAAAGAACTGCAGAAGATATCCTACGATCCCAGTTATGCTCTATCTGTGTCTGAATTCACTGACCTTCCCAGTGTCCAACAACAACTTCAGTCTTCCGTGGAGGCTGTGGTTGTTGACGTCACCCCAGAGTCACCAACTGTACCTGGTATGTTAACAAGCACAGACTCTTGCTGGCTTGAAGAGCTACCTGACTTGTTTTACATATAATGAAGGAAAGAAAGACATGAAGTGTGATACTTGTTTAGCTCCATTTGTGCATTTAAAGAAAGGTGGTGGTGCGCTTTCCAAGTGTTTAAAATTGAAGTAGGCGGTGCTAGGCGCTTTCAAAATAACATGTCCGCCACTTGATGATTAGGCCACGAGCGTACTTTTTGCAAATGTTTTTATTGTTTGTCTTCCTGTCTTTTTCTCAGTTGACACTGCCAAAAAGGATATCGTATTCCTTCTGGATGGTTCCGATGGCACAAGGAATGGCTTCCCTGCCATGCGTGATTTTGTTGAGAGAGTGGTGGAGAAACTCAATGTGGGAGAAAACAAAGACCGTGTCTCTGTGGTCCAGTACAGCAGAGATGCAGAGGTCCATTTCTATCTGAACACGTACACCACAAGGGAGGATATTGTGGATTCGGTCAGAGGGCTGAGACACAGAGGAGGCAGACCCCTCAACACCGGGGCAGCCCTCCAATACGTCAGGGACAACGTCTTTACAAACTCCTCCGGGAGTAGGCGCCTGCAAGGTGTTCCACAGATGTTGATCCTGCTAAATGGTGGAAGTTCTTTTGACAACGTAGATACCCCAGCCTCTGCTCTCAAACAGCAGGGCATCTTTGTCATTGGCATTGGAACAAGGAACTCTGACAGTAGAGAGCTGCAGAAGATATCATATGACCCTAGTTACGCTCTATCAGTGTCTGAGCTCTCTGACCTCCCCAGTCTCCAAGAAGAACTCTCCTCTGTAATGAGCACAGTCCTAGTGAGGGCCACGCCCATGACACCAACAGTAACTGGTAAGAAAGTGAGCCATTTTTCCGTCCCGAGATCATGGTGGGACGTAAACTGAAGTGTATTAAAGTGTAGTTTGTTTTTTTTTTTTTTACTGAATTTAAATCAGGCAGTGCCACTTAGGACAAAACAGTTGTGCCAGCATTAATCGAGTAAATTGTAAACATTGAGGTCGGCTTTCATCATCTTACTTTCACACGGGAAAGGTTTGACACATGAAGCTAAATCTGTCTCAAATTTTGTGTTCCCTAGTGGACAGAAAGCCATCAGGAAGGGATGTTGTGTTCTTGTTGGATGGATCTGATGGTACTAGAACGGGATTCCCAGCTATGCGAGACTTTGTCCAAAGAGTAGTAGAGACACTCAGTGTGGATGACAACAAGGACCGTGTCTCAGTGGTTCAGTACAGCAGAGATCCAGCTGTCCAGTTCTATCTGAACACGTACACCACAAAGGGCCAGATCCTTGACACTGTTAAAGGTTTGAGGCACAAAGGCGGAAGACCCCTCAACACTGGAGCAGCTCTCCAGTACTTGAGGGATAATGTCTTCACGACCTCTGCCGGAAGCAGGCGCCTGGAAGGAGTGCCACAGGTCCTAATATTGTTAAGTGGTGGAAGGTCTTTTGACAGTGTTGATGCACCAGCTTCTGCTCTCAAACAGCTGGGAGTCTTGACCTTTGCAATCGGAACCAGGAGCTCTGATAGCAAAGAACTGCAGAAGATATCCTACGATCCCAGTTATGCTCTATCTGTGTCTGAATTCACTGACCTTCCCAGTGTCCAACAACAACTTCAGTCTTCCGTGGAGGCTGTGGTTGTTGACGTCACCCCAGAGTCACCAACTGTACCTGGTATGTTAACAAGCACAGACTCTTGCTGGCTTGAAGAGCTACCTGACTTGTTTTACATATAATGAAGGAAAGAAAGACATGAAGTGTGATACTTGTTTAGCTCCATTTGTGCATTTAAAGAAAGGTGGTGGTGCGCTTTCCAAGTGTTTAAAATTGAAGTAGGCGGTGCTAGGCGCTTTCAAAATAACATGTCCGCCACTTGATGATTAGGCCACGAGCGTACTTTTTGCAAATGTTTTTATTGTTTGTCTTCCTGTCTTTTTCTCAGTTGACACTGCCAAAAAGGATATCGTATTCCTTCTGGATGGTTCCGATGGCACAAGGAATGGCTTCCCTGCCATGCGTGATTTTGTTGAGAGAGTGGTGGAGAAACTCAATGTGGGAGAAAACAAAGACCGTGTCTCTGTGGTCCAGTACAGCAGAGATGCAGAGGTCCATTTCTATCTGAACACGTACACCACAAGGGAGGACATTGTGGATTCGGTCAGAGGGCTGAGACACAGAGGAGGCAGACCCCTCAACACCGGGGCAGCCCTCCAATACGTCAGGGACAACGTCTTTACAAACTCCTCCGGGAGTAGGCGCCTGCAAGGTGTTCCACAGATGTTGATCCTGCTAAATGGTGGAAGTTCTTTTGACAACGTAGATACCCCAGCCTCTGCTCTCAAACAGCAGGGCATCTTTGTCATTGGCATTGGAACAAGGAACTCTGACAGTAGAGAGCTGCAGAAGATATCATATGACCCTAGTTACGCTCTATCAGTGTCTGAGCTCTCTGACCTCCCCAGTGTCCAAGAAGAGCTCTCCTCTGTAATGAGCACAGTCCTAGTGAGGGCCACGCCCATGACACCAACAGTAACTGGTAAGAAAGTGAGCCATTTTTCCGTCCCGAGATCATGGTGGGACGTAAACTGAAGTGTATTAAAGTGTAGTTTTGTTTTTGTTTTTACTGAATTTAAATCAGCCAGTGCCACTTAGGACTAAACAGTTGTGCCAGCATTAATCGAGTAAATTGTAAACATTGAGGTCGGCTTTCATCATCTTACTTTCACACGGGAAAGGTTTGACACATGAAGCTAAATATGTCTCAAATTTTGTGTTCCCTAGTGGACAGAAAGCCACCAGGAAGAGATGTTGTGTTCTTGTTGGATGGATCTGATGGTACTAGAACGGGATTCCCAGCTATGCGAGACTTTGTCCAAAGAGTAGTAGAGACACTCAGTGTGGATGACAACAAGGACCGTGTCTCAGTGGTTCAGTACAGCAGAGATCCAGCTGTCCAGTTCTATCTGAACACGTACACCACAAAGGGCCAGATCCTTGACACTGTTAAAGGTTTGAGGCACAAAGGCGGAAGACCCCTCAACACTGGAGCAGCTCTCCAGTACTTGAGGGATAATGTCTTCACGACCTCTGCCGGAAGCAGGCGCCTGGAAGGAGTGCCACAGGTCCTAATATTGTTAAGTGGTGGAAGGTCTTTTGACAGTGTTGATGCACCAGCTTCTGCTCTCAAACAGCTGGGAGTCTTGACCTTTGCAATCGGAACCAGGAGCTCTGATAGCAAAGAACTGCAGAAGATATCCTACGATCCCAGTTATGCTCTATCTGTGTCTGAATTCACTGACCTTCCCAGTGTCCAACAACAACTTCAGTCTTCCGTGGAGGCTGTGGTTGTTGACGTCACCCCAGAGTCACCATCTGTACCTGGTATGTTAACAAGCACAGACTCTTGCTGGCTTGAAGAGCTACCTGACTTGTTTTACATATAATGAAGGAAAGAAAGACATGAAGTGTGATACTTGTTTAGCTCCATTTGTGCATTTAAAGAAAGGTGGTGGTGCGCTTTCCAAGTGTTTAAAATTGAAGTAGGCGGTGCTAGGCGCTTTCAAAATAACATGTCCGCCACTTGATGATTAGGCCACGAGCGTACTTTTTGCAAATGTTTTTATTGTTTGTCTTCCTGTCTTTTTCTCAGTTGACACTGCCAAAAAGGATATCGTATTCCTTCTGGATGGTTCCGATGGCACAAGGAATGGCTTCCCTGCCATGCGTGATTTTGTTGAGAGAGTGGTGGAGAAACTCAATGTGGGAGAAAACAAAGACCGTGTCTCTGTGGTCCAGTACAGCAGAGATGCAGAGGTCCATTTCTATCTGAACACGTACACCACAAGGGAGGATATTGTGGATTCGGTCAGAGGGCTGAGACACAGAGGAGGCAGACCCCTCAACACCGGGGCAGCCCTCCAATACGTCAGGGACAACGTCTTTACAAACTCCTCCGGGAGTAGGCGCCTGCAAGGTGTTCCACAGATGTTGATCCTGCTAAATGGTGGAAGTTCTTTTGACAACGTAGATACCCCAGCCTCTGCTCTCAAACAGCAGGGCATCTTTGTCATTGGCATTGGAACAAGGAACTCTGACAGTAGAGAGCTGCAGAAGATATCATATGACCCTAGTTACGCTCTATCAGTGTCTGAGCTCTCTGACCTCCCCAGTGTCCAAGAAGAGCTCTCCTCTGTAATGAGCACAGTCCTAGTGAGGGCCACGCCCATGACACCAACAGTAACTGGTAAGAAAGTGAGCCATTTTTCCGTCCCGAGATCATGGTGGGACGTAAACTGAAGTGTATTAAAGTGTAGTTTTTTTTTTTTTTTTTTACTGAATTTAAATCAGCCAGTGCCACTTAGGACAAAACAGTTGTGCCAGCATTAATCGAGTAAATTGTAAACATTGAGGTCGGCTTTCATCATCTTACTTTCACACGGGAAAGGTTTGACACATGAAGCTAAATCTGTCTCAAATTTTGTGTTCCCTAGTGGACAGAAAGCCATCAGGAAGGGATGTTGTGTTCTTGTTGGATGGATCTGATGGTACTAGAACGGGATTCCCAGCTATGCGAGACTTTGTCCAAAGAGTAGTAGAGACACTCAGTGTGGATGACAACAAGGACCGTGTCTCAGTGGTTCAGTACAGCAGAGATCCAGCTGTCCAGTTCTATCTGAACACGTACACCACAAAGGGCCAGATCCTTGACACTGTTAAAGGTTTGAGGCACAAAGGCGGAAGACCCCTCAACACTGGAGCAGCTCTCCAGTACTTGAGGGATAATGTCTTCACGACCTCTGCCGGAAGCAGGCGCCTGGAAGGAGTGCCACAGGTCCTAATATTGTTAAGTGGTGGAAGGTCTTTTGACAGTGTTGATGCACCAGCTTCTGCTCTCAAACAGCTGGGAGTCTTGACCTTTGCAATCGGAACCAGGAGCTCTGATAGCAAAGAACTGCAGAAGATATCCTACGATCCCAGTTATGCTCTATCTGTGTCTGAATTCACTGACCTTCCCAGTGTCCAACAACAACTTCAGTCTTCCGTGGAGGCTGTGGTTGTTGACGTCACCCCAGAGTCACCAACTGTACCTGGTATGTTAACAAGCACAGACTCTTGCTGGCTTGAAGAGCTACCTGACTTGTTTTACATATAATGAAGGAAAGAAAGACATGAAGTGTGATACTTGTTTAGCTCCATTTGTGCATTTAAAGAAAGGTGGTGGTGCGCTTTCCAAGTGTTTAAAATTGAAGTAGGCGGTGCTAGGCGCTTTCAAAATAACATGTCCGCCACTTGATGATTAGGCCACGAGCGTACTTTTTGCAAATGTTTTTATTGTTTGTCTTCCTGTCTTTTTCTCAGTTGACACTGCCAAAAAGGATATCGTATTCCTTCTGGATGGTTCCGATGGCACAAGGAATGGCTTCCCTGCCATGCGTGATTTTGTTGAGAGAGTGGTGGAGAAACTCAATGTGGGAGAAAACAAAGACCGTGTCTCTGTGGTCCAGTACAGCAGAGATGCAGAGGTCCATTTCTATCTGAACACGTACACCACAAGGGAGGATATTGTGGATTCGGTCAGAGGGCTGAGACACAGAGGAGGCAGACCCCTCAACACCGGGGCAGCCCTCCAATACGTCAGGGACAACGTCTTTACAAACTCCTCCGGGAGTAGGCGCCTGCAAGGTGTTCCACAGATGTTGATCCTGCTAAATGGTGGAAGTTCTTTTGACAACGTAGATACCCCAGCCTCTGCTCTCAAACAGCAGGGCATCTTTGTCATTGGCATTGGAACAAGGAACTCTGACAGTAGAGAGCTGCAGAAGATATCATATGACCCTAGTTACGCTCTATCAGTGTCTGAGCTCTCTGACCTCCCCAGTGTCCAAGAACAGCTCTCCTCTGTAATGAGCACAGTCCTAGTGAGGGCCACGCCCATGACACCAACAGTAACTGGTAAGAAAGTGAGCCATTTTTCCGTCCCGAGATCATGGTGGGACGTAAACTGAAGTGTATTAAAGTGTAGTTTTTTTTTTTTTTTTTACTGAATTTAAATCAGCCAGTGCCACTTAGGACAAAACAGTTGTGCCAGCATTAATCGAGTAAATTGTAAACATTGAGGTCGGCTTTCATCATCTTACTTTCACACGGGAAAGGTTTGACACATGAAGCTAAATATGTCTCAAATTTTGTGTTCCCTAGTGGACAGAAAGCCACCAGGAAGAGATGTTGTGTTCTTGTTGGATGGATCTGATGGTACTAGAACGGGATTCCCAGCTATGCGAGACTTTGTCCAAAGAGTAGTAGAGACACTCAGTGTGGATGACAACAAGGACCGTGTCTCAGTGGTTCAGTACAGCAGAGATCCAGCTGTCCAGTTCTATCTGAACACGTACACCACAAAGGGCCAGATCCTTGACACTGTTAAAGGTTTGAGGCACAAAGGCGGAAGACCCCTCAACACTGGAGCAGCTCTCCAGTACTTGAGGGATAATGTCTTCACGACCTCTGCCGGAAGCAGGCGCCTGGAAGGAGTGCCACAGGTCCTAATATTGTTAAGTGGTGGAAGGTCTTTTGACAGTGTTGATGCACCAGCTTCTGCTCTCAAACAGCTGGGAGTCTTGACCTTTGCAATCGGAACCAGGAGCTCTGATAGCAAAGAACTGCAGAAGATATCCTACGATCCCAGTTATGCTCTATCTGTGTCTGAATTCACTGACCTTCCCAGTGTCCAACAACAACTTCAGTCTTCCGTGGAGGCTGTGGTTGTTGACGTCACCCCAGAGTCACCAACTGTACCTGGTATGTTAACAAGCACAGACTCTTGCTGGCTTGAAGAGCTACCTGACTTGTTTTACATATAATGAAGGAAAGAAAGACATGAAGTGTGATACTTGTTTAGCTCCATTTGTGCATTTAAAGAAAGGTGGTGGTGCGCTTTCCAAGTGTTTAAAATTGAAGTAGGCGGTGCTAGGCGCTTTCAAAATAACATGTCCGCCACTTGATGATTAGGCCACGAGCGCACTTTTTGCAAATGTTTTTATTGTTTGTCTTCCTGTCTTTTTCTCAGTTGACACTGCCAAAAAGGATATTGTATTCCTTCTGGATGGTTCCGATGGCACAAGGAATGGCTTCCCTGCCATGCGTGATTTTGTTGAGAGAGTGGTGGAGAAACTCAATGTGGGAGAAAACAAAGACCGTGTCTCTGTGGTCCAGTACAGCAGAGATGCAGAGGTCCATTTCTATCTGAACACGTACACCACAAGGGAGGATATTGTGGATTCGGTCAGAGGGCTGAGACACAGAGGAGGCAGACCCCTCAACACCGGGGCAGCCCTCCAATACGTCAGGGACAACGTCTTTACAAACTCCTCCGGGAGTAGGCGCCTGCAAGGTGTTCCACAGATGTTGATCCTGCTAAATGGTGGAAGTTCTTTTGACAACGTAGATACCCCAGCCTCTGCTCTCAAACAGCAGGGCATCTTTGTCATTGGCATTGGAACAAGGAACTCTGACAGTAGAGAGCTGCAGAAGATATCATATGACCCTAGTTACGCTCTATCAGTGTCTGAGCTCTCTGACCTCCCCAGTGTCCAAGAAGAGCTCTCCTCTGTAATGAGCACAGTCCTAGTGAGGGCCACGCCCATGACACCAACAGTAACTGGTAAGAAAGTGAGCCATTTTTCCGTCCCGAGATCATGGTGGGACGTAAACTGAAGTGTATTAAAGTGTAGTTTTTTTTTTGTTTTTTTTTTACTGAATTTAAATCAGCCAGTGCCACTTAGGACAAAACAGTTGTGCCAGCATTAATCGAGTAAATTGTAAACATTGAGGTCGGCTTTCATCATCTTACTTTCACACGGGAAAGGTTTGACACATGAAGCTAAATCTGTCTCAAATTTTGTGTTCCCTAGTGGACAGAAAGCCACCAGGAAGAGATGTTGTGTTCTTGTTGGATGGATCTGATGGTACTAGAACGGGATTCCCAGCTATGCGAGACTTTGTCCAAAGAGTAGTAGAGACACTCAGTGTGGATGACAACAAGGACCGTGTCTCAGTGGTTCAGTACAGCAGAGATCCAGCTGTCCAGTTCTATCTGAACACGTACACCACAAAGGGCCAGATCCTTGACACTGTTAAAGGTTTGAGGCACAAAGGCGGAAGACCCCTCAACACTGGAGCAGCTCTCCAGTACTTGAGGGATAATGTCTTCACGACCTCTGCCGGAAGCAGGCGCCTGGAAGGAGTGCCACAGGTCCTAATATTGTTAAGTGGTGGAAGGTCTTTTGACAGTGTTGATGCACCAGCTTCTGCTCTCAAACAGCTGGGAGTCTTGACCTTTGCAATCGGAACCAGGAGCTCTGATAGCAAAGAACTGCAGAAGATATCCTACGATCCCAGTTATGCTCTATCTGTGTCTGAATTCACTGACCTTCCCAGTGTCCAACAACAACTTCAGTCTTCCGTGGAGGCTGTGGTTGTTGACGTCACCCCAGAGTCACCAACTGTACCTGGTATGTTAACAAGCACAGACTCTTGCTGGCTTGAAGAGCTACCTGACTTGTTTTACATATAATGAAGGAAAGAAAGACATGAAGTGTGATACTTGTTTAGCTCCATTTGTGCATTTAAAGAAAGGTGGTGGTGCGCTTTCCAAGTGTTTAAAATTGAAGTAGGCGGTGCTAGGCGCTTTCAAAATAACATGTCCGCCACTTGATGATTAGGCCACGAGCGTACTTTTTGCAAATGTTTTTATTGTTTGTCTTCCTGTCTTTTTCTCAGTTGACACTGCCAAAAAGGATATCGTATTCCTTCTGGATGGTTCCGATGGCACAAGGAATGGCTTCCCTGCCATGCGTGATTTTGTTGAGAGAGTGGTGGAGAAACTCAATGTGGGAGAAAACAAAGACCGTGTCTCTGTGGTCCAGTACAGCAGAGATGCAGAGGTCCATTTCTATCTGAACACGTACACCACAAGGGAGGATATTGTGGATTCGGTCAGAGGGCTGAGACACAGAGGAGGCAGACCCCTCAACACCGGGGCAGCCCTCCAATACGTCAGGGACAACGTCTTTACAAACTCCTCCGGGAGTAGGCGCCTGCAAGGTGTTCCACAGATGTTGATCCTGCTAAATGGTGGAAGTTCTTTTGACAACGTAGATACCCCAGCCTCTGCTCTCAAACAGCAGGGCATCTTTGTCATTGGCATTGGAACAAGGAACTCTGACAGTAGAGAGCTGCAGAAGATATCATATGACCCTAGTTACGCTCTATCAGTGTCTGAGCTCTCTGACCTCCCCAGTGTCCAAGAACAGCTCTCCTCTGTAATGAGCACAGTCCTAGTGAGGGCCACGCCCATGACACCAACAGTAACTGGTAAGAAAGTGAGCCATTTTTCCGTCCCGAGATCATGGTGGGACGTAAACTGAAGTGTATTAAAGTGTAGTTTTTTTTTTTTTTTTTACTGAATTTAAATCAGCCAGTGCCACTTAGGACAAAACAGTTGTGCCAGCATTAATCGAGTAAATTGTAAACATTGAGGTCGGCTTTCATCATCTTACTTTCACACGGGAAAGGTTTGACACATGAAGCTAAATATGTCTCAAATTTTGTGTTCCCTAGTGGACAGAAAGCCACCAGGAAGAGATGTTGTGTTCTTGTTGGATGGATCTGATGGTACTAGAACGGGATTCCCAGCTATGCGAGACTTTGTCCAAAGAGTAGTAGAGACACTCAGTGTGGATGACAACAAGGACCGTGTCTCAGTGGTTCAGTACAGCAGAGATCCAGCTGTCCAGTTCTATCTGAACACGTACACCACAAAGGGCCAGATCCTTGACACTGTTAAAGGTTTGAGGCACAAAGGCGGAAGACCCCTCAACACTGGAGCAGCTCTCCAGTACTTGAGGGATAATGTCTTCACGACCTCTGCCGGAAGCAGGCGCCTGGAAGGAGTGCCACAGGTCCTAATATTGTTAAGTGGTGGAAGGTCTTTTGACAGTGTTGATGCACCAGCTTCTGCTCTCAAACAGCTGGGAGTCTTGACCTTTGCAATCGGAACCAGGAGCTCTGATAGCAAAGAACTGCAGAAGATATCCTACGATCCCAGTTATGCTCTATCTGTGTCTGAATTCACTGACCTTCCCAGTGTCCAACAACAACTTCAGTCTTCCGTGGAGGCTGTGGTTGTTGACGTCACCCCAGAGTCACCAACTGTACCTGGTATGTTAACAAGCACAGACTCTTGCTGGCTTGAAGAGCTACCTGACTTGTTTTACATATAATGAAGGAAAGAAAGACATGAAGTGTGATACTTGTTTAGCTCCATTTGTGCATTTAAAGAAAGGTGGTGGTGCGCTTTCCAAGTGTTTAAAATTGAAGTAGGCGGTGCTAGGCGCTTTCAAAATAACATGTCCGCCACTTGATGATTAGGCCACGAGCGCACTTTTTGCAAATGTTTTTATTGTTTGTCTTCCTGTCTTTTTCTCAGTTGACACTGCCAAAAAGGATATTGTATTCCTTCTGGATGGTTCCGATGGCACAAGGAATGGCTTCCCTGCCATGCGTGATTTTGTTGAGAGAGTGGTGGAGAAACTCAATGTGGGAGAAAACAAAGACCGTGTCTCTGTGGTCCAGTACAGCAGAGATGCAGAGGTCCATTTCTATCTGAACACGTACACCACAAGGGAGGATATTGTGGATTCGGTCAGAGGGCTGAGACACAGAGGAGGCAGACCCCTCAACACCGGGGCAGCCCTCCAATACGTCAGGGACAACGTCTTTACAAACTCCTCCGGGAGTAGGCGCCTGCAAGGTGTTCCACAGATGTTGATCCTGCTAAATGGTGGAAGTTCTTTTGACAACGTAGATACCCCAGCCTCTGCTCTCAAACAGCAGGGCATCTTTGTCATTGGCATTGGAACAAGGAACTCTGACAGTAGAGAGCTGCAGAAGATATCATATGACCCTAGTTACGCTCTATCAGTGTCTGAGCTCTCTGACCTCCCCAGTGTCCAAGAAGAGCTCTCCTCTGTAATGAGCACAGTCCTAGTGAGGGCCACGCCCATGACACCAACAGTAACTGGTAAGAAAGTGAGCCATTTTTCCGTCCCGAGATCATGGTGGGACGTAAACTGAAGTGTATTAAAGTGTAGTTTTTTTTTTGTTTTTTTTTTACTGAATTTAAATCAGCCAGTGCCACTTAGGACAAAACAGTTGTGCCAGCATTAATCGAGTAAATTGTAAACATTGAGGTCGGCTTTCATCATCTTACTTTCACACGGGAAAGGTTTGACACATGAAGCTAAATCTGTCTCAAATTTTGTGTTCCCTAGTGGACAGAAAGCCACCAGGAAGGGATGTTGTGTTCTTGTTGGATGGATCTGATGGTACTAGAACGGGATTCCCAGCTATGCGAGACTTTGTCCAAAGAGTAGTAGAGACACTCAGTGTGGATGACAACAAGGACCGTGTCTCAGTGGTTCAGTACAGCAGAGATCCAGCTGTCCAGTTCTATCTGAACACGTACACCACAAAGGGCCAGATCCTTGACACTGTTAAAGGTTTGAGGCACAAAGGCGGAAGACCCCTCAACACTGGAGCAGCTCTCCAGTACTTGAGGGATAATGTCTTCACGACCTCTGCCGGAAGCAGGCGCCTGGAAGGAGTGCCACAGGTCCTAATATTGTTAAGTGGTGGAAGGTCTTTTGACAGTGTTGATGCACCAGCTTCTGCTCTCAAACAGCTGGGAGTCTTGACCTTTGCAATCGGAACCAGGAGCTCTGATAGCAAAGAACTGCAGAAGATATCCTACGATCCCAGTTATGCTCTATCTGTGTCTGAATTCACTGACCTTCCCAGTGTCCAACAACAACTTCAGTCTTCCGTGGAGGCTGTGGTTGTTGACGTCACCCCAGAGTCACCAACTGTACCTGGTATGTTAACAAGCACAGACTCTTGCTGGCTTGAAGAGCTACCTGACTTGTTTTACATATAATGAAGGAAAGAAAGACATGAAGTGTGATACTTGTTTAGCTCCATTTGTGCATTTAAAGAAAGGTGGTGGTGCGCTTTCCAAGTGTTTAAAATTGAAGTAGGCGGTGCTAGGCGCTTTCAAAATAACATGTCCGCCACTTGATGATTAGGCCACGAGCGTACTTTTTGCAAATGTTTTTATTGTTTGTCTTCCTGTCTTTTTCTCAGTTGACACTGCCAAAAAGGATATCGTATTCCTTCTGGATGGTTCCGATGGCACAAGGAATGGCTTCCCTGCCATGCGTGATTTTGTTGAGAGAGTGGTGGAGAAACTCAATGTGGGAGAAAACAAAGACCGTGTCTCTGTGGTCCAGTACAGCAGAGATGCAGAGGTCCATTTGTATCTGAACACGTACACCACAAGGGAGGATATTGTGGATTCGGTCAGAGGGCTGAGACACAGAGGAGGCAGACCCCTCAACACCGGGGCAGCCCTCCAATACGTCAGGGACAACGTCTTTACAAACTCCTCCGGGAGTAGGCGCCTGCAAGGTGTTCCACAGATGTTGATCCTGCTAAATGGTGGAAGTTCTTTTGACAACGTAGATACCCCAGCCTCTGCTCTCAAACAGCAGGGCATCTTTGTCATTGGCATTGGAACAAGGAACTCTGACAGTAGAGAGCTGCAGAAGATATCATATGACCCTAGTTACGCTCTATCAGTGTCTGAGCTCTCTGACCTCCCCAGTGTCCAAGAAGAGCTCTCCTCTGTAATGAGCACAGTCCTAGTGAGGGCCACGCCCATGACACCAACAGTAACTGGTAAGAAAGTGAGCCATTTTTCCGTCCCGAGATCATGGTGGGACGTAAACTGAAGTGTATTAAAGTGTAGTTTTTTTTTTTTTTTTTTACTGAATTTAAATCAGCCAGTGCCACTTAGGACAAAACAGTTGTGCCAGCATTAATCGAGTAAATTGTAAACATTGAGGTCGGCTTTCATCATCTTACTTTCACACGGGAAAGGTTTGACACATGAAGCTAAATCTGTCTCAAATTTTGTGTTCCCTAGTGGACAGAAAGCCATCAGGAAGGGATGTTGTGTTCTTGTTGGATGGATCTGATGGTACTAGAACGGGATTCCCAGCTATGCGAGACTTTGTCCAAAGAGTAGTAGAGACACTCAGTGTGGATGACAACAAGGACCGTGTCTCAGTGGTTCAGTACAGCAGAGATCCAGCTGTCCAGTTCTATCTGAACACGTACACCACAAAGGGCCAGATCCTTGACACTGTTAAAGGTTTGAGGCACAAAGGCGGAAGACCCCTCAACACTGGAGCAGCTCTCCAGTACTTGAGGGATAATGTCTTCACGACCTCTGCCGGAAGCAGGCGCCTGGAAGGAGTGCCACAGGTCCTAATATTGTTAAGTGGTGGAAGGTCTTTTGACAGTGTTGATGCACCAGCTTCTGCTCTCAAACAGCTGGGAGTCTTGACCTTTGCAATCGGAACCAGGAGCTCTGATAGCAAAGAACTGCAGAAGATATCCTACGATCCCAGTTATGCTCTATCTGTGTCTGAATTCACTGACCTTCCCAGTGTCCAACAACAACTTCAGTCTTCCGTGGAGGCTGTGGTTGTTGACGTCACCCCAGAGTCACCAACTGTACCTGGTATGTTAACAAGCACAGACTCTTGCTGGCTTGAAGAGCTACCTGACTTGTTTTACATATAATGAAGGAAAGAAAGACATGAAGTGTGATACTTGTTTAGCTCCATTTGTGCATTTAAAGAAAGGTGGTGGTGCGCTTTCCAAGTGTTTAAAATTGAAGTAGGCGGTGCTAGGCGCTTTCAAAATAACATGTCCGCCACTTGATGATTAGGCCACGAGCGTACTTTTTGCAAATGTTTTTATTGTTTGTCTTCCTGTCTTTTTCTCAGTTGACACTGCCAAAAAGGATATCGTATTCCTTCTGGATGGTTCCGATGGCACAAGGAATGGCTTCCCTGCCATGCGTGATTTTGTTGAGAGAGTGGTGGAGAAACTCAATGTGGGAGAAAACAAAGACCGTGTCTCTGTGGTCCAGTACAGCAGAGATGCAGAGGTCCATTTCTATCTGAACACGTACACCACAAGGGAGGATATTGTGGATTCGGTCAGAGGGCTGAGACACAGAGGAGGCAGACCCCTCAACACCGGGGCAGCCCTCCAATACGTCAGGGACAACGTCTTTACAAACTCCTCCGGGAGTAGGCGCCTGCAAGGTGTTCCACAGATGTTGATCCTGCTAAATGGTGGAAGTTCTTTTGACAACGTAGATACCCCAGCCTCTGCTCTCAAACAGCAGGGCATCTTTGTCATTGGCATTGGAACAAGGAACTCTGACAGTAGAGAGCTGCAGAAGATATCATATGACCCTAGTTACGCTCTATCAGTGTCTGAGCTCTCTGACCTCCCCAGTGTCCAAGAACAGCTCTCCTCTGTAATGAGCACAGTCCTAGTGAGGGCCACGCCCATGACACCAACAGTAACTGGTAAGAAAGTGAGCCATTTTTCCGTCCCGAGATCATGGTGGGACGTAAACTGAAGTGTATTAAAGTGTAGTTTTTTTTTTTTTTTTTACTGAATTTAAATCAGCCAGTGCCACTTAGGACAAAACAGTTGTGCCAGCATTAATCGAGTAAATTGTAAACATTGAGGTCGGCTTTCATCATCTTACTTTCACACGGGAAAGGTTTGACACATGAAGCTAAATATGTCTCAAATTTTGTGTTCCCTAGTGGACAGAAAGCCACCAGGAAGAGATGTTGTGTTCTTGTTGGATGGATCTGATGGTACTAGAACGGGATTCCCAGCTATGCGAGACTTTGTCCAAAGAGTAGTAGAGACACTCAGTGTGGATGACAACAAGGACCGTGTCTCAGTGGTTCAGTACAGCAGAGATCCAGCTGTCCAGTTCTATCTGAACACGTACACCACAAAGGGCCAGATCCTTGACACTGTTAAAGGTTTGAGGCACAAAGGCGGAAGACCCCTCAACACTGGAGCAGCTCTCCAGTACTTGAGGGATAATGTCTTCACGACCTCTGCCGGAAGCAGGCGCCTGGAAGGAGTGCCACAGGTCCTAATATTGTTAAGTGGTGGAAGGTCTTTTGACAGTGTTGATGCACCAGCTTCTGCTCTCAAACAGCTGGGAGTCTTGACCTTTGCAATCGGAACCAGGAGCTCTGATAGCAAAGAACTGCAGAAGATATCCTACGATCCCAGTTATGCTCTATCTGTGTCTGAATTCACTGACCTTCCCAGTGTCCAACAACAACTTCAGTCTTCCGTGGAGGCTGTGGTTGTTGACGTCACCCCAGAGTCACCAACTGTACCTGGTATGTTAACAAGCACAGACTCTTGCTGGCTTGAAGAGCTACCTGACTTGTTTTACATATAATGAAGGAAAGAAAGACATGAAGTGTGATACTTGTTTAGCTCCATTTGTGCATTTAAAGAAAGGTGGTGGTGCGCTTTCCAAGTGTTTAAAATTGAAGTAGGCGGTGCTAGGCGCTTTCAAAATAACATGTCCGCCACTTGATGATTAGGCCACGAGCGCACTTTTTGCAAATGTTTTTATTGTTTGTCTTCCTGTCTTTTTCTCAGTTGACACTGCCAAAAAGGATATTGTATTCCTTCTGGATGGTTCCGATGGCACAAGGAATGGCTTCCCTGCCATGCGTGATTTTGTTGAGAGAGTGGTGGAGAAACTCAATGTGGGAGAAAACAAAGACCGTGTCTCTGTGGTCCAGTACAGCAGAGATGCAGAGGTCCATTTCTATCTGAACACGTACACCACAAGGGAGGATATTGTGGATTCGGTCAGAGGGCTGAGACACAGAGGAGGCAGACCCCTCAACACCGGGGCAGCCCTCCAATACGTCAGGGACAACGTCTTTACAAACTCCTCCGGGAGTAGGCGCCTGCAAGGTGTTCCACAGATGTTGATCCTGCTAAATGGTGGAAGTTCTTTTGACAACGTAGATACCCCAGCCTCTGCTCTCAAACAGCAGGGCATCTTTGTCATTGGCATTGGAACAAGGAACTCTGACAGTAGAGAGCTGCAGAAGATATCATATGACCCTAGTTACGCTCTATCAGTGTCTGAGCTCTCTGACCTCCCCAGTGTCCAAGAAGAGCTCTCCTCTGTAATGAGCACAGTCCTAGTGAGGGCCACGCCCATGACACCAACAGTAACTGGTAAGAAAGTGAGCCATTTTTCCGTCCCGAGATCATGGTGGGACGTAAACTGAAGTGTATTAAAGTGTAGTTTTTTTTTTGTTTTTTTTTTACTGAATTTAAATCAGCCAGTGCCACTTAGGACAAAACAGTTGTGCCAGCATTAATCGAGTAAATTGTAAACATTGAGGTCGGCTTTCATCATCTTACTTTCACACGGGAAAGGTTTGACACATGAAGCTAAATCTGTCTCAAATTTTGTGTTCCCTAGTGGACAGAAAGCCACCAGGAAGGGATGTTGTGTTCTTGTTGGATGGATCTGATGGTACTAGAACGGGATTCCCAGCTATGCGAGACTTTGTCCAAAGAGTAGTAGAGACACTCAGTGTGGATGACAACAAGGACCGTGTCTCAGTGGTTCAGTACAGCAGAGATCCAGCTGTCCAGTTCTATCTGAACACGTACACCACAAAGGGCCAGATCCTTGACACTGTTAAAGGTTTGAGGCACAAAGGCGGAAGACCCCTCAACACTGGAGCAGCTCTCCAGTACTTGAGGGATAATGTCTTCACGACCTCTGCCGGAAGCAGGCGCCTGGAAGGAGTGCCACAGGTCCTAATATTGTTAAGTGGTGGAAGGTCTTTTGACAGTGTTGATGCACCAGCTTCTGCTCTCAAACAGCTGGGAGTCTTGACCTTTGTAATCGGAACCAGGAGCTCTGATAGCAAAGAACTGCAGAAGATATCCTACGATCCCAGTTATGCTCTATCTGTGTCTGAATTCACTGACCTTCCCAGTGTCCAACAACAACTTCAGTCTTCCGTGGAGGCTGTGGTTGTTGACGTCACCCCAGAGTCACCAACTGTACCTGGTATGTTAACAAGCACAGACTCTTGCTGGCTTGAAGAGCTACCTGACTTGTTTTACATATAATGAAGGAAAGAAAGACATGAAGTGTGATACTTGTTTAGCTCCATTTGTGCATTTAAAGAAAGGTGGTGGTGCACTTTCCAAGTGTTTAAAATTGAAGTAGGCGGTGCTAGGCGCTTTCAAAATAACATGTCCGCCACTTGATGATTAGGCCACGAGCGTACTTTTTGCAAATGTTTTTATTGTTTGTCTTCCTGTCTTTTTCTCAGTTGACACTGCCAAAAAGGATATCGTATTCCTTCTGGATGGTTCCGATGGCACAAGGAATGGCTTCCCTGCCATGCGTGATTTTGTTGAGAGAGTGGTGGAGAAACTCAATGTGGGAGAAAACAAAGACCGTGTCTCTGTGGTCCAGTACAGCAGAGATGCAGAGGTCCATTTCTATCTGAACACGTACACCACAAGGGAGGATATTGTGGATTCGGTCAGAGGGCTGAGACACAGAGGAGGCAGACCCCTCAACACCGGGGCAGCCCTCCAATACGTCAGGGACAACGTCTTTACAAACTCCTCCGGGAGTAGGCGCCTGCAAGGTGTTCCACAGATGTTGATCCTGCTAAATGGTGGAAGTTCTTTTGACAACGTAGATACCCCAGCCTCTGCTCTCAAACAGCAGGGCATCTTTGTCATTGGCATTGGAACAAGGAACTCTGACAGTAGAGAGCTGCAGAATATATCATATGACCCTAGTTACGCTCTATCAGTGTCTGAGCTCTCTGACCTCCCCAGTGTCCAAGAAGAGCTCTCCTCTGTAATGAGCACAGTCCTAGTGAGGGCCACGCCCATGACACCAACAGTAACTGGTAAGAAAGTGAGCCATTTTTCCGTCCCGAGATCATGGTGGGACGTAAACTGAAGTGTATTAAAGTGTAGTTTGTTTTTTTTTTTTTACTGAATTTAAATCAGCCAGTGCCACTTAGGACTAAACAGTTGTGCCAGCATTAATCGAGTAAATTGTAAACATTGAGGTCGGCTTTCATCATCTTACTTTCACACGGGAAAGGTTTGACACATGAAGCTAAATATGTCTCAAATTTTGTGTTCCCTAGTGGACAGAAAGCCACCAGGAAGAGATGTTGTGTTCTTGTTGGATGGATCTGATGTTACTAGAACGGGATTCCCAGCTATGCGAGACTTTGTCCGAAGAGTAGTAGAGACACTCAGTGTGGATGACAACAAGGACTGTGTCTCAGTGGTTCAGTACAGCAGAGATCCAGCTGTCCAGTTCTATCTGAACACGTACACCACAAAGGGCCAGATCCTTGACACTGTTAAAGGTTTGAGGCACAAAGGCGGAAGACCCCTCAACACTGGAGCAGCTCTCCAGTACTTGAGGGATAATGTCTTCACAACCTCTGCCGGAAGCAGGCGCCTGGAAGGAGTGCCACAGGTCCTAATATTGTTAAGTGGTGGAAGGTCTTTTGACAGTGTTGATGCACCAGCCTCTGCTCTCAAACAGCTGGGAGTCTTGACCTTTGCAATCGGAACCAGGAGCTCTGATAGCAAAGAACTGCAGAAGATATCCTACGATCCCAGTTATGCTCTATCTGTGTCTGAATTCACTGACCTTCCCAGTGTCCAACAACAACTTCAGTCTTCCGTGGAGGCTGTGGTTGTTGACGTCACCCCAGAGTCACCAACTGTACCTGGTATGTTAACAAGCACAGACTCTTGCTGGCTTGAAGAGCTACCTGACTTGTTTTACATATAATGAAGGAAAGAAAGACATGAAGTGTGATACTTGTTTAGCTCCATTTGTGCATTTAAAGAAAGGTGGTGGTGCGCTTTCCAAGTGTTTAAAATTGAAGTAGGCGGTGCTAGGCGCTTTCAAAATAACATGTCCGCCACTTGATGATTAGGCCACGAGCGTACTTTTTGCAAATGTTTTTATTGTTTGTCTTCCTGTCTTTTTCTCAGTTGACACTGCCAAAAAGGATATCGTATTCCTTCTGGATGGTTCCGATGGCACAAGGAATGGCTTCCCTGCCATGCGTGATTTTGTTGAGAGAGTGGTGGAGAAACTCAATGTGGGAGAAAACAAAGACCGTGTCTCTGTGGTCCAGTACAGCAGAGATGCAGAGGTCCATTTCTATCTGAACACGTACACCACAAGGGAGGATATTGTGGATTCGGTCAGAGGGCTGAGACACAGAGGAGGCAGACCCCTCAACACCGGGGCAGCCCTCCAATACGTCAGGGACAACGTCTTTACAAACTCCTCCGGGAGTAGGCGCCTGCAAGGTGTTCCACAGATGTTGATCCTGCTAAATGGTGGAAGTTCTTTTGACAACGTAGATACCCCAGCCTCTGCTCTCAAACAGCAGGGCATCTTTGTCATTGGCATTGGAACAAGGAATTCTGACAGTAGAGAGATGCAGAAGATATCATATGACCCTAGTTACGCTCTATCAGTGTCTGAGTTCTCTGACCTCCAAAGTGTCCAAGAACGGCTCTCCTCCGTAATGAGTACAGTCCTAGTGAGGGCCACACGTATGACACCAACAGTAACTGGTAAGAAAGTGAGCCATTTTTCCGTCCCGAGATCATGGGGGGCGGCAAACTGAAATGTATTAAAGTGTAGTTTTAATGAGTTTGAGTAAATCAGTCCCACTTAAGACACAACAGTTGTGCCAGCATTAATAAATTGTAAATGTTGACGTCAGCTTTCATCACCTGACTTTCAAATGGGAAATGTTTGTCACTTCAAGCTAAATACTTCTCCAACTTTGTGTTCCCTAGTGGTAAGAAAGCTGCCAGGAAGGGATGTTGTGTTCTTGTTGGATGGATCTGATGGTACTAGAACAGGATTCCCAGCTATGCGAGACTTTGTCCAAAGAGTAGTAGAGACACTCAGTGTGGATGACAACAAGGACCGTGTCTCAGTGGTTCAGTACAGCAGAGAACCAGCTGTCCAGTTCTATCTGAACACGTACCCCACAAAGGGCGAGATCCTTGACACTGTTAAAGGTTTGAGGCACAAAGGCGGAAGACCCCTCAACACTGGAGCAGCTCTCCAGTACTTGAGGGATAATGTCTTCACGGCCTCTGCCGGAAGCAGGCGCCTGGATGGAGTGCCACAGGTCCTAATATTGTTAATTGGTGGAAGGTCTTTTGACAGTGTTGATGCACCAGCTTCTGCTCTCAAACAGATAGGTGTTTTGACCTTTGCAATCGGAACCAGCAGTTTTGATAGCCAAGAACTGCAGATGATATCCTACGATCCCAGTTATGCTCTAACAGTGTCTGAATTCACTGACCTTTCCAGTGTCCAACAACAACTTCAGTCTTCCGTGGAGGCTGTGGTTGTTGACGTCACCCCAGAGTCACCAACTGTACCTGGTATGTTAACAAGCACAGACTCTTGCTGGCTTGAAGAGCTACCTGACTTGTTTTACGTAAAATTAAGGAAGGAAAGAAATGAAGTCCCATACTTTTTTATCTATGCATGCATTTAAAGAGACGTGGTGGTGCGCTTTCCAAGCATTTATAATAGAAGTAGGAAGTGCTAGGCGCTTTCAAAATAACATGTCCGCCACTTGATGATTAGGCCATGAGCGTACTTTTTGCAAATGTTTTTATTGTTTGTCTTCCTGTCTTTTTCTCAGTTGACACTGCCAAAAAGGATATCGTATTCCTTCTGGATGGTTCAGATGGCACAAGGAATGGCTTCCCTGCCATGCGTGATTTTGTTGAGAGAGTGGTGGAGAAACTCAATGTGGGAGAAAACAAAGACCGTGTCTCTGTGGTCCAGTACAGCAGAGATGCAGAGGTCCATTTCTATCTGAACACGTACACCACAAGAGAGGATATTGTGGATTCGGTCAGAGGGCTGAGACACAGAGGAGGTAGACCGCTCAATACCGGGGCAGCCCTCCAATACGTCAGGGACTATGTCTTTACAAACTCCTCCGGGAGTAGGCGCCTGCAAGGTGTTCCGCAAATGTTGATCCTGCTAAATGGTGGAAGTTCTTTTGACAACGTAGATACCCCAGCCTCTGCTCTCAAACAGCAGGGCATCTTTGTCATTGGCATTGGAACAAGGAACTCTGACAGTAGAGAGTTGCAGAAGATATCATATGACCCTAGTTATGCTCTATCAGTGTTTGAGTTCACTGACCTCCCCAGTGTCCAAGAACAACTGTTCTCTGTAATGAGCACAGTGCTAGTGATGGCCACGCCCCTGACACCAACATTAATTGGTAAGAAAATGACCTAATTTTTTATCACAAGTTCATGGTGAGATGCAAACTGAAGTGTATTAAAGTGTAGTTTTTTTACTATATTTAAATCAGCCAGTGCCACTTAGGACAAAACTGTTGTGCCAGCATTAATCAAGTAAATTGTAAACATTGAGGTTGGCTTTCATCATCTTACTTTCACACGGGAAAGGTTTGACACATGAAGCTAAATATGCCTCAAATATGTCGCCGGAATTGTCTCAGAGTTGACCCCAGAATCACCAACTGTATGTACACTCTTTCACCTTCAACAAGAGCAGTTTATCAGGTCATTTTTCACTGGTGGTGGGAGAGGTTCAAACAGGTCAGAGCTTCAGTGAAACAAGGCATTATAAAGCGATTTGTTGGCATTGATGTGGAAATTAGATTGACCATAGTTATCTTACAACCATGACTTTTTCTCCTTTAGAATACCTCAACTGCCAATTTGATGATTCTGTTATCAGTGACAATAAAATACTTCAGAAAAGAAACAGAAATTATACAATACATTTTCTTTCCAAAGTTGTAAACTAACAATTATATGTACATTCCAAACAGCATATGTTTCTTTATATAGCGCAAAAGTAAAAGTTCATGTTATTACAGTAGGAACATTCTGCATTGATGTATACAAGTCAATTTTATCTAGTCATGTCAATTCAAAAAAGCCCAATGTCACAAATTATAATTTGTACAGCATATGGCAAAAAAAGGAGAGAGAGACAAGAGGTTAGGCTGAATCTCCTGAATGTCAAAGATCCAGATCCACAACATCTGGAATTAGGTATTGACAGCCAAGGGAAAGAGAAAGGTCCCGTGACAGCCAACGGTCCAGTGCAGGGAAACCTGATTGAAATAGAGGACAAGGAGGACAAGATAGGGGGAGAAAGGGAGGAGAGAGAGAGATAGGTACAGCTCTGATGCTCATGTGCTTGTTAGACAACAAACAATGGAGGGTCAGAGAGATGCAGTTGTTTTCAATGTTTCACTGTTTTCATGTTTGAAGTATTCTCGTCAGCAGGACAGACATGGAGTTTAATTACTAATGCTTAATAGATTAATGACTGAAAACAGGAGGATAATAGTAACAGGCACAGGGGCCTTAAGTAATCAAAGAATTAAACTGTCTAAAGTCAACAGGGAGATTATTCCAGAGAAAAGGGGCACGGTAGGAAAAGTCTCTGCAGCCTGAATATATTAATATGGATGATTCCATATTATGCATCATCATCAGACACTGTTGTATCGCATCAACAATTACAGTATCTGTAATTATTCCACTTCACCCAGCTTTAAGTAGGATTTAGCTCCATGTTTGCAATTGAAGAGAGAATGTCGTATACTACTACTAATATTTTTCAGTCCATAAGGATACTAGTTCTTTCTTCTTCTCTGTTAGCTGATCATGACACTGCCTCTAGTGTTTCACTATTATGACATTAAGTATTACTTGTTTGTCCATTTTCTATACATAACCTGCTAAATCAAGACCATTTTTTTCATAAATGTGTTGCACTTTTAACACTGAAAACCCCAAAAGTCAAACGTTTTTTATATTGCAGTCTGTTTTCTACTTTCTACTCTTTTTCTACTTTTACTACTTTCTTCAAAATGAGAACCATGTGATTTCCTTCTTTTGGTCAAGAAAAGATGAAGCTGATTGTATTCAAAGATCAGCACTCTTCGAACAATAAAGACATTCTTGACTCTGAGTCCATTTTTGATTCTTGAAGACAAAGGCAACGGGCATTCATCTCACAAATCTTCTTGACCCGCATTTTTTCCATTTCCAGCAAACTCTGGTTCTCTTTTTAATCTTATTCATATTCATGATTTTCTTTCTAATCATATTAATATTCTCTATTTTGATTATTTTTATTTGTATTCACAACTAAAATATGTGTCAATATCCCATACTAAAACAATTTTCCACCATAGAGTGGTATTGAATTTTGCGTGTCATTTTGCCTAGTATTTATTTTATATTGGATTTGTGTTGTTTTCTACTGATGATTTAAAAAGTGTCTGACTGCTGACCTTTTCATTCAGCAGAAACTCTTCTTTCTCATGTGTGCAGTCTGGGTGGCTAACACATGATGTTGTGAGGTGTGCTCTGACATCCAAGACTGGTTAGATGCAAAAGAGCATTGCATACACTGTTATTGGAAAACTGAACTCACAAGCAATAAGCAACTTTTCACATTGATTGAAGGATAATGTCAGCGTTCAACATATTGTGCATGGTAAACAACAAACATGCAGCCATAGAGGGACAGCAAGTAACACGTAACCATGTACAATTAAATAAAAATCAAAGTGAAACATCTTTAAAAAAAAAAGTTCATAGTTTTAAGAGATGTTTTAAAGTATGATAATAGGGTTGCTAGGTTTAACTCCATGGGCAGGATATTCCAAACTCTGGGACCATAGATATATTTGGAGCCAGTTTAGACTTTGGAGAAGGTGGTTGTTTCCGAAGAATTAGCAGCAGCCCATAGATACAGTAGATGGAATACCTGAAATACAAGAGCTTGCAGTGACAAAAATGTATTATAAACAAATGCAAGCAGCCATTGTAAAGATAGAATTGAGGTTATATAATCACGTCATCATTAGCTCATCATTAGAAGCTAGCATTTACTGTGTAAATACTGACTACAGATTGTCATCATTCAAACTAGGTTTTTTTTCTTGGAAAAACTGATGACACAGTATTGCAATTACAGCCCACAAATTTGACCTCCCTCATTCTTGTATATCAAGGTCCAACAGTTTGTTAAAAGGCTATCACACCTCAGTGTGCATTTGCAGCTATAATTTTTTAGCAGAAGTTAATATTACTTTTCTCTTTCTCTTTCAGTTGAGTCGCAGGGTCCCCGGAAGGATGTCGTCTTCCTTGTTGATGGATCTGATGGTGTTGGGCGGGAATTTCCTATCATCCAGGAGTTCATCCGCAGGGTTGTGGAGAGTCTCAATGTGGGCGAGAGTAAGATCCGGATTGGCGTGGTCCAGTATGGTGACTCTGCACAGGCTGACATGTATCTGAACACACATACAACCAAACAAGGTGTTTTGAATGCCATCAGAGGATTAAGGCAGCGAGGAGGAAGACAACGGAACCTGGGTCAGGCCTTGGAGTTTGTCCGTCAGGATGTTCTGACAGCAGCACGAGGTAGCAGGAAGCAAGAGGGTGTACAACAATTTTTAATTGTCGTCTCCAGTGGGTCTTCAACAGATGACATCAGTCGTGCAGCATCTTCCCTCAAACAATCTAGAGTTCTTCCCTTCAGCATTGGAACCAGGGATATTAACCCTAAAGAGCTCCGGGTGGTGTCATATGTGCCTAACTTTGCCTACACAGTAGATGACCTCCCTGGCCTGTACATAGTCCAAGAAAACTTAATCAACACTCTCACTGAGTTGTCAGATGATGACATCGCCAAGATGCGTCCAGTATTTCCAGACTATGATGGTAATTTTACTGTTATATATTTGCATAATTTATAATCAGAATTTTATATAATTATTTATTTACTCTACACTATTTACTGATTTATAACCTAAACATATTCTCACACCCTACCTACTTACTTTACAATTGTTGAAATCATGATTGATGTTTTATACAACTTATTCTTTACATGATTTGATTTTTTCAGTCATACTGTATGTCCTCATTAAGTAGGAATCCGGTAGCTAGTATTCATAACTTGTTTCTGTGTTTGCATTCTTTTTAAACAGTACCCACACCAGTAGTTAGAGGAGGTGAGAAGAGGGATGTTGTATTTCTAATTGATGGCACGACAGCGACGCGTAGTGAGTTCCCTTCCATCCGTGAAATGATAAGAAGAGTTGTGGATAAGCTGGATGTAGGATTGGATAATGTCCGAGTTTCAGTGGTACAGTACAGTGATGACTCAAAAGTAGAATTTCTTCTGAATGAATTCTCCACCAAAGATGAGGTACGCCAGGCTGTGACGAAACTTCGAAGCAAAGGTGGGAACCGTTTAAACACAGGTCATGCTCTTGAATGGGTCTCCAGAAACATTTACCAGAGGTCAGCGGGAAGCCGCATTGAAGATGGTGTGCCTCAGTTCCTCATTCTAGTTACAGGTGGCAAGTCTACAGATGATGTATCCACTTCAGCTGACCAACTTAAAAGAAACCACATTGCACCTCTTGCTATTGGCTCAAAGAATGCAGACCCTGATGAACTGAGACAGATTTCCCTGAAGCCCGAACTTGTATATACAGTTAACAGTTTCCAGCAGCTTCCAGCAGTTGAACAGCAGCTCATTGATTCAGTCAAAACAATATCCACCACTGATATCATCAGTAGCTATGTCCCTCCCCCCGTGGACCCAGGTAAGAAACACTCTCATAATCTACCTTCAAGTACTAAAAGCAAAAAATTATTTTTTTAAGCAATTTGCATCAAAATCTGTACCCCATTATCTCAAAAGGATAAGCATCAGTAAATCCACTTGGAAATCAATGAATCAAAATCAAATAACACCGTCACATCACAGCGGGGTGGGGTTTCTGGGCTCTGACTTGCTGAGCAGGACAAAGGCACACGACTCGCTTAGTTAAACTGCCTGAGAGAGCAGAGCAAGTGCACACAGAGAAAAAAAACAGAATCTGAGGCAGTAAAACTAGCCAAGGAGCGCATACATGTTTGATTGGCAGCAGAATGAACCAATGGAAGGTCATAAACTGCTTCTACAGTTCAACCGCTGTTTAGTCTCACTGGTTAAGTTTCTGTCTGGATAAAACCATTTAATTTATTAAATCCTTATCATTTTAATTGATGCATTTGTCAATTGATACATATATATGTGAGTCTTAGGTTTCAATCATGTTATATAGAATAAAAACAAAAACAAACAAAAAAAACTATACTTTAAATATATTTTTCTGTCTCTTGTGCTTATTTTGCAGTTAACTTAAATCTCGGGAGAAAGGACATTATTTTCCTAATTGATGGCTCAGACAATACCGGTCCTACTGGTATTGCTCATATTCGTGACTTTATCCTCAACACTGTCCAACAACTCGATGTGCAGCCTGATCAAGTGCGTGTTGCTGTTGTCCAGTATGCAGACAGAGTTAAAACAGAGTTCTCTCTCAACTCACACAACAACAAGCCAGCTGTTATCTCTGCTATCAAGAGACTTCGTCAAATGGGTGGCCGGTCATCAGATCTGGCCGATGCCATTGAGTATGTCCTACAGAATGAGTTAAAACCCGCTGCTGGTGTTCGTCTGGCTGAGGCCTCCCAGCATCTTGTGGTTCTCTCAGGTGGACGTTCCCCCCAAGATGTTTCTATCTATGGACCTCTGCTGAAGGGCTCCAGGGTCAACTGCATTGGTATTGGAGCTGGTGGTGCTGACGCAAGGCAACTTGCCCAAATTTCCACCACCTCAGAGGATATCTTTCAGGTTCCTACATTCCCTGGCCTGCCAGCAATCAAGGACAGGTTTATTGCCAGGTTGAGTGGGAGCATCCCCGAGGAACTACCCACAGACGAGGATCCAAGTAAGTTGTGCAAAAATTTGCACAATATTAGACCATTATAGATACTAAAATACGTATTTTACCCTAAACTAATTGTCCTTAGTATGCTAATATCTAATGCATAACTTTTTCTCTCTATTTTTTCTTGTTCCCACCCTTCTCTACCCTGTCCTCTTCAATGTCTCATCTTCTCTCTAATAGCATCAGGCCTGCCTCCACCTAAAAAGGCTGATATAGTGTTTTTGGTGGATGGCTCCATTAACTTGGGCAGGGACAACTTCAAAGAAGTGATGTCGTTTATCATCAACCTAATTGATCTGTTCTATAATGAGAGAGACAACCTGAGGATTGGCCTGGCACATTATGCCACAGATGTAACTGATGTCTTCTACCTCGACACCTACAAAAACAGGCAAGACATTGTTAGCGCTATTGGACGAGTGGAGTACAAAGGTGGACGAAGAATCAACACTGGTGCAGCCATTCGCCACATTCAAGATGTTCACTTCACCAAAGAAAAGGGCAGTAGGAAGGATGAGGGTACTCCTCAGATCCTAATGGTTATCACTGGAGGACGCTCAGCTGATGATGGCAAAACAGCAGCCCTTGGTCTGAAGAAAACTGGTGTGAGAATCTTTGCTGTAGGAGTGGGCGACACTGAAAATGAGTTAGAAAGCCTAGCAAGCGAGTCCTCCACTGTGGCTCGAGCAAGCACCTTTCAGGAGCTTTCAGAGCTCAATGAGCAAATCCTGGAGACTTTGGATGATGAAGTGAAGGGGAAGCTGTGTGTTGGTGTGCCAGAACCTACTAAAAGTAAGAGATATGTTTACTTCTTTCTAATGGACTTTATTACTGAGCACTTTAACATAAAAAGTTTCAGATGTTTTCTGTGGTTCACAATAAATGCTGTTTTTTGACACATAACCATGCTCTGTTTTGCAGCCTGCAGTGTAGAAGTGTTGGTGGGCTTTGATGTTTCCGCTCAGCATATCTTCAGTGCTCAAACCAACCTGCAGAACAAGATGGGTGCCATTCTGCAGAGGATTTCCAAGATGGCAGCTATCAGTTGCTCATCAGGGCAGATTCCCACTGTGCAAGTGGGCATCATGGCCATGGACTCTGCCTCTGAGCCTGTCCACCTGGACTTCACAGACAATGCTGATGAGCTGTTTGAGGCCTTTAGAGCCCTACGCAGTCGTGGCCCCTTTGTCCTCAATGGCAAGACCATCTCAGCTTATACAAATAGGTTCAAAACCAGACAGGATAACGCTGTGAAGGTTGGTTACTGAAACAGTTTGAAAACAATGAAAATATTTGTGGAAAATGTGATGAAGTGTGAAACTATATTGTGTTTCTCTCATAAAGGTTATCATTCATCTGACTGATGGTGTTGATGCCCCATTTGCTGAAATGAAAAGGAAAGTTGAGGAACTTCAGCTGTCAGGTAAAAAAAAATGATGCAGTAAAATGTGCCCTTAATGAAATTATATCAATTTCATATCCAGAAGTAATCTGTGAGGATGAATCAGTTCCCACAACTCTTATAACTGCCAAACAGGAGTGAAGAGTTTAATCCTTGTCGGGCTGGAGCGGGTGCCTAGATTTGAGGAGGCTTTGTTGCTGGAATTTGGGCGAGGTTTCAGGTACACAAGACCTCTACGAGTCAATATCATGGACTTGGACTATGAGCTAATGGAAGAACTGGTGAGTTACTAATCAGTCATACAGAAGACTTTCATATTTTTATGGTCTTGCTTTTAATTAATTCAACCTTTATTTTATTTCCTTTATATTGTTTTATGGTTTTTATATCTTAAAATTGTTTGTACAATTATCAGTTGTTTTTACTACAAATTTTTTCTTCTTTTTTATCTCCCTGTGATTTTAACTCTATTTTTTAGGTTTCTATTGTTTGAATGTTTCCTATTTTTAAATATCTGTCTTTTTGTTTTTAATATCTTTTCTTATAAAGCACTTTGAGCTGCATTCTTTATTATGAAAGGTGCTATATAAATAAAGTTTATTATTATTATTATTATTATCATTATTATTATTATTACTTTTTGCTTTTTCCCTTGAATGACTTAATATTTGTTTCATTTTGCTATGTAGGACAATATTGCAGAGAGGGAGTGCTGTGCAGTGCCATGCAAATGTACCGGCACCAGAGGAGACCGAGGGGGAGTTGGACTTCCAGGGCCTAAGGTATCCAAAGTCAAAAGAATAAAATACATTATATTTCAAAGACCTTTAATTATAACAGAAATTAAATGTTAACAGAAGCTAAGACTTAGTTGTTTTGTCTTTCAGGGTAGTCCAGGATCACCAGGAAGCCAAGGACATCCTGGAGATGAGGGTGGACCTGTAAGTTTGATTGTCAGATTAGGACCACATACGTAAGCAAGGCAATGTTTCCATGAAAGATCTGCAGGCTCATGCTGTAAACTGTCTTGATCTGCAGCTATTCTTTAAACCATTTTTTTTGTTCCTTCTGATTTCATCCTTCCTTGTATTTTGTCAACGTATTTGTCTTTATTCTCTAATGACAGGGAGAGAGAGGTCCTCCTGGTATAAATGGAACTCAGGGTTTCCAGGGATGTCCTGGACAGAGGGGTGTCAAGGTAAAGGCGTTGATATTATCTCTAACATTCACCTCAACCATATGTATTAATTTAAGTTGAAAATGTGCTTATCAGTCTCTTATCTTTATTATAATTTTAATATAACATTATTATTTTCCTTTGTTCAGGGTTCTCGTGGGTATTCAGGAGAAAAGGTGAGTTTTTTTCCTCTTTTTTAAAATCTTGATTATCAGATAAAAGACTCAGAAAAATGGCTAATGCACGGCCTACCTAACCAACTGCTACCATGTTGTAGGGTGAATTTGGAGAAATTGGCCTTGATGGCATCAATGGAGAAGAGGTAAGTGTGTTTCATATTAGTTTTCATTCAGTCATGAACTTTTAATATAACACATAAAGCACGCTGGTTGTAAGTAGCAGTGTGTCAAGTGAGTTCCACCAATTTTTTTATTTGGCAAGGACATGTGAAGGACATGTGGCTTTAAGTGTCACCCACATTGTATTTTTAGGGCAAAAGTGGAGTGAATGGACCCCCAGGAGACAGAGGAAACCCTGGCAGAAGAGTGAGTGAATTTAGCTTTTACTATTTTTTAACCTATTTTTATTTCATTTGGTTAGTACTGATAAATGCTCACTCAACTTTTTTATTTTTTATTTTTTTGCTTTTAGGGTCCTAAAGGTGCCAAAGGACAAGCAGGAGACATAGGAGAAATGGGAATCAGAGGAAACCCTGTAAGTTTTATTAAATGGATATAATGTCCAAATTAACAATTATCTATAAAATTACATTTTGTTTTAAAGTGGCTATAGTCAATATTTTTAATAATAACAATGTATCAAATGAAGTCAGTAATGTCAGAGGTGTTGCTCATAGTGATGAACCTACAGAGAATTATCAGAGACACTGCAGCTCCCCTCAGCTTTACAGAGCTTTATAGCGAGTTTCAGCTCAGTTTAGCTGTCCGGCTGCAACGCAACTTGACTGTTGTGGTTCACTCTCAGTGCTCTCATAGTGTCATTTTTGGTTGCAGCAGGCAGCTGTCTCCAGAAAAAAACCCACTGTACACTACCTGCTCAGCACCAAATGGCAAACAGACACAGTTAGTGACTAGCTGGTGAACATAGTGGAGCATTTAGCAGCCAAAGAGCCAGATATTTCCCTCAGGAGTTGGTAGAGATCAGAAACAGAGCTAAAAGAGAGTGAATATTGGACTTAAATTCACCAGGTGGACAGAAACATGATTCCAAATAAATTTTAATGTTGCTCCCTAACTGCTGGATGTGTAAACAAGCAACTATTTGCTAACAAGTTCAGTTTAAAAGTTAATGTTGATGTTATGTCAATGTTGTGTTCACAAGTTGTTTCTGCTACCCCCAAGTGGCCAAAAAATCAGTTAATGCAGGTTTAAACATGAAGTGTTCTCAGCTGATTACAGAGGGGTGTTGAGTATTTTTGAATTTGTTAGTGTGCATATACAGTACATGATGGTGTGAAAGTCAGGGAAGTAGGTTGTCACTAATCACCTATTAGGAATTCCCAGCTTAGATTAGTCTTTAGTATGTCAGTGGATTCATTAAGTTACATTCACTCATTCCTTTCAACAATGGCTAATGGTAAAAATTGTGGTGTCTGATCCTTTAGTATGTGAAAATGTCAATGTATACAACTCTCCCTCTGTCTGCCAGGCAGCTTGTATAACTAAGCATGCTCTCAGTCAGCTTTCTTTCACAAATTGTGTTTTAGGGTTTTCGACTGTAGCTGAATTTTAACAAGTAATTTCTGTCTAACAGGGTACAAGTGGACAGGATAACGACCGTGCAGGACCTAAAGGAGACCCTGGTGATATTGGACCAGTGGTAATGCCCCCCTTTACACATTGTATTGTTGTAGAAAAATCCTGCAGCATAGTGCTTTTAAGCAATTAAACATGGCTGTTTGTGTTTGTATGAGTTTGTTTTACTGGGATGTCTGTTCTGAAATGATAGGGAGAGCCTGGTGAGGATGGAAAGAAAGGAACACCTGGAGAACCTGGAAGAAGGGTAAACAATTTTCCATGTATACATTATCTCTGTTGTATACTCGTTGCCACTGTTTTTTTAATTAATCTAGACTTATTTTTACTCCGACTTCATTAGGGAGCTGATGGCAGAAGAGGTCCGCCTGGACAAGCTGTAAGTCTCTTTTAAGTGATAACATGCACTGTCTAATTCTTATTGCAGTAATTACAGTAATTTTAACATTTTGCTTCTTGCATTCATTAAGGGAGTTCCTGGAAAGCCTGGAGCTGAAGGTGTTCAGGGAGAGCCTGGTATTGCAGGATCCAGAGTAAGTTTGTCACTCTTCACACAGTGTTTGGCAGATTATTCAATCTACAGATACACTTGCCAAAATGTGTATCATAGCAAATGCTGTCATAGGAATTTACTGTTAACACTTTTCTCAGCTGCAGTAGCAATATGAACCATTGTTTTGACTGGACTGTGACTGGACTATTTATATATCTAAGAATGTGTGTTCATTCTTTACTCATGGGTCGGTAGTCCAGTTCTAACATGCAAGAAACTGGTGCATCATCTCTGTGTGGTTTGTCTTTTTCAAGGGTCCAGCTGGACCGAATGGTGCACCGGGACCCAGAGGACAAGATGGGAACCCAGGACCCAGAGTGAGTGAACCTCTTAAATCTTTTGCCTTGTCTGCCACATACTGAACACATAATAACTCAAGTGTAGTTATGTATATTTACAAAGTGCATTTAAAACAAGCATCACTTTTAAATCAAGGTGAAAAAAAGCAATTCAGAAAGAGAACACAGCAGAAATATTTGAGTTTCATGCCCAAACATTAACACTGTGCGTACCACACATTGCAGCAGTGATGGCACACTGGTTTAACTTACAGAAAATCACGTGCACAATATACTTCATTGTGAGCAAAGGAATGTCTTCTAATGTCCTGATGTTTTGTTTTCTAGGGTCCCGGAGGTAGCCCAGGTCCTGCTGGAGATAAGGGCAGAAGAGGAGGTCTTGGTCGCAAGGTATTGAGTGAAACAAAATTTGCCATGGCTTTTGTTCTTCCATAACAGGCATGTTTCATTTATAAACACACTGGCTTAAGCCTAGCTCTCTCACATTACTGAGCACACATGTGTAGCTTATTTGAGCAAACATGAAAGCACTATAAGAAAACATCAAGGCTCCGCTCACGATCTACTGCAAAGAAAAAAAAAAGCATATGATCCTAATTAACTCTACTGAGACTGACCTGATAGCTTCAAAAATATTTCACTCTTAATTTACAGCTCTGACATTCTCTTTGACTATTTCTGTCTCTGTCTCATTCTCTGTATGTGGCTATGTCTGCACCTTTGTAGGGAGAACCAGGAGAGCCCGGACCTAAAGGTGTTATTGGACCCCTTGGACCCCGTGGAGAGTCTGTAAGAATGAAACCACCCATTTTTAGCATGTACCATACCATAAAACCGGTGAAAATAAGAAAAATAATACTTAATAATACAATGGATTATTATTAGATCATCTTCTTCATAGTTATTCTTGGGAAAAAGAACAGCCTTGGCAGGAGAGCTTAAGATTTAAGATCTAAGGCTGCAAGTTTAAGAAGCTTGTGTCACTGTCATGGGTGATTTAAAGCAAGACTTATGTTTCTGTGGCTTTTTGAGAATGTATATGTGATGTGTTTAATCAAATAATTGGTATTTTTGCTGTTATTTCCTTATTCCATGTGTTCGGTCTTTAAAGAACACCAAAGCATAGTATCACATCACACTGTATGTAGGGACAAAGAGGGTGGCAGGGGTGGGTTGCTCTTGTTTTCCTTTTACTGCCAAAAGTGCATACAGCTTAATAAATGAGCACTCTACAAAGAAAAACATATGGGTCTTTTCTTGATTTCCTTATAGGGTGAAGATGGCAGAGATGGGTTTGGTGTCGCAGGGCCCAAAGGAAGAAAGGCAAGTGAATTGTGACCTCTAGTAAAATACATATGGTGATCAGAAGTTCTGGCTTAATTTTAATTTTAAGATTAGATTTTTCCACAAATATCCAGTTATATTTTAGAAATTAAATTTAGAATGTTACAAAGAGAAATATAAATAAAGGATGACAAGAGGGAGTTAAAGAACTGTACTATTGTCATTAAAGACATCTACAGTCCTTTCCCAACACACACACACACACACACACACACACACACACACACACACACACACACACACACACACACACACACACACACACACACACACACACACACACACACACACACACACACACCCCTTCTATGCTACTGAATAGTATTATGAAGATTGCCATGGCTTTGGCTCATTTAAAGATAGAATTATTAATGAACCACTTCACTTTTACAGATCTCACTGTTATAGACTTCAATGGGACAATTATCATAATACTTAAAGTATGTATACATTTTATCTCTACAGGGTGATGAAGGTTTCCCAGGATTCCCAGGACCAAAGGTAATGGAAACTGGATCACTGGCTTTTAAATACTCCTAAATAGGGCTGCAAGTAACAAATATTTTCACTATTGATTCATCAGCTAATTGTTTAGTCTATAAAATGCCTGTCACAATTTTCTAGAGCCCAAAATCAAATGAACTGCTTTGTCAGACCAACAGTCCAAAACCTGAAGATATTGAATTTACCAAAATGTAATACAAGGAAAAGCAGTTAATTCTCAAAATTGACAGTCCCAAAATCATTAAATATTTGGCATTTTTGCTTAGAAAATGACCCACATCCAAATTCTCTTTAATTCCATCACTGCAGGGAGCAGCTGGTGACCCTGGCACCAAGGGCGGACCTGGAACCAGAGGAAATCGTGGACAGAGGGTAATTTTTGAGACCCCTTTTAGATTATGTTAAAATTAGTATATTCTAAATGCTACAGTACGTATTTTATGGTGTCACTTTGCAAAGTCCTCAAACACTCAGCTTTTATGTTTTGATGCAAATATAGTGTGCTTGTCAGTGAGTTGAATGAGCATGTACATTAATGTTGGCACTTTTCAGTCTTTGAAGAGAGTGAACCTTTAAAGTCATGCTCTTTTTTTAACTATTGACAGTTGAATAGTTCTCAAAATTAATTATTTTTTTCTCACCATTTGTTCTTTCCAGGGTGGCTCTGGGAATATTGGTCTACCTGGACAGAAAGGAGAGGTTGGATATCCTGGGACATATGTAAGCAACTTAAAAATCTTGTAAACAGTGTATTCCTTATAAATGACACAGTGCCACCATAGCAGAATATGTGTATTCATAATTTACAATATATACTATCTTGAGTGGGCTGTTTATGCTTATGTCTTCTCATTGATTCTTAACTTGCAATATACAGTACATTATATATTCATTATATACTGCACAACATAATATTGATAAGTTCTTAACGTGATTTGACATAAATAATCATGATATATAATGTATATGATATATATGTCCAGCTGTTAACACAACTGTTTTTGTTCCCTCAGGGTCAGAAAGGACCGAGAGGACCAGGTGTTGTGGTATGTGCTCATTTATCAAACTGTCCAAAATTGCATTGGATGAACAGACTTCATGAGAGCTCATGCCTGGTGTGTGTATCTGTCTAACATTTGTCTTCAAATGTCTATTTATTCTCAGCAATGTGAACTGGTCAAGAAGATCAGAGAAAACTGTCGTAAGTATATTTCAATATCTATCAACAGTGTCATATAATGACAATGATAAGCAATGATGTCCAGGTCTTTGTGTACTACAAAAATGTCTCACCAAGTTTTGTGTCCCTTCCTTCACCAGCTTGCTGTTATGGTAAGTACATAAACACTATCATAGTTCTCATAAGAATATAACTGTTTGATTTACTGTGTATATGCTGCATCCACTACTCTACAGAGAACTAAATCCTCTATGTGTACACCATTAGGTCAGCAGGAATGCCCGCTCTACCCCACTGAGCTGGCCTTTGCCCTGGATGCCTCTCAGGGCATTAGCCGCTCTGTCTTCAACAACATGCGTGACACAGTCCTGCGCATTGTCAGAGACATCACCATCACTGAGAGCAACTGTCCAAGAGGAGCTCGTGTTGCTTTGACCTTGTACAACAACGAAGTGACCACTGAGGTCCGGTTTGCTGATAGGCTTAAGAAACGTGAGCTGATACAGCGCATCGAGGGATTGCAGCCCCTGCAGACCCGCAAAGAGCGCAGCATGGACACAGCCATGAGCTTTGTGGCCCAGAACACCTTCAAGAGGGTGCGCAGTGGCTTCCTCATGAGGAAAGTGGCCATCTTCTTTGTCGGTAACCCAGTCAAGGACACAAAAGCAATTACAAATGCAGCTCTCCGCCTCCATGATGCTGGAATTGCCACTCTGTTCTTAGTCAACCGTGAGGACAGACAACTTAGCAGAGCATTGCAGGTAAAAGAAAACATATCTCAAAAGAGGAACATTACAGTACACACATTTTAAGGGCATATTTACAGTATATGTCTTCAATGAATTAAATTATATTGTACATTGTATTTTCAACAACATGTTTTGCTCCTCTCTACACACCAGGTCAACAACACTGCACTGGCCCAGGTAATTGTCCTTCCCGCCAATGGAAGTGCACAGTACAATTCAGTCATCCAAAAGGTTATGAACTGCCATGTCTGCCTAGGTAAGAGCTCTATGTTTGTGCAGTAACAGTGACATTATAGTTGAAACATATATTCTTTTCATTGTTTTACTCAGTTTTTTCAAAGATTGTCTTGATCTGATTTATTACCACCACACATCCCAAAAATTCTGTTTCTGTTCAGAAGAATCTGTGAGCAATTGAAAATGGAGAGAAAATTCAGGATTTTTGTAGTTATTTGATATTTCATCCCATTTAAAAATGTAAGAAAAATAGAAAATCCCTGGTGTATGAGTACAATTGCTAAAGCAAGTTGGATGACCCAAGTACATCCTTTTCATACCGATCAATTTAGACATAATAGAAATCATGATAAAATTTTAAAACAAATATCCTCCTTTTCTAGACACCTGCTCTCCAGACCAAATGTGTGACTATGTGCCCCCATTGGCCAGCCGAGATAAGCGGTCTTTCACCACAGACGTGGACATTGACATGGCTTTTGTCATGGACAGCTCTGAGTCTACATACCCAACCGTCTTCACTGAGATTAAACGCTACATAGCACACATAGTGGAGCAGCTACAAGTGTCTTCAAATCCCACATCATCTGTTCACCATGCCAGAGTGTCAGTGATCCAGCAAGCACCTTATGAGTTCCTTTACAACAAAACTGGCTCTCCCATCCGTGTGGATATCGGCTTGACCGATCACCATTCATCTCAGGATATTGTCAAATTCCTGCTGGAGAAGACACCACAGCTAGAAGGTGGCCGGTCACTGGCAGCGGCTATTCAATCGACAGTGGAACAGGTGTTTGAGAAGGTGCCCCTCCAACGTAACCGGAAAGTACTCATGCTCTTTGTGACAGGAAGTGTGGAAGAGGAAGAGCAAGAGCTGGTACGTGTTGCCACTGAGATCAAGTGCAGAGGCTACTTCCTGGTCATCATGGGTGTGGGTGAGAGACTGAATGCTGGGGATGTCCGTGTCCTGTCACACATGGCCAGTGAGCCTTCAGATGTCTTCTTCAAGAGGCTAGACAGCCTTTCACACTTTTATGATAAACACATTCAGACCTTTGGCCAGCTGCTGCCAAAATATATCAGCAGTAAGTTCAAAAATAGATTTCAGTTTTAATGCCTTTGTACACACTTTTTTATATAATATTTAATATGTCCCTGTGTTATGTATTGCTTGTCTTTTCAGTCGAAAACGCTTTCTACATGTCCCCTGAAGTCTCCAAAAACTGCAAGTGGTTCCAGAGTGACCAGCCACTAAAAAACCCCTTTACATCATCACACCAACAGGAGTAAGTTTTGTGATTTTCTTTTTTTTTTACATCACGTCATTGTTCACTGTTAATTTGTTGTTGGTGGTTGAACTCACTATTTATTGTTGCATTTATAGGAAACGTCAGAAACATCATGAGAATCACCAAGCAATTCATCCAATAAAGCACAAAGGTGAGATTGTAGATGCATTAAAATGAACTTCAGCTATGCCAAGTGCTGTTTGGGGTGAGGTTCAAAGTTCCAATTTATTCATCCATAAGAGCATGGAAATTACAGTGCTCCCATCCTAATCAACCAATGCCGATTACCAAAATGCAGTAAATAAATAACCACATGTAAACTAAAAACATCATAAAATTTTTAAAAAAAATCATAAAACATCCAAACAACAACATCAAAGAAAAATAGATTTAAATCCCAATTGATTTCCTTACATCATTCTGGTTATACAGTTGTATCCCTTGTGGGATAAAAGAGCAGGTTGTCTTAACAACCATTTGTCAACTGGCCCATAAATCAGCAATCAGAACCATTTTTCACTCCTCCCTCAGACGTGTTACACAGCTTCACAATAGAAAATGTAGAAATACTTCTAAAAATATAACAGTAGATGAAACGTAACATTATGTTAGTCACGCTGACATTTGTTCACAACAGCTACTGACGGACTATTATTTTCTGCAAACCTGTGATTTAATTTCTCATTGTCCTGACTTGACTCCACTATGTCTTACCTCCCTCAGATGCAGATGAGCTACATGTCTCTAACATCACTTCCAGCAGCATGAAATTGCGTTGGACCCGCCCAGACCCCAAGCTCTTTGTCTACTTTGAGGTGGTGGTGACACGGTTGCATGACCATACCCTGGCATTGAAGACCAATGTGTCAGGCACAGAGTTTTCTGTGGACAACTTGGAGAGTGCTCAGTCATATCATGCTGTGGTCACAGCCCACACTGCAGATGGTCACATTGTCTCCACCCGCAAAGGCATCATCACTACCAGTAAGGCCATAAACAAAAATATGAAAATATAAGCATCCCATAATATGAAATATTATTTAAAGGAGTGATAAGAAATATTTTACCTGTGCCATAACACAAGAGATTGCAAAATGCTAAATATGGAGGTGACTCCCTGCTAGCATACACACATTTCAGGACAGTGGAGAATATGGAGTGAAAATAATTAGAAAATTCAGGCAGTTATTGTGCCTGAACTACTTTGCAGGATTCACTGCATTATTTTAGCTGCTCCATAAATGCTTGTTTCACTTTGACAGAAGCAGCAGAGCATAAACCAGCCAGCCAAGGTACCAGTACTGTAAATACCACACCACTGGACAAACCAGAGACTGGTGAGTAGCATACCGTTTAGATGCATATAATACTTGCTTTAACCTGTAATTTTATTTCAACAATAATAATCCTTGCCACAGTTTGTTATATCATATCATAGAAACCAAAAAGGATTGTCTTTGAATTTTCAGCATAAATCCATTAAATATTTTCTCCACATTTGCCTGGTCCGTTAAAGCTAATGGTCTCTTGCTTCATTACAGCAATACTATAATAAAGCAATATTTAAGCTGAACCACTACACAAATGTGTTATTAATCTACTCACTAGTATATGCCAAAATATATTGTTGATCACTCAGGAAAACTTAAGAAATCTACAACTCAAGTAGTCTTGGTCTGTCAATTAAATCTTTTCCATAATGTGTTGTGACAAATGAAACAATTGAGGTTGCAATATGTGTGAGAATAAATCCCTCTTGCTTGGTTGGAAAATAGTAGCACTGAAGAGGATTTACAATGCACATATTCACTTTAGGAGTGAAACTTTGCAGCTTTGCTGCTTATTGTGGAAGACACAAAACCTAACATCTTTAATTCTGGTTTTATGAAGAGGCAAGCTTCTTCACCTGCACTAACATTCAGATATGATTTTAAGAAAAGTCGCCTTTATTATAAAAGTTAGTCGTAAACTCAGTGAGTGCTGTATTTTGATACCCCAATGTCAGCATTTTTTTTTTACAAGCCCTCTGCAATTTACAGTATGTTGTCCCACAAAGGAAATGACAAATAATGCAGCCAAGACTCCAGTGGGTTCTGAGTTTTCTCATAATTTGAAATATTTCTGGGGTCGACTTCTGGGACTTGTCACATGCAGATAACCTGGACCACACAGCTATGCAAATCCTAGATGACTAAAAGGAACTAACATTAAACAGTAGCTGTAGTTACAACTAACTCATTTTTCAATTCACCAATGGAAACCTAAACCTCTTTCTTTCTACTGACTACTTTGAATTTTCAAACGGCCAAACTCTTAATAATGCCTTCTAAAGAATGTCATGCCATGTTGAATGCCATTTTCTTTCCTGTGAGAATGAACCATGTCAGCACGAAGACTCAATTGACCCAATCAGATTGTTTTAAACATCTCTAAACTGCTAATATGAATTCAGCCATTACCAGTAACTTTTTAACAGTTATACTTTAAATCTTAACACAAACTCATCCTCTCTCTCTGTCTGTTCTCCACCACTGCTGTTGTTTTTGCATGTTCTAGTTAATGAATTTGCAGACCCATGCTCATTTGACTATGACCCTGGAATGCCATGCAAAGACTATCAGGCTAAGTGGTTCTTTGACAGAAAGTACGGGATCTGTACCCAGTTCTGGTATGGAGGTTGTGGAGGCAATGAAAATAGGTTCGACACTGAGGCCCTCTGCTTGAAACACTGCATGAGGTCAGGTAAGTGGTTGTTGCTGCCAGGCTCATTGAGGGAATGTGCTGCTGCCTAGTGTGATAGTGCAATCTAATGCAGCATATCATGAGCTTCAACCCCAGATACAAAACCTACAATTGTCAGTTTGCTACACCCCCAACAGCAATTGCCCAATCATACTGTAGCTTGGAAACTGTGACTAGGGACTTGCAGGCCTGTCAAGGTTTGCATCATTCCACATGCCAAAACGGTGTGCGTGGGGCTTTAATAAGAGGTTTTTAAATTTTTAACACCTTTTTCAAAACCAAAGACACAAGGGCAAAAGTGTGTTTATCATGCCTTGCTAAGTAACTACCTACAGAAGTAACCAAGCATTATTTCTAGAGGCAAGATATTATGATACAGGTTACTTCAGAAAAATACCTGCTCAGGACTGGAACATTCAATGCTTAGGAGCCAATGTGCTAGTATATCTGCTAGTAACAATTTGGTTATTTGTGATCCTCAAAGCCTTTTCTCCTTTAAAAGTGAAGCATACTGTTATAACTTTAAAGCATAAATCTAACCAGTATTGCTTGTGGTTTGTCTATATTAAGCTTTCTAACCATCCAAGGGTTATGTTAGAATGAATAACATTTTAATTACATTTAAATTCATAATACTATACTATAATACTAGAAATAAATAATACTACAAATTTTACAGTTATACTTGACATATTTTATATTTTAAAGATGAGATAGTAAAAATGTCTTTTAAGCTGACTAAATGAGTTATTTGGAAATGAGATTCCATCTGCATACAGAATAAGTGTGCTGGGGAGTTAAAGTAGAAGTAAACAGCCAATGTTGGATCATTTGTGACAGATAACGAGGATTCCATCTGAGTAAATATCTGTGGCCATTTATATCCACCTTGCACTTGAAAACCATGTTGGTGAAAGTCTGCTCCTTTTAAGATTTATATTTGACTGTTTCCACAGTGCCAGAAGCAGAGCCTCAGCCCAACGTGCAGCAGGTTGAGCAGGTGGAGATTCTCCCAGCTCCTGGTAAGATCTGATAAACACCTTGATTAATATGGCCAGTTTGCTGTAGGCCTATCATGTTACTGTTCCTTCCCTTCTAACACCCTGTTTTGAAGGCATAACTGACTTTGATGTGAGTGTACATATGCAAATGCTTGCCAATATGAAAAAAAAGAACTTCCCTTCTGGTCTAGTTTAAACAAGCAAATCCACATTCCTCAAACACAATTTAAATCAGACCTTTCAGGCCATCCATGACGTTGGATATATATTTGAACATCAAATCACCAGCGTTACACATTATATCACTGTTGCATAATTCAATTTCCTCCAACTGTGCTCACTTTGCAAAACAACAAGTCCTTTGTATTCAACTGCAAACCTGCCCACCTCCCCCACTGCCCTCCAGATGATCTAAATGACTGACGGAACAAGTGAACACCCAGCATGGAAAAATTAGAAGGTTATACTTTTGTCACAAGAGCGAGCCAAGTCATAACCACAGAGAAAATGAATGGAAAGCCTTGTTCACTGGTTCATTGTTTTTTTTTTTGTTTTTTTTTTGGCAGGAGCACTCACACAAAGCAAGTTCAATTTGTCAGTACCTCATTAGCACTGGAGTAAATTGGCACAAGATACTTACAGTAATGCAAAATGTACTCTAAACCAAATGTGTTTTATTTCATGATTATGGAAGAATAAAGTCTGCTAGGTTGGAAGTGCTTTTGTTCTTTCCTTGAAACATTTATAGGCATTATACAGATTTCCATTCCACAACAGGTCACTGGCAAAATACTCATCATTTCTTCAGCCATTATGTATAATGGTAATGATATATTTACTGCCGATTGTGCCCTTGCATTTAGTGTATTTGCAATTACTTAAAGCATACATCATTGCCAGAAAGTTGCACATGCTGTCATACTTTTACTGATTGCTATTCTTTTCTCACTTCTTTCACAGATGCCTCTACAGCTGTGGACATTTGCCAGCTACCCAAAGAGGAAGGCACTTGTGCCAAATTTGTCCTCAAGTGGCACTATGATGCCCCCAGCAAGAGCTGCACACGCTTCTGGTATGGAGGCTGCGGTGGAAACCAGAATCGCTTTGACACACATGAGCAGTGTGAAAAGGCTTGTGGAAAACAAGGTACATTTTCAAAATAGTAATCTCATCATCATCAAGTATTATCAGTGCACAAATGAAGGGAAACACTTACAGGATAAGGCTGCTGATTTTCTATATTTTTCTTATTGTCAACAAATCTCATGTGCAGAGTCAAACCAGCAATGAATTGATCTACTTATGTGTGTGTATCTGATATATCTCATTCCTCTGTGCCGTAGACCTCTATTATTGTCCAAAAACTATTAAAACCACACCGCTGCACTGGGTGACATGTTCAAGAAGAAAATAAAATAAAAAATTATAGAAACACAGATAAAAATATAAACAGTTTTGTGTGTAACAACAAAAACCAAAAGATAATAAAAATAAGAAATAAATAACTATTGTGTAAACAATGCACAAGTGCCATACATTCAGTATTGTTTGGTAAAAAGATGCCACTTCGATTATTAATTCAGTCATAATTTGGTGCAGTCACTGTTACATTGCAGTATTTGCTGAAGTGTTTAAAATATAATCTTAATGAGTCTAACCAAGTTTTTCTTTTCCATTTCTCGCCAGCACCCATCAACCAAGGAGTCATCGCTGCAATAAGAACATAGGACAAAAATTACAAACACGGCCAGCTTTTACCTCTGTGTAGGGGATTCTGAGGAGAAACATCCAACATGGCCATACCATAAGGATGAAATACCAAAGTAATGGTGGATGCACTGGATTCCACAAAAATAGACTTTGTCCCCCAAATTCTTGAAGTAGTCTTTTTCACAGCAAGAAGGAAGGCAACACGATTTGCTGCATGATTTGTTTTAACCTACTGGTGCTACATAGTATGTTTGTTTTACAGATGGATTTGTTAAGTGCATTCAGTTTTGTAATGTCAAGTTTTATGGAACATCATATGAGTATTTTTTAAAATGCAGTTTTATAATTAAGCAAGAAACATATATGAATATCTTGGACAGAGAGTAGCAATAAATCAGTACAGGACTGGCATTATTCAATGCAGTAATCTTTTTTTTTTTTTATATTGTGTTTTCATTCCACATTCACATAGCAACATTGGCTTTTATATTTTTTTCAAACTCACTCGATCCCTGTGGAATCATTCCTTCACTATGTCACAGAATCCACAGCAATGTTTACACAAGTCTTGTATGGCGGTGTGCATATTAAAATGACAGTGACCAGCTGTTTGGATGAAAAAAAAAAATAATGTAACGTTAAGTGCACTTCTGGTTCCACTGCCTCAAACACAAGTTCCAGCTATTGAAAAATGGAATGTACTTGTCAAGCTGTTTTTGTTTTCGATTTTAATGAAATTTGTGTTTCATCTGGGTATAGGGGAAATAAAAGTGAACTAGACTTTCTAATAAACATGAGCAACTGATTCATTTCTTTCTTGTTTTGAATTAAGTCTTGTACACAAGAAACAAAGAGATGGAAAGGAAGTACAAAAATATATTTATAGCAACTGAAGATTGCATAAAACCAGAAGCCAAGTGCAATCCATGAATGTCATCTTTCATTTATTTTAAGGGGTTTAAAATGAGTGAATGAGAGTTTTGTATTATTTTACTATTTGTCTTCATTTTTATTTTTTGAAAACCAGCAGCTATATTATAGATATTACTACTTGCATTACATTCAATTGTCAGTTATTTTTTGGTGTTTAGTTGTTGTTTTTTTTAATACCAGTAATTAATAGGTTTTCTTATTTTTGTAGATAAGTTGTTTCAAGTCTGTCTTAGTACAGTAGTCACATGTGCATATGTACATTTAAAGACTTTCTGGTTGCAATTGTTTCTTGTGTCTATGCCCCTTAAAGAGATCCCTTCCTAAAGTGATTTCAAAAGTGTAAGAGATGAGAAACAAAATCTACAGTCCTCATTCTTTGCAAAATTGCATTCTGAAGTTCAGCTGAAGCTAATGAGGCCTCAGCAGTGTGTTAGACAAATCAAGCGTGTGTCAATCTTCCAAAACTTAGAGCCTTTTTAGAATGAATTTTGTGCCTCCACAGACAGCGTTTGCTTGCTGAGCCACGGCAGAAGGAAACTAATGCAAAGAGGGAATTTTATACTAAAAGAATTGCAACACTGGAAGATCCCCACCTGATTTGTCTAACTCAGACTGATGAAGCCATAAAATTAGCTTTGGCTGAATACAATTTGACGGGAAAAGGACTGTGGACTACTGTGGACCTCCAATCACTTGAAATTGCTCTGCTATGGACAGGAGAAACAATTACAATGAACAAAAACTCTTGCAATGTACATACAGATGCTTCTTTAGTCAAACATCATTATGCTAACGTTTCGGGTTATACCTTTATCAGGGGCTAAACAGGAATAATGAAAACCAACTTTATATACATTTTCAAACATCACATAAGGCATCCTATAAGATAATTACATCATTCAGTAATCAAGCCATCATCTGTTTCACCTGTATTGTAACCTGTTTGCTTTACACATTGTAGCACCATCTTCTGGTTAAATTAAAACAAGCCAGCCAAGAGAACAAACAAAAAATCTAATTCCAGTATAATTTCCAATAAATTAGTATCAAAGCTAAATAATAATAACAGTTAAACTTAGCTTGTAAAGAAACACCTCAACTCTAGCTCTTCATTCAGTCCACTTTCACCCTCACGTTTAAAATGCAATAGATCCAGATCACCTCCTCACTTATTGCAATTCACCTTCACAATGCCTTGAAAGTGTAGAAATTGTTGGCTGTGTTCTAGAAAATGTTTTACTACAGGAGAAGTTAGATCCTGTCTCCTAATAGTACTCTCCTAATAGAGTTCTGAAATCTGAATTATATCAAGCCACATGGACATTTTAGCATGTAAACAACCTCACTATTGGCACATGTAATAGTTCCCTGGGATTTGACCTCCAAATCAAGTCCTATATCCTTAAAAACATAAAATTGAATGAGTTCCACCAACATATGGTATGAACCCTTAGGAACCTTCTATTGTATTCTCCTTAGTATAAAGCAGTATGTGTATTTCTTATCCGGATGTAATGATCAGTTGTGAATGGTTGGTGCTAGATTGGATGGGCCGGAGGGACGAGATTTGTACACTAACCTCAACCTAACGCTAACCTTACCCTTAACCCTAACCTTTACCTAACCCCAACCTTAAGCCTAACCCTAACCGCACTTGCGAGAGTTCGTCCCTCCAGCCCATCTAATCTAGCATTTAACGTTTTTCAGTCTTTAATGCGTAATGCTAAATAATTATATACATGTTTTCAGGATCTTCACTCTGGTAAGTACGTACAGCCCTGCCACTAGGGGTATTAGACATATTTGTTAGATGCCCATGGGTCATGCATTTGATAGTCAGCTTTGATTTTGATTTCCTCATGTATGAGACCATCTGATAAAGTCACATTTCCTTGTAAGCAGAGCATCTCATTTTTATGATTATTCCAAAAAGTCCATGTGATACACCCATAAACAAGAGAAACTTCACAAAGCAGAGACATTTAATTCCATTTATGTGTCTTATATTCTAAAGAAGGTGCCTATGCCAAAATGCACGTTTGGCTCAGCCATGTAATTTAATAAAAAGAGATATCTGATACATCTTTCAGAGTGCGAAAGCTTTTTTGACTTTTGATTGTTTCTTATATTCTGAAATGTCCTTGTCATCACAATAAACACAATAATTCAGAAGCACAAGTGAAAATGTTAAATTAGTTGTGTGTTATTTAGAAGAACATGCAGTAAACATTGAATAAGTAATCTAAAAATCATGGGCATAAATTTTTGCTTCAGAGAAATGCTATTGAACTCATATCATTTTAAAGTTCTGACTGATGAAGACTTCTCTCTCTGATATTTATTTTGTGAATGTTAACTGTCATAATTTGGACCGTTTTCATAGGTTCATACATGTTTATTTAAAATTATTTGATTATAAACTGTGTTCAGGTGTATCTTGTCAGGTAATTACTCTAATAGTTTATTGCTGTCAGCTGTGGTTTGGTAACACTGAGCATGCAGATGAAGGTCTCAACCTGAGAAATTTATATAATTTTAGACATACATATAATGTGTTCACCTCGAGATGCTGGATCCTCCTAACCTTGTGACCTGAAGGCCAGGCTGCACCTGCACCTCTTTTGCAACTAAAACTGTCCAGCGACCAAAACTAATGATGCGTTTGTGTGATTTTTAACTTGCAAGTCAAACATCACCAAGTTTACTACCAGTAAAGTTGCTGAAAGTAAGTAAATACTGTTAGAAGTTACCTGTGTTTACAATACAAGTTGTATGACCTAGTAGCTAACACTTTACCAGGTTAAAATGTAAATATTTAACAATTTATAAAAGTTGCTAAGAAGAACCATTATTTACATACAGTGACATTTTAAAATGGTCTACAGTACTTTTTTTTTGAAAAGGCTGTATAACATTAACTAATGGAGAACACGTTTTTCTGAGAGAAACCAGGACCGAAGCTATCATTGACGGCTCTGAGGTCATGTTCTTGGGATTGTTTGGTTATTGGAAATTAGGGGATTTTAACAACGTGAGTAGGAGTTTTGTTCTACAATATCAGACAAATTGCATGTAGCGGGTTCTTTAGCAATACATAAAATGAAGGGAAACACCTTCCAGGAATATAATGTTGGTTTTTCTCTTGTGTCTAATCAAACATGGATTACGCTGGGGGAATTTGGACCTCAGTATTTTTAAAATCCTGACTACGGCCCTGAAAACAAAACAATAAAATAAGTATACTTTGAAGTACTTGTGATTTTGACAAACTGACCAGGTGTCTTTATACCTTCAGGCTCTGGAGCCACATTTCCACTCTTACAGACCACTGACTGTTTTAGTACTTTGTGCTTATAATTGTCAATTTCCATTGACCTTTTAAAAAAGATCATTTGCTTCCCTCTTTTCATCCAGCAGCCACAGAAAGTTTGTTTTACTACTCAGTGGTGGTCCACAGGGTTGAAAATCTCATACTTATGCAGTGGTTATTGTTGATCATTACTGTTTACAACATCAAAGCGTTTTATTTGGCCAGCTTTACAAGCTAAAAACAATACACATTATTTAGTCACTACAAAAATTACAATTCTTCCTATTATAATCCAAGATTTGAACAAGCTGTTTAAACAAGGTTACAGACCTCGAGATCAGATCTCAATGATTTATAAACAAATAAAGCAAGTGAGAGGTGCGTGTTTTGTCACTGTGTGGAGACGAGGCGATTTGGTCAGTGAATTTAAAAGGCCTGGGGATATGTCCTCTTTTTAACCCCAGCAAAGCTTCCAGGTGTTATATCTCCTGAGATGTTTGAAAAAGTATCACTGTTTTGATAAACTCCCCTGATTTCCTCTCATACTCACCACTTCACCTCACCATTTCATCACCACTTCAGCTCACAGCCCCGTCATAGTAACATTTTCCATCAAGCAAAACCATCTGGAGTTTGAAATGATGAGTTAAACAAATTGCAGCATAAGTCATATTGTGATTAGAAAAAGCCTTAAACAAGAAGATTGTTTACTTTTAAGGCCATTTCTCAAAGCTGGTGTGTCATATTCATGATTTGAAAAACTCATCTCTACCAAACTGTTCTGGGGGGGCTGTCCATATACTTACCAAAAATATATGGATAGCCCCTGTCCATGCTGAGTAGCTCCAGCTCCCAACATCAAGACCACATTTTGTTCTTAAAGAAGATTTTAAGCATTTCTATGAGCAAGCTTTTCGTCATGTTTTGTGGGACTTTGACTGGAACAATATTTCTCTCGTTGATGATGTAAAACTGGCTTGGAAATACTTGATGCTTTTGTTAATATTATAAATAAACGTGCTCCCTTCCACAAACTTGGAGTGAAAGGCCAAAACAATCCTTGGTTTTCTCCTCAGCTGTTCAGTCTACTCAAAGAAAGGGCTGTTGCCTGGGCTAAAGCCAGAAAATCCAAATCCCAGGCTGACTGGCTGATTTTTAGACAGCTCCGAAATCGCTTTACCTATTTCATCAAAAAGGCTAAATCTGAGTTCTACCTTTCTAAAACTACTACAAAACTTAAATGATCCTAAGAAATTTTGGAAAGTCTTCATTTGGGAGTGTAACCACAAATGAGTTGCCAGCCTGCATTGTAAAAGACTCATATGCTCTAACTGATAAATCAGCCATTCTTAACTGCTTGAATGAACATTTTGTTTCTTCAGGTTCAAGGAGTCTTTACATCCAGATCCAAAACAGAATAGGGTTCACTCTTTACCCCAAAAATTAATTCTATGGTTCAAACATTCAATTTTACTCCTCTTGATGTAGAGGCCCATACAGCCTTAAAGCAACTGGATAACAAATCTGCAGGTCTTCACAAGCTTGATCCTTACTTTCTCAAGTTAGCTGTAGACTTTATAGCAGAACCTCTAACTCATATTTTTAATCTTAATCTTGCTTCATCTCCTCTGTGAAGAACTTTGTGAATGGACACTACAGTGTTGGCTTATCTGGGCATAATTGTAAATTGGTACTTCAGCTAGAACACAATGCGTCCAGTTTGCTGGGTCTTCCTCTTCCTTCCTCCCTGTGTCAAAGGGCGTGCCCCAGGGTTCTATACTAGAAATTGAAATTGAAAACATATAAGCATTTAGGAATTATTATTGATAAGAACTTGTCATTCAAATCACACATTGAAAACCTTGTTTACAAAGCTGAAACTTAAATTAAGTTTCATTTTAAAGAATAAATCCTGTTTCTCCCTCCAGGCAAGGAAACACTTGATTTCGGCAACTTTTTTACCTTTATTGGATTACAGCTCTTTATGAATGCACCTGACCAGTGCCTAAAGAAGTTGGATACTGTGTTTTACATTTTATTACTGGCTGTGGCAATCTTGTACACCACTCTACTCTGTATACTGCTGCTAAGTGGCCACCTCTGTATGTCCGCAAATGTTCGCATTGGTTTGCTTTTATATATAAATCTCTCCTTGGGCTGGTTCCTCCTTATCAGTGTACATACGTACATGTGTAACAACCAAAATCAATATGGCCTGCACTCTCACGATATTCTACAGATCTTGGTCCCCAGACAGAACATAGCTAGGCAAAAGCTTTTAAATAGCTGCCCCTTCTTCCTGGAATAATGTATAGAAGGACCTAAAATTGTCAGAGCTGATTAGTATGGGTCAATTTTAAAGGATTGATAAAATAATACTCTCGGTCAATGTGATTGCTCCTAAATTTTCACTAAAATCATTTCAGAAAATTGTACCTGTTTATGCATCACAACTGGATTTTTGTCCTTAACCTTGTTTTGCATATTAATTGGATATTGTATTCACCTGTTTGTAGTGTGTGACAGTTGTATTTGTCTGTTTGTATCGTTTGTGTTTATTGTTGTAACAATGTTTATGCTGCTCTCTTTGCCAGGTCGCTCTTGAAAAAGAGATTTTAATCTTTTACCTGGTCAAATAAAGCATATAGTATATGAAAGTGTACTTCCAACATTGTGGCAACAGTTTGGGAAAGATCCTTTCAGTCAGTCTATATGGATTTCCCAGTTTGTGTGGAAGGAATAGACTGGCCTGCACAGAGCCCTGACCTCAACCCCACCCAACACCTTTGGGCTGAACTATAACAAGCTGGGCCTCATCACCCAGTAGTTATAATGGACATAGACAATGGTATTAGGTATGTATGTATGTATGCTTATGTTAGAATACTCTTATATTCAGTATTACAGATGCAGGGGCTGATTTGCATAATGATACAGAATGCTCCTCATATACGTATTTAATCTACTCTTGATTTGGTTAACAAAACACATGGGTGGAATGTTTGGGTTGTCGCCAACTTCTGGTCATGTAGTGTGTCACAGTCTGTAGTCTGTCACTATGCATGATAAAATGAATAAATATGAAAACCCTCACACTCTGATTTGGTCATTTTGGTTTTGAACACTCACATGCTCAAGCCTTTAGTTAATGTGGGATTCGGTGTTTCATGTGTCCCACATCATATAGAGTTCAATCTTGTTATAACATTACACCAGAGAGCAATTGTCCAAATCCAAAATTGAAAACAACAGCTCACAATTAGTGGCGATACTGTCTATCTATGGGTGGGAATTTTGGGCAGATGTGTTAAAGATTTGAATAGATTTCATCACATGTACACACATGTAAACCCATCTTATATACTAACACAGACTCACACTCAGTACAGTGACAGAATTGATCAGTAACACACTTGTCTCTGCAGCATTTTCCATGCCCATGTGTAAATTCATCACAACAAAACATTCCCTGTCTTCATTGTGAGCTCGGATGGTACATTAAACTGTGCAAATTGATTAAGTATGCTAAAGCTGATAGAGAGAATCGCTAACTGATGCAGTCATCATTTCTCCAAAAGCCAGTACTGTATTGAGCAAAATAAAGTATACAGTACCATTTAGCATGTTCGCAGTCTCTTAGGAAACTTTCCTTGACATATTCTTCTATATAGATCAGATTCACAGGCTTATGATTGTTCTAAGCCATATTCAGCTTGAAAACATCACTGCGTTGAGAAACATATTTCAATGAGGCCACTGGGTTGATGCAGCAGGGTTGCTGGGTTCTCCAACAAAAAAACTGACTCAACTTTTGCTGCAATGCAATGTGACTTCATGTGGCAATGAAATATGTTACATGTCATGTTACATTTACATACTTTGTCACTTAGGTATGGTTACAATATGTACTTAGCAAATAGCCCCATATATTGTTAAACTCATTCAAAGAGTCTTTCATTTTGCATCTAGTTTTCTCCAGTTGAAAATATTTTTGACCCATAATACTTATGAGGGGGTGTTTGATTCCCATTTAATTACAATCAAGCCTAGACGCAAAAAAACAAAAACAAAAACAAAAAACATCTAAAACATCTAATTTCAGGGTAGTACGTTGTGTTGGAGGAGGGACTCCAAATATTTGAAATGAGAGCATCAGGCTCGACTGTGTCTCAATAATATATGAAAGTGATTTTAAAATATCTCTAATAGTTTTCAACAGATGAGCAGGACCAGAACATGTGAGAACGATTTGTTGGAGACTGACTACACCTGCTACAACTGCAGTTAACACTACAGCTGAATGCTACTGTTTGTGATAACTTTCCAGAGTTATAAAATCCAAAAGTCTTAAAACCCACTGTGCAGTGCTATGGTGTCTTATAAGCCTTCAGACTCAAAAATCTATGAGTCAAACTGAATGTGCTTTGCATTTCATTGTCTCACTGGTACCTGAAGTAGTGTGTCCTTGCTAATCCAGACCCTTGTGTTTTTATTAACAGAGGGCTGTTTTTGGTCAAAGTTGGCAAGTTGTAAAACCCAGTGGACACACTTCCATCTTACTTAAATGTATCCACCATTTTCAGATTTGTTGGATGTGATTATACTATATAGAAGTTAAAAAGTACAGTAACTCAGCAAAGACAGTAAAAAAACATGTACAACAAAAATCAGAGCCACAGCAACTGGCAATTCTGTGTCATAATTTCCGCACTGAGCAAAAAAGTGACTAACAGCAGCTCACTGTGGTACACTGCCGAGGCATTCAGCCCATGCCAAAGCAAACCACCCTCTGGATTCCAACATGCAACCACCCAGCAGAATATGAATTAAAACAAATAACCTCAGCCTCAGCACCATTAAACAGTGCAAATCATTATTTCAGTTTCCGCAAAGTAATGAATGGGTCATGAAGTGCATGTGAAGGATCAGAATCCTTCTCACCTTCTTTTTTATCCAAACTAAATCACTCTTCCATTTCACTTATTTTCTTCCTGTGTTTCTGACTATTACTTTGACCACTATTTATTTAATGTAACAATTTCTCACAGGCTCTTTTTTCCCCTTTTTCAAACCTTTTCAACATATTGGACATGTATGGATATAGGAATTTACTGCATCTATTGTCTGGGCTGTCTCTGGATAATCTGGACCAATCAGTTTAGTATGCATTGTTTCACATAAGCCAGGGGGGATAAGTGTTTTTTCTTTTTTTTGAAGACAGTTGAGCAAGAATAATAAAAGATCTGCACCACCTGCAAGACCACCTGTCATCATTACACATAAAATACAGGTTATCCCACACAGCTGTTGACTGTCAGAGCCAGATGCTTCAGCTAAGGGGCATCAGCTTAATAATCAGTTTCAGCACAGACAGAGCAGAAATGTCTGCTCACTAATTGATCTGCTGTTGTTTGTGTGTCTTTACAAGACATCAGCCTGATATCTGCAGACTGCTGCTAGCTAGCATTAGTTACCCAGCAGATAGGGACAAACTGTACAAAGTAGAATGTAGAAACTATCCAGTTGACTCCCAATGCTTCAATTCCAGAGATAATATTGTCAACAAACACAAACAGAGCACAGATCAGTGTGAGTTATTTTCAGTCTGTCCTTCTTGTAGATGTGACCGTAGAATTCACTATGAGATAGCCAGAGACAGCTGGAATAACCACAGATCCGCACATGCAGCGTAACTAATCGCGTCACAGTTTATGGAACTGTTAGGACTCAAAACAGCGAATGTAGCCAGCTACAAAAACCTTTTTGTGCTTATTGTAATAACTCAATTTTCACAATTTAGACATCAGGCAAAAACAAAAATTCAAATTAACATTAAATTAAAATTAAATTAAAATTTGATATATCACCCAGCCCTAAAGGCAAAGAAAAAAAAGCTCTTATGTAAATGAATACTTATAATATGCACACATTTTGTTCAACAAGATAATTGCCAGAATCAACACCACCATAACTGCATTTTAATGAATGCTTGTTGACATATGTATGTATAATAGAAAATATAGTTTATAAGCAATCAAATACAAGCTTGTATATTCCAATTGCCTGCATGCAAAACGATTGCACAGCTAATACAAAATGAAAGCAGGCTGAATCTCCCCTCTGGTTGCAAAACTTCAACTGGAAAGCTATTCTGTTCCCCTGCCACTGAAAGCCTTTATAATTACTTCTTTCTAACGAACAGGAATGATTTCAGCCTTGTGTGCAACATTTTCTTATTCGCTCTGTGGCTGCGTAAAATTATCCGGAGCCGTAGAGACAAGAGGGGCTCTCATCGCTTCCATCTTACTGAACAGGGTCCTTTGGCTCTACCATATGGTGCCTTTACCAAACCAGTGATTGTGTTTCCACAAGCTGATGATTCATATAGGGCCATGTTAGTGCCAGCATAAACATTGTTAGAGGAAAGACCGTTGCTGAGCTTTCTGCCACAAACTGAAACTGTTCAAAGACATCTTTGAAAAACCATGTGGTTTTTCAGAACAAGTCTGGAGAAAATTTGAAAACCAAAGGCCATTGGTTTCATCTGCATGGACTTTTCTGAAGATGAGTGAAATAATAATTGGGGGTTCAAACTGTGTTTTGATGTGAGGAAACCCAAGCAAAAGATCATTTAATGGGGCCTTGTAGCTGAAGCGATCTTCCTGGTGAACAATCATGTAGTTGCGGTTTGCTCAACTACTTTCCAACTGATGAACTTGGCAAGATTAAACTAAGAGCGTGGGAGCTCTGCTCCATCCCTGGTAGCTTTACTGTATGTGGCCAAAAGAACAAGGGGTGGGGGAAGGAGTCAGGATTTTTTACTGCTGTAGCAGCACACATGCTGTTGTCCCATCGATGACTCATACCGCTGGCTCTGCATCTTTCCACAAGAGCCATAAAAGTCAGGGGCCTGTAATGACTTTCACATTGAGCAGCAGAGCTGTAAATGCACTCCCACTATCTGCAGCTCCTGAGTCACATTAGAAACCACCAGCAGACCCATCTCTTCCCTCTCCCACTGTCGCTTTTGGCCCAAACCAGGCATTGTGTGGCGTCACCCAACATGCTTGTCAGCTATTGCCCATTCATGGTCAGGCTAAATGCTGAGCACAAATCCCCCTGGATTGGTAAATGTCTAACATGAAAGAACAAAAAGAACTGAAGGAACAGAAGGAGTGAGAGTTACTTAACTCACTCCAGGATTCCCCCCCTTTTTGTCCTCAAAAATGTTTTGAATGTTTGCCCAACAATGATTTTTGTGGTGACCGCAGGGTCAACAGGGTCCTCATGGTCCTTGTGGTTCTCATAGACCGTCACAAAACCAAAGAGATGATAAAAATGTTCTGAATATACCTGTCAGTTTGCATTTGATGTGTTTTTGTGAACCACAAAATATAAAGAGCACAGGACTATAATTAATCTTGTGATTAAATAAGTTTACAGTCTGAAGTCAAATTTAAGTAAGTTGTGGAGAGTGCTCAGAAATGAGAAACATCGTATTACCCACTCCTTTGCCATGCCTTTGTCTGTTTTTTTTGTTGTTGTTGTTGTAGTAATGTAATCCCCTTGTGTAAAATGCGAACAGAAATACCCTATGTTGGCATAGCAAATACTGTAAAACACCTAATTTAGGTTTGAATCCAAGCTGTTTACAGCTTATTGCACAACACTAGTATTACTGTACAAAATGTTACTGCAGAGTACTGCAGGACATGGCTGACCTTCCACTTAAATATTGCAAGTTTCATGAGGATGTTTGTCCATCGTGAGTGTCTTCTGTTTGATTGGGGGAACAGGTTTTACTTACTTCACATCCTCTGAGGCTGGTGGTGATTGTAGGATAGGTGATAGTAGGCCTCTTCAGGCTTCTGACAGATGTAGCTTCAGGTTTCACTTTATGGATAAAAGGATGGGAAGGTTCCAAGTTACACAGTCAGAAACGACAAATCAAACAATTTACACTTTCGGAATAGTCTTGGTGTAGTGCAACATGTACACAACTCTCTCCTGGCATCCTCAAGGTGATTTGCATCAGTGTCTAATTACAAGTCTAACCTGTTTGCACAGGTGTGACATCAGTGCTGACCCTCCAATCTCTATCAAGACACACAGAAATCTAGAAAACTAAAAGACTTTTCCTAACACTGTTTTCTCTTGATTTAATAAAAAAAAGTAGCCCAGTTACAACAGGCCTTTCTCACAGAAGACATTTTGACATGAAATTGTTGATAGAAATCTTATTTACTCAATTTCACAAAACTGCACATTGAAAACTAAGTATTTTCTGTCCGTCAAAGAATTGTTAAGATTCTAATTTATTAAGAATTTTTGCAAATTAACTACATATGAAACTACAACTAAACTTTTCTTCCATTTATCTTAGAAAAATGTAAAAAACCTTTCTGTAAAATGTCCTAAACATTACCCGTTAAATACCTGGAAATTAGGTTGCTGCTGTGGCTGTTCTGCAAAGTGTCGACAAATCTTGGAATTTGGTTAGATTTCCAGAGTTGTGTTGGATTATGTCAATCATATTACATAATGATGGAGCAGCATATTAAGACACATGACAAGACCAAGGCCAAGCACAAAGATCCCAGTTGCTCATTGTGTTGATAAAAATGTGGGACAGGCCACTAATATGAAATAACCTCTCTCACCAGCTAATATTAAGAAAACAATATGATACATAACATATAAGAGTACAACACACTTTCCCTGAAATCTGAAATGAAACTGTTTACTATGCAGAACAATATATTACTGGTCACAATCATGTCAATTATGTCAGTTTATGATGTGCACTTTTGCAAATTGTATATGCTCCATGAAACACACCTAACTGCAGAATGTCAGAAATTATTTTACCAGTCTGTTAAGAAGTCTCTTTCCACAAACGAGTTCTACATTCATAGTTGATTAGTCTGGTTAAATTATCTGCATGTTAAAGTTCCCATTTAGGCTTCCAACAATAAGCACAGAACAGTGCTTATTGTTGCACACTATTTTGTGCTGGCAAACAAAACCACAGATGCACATTTAACCCAAACATGTTTCCCCATAAAGTCTGAAAACTATTGGCACTGAGGACAAGAGATCATCTTATTCACAGTGACTGTGACTCCTCGAGGCCCTTGACCTCCAGTTAAAGTAACAGCATCGTCACGAGGAATTTAGCTGGATATCCAAAGTGTGAGAATGAGACTAAAAACACATTCTGATAAGAGTCTTTTCTGTCTGCATTCTTATGATTGCCTTTAAAGTGTGTGTAGAGTTTGCTATGAAAATGGAGAAAACAATATGGCACAGTGTTTATGAGCAGACTTATCAGTGTTACAGAAGAATAACATGAGTGTTAGTGACCCAATAAATATGTGTAGACACATTAAAGCTGTTTTAAATTTTAGGTGCATTCACCTTGTTTTATCAAATTAAGTCATTTAGATAATCTGGATAGATAATCTGGTTTATCTGTTCAGTGCAACATGATAACAACCAATTGTAAGACCCAAGTTGAAATAAACTGGAATTATCCTTTAATGATGTTAAGCGTTTCCCAGACTTTGTCATGGCCAAAAACATTGCCATATGTTCAGTAGTATAGTGTTTAGAGGCTGTGTTTAGAGAGAGATCATTTTCTAATCAGTCTTTAAGGCTGTGATGGAATCATGGAAAAAATCTTTGCAAAGAATATTATGGAGAATTTAGTTTTCTCTCATTATTATATAAGAATAACAGATTATGTTCTGTTCACTATATTTACTGGTAGAAATTGTCACCATTATTTGGTCAAGAACCTAAAAAACGAATGTAAAAAAGCAAATTAAAAATGTTTCAAGACATCTTTTTGCCACCTTCTAAACTCCATTTACTTTTTTCCACTTTATGCTCTTGCACTTTAATCAGACAGTAGTAAAACTCAAGTTCAACCTGCTTCTCAGTCCTGGTCTGACAGGAAAACATTCTTTCCATCCTGAGTCAGCAGCATGAATCTGAGAGGTCCTTTTTTAAAATTTCTTTTTTCAGATTAAGAATACAAGAAGGAATGCTGATAACAAGTCACATCATTGTCATTGGCCCCATTGTCCCAGTCTGAATATTACATAAACAGCAGAGCAGAGAGCCCCCTACATGATGATTTTATACAGTGCAGCTATTATGCTTGTGCCACAGCTACTGACTTTATAAATTAGACTGCAATGACAAGTCTTAGGTACCCTCTGTTAGGGATATTGTATTATTCACAAATGGAAACAATCATGCTAACAAAGACGGACAGAAATCACAGAGACCAACAGCTTTCTTTTGAGCAACTCCCTATGTCAGTTTGAGTTTTTGGCTTGACAGTATTAATACCAGATTGCCAACCAGTACGAACTCACATGTCTGCAGACCCTCTGGAAGTGATTTTGTTGACTTATTTCCTAATGGCATCAGTCTGTGGTCCATCTGTTTGTCTCTATTGAATTTCCTAAAGCAAATGAAACAGCAAGCTTACCTATTTTCTATGTGCTTAGAGTTTATTTAGTGTATGCACAGCGTATTCTATTATTTGATAGTGATTATGGAGATTTATTCTTGACATTGGGGACATTTAGCCCCCTTTTACACATGGCATTAACATACGATCTGTATCTGGATATCTTGTCTGGATAAGGAAAAAAAATGTATGCATTATAGGAGCTGCATACCAGACTCAATAGTGGTGTCCATTCACTCGAATGAAAATTGCTCTCTGGGTGCATAAGCCAAAAAAGTAACAAACTTTAACATCACTTTTCTAGAAAGGTTATATATAACCAGCACATATAAAAATACAAAGAGTAATAACTGACCTTGTTTGCAGTTCGAGGTGTCCTGTCAAAAGTTTTACAGATGTCTCTTTTATAATGGTGGTCTACAGGGAAAATGCTTTTTAGGCCACAGGGGATTTTTTTTATTGCAATACCTCACGCGAGTGGCCACCAGAGGAAATTGGCAGGAAGGAAAGTGGCTCCAGCTCTCTTACAGTAATACAATCCTACAAAAAACACTTGTTAATACAAGATAGAATTGCAGGATGCATTGTGATAGGAATGAGATCAGATCTCAGCCAGGTGTAAATACAATCCTTACAGTTTGACACATTCTTGAGAAAAACTTCACCCAACAAGTTTATTTAATGTTCATTTGTATAGGGACAAGTATATAGCATGAACTTATGCCACATACCACAGCATTTATAGCCTAAGGTTAGTCTGCAATGCCTGTCCCTAGATGGGCTTTTACAATACATAAAACTCAACAATATATATACATACATTACAACATTAAAGTTGAAACTCCACCTCTTCCTGTTAGCTTAAACTATCTTGCAAAAGCCACAAGTTGCAGCAGTAGCTAGTACGTCTTCCCTTGCAAAAAATGAAATAAATGATGCCCATCCATGGCATTGATCGCCTTGACCTGGGTCGCAACATGTTTGTTGAAAAGTCCACCAGCCCTGCCTAGGCAATTAGCATAATGAGATCTGATCACAGTGCAGGCAGAATGGAGATAATGGGAACGCCTGTGAATCAGATGTCATCATCCAGGTAATATATCCAGATATAGATCTGGTTAACACCAGGTGTAAATGGGGCTATACAGATATTCTGAAATGTCCAACTATACTTTGATTTTCCTGGTGCTTTTGACCGTATCCCACAGCCTTGTTCAGTTTTCCATCTGTCTGTAACTGAATTTGCAAGTTAAAGGATAGGTTAACATTTTTTCAAGTCTGTTTTAAAACAATACTCATATACCCTTAAGTACATTGAGACTATTTTTGTTTGCTGTAATTGTTCCTCTTGTCCTGTCCAATAAATCCCTTCTAGGTAGGTATTTAATGTGTAAGATGGGGGACAAAATCCATGTTCTGTGTAAAATTACTTTCTTCAGTTCAGCTGAAGCTAATATGGGGCTTACATAAATCAAATGGGTTTGTTAAAGTGGGAGTCTACACATACAGAATGCTAGCTCAGCAGCCTCCCAGACCATATTGTTCAGGGTTTGTTTTTTTTTTTCAGATGAATTTATGCAGATATGATTCAAACAAACTGTCACCAAAGCACATACTATAAGCTGCAGAGTTTCACAGCATTATCACACATGTTCTTTTCTTATGCAGCTGTGCCTCTTTAACTTCGACATGGGAATTGGGGCTTGCAGTTCAAAGACTTTGGTACAAACTGTAGCGCTTGCGATATTTATTTCATTAACCACAATTCCCATGGCCCAGGACAATTTGACAAAAGCCCAGCTGGAAAAATATTAACCACAATCTGGTATACTGTTGAAATTTCAGTCACTGACATAGTATTAGTTGGGCCTTCAAATTGTTTTTCAAAGACATTGTGCTAAAAAGCTAACAGAATATTATAGTTTCCTTTTTATTCTAGTTGATTTAATTCTCATCATCATTTGCGTGCCTGTACGTTGAAGTAACATTTCCCTCAGCATAGCCAATAAAAAGCTCTGATTTGAAGTGGCACACAGATTAAGCTAATGACACTGGAGTCAGTTTCCTGCATTGGAAGTTGGGTCTGTGCCTTTGCACCTCATGGTGGACCCTGCAGTTAGTAAATAAGGAAATGAAGAAAAAGCTCTGTAACCCCAGGTTTAAGAAACTGGCAGAACCACAGTTTCAGCTTTCCCAATATTCCCTGGGGGGTAGAAACAGAGTGGAAATGTGACAACCTGCAGGAACACTGAATGGGGAGGCGTGAATATCAACTGTCTTACATCAAAGATAACTGGCCGTTTGGCAACATCCAAAGAGTGTGTTGATGGTGTGACGTTACCTGATGTCACATTTCCTGACTCTTCACTGGTTGACTCCTACCTTCAAATATCCAGAGAATTCAGAGAAAGTGAAAAATAATAACATGGGACACGGAGTCTGTGGCCTGCTTTAAACCACAATGAGATGCTTTGAATGATTCTTCAGGAATACAAGCACGTACAGTCCATGATGGTGAGTTAAAGAAACTTACAGTGCATGGACATATTATGTGACTGGGTACAGCACAGTAATGCACTGATGAGCCTTTTTGCATTTGTTTATTCTAATAATTCCTGTAGACCTCATTTATTTATTCAATCCATCTAATGCAAAATCACAATGTCAACCTCATGGTGGTGCAAGAGGAAAAGTTAGGGGGTCAACAACATCAGTAGGAATCATCCATGAATCAAACATGAATGCACAAAATTTCATCACAAATCATCCAATAGAAATATTTCCATTGGGTTGGACCATCCACCCAATATTACCATCCATGGAGCCATGTTGCTATTGTGGCTAAAAAGGCTCAGAAATTTTCTAAAGCAGTACTGTAGGGCTTATCACACATTACTCAAAACAATATAGTGCATTTTTCGGTCACTATTTTCACCAACAAATTGGTACACATTTGGTGCTCTAGTGAGTATTTCAGCAGCCTAATGGTGTGTGTGGGCTTGACTCTAAATAAATGACAGTGCATGTGTTCATGATAATGGAGGACCAGTGCAGCAGTGTGGCTGACTGACGTGTTTTTAATAGTTTTTGGATAACAACAGAGCTCTATGACATAGAGGAATAAGATAATTAAATACTCATCAATGGGATTGATTCATGTTTGGTTTTGGTCTTTTTATGGAATTTGTTGACAATTAAAAAATCCAGAATATTGCCATTTATTCTTTAAAGGTAAAGTGTTTTTGTATATCATTTTGATATTCTACCAAAAGCAAACCTCATGTATGAGAAATGAAATAAAGGTGTCTTTGATTTAAGAAATCATGGCTTGTAACAAAAGACAGACTAATGGTTAAATAGTGAAGAGTAATTTCCTCTGGCTGAGGCTTGCATACTGTTATGTACTATGTCATTCTCTTTTGGGCATTAAGAAATAATTTATATTTAACTCTGTTTTTTTTTCAAAAAAAGTGCTTTTAAAGTGACTTCAAAGCTGTATAAAATGAAAACATGCTTTTGTGCATCCTCACTATACTCTGCCAGTGATCCTTATTCATTTTCCTCTCCTAGTTTCCTCTGCAATTATACAAAGTCTAAAGGTGACGTCCCCAGGAGCAGGACGTGAATAAAGGGTACATGGTGGATTTACAAAAGACTCACTCAGTTTTGGCTGGCAGCAGGACCATTTAAGCCAAATCAAGTCCTGCTGGATATCTCAACTTTTAATGATGGATTAGGAAATCTCCTGGATGAGTGATATGAGGGCCTGTGGCCATTATCTGGGAACTCTTACTGAGGTCACATGGCTTGGAAAACAGCTGCAATGAAGAACTGCATCTAATTCTCTATTTGTGAGAATTAATCTTCACATTGTGTTGGTTCTCCTGAGCTTACACATGACTTGGTGATGCTGCATCGATTAAATAAATCCTCAAGTGTTTTTTTTTTGTCTGTATCAGTACATTTTTTCACTACAAACATGATTTTTTTTTAATGCTCAACCAAGTTAAACAGAGGTCATTTGGGAATCCACTAGGCTTTAGAAGATGTCTGAATGTAACATGTAATTAGACATACTAGTGCAAAGCTGCCACAAATTCATATATTTCTAGTTTGTTTACATAATTTGAATCATATATCTAGAAATTTAATTACCTCAATGATATAATACTGGAAAATTCACTTTAAATGCAGCTGTATACAATTTCCAGTCTTTATCTTTGAGTTTCATCCTCTTTGCAGCACATATTTGTCCACTTGGCACTCATATAGCAACGCCTCTGCAATGTTTCCGTCATTCTCCTCTCCACGCTCTTCCTCCCACCGCTGCTTCTCTTTCTTTGGCTCCTACAGGCCCCTTGCACTATTCCTCCCCTCCTTCTCCCTCTCTCCTTCTCCCCCTCTTTTTCTCATCACCGTCCTCTGTTTCGTCTCCCACATCCTCTTGGAGTCTTCTCTTGGTCTCATGGTCATGAGTCATCGTCCCACATGGAAACATTTTCACTGTGGATGTGAGGGAGCTTTTACTGCTGTTAATGAAAATTTAAACAACACCCCCCAAGGTGGAGCAAAACAAGTGGGAAAAGGAAATCTGCTTCTTTTTGTCTTATCCAAATATTGCTACTATCGATGAAAGTATTATAAACTTGTCTATGGTACATATTAGTATCTGGTAATAGCGAACAGTATGTTTCATGTCATTCTCTTTCAGGTCACACAATCTGCAAGTGAAGACTGCCCCCTACTGGTTCATCCCCTGTTTTATGTAACCTCTTCATCTATCCAAGGCATTCCCTGTTAGGTTGAACTCCAGCTATCATGAGAGTGCTGAACCGATTATATCCACCTGATTCAGACAATGCCAGAACTGCTGAGCCATGTCATCCAAATATGTAAAAGCATTTCCAGACTCAAACTGCATGTGGTACTTTAAAAAAAAGTATCATTGCCTGTTAAGTTCCAGAAAAACAGCATATGGATATGCAATGTATACTGTAACTGTACCGAATGAATAGGTCTGTACTGTACGAAAGATACTGCAAATGCTAAAGGACATTAAATTATGACTTTACTTAAAGGATAAGGCTGATGATATTCTATATTTTTCTTATTTTCATCAAATCTCGTGTACAGAGCCAAACCAACAATGACTGGATCTTACTAACAAATATAGTGTGTGTATGCAAAGCCTGATATATCATATTCCTCTGTGCTGTAGACCTCTGTTGTTGTCCAAAAAATATTAAAGACACATCAGTGAGCCACACTCGTACACTGTGTGACATGTTGCTTCATTATGAAAAGTTTGGTCATGTTAGTTTATTTAGAAATTGCTCCAAACTAATAACAGTGAACATGTCTCATGGGAGCGCGGTGCTGTTTACAGTGCTTTGCTGTTATGCTGCATATTACAACCTCTTGACTTTGTATTACATTGCAAAGAACTTCAGTACAAAGTGAAGAGGTTGTGACATGCAGCACAACAAGCTAGCGAAGCTCCGTGCGCAGTGGTGTCTGTCTTACTTGTGGAACCACTTTCCGGACACTGAAAACGTAATAGCTGTTATTAGTCTTTGGAGCTGTTTCTAAACAAACTAACGTGACCAGAACTCTTCGTGGTGAAGGAACCCAGTGCAGTGCTGTGGCTTCCTTTAAGCAGAACTGTGTTTGAATACCAACGCAGAGCCTTGCAGTCCTCTATAACATCACATCAGTGGTATGTGCTATGATGCGAGACAGAGGTCACCTTTGACCCCTGGAAAAAGTGACCTCACCACACTGAACCCCCAGCTCTTTGTGAACATCTGTGCAAATGACACTAAGACACTGATTAAGTTAATTTCTCATGAGTTTTCTTTTTTTTACTCAAATATATATATATAAAAAAACACTTCTTGCCCAATAATCCTTCTTCTTTCTTTTCTTTTGTTAATTGTTTTGAAAATCTGTTATCTGTCTGGAGACTATAACAGACACAAAAATAACAGGATTATACAAATAATCAAAAACAGTGACCTCAGCCACTTCAAAGCAAGCAGTTTGGACTGGAAACATGCAGATGACAAAGACTTCTATAGCATGGCGGCCATTTGTGTGGAGCTATGAGAACCTCAACAATGGCAACACTGACTTAAGTGCTGACAACTATTTTTGTAACAACAGCTGTAATTTAATACAGAACACTTGTGTTGAACAGCACAAACTATTCTTGGCATTGCATGGTGCAAACAGCATTAAATTAAAGTGATCAGTGTAACTGAAAAAAAACAGCCTTTTGTACCACAGAAGTATTGTTGATACAGCTCAGTGTCACCATTTTTCTTTCAGGCTAAAATATACAGGTCATAAATGCATGGGTCTAACAGAAACGATCACAGTAAAAGAACACTTGAATCCTTACTTGCCTTCTTTATCTAACCAACATGTTCAAACCTTGCTGCTGGAGCCACAGCAGTAAAAATGCAAAGAGACTATTCTGGAATTATAGTATGACCTTTTGTCCTCACTTCAAAGCATTCTCCCAGCTGGTTCACAAGATTGCCTTGACAAATTTTATGTCTCACATGAACCTGTAAAACTGTGTTTGTTATCCACATGCATCAAGTTACTCAGTATTAATGCTATAACAGGGTTTTAAGGAGCATCAAACCTGCACTGTAGAGACTGATTTAGTATCCACATGCAGGATACAAACTCATGTTTTTCAGATTAGCTCATTTCCCTTATTGATTGCTTCAAAAACATCCAGAGCTTTGTGCTGTGCAGGGCTTCTTCCAGGTTTGTTTAAAACCTGTCATTGTAAATACAAAGAGCTTTGCATTCCACATACAAGTACATTTGAAGTGCTGAGGAATGCTTTTACCATAAACATTTTACTATTCTCACTCAGCCATGCACACACACACACACATCGGGGAGCCAGAGCTGCAATGCAAGGCACAAGACAACCATTGGAATCATTGAGGGTTCATTTAAGGAAGATGTAAAATGACTTGTTCATCAATATATAAACAAATAAATACATAAATAAATAAATTACCTCAACTTTATTACTATCCTGAAGGAAATTTGGTTTGCAGGCAGGCCAACACACAGGTCACAGGAATAGAAGCATGGATAAATGTTCATCTAAAAGCTATAAAATGAACTTTTTAACCTTTACATGCTGCCACTTGGAAACGTCATCAGGACGCACGGCATACATTTCCATAGCTATGCTGATGACACACAGCCTTACATTGCCATGTCTACTGATGACTCAGGGCCAATAAATTTGAATTAATTCAATTCAATTTTTAGTTGTATAGCGCCAATCCTAACAGAAGTTATCTCAGGGCACTTTTCACATAGAGCACATCTAGACTGTACTCTTTAACCCAACATTCCCCCATGAGAAAGCACTTGGCGACAGCAGCAAGGAAAAACTCCCCTTTAACAGGAAGAAACCTCAAGCAGAACTGGCTCTAGGTGGGTTGAAGTTTTCCTCAAAGTACAGCTATGGGGTTCACACGCTCCTCCAAATCTGAATAAAATCCAGGTGACTCCGTCACAACATATAAATGAACAACATATAAATATGACAACTTTGCAGTTACCAGGAGTAGCATTTCTCCTGTTTTAGTTGAGGCTAACCACCTAGCCCCACAACCCCTGTGCCAAGCTAACATGTACCACACTAGTCTGTGAAATAAACCCTCCATCAAAGAACCAAAGTGTTACTGGGATAGTTAACTGTTTTGAAATTACTGAATTCCAAATTGTAATCCCTTATATTACTCCTTACTGAAAAAAGTAGCCTAATCCCAATCCTACAATGCCTTATGCCTACTAAGTCATTTGTTGCTGCCTGCAATATAGAAATACAGAAATAAATAAATTTAGATTTGTAGAAATGAATTAAAGACATTCATCTATCAACATATTTATTTATTCACTTAATCATGTATTTATTTATTGTGACGCATTAAGTAATGTATTAGGTATTCATTTCAACATTTTATGTAGCCTATTTATTTATTCTTATGTTTATATATATATATATATATATAAATGTACTTCAGTCATTATTTTTCATTCAATGATGAATAAATCAAAATTCTTTATCTATATTCAGTGTCTTGCTCAACACTTTGACAGCAACCGGAGATAACCGGAGATAGCGCCACCAAACCTGTGGTGGATAAATGCTAGGTTACGTCCTCTGAGCCACACCTGCCAATATAATAACTTTGGCCCGTACGGGGATCGAACCCGCGACCTTGGCGTTATTAGCACCACGCTCTAACCAACTGAGCTAACCGGCCGTGCAAACTAGAAAAAAAGGAAAATATTTTAGCGTGGCTGCCGACGCAGTCACCAACTATAAAGATAATTACAACCACCGTTTTGAAGTAGGCCAGTGGTTCTCAAACTTTTTCACGTCAAGGACCCCCAAACTGACAGAAATTAGACCACGGACCACCATTTGATAAGATTTTGTCCCTCTGATAAAGTTTTTGCTTTTACATTCTGTCATTGTGTTACTTATGGATGGAGTTATAGTGAAAATAAATTCCCCTTTTTGTTGGGGACCCCCTGGAACCCTCAAACCCCACTTTGAGAAACACTGGAGAAGGCTATATCGGACCATATCTAGAGGTGCATATTTCAAAATTAAATATAAATGAATGCATCTGGCACACAGTTCAAACAGTTTTACTCTTGAATTTTACACCAGAAACACACTGAGGTTGTCCACATCAAAAACATTTATTTTTGCACTCTGCAACCTGCAACTTCAACATAGCATTTCATCAGTCCAGTATTTGTGTGGGTGCATCATGTGTCACCCAGAACAGATTTAGTACTGTTGTGACAGACTGCTCAAGGTCAGCAGGAGTGATCAGGGTCAGTTACCATCTCACACTCACACTGCTGACTGACTCTGGCACCCTGCGCTGTCATGAGGCCAAAGCTGGTGCCACACATGCCTGGACATGGGTTACAGTCAGCACGTGTTTGTATATGTACATAAATACACACTGTAACATTTCTATATATAGATAAGAACAAACTAAACCAGTAAGGTGCAGAATATACATTAAGATATTCGTGGGGATGAACACAAAGCCACAGTTTCTCAGGCTGTTTACTTAAATGGACTTAACCAGGAAACAAGGAAGAACTAACACAGCAAATGTAAATAGTTGAATGTAAGTGTCCATGTTAGCAGCGGTCTCCAATGTGCCATTTTTACAACAAAACAAACCATGTCATGAAATAAATGAGTTCCTCGTCACTACAAACATGCAAGGAATGGCCTTAACATATGTGATTTCACACTAAATCAAATCAAACGTCTGCCACTTCCTTTTAATGTCAAGCCATCAATAGATCAAATTACTATGACGTAAATAAGTTTCAATTTCTTTTCCAAAACAGGATGCAGATTGGGGTAAAAAATGAAGCAGTGATGAACAGATGGCAGCCAGATCGTATGCCTTTACAGAATGACATATCTATCACTTTTCCTTGATGTTAGTTCAAGCTAATCACACATTCTGAGAGCATGAATTTTAGGGGTAATATTTAAGGTCACTTGGAAATTGGTACTCATTCGTTGAAGAAGCGATGACATCAGTTTAGATCCTGCTCTTGCTGCCATGTAGCAATTTTAAATCTTTGCACCGACAGTTAAGTTGCATTGCACGTTACAGTAATGCAACTTAGTGGGTGTAGACATACAACAGACATGAAAGTTTGTGGACTTATAGTTAGCCTTACATCACCAAGAAAGAGCTCATTTAAAGCTGTACATAACAGAAAGCCATCAACTTGATGGCATTTGAAGCAAACTTGGGAAAACAAGATAGCTTTTATTCTGACTATTTGCTTTACCTGGTGGTCTAATGTGGCTATAATATAGCAGTAATACACTTCCTTACACATTATGTTCTTCCTCATGTGAAACAAATGTGCTAACCTGATGTGCCAGATGGTTTGTTACACAGAACCATCTGAGAAGTCGTCCATGGAAACTGTTTGGAAAAGGGCACGCACTTTCAAAAAATACTTGGTGCTCGGATGAACTATTACCATCTTACCTCGCAAGGCAGCTGGATTCGCGATGCTGATTGGTCTGAACCACATGCGCATAACTTGAAGCCTGACAAGATGGATTCTCACGTGATCCTGTGATGTCATGATCTCAATTTATTGACAAGTGACAATTTATTACAAAGCAGGACAATTTATTGTAAGGATTTGGCTGGCAATTTTCTATATTTTTTGTATTGTCAACAATATTTATTCATTATAATAATTTTATTATTAATTATTCCTCTGTGCCATAGACCGCCGTTGTTGTCAAAAAACTATTAAAACACATCAATGAGCCACACTGCTGCACTGGGTGACATGTTCCTTCACCTCAAAGGCAAAAGCTACAGTAGTTTATTTAGAAACAGCTAAAAAACTAATAACAGCAATCACACTTTATGTGTAGGAATGGCTTCTGTTTACAGAGCTTTGCTTAGTTTGTTGCAACATATCACAACCTTTTGACTTTGAGCTACAATGTAAACTCAAAGAACTTCAGTACTTATCAGCATTAAGAACAATATAGAAATTTGCCAGACTTCTCCTTTAACATCCTCGATTGCTCCCAGACTGCTTTGTAAGGATCTACCTGTACGAACCCTGTTAAATCAAAGAAATTACAGAATACAAAGTTAGAAACAGCAAAATATTTATTCACCAGTCAACACATAAACTTCAAATACGAGGTCTGAGTACTGAACTCCATACTAGAGCTGTAAGAGTAGTCGATTCATCGCTTCAGTCATTTTTCCAGAAAAAAATGCCAAATATTTGATGGTTCCAGCTTCTCAAATGTTTGCTGTTTGTCCATGTCATATATGACGGTAAACTGAATATCTTAACATTTAAGTCAGACAAAACAAGCAAATTGAAGACATCACTGTGGCCTCTGAGGAATTGTGAATGCCATTTTTGACAATTTTTTAACATTTCGTAAATGATTAATCGAGAAAATAGTCAGATAATAATCATTAGTTGCAGTCCTACTCCACACAGTGATGCATGCATGCCAAGACTTCTGTTACCTGACAAGATTTGTTTCAAGGGAACCTTTAAGTGCTAAGACAGAATGGACATTCTGTACATACTGCCTTGTGTATTTCTATTCTGTTTGTTATATTAGCAATGAAAACATATTGACAGTGATAAGAATAATTTCCTGTAATACCTCCTTTGAAAATCAGATCTGAATTTCTGCATCAGGTGGGTTGCAAAGAACAGGAGAACAAAAAATAATACAACATTGTAGCCAATTGTCAAGATGCTAAATTAGTGACTGAACATAAATAGGCAGATCATGGAGAAGAGCTTGCAACAATCCTACACGATGATGGGTGTGTTTTTGGTACATCTTTATCAGGGAGTGGGACTTTGCAAGCTGTAGGAAGGAGGAAGAGTCTATGCAAACTTGTATTCTCCCTCTGTACCAAGCAGGCGAAAAAGGGTGGCAGTGGTTGTGGTGGGTGGGTTATCAGTTCTCGAGGAAAGCCACGTAGTCAGTGAGTCTGGCCAACTGCTGCTCATTTGGAACCAATGAAACGGGGGGAGGATCTGTTGAGAGAGAGAGAGAGAAACTGTGAGGAGAGGAGCGAGACACGGAGGAGAAGTTGAGTCAGAGGGGGATTCCTCATTGTGCCAAATGCTATCGATCTTTTTACATCACTCCGGTTTTAATTCAGTTGCTACAGCACACGTGTTCTAACTCAGAGACTCAGCAGGGCACAGGTTCCAAGTTAACCACATCTGCACATGAGCTCAGCGCTTCCCCCAACCTGTTTAAAACACTACCTGCAGAGTCTCCCCATGTGACTGTGAGACATTCAGCCAGGAGATCATTAAAGAGTGCCGCGCTCTTTTTCAGGAACACGTTCGATTCATCCAAACCAGAATGATTTTCTTCCGCTCTATAACAGAAAGCACCAGGCACTGTTAAGTCCCAGCGGTGCTGTGGAGGTGGGTGGGTGGGTGGGGGAGGCAGACATGTGAGGATTAATGGTGAGTGGATTAGCTGTGTTGGGTTGGACATGTGCGCTGCAGATGCTTCAGCAGCAAGGTCCGATGATTACACAGAGGACAGACCGCAACCTCCTCCTCGTGTTTGCATAAATCAATAGGTTTCTCTTACAAAATGGATCAATCCATGACACTCCAGACTTGAGAACATGTGATGATGTGATAAATATTTTGACTTCAGCAAATAAAATTTCAGGAAATTCTAGGAAAATGTCATCAGTCTTTCTACGGAATTAAAAATGACCCCTAACTCCCCACACTCAACATTTTCACGAGTCTAATAAAATCTAGGCGGAGGAGTAGTAGGAAGATGGGTGCAGGCTTACTCATAAGGAGAAAACCGTTTGGGCACAGGATAGTGGGCTGATGACGGGTACTTAAAAGAGCAATACTGCCACCTACCTGGCTTTTTGGGCATCACCATCCTGGTAGCAGGGTCTGCCTGCCAGCCCTGGCTCACCACACCTTTGGACAAGCACAAAGGGGGAGAAGAAGAAGAAAATATCCTCATATCAGTGGGATCTGTTATAAGACTGATGCTGAATGTATAAATGATAAGGTAATGGAAATAAGCTGCAACACACTCCAGTGGGAACACTTGACTACAGCTGCTATTATTACGTAGAAACTCCTATCTATTGACCTCTTTATAAACAGTAACAGTGATGACAAAACATTTCCTGTGAAAAAGTTCAAAAGTTCAGCAAATTCAGGCTTACCCTTTACTGCCTCCTCCACAGAGTAGCCCACAAAGGCAGCAAAATCTTCTGCTGCGATGGAGGTATATGCCTGGGCCACTAGTGCGTACGCCCTTTGTCTTGTGCTCTCTGTGAAAGAACCATGAACCAGAGAGATATTAATATCAGATAGTACATATGGAGTAAATGAGTGCTAAAGCTGTATTCCAGCACCTTGGGTCTATTTAAAGTGCATAGAGTACATGGACAACACCAATTTTGTCACTGCAAAAAACACACAAGGCAGACAGCAAGTCAGACAGCAACAGCATGTTATGTTAATTCTAACATGGTATTTTATTATCATGTTTCATCAAAGCTGCTAATTAGCAACAGTGCTGGAGGTTGTACACCGTAAATAACAATTAATCAAGAGTGACAGATAGGGTTTTTGAAGCCATGGGCTGTTTAAAAAAAAAAAAAAGTATTCTGTTATGATCATTAGCAGTCACAGGTGAGTATGTTTTGGTAACATGTGGAGTAAATGTTACGAGTCTGCATAGAACATTTGTTTTATCTCACTTTTTAGCCTGTCCTGTTTCAAATGTTCTGTCTTAGGGTTTAGTTATAGTAGAGCTGCAACAATTAGTTGATTAATTGATTGACAGAAATTTAATCACCAACTATTGTAATGATCGATTAAGTCATTTTATATGAAAAAAATATCCAAATTCTCTGATTCCAGCTTCTGAAATGTGAATATTCTTCCATGACAATAAACTGAATATCATTGGATTATGGACTGTTGGTCAGGACCAAAGACATTTGGGGTATAACTTTGGGGCTTTGAGAAACAAAGACATTTTATAGACCAAACAACTAATCAGGAATATAATCAACAGATTAATTGATAATGAAAATAATAATTAGTTGCAGCCCTAGTCATGGTAACTCTGTGTGCTAGAGTTCATGAAGTCACTTCCACTCACTCCAACCAAGCACATTGTCCCAAATAACTCAACCTAACAAAAATTTGTCTGGGATCTAAAATAAAATGAAGCATGTCTGAACAAGAACTGAGTTTTCTGCCTTTAAATGCTTTTACCATCTGGGTCTGTTTTATATTAAATGGTGCTTTGATTTGAATGTGATGAATGTGTGATGAACGTGCGAGCTGAAAGAAAGTTTTCCATAATCAAGAAAGCTTAACAATTGATCTTGTTAAATGAAGCATGCTTAAGATAAATCATGGACATTATATGCAGTACAGTGCTTACACACTGACAAAAGGCACTGGCTTAGACTTCCCAACTGTCAAAGCTGCCCAATTTATCCTTCCCCCAGCCTGACATGGTGCTGTTGTTTGTGAAGATAAGACTGACAGGGCCTCGCAACAGCATGGAACAACGTACATCGGCATGCACTTGCTGCTGCTCCTGCAAGCTATCACATAAATGACTCAGGGTTGTGGCCTTTCGTGTTTTATAGCCTAGCAACGGTTTATGTGTACCAACAGTCAGCCCCCAGTCCACTGCAGCAGCTAGCAGCAGTAACAATAACAAGTAGGATGAGAAGAGACAGCTGTGAGGTGAAGGCAGCAGATTTGTCAAGAGTGCTTTCCCACTCTGCGGTCCAACAGGCTTCCTGTTCTCCCTGTTATTGTACTTGTCTAAAAAGAAGTGAAAGGACTGAAAATATGACCTTAGAAAACTATGTCACAGCAGAGTTTATGCATCAGTTGTGTTTGACGGTATTAATATTTATTCAGTTTGAGTTTTAATTAAAGTTATAGCTGTAAAACAAGTTATGCAGCCTTTATTTGGACGCTAAGATGATTAAAACACACTATTTTTTACACATTTGGATCCAGTAATATTGTTTTGTCATTGTGATGTATCACCACTGATGAATGAGAAAATTAATTGAGGTGGTTTTCCCTCTCTAGTCAGCATACAGCTCCCATCAGTTAAAAGTGAATCATGTATCATACTTCATAAAACAGCTTCTTGTGTGGGACAAGTTTCTTGCACATGACTGAAATGAGGCAGATGCTCCCCATGCAGCCAAACAGGTCATCTCAAGGGGCTTTTTGTAACCCAGTCCGTCCACAGGCGTCCATGTATTTTTACCATTGCCTCTTGACCCTTGGGAGATGACTGGTGTGGCAACTGGACAGCCTTTCTAAGTATGCCTTTCTGACACTCCGGAGTTGGGTTGGAGCTGCTGAGCAAGACGTCTGAGTGGGAGGATGGGAGTTTTATGGAGGAGAAACAGGACCTGACCTGTCCTCTCTGACAGTCTATTCCAGGGCCGCTATCATTTCTCACCCTCTCACCTCTTAAAAATAGACCCCACTTTTCACCAGCAAAGGCAAAGCAGACAGGACATGGCAAGGGCTTTTATTTTTGAATACAGCCAATTGCCAAGTAAGAGCAGCAACAGGCTGGGGAAACATTTTGATGGGTGCACTCCAAGGAAGATCTACAGTAAATATACTATATTGGGTTTATATAAGTTTTCTTCTTCTATATGCTTCTTGAATTTGAACTTAATATAAGCTTTGCTTCAAGATTAGAATTAGGAATAAAACAAGTAAATAATTAATTTCATGCAGCTTTATTTCAGGTTCCATTGAAGACCAATTTGGTGATTACATGTAGATCAACTTAGACAAAGTGAGAAAATGCAAAAGAAGTATTTCCATAAGCTACATATGAATAAAATTATGTGTTGGCAATATTAGCAGACATTTTATTTACACTTATTTTACAGACCTATTTTTCCACTTAACACCAGCATTTAACTGGCTCAGAAGTACAAAAGTATAAAATGTTCAGGAAAGGTATGAATACGACATTGAAATTAAATATTGCACAGAAAGTAAGGGCAAGCCATTCTAGCCCACATCCACTGTAACCTTATATTTCTTTAACATTAAAATGCAAAGAATCCCTGCCATACTTGTTCTTGTTAAAAAAACATTCAAAAGCACATATTACAGTATTTTCTACTAGATAATAACCACTTCAGTTTTCATTATTCTTCCTCTTCTTCTTCTTCTTCTTCTTCCTCCTCCTCCTCCGCATCTTCAAATTCATCATCATCACCCAATCCAAAGTCCATTTTTGCAAGGACTGCTTCAACATGCTCTGTTGACAAAGTGAAGTGGTCCATCTTCTCAAAGCCTGGCTCTGGCCTCTCTTCCCCCAGTGAACCTTTAGCTGCATCTTTGGTCTGCGTGATAAGGCCCTTGGAGGCTAACAGAAACTCAGCAGCGCCACTCTGCTCCAATGCCCTCACAGCCGAATCCGTCAGCTCTGAACTAGCTTGCAGTCGTTCACCATAACGTTGAGCCAGTGCCCGCAGAGCAGCTACCTTTTCATCTTGCTCTTTACCAATCTGCTCCAGTAGTATGGTTTTGCGCTCTTCCAGGACAGCATATAATAGATCAAAGCGTTCAGCTAGGCCTTGTTTCACACACTGAGCATTCTCCTGTACAGCACGGCAGGCATCTTCCATCTGGTTGAGCAGAGCCTGCAGGCGTCCATTGCTGGCCACCAGGGTATCAATAGCATTACTCAGTTCGCCCTTCTGGGCCTGGTAAACACTTGCTAGAGGTGCCACCTCACAGTCCTTGTGCTGCCCAAACACTTTGCACATGGAGCAAGTGGGTACTTGGCAGGTGGTGCAATAGATGTTGATTTTCTCATCTTCGTGTTCTTGGCACATCGGTTCTTTGGATTCTTTAGGCTTCAGGGAGGTGTCTGTGCTTCCACTGCCACTACCTTCTTGCTGCTGCTTATAGATGTCGATGATATTTTCAACTAACAGGTTGCGCTGGAGCCCATGCACACCATGGCGGTCAAGCACGACCTCAAACCGGCATGTAGGACAGCGAAAGACGCCACCAGAAAAGCGGTATGGGTTGCGTGAGTCATAGAGGTCACTGGCACAACTACGGCACAAGTTGTGCTGGCAGGGTAGGATGACCACAGGTTTGGTGAACATGTCCAGGCAGATGGGGCAGCTCAGCTGCTTCTCAAGGCTATCCATGGGGCTGGGGGGTCGAACCACAGATCCTGTCCTCTGGACGTCCATAATGGAAAAAGTCTCTGCCTGCAGCTAGACCAGAACGTTTCCTAATTTCCACCAAGAGAGAAGTACAAGGTTTACTCTCTCTGTCAGTTTCAACAAGTTATCAAAATAGAGGGCAGACTCGGACTCTTTAGTGTATGCTGTTGCCTGTGAAATGCTGGTATCTATTCTGGCTGAGAGCTAGCAGCTCTGTCATTTATACCAGCCACTCACAGCTGGTGACACCCGATCCTTTTGACCAACCAGAGCACACATTCCTGCCTGCTTGCTGGCCTGGGATCTTTTCACAGAATTGGCCCCCACCTCCCCAGTGCTGCATATGTCACATGTCCTAGTAGGCACTGTGTCCCCTCTAAAAGTGACAGAAGTCAGAATGAGCAGAGATACAAACAAGGTCCATGTGACTGAGGAGCCCTACCTGAGAGAAGGAGCTCAATCCAAATGGTAAACAAGTCGATGTCAACATACTGTGTTAGTTGTTTTGACCATTTCATCACTTGATTAGTTGTCATTTGCCAAGTTTGCTTTTTATATAATCTGTTTTATCTACCACAGTAAACACATCAACTGTTTTTCATACATTCTTAACATAACCACCTAAATTTCAATTGACCAGTTACATTAAATTGATAGAAAAATCATCACTTACAACTTTATGGAGTCAACTACATAAACTTGAGGTCTTTTTCAAGTAAAAATAGCACCTATATGCTAGTAAATGCTTTTCAAATGTGAGGATTCATTTTTCTTTGCTTCTTTGTAAATTTAATATCTTTCTGACTGTTCGACAGTTGGTCAGACAAAATAAAAAATTCTAGGACTAAGATCACTTGGTGCTATACTAACTTTTAAAGCCCATTTGATGGTATCTTTCAAATTTTACGAAGTAATACTAATGGCACCTAATGGCAAAATCATGGTCTTAACTTTGACAATATAAAGGGTATAAACAGTAAATACCACTTCACATGCTGATAACATTATCATATAAATTATTCTTTATGGATGGATTTGCTACTTTATTACCTTTAAACCATAAACGGAGTATATTTACAATTGAATGCTCTTAATTACTCACATTCACCACATCTACCAAGTGATTATCATCCCTGGTTGTCCAAGTCTTATGACATACTGTACATCAGCATCCATGTCAGATCAACATGATGTACCGTAACCATGAGGGATAAGCTATTCTTAAACTCTTGCACAAGGGAACCAACACATGACACAAATGCCCCAACAATTGTGAGCATGATAGCAATAATTTCATAAGGATTTTTCTCAAAACTATTCTTTAGATGTAAGAAAAAAATAGATGTGTGAAATCAAGAGACAACAGAAATATTTAGGTATTCAGTTACATTACAATAGTGTAAGTACGTGTAAACTGATTATCTTATTCATATTATTGGCTTGTAACTACCTCAACTAGCCTTCATTATACTAATATGTCATAATACTGGACATGATATTATAAACAGTCAAATTCTCTCCTCATATTTTCCAACATATTTTATTTTCCCTCAGCTGGGTTGCATCATAGCTAAAGGTGTGTTCAACTGGTGCCCCCTGCTGATCGTGATTCTAGATCATGCAGGAGAAATGTAAATACTTAAGTCACCTAAGCTTTGATAGATAAAACTATGAATGAAATGAATTAAAAATACACCTAACATAACTTTCAAGTCATGGTAATGAAGTACAGTACCAGTCAAAAGTTTGGACACACTTTCTCATTCAAGGGACTGGGACTTTTGACTGGTACTGTATATAATGTTTAAATGTCCTTACAGGGAATTTCTCTAAAAATATTTTTTGGAAGTGCCATCTGTAAAAAAAACAACTATACAACATGTAGAGAAGGGCCAGATAAGACAGGGTTTTTGTTGTCACCTCGAAGGGCCTCCATGACCGGAAGGATATTCTCTGACCACTGGTAAGCTGCGATGGCTGTGTAGATCCCTGGAAAGTCTCGCTGCCAAATGCGCTGGCCAACAGCCCAAACAGCTGTTAATTCAGGGTTTGCCTGCATATAACAAGAGGAGAAGCATTTTAAAATTGTTTCTGTATGCATCACTTGACAAGGCAGTGGCCCTCATAATGTACTGTAACAGCAGTCACACCCAAATATTTGGATCATAGATATTTTTTCAATTTTTACTCACACTTATATCCATTGTGAAATACCATTTTAAGTTCCAAATCTCATACTATTTAAGCAAGGTGAGGATCATCATTTCTCAACCTTCAGCTAGCAAAGAGCAATGATCCAAATGGCACAAGCTTCTTACTTCTTAATGGACTCCTACATAAACACAAAATTTTCTGCTAAAGTTTCTGCCAGAGATTTCTGTATTTGTCTTTTTGTCCTTGCTTTTTGTCACTGGTTTGAAGTGGACGAGGCTCAGTTGGTGATGTCACGCATTGGTGTACCAGTCTGAATTTAGAAATATTTAAATCAAAATGTGGTGACAACTTGTGGGGTTGTTTGCTTATGTTTGCACAAGTTGCACCTCTGTTTCTGAATCAAAACAAAGATGGCAGCCTGCTGGCTACGTGGATAGGAAACAGAGTCGCAACTTGGGAAACAGGTGAAAAATATTTTTTATCATGCAGTGTATGGAAGGTTTTTTTAATTTAGATGGTTAGAAAAGGTTTCAGGGATTCTGGAAATACCTCCAGAACAATGTTAATTTAAATGACCTTCTGGGTTTTTCAAACATTGCCAGGTTAATTATCTTTTAGAAAAACTGAGTTTTATGGCTGTGACCATAACGTATTCTAATACATGAGAGGCACAAACTAGGCCTATACTGTTTTGTTTCACTCTCACTACTCTTTTACAGCCAAAAAAAAAAAGCTCTAAAATCGCACTCTATATTATCTGCTCAGCACCATATGGCAAACAGACACAATGAGCAGTTAGCCTGTGAACATAGTGGAGCATTTAGAAGCTAAAGATATTTTCCCTCATTGCCAGGGGGCAAGAAACCCAACTCCAAATGAATGATAATGTTTTCCGTAACTGCTGGATGTGGGAATAAGCAACTGTTTGCTAACGAGTTTGCCATATCACCTTGAATGACTGATTTACTGATAGATTTTATTTATGGATTAAACAAACACATAAAACCTTAGAAGGTGATGATATATCAATGTTGTGTTCACAACTTGTTTTTGCTGATCTCAAGTGACCAAATGAAGTGAAAGTCAAACATCCACATTTGTCTCCAGACTCCAGACTTACCACTTGAATGTTGATGTGAACAGTATTTACAAGTCTGGAATTTGTAAATATGTATCATACTCAGATGGATATGAGGTTTATCCCACTTACCGTTTTTATGGCTTGGGGAATCCGCTTCCATAGATACCTGGCATTATTCCTGTTGGACCCAAATTAACACAAGTTAGGCAATACACAGAATAAAGTTGCAGGTACAGGCAGTAATACAAGACTGGGTGAGCTTGCAATTCAATTCCAAACCAAATGTATTATTTGTAAAAAGCCATCCATTTGAATCAAATTGTTCCTGCTGAGTGCTCTCACTCAAATGATTACTGTTCTTGCAACTCCAGGAAGCCATTTCATTTCTAAGAAGGTACTGATGGATTATGGCTTTGTGTGGCTTATAGGAGTGTAACAATATGTATATTCGTCCCAAACCATTTGTTACAGGATGTTTGGTAAGCGACTTCCTCAGTTCGATATACAACGGTATATGTGCTAAACTGTAATGGACCAAAATGTTATTTTCTACCTTTCTTTTGTTTTCTCTGCTGTACTGATAATGTAAATGACCCCAAAACTGAGGTACATACCGAACCGCGAATTTTGTGTACTATTACAACTCTAGTGGCTTATAAACTATGATGCTGGCTATTTAACAGAAATGCAGCCTTACTGTATACTACGGGTGCAACACCTAAGGTTCTGTTAGTGATGAACACAATCAATGTTCAATCAATCTTTTGCTGTTACAGTTCACTTATGTCACATGACAAAGGCTACAAAAAGTCACAGAATATGTCTTTGGCAGCTAAGAAACGGAAGAGGAAAAATGGCATCCCCAGTGTTGACTAAGTTCATTTGAAATAAAAGATACCTGGCATCTATTTGCTTTCAACACAAAATCTAAAAGCCCACACCCCGATAAGAAAAACATGTATAGAAAAGCACGTCAGCTACTTAAAACAGAAACAGAGATGACTTACATATCATTATGTAGTAAATAGAGCGCCAGCAACTGAGTGTAGACTTGAGGTGTTGCAATGCCCCCTGGAGCCTGTTAAAAACAAATGCAGGTCTGATATTAAAGCTTGCTGCTAAACATAAACATAAACCATATTTGCTTTTCTAAACAAACTATGTTGTATATATTAAGGATCAATGTTGGAAGAAGTATTCAGATCCTTTACTTAAGTAAAAGTACCAATACAGCAATGTAAAAATACTCCATTACAAGCTGTTAACAACTCATAGACATCTGAAATGTGACACTGACTACACACTGCTTTTTGTAAGACGTCAAAAGCCAAAAAGGTTGAAAACCACTGGTTTCATCTTTAAAGGAATACTATGCAGGATTTGCCTAAAAAAATAGACTCATACAAAGATAATCCCCCTCAATCATCACAATGCCCCACTAGAATTGTGTGGCGGTGTATGTATCTACAGAGTCCCTGCTCTTTGCCTGTATTTTCTTATTATTTTGCTGTGTTCAGGACATTGCTGGGTGTAAACCTTTGGACAGTGGGTGTGTAGCCCCCAGCCAATAACAGCATGCTGAGTGTGAGGTTGGGACTATAAAAACATAGGGACCAGGTTACATTGCTGTCTCCATCTCTCTCCTCTGCTCTCTGTCTGTGCCTGTTTGACAAAGGGCAGGGCTGAGCTACACACACACACACACGCGCACACACTTACTTACACAGAGCAAAGAGGATACAGCGGATAGGATGAAGTGTGTGCTTTGGCTGCATTCACACAAAATCTGACAATGTGGCACCTTTACGCAGGGTTGGGTGGAGGTGTGGGCATGTTTATTTGTGCTTTAGAACTAACGACAATCAGGAAATAATGTTTTATTTATCTGATTCACTGCTTTGTTTTTGCTAGTGCTGCTCCCTCTCTTCATTCACTCTCTAGCTTGCGCGTCCTCAGCCTCTCTGCCTCTCTCTCTTGCTTTAGTGTCATTGAGCCGGGGAGGAGGGGCCAACTTTGAATATTGTGTTGACAAACACCAACCAACAAATCCTACATAGTATGCTTTTAACAATGTGTTGTATTTTAAAAGCATGTTATATTATCCATTGTCTCAAATCTTCACCTGAAAGGTAACTAAGGCTGTCAAATAAATGTAGTGGAGTAGAAAGTACAATATTTCCCTCTGTAGTGGAGTGAAAGTATAAAGTAGCATAAAATAGAAATACTCATGTAAAGTACAAGTACCTCAAAATTGTACTTAAGTACAGTACTTGAGTAAATGTACTTCGTTACTATCCACTACTGATAAAGATTACTCACTGAGCTCCGTAATATTTGCTTCAGGCTGCCCACAGCCAGCACCAGCAGTCCTGTCAGCTAGCTGACTTTTTCCATACTTCTGTTAACATTATTAGCTAATGTATTTATGAAACCAAGTGGTCAGTCCTAACAGTAACACACGGCTAAACTCACAATTGCTTTTAATGTTATGAGACCCTAAATGAAAACAATACAATGGCTGCAACGCTGGCTGTGTTTACCAATATAACGAAGAGCTCTCTGGCTATGTAGCTAGCTACCAACTATCTGCTAATACAAGAAATGAAAGCGGACAATAGCGGTAAATCTGCCACTACAGTTTTAATAACTAACTTGTAGCGTTAAGTTAATAAGTTAATATAACAGTGTTTGTAAGTAAACTTAGCGTAGAGTTGTGCAAACAGGCTAGCTTTAAGCCATATTATTAACGTTAGCCTGAGCTAGCCGAGAGCTAACTAGGTGTCAGATTGTTACATTAATATTAAACAGTCTATAAGACAGTATTTATTGTTAGCACATAAAATAATTAATTCCGCGATTCAGTGGTTACCTCGAGCTCTTGAGCTTCACACTGCTCCAATAGTTTATCAAAATTTTCCTCCATAATCACAGCTGCAGGCATGATGATGCCTAGCTGAACCTTCTTCTTCTTCTGTGTGATTGCAGTAGATTAGCGGCACGTCAACGGTGTTGCTGCCCCCCACTGGACGAAGCACAAAGTACAGAATCTATGTTACACACCACCTCCAACAATCCAATATCCAATACAATACAATACAATACAATACAATACAATACAATACAATACAATGCAATACAATATAAAAAAATCCAATAACATACCATGGAATTTAATGAAATAAGGAGGCATTATTGTCCAGACATGACCTGGAAAAGCTGATCCACACTTTTGTTTTTAGCAGACTGTAGATACATTTAAATCCAGACTTAAAACTCACCTGCTGCCCAAAGCCTTTGACTGAACACTATCTTAGACTTTAATAACTTTAATTGACATTGCTATAATATTCTTTTTTTATTTTCTGTAAAGCACTTTGAAGTGCCCTGGTATGAAATGTGCTATATAAATAAAGTTGCTTTGCCATTAATGACCACCAAATCAATGAAAAAGGGATATGAATTGAAAAAGTACATATTGTGTATATTGTGAGGCAGCTGTGGCTCAGGAGGTGGAGCTGTTTGTCCACTAATCAGAAGGTCGTGGTTCAATCCCCGAGTCCTCCAGTCCGCAAGTGTCCTTGGACAAGATACTGAACCCCAAATAGCTCCCAATGGCACAGCCATATGTGAATGCGTGTGTGTAATTGGGTCAGTGAACATTAGAAACATTGTTAAGTGCTATATCGCTTCTGATGACCTTGCATGGCAGCCTCTGCCATCAGTGTATGAATGTGTGTGTGAATAGGTGAATGTTAACATGTGTTGTAAAGCGCTTTGAGTGGTCGAGAGACTAGAAATGTGCTGTATAAATGCAGTTCATTTACACTGTAAATTTATTTTGTTGTCACTGTTACTTTTTCATGTGGTGTCTAAATATAGACTAAACAATATCAAATACAAACATACAAGAGTAAGTAGAGGCTACTACTATCCATTGTCCTACATACAAGTTAGTTGATGATGCAGATATTGCTTCTCATTGGTTCAATTGTCTCAGTTGGAGATAGAAAGCTCCAATGCTCAGTCAGTATATAGAAAACAATGTGGGGAAACAGAACATAAGTAAAAGAGAAAAAGAAAACAAAACCCAGTGACAGAATCAAGATCTTACATTTCAGATCAGATCTTGAAGAAAAACTCCAAGGTCCTCTTTAATCTCATTTATTTTAATATAAAACAACCCCAACAGTTCCTCTTTTAATGTGAAGATTCACACTATTTTGCTAAAAAAAAGTGAAAATCTCTATCAAGGTCTGTGACACAATTGTCAGGACTTTAGTGAACACCTCCACATTATACAGACAAAAGTGGCATCAGAAAATAAAAGAAAAATGTAATCGTCCCGTAGGCAGTATTGTGCTTGTGACAAGGTTGACAGACAACTATTGTGACAACTCAAAATGACAAAAGTTAGGCCCTTTTCAAAACAGACATTTTGACATGTCATAGTAGAAAAGGCACAGGGGTTACTAAGAACATTAACAATGGCGCTATTCTAAACCATGACAGTGGGCCAGCATGCACAACACCAGGACCCTGAAATTCAAGTAGCTAAATGATATTCAGCTATCATTAGGCTGAATTATTTATACATTTGTTTTTCCTAAAGAGACATGTCAAAATGTCTTCTGTGAAAAAGACAATAAGGAGGAAAATTCTGAAGACCTCATGTCATTTTGGCACTACAATATTAAACTCTCTCCAACCAATAAATAAATGTGTTGGCCTGTACTTAACTGTGGTCTAAGCACAGTAACAGCTCTGAAATAAGGATACCACCATTTTTAACACTGGGTAAGTAAATGTAGGGTTTATGATGTTGTGCAAATGTGATGGTACATAAAAGTAAAATATATAATAAAAGGCAGTGTATTGCAATGGCAAGATTCATTTTGAATAACCAGACACTAAATAAAGTCTGTTAATCTGAGGTCTAGCTGTGCTTGAATACTCAGGGTCATTGTTAACCTGAACCTGGTCCACATGTTGTGTGAAAAACTCTTTAACAGTTTGTTCTCAGTTGAGTTCAAACAGTTGTAACAATTTCTGCTGCACAAAGCTGCACAGCTTTATTCTTTTAAAAAACAGCCATATCATACTTATTCTTATTCTTAACGTTTTTTCATATCATCTATTGTTAATTTGTCACTTATGTTTCTTTATTTTGCAGTAACGTGCCTGTTTTTATCCTTGCACTACAGTATGTTTAGTGTTATGGATCATCAGACCAAAGCAAATTCCTTGTATTAGCAATAAACCTGTTTTTTCTGAATCTCCATGTTCACCTCTCAAAACATGTTGAGGTCACTTTCAGAGAAACCTGCAACTTTAGATTTATTCTTTAATTGTCATTTCTATCCAGGAATTCAAATATTCTTTTCTTTAGCGGACTACTTTTTTTATGAAATACAACAGCAGTTATAACTGCACAGCACTGAGAGAGACTGTCTTTCCCCTGAAAGTAAATCATCTGCTGTCTGCCAATGCTTGGGAGTTCTGTATTTTTATCCTTTTTATCTCAGCATTTTCTTTGACACTGTTGACTAAGTAAAATGTTCTCCTCCACCTCTAAAAATGCGTTGGCACTAAGAATATCTAACGTGCCTCCACTAACTTGATGTGGTTGTGGGAAATCATCTGTATTCTCATTTCATCTTACCTGCTGATCCCCAAGGTATAGGTCCTTACCAGCATCAAGGGCTATACTGTATTTCCTTCATAAATTTCCATCATTTTAATGGCAGCAAATGTTTTATTTTGCTTTTGAAACTTTTGTAGTTTGCTACAGCCTCACTTCAAACGTATATTCCAAATAATGTAACACCTGCTGTTTGACACTTACATTTAAAGACGTGTGCCATCCTGTTTCCCACAAGTGACAACCAAAATGTTTTTATCTTTTGCTGATTTATTGCATACAGTCACTCATTTCTTAGCCTCACAGTCTACTTTTAATCTCCAAGGGATGCATGTTGCAATAATTCTCCACAGGGAATAACAGTAGAAACTATGCAAGCTAACCAAACAGGATAGAAATAATTGCTTCCCAGTCAATGTAAAAGGAATATATAGTAAATTATTGGCAGCGTGCCAATTAAAATTAAACTCTTTACATTAAACTTTTGTAACTTGTAAATTGTTTCTCAGAAATGTTATTGCCTGTTACCATAGACACACTGGCCAAATTTTAGGGTGCTGATAAACATGAAATCATGGATTAAATAGCTTCCCATATTGTTAGATAGAAGATATGTGTGGTATGATCATTTCTGCAACAAAAATGAGGAAATCTGTGACATCACAGTCACTGAAAATGATATTCAGGGATAATTTTTGTTGCACACAGAGGAACATTCTTTTCTGTCTTTATGTAGACTTGTCTTAATGGCACAGCATGTTTGCATTTGAATTTGGCATTGTTTCATGTTGTTGGTCATTGTGATGTAAATAGTGACAGCTTCTAATGTGTTAAGATGAGACTTGAACACATCTGGAGGCACGCATTGAGTAATTTCTAAAGTACAGTAGATCAATTAGATGTACAGTACAAAAGCAAAATAATGCTGCATCACATGCATATTACATTGTATTCAAGGTGATCTTTCATCACAGATAGAAAAACTACACACCCGTGCTGGTTAACATACAATCACTAATATTTTAAAAGGACAATACAAACAATAAAAATATACAACAATGAAAGTATTGCTAGCATTCACTGCGAAAGGCAATCAATTTGACATTGAATTACAGCAGTGAAGATTTAATGGTACCCTGTGGAGTTTCTGACCTTTAGTATGCCTCTAGCTTTTTTATGAGTGGCTTCCTGTTTTGTTTGTCTCATGCAGGCACATGAGGAAGCATATTCAGGGGTGTTTGCATGCATATGATTCTCATTACCCTTAAATCTTGCAAATAAAAATAAAAATAAAAATGCAAATAACAAATGATAAATTTATATTAGTCATCGTTTTCCATACACTGCATGCACAATTATTAGGCAAGTGAGTATTCTGACCACATCATTATTTCTATGCACCTTTTCCAGCTCCAAACCATATAAACTTGAATGCTTATTGGATTTAATCATTTTCAGGTGATATGTATTTGAGGGAGTGTGTGGCCTAAAGTGATAGTTCATTATATTATGGTGTGTATAATAATTATTAGGCAGGTAAAATGGGCCAAAAAAGAGATTTAACTAACACTGAAAAGTCAAAAATTTTAAAATAACTTTCAGATGGATGCAACACTCTTGAAATAGCTAAACGAGTCAAGTCAGGCACCAGCAAGGTGGAGGAGGGGTACTGGTACGGGCTGCTATCATTAAGGATGAGCTAGTTAGACCTTTTCAGGTTGAAGATGGACCGAAAATCAACTCCCAAACCTACTGCCAGTTTCTGTAAGATACTTTCTTCAAGCAGTGGTACAGGAAGAAGTCCTCAGCATTCAAGAAGGAAAATACTCCATCACATGAATCCAAGTACTCCACTGCTTGGCTAGCCAGCAAAGGCCTCAAAGATGACCGAATAATGACCTGGGCCCCTTCCTCACCTGATTTAAATCCTATTTAGAATGTGTGGGCCCTTCTCAAATGTAAGATTTACAGTGAGGGAAGACAGCACACCTCTTTGAACAGCGTTTGGGAGGCTGTGGTTGCTGGTTCAGCGAAAGTTGATCATGAACAGGTCAAGAAACGGCCAGACTCCATGGATGGAAGTCTCATGGCAATTATTGAAGAAGGGTGGCTATATTGGTCACTGAATATTTTTGAAAGGCCAAAAATGTTATTTATTTATTTGTCATTTTGTGTTACTTATTTGTTACACTTACTCTAATAATTGAGAATAAACAAGTGAGTTAGGAAAAATTATTTTTGTAATTTAGTTGCTTAATAATTGTGCACACTGAGAAAGGCAAATTCACTTTTCCTTTGTTAAACATTCAGGCTTGAGATTCAATAACATTCAGGATTGACTGAGAACATTGTATTTGTTCAACAATACAAATTAATCCTGAGGAATACAATTTGCCTAATTGTGCACACAGTGTAGACAAACTTGGATTAAGGTTAGAAAAGACAGAGAATGCAAATGATTCCTTACCACTGTCACATACTTCTACTGCAAACATGCACATAATTTCATCCCTATACTGTGCAAATACAAAATTAGGAAATCTTAAAAATGTATATTTCAGTCTTTACTCCAGAGGCAATGTCTTGTCATCCAAAAAGCATGCATTTAATCCACATCCATGCATATGTTAACAGAAATTTCAGAAAATAGCTGATAAATGTACTGCATCACCTTCAGAGACACCAAAACCTTTTCCACCGCATACCAACAAAAAGCCTGCAATTTTTATAAGTGGTTTCTTCTAAAGCTTTCTCAATGCATGTGCTTTTTTGTAAGCCAAAATTATACTGCTGAAATTCCCAAACATATTTTCATGCAAATTTCAGAGTTACATGATATGAAATGTGGGACACTGATTTATAAGAATTGGGGCTCCAACATGACTAGTCCAGGTGTGTACCTGTAGACATGGTGGTCAGCGGGTAAACCAAAGGTTCAGTCTCCATCCCTGCTGTGAAAAGCAACATGGGCCCCAAAACTCTAAGCACAAGTCCTCTCAAATCCTTTCTGCACTTGACTTGAAATACTCCCTGTCGACTACTGGAGGGCTTTTTCTAGGACACAATGAAGGGTTGAACTTTTGGCACAACTTTCAAAACCTTCTTCAAACACAGCAAGATTTGTACATTCAGAAGAATCTAAGGTTGCCAGATTTACAGGCATCTTTGCATATTGGTCATATGAAGCCAAGACTGAGTGATAAATCCTTTTGTATATTTAAAATAATGTATGTGATGAATCATGATTTCCATTACTTTAAAATGTGCATAAACCCTGGCACCTCATGCAGGACTGAATAATCTGTAAAGATTCTGCAATAACGAAAGTTACCACTTGCTGGCAGCATTGCACAGTTTTGCAATTTTAATTTAAAGGCTACAAGGCACTCTCAGATCTTTCCCATGTCGGGGAACTGATTGATACCACTATTCTGTCAAATTTATAATAACAATAATGATAATAATACATTTAATTTGTAGAGTGCTTTTCAAGATACTCAAAGATGTTTTACACAACAAGTTAAAGTCCCCCTCCAGTCAAAAATGTGTTTCCTTCTTGTTCCTTCAGTTGGATGTTTGAGCTTCACTGTGCAGAATGATGTGTGTGCAGAGTTTGTTTTCACATTCATCTGCTGAAGAAAGAAAGTTTCTCTGTGCTCACTGAAATTCTGAGTTTAAGGAGTGGGCCTGCAAGCCTGATTTGTGACATCACATCTAGTTTGGTAGGTAATTATGATGTGGAAACCTCCAGTGAAGTAGGAGACATCTTGTGTCCAGCAGTTAAACTTTTGAAATGAACAATATTTGCATATTCAGAGATTCTGGATTTTTCAGTGAGGGAAAACAAGTAGATGTACTTTTAAGGTCCAGTGTGTAGAATTTAGTGGCATCTAGTGGTGAAGCAGATTGCAACCACCTGAATACCCCTCCCCTCACTCTCCCTTTCCAAGCGTCCCCTTCCTATGGTGGCTGCGAAACTCGCAAAAAACACAAAAACGCAAAAAACGCAAAAGGCCCTCTTTAGAGCTGGTGTTTTGTTTGTCTGTTCTGGGCTACTGTAGAAGCATGGTAGTGCAACATGGCGGGTTCTGTGGAAAAGGACCCACTCCCTATATAGATATAAAGGGCTCAATCTAAGGTTACGAAAATACAACAGTTTTTATTTTCAGGTGATTATACACTAATGAAAACATACTTATGAATATTATATTCCATTTCTGCCAAGTCCGTTCCGTTTGATGCCAGATTGGTGCAGTCACAGGTGTGTTTGAGGAGAGAGTTCCAGAGCAAGGGGATGACTTTGGAGAAAGCCCTGTAATTTCCAGGTCCAATGCTTGGTCCTGGATGGTGGAGACAGGAGGTTGGTGTCAGAGAAACGGAGGCTGGTGATGGAGAGGAGGGTAGGAGGGGGACTGGTCATGTAGAAATTGTCATGTGAGTCAAGAGAAGGATTTTGGATTGAACAGGGGAGCCAATGGAGGACAGGGATGATGTGGGAGCGAGTGAGCAGGCGAGCTGGATGTGCTAGAGTTTATTAAGGACTTTGGATGATGTACCATAATGAATGCTATTGCACTAGTCGAGGATGTGATGTGATGAAAGCATGGATCAAAGTTTCAGCAGCAGAAAAGGAAAGTGATGGGTGGAGATGAGCTATATCAGGAAAAAAAACCCTTGAGATGTATCATCTCATTTTCTTACAGGGTTCCACAACACAAATTCACAAAGACAAGATGATTTGTTTAAAGTAAGAAGGGTTTAGGGCCTAAATACTGTATATTTCTGATCTACTGCCACATTATGAACTGTCCAGACCTGTCAGGTCATCTGGGACAGTCCCCAGGCCAAAAATGTCTCTGTTGCAGCTGGCTTATATTGGATTAAATTTGCGGCTATTTTTTCATATCTTGGCTTGCACAGGAATTTGTTATTCTCCATTTTTTTTTGTTTTATTCCATTTGAGCTTTATATCCTGTCTTGATGCCTTTTGAAGTCTTAAGTAAAGCATCTTGAATAACCTTGTTGTGAAGGTAACTTGTCTTGCTGTAAAGCTGCTTTTTTAAAGAATAAACTTCACTTTACTTATATCCCAATATGTTTTGTTATGTCCACAATACATTTTTCCAGTTCTACATTTATCTACTTATCTGATAAACTTTTCATCTCATACCAGACCTGAAGAGACCATAACAATTGTCTTTGATGGCAATTGTTATCAAAGATATTATACCTTGATGCTCTTGTCACATCCTCAATAATTCAAGTATTTTGAGAGAATATTCCCTGCTATGATAAAGACTAATGAGGAAGATCTGAGGAATGAATTAAACATCTGCTCTGAAGTGTGGATTTTAAACTGTAAACCAGTCGTGAGCAATCTATCAGACTACACACTGGATGGGAGGAATTAAGGATCCCTGGATGTTCTTCACTTCTCATTTATTCATTCATGTTTATTCTGTAAACCAAATGAAATTTAAATTTAACTGTGTGAGACTAATAAAGCTTGTTGGATGAAAGGAAGGTAGCATTATGCATATAAACACAGGCTTTATTTACAAAATATGAGGATGTTTTTCTCACAAGTTAATTGGAACCATCAATCAAATAATGAGATGTAGAGAGCAGTCACTAATAACAGCTTTTTAGCGATTGGTGAGGAAATCCTAAAATATCTAATGGGCTGAAGTAATCCTGTGATTTACCTGAGAAAAGACACTACAAAAACAAAACAAAAAATAGCACTAACATGAACCCTTTTTACCTCTACCTTTGAAAAATACTTTATTTATACTGTATATAAATCAAAGAAAGTGTTGCTTTGATGCTTGCATTGTAAATAGAGTTTAGTGACACTGTTAGCATGAGTCTTTGGAACAGAAGATGTCATGCTGGGTGGATAAATAAAGTAAATTGAATTGTCACCTTTTTCCACATAACAGATTTAACACTCCTCTAGATTTCACACATTACAAAAGAAAAGTTCTCAAAACTTACTCATAGTTGATGTTTTTCTTCTAAAAGTAATGTTTTTTTTCTATTTCAGATTGTGGTTACCTGCTCTGTGGATAATTCATCATAAAATGAATTATCCGTTGCGTGCAGCCGTTTCGGCATGTTGTTTCTGTGGTTTGAGGAATGGGAGAATTGTTTGTGCATGTTTAGCTGTAACATTAAGGCTATCTATGTAGGTGATGCTAATCTCTTATTAGAGAACCCTTTTGTGTTGATGGTTCACATTCATGTTCGTAATACATGGTGTGAACACCGTGTGCAGCTTTAACTCAAATGTGAGCCGTATGGTACAAGAATAACAGCTACGATAGGTTCCTTCCAGTTCGGCTTAAATAGAAGCAATTTTTCAATAAAATTTCTGACAAATTTGAAACTTTCTTGTCTCTCCGTTGACCCCCTGTTGCTGGTGTTGCTCTCCTCCATGTTTATTTTTACTGGGCTGTGAGGTGCCAGGCAATATGTGCAGAGAAGTGAGACATTAAAAAAACCACATGAATTCCGATCTGACCATTCTGACAGCGGTCGGATAACCAGAGATCGGATATGAATCAGATCTTGGACCACATATGCAAACGGCCCAGATCTGCTTTGAAAAAAACCTGATTTGGTTTGTTCACAATTCTGTGAAACAATCAGATCTGAGTCACTTGGATTAGAGCTACTTCAGCATGTAATGTGAATGTAGCTTAAATTCATTCAATCTGACTGCAAAACACAATTACTTATTCTTAACTCAGGTTTTACTCTATTTCAAATTTGCTTCATGAAAACTATTTGGTTGCAAGTATAATCTTGGGAAAAGCACAACTTGAGAAGCATTTTGTATTCTAACCCACTGCAGTGTTTAGACGTACAATGTGCAAAAACTGATACAAATATTATTCCTCAGTCTTTCCTTTTCCTTTTCATGTAATCATTTATAATTACTTAAGGTGGTTTAATGAATGTAGAACAGCAGCTCATTCAGATTATGCCTCCCTTTTATTTGAATGAGTAGAAAACTGGATTTACATTGTGAGAAAATGGAACAAATCTATTATTGCTCAAACCTCCCTTTCACCCTTTTTCACAGTATCATTAATATCCAACCAAATACCTGGGGAGACGTTGGCAGCTGTATTAACAGATACTATTGATGCACTATTGGCTCTATTTCTGCTTCTTTTAACTCATTCAACTGACACATTGCAATAGCTGTATAAAACATTCACCCTGCCTGTTGGTCCCAGTGGAAAACAAACCTGCTCCAACAAAACGAGAGGTTTGTTTGTTTAAAATCAAGTCAAGCAGTGTGTTGTCACTTTACATCCACCAGTGAGGTCATTTCAGTCTTGATTATATTACTGTGGCTGTTGTTCCCTTTAGATGGTGTGAGGCTTCTATTCCATCTGTTCCCCTTTTGTTCGTTAAAGATGTTTTCTCAGAGTGAGAGGGTAGAAGAGAAACAAGGAGAAGGGAGGCAGGGTGAACGAATGTAAACAGATACACTATACACCTGAAGGAGATGAATTTAAATGCTTTTTTATTCATAATGAGACGTGAGCAAAGCATTCTTTGTCACGTCTGCATGTACTTCTACCACTATTAATACCAAAACTCAATTTATAAGTGCAGTGATTTCAGGGCCTGGGGCAAAGTTAAATCATTACATTGTGCATTCAATTTTTAATCCAAGCCTATACCCCAACGTACAATTACTAAAAAATATGAATATCCCCTGTTTACTTTCACTCTTTCTCAGGGCCTCTACCTACTTTTGCCCAATGGTAAGATCACCTCTGGCTGTCAGAAAAATGTGTTTCCATACCTCCAAGAAAAGAAGGATACGTTTTGGAGGTTTGGGATGCACCATTGGTTCCTGCTGACTGGAACGTCATCAAAACATTTTTCATAATTGTTTTAAGGACTACATTTCTTATTCCACTGCTTATCCAGGGCTGGGTTGTGGTGGCTGCAGCCCACACAGGTTACCCCCAGATTATGGCTCCATCTGGTGGATCTCAAGGCATCCTGTCCAGATGGGATGAAGAAACAGGACATGAGTAGATACCTTGGCTTGGTTAGCAGTAAGCTGCTCATAGAAAAACTAAATTCTACTAAGTCACAAATCAACAATAACAAAACAGCTGCAATGGAAGAGTATATAATGCTCCAGCAAGGGCATTTCAAGATTCAAGATTCAAGATTCATGATTCAAGATTCAAGATGTTTATTGTCAGTCTGGTTAATGAAGTACAATTGGGTGAAATACTTTGGCTGGGAGTCTCCATTACAGAAAAACAGTAAGTAAGTAAGTAAATAAATAAATAAAAAGATATATAAAATATGATAACAAAATATCAAAAACAATAAAAATATATATACATAGATACAGTAGTTTCATTTAGTAGTCTTAGTTCTACAGAAGACACACAGACGGAGCACTCACTGCTGCTGCTCTGCTGCTCTGCGTCTAGACATTTGCTGTCTAGACGCGGGGTAAGGATGAGTCCAGGCGCCTTGTGAATGAAGGTCATCTCAGCTGTGTCCAAGATGTCATTCTTGAGTAACACTACACTACACAGCTCATAACCATTAAAAACTGTGACATAGATCAAATTGTTAATTGTTACTTTACTGTTAGACCTCGCCCAAACTGCTTCACACTAAGCTCCAACCGCCAAAAGGTGTGTTGGCGGTCACAGTGTGGTGAAGCCAACAGATCCCCAACAGAGAAGCAATCCTGAGGCCACCAAACTGGACGCTCTTTCTCCTCGGCTGTACTTTGAAATCTTGTCCATGAGAACCACAAGCAGAAATTGCCTCAACATCCTCTGAGAATGCACAAATGTTAGTGTTCATTGTCAAGTAAGCTTAAAGCTGGAAACAAGTTTTTGTTTCTCCTACTCAATAACTGTGATGGGTTTCCATGGGCTTGTCATGAATTAGATCCAACAAGAAGCTCACTTCAACACAACCACATATCATTTTTCATCTTGGCACGATCCCCAATCTCTTTGATCCTCCAGTTTGCTATGTTTGCTCGCCAAGAACGTTGCAGTTCATCACCATTCTACTTCTTTCTATGGAGTGACATTCACAGATGGTAGGCGGGTGCATGTCAGGATCTTTCAGATACTCCCATAAGGAATGAAAAGATTTATTATTTATAGTTTCACTGTGTGTGTGTGTCCTGGGGTGGTGGTGGTGGTGGTGGTGGGGGAGTTAAACGATCTGTGATGTATATGTAATTGCCCCTTGAACTGCTCCTTGAATTGCCCCTGCTCTTTAATGTATGCATTTAGACATATGCACCTACCAACACAAGCAGAACAGCTGAATAATTCACAGTTAAGAAGCTCTCTATACTCCGCAATTCAGTATTATATCATCTTGTAGCTCAATCCTCAACACACTTTTATTTTGGGAATCTTTAGTTGAATTTGCTGGGGGGGAGGTCGGGGTGGATGGATAGTGTACAAGATGCAGGACTCATAGCTGCAGGAGCCTCCGGGTGGCTGGGGCTGCCTATGGGCCCATTTGTGTTGTGGCAAGATTTTCCTTCAGTGTTGTGCGAGCCTGTCCTGCAAAAATAGACCTGACATATAAAGATAGTGGAGCGTACAATACTAATGCTCACAGCTCTCTCTTTGTGGGTTTTTTTTTTTACTGGAATCTGCAGTGCACAGGGACAGCAAACATCAAGGAAACCCTTCATGGACAGGTGTCTCTCTCCGTTTCTCTCAGTTACATCTCGGGCTGCATTCCACAATATATGTACATTGTACACATAACCAGAGGCAACAACTTCATGAAAACAGTATAATTATATATTAATCTGGGCTACTATAAGTGAAGTGATCATATAGTGGAGTTAAAATCAACATTGAGTAACACAGAGTGCACAGGGACAGTTAAGATCTGCGTCTCTCAGTGGGTGTTTATAAAATAACATAAAATGATATAAAAATAAATAAAGCCTGTAAACACCTTTACACTGCAGGATATAATACCAACACAAATATGTCAGTTAACATTACAAACAACCATTGTGTGTGACTTCTAGAACAAAAACTACATTTCCCATGCTGTGAGTATAAGCTTCAAGTATATAGTATATACCAGCTATTTATGAGTATACCAACTTCAAAAAACAGTTTAGTTCTACAGAAATAACACACCAAAATCATAATGTATTACATGTTACAATACTCTTAGTCGCCTGCATTCATACATTAACTTAAATTCATTTCAATGCTTTGTTTTAACGGGATCTCATTCTTCTTACAACTGGTGTGGGAACAGAGGGTGGAGAAGCAGCTGCAAGCTAGAAATTCTTTCCTGCTATGCACTGTCCCATGGGAAACAAACATAGCATATAACCAACAAACCTCATAGCCAGTGTCAGGGGATATACCGCAGACTGTGAGGAAAGTCCTTCTGATCAAGGACACTGCAGTCCAGACCCCTCCACAGCTGAACACTCCACCAGAGCCACTGGTATCACCATCTGCAGCTGCCTCATCCACCAAGCCTCATGCACCAAGCCTCATCCATTCAAGCCTCATCCATTCAAGCCTCATCCACCAAGCCTCATCCACCAAGCCTCATGCATTCAAGCCTCATCCAGCCAAACCTCATTCAGCCAAGCCTCATGCATTCAAGCCTCATCCAGCCAAGCCTCATTCAGCCAAGCCTCATCTATTCATGCCTCATCCATTCAAGTGTCCTGTAAAAAAGAAGACACAGTGAAACACTGGATTTTCTTAGGGAATACACAGACCAACAATGAATGAATGAATGAATGAATAATCTTTATTTGTCATTATACACAAGTACAACGAAACTCTGTTTGGCTTCTCTCTGGTAATTGAATAAGAAAGAGCAAGACAATTAACTTAAAAAACAACACTGAAATTACTGAGTAACACTGAAATTAATGTCTTTTTATAATGATGATATACTGATAGACCTATCTGCCCAATCAGGCTACAACTACTGTAACAACAGTACAATAAACAGGAACAATAGAAAGTTTTTTTCTTTAACAATTTACTTTAATCATTAGAGAGGCTGCTCTCAGTAATTGGAAATGTTTTCATCTGCGTAGTAATGTCACTGCAGCAAATATCATGGGATATTGCATTGAAGCAGCAAAACTGAAAACTGTAATTTTAAACTTGTCAGAGGAAACAGAGTTTAGACTTAGCTTGAAATAAAAAGGTCCTGACAGCTCTGATGGAGTTCAGGATTCATCCTAGTGTGGCTTTATTACAAACAATTTCACTGTATAAACCTGGGATCTGTGTGTATGTAGAAAAAAAACACAGAACGTTAATTACTGTTAGATCCTGACTGATCCTGTTAACGTGTCAGGAAGTTACAGCTGCTGTGCCATGTGCGTAAATGCGCTCAGCGCCTCTTGCAATTTGTAGATGCACTTAGCATTTCTGCTGCTGTGAGATCGCTGCAGGTATTTAATAACCTCAAACATTAATGTAACATGTTACAGACCTTGCCTGAAGCTCATTAATAGTTATATTTTTTAATCCTGAAATCATGTTCCAGCAGCTATGTGTACAACTCCAGAGTCAGAAAACTGGCAGGGAAAGTCACTGCAGAGTGGACACAACCTGCTTCAACTTCTCCCCTCTGGTAGGCGCTACAGAGCACTATACGCCAAAACTACCAGACACAAGAACAGTTTCTTTCCTTACATCATCACTCTGATGAAAAGTCAAATCAGTCATGTGGTGTCACAACAAATCCCTGTGCAGAAACCCTGTAACACTAAAATACCTAAAAAATTAGCTAATAACTACAAATATTACAGTTTAACATACGGATTGTGCAATAACATGCACATATTATCCATCTTTGTCAAATGTATATCTACAGTAAGAAGTCTGTATTGTATATACGGAATATATACATGCATTCATGAACTCCATCTTAGACAACGCATCCTGTCCACTCTGTGGGGACCTGATGCATCTACAAAGCACTTTCAGCCCGCGGCTCAGCATCCTGCTGTTCTTCCTGTTATACCGGCCCTGCCCCAGCAGGGATGACACTGAAGGAAGACACCTCTGAAAATTATACTGCATCATTTTTTTTTCCTTTGTATCTGACTATTACAGAATCAACACAATATGACATATTTCCATATGTAATAATGATCTACAAATTGATCATTTGCAGATGAAGATTTACAATTTTTTACAATGCTTGTAAGCATGTATAAGCATTTTCCGTGCCTGTGCAAGACTTTGTGCAAATTAGCCTACTCTATTGTGTTCTCTGATTGCTTTGACTTGCTATACATTTTATACATTGTGACATTCAAATTTTGCACATACAATTATCTTTTTGCATTTCATTCATTATTAGTATAATTGTAGTCTCATGTAATGTAGTAATGTTGCACATACTGCACCTTTCACTTCTTTGTCTCAAATTGAATTGACTTCAGAAAAAGTGAGTCGTGAGCACTTCTTGCACATACAATAGTTCACAAATGGTGGCAGCATCAAAGATTTATAACTCCTGCCTCCTCCTACCATGCTCATACTTCTGCCACAATTTTGGTGTTTATTTCATGAACGTCAAAATGAGTGAGAAGAAAATGATCTCATGTCAAAAAGAAATGACTGTGGCATGTAGAGCCTTTTCTCAAGCTTCTAGTCATTGAAATAAAGCATCTTAGACATGACTTATTAAAGGGGACATATAATGCGTTCTGTAATTTTCTGTTATTTCTATATTGTTATGATGTCGGATGTCTATGTTAAACATCATCAAATTTCCAAAACTTGAAGTGAACGTATGTAAAAATGTCGCCTACAAGTCAAAAGCCAGGGCTTCAACCTGCTCTAAACACTGTGTTTGCAATGTTACCTCTACTTCCCCCTGTTGATGATATAAGATCACATTCCCACAAATGCCCATCCATTCTGTAGTCTTTGTTGCTAAGGTTCTTCCAAGAGTTATTCACATTGTCTCACATGTTTTGGATTGGATTCGGGGTCGAACATGAGTAAAAAGAAAAAATAAGTGAAATCCCGCTACTCCCAAGCAGCTTCTGGGAGATAACCAATCAGAACAGAGTGGGCTCATCGGGAGGGGGGCCTTAAAGAGACAGGAGCTAAAACAGCCTGTTTCAGACAGAGGCTGAACTGAGGAGCTGCGTAAAGAGCCAGTATAAGTTGAGTTTTTTGAACTGCAAATCATGCAAAGATATTCCAGTAGATCCCCAGAATAAAAATAGGAATTGTGCATGTTATGTCCCCCTTTAAGAGTCAAAAACATTCCTGCACAGACCACAGAATGTGATCAAAAATCTGTATACATATTATTATAAATCTGTATAATATATTATTATTATCATGTACACAGGGGAATAAATAACTGGGTTACTGTATGTTCCATTATCCAAAGTCAGGATATGATATTTCATACAACTGGGATAGTGGTGTACATACTCAGTCTTAGCAGCAGACTGAATTTATTGTTACTTGCACTTACACACATGCTTGTTTACATCCATGTGTCTGTGCGTATGTTATTGTCTCACTCTCTGTTCCCCTGACACACACAAACACAGACACACACAAACTATTTGTAAAGCTTTTCTCAGAAGGTTGGCCATGCGTTTCCTAATAAAATGTGATAGTGACCTGAAAACATGCACAGACACACAAAAGAGGACCACAGTGGAAATAAGCTTTTAGTTATTGTGTTTTTATCCTCAAATTCCTCAATATCCTCAAATATCCTCAAATCATTTATCTGGCTAACACACACAAACTTCAAAAGTTTGTGTGTGGATGCATTTGTTAAAAAACAGTTTCTAAAAATATTAGACATAGTCATCAACTCTTAAAACAACCCTCTAACAAAGCTTTCTAAAAATAAGTTACTCCTAATTGGCTGATCTTGGAAAAAAAGTCTTGAGAATGGGAGGTTTGGAGCTTTTTCCAAACTAATAAGCTTGGCAAGACTTTGGCAATAATACTGTTTAATAAAGTAACATATTTTTTGCAATACAGAGATCTTTTAGCTGTTATATATGAAAATGATCTTATTTTATAGTCTTGACTTAATTTCAAAAGCACTTACTGGTTGTATACATTTAACGTCTGGACACAGTGTTTTCTTGTTCTTGTGGATAGTTATAGTTATAATAAAGTTTAAAGTGAATAAATAAGATGTGAAAATCCAAATATTTAGACAGTTTTACATTGTTTTTGGTGTCTGGTCCAAATCTTCTGAGGGGAATCGGGTTGCTGTATTGGGGGGACTTGGAATCATGACCTCAGTATTTCTAATATTCTGACTACAGCCCTGCTTGTGGATAACACTGTTATCTTAACATTGAACAAATTTAAAGGGCGGCTTCATCTAGTTGATTCTTATGGTTCTAATGAGGGAAGTACCTCTGTCTTCCCTGTATTAAAATATCCCTCTTCATCCAGCTGCAAAAGTCTGCCAGATGACGCGTTTCGAGATCTGCCTTGGACTACAAACTACTTTTCCTTATTGTGTGTAGTGGTGCCTTCAAGGATTGGTTGTAGTCTTTCTCCCCTTCATCCACTACCATTTCCCAAACCAAGATGAAATGGAGACTGCAGGTTTTTTGACTGTCCACTAATGTGCTCTGGCAACATTTTGGCTTGTATACAGCTCTCAGTAAGTTTTCTATGAACTCCAGCTTGCCTTTGTGATCTGTGCACACCACTACAATATAACTGGACTCGATGAGAAAAATAAGCCTCAGTAAAGAGATATAATGCTTGTCAATGCCAACTTGTCTCTGCTCTGAATTCCTCTTTAAGTAAAGTAAGGATCTCATTTAAACCATACAAAACATTAACAGAAAGCTGTCGGGTTATGGTGTCAGTCCCTCAGAATCAAATAGCAACTAAATCAAACACTTAATACAATGTTTCTTTGTCAGGTGTGACAGCATAATGATAAAACAACATATTGTATGAAGTCAACCTCCCTCTGGGCAACCATTACATTAAACACCACTATATTGAGTATATTGACTAGTGCATTAAAATAATATGTACTTATTCGCTCTAAAGGAGCTGCTACACAGTGCTTAGCTGTGATTAGATACAAACACTTACTCAAGACTATTTTCATTTCATGCTATATTATTTATATTGCATGCAATATATATAACATAGTATATTGTAAATTTATAATGGACTGTATATTTTATGTAGGCATTTTGAGTTCTCAGTCATTTCACATTCAGTGTAACAAGGAATTTGTTCCTTTGCATACTGAAACTCTCTATGCGGTGAGAAGGCAGAAGTCCTGACAGGAACTCATACATTAGTTGTTGTAGGGATAAATCTGTGACTTTATTTGGTAGAACATGGCATAAAACACAAAGCTTTACCCACCTATTAAAGAGGCACTTGAACTTCTATACAGTCGTGGCAAAAAGAATGATTAAAATCAAAGCAGCAGAGATCAGGATATCCTGACTTTTAGGGCGTAGAAACCTGTAGTTTGTTTGCTCTCGTCCGAATCAGTGGATTGAGGTTGTTTCCCACTACAAACTAAGTGCTCCAGAATTAGTGTGTGACCAGACTGAGACCACTTCCTCAAAGGGTTGTTTTGGTCAGCACCTGTGTACGATTGCTGCGTTCAAATCTACCCAAACAAATCGCACAAAGAGGAAAAATGAACTAGATCGCTAGAGTGGGTCAAGTTCTAAAAACACTTGACCCTACATTACCCATAATGCAACTTAATAGCACCTTTCATCAGTGATGTCCTGTGTTACTTTTTCAAACTTTGAAAAGCTTCTTTAGAGCCATAGAAGACATTTTACAACAGCTTTCACAGGCTGAGCTGTACTTCTTGTGACAAGTAAACTGAACTTCATGTGTGACATTGGTGGCGTTCCCCTTTAAGTCAGTCAGTATCATTATACAGATTCCAAGGCTACTGTTGGATGAGTCCATGAAGTTTTAGTTGTGCAACATGTTTCATTTTAATAGTAAAAGGATTTCCTTAACAGCAGAAACACTTTGTAGTTGCATAATGTGACAAAATGACAGATAGTCACACATTTTGGCAATATCTGTCTACCATGCGTCCTACACACATAAAACAGGTGAAAAAATAAAGGGAACACTTGTCAATATGATGCAATCTAGTACACAACTACAACCTGAACAATTAACAGAGCACATACAGTATATAGATACATATTAACACCTCTGATGAGTCTGTATTCTTCAGTGAGACCATTAACCAAAACTTGCTAATTCATTCAAAGCTGCTCCTAATTATGACGCTGAATCTGGAAGCTCATTAAATGTTTTTCCTGCGGTATAACTGTGGCTGGCCACCGAGTTAATGCATTCTCATTTTAGCACATACCAAGGGACTGGCTGTGGTAACTGGATGTACTGCCCGGATTTCAGAACAACACAACTACCAGATCATCCTTAGCTTAGAACAGATTTGCAACTGACCCAAATTTTGTGTAATGCTGAAAGTGTAAATAGCAGCTTTGCTCTGCTCTACTTTGTATGGGTGACCTTTTAGGTGTTTTCTTGTGTCTTGGTTTATATTTAGTAAATAAATGAGACATACAATGGATAATTAATTAAAAGCTGTGTAAATAGTGCTAATAAAAGCACAAGATCGTAGTGGCTATATTTGTGCTGTACTTTCCAGCGTGTTTTACTTATAATGAGGTATTTTATTTATAATGAGAGTTTTGTGATGCAGCTGTTTCCTTTGACAACAAGAAAAATGAATGAAGATTGTACATAAGGAATTTTACTTTGTTAAAAATTATTTTCCCCACAAGCCACAGTGACAAATTGGCAAGTATGCACATAGAAAACATGCAGATGCAGTAACAGGGCCTCACTGGGAACCAAAATCTCTTTGTGAATTGCATTTTGTCATCGCTGTTTCTGCTCCAGCTATTTTATTTTCTGTGTTCCAGCAGTGGATGAGGCAGAGACTCTTTGGATGCTTGCCAGACGGTGGCTGCAGTTCAGTATGTGTCAATTGAAATCAAAGTCTCTGTGCATCAGTTCAGTACATTACAACATTATTACAACATTACAGTAAGTGGGCTCTCCAGTAGTGATGATGGCTGTGGCTATTGATGACAATCTAGCAGAGTGCATCAATAATGCAAGGTCTTATCTGCACTCTTCTTGAACTGTCTTGAAATAAACTGAGCAATGTGAGGGCATAGATGGAAATTGTGAATTCTCTCTGAAGGTAACAGCTCAGACTTTCAATTACTTGTAGCACAGAGGAAGTACACAATCCTTCAAAAAATCTTAAAAATGAAAAGCTTCCTTGGGTTGCATGTTGACTCTCTCAACTGTGTACATTCAGAGTATGCATTTGTGATGTGTAATACCAGTTATGTCCTTGTACTTCCCAATTCTATTGCTTAAATACAGTTTTAAGTTGCTGTAATATCCCTTTCATTTATTTGTCCTTGATTGGTGGACCTCTGCATTACTCCAGCTTTTAACAGGCAGCTTTGTGGATGATTGGATTTAATGAAAATATTAAACAACCTCTCTAAACTTGTAAGACTAAGGCTCCAGCTGTATTACTCCTTCCTGGTTTGGCAGGCATGAATAAAGGCAAATCATGAATGCAAATGCCTGCCTCAAATACTAAGTTATCTAGAAGAAAGTACAGAGATTAATGCATTCGACTATATTATAATACAGCATCTAATGGAGGCAAAGTGAAGCCTTTATCTGTTTTACTAATAACTGTGGGAGGCAGGGATATACTAAGTGTCTAAACTGCCAAAACTACAAGAAGAATGATGTCCCTATTTTATTTTAGTAAATATGTTAAGCCAGATGTAGCCCTGATCTCTTCTTGGATTCCCACCTCCTCAAACCCGGACATTTATAAATTTGCTATGGCAAGAATGCTTAAAATACAAACTTCCCAGATAGTAGCGACATTTTTAGTAACATTAAGGTGGAAAAAACAATATAATGCAAGTGTCAAGTAATAAAAACCATGAATTACTCCAGCAGTGATCTTTCATTAAAACAGATAAAACTAAAAGTCAAATATGGGCATTTTGAGTGCTGTATTGCAGCAATATTACTGAAGTCAGTCAGTCTGACGGCAGTCAGATTTTCTGATTTACATACAGTATCTTACAGCCAGTGGCAGCACTAAGTTGTGGTGTGATTTTCCATGTTTTGCACTGACAGAGAGAAAATCAAGATTTGTAGCTTTTTTCCACCTCATAAGTCGCTAAAAGGTTTGCAGACTGGTGTGTTTCATATTTTCAACATTCTTCACTTAATGAATTTCATAAGCCGCTAAGTGACTGACATAATCACTGGATTATGTTCACAGGCAATGTTTTTTTTGAATGAATGAAGTGTGACATTAGTACAGTATATCAATCTGAAGTCACAAGGACGTGGTTGGGCTGGGTGGCGGCGTACAAGATTCTGGCTCTGACAAGACTCTGACACCAGAGACTGATATGTTCGTCCAATATCCAATATTTTGGTGGAAAAAAAACTTTGTCTCTGAACATTTCACTCATAAGTTCAGTATAAACATTTCTGCAATTTGCCAAATATGTTAATTAAAAATATTTTCTTATTATGCTGAGAGAAAACATAGCAGCCAGCATTGTGTTTCTAGCAGAACATATTTTATGTTGTAATTTAGTCATATATGAACGGAATTTCTAGCAGGCCACTGATGGGGATCTTGAGTTTACACCTGGCTTTCTATATTGTGTTAGTGCAGGGGTCACAGGGGTCATTGGTGTCAGCTGGAGGTCTTAAAGGTGGTGAGTTGGGTATACAAAGATTTCCCTTCAGAAGCTCTTTTGAACATGCTGAACTGCACTGGCAAGATTCTCTCTTTTGTGTGTGTGTGTATGTATATATATATATATATATATATACACACACACACACACACATAGAGAGAGAGAGAGAGAGAGAGAGAGAGAGAGAGAGAGAGAGAGAGAGAGCATTATGTCTGGGTGAGACAACACTGGGTGAACTGGGTATGAGTAGAATTGCCCCTACTGTAAAAAAAATCTAACTGACATACAGGAAACTAAGATATCACTATTTATTTTATTAATTTTTATTTCTGGGATCTCTTACAGAAGCTCTTTTGAATCTGAGTTGTGTCACATCCTATTTTTATAGTGCTGAGTTTGTCTTCAAAGGGAGAGGCGTACAAACTAAAGACGAACTTTCCCAAAATAGAAACACTGTTGAATATTAGCATTGCATAAATTTATGTAGACTCATTGCAGGTAGATATTGTTCATTTATTTGCATGCCATTCCTTTGGGATATGGAAGTTGAACATAATGTGGAAAACAAGAACTCTGAACAACAACAACAGCATTGGCTGCAGGGATGAAAGTCTAACTAAAGTTGGAAATTCGGAGCTTTAGAAATCATTTGATCTGTCAAAGGTGCAGATATCCTCCAACAAGCTCAGAAGGCTGAGCTTGATTCATTCCAAATGTGTTGGCAAAGGAAAGGGAGGTGAAAATACTTTTCCACAAGGTAACACAAGCAAACACATGATACCTTGAACCGGTGTTAGACAGTCATGCAGTGGGCGATGGTGTGTGAACAATAGTTCAGCTATCATGTCTGTACACGCTGCAGAATTCAAAACACAACACACACAGTGTGTCCCTCTGTCAAAATTCATCTCTGCAGCATGTCTACTGTGGCCTAACAGCCTTGAAACAGTGGAGTGAACAATATGCATAAAGACACCTGCTCTGTGGCTTAATGCAACACATTGCTTCACACACATAAAGCGACTTAATGAATCCCGGCAGAGAGGAAAAACATCTGGCACAGTTAGACTGCATCAGCTTCAATCTCAAGGTAGCTCCGTGTCTAAAAGTATTATTTATTCTCCCAAAGAGAGCCAAACATCACATCATCTCTGTGCCATCTCTAATTCAATGGATTTTTTATGTTCACAAGCTGCGGAGTCAACAGATCCTGCTCAGCGTATTGTACTGTAGAATAAATACTGAGTAATGAAGTGTGTCACAGCAGACATCTTTATACATGATCCATTTGCAGACAGGGTGCTAATCAATTAGCACCCTGAGAAGAGTGTCTTTGTACTGAGGGAAAATTGAACTGTTGGCCAGATGATAGATTGCTTTTCACTAGGCTAAATGGAACGATATATTGTAATGGTATTGGATAAACGTAAAATAAAACTCCACTTCCATTAGCTTTGCTTTTATTCAAACTTTTCTTTTGACCATTTTAGTCTGTTTTCTGTTGATATCGGAGTATTACGCTGCTATTCTGATTCTGCATTCCAATGCCTTGTTTTCCTCTCGACTGGATTATTGCAATGCTCTTTTTTTTGGGAATTAGCCAGTCATCCTTATCTCGCTTACAGCTAGTGCAGAATGCCGCTGCTAGGCTACTAACTGGTACCAGGAAGAGAGACAGCATCACACCTGTACTGGCGTCCCCGCATTGGCTACCGGTCAAGTATAGGACTGAGTTTAAGGTTCTTTTATTTGTTTTTAAAGCTCTACACATCTGGCACCCCAGTACATTTCTGAGCTCCTCTGCCCCCTTTCCAACCCCAGATCTCTCAGATCCTCAGACCAGCTACTCCTGGCTGTTCCTCAATCGAGGCTGAGGCGTAAAGGCGACCGTGCATTTGCCGTAGCTTCCCCAAAACTTTGGAACAGTTTACCTTTCACAATTAAGTGTTCCCCTTCTGTGGACTATTTTAGGGCTAACCTCAAGACCTACATTTTCTCGGGCCTTTAAATGTCCTTAAAGCTTGATGTTTACTTTTACTTATTTATTGTGTAAGCATATGGGATAGTATCGTTATGTCATCTCTACACTTTGGTCAACCCTGGTTGTTTTTAAATGTACTCTATAAATAAACTTGATTTGGTTTGATTTGATTCACCTATTCAACACTAAATATACTTATAAATACATTTACTCATAAATGCTGCTCACTGTAGAGCAGTCAGTGAACTGCTGTTAGTGCACCAACATGTCAGCCTTTTTAAGATTCTGTCTGCAGAGGAAGCAGTCATTACAATTAAAATCTAGTTGGGTTTGGGTGCATTTGTAGTAACATGAAAGTGAAGTTGTGATGAAAACAGAGATGAAATATGATGATAAAGCAGGAAGGGCCTGAATCCATGGAGTGCTGTGCCCCAGGATTTTTGACGAGCCCCCAGGCCACACACACACACACACACACACACACACACACACACACACATACACACACACACACACACAGAATTGCTTCCTCTTGAGTCCGACCGTCTGATCAAGACACACAAAATTCAGAGACAGATACAACACAAGTTGACTTTCTGATGCTCTCTCATTGCCTGATGGTATTTACGACAACATTCAAGTCACTCACTCAAGGAGTGTCAAAACATCGCTGCACACCTGAATATGTAAAAGGTGTTTCAGAGGAAAGCACAACTCGAATAAGAATGAGAAAAAACGCACACTTGTGCAGTTGGAATAGTGGTTCATGATGTTTCTGTCTGTCTGTTTCTGACCTTCATCAGGTATGTTAGAATTATAAAGTTTGACTTGTACACCTAAATTAGCCTGCACTCCTTTCCTAGCATGACTTCTTAATATCTTATACACAGACTCAGACTGGACATTAGGAGCACCAGGAGGATTCCTGGTGGCCAGATGATTTGCCATGAGAGTCAGATGTATAAAATTACAATGTACAAAATTTAACAGGTAAAGCAAAACAACATGGGGCAGCTAAGTTCCTTGAGAACTGTTTAGGCCTTAAGCACCACTGTGTAAAATTATAATAAAAAATGTATAAAGGCAGAGCAAAACACAAGGAAAGAATCATACAGTAACAACAGATATGCAGGCAGAGCCAAAAGGCTAAGAAGCTTACTGTGTGGCTCGCCTTAATTATAACTACAAACAACCATGTAATCATCTATTCAAAATCGATGTTACAACACTGTTACAGGTATAAATTTAAAGTGAAAAGGAAACAACATCGGTGCACAGGTCTGAGTCTAACAAGCCTCCTCTGGACCTCAGACAGCAGCATGTGTTTCCAGGTGACCTAGTCAGAAGAGCCCATGCAGTTGTGCAGTAATAAATAATGTTACCCAGTTTGCTCATTCAGTGGCAGTGATAATAATCATCTATTTTAGTTCTTGTCCCTCGAGCATTTTGTTATGTTTGCTGTAAAATTTGGCAGTTAATTTTACTTCTGCTAATGTGTGCCTTAGTGAAAGAACTATTCTTTCATTAAAAATATATTATATAGCCTTTATTTAATCAGGTAATGTATCTTTTGCAAGAGAGACCTGAGTACAGCAGGGAGAAAGAAAACAAGCATAGCCAGGTATAACAAAAGGCCAAAGACATACAACACAAATAGCCAGACAAACAGCATTTAATGTCCGGTACACCATCTTGAACTCTTAATGCTTTGCCTCTTTTAGTTATTATTGGTAAAACAAGTGAAAGACATCTTGGATGGTTCATGGATAATTCATGGGTAAAACAGCCTTTCTTTAATTTCAAACTGAGAGACATGGAGAGTGCCTCACCCCTGGACCCCGAACTGACCTCTTTGCCAAGTGGGTGTTTCCACTTCCACCATTTCTGACCAATAACTGAATTATGGCCTGAACTAATAGCATAAATGACCTCTGGGGTCATTTGAACCAGTAGAAAGGACCATATAACAACAACACATGGACAGAGAACCCCCTTCTCTTATCTAAACAGGCCAGGAGTCATAAACTCTAATTCACATCCCTGGAGTCTCCCTGCAAATCTGAGCCAAACCTGAATTTCATGTAAATGAAATGTCTAATTATTATGCAAGTTATGTAGTGTTGTTTGCTATGTAAATACATGAAGAATGGTTTAGCTTTGACAGTTGTGTGATTATCTGTTGAGGACATATTAATTCTAGATTTTATTACAATTTCTACTACATGTGACACTACTGCCCTCGAGTGACAACAGTTACATTTCCTTATGTTAAGAGTTAATGAATGTTTGGTTACTATGCAGTTGTATTTTAAAATCATCTAAGTGTTTAACTATTCATCTATTAACCTCATAGACAATCATATTTTAATGTTAAATTAGATAAATAGTTGTATTAAAAGAATGAATTTGTCTAGACATCATGAAGTGTTTCCACTTACAGTGTTTTATTTTTTAAGTAAACACCGCTGAAGATTTGAGTGTAGTCAGATTAAACTTTATTCAGCATTAAACTACTACAAGCCAACCAAAGCCTGAATACTCAACTCAAACTGAAGCAGATAGCTACGCTTGAAACTGGAACTTGGCCCGACTCTTCCAAGAGCAGTCTGAACATGGCTTGACTCTTCTTCTCTGGTGTTCTACACTGGTGCACAGCAAAGACTCATCAGCCAAGATGGGCTGCACTACACAAGCTGACACCGCAGCTAACTACAGCTGAACCAACGCAAACCTGGACCTGCTGAGACGACATCTCTGCAGCAACGAAACTCGTCAACAGTAAGACATGGCTTTATGATCAAGGGTTGACGTCAAATAAATTAAAAGATAATTTAGAAGTTGACTGAGCTTTTCTTTAGCATTCCCTGTTGCAATATGTTAGCCTTGCGTCACACTTGGAGCCACTATATCTCAACCATGTTCTTTATTATTATTTTTTTAATCATTTTTTGGCCTTATTCTTTTATTTATTATCTTATGCGTTATCATGTATCCTCAAGACGTTTAGCTCAGGACCAGAATTTACAATTTTGAGACTGATTAATTGACCAAATTGAGAATTCAATTCAAGGTTTAATGTTTCCTCCGGACATTAAAGGTTACTTCTAGGAGGCGGTGCCCAAACGAGGTATGGTATGTTTTATATTAATAAAAGTGTTATGTTACGTTCTGCTAAATCAGTAATTACTGTAAGTCTTATTGTGTCTTTTTTTCTGCAGTGGTGCTCCCTGCATTTATTGCATCAATTTGTCAATTTTTGCATCAGTCTCCACTGTAACTACTATTAATGGCTCCAAATTAACTACTGAAGCCCCATCAGTGGCTTTATTTCCTCAATGTATGATAATGATAATGATGATAATAAACTTTTGGGATACACAGATCCAACCTTTACTCTCTGATTATGATACCTCAGCTCAGGGCAATACAGAGTCCTGATCCAATATCAGTACTTTAGCTATTTACCAAATATAAAATATAAAATCTGTATACCTCACTGTGTGGAATGTATTGAAATCATTTTCATGTAAGGTAACATGAGGCTGGGGTCTGCTGTGGCACTGAAAACTGAGGCAGCAACCCGCTGTGACAGGAAACACTGAAAGCTTGTAATGACATTGACAAAGAATATGTGTCATGACTGATACCTGGTTCACTTAATAAAGTCAGTATTGATGTCCATAACAATCTGGTGTATTGAATCATTGATTCCCTAATGGACATTATGACACTTGATCTAAAAGCAGGGTAGGAAGATGTAAACAAGAGAAGTAAAAACAACAACAACGACATAAAAAAGCTAATACAAATGGAAAGAGGGTACAGAAAGACAGGAACTGGACAAGGACATCAAAATAACTGAATCAAAAATCCCAGAATAAGATGCAGCTCTTGTTTGAAACCTTAAGAGGACAATTAAGATGAAAAGGCCGGGCATGTCATCCATCTTACCTCATTAAAGTGGGCCAAGTAAGAAAAAAAATGCCTGAAATTAGTCACAATGTGCAGTTCTTGTGAATGTTTCATTTGCTCTCATTGATTAAAGAACAAAACATCTGCAAAGCAACTTCAGTCACAAATATGTAGACAAACAGGGCTTATAATGATTATCAAAGAGAAATCCAAAAATCATACTGTCAAAAACTGAGCGTATTAGAAGAGCACAATAGCACTAAAATAATGTTCTCTTTTGTGTTGATTATGGTATCATATTTTATTGAATTACTGAATTGAAGACACATTATTAAAGATGTACATATTTATCTTACAGAATATCAGATCAGAAAGAGAATAATATTGAGGGTTGAGAAGACTTTTAAAAAAACCTCGCTTTGAGTTGTAATGGGGACTTGTGGAAGTCAGTTTTAGAAGATGATTCATATAATTTGCTAAAAGGCCAAATGGATTTAACGTCTCTTAAGAGCTGGCTTTGTCAAAATAGTAGATATTCAATCCTCAAATAAAGTAAGCTGTTACAACTTGACAGTTCTGAAAGTCATTTCACAGTCATGGCCATTTTCAATAAGAATGAAATCCTAAGAGTATCATCAATATTAAATGAAACAACTAACCGAAATGTATTAAATAAACTCCCAGTGTGGTATTCTTTTATTTTCATATAATCACTACAGTTATCCCTTTTCCATAGCTGTACTTATAAGACAGTACTTTTTTCAAATACTAGGTCAAACATCATTAAAATCTTATAAAATTTCTCTATAGTACATGTGTTACAGGCTCAGTTCTCAATTCATCACAGCTGTCTTACTGCGGGGCTTATTCCCTTTGTGGATTTAGTGTCTCTGCCTCTATTCTCTCTGTAATTACAAAAAGTCTTAAATAGACCCATGCATTAATCATTTTCTGTCAGCCATGTACCCATACTGTACGATGAAATGTGTCATTGCACCAGTCCCAAATGCAGCAGCAGACAATCCTCAATTCCAGAAAAGTGGAAATGTGATCCTGTTATTTGCTTTGAATGTAGGTTCAAGATTTGACTCTGTATTCTGACATATACAGTGATTACATTTAATGTGTGGGTTTAACACGGTTAAAATATAACATTGGCATTTTACTTCAAGCTCCACAACAAAGCATAATTGCATTCTTGAGACAGTGTCTGAGGATTTTTTATGGGTTTCTCAGGTTGTTGTGTGTGACTTATCTCCAGTTTTCAAGGAAGAGAAGACTTCAATATGCAGCGCTGCAGGATCTCCTCTCTATTTCCTTTTCAAGAACATGCACAATCCCTTGTGTATCCCTCTACCCTTGGCCCTATACCATCACTGCTCCTCTAACTCTCTTCAGAGACCCCTGTCTCATTCATAATTAATGGCCAACATATAAAAAAGGTGAGGGAAAGCACCCCCTGAGAGCAAGCTTGAAAACAGGCTTTAAGAGTTGCATGTTGAAACAGAATGGTAATGTGCGAAAGGTATAAGAAGATAAGCTCTTCCCTGCATAAGCTAGGGTTGTGATTAGATCATCTTCCACTTTAAGAGAAGTCGGAGAGGTAATCAGAATGGAGATATGAAGGTCTACCCAGCGTATTCACCATGGACACAGAACTAATGGTCCCGCTTGTCCTTTTATGACAAAGTAAATGCTCACAAGTGGATGATGTACAGTGCTGTTTAAGTACTGCTTCTGTCAACAAGTCCTCCAAATTAAACAACCAAATATGTGGTTTGACTGTGTGCACGAAGTCGCAAGTAGTGGAGGTTGCTAATTTAATTTTTTACGTCATTATCTTGAGAACAGGACTTAAAGCGGTTATAGCTGATATTTTTCATCATAACAATGTATCAAATGACAATGAGTAATGTGAGAGGAATCGCTCATAGTGATGAACCTACAGATAATTATCAGCGACTCTGCAGCTTCCTCGGCTTTACGGAGCTTTATAGTGAATTTCAGCTCATTGTTTAGCTATCCAGCTGCAACTTTTCTGTTTTTGTTCACTCTCAGTGCTCTCATGGTGTTGTTTTCAGTCACAGCATGCAGCTGTTTTCAGAGAAAAAGCTCTAAAAAGCCACTGTACACTACCTGCTCAGCACCAAACAGCAAACAGACACAGTTAGCTGTAGACTAGCTGGTGAACATAGTGGAGCATTTAGCAGACACCAGGTCCACCAGGTGGACAGAGACATGACTCCAAATGAATGATAATGTTGCTCTGTTGCTCAGCTTGATGTGGAAATAAGCAACTGTTTGCTAACAAGTTCAACATATCAACTGAAAAGGTGATGATATGTCAGTGCTGTGTTCACAACTTGTTTCCTCTGCCCCCAATTGGCAGAGAAAAAATCTGTTAATGCAGATATAATGATCTTGTTATCTTGAGATAGCAAATGGTGCTCATATTTTTTGAAACATCAATCATGTTTTCTCATAATAAATGGAGTACACATACAGTATATAGCACTTTTCTGCCTTAATGGACAAAATGCTTCACAATTTGCCTCTCATTCACCCATTTGCAGCAATGTGTTGTGCAAGGTGCTGACCTGGCTATTGGGAGCAACTTGGGATTCAAGGACACTTCAACATGTGGACAGGAAGAGCAGGGGATTGGAACACAAACCCTGCAATTAATGGATGACCTGCTCTACCTCCTGAGCCACAGCCAAACACAATCATGGTCACAATTTAGGTCAGTGTTTCATTATCTTGGGATAAGGTTGCCTCTGCTAAACCCTGTCTCCCAGAAATTCTGTTTATATGCTACTAATTTGTTTTTCCAATTATGTGTTTCAAGGAAACACACAGAGCGCAGGACTTTGATGCAGCAGTTCTACATGTGGTTAGGTTTAGGCAACAAAAGCAGCTTGAATAAGGTTCAGGAAAGATTGTGGGTTTTGGTTAAATGTTAAAGTAAACACATCCTGTCTTCTGCTTCAAGTCACTTTTGATGTTTTCAATATTAAACCATGACCACCACCTTTCCTTAACCAAGTGCTGTGAGTGCCCAAACATCACCACAAAAACATTAATCATGCTGTAGTTGCTACAAGCGGATGTTATGTTACTAGGATATGAATGTGGATATTTTCTGATGTGTTTAATATCAAATTTTTGCAGTTTGCCAGATACATTAATTAACAATGTTTCCTCAATAATGGAAAGGATTTGGCTGACGATTTTCTATATTTTTCTAACTGTCAACAAATCAAACCAACAATTAATTGTTAATAATCTACTTACAAGTGTATCCAAAGCCTGATATATCTTATCTCTCTGTGCCGTAAACCTCTGTTGTTGTCAAAAAACGATTAAAAACACATCAGTGAGACACACCACTGCACTGGGTGACATGTTTATTCACCCCGAAGACAATGGTTATGTTAGTTTGTTTAGAACCGGCTTCAAAGAGTAATAACAACAATCACGTTTTCAGTCTCAGGAGAGTAGTTCTGTGTAAGGCAGATGCCACTGTGCAGGAATTCGGGAACATGGTTACACACACAATACCTGTACGTAGGATCAAGTCATTGTTGGTTTGGCTCTGCACATGAGATTTGATGACAATAAGAAAAATATAGACAATTGCCAGCTTTATCCTTTAATAGAAAGCAGGATTTTTCTTTTAAAGCATACTTGCTGTTGCAAATTAGTAGTGTATAAACAGAATTTCTAGGTATCTGGGTTGCTCTGTTCATTGTTGTGTATATAGGTGCGTTTTGTCCTAAGAGTAGTCCATATTTCAATCCTGTTCCCTATTTCAATTACATATATTCAGTAACACAATTATGTGTTTGGGCAAGGGAAAAATAACTTAAACTAACATGAACTTACATTATCTTACAAAGCAGTCTTATTAAAAAAAATAGGTCAGGGGAAAACAAATTCATACTGAGTGGTTTCATTATTGTAGTTATTGTTATGTGAAAATGGAAGCTGAGTGGAATTCGGTTGGCCATTATGGCCTGGACGTCTGCCCCCCCCCCCCCCTTTTTTTTTTAAACTAGGACACCATCTGCAGTAATACTTTTCTGTTTGGAGAAATAACAATTTTCTGTTACAGAAATAAATAAAAGTAAAATGATTAACTTCCACCAGCCAAGCTCCAGGAGCACAGACAGTTCTGGGGATCCATCAAAGAAAGAAAACAAGCACTGTGTTCGTCTCATATGTTAAGGGAACGATTGCATTCCCTCACACTAATATCCCTCCTCTGTATAGGAGGTAAGAAGAAAACACATCAGTTGGTGTGGTCAGTGCTAATGAAGACGGCAAATAATGCCATCTCGCTTTGTGGGGAGTTTTATTTAACGACTGTGAGTAGCTGTCGAGCTGGCTGGCACAAGTGCAACACATCAGATGTTTGTTTGAATAGCCTTTGCTCAGCATTGAAATGCTGAGGAAAAAAAATGAAGCTGTGACAGTTGCAGAATGTACAAATAAACATCCAGACTCTCTCTAGGAATAAAAGGAAAGATGAGTGATGATTGAAGGGGAATTGAAGGAGAGATACACCTCACTCTTCTATTTCCTGATGCTGATTGAAGGAAGTAGAGACAACACATCTCTCTGACCAGCAGACTGATGGAAAGATTGTGACATCAGGAGGGCAGGTTTGGACTGACACAGCACTACTCTCTGACCAGGACTGCATCGTCCTCCGCATACACTGCAAACCTCTTGGCTGCATCAGCAGGGAATAATTCTGTCATGTAGATCAAAGAGAAATCGATCATCATACCTACATATGAATGAGAGCAGAGTAGCAGTGAGGAAAAGATAAGACAGATTAAAAAGAATTTCTGAGTGAACAAAGTCAGAGTTGTTCTGTGCTGTCACTGACAAACATCACACACATCGCCAGGGCATTCATTTATTGATCCTGCATCTATTTGTTGCTTTCTGAATACAAATTTGGACTTTATTTGGTGTCAAAAAATGATCAAACACAACCTAGAAAAAAATTTTCCGGTTTGTGCCAAAGAAATGGGTGTATTAATACACCTCAATCAACAGAGGCAAAAATAGAGTGGCTACAAGTGACTAAAATAAGAACAGGTTTTGAAGAAAAAAATAATTGTTATGTAACATCAAGCATATTATCCACAGACCACAGATTAAAAAAAAAGTCCGGGGGATTAGTACACTTGGCACCCATGTGGGCAGGGACCATGTGGCAGGACTGAAAGCACAGAATCAGCTTAATGTAGGGATGGAGAGCTTTTTCTGTAAGCATATCCACCGTAGCAGCTGATCTCTTTTAACAGATTTGATGTGTCGTGGTGGGGAAGGCACATTCCCTCTTTCTTTAAAGGTGAGTAGATTCAAGAAAAATTCCCTCATATACCGATTTAAGAGGCATTATTTATATATTTCTGTGAAATTACGACATCCTACAGGGCTGTGCAATCTTGTCAACGCTTGTCACAATTTCTGTTACCATTTATAATAAAATGAAGCTTTCTGGCTATCTAGGAAGATAAAATCCCTATTCTGAATCAGGCCACAGACCTCTGACACCAAACCTATTTGAATCAATGGATAAAGGAATATCAGAGGTGTGCATTTTCTGGAACCAGAAGCAGAACATCAGTCTGGGCTCGGGTGTGAACCATATCACCATACCAAATATACAAAAACCTCTTTCCTCCGTAGCCTAAAAAAAAAAAAAAAAAACAGAAAAAACAGAAAAAAGGAATCACCAAGGCTGACAAGAAAGGGAACTATTAGCAAAATAACCATCATATTCACACACTGTGTAGAGCACACATACACAACATGGTGGTTACACTCCCTTATTTGAACCACATTCCTCAAGCTTTGCACATAACAAAAGTAAGTTTAGTTTCTTTGCTTGCTTGCTCATTCTTGATGCATAACCAGTCAAACCAGGCCTCTCTTGTCCCACTGTACTCTTCAAAAGGTTTTTAATTATTATGCGCTTGGAGAATGAGGGCTCAGCAGTTACAGATGAGAAAGGCCACTCCTAACTGAAGGTAAAAGTCACTGCTGAGAAATCCTCCATGAGCCTTTTAGCTAGACCCAGCATGCATCTCTTTGTGAGTTGTGAGTGTGTTCGGTCTTCTTACCTGTGCCGAGGTATAATAACGGTGTCTTTGGACATATCACAACCTCTTGACTTTGTACTGATGTTCTTTGAGAAATTTACAATGTAGCCTTTCACAGAACTACTCTCCTGAGATTGAAAACATTGATCCATTGATGTGTTTTTAATAGTTTTTGGACAACAACAGAGGTCTACAGCACAGAGGAATAAGATATATCGGGCTTGGAATGCACACACAATACTTGTAAGTAGATCAATTCATTGTTGGTTTGGCTCTGCACATGAGATTTGTTCACAATAAGAAAAGTATAGAAAAACTGCTTATGTGGGCAGAGTGGTATAGATTTAATTAGTTCTGTGGCTAAATGCACAGTATTCAAAACTCTCGGCTCACACCAGCTTAGTCTTGTTCTACGGTTTTACTGTCTGCTGCTGTACAGACCTGTGCTTCCTGGTGACATTTTGGTGTTCAACTGTTGGACAGTGACACATTTCCTATCACACCTCGACCTTTCATGCATCAAAAGGCCACATCTCCCACTTTCTAAAACAGGATACATGCTTTAAAGTGGATGCAGTAACCTTCAAATGCTGTGTGATAAGCTAACAGAAGAGAGGGCCTTTACTTATTGATGTTGAGCTTCACCAGGCACTATGGACAAACTCTGGCTGTGTGCTGTTGGATAGTTTACAGTATATAGTATGCAGCTGAGAGTCCTGGTACTTTCACTATATAACAGATCAGAACAAGGTATAACTGTCATGGCACCCAGAGAGCCCTCTGTCAGACATTTCCTGTCTCCGTCGAACTACAATACTGTGAAACACATTCCAAACATTTTTCAAGCTAATTATCTTAAAATGTCACAACAGTCAAACATAGCTTGCAGGTCATTTCAGGCAACGGTTCAGGCTGGCTGCCTGCATGTAATACAAATATTGATGCTTTGGTTAAATTACTGACAGCAAACCTTGTAGGGAAAATGCATTTTGGAAGTTTATTTTCCATATAACAATAGCACAACACTACGATAAGTAATAAGGTGAGCAGAATGCCAAGGCATTTACTATAAATGCCAAGTGCAATGCCTTTTAATATGAGCAGACAAATACACCTAGGAAATTGCTTGTGAAGATAGAGCACTGGTCAGAGAAGTAGTAATTCTTAAAAGGACATTTGGCCATTGGTTACAGTGCTTTTTTCTAAAACTGCACACTAAAATTGGCAGCAGTAAAAAGCACGGCAACAATGGCAATATGATTACATTGGATGCAGCTGATCCATTTCCTGGTTTTCAGGGTATAAAATGGTACTGTAGTACTGTACAGATCGCTATAGTAGAGGGAATAAATGCACAGTGTTGCCCATTATCTAAATTTTATTCTCACAGGGCAAAATGGCAAAATTACTTCCTAAAAGCTAAAACTGCAAATACTATGCAGTGGTCCTTTTGTACTGTATATATTGTTTGTATGTATATTGTATATACATTGTATGTTAAACAGTTTTCAAAGGAGCAGTGTTGTTCTCCACCACTGGTTGACCTCATAGACTACATCGTTAACCCTAATGATTGAATTTATATACGGGGCTGTAGTTATATGTTTTTAAGTAAATTGAGGGGAAACATCGAATAGCCACAAAAATCTACTTTATTTCTAAACTTCAATTTCAAAGATGACCATGTAGTATACATGAAATCTGCATGAATTGATGTTTTGGATTCAATAAGGTAAAATTGTAGAACTGAAAAGTTTTTCTTTTATTCCTCTGTTGGTTAATTTCTTCTATTTCTCCTCAGTCTAATCCTCCTCATCACTTCTGCTTTTCCGTGCTGTCAGTTGATGAGTTTGTCTCACTCACACATTCTTACATCATCATATCATATCTATATGGATGTTACTGTAAAGATTTATGATGAATTGGCATTCATGCCTTTATTTTTGTTTGCCATTGTACATTGTTGACTTTTTGACAGTTTGGTGCTATTTGGAGGTGGCTTTAATGTATGACAGTGTTGCAAGAATTTTGACAAATTGGCAAATTTACCTTTTCTTTTTTGATTTTTGATAGATTTGGTTATGCTAATATGAGTTTTGCTGCAATATGTTTGACAACATTGTAAGATTTATGATATAAGCACTTTTGTTCTTAATTTGCTTGTGGTCATTCTCTATTTTTTGACCTTTGAAGAGTTTGAAGTAATATTGATGTTACTATAATCTAACATTTTATGTATGACAGTATTGTAAGATTTATTGGTTGACTAACCTGGATGATGATGTGTATGCTTGGGTTAGTTCAAGGTGCTCATTGGTCAGTCTAATTTCTATGGTGCTCTGATTGAATGATTGAGGCAGCTTCTATGTCTATATAACTGTTGTGATGTTGCCCATACACCTGATGAAGGTCGGACAGACTGAAAGAGAGACAGTGTGAGGAAGTTTTTTCTCATTGCATCATCACATCTGACCAATCATCTTTGTGCCTGCATTCCTTGAGCGAGTGTTTTTATATGTTGCCCAGACCTACAATCACACAACACACCAGAGCACCAGAGTTAGCTTAAAGCTAATTTTCATCTGCAGCTCTACTCCTCCACCACCAACATCTAGGCTCCTATAGAACCCAAAAGTGTTCAATATTAAATAAATAATATGAAAAAAGTGATCACATGAATAAAGTGTGTAACATATATAAATGAATCAATAATTTGTGACATAGGAAGTTATTAAAACCCAACTCATTATTATAAAATGTTATTTCACATTCTTATTTCCATAAGTTTTATAGGACTTCCTTTTTATTTAACTTTGACATTGTTACTCTAGCTAACTGAAGCTAACTGGCTAAATCTGGTTGCAGTTGTTGAGCTTGCAAGCGAAAAACACCACAGTCATAGAAAGAAACATCATAAAATAAAAAGAAATGCCATTATAAAAAGGTGAAATGATAAAAAAGTGACATTATGAAATAAAAAGTGTTATTAAGAAAATGCCACTATGAAATAAAAACAGACTTTTGAAAAAGGGCATTTTAAGATATAAATGTATATTTTGACATTAAAATCAAGTCCTATGAAACTTTGTTATTATTAAAATGAATGAAATTAAATGTTTTATTATGATGTTTGAGTTTTAATCATTTCTTCAGTTATTTCACATTGTTGGTTTTATTTATTTAATACTGAACACTTTGTTTGGAGTTATATAGGGTCAGAAACTATGGACTAAAGGACAATAATATGATAATAACACCAAGGATGACAAATACCAGAATGTCCCTTTAAAACAAGAATAGTATAAGAATAGTATTAATCCATGTGTCATGTTTTCTTAGAGGTAAGGCAATTATAACATTGTAATTGTAATTTGGCCTGTTACTAGCTGTGGATGTGACTTGGTTTCCCCTGGTCTCTGGCTTCTTTATTCGCTGCCTTTTTATTGTGGTTTTGGTGACAAGTGACATTGACAATAGCATCGTTGGTGTTAATCTGTATACTTTTTAGTGGTGATCTATTGATGGTTGTTTTTTTGGATTTTATTTTAATTCCTTCTTTTGTATTTCTGTTATTGACTGCTGGCTGCAAGCCAAAATTCCCCTTGGGGACATGAAAGCTTTACTCTACTGCTTTTTGTCATTTGTGGCTTTGTTCTTAATCTGAACAGAGGAGAGACTACACTGCAATGATGATGGTATAGAGAAAACTACATTATTATAGAAAACATGTTGAGAGCATTCAAGATGTTTTACTGGGATGTGGACACATGCTCAGATTCACAGCTAGAAGCTTTAAATTAGAATGAAACTCATCTACAACAGAAACTCTGAGAGCCTGCAGAGTCATTAATGAGTGTCAAACTGATGATGACATCAATCAGGCTTGTTGGTGTTAAGATATGTGTATGAAGAATTAAGTGAGTAAGGAAGATGGTTATTGTTATAACAAAATGACTTACTGTAAGCAGGCTGTAAGTGATGTGATCTTTACATACACACAACTGTAATTGTGCTTAGACATTACGTTTTATTCAGTGTGCATTTTCCACAATAACTGGTTTATAAACGTGGTTAAAAGCAGGTAACTGATCATAAAAAGAACAGAAATGCTGTAAGACATTTATGAACATACAGTAGCTCGATACATATGACACGTTTACATGCAGTGAGATGCTGTTGTTTTATCACGTTATGCAATCTGTCTCCATGGAATGATAGCTCCTATTTCAGTAAGAGAAACTGTCCCCACATGCCTAGTAGTCATTTAGAGTTTATGGGAAGAAACATGTTTTTGATGGACTGTAAACCATTATATTTATTTTCAGCGTCCGGCAGCGAGACTGTTCATAGCCCATTATGTTATGTGGGTTAGTGCGGGCTAACTTTGCTGGAGCGTTTTTATCGGATGAATGGGCAGCCCGCTTGCTCCCACAGCTGGCGCACCAGCAGAACAAGTCTTTACGCACAAGGCATCATTGGCTGAGAAACCATGCGTGTCACAGAGAAGACGACGAACCAGTAAACAGCTTTAAACCAAGCAGTAAACTAGTTTCAGTGACTCCCTTGCGTCGGCTAGTTGGTCTCTGTGATCTCTCTCAGCAGTATTTTACCGTTCTGCGGACTGATTGGCTTTTCCTTCCCGGTAGGAGCTGTCCACGGTTCTGAAACATGAACCAAAGCGCAGGAGCGGCACAGCACAGTCGGAGATACTCAGGCGAGGAAAAGGTAAGCACCGACAGAGCTGGGTGTCTCTCCGTCGCGTCATGTATCCTATCGACTGATATTTTCTGCCTCACCTTACAAGTTGCATGAGTGCGTCTGCTGTAATGTTTGGAACCCCCGAGGATAAACTTTCAGAAGTGCAAAGTCTTTTGTTTGTGTGATGCAAAACTTTCAGTGGGAGAATAAAGTTTGGATAAGTTGCAAGGACCAAATCACGTGGAGGAAGTTGTGTGTGTGTTGAATGAAATGTTGCCTATAGGCAGAACTAAACACCTGATCGGTTGTTGTGTTCCTTCAGCACAGGCACAATGTTAGATAAATGATTTAACTGGAGGGCAGGACAGATGGTGTTCTCGTTTGAGGACGGTCTCTCTCGAGTGCATCCACTTGATTAAATGATTTATGAGACTTTGGATACTACCGACAAATATGGCGGTGCAAATATTAACAATTAATATCGAACCTGGCAGCCAACCTAAGAATGCATTTATTTTGTCTTTCTTGGTGAAACGGTTCAGTTTGGCATTGTCGCTGGACTTGAAGTGCGTGCGTGTTACGTGAAAAGCTTGTCCTTCAGATGGCAGGGTCCTTACAGGGGGACTAAAAGTGTAGGTGTGCCTGGAGAGGCTGTAATGCTCATTACAGAAGACAAAATTGATGGATTGATGAGAATGAAAGTGAAAAGGTTTTATGAATAGGAAAGTTTGGTCTGAAGGTGGTGTGACGTTGTTGTCCAAATTAAAAGGATTTAATGGTCATCTCTGTCAGACACGACTCATTAGTTTCATGTGTTAGCATACCAACAAGCCAAAGGTAGTGTAAGATATGATAAGCAGATACAATAAAATAAAAGATCAGCTAAACTAAGATAGAACCTTATTCATGATTCTCAGTACACACTGTAAAAATAATCAGCTATACTGAAAAGTAAGTACAAATGTGGATGTAAAATAAAGGGGGTGCAAAGCACAAATGGCTGTAATGCACAAAAGAGAAAACTTCCTATATAACGATTACAAAGTATAACTAAACTAAACTGTACAGAAAGGTGCATCATCTGTTTATTATGAGTTATGTAATTAGAAGCATCAGTGTTACTATGTTACAAATTACAAGACAGAGCAAGGCAAGTATTTGTATTTGTTGCAAATCAAAGTGCTGTACATAAAAAGGTATTAAGACAAGATGAAAAAGAAAAAAAAAGGCAATATAAAAGACACACAAAGACACAAAGAATGGAGTAAAATACAGAGAGAAAAGAGAAAAAAATGGAACAAAGCAGAATAAACAAAAGAATACAAAATTACAGTCCAGTGCAAGACATGAATTAATAAATACACCCAAACTGGGTTTAACAGTAAAGTCTTAAGACTTGTTTTAAATGAACTGAGAGTTGGATAACTCAAGGTTTCTGGGAGTTTATTGGAGATATGTGGTGCATAGGAAGAGACCTGAAATTACAAGTATAGACATATACATGAAAGAATGAATGGAAAAAAAAACATATGTATGTATTAAGAAGAGCATGCACTGCAAGTAGAAAAATAACAATAGGAATAGGTATTAAAAAACAGCAGACTCAGTTGGAAGTCTTGATAATCTTCTTTGTCAATACCTAGAGACAGCAGTGTGCCCAGCTGTGAGAGAGGAGCAATTTATTACCAGCTGCTGGATGTTTACTTGTTAGGATTTTACGTTAGCTTTAGCTTCTTAGAATGTTAATGTAGCATGTTTTGCTTTGTTAACATTTGTCTCAAAGTAAACGATTTCTTTAATGGTAGCCTGTCATGAAATGAAATGTTGAACAAGTGATCTGTTTATGGCAGTAGATGAAGAGTCTATGGATCAATGTCATTAGCACCCACTGTTCTGAATATAATGACTCTGGTAGTGTTGGACTGACAGGCTGATGGACTAATGGACCAAGCAACTGACATTGCTATTCTTAGACTCACACTAGTAGTGTGGATGAAAATGTTTTCTCTGAGGAGCAGAAATTCATTTCAATCACCTTGGCCATGTACTCTGTGCTGGTCTCATTACATCCAGCATTATGTAGCCATTAAAACCAACTGCAGAAAATGGAAAATGAAGACAATTGTGACATTGCCCCCCAATGGACTTTGAGAAAGAAATAAATGGGCATGAAGTGCTAGGGGGCTTTTTCATTTTCTTGCCTCCTCCACTCTATCCAGAGACTGTAGATGTGAGCAGTACAAGTCTTGTTTCTTACCTTTTCACAGCTAAGAACATCTGTCTGAACAAGTCATTTTATTCCAGAATTACCCTGCGGGACGTATTTTTCTTAAAACAGGAAATTGCTGTCAATGTAGAGAGAGAATTTCAATCTCTGATAGGATTTTTTTCCCATGTTTTTGAAAATCACGTCAGTATCTTCAAACAAGGCAGAGAAAGGTTTATTGTTTGCTCTGACAATGGCCCCTAATTTCCTAGAATTTAGGGGCCATTTGTAGTTTTTTTTCATTTAAAAAAAGAACAAAAATCAATCAAAAATAGGCACAATGATTTGTTAAAACTAAGATTTCTTTTCAATATCTTTTTGACCATTTTATGGCACAAACATTTGAAAGCTGGCAGGAAAGGAGGGAAAAGAGAGATGGAGAATGACATGAAACACAGATGGAATCAAATTGTATGATGATATGATATGATATGATACAACAGCTGTAAATTCTTACACAGGTTCCTGGAAAAGACAATAATTTTGTACTAAGTGTGGGAACAAATGTCTTCAGTTTGTACACTTTCATTTCTTTTACCAAAGTAACCAACCTTTAGTGCAGAGCAGGTCGGCTGAACATGCTGAAATGTTTTTAATGTTTTTTTACAAACATACAATTCATCAAATATGAAGTAAACTTTCCAAGATATAAAAGAAAGAATAAAGATTTACATGGGTTTAGATGGTTCTCTGTCAGTTTTTGCAGTTAATTACATTTATCAGTTCTTTTAAGAATCCTTCTCTGAAACCAGCAGCCGTCCTCAAACTGTAATTAACTATGTGTCTGTTCTCCGGGCTTTCTTTAAAAAACTAAAATAAATTAGTTGGTATTATATGTACAGTTTTAGATTTTTCCATAATTAGCGCAAAATTACATATTAGAAACAGAGAAAATGTTTAAGAAATAGTTTGACATTTTTTGAGTATGCTCATTTGCGTTCTTGCTAAGAGTTAGGGGAGAAGACTGATACCACTCTCGTGTCTGTATGGTAAATATGAAGCAACAGCCATTAGCTGGTTAGCTTAGCATAGCAGAAAGACCGGGAAAATATAGAGAGCTGAAGTCATGACGTCACGTTTGTTCCACTAGCTTCTGTAACTTTTTTGAATAAACACCAATATCTGATCATTTTTCAGAAAACTCCCGTCCTTATCTAAACATAGGAAGCCACATGACATACTGTTGAGAAACGTTCCGTTCCAAGGCTGAATTTTTAGTTATTAGCATAGTGACAAATGTAAATGGGAATTTTAATGAGGTTTTTCTACTTCTGGAATCTGGAAGTTCTGGTTTGACTTCGGCTCACTATATCTTGTTATAGATACGTGAGTGGTATCGATCTTCTCATCTAACTCTCAGCAAGAAAGTGAATGATGCCTATTTCTCAAAATGTCAAACGATTCCTTTAAGAAACGAAGAACACTGTAAAGCAAAGTCACTGGATTTTATTTGCAGTGTTAATGTTGAAGTGGCACTGGAAAAGTGTATTGAAGATAGCTGATTAATCATGCACTCATGTACTGGTTAGTTTTATTTTCCCACAGTTAGACTGTTTATCTCTACAGACATGTTTAAATTGAAGGGATTAAGCTAGTCAGACCAACCCACCTCTTACATTTACCAAAATGCACATTTATCTTGAGCCAAGAAGAGAGACTGGTGTAAGGAGAGGCAAAATAATTCATCAGTTTACTAAAGGCAAAGAAAGAGGTTCTTAAAGATGAGCTTCTGTATACTTCTACAGTCTTGTGAATGTAACCACAGTTATGATCACACAGCTTTTCCAGAGTGGTAGATTGCCATTAGCTTACTTTGTTTGGATTCCCCAACATGAAATATTGTTATCAAAAACAATATGTTACCAGGATATAAAAGTGCTTTGGGGCTGAACTGCATCTGCTGCGGGGAACAGTGCAGATAAAAGGCACATGTTGTGTCTTGGAACAGTGGGTGTTTGCCTTGTGCTCACAGTATGATTGGTTAAGGTTAGGTTTGGCTGGGGGCTGTTATTATGTTTTGTCACCTCTTTGTCTGTCGTATCTTTTTAAACTGAACTGTCTATGATTGGTACCAGAGGAACATCCAACCTAAAATAGCCTACTTAAAGGAATATTTTGACATTTTGGAAAAATGTCAGAATGATTATTTTCTTTTTGCTTTTTTTTTCACCACTCTCATGTCTGTATAGTAAATATGAAGTTACAGCCAGCAGCTGTTAAGCTTAGCCTAGCACAAATACTGGAAACAGGGGGAAACAGTTAGCCTGGGTCTATCCGAAACCAAATCTGTAAGTTTGTGTAGATTAAGTGTAAAAACAACAGGTTGTGGTTTTACGGGGGGGGTTAGCTATGTGTCAGACAGGGTACAGTAACTTCCTTAATAATTTGAGCCAAGACCACATAACCACCTGTAAAACCAAAACATGTGGTTTTACTCTTTATGTTTTGTACAGATCAAACATACAAGACATAAAGTTTAAACTGATGAGCTTTAGAGGTGCTGGTAGGCAGATTTTGCCCTTTTGACAGAGTCAGGCTACCTGTTTCCTTCCGGTCTTTATGCTAAGCTAAGCAAACCAGCTGCAGGCTGTAGCTTCATATTTATCGTACAAATATGAGAGTGGTATCTGTTTTCTCATCTAATTTTTGGCAAGAAAGTGAATAAGCATAATTCTCAAAATGTTGAACTATTTGTTTAATGGTAAAAAATGTGGAGGTTACATGTTGCAACCCTAGTTCTATGAGCATCGACAGTTTAAGCCATCCGTAAGAGGAAACGTGTCCTGCACTGAAATTCAGCCATGTGCTCTGCCTTTAAAAAATGCAGTGCCTCTATTCTCAACAAGATGAACCCTCCAAACCTCTGGCTGCATATAAAGCTGTCATACCCAAACCTGGAATCCATAAAGTCAACAAGGAGGAGTGGCAGGTTAACAACGATCGTGGACTCTGCCTGTGCTCATAGTAGGGTAACAACAGATGAACAGCTGTTATGAGCATTTCTAAGCAGCTGTTTGTTGAAGCATGCATATGGCACATTTTTTATTCCATTTCACCAGCAGGGCAGCAAATAAAAAGTCCTGGACCTGAAAAATCATGTGATGTTTTTAGGATTAAAATAATGATTTCAGCCAAAACGTAGCAGCATTATGGTCCCCTCCAGGGAGCAAGCGGCTTGCTGGAACCGAGGCACACAGAGTAACAGTGTCTTCAGGGAAAGCCTAGTTTGAAATTTAAGGGGGATCTCCTCGGCACATTAGTGCTCACCAGGGAGAGACCCTGGCACCACAGGGAGGTAGCACAGGGAGACAGATGGGCAAACAGTTGTACTCGTTTTCAAGAGAAAGTGACTGAACAAAGACCTTTCAACAAAACCAGCATGATAGAAAGAAATCTCTGACACCTTGTGCTCACCAACAACAGATCATTCTCTAAGGGATTATGGAAAGGCATTCTGGATCATTTAGGACACTGGCCAGTTGAAAAGTAATAGAAAACTGTAGTGTAAAATTGCTCCCAGAACATGTTTATAATCAGTTACATTAAAGATCCCCTCCAGACATGTTTTAAGATATATATAAAGAGCTCTTCTTAGAATAATAACTTGTGCCTAATGTGGTTATTCCACAAAAAAAGTTCAGCTACCTTATTAAAATCTTTTTACATCTTCTCCTTCTCCCTCATTAAAAATTCAAGAATCTATGAATATGTAAATATTGCTCAAAGTTAATGCTGGCCAAAAGATGCTACTTCACTGAAAAGTCCATTTTCAGTGTATGTGTACTGGAGGTTTCAAGTTTCCACATCACACTTGTGATCGTGTTTGTAGGTACATGCCTTAAAACTCAGATTTAAGGTGCGCACAGAGAAACTTTCCCCTTTCAGCAGATGAAAGTGAAAACAGCCTTCTAGCGTCAAACTCTGCACATACATCATTCTGCACAGTAAATAATAAGAACTGTATATTAGTAGTTATACAGTTCTTAGCTGTCTATTAGTGAGTAATATCCAGCTGAAGTAACAAGAAGAAAACAAACAGAAAACACATTTTTGAGTGGAGGTGGTATTTAATTATATTAAAATCTAAACAGAATGGGATCTTGCTGGCATTTTGACATTGGCAGGAAAGCAAGACGTGCTTTCATTGGTGAACCTTGTGAGACAACAAAGGACTATAATTTTCCAAACTACTTTATAGTTAGATTTTATGTATGGCTCTAGGCAGATGTCAAAAAGTCCACAACAGGATTTCAATTGCTATTGAAAGAGTGCAGATGCCGCATACTGCTTACAGACATCAGGATGATTCCAGCTGTCAGTTTCTTTGTACAGCGTTGGCTGTCATCCACATTATGAAGTCATGAATAAAATCCTTGAAACTGGTTTCAACTCTTACTTAACCACTACCAGCTGTATCATTGGTTTGTTGTCTGTAAGCTTCTTAGATTTCATGGGACCATTGTAATTGCAAAACCAACAACAAAGACAGGATAAGAGTATGGCTCTTCTCATAAGATGAATCTGAACAGTGTAAGAACTGTGAGTACTCCCATTTTTCATCATTTTTGCCTTCACCATTAGCCAAGGAGCATTAAGCAAAAGAGGACTAATAAAATACGTTTTCATAATTTCCACTGTCATTCATTGGGAACTTTTCGGTGAAATGTCAAAGCAAATTATAGCAGTATTTGTTTTTTTTACATTGCTCAGATCTTGTGGTGTCAGGGCCCTATGAAAGAGTTGTAACCAGCAAAACAGCTGGAGAGCTAATCTAAGTCTTGCTCTGAAAGAAGATGATTGTGATTGCAGTTTCCCAGCAGTTCTCCCCTGCTTGGTTCTGTGAAGCTAAGAGGGCAGGTGGAGGGTAGACATGCAATTCTGATAGATCGCATCATTGTTGAGACTGCAGGTATGAAGTTGTTTTCTTATTGCATGTTAGTCAGATGAGGAATACTGTTGGTTTGACTATAGTACAATATTTCCTTATAATCCCATGTTTTGGAAAAAGGGTCTCATTTAAGAAAATTGTAATTCTTAATATTTCAGTCCTGATTAAACTGACAACACCTGCGGTGATAATGACATTAGAAATGACTCATGTAGGGAAGAAATACACAGTCTACAGGGAATAAATCAGGGGTGCAATGAGCCTGAGGTTTTAGGAGTTGAAATGGAATTATTTAACATGTCTCAGTTGCATTTTTGATGATTTTGATATAAAATTGAACACTTGAAACAGTAAATTTGCCTTTGTCTTTAGATAGTCATTTTATGTCCTGCATTGTCCTATTAAATGTGTATTCATATTATAGAATTTGTATTTATGGTTGCAGTTTTCAGACAAAATGAACATTTTAAGTAATCACTTTTTAAATCATTTTTACTTTGATTTGTCAGAAATTAAGCCACGCTCAAGGGCGTCATGTCAAAACTGAATGTTATTTCATTCATTTCTATTATTAGATATTATTATCTGAAAATGCTCAAGGCCAGTACTTTTTTGAAAGTAATTAAAAGCACTAGCAGTACTAGTACTAGTACTGCTAGAACCTTACATTTGTAGATCTCTTCAGTCTTTAAGTAATTGACCTTTCTCACCTCCCTTTCAGAAGCTGAAAGCAGATGCACTAAGACATTAATTTGAAGCTATATAATGAATTTTTCAGGAGTGGTGCATTGTTCTCACAAACAACATCCTTGAGAAACCAGACTTTCAAAACTGGGTCACACCAACAGTTTCTCCAAAATAAATTAATTATTCTCAGCCATCATTAAATGTTGTGCAATGCAGATTCAGACTGCAATTATGATCATTTTTCTTTTCATAATTTCGGAAATGTCAGGTCTCTATACAACTCAGCTAAATACAACAACGAATTAGCATGTCTTGAGAGACACTGTATAATTCCTGAATACGTTTATGTGAGTAAGACTTCTAATCCTGAATAGCGCACTTTATATTAGCTACACCCTCTGTACTGTATCAACACAGAAAATACTTGAAAGGAATTTTATATACATAGAAAATACTTAAAAATAATTTTTTACACATTTTCTTTTACGCAGTTCTTTCTGTGTTAATGAAGAACATTCAGCTGGATTTAATTCATAGTATTTCTTTTTTCTTGCATGTTTTCCACCACCCCATAAATAGTAGCTATTAATAAGCTCATAAAGCAGGGGAACATAGATCATTGTCAGAAATAAGAAAAGTACTGAGCTGAGGGAGAAAAAAATATTTTAAAAAGTGAAGCTGTCAAATGCAGGAATTGAGAGTATGCCATGACTGCTTCAAAATAGAACAAAGCTGTATCTGCAAGCAGTAAATTTCATCCAAACTTAGAGCGCTAGCTGGTATGGGGAGGGAGCGGAGGCAGAGAGAGTGGGCCGTTGCAGATTTCACCCAGGGGACGGGATCAGGACTCTAGGGAGCCAAGCTGCAGAGCTCTCCAGAGGCATATATCTAAATCCTGACATATACAGTAGGTGCTTTCCCCACTCTGTGTTGTCTCTCTGAATGGACAAACTAGGATTATTAGTTATACAGTTCTTAGCTGTCTATTAGTGAGTGTGAATCT